>CM046879.1:315924960-317353828 GCA_025667525.1 Glebionis coronaria | reverse complement strand
GTGGGTTAAGCCCAATAAGTAAATTTATAAGTGTTTTACTAACTAGTCAGGTTTACAGTCCAATAATGTTAACTTAGCCCGTTAATGTCCGTATGTTATATAGTTCGGGTTTTATCGGTTTTTAATTGTTATATAAGTTCATATATCAGTATGTGAGTTTATAAAAGTTTACATTAGACGGGTCCAACCGTCTAAGTTTTATTTAACAAAAACGTTAACTTTCGGTTTTAGCCGACAAGACGTAAAAATCATGTTTATAGTTTTTATAACTTATAAAACTTACCAAACTACCATTTTTATAAAATGTTCATTTATTTATCCTTATACATATTTATATAAATGTAATATATAAGTTAGTGGGTTTTAATTCACATTTTATACTATATTTATTTGAGTGCTTATATAATAAAATTAAACTTTAATTTAACAAAATCAGTCCTAAATTTTAAGTTCACTAAAATGTCCATATCTAGAGTTCTATAATGAGATAGGACCTCAAATTTTTATCACAGATACTACATGATATGTGCTTCCTTTTAATCCATATAGCTACTGATGAATCAACCTCTAAATATTTTAATAAATTCGTCCAAAACAGTATAGGCAGATTTCCACTCTAAACTTGTTTTGATCATATCTCACTCATTTTTATGATTCAATTGCATGGCCAACTCTCACATGTGTATAACACCTAATACTTACTGTATATTGATTCCACTTTACCATTTTATCAGTTTATCATTTGGTTACTTACTGTTTTTATACATCCATCTTATTAAGCAAGATTTAACCATTTTTACATGTGGTTTTCCATCTTTTTACCCATGTTTATCAAATCTATCAACACCAAATCCCCACATAATATTTTTAATCATCATTCATCATCATATACATATACATAAATTAAGAAAATACAAGATTACATAATCAAAATAACAAGAGGATAGGAAGAACAATCTCTATACCACCATTAGTGATGAAAAGATGAGTCTTTGATGAACAAGGCTTGGATTTTGATGGCAAAACTAGTGATAAACCAATATAGTCTTCAAGTCTACTAACCTTTATAAACTTCTCATGGAAAATCAGCCCTATGACACCAACAAATCTTCTCCTTGGATGTTAGAATCACCTCCAATCTTCAAGTCTTCAAAGGAGCATCATCATGTGTATGAGTAACACATGATGTTATGGCTAAAATAGATCAAATGAGGGTTGTTGTTGATGATTGTTGGAAGAAGTAGAGAGAGATGAGAGAGTTTGGTGAGTGGTTTGCATGAGTTGCTAAGTGTAAATGGTATGAATGAAGTGGTTTTGGTGGTTTTGTGCTAAGTTAGCTTACATGTTAAGCTTATGCTAACATGTGTTAGCTTTCTAGCTAAAAGGGTGCCACATCTTATGATGTGGTGTCCTCTTTTGGCCATCTCTTTTGAGTGGGGTGGGATAAACTTGTTTTGTCCCATCCCACAAGTTTACGGGTATTCTTCGATTCTAGTTTCCTCGATTTACGTGCCCTCGGGTCGTTTTACGAAAAAAGTTTTTATAATTATGAACCAACGGCACAAAACAATCTAATAAAATTTTTTTCATAAAAAACGGAGTTCAAAAACGTAAATACGTAATCCTAAGGTTTCCGGTTTAATCGTAAAGGACGTTAAATTATAATCGTAAGTCCTAATCTCTTTTCGTAAATTTGTGAGTTTATGAACCAACACAAATTTAAAATCTCAAAATAATATTCTCGAATAAATTTATTTCCTGAAGTGTCGGACTGTCACCAAAACGGTGTATGTAAACGTAAGCACGTAACGTAGAATCCTCCGGTTTAGACGTAGTCGATGCTACTTCAAGACGTAAATCCAAATTTCTTCCCAAAAATAAGTGAGTTCATAATATAACATTAAAATAATGTTTTTAAATAATATTTGAGAATAAAATATAAACCATAAATTGACGGATTGTCATAGCATTTACCCCTAAACAGGATCTATGTCCTCAAAGATCATCTTATCTTACTACTCGCTTCTTATAGAGTTAAAGCCATGTGGGTATTTCCTCCACATTCGGTCTTTTCTCACAAGTGTAGTTCATTACAATACGCGAGTTTCATCAAACATAACTACGGGAATAAGATCAGGCTTAATGTTGACTTACTTTCTCTATCCATGATGTTCACGGGTTTTTGATGAATGCAACTTTTCGCCGATCTAAACTTTATCAAGAAACAATCAGATTTTCACTTAATAGACATTTTATCAAGTTCGATATACGAAACATAATTCACGTAGCTCTTGAGGTCCTAGGGTAGATCCAGTTTATATGCCTTTCAAACCAATCTTTTACATCATCTCAATGGTCTCATACAACGGGGACTTGTATCCCATGATCTTTCAGATCATCAATTCATTTTTCCATGGTTAAATTTTTTGGCATAACTTCGCTACCCATCTGGCACTTCAAGATCTACATTTCATATTCACATAACCTCCTGCCCACTACCGGCAGTCAATAATCAGATCCTAATTTCAACAATCATTTCAGGTCTCGCGGGTCTAGTATTTTTGTAAGGTTAGGTTCGCCATCATAGGAGACCTTAAACCTAATAGACATGTCCAACTTACAATGGGTATATGTCGGGTGTCTTCATCCCAACCCCTGCTTACAGATGCTCTAATATATATCCTCACAAGATTCGATCTTGATCCTAATACGATAGTTATCAATGATAATCTCTCCAAAGGAAAACGATTTTACAGTTAATTACCAAAGGTCAATCATTCAAACATAGAACATCATTATAGTATTTTGTATAGTTACTTTACCTCGTCCCTTCGATTGGGGTGGTACACAGTACTCTCATCAAGATTCGTTCTCAATGACTTCTGAGAAAACCTCTAGAAATTCGATGCGAAGCGAGGATCTTGATAAAGATGATCGATACAGGCACACCATGTTTACACAACTCCTTTAAATACAAAAGTGTCAATTTCTTCATCAAGAATCTATCATTAACAGGAACGATATTAGCAGATTTGGTCAGTCTGTCGACGATGACCCAATTCGAATCAAATTCAGATGATGACCTTTGTAATAGTTAGACGTTTACTAATGTATGAGGCGATGTCTGCCTTCATAATTTTCCATCATTACAACTTCTTCAGATAAAGATACATTAGATCAGGATTGACGTAAATAGAATACTTAAACTTATAAGATTCCAACATTACTATATCTCACAATCCTCTATATTTAGGCAACCGCAAGTGGCCTTTAAAACATTTAACGCTATCGGCTTCTCAATTTTCATGGTTCACATTAGCCATGAACCACTTTTATTATCTATATTATCCTTTTTATAAGCATCGGCTATATTTTAAATTGTTCGGCAATTTATTTTGTACCATCATTACTAAGGAACACGTCCTAATTGGTTCTTTATACTTTTTACATAATGCGTCGGTATCTAAATTCACCTCTCCTAATGATATAATTATCATGTCCACAATTCACTCAGATATTCTTTCTTCATATTTTCTAAGTTTTAATTTCGTCTCAACTATCATTTTTATCCGTTTTACTCAATCCGACGTTTAAAGCGTCGATAGTTATTACAAGTAATTAAATAATAAATATTTAATTTTTATGAAACGTAAACGCAAAAAGTTTTTAAATTTTCTCAGTTTGTCCAATTATATAAAAATGTTCAAAATAAATTTGAATTTAATTAACACAATTTTTTTTATTTATCGGAAATAATTAGTAAGATCCGTAAATGTTCGAAAAACCTTCGTTTATTCTTTGGTAAAAATTTTCTTAGTTGAAAAGCAAAAATTGTCGTTTCAAATTTTAAGTCATGGTTTAACGGTTTCCTCAATCCCTCTTAGGTTGTCTTGAGGTATACATAAACATTTACCCCTGAACAAGAGTTTAGTTAAATGATTTGTGTATAAGGGAATAATCCCTTAAAAATCCTTTGTTAAAACATTTGTCAAAACATATTTCCATTTTCTTTTTGGTAAAACCCAAAGCCTTAATGGTTCCAATTTTTTAAAAGTCAATATATTCCATTATCTTATTAATCACACGGTCAAATAATGTAAAGGATTAAGTCTTAGATCCCATTTTAAATATTCAAGGTACAGGTTTTCGTTGTTCGGCCAATTCAGGGCAATCTATTAATAATTATTAACTCATTCTTATTCTTCTAAACAAACAGATGGTTCTTAATGATCACGAGCATGAATTTATCAAATTACAGTCTACACACATGATTCACCTAATTTATGAATACTACATGTGCATTGTCAATCCAAAGGATATTACATGAAACTTATAATGTTCATTACAAGTTCTGGATGTAGTGATTGGAATAGATAATCTTTTTCGCTGACGCGAAGTTGACGATAACCATGCCGTGAATCAAATTTTCGAATATAAGCTAGACCCTTGTAATCGTCAACTTACCTAGTTCATGGTAATCAATAAACATAAGGAATGATAACACCATAGCTCTTCATGATGACGAGCTTGGTAGAATAAAGGCTTTCTCCGACAACTCTCTCAGTTGTACGATAATTCTTTTAATTCAGATGGTGCTGACGTACAGTGCACACGCCACAGGTGCAGCATCGGAAATATTATCAATGCCAAAATCAACTTTCCCTAATGGCGAAAGTCTAGGTAATTTACCAATCAAATACGTTCTAAGGTTTCAGATAACGGGAATAACTTTTAATAAATTCATATTAGGTTCTTTCTAGATTATAATATCTATGACTAATTTACAACCATTCACGGTATAATTTCAAGTCTGAATGCAGGACATGGTCATCCATCAAGAATTATTTAGATCACTTTTGATAATCAACATCTTATCATTTAGGGGAATTCTACTCGAGTTCCCATCAATTAAGACAATGTCGTCATGTCATAATCAATCAATCCATTTTACTGGCACTATTAACTTTCCAGTTTCATTGTCATCGATAAGATGTGAATTTCTCAAAAGACTGATAATAACTCATAATCCTTCACAAATTCAAGGATATATGGAGACACAACTACCATTAAAAGAGTAAGGTCAACGCATAATCTATGCGAGAGAATTTCAAATCAGTTACAGACGAAAACATTAACGAATATGAGTATATCCCATGTTTTCATAATTTGAGTACGCATTCGAAAGCTCCTCGAATCGTTAGCCAGGTCATTCAAATGAAATCAAATCAAAAGAAATGATAGGAACGTCGATACATCCAGTCGGGTATCAACACTCGGTAATCAGATACTTTTCCTAAGAATCTCACTACGGGAGAATTGGACAAGAAAGAATTGTCAATTGTCAAATAAGACAATTTACACAGATGAGTAAATTCGACTCAGAAGAATAGATGCTACAGGCACATATGTAGGTGTCCCTAACACTATGTCCCTATTTTTCACTTCTTGCAGATCTCATAAAATTTAATCTTTCACAATCTTCAAAGAAAATGTAGTGTTTATTCATTAGTTTTATGGTGACTACTAATCATCCTTGCATGGTCCATTCCAAATTGTATGTAGGCGCGCAACTATATACAATTTTAAGATTAACGATGCAATACTCAGTTCGTCAAAATTTTATCATCATGTTTATAATAAAAACATTTTCATGCTTAATTCTTAAATAAGAATCAAAAATAAATTTACAAAGATTTTCTTTGTTATGAAAACAATTAAGTTTTCCAAGGTGTTTTATAAACAACTTCATTTCGATAACGATTATTTACAAGTCTCACTTTAAATAATCCGTATGGTGATGAAAACCCAATTTTTCTCAAGGGATACTGTTTTAACTTATAAAAACAATTAGTGATCTGCAAAAGAGTGATGAAAAGTTTTTCACCAAGAACTAACTACAACATGATAGGAGATGAGCTTAGCCAAATAATCATGAGGTTCATGACCTTGATGGCGCTCAAAAAGATTAATCCAGAACGTAACTCAAACAGAGATGAGTACTTGCTTAATGGTTGCATCACTAATGCGAACATTAGGATGAAGCAATAAAAGATAGATATCATCGATACATGTAGAATTTAGCAATCAAAGGTAGTCTTTTCATTAATCACAAACAAGTCAAAATTGTACCGTAACACATTACGTGTCACTATGTCATACAATTCCAAGAACTCATCCTACCAACTGATGTCTCAGTTAAGTTAGGGATTTTTATAAGATACCACAATGAATACTAATCTAAAAGAGTCATTAGGTGTTCCACATGTCCCGAAAGATCCATCGGTCCCAATTCAGAAGAAGATTTCTTCAATTTATTTCTTGGACACTAGATATCCTCGTCATTGGACAATGGACTAGGAATAACCCTTAACACGAACTAACAATCATTTAAAGTCTTATAATTCAATCACAGGACTTAACAGATTCCTCTTAACAATCTCATATTCCATATAAGTTAAATTTTACTTCATTCAAGTTTCAACCAAATCATACTCAATGCAATATCCTACCTCATTTTCCAATACTTTCATCCTTATTCTTAGACCTTCAAAGTGCAATAAAAGCTCGATATGAACAACACTTAATTTCCAATCCTATAGCTCTTACAACAACAATTATCAAATGAGTCACTAGTATGAAACGACTCGATCATTCGATTAGACTTCTCGGAAAGGTACTAGTGGCATGAGGCTTTTGGGTAATGGTTCCAATGATAGCCTCAAGTGGAACATTCACCCTTTCGATTTCTGGTTGACAACGAATCAGATGACACCTTTCCAGGTGGTAACGTTTTGTCAAACTCCACTCTATAAGGAAAGATCGTCATGACATCGATATCAGATTTAATCTCGCCAATTCTTCTTTAATATCGTAATCAACTAATATCAACATTTCTACGAATATCAACCATTTGTTGGGATCATAAATATCCACATTTTGGTTTAGATCTAGGATAGCTAGAATTCATACGAGAATAGCTTCGATTAATTTACTAGGGGATTTAGGGTTCCTTGTGACAATCTACGTCATATAAATACCTCGTATAAATATCAAAATAATCATCAAACAATCATGTAATAAAATTACATCATATATATATATATATATATATATATATATATATATATATATATATATATATATATATATATATATATATATATATATATATATATATAATCCAAGTTATATATGTATTAAAATAACACTTCTCAGTCTGGCCTTGTCGGTAACTCGGGAATTCTTCGGCACCGTTATAGTCAAAATATTTTTAGACATTTTTAGAAAAATATTTATAGTTAAAAGATTTTGAAATGTTTTATTCAAAACCTTGGTTTTAAAAATCTTTCGTTCTCTATAACGAGAGCTCTAGTACCAAACTGTAACACCCCCAAATTTATACAATTCAATACAGCGGAAGACTCGTTGGTGTTATTAGATAGCACATTACTCACATCATAGACAACGCTTAAAAATCGCGTCGTTTAATAATAAAGTATTTCTATTCATAAATATCAAATTTACATAGGTCCCAAGTCATAGTCATTTCATACAATTTTACAAAATATTTGAATGGAAATTGTTATTTAAGTGCGGGCCATGAATTCTTGTTGTCTTCCCGAGAATTACCTTCAAGTACCTGAGATAAAGTATGTTAAAAGAAAAGGTCAGCGATAACGCCGAGTGAATTCATAGAGTTTAATGAAATCCATCAATATAATATCGGTATAAAATTATTACCAAAAATCATTTTGTACAAATCTTTGTTATAGGCCATAAAATAGCCAAAGTCATTTTATACGAATCCTTATCAAAAATTATAATATAGGCTTTTTCCCTCAAAATCATTATACGAACCATTGTCGTAAAAACATCATACAATACGTTTTATAACGTTGTATAGAGTAAATAAAAACCGTTATATGGATATGGTTATATAAAACCAAAACACGAACATAAGATCAATAATAAGTCCCCGTATTGCTAGTCAGACAATCTATTGCAATTCAAGGCTTATAGCAGTATTTCGCTATTTGGATTATTATAAGTCGCATGACATTGTTACCTTACTATAACAAACAACGGATAGCTAACCCGAAACTCATTTGCCCATCTAAATTAGCATGTTGTCACAATAATCACGCTTGTGTAAATCTTCTCATACATAAATTCGCTTACCAATCAATGTGGCACGACGGGGATCAACCGTCAAGGCGCGAACTGGGGTGATCGTCCCCAAATAGTACTATTATATGCATAAGCGTCTACCAAATCCCGGTAGTTCACAATTCATGCTAATGGGTCTTTTAGTGACATAACCTAACTTTAATAATCCATTTCATTTCATCTATCGGGTCATTTAATCATTCATCGGGTCATACAATCATTCGGGTCCAAATCAATAAACAAACAATCGGGACAACTAGTGTCCTATTTCATAAAAAATAACATGTTATCTCCCTCGCGGGTTTTTAAAACATTTTATAAAAACATTTAAAAGAGTGATAGGCTATGAACTCACGTTGATGTGGGAAGGCGGTTATCGGCGATTCGGATGTACGGTACGTGCTTCAATCACGGTAACCTAGACAAATAATACTCGTCTTAGACTCTTGTCCAATGACTTTATAAAAATAAAAAAATATACATATGATGATTTTGTACATATGATGATTATCAAGTGGGTTTATATATTCTTATTTACTCATTTTAGTGTTTATGTGTTGGTAACTTTTTTTATACTAGTTATACTAGTTCAATTTAATTACATTTTGAGGCCCAATAAGCCTATTACAAGCCCAATACTTTTCATTAGCCCAATTATACTTTTAATATCAATATTATACTTTTCATGTTGGGCCCAAGTTGGTTAAGCCCAATAAGTAAATTTATAAGTGTTTTACTAACTAGTCGGGTTTACAGTCCAATAATGTTAACTTAGCCCGTTAATGTCTGTATGTTATATAGTTCGGGTTTTATCAGTTTTTACTTGTTATATAAGTTCATATATCAATATGTGAGTTTATAAAAGTTTACATTAGACGGGTCCAACCGTCTAAGTTTTATTTAACAAAAACGTTAATCTTTCGGTTTTAGCCGAAAAGACGTAAAGATCATGTTTATAGTTTTTATAACTTATAAAACTTACCAAACTACCATTTTTATAAAATGTCCATTTATTTATCCTTATACATATTTATATAAATGTAATATATAAGTTAGTGGGTTTTAATTCACATTTTATACTATATTTATTTGAGTGCTTATATAATAATATTAAACTTTAATTTCACAAAATCAGTCCTAAATTTTAAGTTCACTAAAATGTCCATATCTAGAGTTCTATAATGAGATAGGACCTCAAATTTTTATCACAGAAACTAAATGATATGTGCTTCATTTTATTCCTTTATAGCTACTGATGAATCAACCTCTAGATATTTTAATAAATTCGTCCAAAACAGTATAGGCAGATTTCCACTCTAAACTTGTTTTGATCATATCTCACTCATTTTTATGATTCCATTGCATGACCAACTCTCACATGTGTATAACACCTAATACTTACTGTATATTGATTTTACTTTACCATTTTATCAGTTTATCATTTGGTTACTTACTGTTTTTATACAGCCATCTTATTAAGCAAGATTTAACCATTTTTACATGTGGTTTTTCTATCTTTTTACCCATGTTTATCAAATCTATCAACACCAAATCCCCACATAATATTTTAAATCATCATTCATCATTATATACATATACATAAATAAAGAAAATACAAGATTACATAATCAAAATAACAAGAGGATAGGAAGAACAATCTCTATACCACCATTAGTGATGAAAAGATGAGTCTTTGATGAACAAGGCTTGGATTTTGATGGCAAAACTTTTGATAAACCAATATCATCTTCAAGTCTACCAACCTTTATAAAATTCTCATGGAAAATCAGCCCTATGACACCAACAAATCTTCTCCTTGGATGTTAGAATCACCTCCAATCTTCAAGTCTTCAAAGGAGCATCATCATGTGTATGAGTAACACATGATGTTATGGCTAAAATAGATCAAATGAGGGTTGTTGTTGATGATTTTTGGACGAAGTAGAGAGAGATGAGAGAGTTTGGTGAGTGGTTTGCATGAGTTGCTAAGTGTAAATGGTATGAATGAAGTGGTTTTGGTGGTTTTGTGCTAAGTTAGCTTACATGTTAAGCTTATGCTAATATGTGTTAGCTTTCTAGCTGAAAGGGTGCCACATATTATGATGTGGTGTCCTCTTTTGGCCATCTCTTTTGAGTGGGGTGGGATAAACTTGTTTTGTCCCATCCCACTAATTTACGGGTATTCTTCGATTCTAGTTTCCTCGATTTGCGTGCCCTGGGTCGTTTTCGAAAAAAGTTTTTATAAATTATGAATCAACGGCACAAAACGAATCTAATAAAAATTGTTTCATCAAAAACGGAGTTCAGAAACGTAATACGTAATCCTAAGGTTTCCGGTTTAATCGTAAAGGACGTTAAATTATAATCGTAAGTCCTAATCTCTTTTCGTAAATTTGTGAGTTTATGAACCAACACAAATTTAAAATCTCAAAATAATATTCACGAATAAATTTATTTCCTGAAGTGTCGGACTGTCAACAAAACGGTGTATGTAAACGTAAGCACGTAACGTAGAATCCTCCGGTTTAGACGTAGTCGATGCTACTTCAAGACGTAAATCCAAATTTCTTCCCAAAAATAAGTGAGTTCATAATATAACATTAAAGTAATGTTTTTAAATAATATTTGAGAATAAAATATAAACCATAAATTGACGGATTGTCACAAAAATCCTTATGTTTATCTTATGAAAACTGTTTAACATGTTAACCATTAGCCAATATAGGTCATGAAATATCAATGTGCATGAATACTTGGAGGGGTGACCTCGTCATGCAAATTAGAGGGGTTGCCTCTAATTTAATATACTGGTTTTGGGTAGGAGGGATCAACTCCATGTGAAGGATGCAAGGCACACACCACATTCACACTGAGTAATCTGCTGAAAACATGTAAACTAGGATGCACCCATACGCCCCACCTGATAATAATAAATGGCCAAAAACTGAAAGGGACGCCACGAGCTATCACTCCGCCGTGGTGAAGTCATAACACCAGTGCATCTAGTGTTATGGTTATGGTACCTCCATAACTAGGTGAAACTGGTCATGCATGTATATGGCTTTAGGTATTCTAAATAAACATAAGCCATTCAAAAACATATAAAACATATACTGGGGAAAACAGTTAGCTGCATACGGGGAAATCCTAATAAGGAAAGAATGTCCATACTGAAAGGATGGAGAATCCGTACCTTATGTCCAGTGAACAAAGAAGACGAACGGAAGAGAGTCCTACTTCGGTATCACTAATGCTACATAAATACATACGTGTATAAGTATCTGATTACTGAGTACGTAACTGGTTTTATATCATGTCTTAGCTTGTTTTATTTGTTCATGTCATGTTTTACTGATTTAAGCTTTATATTGTGTTTATCATATATTATGTCTATTCTGATTAAGTATTACTTGTATTTCATGTATTATTATACTTGCTGTGTAATAATAAGTAACTTTCTAAAAATAGCAGGTTTCCTAAAATAGAAAGTTTCCAAAAATAGAAAGTTACCAAAAATAGAAAGTTTCCAAAAATATAAAGTTTCCAATAATAGAAAGTTTCCAAAAATAGAAAGTTTCCAAAAATAGGAAGTTTCCAAAAATAGATTTACTGCTTAAAATAGATAAGTTTCTAAAAATAGAAAGTTTCCATTAATATATTAGCTGCCTTAATTAAATAAGTTTCTAAAAAGAGAAAGTTTTCATAATTAGATATAAGCTGGATAATTAAGCTAATTATATAAGCTTAAGCGTTTTCTGATTAATATTCTAAGTCATGTTATTATATAGTATAGTTTATTAATTATTTCATGTAAATTAAATAAACTATAGGTTAAAGTATTTAATTAATATAACATGATTTAATTAAATAAAGGTAAAATACTTAGGTTAAAACATGTATTATTATCTATTAATAATATAACCTAAGTCATGTAAATTAATTAATTATAAGTCATGGTTTTAATAATTAATTAATTATATAGTCTAATCAAAAGATAAAATACTTAGGTTAAAATTCATGTGTTAATAATAAATTTAATAACCTAAGTCATGTAAATTAAATTAATCATGTTCATGCTTTTAATTAATTTAATTTAAATCTTGTAAAAATAATATAACTTGTAAAAATAATAAACCTTGAAAAATAAATCATGAACCGGACCGTGTTTTAATTCTAACATGCGTGAACCAGACCCGTGTTTTAACCCATGAACCGGACCCGTAAACATCACCATACCCCGACCTAGGTCGGGGTTTCCCTTGCATTGTTGTTGCTATGACACCATCACCACCAAACCGAGACCATGTGGTCTCGGTGGTGCGAATAAACCCTAGCCGAGACCCCCTTGGGGCTCGGTTAGGCGTCAGCCACAACAAACAAATAAACACCCCTTAACCCTAAATTGATTAAACCCCCATGATTAATAACATCTTTAAATCTTGTTTTTAATTAGTTTATTAAAAACATTCATGATTTTATGTATTAGTAAATCATAAACATAAAATAAAAGAGTTAGGGTTTATACCGATCACGTGAAATCAAGAAGGATGAACACACGACGATCCTTGCAATAAATCAAAGAACAAAATCAAACCGAAACACCCCTTGGTGTTCATAAACCCGGCGGCCAAAAGGGAACCAAAAGAAGAACTAGGGTTTTAATTATTTTCAAAGTTTTGTTAAAATGAAACATGTTTTCCCCTTTTTACCTAGTTAGTATATTTTACATGGGCTTGGCCCATGTTTTCTTGTTGTAGCCGCGGGTAGGGGCCCACATAAGGGTAACCCGTACATTTATCGTGACTAAAATATAAGTGTGTTCTCGTGTTCGTATTTTACGTGATTTTATTAGTTATTGATCGTGACTTAATATATTTATTCGTGCTCGTAATAAATATACATACATACGTAATATTAGCTCGTGATTAATTCGCGTTCATGATTTCATGTTCGTATGTTCGTGATTATAATTATTATTGAAATAATTATCGTGTGTTAATACGTAATAAATACTTATCGTGTTATAACACGTACGTAATACTTGTAATTCTTGTTCATGAAACGTAACGTGCTATAAAAGGAAAGTTCTAATCATGTACGTACTATCGTAAGGGTACTATTCATGGTAAAAGCATGCGGGTTTTACACTTGTCTTCTCGTCTTTTTTAATAATTTGTCTTTCTCGACTTTGTCTCTGGATTTGTCGATGAATAAAATGAACTCGTCTTCTAATTTTCTTCTTTTATTAGACTTGGTTCTTCGACTTCGTTAAACATCCGTCTTTGGTCTCTTTCTTCGATAAATCTTTAGAATAGGCCTTTGACTTCCGTTCTTTTTGCACTTTTGATCTTTTGACTTCGTCTTTTGTCTTTTTCTTCGATAAAAAGCCCGTGAAAGCTCGTGTTTTCTTCCTTTTTCATATTTTTGTCCTAAAATACCATAAAAACACAAACCACGCATAATTCTGACATTTACGACATTAAATACACGTTTTGGTCACATTTTTATTTGTTTTAAGTGGTGAAAGGATAAGTGTTTTCACACTTATTAGCTACAGATTCTTCGCTAGAAGCAATTGTATGCGAAGTTTTCTAAGTGCGAATTCTGGTTAAACAAGGTGGCATTTCTGGGCCACATTGTCTCCGCAGAAGGGATCACCATGGACCCTGCGACGGTTGAAGCTATCACAAAATGGCCAAGACCGTCGTCTGCAACTATGGTTCGTAGTTTTCTAGGATTAACTGGTTATTATCGCAAATTTGAGGAGAACTTTTAAAGGCTATCCTTGACTTTGACCAAGTTGATGCGTAAGGGAGAGAAATTAGTCTGGAATGATGAGCGGGAGAAGAGATTTGAAGAACTTAAGCAACGGTTAGTATCTGCACCTATTCTTGCTCTCCCATCTAGCACAGGCAGATTTCAGATTTATAGCGATGCTTCCGGTAAAGGACATGGTTGTGTACTCATGCAACATGGGAAAGTGATTCCGTATGCATCACGTCAGCATAAGCCTTATAAGGATAATTATCTTACCATCGATCTAGAAATAGCAGCAGTTGTCTTTGCACTTAAAATCAGGAGGCACTATCTATATGGTGAATCATGTGACATTTTCACGGATCACAAGAGCCTCAAGTACATATTCACTCAATGAGAGCTAAACATGAGGCAGAGAAGGTGGTTGGAACTACTCAAGGGCTATGACATCAATCTTTAGTCCCATCCCGGTAAGGCGAATGTAGTAGCAGATGCTCTCAGCAGGAAGTCAGGCATGATTGCTGGTATCAAGATAGAAGAAGAGATCATACATGACCTAGAGCGATTAGACATTGAGTTCTTAGTATGTGGACAACATGGGTACTGGGCTAATCTGAGAATTGATCCAGACTTAATCTCTCGGATCAAGGCAGTTCAGAAGGATGATAGTGAGATTTGGGCTATTATTCAGAATATCGAACAGCAGACAGAATTTCGTGTAGACGAAGATGGCATCGTATGGCAGGGAACCAACTTGTGTGTTCCAGATGATCAGACACTCAGAGAAGCTTTACTGGCCGTGTAACACCCCAAAAATAGATCAGCGAAAGTAGTAAAGCTCGGGGGCTGTTACGTCATAATAACAAAGTCCAAGGTGCAAGAGAACGACTCTAAATGAGACATTTTAAAATAATTTACCTCTTTGCATTAGATTTAGAAATACAAGGTTCAAATCATAAACAAGTTTAAGCAAGTGCAGCGGAAATCAGAGTTTAAATAGCAAGAATGAGGTAAAAAGTTTATTAAGCAAGAGCAAGTCTTCAAATCTAAGTCCAGTATGCATGAGACTCCAAAGCAAGCAACAAGCAAGTAGTTCAACACCTGAGATAAACGCTTAAAAGTGTCAACACAAGGCTGGTGAGCTCATAGGTTTAAGTTAAAAGCATAACATTCGATATTGGACCACAAACAAACTGCTTAAAGCATATGAGACATTATAGGCGATACAATGTCATACATATGGGAATCAGATAGAATGATTATAGTTATGATAGCTCTAAGCTCATGACACCGAGGCTGATGACAAGCACGTACAACTGATGCACGCGTAATATATAAGATTTCCCCAAGTAGGAGCCTAACCCATGGCCACCTAAAAACAACCATATGATATAGGTCCGTTTGGCATGGCGATGTATTTGAACACCCGGACGGGGGTTGTCAAACCCTAATAGATCTATCCATAACATAAGCGCCTACTCAACCAGAGTAACTAACGGTTCATGATAACAGGGGACTAGTGGGCTATCGCTACTTAGGCATATCACACATAACTTTTAGCAAGGTAACAATATAAACAGATTTTGCGTCCATCAGGCAGGCAACAAAGAATTTATCTCACCCAGATGATTAAACATAAAAAAACAATTTAATAAGGGCTATGACTCACCTCAAGTAAAGATTTCATAGCAAGAATATGAAAATCACGGATGCAGCAACGCAAATCGCAACCTAATTATATAACGCAAGTTTAGGTCACAATCAAAGAAAATGTATTTATGTCGCACGCATATGTCACTCTTTACCACGGTTTATGTTGCAAATAATATGATCAAAATATTTGTCGGTGTAATACTCAACCAAACTTATAAGTAAAGAAAAATATCTCCTCTACTCACTATAAAATTCGACAGCTTTTCAAAGTCATATATATATATATATATATATATATATATATATATATATATATATATTTACCATTTTAACTTTAGTTAAAATATTTCTTAATTTTCTAAAAAGAAATCGCAAGTCTTTCGACGTGAATTTTAATATAAGCATTTAAACAAAACTTAACTCGCGTTAATTCAATCACGACCAATCGCTTTTAAAACTCGACACTTTATTTGACGTTTAAATGTACTCCGCACGCACAAAAATGTGTTGTATTATTATTACAAACGCTACGAATGAGTTTTGACATATAAAATGCACATTTACCAGTTGATAAATTAAAACAGTGAACAATAATTATCACATTTGCCATCCCATGTGATGTCTAAAAAAAGGGCATATTTGAAATAGTCACTGACAATGTCAGTAAAAATTATATCTCATTTCTATCTCTTTCTTTCACTCTCCTGGTACTCTGTATAAAACGTTTTCCCTCCAAAATCTCCATTTTACACCCTCTCGTTGCTAACACAATGACCCTTTTTGTAAAGCAAGTTTTAACCTCGACTCATGCTTACAAAACTCTCGACACAAGTATGTTCTTAATATTATTCGCATGATACTGTTTTAAGGAAATAATTCATGACTAAATTTGCAAAAGATTCACAACAAGTTGACAATTAAAGAAACAGTGTACAAACCAAACCTCACGTGATGTACCATTTTCGATTGCTTTTGAAAAGGGCTAAGTACGAAAATGGACAACAAGTACACATATGGTCTCTTACCCAGACTTTTTTTTTTAAAAAAATTCTAAAAAGAGACACGTACTTTTGATCAACTGATCTACCTACTTAATATTTTGCCACGTGTCCAACTGATCAACTTTTTTTATTCACAAATATAACTTAAATTACAAATATATCCTCATCTTTATTTTTTTATTCCCACTCTTACCACTCCATCCCCACCACCACCACCAACCTACCACTTCATCACCACCATCACTACCAACCTACCACTTCATCACCACCAGCACTACCAACCTACCAATTCATCACAACCACCACTACCAATCATCATAAATTTATCAACCATTAAATTTTTTCAAATTCAAAACATGACTATATCTTTCGATTGACGGTGAAATCTCGGCTTCATTTCTGTCTAATGATGCGAACATGTTTTCCATTGTGTCATTTTGGGCTTTATGGGAACTTCTCATATTACAAAAATCACATATAAAAATCCCACTTAATTTGCACCGAAAGGCATGAGGTGAACGATAAGGTCTTGTGCCATAACCGAGACAGTATCTAAAGGTCGAGGTGTGATATGGCCGGTCAGTATTTGCTGGACCAAAACCCGGGCAAGGACCAACCTGTCGCTCAGTTACATTACAATGTTTCACAGCCAACACATGAAATTAAATCATGATGTCAGAAAGCCAGTGATCTTATAAAACAAATTATACACCAACAGTTTCTCTTTATATACTTCTATCCTTTTCCAAGATAGGCCTTATTTTCACATGTTTCAATTTTTTCCTTGACCATGTATATAGCTCAGTAGATAAGTCACATCACATTAATTAAAACGTGAGCATGTATAAATAACCCAATTGGAAAAGGGTACATCAAAATTGACCACACAACGAAACAATGAAGTAATTGCGTAGCTTGTCGTGGTGGTTGTGATGAATTGGTAGGTTGGTAGTGGTGGTAGTGATGAAGTGGTAGGTTAGTAG
This sequence comes from Glebionis coronaria, assembly GCA_025667525.1. Taxonomy (NCBI): domain Eukaryota; kingdom Viridiplantae; phylum Streptophyta; class Magnoliopsida; order Asterales; family Asteraceae; genus Glebionis; species Glebionis coronaria. Next base: position 317,336,268 of record CM046879.1, on the reverse strand, counting down.
TGGTGGTAGTGATGAAATAATAGGTTGGTAGTGGTGGTGGTGATGAAGTGGTAGGTTGGTAGTGGTGGTGGGGATGGAGTGGTAAGAGTGGGAATAAAAAGATAAAGATGAGAGTATATTTGTAATTTAAGTTATATTTGTGAATAAAAAAAGTTGATCAGTTTGACACGTGGCAAAATATTAAGTAGGTAGATCAGTTGATCAAAAGTACGTGTCTCTTTTTAGAATTTGGAAAAAAAAAGTCTGAGTAGAAGACCATATATGTACTTGTTGTCTATTTTCGTACTTAGCCCTTTTGAAAAACCCATTTTTACTACTGTTTGTGTCGGTATTGACTAGACACAACACTGAAATTTACTTTTCTATTTTTAAACAATATCTCCTTTCCATCTCTAACTCTCCCTCACTCGTTTACAACAGCAGCCTCACCATCATTTTGTAACACACGGTTTCCCTCCCAAAATATTATGCTTCTCTCTCTCGTTTTATAACTGTTAAGAAAGCTCACAAACACTTTGACCCTCCAAAACGTATATTTTCCATCTCTGTTTTGTCAACCTCTGAAACATGCTTAAGTGTAGTATTACTCATATTAACTTATCTCACAAGAGAACTCTCACAAAACATAACGCAACAAAACCCTCACCATACCCTCGTCAAACACACAAGACTCACAATAAAACTTTCAACTATTCACGCTTCCATTATCAATCTCTCCGAATACTCTAACAAAGATTTCAACAAATTTTCGCATCGACTTATTACCCTCGTCTCACATTTTGTCACGACTCGATACTTGGTTTGACACGTACCGATTTAGCTCTCGACTGATCAACCAAGAAACACGCCAACTTGGGCTTAAAACAACGCATATGATTCTTTACGTAAAAACACACTTCAAATACATGTTTAGAACCGTTTCATATGGTCGGCAACGTCGAGTTTTCAAGTTTGTAAAACCCATGTTCATAAAAGCTTAGTTTTTAAAAATAGTTGTAACGATGACATACGAGTATTAGAAAAGAACGCAGCAAAAGAATGAAAGTGGAAGGGTATGCGAGTTAACCTTGTCGAGCTCGTGATGTCAACTCACACTAACTCGCAACTATAAAACTTTCGAACCGCAACAACCCAAAATTATATTGAGCTAAAACTTTGAGCTAGAAAGAACCATCGTCGTCTTGTACTCACTTCGCAAACAGTAGCTAGAAAAACTCTTGAGCAAGAGAAAATCCACGTCGAACACGTAACTCGCAACCTTGAACAACCAATAACCACGACCACCTTCTTATTCTCGACATGAGCTTCGAATCTACACTATAACTTTGCCGCGCGACACATATTGGCTTATGACTATGCGAGAGAAAGAGTTTTATTGAGGTAAGTTTCGAACTATGAGTGGTGTTATCCGAGGGTTTTGAATAAGGATATGGAGGCAATGAAGGTTTTCTTTGATTATACAAGAGTGGGTATGTGTTTCCTGTTACAAATGTGTGTGTGAGTAAAGTGAGAGGTGGATATAGGGGATAAAGGATGCGTTTTGGTGTGAAGAGGGGGACCAAAACAATCCTCCAATGGGTGCAAATCATAGGAACGTACCATGACAATGTTTTTGGATCTATAGGAGGTGGTTGGATAAATTTTAAATGTGAAGGTATGAAGGCTTGAACAATGAGATTAACAAGGTAATGTTAGGTTTGCTTTCGAGTGGAGTGGATGAACCAGATATAGTTTTGAGTGGTTTGACAAGGAGTGCGTCTGTTGTTTGGTTGAAAGTTTATTTACTTGTGCAGGTTAAGATAATGAACTATCAATTTATAGGATCGTTAATGATAAGAGAATGGTTGTTTTTGGTGTTTTGTTTGGTCCGAACTTTGCAAATGTTCGTGCGTAAGCGTGTGTGGCTATTGTGTGCTTGAGGTTACGGTGGGTAGTCATGCATTTGAAATGTAATTTAGGTAATAGTCAAAAAGGAAATGAGAGATACTACAAAATGGCTTAGCCATGTTAGGGAAAAAAAAGAGTTCACATGTGGCTGGTACATCACGCAAGTTGTATGTCTTTGCATCCGATTCATTTAACGAAAGAATGGTTAAAGTGGTTAATCATAGTTTGGTAATTTTGTAAGTTAGTGTATAAAAGTTGATTGAGTGAGTGACATATTGGTATCTAATTAATTAAAGTAGAAATGAAACTATTAGGTAAAAATTTTTGGTATAAGTGATTATTTGACGTATTTTGTTTTAATTTCAGTGTCAAATAATTAAGTCGATCTTAATTATTTTTACAAAATATAAAACAATAATTAACGACTCGTTAAAATAACTGATAAAATTATTTATAGCAATAATTATGAAATTAATTATTGTACAGTATTATTACGTACAGATACACGGACAGTAGTTAAATTTCAGTTAATTTAATTCGCAACACGACACAGATAAATCATATACAAGTTATGCACACGTATAGGAATTAAATTACAGATGCGTTTAAGTATTGATCGTAAATTATTACGCAACCAATAGTGACACACTCGCAGTGTTCAGAGTAACACAGACTGCAGTCTAAGCAGAATGCACGCCAGCGTACGTTATTTCATTAATAAGGGGACACTTCCCAAGTAAATAGCAAATTAGCACATTGTTGACTAAATAAAAAGTTTAGGGGTAAAACTGTAATTTTAGAAAGTCTGAAAATTACCGTGTGTTATAGTCTTCCATCGTTAAAGAAGCTTTATCCTCAAAGCTTAGGGCGTGTTATCGACACGGAAATCAGCAAATAAATGTATGTACTTAACACGGGATTGACGTTGACGCTCCCAGGTGAATTCAGGACAACGCCTAGATACCACCTCATATTGACAACTGGTACGCGGCTTTACTTCAGCCGTTTGACCTCGCGGTCCATAGTTTCAACAGGATCCTTGACAAAATTCAAATTGTCATCGACGTGGATCTCGTCTAATGGCACGACAAGTGTTTCATTAGAAGGACACTTCTTCAAATTCGACACGTGGAAAATATTGTGCACCTGGTTGAGTGCTTGCGGTAACTCCAACCTGTAGGCCATGGTTCCAGCCTTTGCTAAGATCTTAAAAAGTCTATTGTAATGGAGGCTCACTACCCTCGTTTTCCAAAACGTATCATACCTTTCCAAGGTGATACTCTCCATATACTTCATCTCCACCATTTGTTGCTAAGAGAAGCACGAACAATGTTCTCCTCACAAATAATCGCAACGCAAGATTGGGCAACTAATCGATACAGATGATATCATCAAAACTTTGTAAAATATAGGATGTGAAGTCGATGTTGAACGAACGCTTCGATAAGGAAATTTGTGTAGCGTCGAATGATAAGGCCGTCTCTATATAATGCGGTTGAATAGAAATCTACTCGAATATATGGATATCCATCTATTGCATAAGTTTAGTGTAAACACGCAAAATTCTGCTTTTCAAAAATAGAAAATGTAAATTTTTGACAAAATGTTTATGGTGACTACTACGAGCATAGTATGCCCTTCACAAATTGTACATAGGTGATCAAGATTTGTATAATTGGGGACTAACGATGCGATGCTTCTTTTTGTCAAATAGTGTTATGATTCTCGAAATCAAATAGTTTATACCATACTAGTTTATAAGATAGTAACCAAAACAATTTATGAAAATAGTTTTGTAAAATAAGAATAAAGTAGTTTAAAATCTTCCAAGAAATAGTTCACAGGGTTTTAGCAAAGCGTTTAGAAAAGTTTATAGAAATGGTTGACAAGATAACAACGTGTAGTTTACAAAGTGATGGCAAAATGGTGCATAAAATAGTTTCAAATGGTTCATAACATGATGTTAAGACATAGAACAATAATTCATGAGATGGGTTGAAAGAAAAATCTTGCAAGACAATAGAACTATGATTCAAGATGTGGTAACACTTTCGGAAGGGATAAAATTAAACGAACCGTCAAAACACATTGATTAATAGATATTCAAATTAATAAAAAAGTGATGTCAAGACATTGATTGATTAATTAATTGAAATCCTCCCATGCATTAGCATACTCCATGTCGTCGTTAGGGTTCTTACGAGCTTTTATTTTTGTTGTTAGCATTCTTCTAAATAAAAATGACAAAATAAGGCAATATAAGTCGATTTTGAAATGTTGATTCCCAAAGTGAAATGTTACAATGTGATGAATTGAAGTTGCGTTCGAATCAATCGACATTTTTATAGGTAACGGGTCACGAGATAAGAAACTTGTTTTTAAAATTAACGGACAGTGTCAAAACCCAGAGTCAGATAGTAAAGACAGTGACGAGTTTCGATGAAACAAAATTATGTAAAGCCGCGAGAAAAATATCCCAATGACCATCGTAACAATTAAAATGTCATAACATTAAAGGAGATCATTGTTTCACTTACAATGTCTAATGAAAGTTCCAGCGTTTATATAAATAGCCTTTATATAAAATGATGTGAGATGCGCGTAGGAGCGGTAAACGTAAGTATAGGGAAATACAAAAGTATGCATGCACAAAGTATATACGTATATAATACATATATCATATAATACTTAACAAGTAGCACATAAACACATATCGGTTATAGTCTAGTCCTAAGATGCAAACCTAGTTCTCTATAACCAAGGCTCTGATACCAATCTGTAACACCCCAAAAATGGATCAGCGGAAGCGGTAAAGCTCGGGGGCTGTTATGTTATAATAACAAAGTCCAAGGTGCAAGAGAACGACTCTAAATGAGTCGTTTTAAATTAGTTTACCTCGTTGCATTAGATTTAGAAATACAAGGTTCAAATCATAAACAAGTTTAAGCAAGTGCTGCGGAAATCAGAGTTTAAATAGCAAGAATGAAGTAAAAAGTTTATTAAGCAAGAGCAAGTCTTCAAATCCACGTACAGTATGTATGAGACTCCAAAGCAAGCAACAAGCAAGTAGTTCAACACCTGAGATAAACGCTTAAAAGTGTCAGCACAAGGCTGGTGAGTTCATAGGTTTAAGTTAAAAACATAGCCTTCAATACTGGACCGCAAAGAAACTACTTAAAGCATATGAGACATTATGGGCGATATAATGTCATACATATGGGAATCAGATAGAATGATTATAGTTATGATAGCTCTAAGCTCATGACACCGAGACTGATCACAAGCACGTAAAACTGATGCACGCGTAATATATAAGATTGCCCCAAGTAGGTGCCTAACCCATGGCCACCTAGCAACAACCATATGATATACGTTCGTTTGGCATGGCGATGTATTTGAACACCTGGACGGGCGTCGTCAAACCCCAATAGATGACAAAACTCTCGACACAAGTATGTTCTTAATATTATTCGCATGCTACTGTTATAAGGAAATAATTCATGACTAAATTTGCAAAAGATTCACAACAAGTTGAAAATTAAAGAGACAGTGTACAAACCGAACCTCACATGATGTACCATTTGAAATTGCTTTTGAAAAACCCATTTTTACTACTGTTTGTGTAGGTATGGACTAGACACAATAATGAAATTTACTTTTCTATTTTTAAACAATATCTCCTTTCCATCTCTGACTCTCCCTCACTCGTTTACTACAGCAGCATCACCATCATTTTGTAACACACGGTTTCCCTCCCAAATCATTATGCTTCTCTCTCTAGTTTTATAACTTTTAAGAAAACTCACAAAAACTTTAACCCTCCAAAACATATATTTGCCATCTCTGTTTTGTCAACCTCGGAAACATGCTTTAGTGTAGTATTACTCATATTAACTCATCTGATAAGAAAACTCTCACAAAACATAACGCAACAAAACCCTCACCATAACCTCGTCAAACTCACAAGACTCACAATAAAACTTTCAACTATTCACGCTTCCATTATCAAACTCTCCGAATACTCTAACAAAGCTTTCGACAAATTTTCGCATCCACTTATTACCCTCGTCTCACATTTTGTCAAGACTCGATACTTGGTTTGACACGTACCCATTTAGCTCTCGACTCAAAACAAGAGACACGCCAACTTGGGCTTAAAACAACGCATATGATTCTTTACGTAAAAACCCACTTCAAATACATGTTTAGAACCGTTTCATATGGTCGGCAACGTCGAGTTTTCAAGTTTGTAAAACGCATGTTCATAAAAGCTTAGTTGTCAAAAATAGTGGTAACGATGACATACGAGTATAAGAAAAGAACACGGCAAAAGAATGAAAGTGGAAGGGTATGCGAGTTAACCTTGTCGATCTCGCGATGTCAATTCACACTAACTCGCAACCATAAAAATTTCGAACCGCAACAACCCAAATTATATTGAGCTAAAACCTTCGAGCTAGAAAGAAACCTCCTCGTCTTGTACTCGCTTCACAAATAGTAGCTAGAAAAACTCTTGAGTAAGAGGAAACCCACGTCGAACACATAACTCGCAACCTTGAACAACTAATAACCACGATCACCTTCTTATTCTCGACATGAACCTAGCTTTGAATCTACACTATAACTTTGCCGCGAGACACATATTGGCTTATGACTAAACGAGAGAAAGAGTTTGATTGAGGTAAGTTTCAGACTATGAGTGGTGTTATCTGAGGGTTTTGAATAAGGATATGGAGGCAATGGAGGTTTTCTTTGATTATACAAGAGTGGGTATGTGTTTCCTGTTACAAATGTGTGTGTGAGGAAAGTGAGAGGTGGATATAGGGGATAACGGATGCGTTTTGGTGTGAAGAGGGGGACCAAAACGATCCTCCAATGGGTGCAAATCATAGGACCGTACCATGACAATGTTTTAGGATCTGTAGGAGGTGGTTGGATAAATTTTAGATTTGAAGGTATGAAGGCTTGAACAACGAGATTAACAAGGTAATGTTGGGTTTGCTTTCGAGTGCTGTGGATGAACCAGATATAGTTTTGAGTGGTTTGAGAAGGAGTGCGTCTGTTGTTTGGTTGAAAGTTTATTTACTTGTGCAGGTTAAGATAATGAACTATCAATTTATAGGATCGTTAATAATAAGAGAATGGTTGTTTTTGTTGTTTTATTTGGTCCGAACTTTGCAAATGTTCGTGCGTGAGCGTGTGTGGCTATTGTGTGCTTGAGGTTACGGTAGGTAGTCATGCATTTGAAATGTAATCTAGGTAATAGTCAAAAAGGAAATGAGAGATAGTACAAAATGGCTTAGCCATGTTAGGGAAAAAAAGAGTTCACATGTGGCTGGTACATCACGCAAGTTGTATGTTTTTGCATCCGATTCATTTAACAAAAGAATGGTTAAAGTGGTTAATCATAGTTTGGTAGTTTTGTAAGTTAGTGTATAAAATTTGATTGAGTGAGTGACATATTGGTATTTATTTAATTAAAGTAGAAATGAAAGTATTAGGTAAATTTTTTTGGTATAAGTGATTATTTGACGTATTTTAGTTTAAATTGTGTGTCAAATAATTAGGTCGATCTTAATTATTTTTACAAAATATAAAACAATAATTAACGACTCGTTAAAATAATTGATAAAATTATTTATAGCAATAATTATGAAAATAATTATTTGTACAGTATTATTACGTACAGATACACGGAAAGTAGTCAAATTGCAGTTAACTTATATCGCAAAACGACACACATAAATCCTACACAGGTTATGCACACGTATAGGAATTAAATTACAGATGCTTTTAAGTATTGATCGTAAATTATTACGCAACCAATAGTGACACACTCGCAGTGTTCACAGCAACACAAACTGGGCACAGTTTAAGAAGATGCACGCCAGCATACGTTGTTTCACAAATAAGGGAACGCTTCCTAAGTAAATAGCAAATTAGCACATTGTTGACTAAATAAAAAGTCTAGGGGCAAATCTGTAATTTTAGAAAGTCTGAAAACTACCGTGTTTTACAGACCAAGACTCACAGCTCTCCATTCTCTATTCATCCAAGATCTACCAAAATGTACCATGATCTCAAACAGCATTTTTGGTAGAGTGGCATGAAGCAGGATGTTGCTACTTTCGTTTCCAAATGTCTAACCTGCCAGCAGGTGAAGATAGAACATCAGCAGGCTAGTGGTTTACTACAACCGTTAGAGATTCTCGAATGGAAGTGGGACAAAATCTCCATTTATTTCGTCACCGTACTTCCATTCACTCAGAGGAAGCATGATGCTATATGGTTCATAGTCGATCGTTTAACCAAGTCAGCTCATTTTCTTCCAATTCGCAAAGACTTCTCAGTTACCAAATTGGCAGATATATTCCTTCAGGAGATCATGTGACTGCATGTACCCCATCAGATATCATATCCGACAAAGATCCTCGATCCACGTCTAAATTCTAGAAAGGTTTGCAGAAATCTTGGGGCACCAGACATAAGCTTAGCACAGTCGTTCATCCTCTGACCGATGGTCAATCGGAACATACCATTTAAACCTTAGCAGACATGATGCGAGCTTGTGCATTGGAATGGACAGGGAGTTGGGATGATTAAATTTGCTTGGTGGAGTTGCCTACAACAATAGTTGGCACGCGAGTATTAAGTTTGCACCTTTCGAGATACTTTATGGCAGAAAGTGTTATGCTCCAATCTGCTGGGATCAAGTTGGAGAACAAATCGTTGAGGGACCAGAGATGATAGAGGTGACCAATGAGAAGGTTTCCATCGCCAAGGCGAAGCTGCAAGAAGCTCGTGCTCGTCAGAAGAGATATGCTGATAAACATCATAGAGCTTTAGAATTCCGACCTAGTGAACATGCTTTCCTTAAGGTATCACCAACATGTGGCGTCAAGCGTTTTAAACTCAAGGGCAAGCTCAGTCCTCGTTTCATCGGACCGTTTGAAATTCTTGAATGTGTCGGTGAAGTATCATATCGTCTAGCGTTACCTCCTCGGCTATCTCATATACATGATGTGTTCCATGTATACATACTCAGAGGTTACAATTATCATCCGTTGCATACAGTTTCATATCCATTCGAGCAGATTCGTGAGGATCTATCCTATATTGAGGAACCCGTAGTAGTTCTCGACCGCCAGGATCGAGTCATGAGGAGAAAGACGATCCTATTCATCAAAATCATTTAGAGGGACCATTTCGAGCGAGAAGCCACTTGGGAAATGGAGGAGTCTATCCGGACTTCTTACCCTCATTTTCAGCTATGATTCAGGTATGTCATTTTCAGCTGATCGTATCTCTAATTCGAGGACAAATTATTCTTTTAGAGGGGAAGAGTTGTAAAACCCGCTTTAAAATACCTTATAACATTAAATGCATGAAAATACAGTTAAATTAAAACTTTTCAATTAATTAATATACGACACGAATCATGAACATTTAATACGAATATTACGTATATTAATTCATTACTATAAGTATTACGTATATTAATATTATTATTAATACGTGATAAGTATTTACGTATAATACTTAAAACATATAAGAAATAAAACATGACCCTAAAATACGAACACCCATGATAAATATTTAAGCACGAAAAATAAAACGAAAAGTATATGTGTGTGTGTATGTGGCGTCCAAAAGAAGAAAAGGGAGGGCCCATGGCCCAACCCATTAAGCTATCCAATCCTATAACAATTAAAACTCCAGGAAAGGATTTCATATATTACTTTTCAAGAAAATAAACAAACCCTAAAACTCTTTTGGTGCTCCTCTTGGTCGCGGCATACAAACACAAACACAAGGATGATTTTTGGCTTTTTGATCTTTGAATATTAACGGTTTTGTGTTGTATTCTAAATCCTTAATCCATCACGCATACGGTATCATCAATCCTTTAATCTTTTTATTTAATTATGTTCTATGTTTTTTAATCATTAAAAACAAGTAAGAAACATGTATTTTAAAAACAAGACTAAACATGGGATCGGGTAAAGGTTTGGTTTGTTTTAGGTTCACACAAACCGAGACCAAAGATTGGTCTCGGTGGTGGTTCGGGTCACACAGCCGCACCCACAAGGGGGTCGGCGTGTGTTTTGGTTTGCCAGCCGCAACCCCAACGGCTCAGCAGTGGGGTGCGTGGCTTGGACAGTGGGAACCGAGACCTCTAAGGGTCTCGGTGGGAACTTAGTGCACGGCAGGGGGAACCCGGGCTGTAGTCGGGGGTGTTTATGGGTAGCAGTGGCATCGGCTCACTACCGGTGGCTGCTGGTGGTGGGCCACAAGCCACAGCCATACGGCTGCGGTGTTGTGCTGTTTTTGAGGCGAAACCGAGACCTCCCATGGTCTCAGTGGAGTCTTGATGGGGCTCTGTTAGGACCAAACACACCAAGGGGTGTGCTTGGCTAAGTTTTACTAAAACATGTTACGTATTTTAATTAATTAATTAATTAAAATTAATACATGGTTAAATTTAATTAATTAATAACCAAGGCTTATGTTATAATTTATTTAAATAAGAACCATGGTATAAGTTATGTCCATTTTATTTAAATAAACTTTAAGATAAAATAATTATTAATATAATTATTCATGTACACTTAATTAATTAAGAAAACTTAGCTTAATTAATTTATATTCATTTTAAGGTAAAGTTTAATTATTAAATCATGTAATATTATTAATTAATAAATATTTATGATATCATGTATTATTATTATTAATTAATAATCATATGTTAAGACTAAGTATTAAATATAATTAAACTTTACTATATAATTAATCATGACATATAATATGCTTATTCAAAATATATCTTATATCATTTTACTTATTAATAAGCTTATTACTAATTATGAAAATACATTAAATATGGAAACATGCTATTTATAGAAATATATTAAATATGGTAACATGCTATTTATGAAAACATACTAAATATAGAAACATGCTATTTATGGAAACATACTAAATATGAAAATTTCTATTTTTAGAAACTTACTAATTATGGAAACTTTCTATTTTTGAAAACTTACTATTTAAGGAAACTTGCTATTTTTGAAAGTTACTATATATGAAAACCTGCTATTTTTCGAAAGTTACTATATATAGAAACCTGCTATTTTTAGAAAGTTACTCGTTATGTTATAACTAGTACTAAAACACTTAAAACATGAAATACACTAATCTAAAACACATGAAACATTAAGAATCACATGATAAAACAAGAACAAGTATAATAAGTAATTAACACGCCAAGTGTACTATAATCGGTAAAAATAAGTTAAACAAACAACTTATTGATGTCCCTTTCATTATGTAGCGATCGTGAAATCGGAGTGATCTTCCACTTTCGTTTTCATCTTCATTTACTAGACATAGGTACGGATATTCTGTCATTCAGTAAGGACACTCTCTTCCTATACTTAGGATTTCCCTTTTTGCAGCCATCTATTTTCCCCAATAGTGTACTTTAAACTAAACAGTAACTTATGTGATTAATATTTTAGATTTTTCCTGAGCTATATACATACATGCCAGTTACACCTAGTTATGGAGGTACCATAACCATAACACTAGAGACACCGGTGTTATGACTCTTCCGCGGTGAGAGTGATTACTCACAACGTCCTATTCAATTATTTGGCCTATATTATTATTATCATGTGGGGCGAATGGGTGCATCCTAGGACATGTTCAACAAGATTACATGGTAACTACGGTGTGTGCCTTGCATCCGTTACATGGAGGCTCCCTTGTCTTCACCTCTTTTAATGTATGATGAGGTCACCCCTCTAAGTATTCATGCACCTTGATACTTAATGACCTATATGGGCTCCAGGCATGTTTAAAATACAATTTTCAGTATAAATAAACATAAGTCTTTTCAGAATATAAACCAGTTTATAAACTTACACCAGTTTTTCCAGGACTTACACTTATTCCGCTATACTTTATTTCATTTCATATTTTGCTTATGTTTATGCTTTACATTTCATTGTCATATATCCGCACACTGAGTGTATTGCTTAATCGTATTTCTTTCTATGTCCCAATACGACAGGTACTAAAGAGCAAAGCAAGGATCTTCAAGAGTACGTGCATTTAGATGGAGGCTCCCTTGTCTTCACCCTTTTTAATGCATTTACATACTTTTGATTTGCTGGACATTGTTTAGTCCTTTCATACATTTCTATACTTATGCATTTTGCATGGAGCTTATGTTTGGGACCGATGTTTGTTTTCGGTTTACTTTATGGTCATTTAATGTTTTAGACATTTACCTTACATACTTTGATGAAACGCCATAATTACTACGTAACGGTCCACTTATCCAAGTGGGGTGTTAAAGTAATACCAGCAGAAATTTGAATGCCAACAATCCGCACTGCGGAAGTAAATGTTACCATCAACGACAAAGAGCTAAGGATTAACTTAGACTTGTTTGAGGAAAAACGAGAGTTGGCAACAATCAATGAGGCAAGAGCTAAAGCAGAGATGAAAGGGTTTTACGATGCCAAGGTGAGGGGTGTATCATTTAAGCCAGGAGACTTTGTTTATTGGGAAAATGAAGCGAGCTGTGTTGAAAACACTGGGAAACTTGGCCCAAAATGGTAAGCACCATATGAGGTCACGAATGCTTTGGGGGACGGCGCATACAGGTTGCATGGCATGGACGGTCGAGACTTAGGTCACACATAGAACATCAGCACTCTCAAAAAATGCTATCTTTAAGGCCACTGATTTCGACATAGACATCCAGCTGTAGTCAGCACCAATAAATTCTATGTAATTTTTATGTGTTATAGGAATCATTTGTCTTAGGGTTTTTTCATATTGTTTCAAAAAATGTCAACGTGATAATAAAATACCGTGGTGCCTAGCTAACACCACGACCAGTCTTAGGATTTTTGTGTTATTAGTTATTTTAAGTTCTATTTAGTCATTTTATCTTTAGTCGTACATGTAATATCCGTTTCCATGTGAAGCAAGAGGATTGAGGGAACCTAATGTGACAAACACGGTTTTAGGGTTCGTCACTTAGTCTTTTTTAGTTATTTTATGTGTGACTATGTGTTTTATATGTCTATGTGTTTATTTTATATTAATAGGGAAGGAATGGACATGATGGGTACGGGATACTCATAAGTAAATCGATGAGAGGATATTTCATGATCATGAGCTCACATTATAGTGACTATGAAATGAAATGAAGTAATTTTGGTAATTTATGTATAAGTATAAGTATTATAGTAAGTCGGATTTTTATTATTTTGCGTTTAGCATTTTGGGGTCTCGGATAAGGAAATTAGTCACGGGAATATTTTTTGGGATCGTTTTAAGTCATTTTAGGACGTAAGTACAAAGTTTATTTCATATTCCAAGAGTTTTTATAAAACTGTATATTTTTACGGTATACTCGTAAAATTGACTAGTTTTACGGTTATGAGGTTTTGGAGGACTTAGGGGATGAAATAAATTAAGGAACTTTAAGGTAATATTAATAATATTCTAATAAACAATCAAAAGAAAAAAAAAATAAAAAAAAAGATATATGAGGGTCGATTGGTTTAGACGCACAAAGAAGAAAAAGGAAAAAGAAAAGGAAAAGGAAAGGGAGTGTGGGCTTGGGTTGGGCTAGGACTCACCCACATCCTATATAAAGTCTTATACTACATTAAAAATCACATTACTTTTCCCTATAGATTTTTGGGTCGCGGCTTTCACATAAAATTAATGGTTCTTCAGTAAAATTTTTGGTTTTCATAAATCAAAGGTAAATCTTAAAAATCCCTTTTAATTAAAGTTTTTTAGTTGTTCTTAATCATCCTATGATGGATCTAGGTTAGGGTTTAAATTAAGATCAGTATATTAATGATATTATAATGATTAGGTAAATTAGGGCTTGAACTAATTAGGTAATGGGTAATTAAATATGTTTATTTAATTAAATTCGTAATTAGAATTTTGGCAAAATTTTAGGTCTAATGTTTTGATCATATCTAGAGTTATACACACTTTCCTGATGCGAACCAAGTACCCATGAAAAGTTATTTGAGTTGGATTTTAAATGCAAGAAACGAGGACTAAATTGGTGGTAGGGAAGTGGGTCAAAAATAGGTTACAACAGTTAGAGGTCAAAACAGTTTTGAAATCAGTCAGGTTTAAATTAATGTCTTAAGATGGTTAGGGTACTTAGAAGTACAATTGGACTTTCAAACGAATGTGAGATTTATTTTATATGTTATATAAGACATCGGAAAAAGGGCTAATCAATTGGGATAATGGAAGACCCTCTGATCTTAACAAACATTTTATATATTCAAAAATTAGTAAAATCTGGATAGACAAAAGTATATACATGTATATCGGGGCCTTAACAGTCTCTTTAAGGTTGGAAAAAAAGAGGAGTTAGCTAACACATGTAAGGACATAGGATTTTCTTTACAGAAAGCAATGGTATGGTTAGGTGGGCGTTTGGCTAATAATTTTGGGACTAAAAATTGGGACTTTTTGGGTAAAATGTCAACGGGATAGGTTATGAACTTGGATAAGTTAAGGATTTTAGAGAAGGGTGGGATGCATTAGGCATATAAATGAAGTTATTAAGTGGGAAAGGGTTAGATATCCATCATAGATTGATGAGCCATTATAGCATTTGGTTCATGTCTTGATGTTATACATTTATTTGTTTAGCTTTTGCTAGTACGCGGGATATTTAGAGAAGCTCAATCAGGTGAGTTTCATAGTCCCACTTTCTTTATCTTTTTACTTCCGGATGGGATGGAAGGGACACTGTCGTTAATTGTTCGTATAAATGTTTTTATAAATGTTCTTATATGTTAGTCTAGAAAAATATGTGTTTACTTATGCATTGAACTGCTATATGGAAAACTTAATTTAGTTGAGTATACTTGATATCAAGGAGGACAAGGCTGGGCCTTAGGGACAAGACTGGGTCTTGGGGATGGATGTTAGGTGTATGAGCACCTAATATGCCATTGAAGGAATGAAGGATAGGCAAGCCTTGGAGCCTTGGGACGGAAAGGATAAGCGCTTAGTACGGAATAGTTATGCATGTTAGTAGTACACTGTCCACTTGTCTATATGTTCTTGAATGTCATTATTCAAAGCTAGTCTAATGAAATGTTATATATTTGGTGTTGGAGTCTAAACCTATGACTCTCACCAACATTATGGTTGACATGTTTTAGTCTCTCTTTTAGGAAATTTTGTGGTTAAGCTAGCTAATAGGAGTGAGTAGACCTGAAAGCATAGGATTGCATATACAAGGAGATCCCCGTTCCTTATTAGGTTACTTTTGCATTTTGAATAAGTGATACTTGGACACCTATATGTTTGATTTGTTCATGTTATTTGTTCGTCTCGGGTAAGCGGTATGACTGTTACCTACATACCTAAACTCCTGCATTGTTGAGATATTGTCATGACATTGTGTCACCATTCTTATGACATTTCTTATTTCATTTATTTATCTCTATAGACACGCATGTTGTGATGATATCCATACGTCGCGCCTCATATTCTGCCATGTTGGGGTGTGACATAATGGTTTCAGAGACAATGGTTCTAGAGAATTAGGTTGCCTAGTCTCGTAGTCTAGTCTATAACTTAAGGGTCCCTGCATACAGGCGTCATAGCATTATGTGTGCATTTTATATTAACTGATGTGTTTTGGTGTTATTTATTGCGAGGTTTTGACTAGTATGGATTGAACCATAGTAGTCTATACTTAGCCACATGTTATTTTCTTTTCGGGTTTTGACTAGTGCGGGTTGAACCACAATCATCCACGCTAGTCATCGTTATACCTTGCTTAATTTGTACATTATAGGTCATAACGTGATTAAATGTTAGTTTCAGTGTTTTATATGAAGTACCTTCATATAAGTTGTTAAGTTATTTCCACATATCTAATTTGTAGTAATTACTTTGATGTTTAAGACACGCCTCCTATGAGATACGTAGTAGTGGAAGTTACTGGAATTAGGTAGATGGGAAGAATTTGACGTACGAACTATAGGAAGGAAATCCCACATAAGTGGTATCCGTGTGAGGCTACGGAGCACATGATTGAGGAGCAAGTGAGCAACATATGGTATTATAAGGAAGTGTTAACAATAACATCTAATGAGGGAGATAGGGAACAAATATGAATGAGAATTAAGAGGAAACCGGCATGGGCAAGAAATGTCTAAAATAGGAAGGGGAGAAATCGAATGTAGACTCTAATGAATCCAATATTTATGACTTTCATAGTTTAAGTTGTTTTCCACTCTTACGGGCATCATGACTTTATTTGATCGTTTTGTATCTTATGTACATCGAATTTATGTCTATGCTTTTAGCTAGACTATGTTATTTTAATAAACGGAGTTCTGGACCTTAACTTGTATGTTATGTGCTTATGCTAGTAGATGGATTTATGTGTTACATGTAGTATTAATTTCTTATAAGTGTCGTCATAGGAGAAAGTACATTAGTGAAAGGGAACATGTATAATTATGGAGGCCTACATAATTATATATGTGCCACGACACTAGTGGACTTTCAAGTATGAAGTCATGAAAGAGAATTAATGCATTCTTGGTAATGTATATTGGTAGTAGTTATATGTATGTAGTATCTATCATACTGAGCGGGGTATTTAGTAGTTATTGACGAATGACTTATGTTATGATAGTATGGTGAACAATCGGAATGGAGCTCGAAGTAGTGGTGATGGTGACAATCCTGACTTAGCTGTATTGATTGCTGCTCAATTAGCCAACATGATACCGACTATCATTCAGGAAGTCACTAACAACTTGAAAAACATCAACAACAACAGTCAAGGAGGTGGTAATAAATTTTTTTGTACCTAAGAGGCATTCATGTCTTATGGAATGAAAGAGTATGACAACAAGAGAGATGCAATAGCCCTCGTACGATGGATTGAGAAGATGGACAACGCAATGGAAATGAGTGGCTGCTTGCCAGGACAAAGTGTCACGTATACAACTGGGTCGTTTGTAGGTAAGGCTTTGACTTGGTGGATTACTCAAGTTCAAGCAAGGGGAGGGTAGCTGCGAATGCAATGACTTGGGATGAGTTAAAAGCTCTCATGACTGAAGAGTTATGTCCAAGTAACGAGTTGGAGAAGCTGGAGAAGGAGTTTTGGAAACATGTCATGAAGGGAGATGCTCATGCATAATATACGGATCGCTTGCATGAGTTGGCGAGGTTAGTGCCTCATTTGGTTACTCCGGAGGCGAACAAGATAAAGCGATACATCGTTGGACTACTAACTCAGATTAGGGTAATGATTAGGGCTACTCAGCTAAACACGATGCAACAAGCCATTTTGACGGCTACGATGCCAACAAAAGAAGCAATTTAAGGCGGTAGGTTAAGTACGGCTGGAGAAAAACGCAAGGAGCTGGAGGAAACAGAGCAGGACGAAGGTAACTAGGAAGCTAGTAAGAAGAAGAGGAAGGGAAAGAATGCCATGTCAATGACTGATAGTGGGAGCGCAGGTGGTAGTCTGAAGTGTTCTGCATGCTCTACATATCATGGACCTAATAAGCCATGGTTGGTATGTGTTAGCTGCAATGGAATGGGGCATAGTATTAGGGACTTCCAAAAGCCTATTTTGAATGATGCGTATGCAACAACGATTGGGACGACATTTGAAAGACGAGCTTTTTACGAGTGTGTAGAAACGGGACACTATAAGGACCAATGACCAAAGTTGGAAAGAGCACCAGGACAAGTTGTAAACCCATTAGCTCTAGAAGGGAATCAAGGTGGTGAGATCATTGGGTACCGTGTTGGAAGAAGAGTGTTCTATCCAACTGGAGTAGAAGAAGCACAAGATACGGATGGGGTGACGAGTATGTAATTTGCTAACAAATTTCCTGTCACTATATTTCCTAGGACTGAAGGTAGCTTTATATTTCTGAATTATGCCTTGTTAATGTATGTTTAGGGTGGTAGAATAGGAGTACGTAATTTCGACAAAGGTGGGTGAGCAAGAAAAGGTAGGTGAAATTCCCGAATTCGTAGTTAGAGTTAGGAAATTTAGGTTTTCTGTAGATATAATTTCTTTAAGGCATGGAGGTTGAAGTGATCATGGAATTGGATTGGTAGAGGCATCACGGACTGAGCTTGTCTGTCATGATAAGCCGTTAAAATGATGAACACATTGGAGGAGTGCGATGAGCGAGAAGGAACTAGGAGAGTCATATGTTAGATTTTCAAGCGTGAGAACATCGAGTAGATAGTTAGATGGGATGGCGTTTCACAGAACTAGCAAGGAACAAAGTGAAGCAAGATGAAGAAATATTTTAGAGACTGAAGAGGTGGACTGGATAATGATCCGATCTTTGCATTATCGAAAGGACTGGACGAAATCCACGAAGCACGACGATACGTGGGGCAAGGATTTGGATGCGTACGAAGACGACGAGGAAAGGTGATTTTTTATACGTTGCAATGAAGATTTGGAAGAGCAAGATTAGACTTAGTTAGCGAAGCTAGATTATTAGAGCTTCCTAGAATGCTAGAGACATTTGGTGTACGAGACATAGAGAATGATTTATCTATCTGGATCATGGACGTCTCCAACACCTATTCAATCTTCTTGATTAGACATTAGGCAATGATGATGGATGGAGATGAGTGGTGAAAAGGATGTACAAAGGCCAATTACCATCTGGGAAAGGCAAGCATAGTTGATGAGACGTGGAATACGAAAAAGGAAGTGAAGCTGAGATATACCTGAGCTATATGGAGGACATGTTAGGGTGGTTGTGGATGAAAGATGTAGGTTGCATGAGTTGAGTTGTCTAAAGCAGAGAACGCGTAAACATTTATGTTGCGTGGCTTGGACAATCACATAGAGAAAAAAGGGACGTAGACTATACTTCCTACATAGATAGGAGTAGTTAGAAAGGACGGAGATGGTAGAAGAGATCCATAACGGAGCGGAGGAATAAGGACAATGAGAATTGGGTGATAGTCGATAGACTGACTAGATCATCCCATATTCTAAGCCGAATGAGAAGTCGCGGATTTAAAAGGATTGCGTACGAATATGACGAATATGAGGTTCTGCGTAAAGGTTAGCCTAATGATTATGGAATGCTCCATTAAGGATGATGTTAAGGGAAGAAACAATGGGAAGTAAGTGTAGTATACCATTGATAGACTAATGGTTGATATAAGCATACTACGTGGATAGTTGAGGAAGACACCTAAGCATTGGCGTGAGGTTTGAAGATAGTTGGAAAATGTAGTTTATTTTGAAGAAATCTTCTACAAGGAGAGTATAACACCCCCACAAATGCTATGCGCAGCGGAACTACAACATTTGGTTGTTAGGCAGTTATCATCACACATAAGCTATTTCGAACGACTCAAAGAGACGTAGAAATTTAAACATAAATTAAAGATTGTTTAAAACAACAAAGTCTACTGTTTTCCAAACCCCAAAGATAATACAAAACAGAGTCGCGTTTTGGTCCCCATTGAATCTCAACCCAAAAGTACATTTTTGTTCACATGACATAGTATAAAATATTTAAGTGCTAAAAGGGAGGAAAACAAAGTAGACCACCAAGCCACAACAACTTCCATCCTCGCATGCTCCGCTGCTATCAATCTTGGTTACCTGAAACATATGCTTAAAATCGTCAACACAAAGGTTGAGCGAATCTATAGGTTTATCAAATCATAAGTTGAACATAAGTATTTAAAAACCAATCATGACCATTCAATAGCATTGTCGTACTCACAATCTATTATTCAAGTATATTATCTTTAGCAATAGCTAATAATTGTGTTTAAGCTCGTGACACTAATCCGTTAACTCAATCACCCGCGTACATTTACCGACATGATTTAAGTGAAACCAGTGCCCCTTCTAAAGGCATTAGTAGTAATCATACCTTATTTCTTATCACAAGTTATCCGTCCGCAGAGGGTACTCAACGTACTAGCTCTCGTCTCGGATAGGGTCGTCAACCCCATAGTACTATCAATTGTATAAGCGGCTATTTCCAACCCACACAAGGGCAAGACAATAGTTAATAGTTCACGAATTTAGGGACTTTTACAACTAGGTACTCAACACAATTCAAGGCAACATTCGGGTCCAACAATCATTCATGACTTATGTTCTTTTCATTTAAATAGCATGCATCCCCCTCGCGGGTAAAAACGTTTGAAATAAGTAAAGAGCGAGGATATAGACTCACCTGGCGTAGTAGTAGTGGTTCTAGCGAAGACGTAACGAGAAATGTCACCGACGACGTGGATGCCCGGGAAAATCAAACACTTGACCTAAAAATCAAGGTACGTAAACCAAATCAATACTCCGTGTACATTATTGTACTAAACACACTCGTATGAAAACACTTAATGCTTATGAAAATCACGCCAAACCCAAACAAGTAAATGCTAGTAGACTTATACCATTTATCTATGTTATTAAAGTTACTATCCATTTTACGATTTTGCCGATACTTATCAAAAGTATGGGCTGTTTGCTATGACTTAAGCACCTATATAAATTTCAAGAAAATTCAAAAAAATACCTCATGACCTGTACAAAACCCATATTTAATCCCATGAACAGTTTTCACTTCTATGACTCGTTACACATCACATTTCTAAACATACACTTTTAGGACTGATTTTGCACGTTGACCATGTTGGACTTGTTTGACCCATTTAAAATACACCATTGAATACTTTGACTCCTAAGTCCAAAAATAGACTCACAAGTGCAGGTTTGAAACCAAAACTTTACTTTCAATCATTTACCAAACTCTATCTATGGTCCCCGGGATTTGACCCAAAACCAAACACAAATTCGGATTGTGTTGGTTCTCATCTCCCGGTACACGTATTTTCAAAATAACATAACTTTTGACTCGTTTGGAGTCGTAAGCTCTACTTTATACCGAAACGAAGCTAAGACAAAGCTCTACAACTACATCCTATGCTTATGACCTGTTTACAAAGTTAAACCCACGAAAATAAGCCCTAAACAATCTGGTCTAAAATCACCCTTCCAAAATCATTCCAAAACTTGTTTCCAATCCATTCTATCATTACCTAAACCTATGCTAACCACTTGTAATCATACCCAATCATCCAAATAGCCTTTAACAATATGAAAATCGAATCCTCATCAAAACCTATCATACATGCAATTAGTGTAAATCATTTAAAACATCACAAACATGATTCTAAACATAACCCACAACACATAAGCATCAAAATCATCAAGCCACCACCAAACCCATTTGGCCGTGGGTTTGGTGTAGCCAAAACACCCAAGAAAACAGACCCTACAACTTGTTTTATTGAAGATTTAACATTATAAACACATGAATTAAACTTGTATACCATTTAATTATATCAAAATCCGTTTTTGAAAAATCATAATTTTTGGAAAAATCAAGTTGTTGCATGTTTGTTTTTGTTGGTGGGATTTACTTACAAGATGATTATAAAGGATGGTCTTTGATTAGATTTGTCAAAAACCTAAAAAGAATGATGGTGGTGGTGGTTGTGTGGTGGGTGGCCGGCGGCCTAGGGAGAAAAAGAAGGAGATGGTATTTTTTTGTAAAATGAAGTGTGTGTGTGTGTCCTTATTTCCTTTTGTAAAAATGGAGGGGCCCAAGTGGAAATTTTAGATTTATTTTGGCCTTAATAACAAACGACCATTTAAAGAGCGGGATTTTGGCTAAATGACGGGTTTTAAATTTTACGGGAGTCGGGATTCGTCCCGGCTACCTCAAAATACTTTTTAATGGTTCAAACGCACACAAAACGAATATACACATGGTTCCGACTCGACTTAACACGTAATAAAAATAAAATCTCGAAAAACTCAAATATCGATCAATCGATAACAAAAGATAAATTTTGGGCATCCGTCGGTATCGTAGTCGTCATCGTTCTTCTTAAACCGTCAAATGTTAAAATTACGACCGTAAACGTTGGTTTCAACTTAAACCGTCAAATATATAACAAACAAAATTTCTTAAAAATTTCAAAAATATTCGTAAAATAGGATTAAATAAATGACGTTGGGCTCGGGATATCACATCCACAAGTGAGCCACAACTTAAGAGAGATGCTCATACTGAACAACTCTTGAGACAATAAGTTAGCATCGTACGGCACATTCACTGGTATTACATCCTCCCCTCCTTAAGGGAGCGACGTCCCGGCGCTCTCCGGTTCTTATGCTCGCATTCCGTACTACTAGAAAGATGAGGGTACTACTTCCTAAAGAGGTCTTCACATTCTGATGTGGACTTCGGATCACGTCTCGGATTCCATCACACCTTCACGATGAGTATTATACCTTGCTTCAATCTCTTAACATCTCGATCCATGGTCTCCACTTCAATTTCCCAATTTCTTCCTACGGTTATCAACACATCCCTCCTCACAGCTTCTCGTGGTCAACAAGTGATTCTTAATCTGCACCATTGATGAGACTGCTTTTATACATAGTCTCATCGTCCAAATTGGGCTTAAAATGCATTAAATATCATCAAAATACCCAAATATATGCTTGTGTTTGTTGCTTGTGTATTTTAGGTACGGATATTGAGAAAATGACAAAAGATCACAAGAATCATGCAAAAACGAACACGGGAAACGAAGCCGCACGATGAACCAAGCCCTAATGAAGGATTTTCCAAAGAAAACCCTTGAAGATTTGAAGAATATTGAAGATTGGTCCTCCAAGTTTGAAGAATTGACACTTTATACCCTTGTATCTTTATAATTACAAGTTTGGTCCCTAAAGTTTGTCAAAATTACAAAAAGGACCCTTAACTTTGAAGAATTGGCAAATTTAGTCCCTCAACAAATCTAAATTGTCAATATTGGTCCTCCAAGAAGTCAACAAACAAGTCAAAGCCTTGAAGTATGAAGACATGTCAAAATCAGTCCTTGGAATATGAAGAAATTGCATGTTTAGTCCTTAAAACAAGTTTTAAAACTTGTTGTGCCAAATTTGACAACCTTCCCAAAGTTGTCATGTGTTAATTTGGCGTTGATAGCCATTTTACACAAAGTGAACAAAAAGTGAAAAGTGAAGGGCCAAACCTGTCAGACAACCTAAGACAAATCCTCTAATCCCTGCTTGACACCTCACCCACTCACACCTTTCCACCAATCAGAAACCTCCCTTCCTCCACGTCACTCTCCACTCACCTTAACTGAATACTTAATTCAGTAAAACCCTTCCCTCCAAACAATTAATTTAAAAAAACCATTAACCAAAAAAGATTAAACCTGTCCCTAATCCACCCTTAAACCCTAATTTTTCCAGGATGAACATCAATCAAAACAAGGGGTTTTTGGTTGATTATTTCCAGATCCATGATTAACCTTCCCTTAAACCCAAAAATACCCTTAAACACCCATCACCATCATCTCACATGTCCCTCCAAACCTCCCCTGCCCCACTATTCACTCTCAAACAAAACTTGGCAGCAAGATCAACAACCCTCAACAATTTCTTGTTCTCAAAGGTTAAATGAACGTCCTAGATTGCTTCTACATCACTGGCATCTCAGCTACATGCCAAGATCATCACATGGCTTTGTTTTGACTTAAAATTCAAAAATCATCCAAGGGCAAGATTGGAAGTTCACTTGTTAGGGTTTTAGTTTCTTATCACTTCTAGAATCATAATGTAAGCCTCTATATAAAGGCCTTTAGGACGTAGCATAGTTCTTGTTCTTGATTTTTCTCCTTTTTCACAAACTTTGTAAAGCCAGTTTATGAGTTAATATAAATGGTTTAAGTATTGTTGATGAGAAATATTGAGTACCCTTTACATTTTCAGTTGATTTAAAGTTCATTGTTTAAGTTTGGTTTAAGTTTCAGCAAAGTTTTTTTGAATTTCCAAGTTTCTGATTAATTTTCAAGACTTTTCTCAAATCTTAAATTTTATTCAAAACCTGTTAAAATGGTGATTAATTGTGTTCGTATGATGGTATTTGAGCTTGTGTATGTCCATAACACCATGGCTTGTTCTGGTGTAGTGGGTACCCAAGTTTAAACAAGCCATTGGTTTGGTCCTTTCTTTCTTTTTTTTAGCTTATTATTAACTGACCTATAAGCTAAGGCTTTCTTCTAGCTTAATCCATAAGCTGGGAGCAAGTTTTAAGCTTTTTACACAAGCTTTGTTCACTCTTATCTTAGCAGATTCAAAGAGGAACCTTTCTTGTTCATATTTGTTAAGTAGAATTTCATCAACACCTCAACAAAGTTCAGCATAGACCCGGGTCTATTGGAGGTGGTTTTTCAACCACAAAGGGTCCTGGATGTAGGACCCTTAAGGTAGTCATTGTTCCCTTTTTCATTTTTTAAAGTTTCTGAAATTTTATGTGCTTTTTTGTGATTCTGCTTGTTAAGTGTTTAAATGAATGTTTGAGTGCTTAAATCTGCTTAAATAGGATTTGTATGCATGCTTAGATAGTGGTCAGTCACTTTGGTTAAGTCTTGATTGGGTTTGCTTTGAAAAAAGTTGATATTCAGATTTAAAGGGGTGTTTGGATTTGCACATTAAGTAAGATTACTTGGTTGATTATGTGTTAAAAGCTGTTGGAATACACTCACAAGTTAGTAATTAGGTGTTTAGTGTGCTTAAGTTTCAGTTTGAACAAGTTTTGAACACTTTGCAGCTCAAAATTTGGGAAAAATAGCTAAAATCAGTTAACTGCCTGGTTTGCATGATTTTGTGAGAATTTTTGCTTGATTCATTGCAAGTTGTTAGATATAAGGTTGTTTAAGGAGTGTGATTCAGTTTCAAGTTATTTAATATCATTGTGAGCTTTGTTTGAAGTATTGGATCTCACTTGTGTGTCAATTGCACCAGCAACTTGTGCTAAGTATATCAGTGACTTGTTCTTGAACTTTTGAGCTTAATTTTGTGCTTGTACTTGATTGTTTTTGTGTTTGATTTGACTCCTTGTACTCCAAAGAGTAAAAGGGTGCCTTTGTTCCATCAAAAACACCACCAAGAAGCAAGATCAAGCCCTCTTGATCATAACTGCACAAGTGAAGAAAACTTCATTTGTTCATCAGAAAGTCATAATACCTGGGCACGTTTTTTGATTTATAGACCTTAATCTTGTTAAATTTTGGATTGTGTTTGAGTTTTAGTAGTTAATTAAGTACCTAGTTTAAGTTTTAAAAGTAAAAAAAAAAGAAAAATTTGGCAAAAAGTTCACCCTGCCTAGACTCGAACACGCGACCTTGCGTTCCAAGGAGTAACGTGTTAACCAGTGATCTAGATGACTTTTTACGTTATGGTTTGATTTCATTACTTATTTAAGGGGTTTTGTTTTTGTAGCTTATTTAAGTAACAGCTTAATAATAAGCATTTTCCAGCTTATTCCTTTGAGGATTTATCTGTTTAGCATTTTTCTTAGGATTATATTAGTGTTTGTGATTTTTCTGAGCAAACAGTTCATTTTTCCCATTATTATTCTATTTATTAGGAATATTTTAAGTTTAATTTTTAATAAGTCATTTAAAAATAGTAAAAAGTGATTTTAAAATCTGGAAAAATAATTTTTAGGTTTTTAATCATACTTTTGAGGTTTACAGCTTATTAGGTTTTCAATTTAGCTTATTTTTAATTTTATAAGATTTTAGGATTTTTAAGCAACTTTTAAATTTAATATAAAATTATTTAATAGGTTTCAGAAAATTTGGTTTGCATTTTTGTTTTAGTTACATTATTTAGGATTTTTGGTAATTTTTTAGAATTTATTTACAAACCTTTTATTTTTTGGAATATTTTAATATTATTTTATTATTAAAATTTGAAGTTTTATTTTTTCTTGTTTTTACATTTTTCCTAGGTTAAGGACATTGAATTAGGAGCTTTGTCACTTTCCAAATATTTTTTAGGCTTTTCAATTAATTTTTGGAATTAATTTAAGATTTAATAGATTTTAATAGTTTTTAGGAGTTTAAAAATAGTTTAATTTGGTTTTAAAATTTTTAAAAATAGTTTTTAGCTTAATTAGGTCTATTTTGAGGTTTACAAACTATAAAATCTTGT
Source organism: Glebionis coronaria (assembly GCA_025667525.1). Taxonomy (NCBI): domain Eukaryota; kingdom Viridiplantae; phylum Streptophyta; class Magnoliopsida; order Asterales; family Asteraceae; genus Glebionis; species Glebionis coronaria. The sequence goes on along the minus strand of CM046879.1, from coordinate 317,310,266 downwards.
TTGGGGATTTTTAATAATTAATTGTGATTTTTAGGGCTTTAATTAGCATTAAAAAGTCATTATTTAATTAATTAAAAGGTTTTAGCAAGTTTGGATTTTTTGTAAACTCTTAGAATATTATTGGGGATTTTTAGTAATTTTTAGGAATTTTTAGGTTAAAATTTTTATTTTTGTACTATTTACGGTTTTACGTGTTCGCCTTTTTCGTCGTAGTTTAATTCGTAATCGTAACCGTCTCTTCTTTCCTTTCTAATTTCTTTTCTTCTTGTTCATAATCACAAACATCATTAATCAATTCAATACACAGCGCACTAGCCTCCTCGAGAACGAACTCACTTAGGGTCATTCACACACGGTTTTCCTAAATCGTCGTGCACTTGCCCTACTTTGTGCATCCTTTTCCTAAAGGTGTACAAAACTACCAACATCATTTTGGCGCCGCTGCCGGGGAGGCGTGTTGTGTTTTAGTTGAACCATTGTTGTTTTTATATATAGCCATAAAAGTAATTGTATTAGTAGCACTCTACTAATACGTATTATCGGTTTTTCGTTTTTTGTGAATATTATTACTATATTGTATACGTAGAACAATAAATTTACAAGTACTCCAAATACGTGAGCAATCACAACCTTGACTCGGGATTTCATCACTCGATCATTGTATTCGAATCTCAAACCAAAGAAAAAGGCAAAAATAGATAAATACTTTCGTGAAGCTCGATTTTGAGAAATACAAACTATAAGGTGGGTATAAGGCGGTTGTATTTCACGACCTAAAGGAAAAAGGCTCTTAAGTGCTTCGCGCCGCCTCGTTTCCTCCGCTTGCTTGTGCGTATTTTGATTTTGAAGGCTAATCGAGGGTTTTGCCGCCCAAAGTATTACTAAGTATCATATATATTTTCTTGGTTTCTATTGATTAAACCCTCTTGAACGCTTTGGTGTTCCACCATCGTTCTAAAGTCATCGAAGGCGTTCACTTCACGTGATCATTTTCATTCCTTGAGGCTTCTTTAATCGAGAGATTTGATTGAGGAGGAGATTTGTAGATTTGTGTCTACTTAATATATTCCAAAAATCCAAAAAAGTAAAAACAATCAAAAACCACAAAAAAAAAATTGAAAAAGTAAAAACACCAAAAAGAATCTTCTTTGCTCGCCTTCTCGTTGTACGTGACGTTTATGCAAACTCGCTCTAAAGCAAGACGTGCTCGTAAACGAAGAAACAAATCACTCACTCCTACTAGTGAGGAGTCTCCTATTGACGAACCCATTATAGTAAAAGAAGCACCCATGGCTAATCGAACTATGATGGAGTTGCTTCAAGCACCCACCGAGGGTTATGGAGAAGCGATTGTGATTCCCGCTATCCTTGCGGAGAATTTTGAGGTTAAGACGGGTTTGTTGTCCATGATTCAAAACAACAAGTTTCGAGGGGACGAAAAGGACAACCCTCATAACCACATTCGCCAATTTAATCGTCTCACCGCCACATGCAAGTTTAAGGATGTTTCAAACGATTCGATTAAGATGATGCTTTTTCCGTATTCCTTAGCGGGGCCCGCAAAAATTTGGTTAGAGAAAGAGCCACCCAATTCTATATTGACGTGGAAGGATCTCGTTTCAAAATTCGTAAACCAATTTTTTCCGCCCTCTAAGACTACGCACTTGAAAAATGAGATTTCAAAGTTTTCACAAGAGTATAATGAGAGTTTTTCAACGGCTTGGAATAGGTTTAAGGAAATGTTGCACGAATGTCCTCATCATGGTTTTTCCGACTTGCATCAAATAGACACGTTTTACAATGGCTTGAACGATCATGAGCGTGATTATCTTAATGCCACCGCGGGTGGTAATTTTTTGTGTAAGACGGTCGAGGAAGCATTGTTAATCATTGAGAATAGGTCTAAGGTGTATAGTCCTCGTAGCACGTCGAGTGTTCGTAAGGCTTCGTCTTCGTCTTCGCCTTCATTGTCACACACCGTTGATGCTTGCCAAGTCGAGGCTAATTTGGAGAACAAAATTTTTGATATAGTGAAAGGATTGTTAGTTGAGTTTAAAGTTGGTGAACAACCCGCTCCCGCTACGATTAAAGCGGTTGAGGTTTCTTGTATGTATTGTGGTGGAGCTCACGATTATTCCGAGTGCATTACCAACGGTGGTAACACTTCGAGTGCCTTCGCGGCCGCGGGAACTTATAACCAAAACGGTCAAGTTCCTCGCACTAATCAATTGACTCCACCGGGTTTTTCACCAAATCAAAATGCTAACAATTATCGAAACAATCAAGTTGGTTACCAAAGCAATCAAAGGAACAATTTTAAGGGTAATAACAACTATGGGAATCAAGGGAGTAGTAGTAGCCAATTGCAAAATCAAAATCAAAACCGTAATTTTCAAAACACGAGTCAAGGTCTTCAAAATGCTTACACTAAAGAACTTCCAATGGACTTTGTGAATTACGCCACGGCAAATGATAAGATTTTGGAAAACATTGAAGAGCAATTGGCTAATCAAGCTAGGGACACGGCTAAGAACGCAAAGGAGTTAGCTAATTTTGTTAAGGAAAATCTAGCCATGAGGAATGAATTGAAAAATGATTTTGCTAACCAAATTCGAGGTCAAAACAACAAGATAGAGCAAAGTCATGCTAGGCTTGAACAAAGAATTGACCAAAAATCCGCTAGCCAAGATTTGAAGTTTAATAGTCAAGATGCTAAGCTTAACGCCATTTTAGAAGTCGTCATAGGGAACAAAGCCTCTACTTCGAGTAGTTTGCCTAGTAACACCGTTTCAAACCCGAAGGGAGAAATGAAAGTGATTACCACACGAAGTGGTAAGACACTTAAAGAACTGACTCCTCAACCAATTGCTCCAATGGTGGAGGAAATTGAGGAAGAACCCGAGGTGGTGGTCGAAAAGGAGCATATTTCAAGCCCACAAAGTACCGCTCATGCCACACCTACGGTTGACCCATCACCCATATTAGAACCCGAGATTCCAAAGGCTATGCCTATGCCCCAACCCACACCACCCTTGCCTTACCCATTAAGACTTAGGAAGGAGAAACGACAAGAGCGCGATAACTACCAATTTGAGCTTTTTATGAAAATGTTTCGTGATTTGCATTTTAATGTGAGTTTCGCCGATGCTTTGGTCATGATGCCTCGATTTGCCGCTAACTTTAAGAGTATGTTGAACAACAAGGAGAAATTGCACCAAATGTCTAGTTGTTCGTCGGTTTATCTTAATCGCATACCTCAAAAAGTCGGTGATCCCGGTAAATTTTTGATCCCTTGTGCCATTCAAGATATGGAAGAATGCTTCGCCTTGGCCGATCTTGGTGCTAGCATTAACTTGATGCCACTTGCAATCTTCAAGTCGCTCAATCTTCCTAATCTTACTCCTTCACGAATGTCTATTGAGTTGGCCGACCATTCCACGATTCTTGCATGTGGTTTGGCGGAAGACGTTTTTGTGAAAGTGGGGAAATTCTACTATCCCGTAGACTTTATCGTTGTCGATATCCCCACGGATCCTCAAGTTCCTCTTATTTTAGGTCGTTCGTTTTTAGATACGTCTATGGCTTTAATTGATGTTCATGCTAGAAAGATCACCTTACGTTTCAACGACGAGGAACTTGTTATAAACGCAACTCAAAATTCTCAACTTTATCATGTCTATTCCGTTGCTACCATAAACCTCGTTGACATGATCGACGTGGTTTGCGAGGAATTTTCACAAGAAGTTTTAGGGTTTGGTGATGAAGAAACTAGTGGCAATCCCACTATGTTAGATCCAATTCTTGATAATTCGACACCAACCTTCACTCCATTTGAAGGTGGTGGTTTTACGTTGGAAGAATTCGATGTTCCACGTACTTGTGACGAATACCTCGACAACGATGAGGACTTCTCGATTATCAAGGATTTTCTCAACGATTTCCCATTTCCTCCACCCGAGGAGGTTATGAGTATCGAGCCCAAATCTTCACTTGAGGAACCACCTATCCTCGAGTTGAAAGATTTACCTCCTCACCTCGAGTATGTCTATTTGGAGGAGGACGACAAGTTGCCGGTTATTATTGCGAAGGATCTTTCGAATAATGAAAAAACCGCACTTGTCGATGTTCTTAAGGATCACAAAGGGGCGATTGCGTGGAAGTTATCCGACATTAAGGGAATCGATCCCAAGTTTTGTACCCACAAAATCTTAATGGAGGAGGATTTCAAGCCAACAATCCAAAGTCAAAGGAGGGTGAACCCCAAAATTCACGACGTCATCAAAAAGGAGGTCCTTAAACTCCTTGACGCGGGAATGATTTACCCTATTTCCGATAGCCCTTGGGTGAGTCCTATTCATTGTGTCCCTAAAAAGGGAGGGATGACCGTTGTGCCAAACGATGCCAACGAGTTGATTCCCACTAGACTCGTGACCGGATGGAGAGTGTGCATTGACTATCGAAAGTTAAATGAAGCCACTCGAAAAGACCATTTTCCCTTGCCCTTCATGGACCAAATGTTGGAGCGTCTTGCGGGAAACCATTTCTATTGCTTTTTAGATGGTTTTTCCGGTTACTTCCAAATTCCCATCGATCCTCGTGATCAAGAAAAAAACTACGTTTACGTGTCCATATGGAACGTTTGCCTATCGTAGAATGCCATTCGGACTTTGCAATGCACCGGGAACTTTTCAACGATGCATGATGGTTATTTTTCATGATATGATCGAGAAGACGATGGAAGTCTTTATGGATGACTTTTCCGTGTTTGGTGATTCCTTTACTTCGTGTTTGTCGAACCTTGAGAGAATGTTAAAACGTTGTGAGGAAACCAACCTTGTGCTCAATTGGGAAAAGTGTCATTTTATGGTTAAGAGTGGAATCGTCTTAGGGCACAAGGTCTCGAAAGCGGGGATTGAGGTAGATCAAGCTAAGGTAGACGTCATCACCAAATTACCTCATCCCAAAACCGTTAAGGGAGTTAGGAGTTTCCTAGGCCACGCGGGCTTTTATCGACGATTCATCAAGGATTTCTCGAAGATTTCTCGACCCATTACACATCTTCTTGAAAAAGAAGCACGTTTTGTCTTTGACGAAGATTGTGTACGAGCCTTTGAGATCCTTAAGAGGAAACTTACCGAAGCTCCCATTCTTGTTGCTCCAAATTGGAACCTCCCCTTTGAACTTATGTGTGATGCAAGTGATTACGCTATTGGGGCCGTTTTGGGGCAACGTCATGATAAGCACTTCTTGCCTATCCACTATGCTAGCAAGACGATGACCGAGGCTCAACTTAAATACACTACAACGGAAAAGGAGTTCCTTGCCGTGGTGTATGCATTTGAGAAATTCCGACCTTATCTCGTCTTGACGAAATGCATAGTGTATACGGACCATTCGGCTATTAAGTATCTCATGGCAAAGCAAGATGCAAAGCCGAGATTACTTCGTTGGATTCTCCTCCTTCAAGAATTTGATCACAAAATCGTTGACAAAAAAGGAGCCGAGAATCTAGCGGCCGATCATCTCTCTCGTTTGGAAGATCCTCACCAAAGTGTTTACGAGCCTAAGGAAATCACCGAAACATTTCCGCTCGAGACACTTGGTGTAGTGAATTCTAAGCTTGATCTTTCTACCCCATGGTTTGCGGATTTTGCAAATTACCATACGGGTAACTTCATCGTTAAGGGTATGACGACTCAAGAAAAACGAAAATTCTTTCGTGACGTCAAGTTCTACTTTTGGAACGACCCTTACTTGTTTCGAACTTGTGCGGATCAAATCATCCGACGTTGTGTATTTGGCACCGAAGCTTCTAACATCCTTAGAGCTTGCCATGAGGGACCCACGGGTGGTCACCACGGTGCTAATCTCACGGCTAAAAAGGTGTTTGATGCCGGCTTCTTTTGGCCTACTATTTACCGAGATGCACAAGATCTTGTGAAATCGTGTGATGCATGCCAACGACAAGGAAAAGCCTCACAAAAAGATGAAATGCCACAAAATATCATTCAAGTATGTGAGATCTTTGACGTTTGGGGCATAGACTTTATGGGGCCGTTCCCATCATCTCATGGTAATAAGTACATTCTCGTTGCGGTTGACTACCTTTCTAAGTGGGTGGAGGCCAAGGCCTTGCCCACCAATGATGCTCGTGTGGTAGTTAAGTTCTTGAAAAGTTTGTTTGCTAGGTTTGGAACCCCTCGTGCTATCATAAGCGATCGTGGAACCCATTTTTGTAATGACCAATTTGAAAGGGTTCTAAGGAAATATGGGGTTACACATCGTCTTTCTACGGCTTATCACCCACAAACAAGTGGGCAAGTCGAGGTTTCAAACCGAGCGTTGAAGAGGATCTTGGAGAGATCCGTGGGGGAAAACCGACAATCTTGGTCGGATAAGTTAGACGATGCTTTATGGGCCTTTAGGACCGCTCATAAGACACCCATTGGGTGCACTCCCTATAAGCTTGTGTATGGAAAGAATTGTCATTTGCCTATCGAGTTAGAACACAAGGCTTATTGGGCCCTAAAGCATTGTAATGATGATATGGAGACCGCGGGAAAACACCGGAAAATGCAATTGAATGAATTAGATGAATTGAGAGACATTGCTTATGAAAATTCATTGATTTATAAAGAGAAAACTAAAAAGTTGCATGTTTCTAAAATTAAAAACCGGGTTTTTAACATTGGGGATCAAGTTTTACTTTTTAATTCAAGATTGAAAATCTTTTCCGGTAAATTGAAATCCCGTTGGTCCGGTCCATTCACCGTGACTCAAGTGTTTCCGTATGGGACCATCGAGCTAGCTCAAGATGATGGTCCTAACTTCAAGGTGAATGGACATAGGTTGAAGCACTACTTTGGTGGGGAAGTTCCATCCTTGAACTACCTCGACCAAGTCACCTTCCCCAATGATAATTAGTATTGAGGGGATCGAGTCGAGCTCATGACTCGGTAATCAAAAACGAGGTGCCTCGTGGGGGAGTCCCATGCTTATCCTATGTACATATTATCGCTTTCTTAGTCTAATGTAGCTTACGTGTGGGGATTCGTACCCTTCCAACCTTTGTTCCGTTGTTGTTTGTGATATGTGGTTTTTAGATCATGATCTTCACGATTGGAGCCTCTCGTGTTCGTTTTATGGGAGCACTCGATCGTTTGCTTTGGAGACATTTCTCAATATCCATGATATATCCTTTTGATGTTCTAACCTTAGGTTTTTAGCACACTTCATAAACGGCTATTAATTTAACGGTTACACCCTTTCCATGCTAGATTAGGCATTCGACTACGTCTCTAGTATGGGAGTGTTTGCACCCCTAGACTCGAAACATTGAGGACAATGTTTAACTTTAGTATGGGGGGGTGAATAGATACTTGCCTTGCCAAACCTTCACGCTTTCCAAAATTTCATCGTTTTGTTTATCATTTTTGTTGCAAAATAAGGCTAAAAATGGCCAAAATTTTAAAATTTTCTCATGTTTCATAAGTGTTTGAAGACACGAATGTAGGTTTTCCGATGGCGAGAATAAGAGTAACTTTTGACTCGACCGTGCGTGTTGAGCACTTAGCTTTGGTTCCTTAACTACACATTAGGCTAAGTCTCTTAAATGAGGACGAGAAATGATAGAGTTAATTATAAGTTACTATGCTAAACGTAGAGTACTCGTATTCTTTCAAAAACTCATGTGTTCTCGTTGTTTGCTTATTCTCCCTTCGCTTGTAAATATTTTTTGCTTAATAAATATTGACTTAGCGGTTTAGTTAGGATTGTTGGGTTTCTAGTCTTTTCTAGTAGCTTCCGTGTAATTAAATTGGGAAGACATTAAGGTATCGCCAGCGTCACGGTTTTGAAGTATTGGCACCCAAATAATCGAAAGCTTCACCCAATAATAAGATTTCAAGTGCTCACCTAAATCAAGCAAACAATTTGAAGCCCCACAAGGCCTAAAATCTATGCAAAATTGAAAGTGAATCAAGCCTTAATCTTCGAAGCTTTAAAGATCCAAAATTCGCTTTAGCGTGAGGATATACGTCTTTGGCTAATAAAACCACCGATGAGGCGGATAATAAAAGGCAAGGCAAGACCGAAGTCATAATAAAAGCTTCATGGCGAAGTTGAATAAAAGATGGAGGTAAACCAAAGATAATAAGGCCCTTCCATTAGGGGGCGTATAAAAGTCTTGGTAATAAGTCTCATGTTCAAAACCGTTATAAAACCGTGTTTATCGATTCTTCTTGTCAACTTAATTTTTTAACATCGTTGTCTCTTAGGAGAGGTTATTGATTGATTTGATGGTCTTAGTTACACCGTTAGGACTCTATTTTTAGACCTAAATCTCTATTATCGCATAAGTCAAAAAATGTATCCTCGTGAAACATTCAAGACATAATAAAATATAAGAGATACAACTTAGGAATAATGGGAGAATAAGTACGTGATTAGGGCATATGAGTAGTGTTAGCATTACTAACTTATAATGACAATGATCTCGTTGCACGCTTAGCATGGAATTGGAGTGAAAATCGAGGACGACGAAATTATTTCTAACGAAGCATTCACGTGTTCTTGATCTATGAACCTAAACGTCCCATTTTTTGATGAAAATCATACATTATGTCTATAACACAAGTAGTAGTAATAGTAGTAGTATAGCTAGTTTATCATTTCAATAAAGTCCATAAAAATGAATTTTGGAGATGCTATGATACTTTATTCTAGCATTGCGTGAGGGCACGGCAATGGTTTAGTATGGGGGAGTGATGAGACTGCTTTTATACATAGTCTCATCGTCCAAATTGGGCTTAAAATGCATTAAATATCATCAAAATACCCAAATATATGCTTGTGTTTGTTGCTTGTGTATTTTAGGTACGGATATTGAGAAAATGACAAAAGATCACAAGAATCATGCAAAAACGAACACGGGAAACGAAGCCGCACGATGAACCAAGCCCTAATGAAGGATTTTCCAAAGAAAACCCTTGAAGATTTGAAGAATATTGAAGATTGGTCCTCCAGGTTTGAAGAATTGATACTTTATACCCTTGTATCTTCATAATTACAAGTTTGGTCCCTAAAGTTTGTCAAAATTACAAAAAGGACCCTTAACTTTGAAGAATTGGCAAATTTAGTCCCTCAACAAATCTAAATTGTCAATATTGGTCCTCCAAGAAGTCAACAAACAAGTCAAAGCCTTGAAGTATGAAGACATGTCAAAATTAGTCCTTGGAATATGAAGAAATTGCATGTTTAGTCCTTAAAACAAGTTTTAAAACTTGTTGTGCCAAATTTGACAACCTTCCCAAAGTTGTCATGTGTTAATTTGGCGTTGATAGTCATTTTAAACAAAGTGAACAAAAAGTGAAAAGTGAAGGGCCAAACCTGCCAGACAACCTAAGACAAATCCTCCAATCCCTGCTTGACACCTCACCCACTCACACCCTTCCACCAATCAGAAACCTCCCTTCCTCCACGTCACTCTCCACTCACCTTAACTGAATACTTAATTCAGTAAAACCCTTCCCTCCAAACAATTAATTTAAAAAAACCATTAACCAAAAAAGATTAAACCCGTCCCTAATCCACCTTTAAACCCTAATTTTTCCAGGATGAACATCAATCAAAACAAGGGGTTTTTGGTTGATTATTTCCAGATCCATGATTAACCTTCCCTTAAACCCAAAACTACCCTTAAACACCCATCACCATCATCTCACATGTCCCTCCAAACCTCCCCTGCCCCACTATTCACTCTCAAACAAAACTTGGCAGCAAGATCAACAACCCTCAGCAATTTCTTGTTCTCAAAGGTTAAATGAACGTCCTAGATTGCTTCTACATCACTGGCATCTCAGCTACATGCCAAGATCATCACATGGCTTTGTTTTGACTTAAAATTCAAAAATCATCCAAGGGCAAGATTGGAAGTTCACTTGTTAGGGTTTTAGTTTCTTATCACTTCTAGAATCATAATGTAAGCCTCTATATAAAGGCCTTTAGGACGTAGCATAGTTCTTGTTCTTGATTTTTCTCCTTTTTCACAAACTTTGTAAAGCCAGTTTATGAGTTAATATAAATGGTTTAAGTATTGTTGATGAGAAATATTGAGTACCCTTTACATTTTCAGTTGATTTAAAGTTCATTGTTTAAGTTTGGTTTAAGTTTCAGCAAAGTTTTTTTGAATTTCCAAGTTTCTGATTAATTTTCAAGCCTTTTCTCAAATCTTAAATTTTATTCAAAACTTGTTAAAATGGTGATTAATTGTGTTAGTATGATGGTATTTGAGCTTGTGTATGTCCATAACACCATGGCTTGTTCTGGTGTAGTGGGTACCCAAGTTTAAACAAGCCATTGGTTTGGTCCTTTCTTTCTTTTTTATAGCTTATTATTAACTGACCTATAAGCTAAGGCTTTCTTCTAGCTTAATCCATAAGCTGGGAACAAGTTTTAAGCTTTTTACACAAGCTTTGTTCACTCTTATCTTAGCAGATTCAAAGAGGAACCTTTCTTGTTCATATTTGTTAAGTAGAATTTCATCAACACCTCAACAAAGTTCAGCATAGACCCGGGTCTATTGGAGGTGGTTTTTCAACCACAAAGGGTCCTGGATGTAGGACCCTTAAGGTAGTCATTGTTCCCTTTTTCATTTTTTAAAGTTTCTAAAATTTTATGTGATTTTTTGTGATTCTGCTTGTTAAGTGTTTAAATGAATGTTTGAGTGCTTAAATCTGCTTAAATAGGATTTGTATGCATGCTTAGATAGTGGTCAGTCACTTTGGTTAAGTCTTGATTGGGTTTGCTTTGAAAAAAGTTGATATTCAGATTTAAAGGGGTGTTTGGATTTGCACATTAAGTAAGATTACTTGGTTGATTATGTGTTAAAAGCTGTTGGAATACACTCACCAGTTAGTAATTAGGTGTTTAGTGTGCTTAAGTTTCAGTTTGAACAAGTTTTGAACACTTTGCAGCTCAAAATTTGGGAAAAATAGCTAAAATCAGTTAACTGCCTGGTTTGCATGATTTTGTGAGAATTTGTGCTTGATTCATTGCAAGTTGTTAGATATAAGGTTGTTTAAGGAGTGTGATTCAGTTTTAAGTTATTTAATATCATTGTGAGCTTTGTTTGAAGTATTGGATCTCACTTGTGTGTCAATTGCACTAGCAACTTGTGCTAAGTATATCAGTGACTTGTTCTTGAACTTTTGAGCTTAATTTTGTGCTTGTACTTGATTGTTTTTGTGTTTGATTTGACTCCTTGTACTCCAAAGAGTACAAGGGTGCCTTTGTTCCATCAAAAACACCACCAAGAAGCAAGATCAAGCCCTCTTGATCATAACTGCACAAGTGAAGAAAACTTCATTTGTTCATCAGAAAGTCATAATACTTGGGCACGTTTTTTGATTTATAGACCTTAATCTTGTTAAATTTTGGATTGTGTTTGAGTTTTAGTAGTTAATTAAGTACCTAGTTTAAGTTTTAAAAGTAAAAAAAAAAAAGAAAAATTTGGCAAAAAGTTCACCCTGCCTGGACTCGAACACGCGACCTTGCGTTCCAAGGAGTAACGTGTTAACCAGTGATCTAGATGACTTTTTACGTTATGGTTTGATTTCATTACTTATTTAAGGGGTTTTGTTTTTGTAGCTTATTTAAGTAACAGCTTAATAATAAGCATTTTCCAGCTTATTCCTTTGAGGATTTATCTGTTTAGCATTTTTCTTAGGATTATATTAGTGTTTGTGATTTTTCTAAGCAAACAGTTCATTTTTCCCATTATTATTCTATTTATTAGGAATATTTTAAGTTTAATTTTTAATAAGTCATTTAAAAATACTAAAAAGTGATTTAAAAATCTGGAAAAATAATTTTTAGGTTTTTAATCATACTTTTGAGGTTTACAGCTTATTAGGTTTTCAATTTAGCTTATTTTTAATTTTATAAGATTTTAGGATTTTTAAGCAACTTTTAAATTTAATATAAAACTATTTAATAGGTTTCAGAAAATTTGGTTTGAATTTTTGTTTTAGTTACATTATTTAGGATTTTTGGTAATTTTTTAGAATTTATTTACAAACCTTTTATTTTTTTGAATATTTTAATATTATTTTATTATTAAAATTTGAAGTTTTGTTTTTTCTTGTTTTTACATTTTTCCTAGGTTAAGGACATTGAATTAGGAGCTTTGTCACTTTCCAAATATTTTTAGGCTTTTCAATTAATTTTTGGAATTAATTTAAGATTTAATAGATTTTAATAGTTTTAGGAGTTTAAAAATAGTTTAATTTGGTTTTAAAATTTTTAAAAATAGTTTTTAGCTTAACTAGCTCTATTTTGAGGTTTACAAACTATAAAATCTTGTTTGGGGCTTTTTAATAATTAATTGTGATTTTTAGGGCTTTAATTAGCATTAAAAAGTCATTATTTAATTAATTAAAAGGTTTTAGCAAGTTTGGATTTTTTGTAAACTCTTAGAATATTATTGGGGATTTTTAGTAATTTTTAGGAATTTTTAGGTTAAAATTTTTATTTTTGTACTATTTACGGTTTTACGTGTTCGCCTTTTTCGTCGTAGTTTAATTCGTAATCGTAACCGTCTCTTCTTTCCTTTCTAATTTCTTTTCTTCTTGTTCATAATCACAAACATCATTAATCAATTCAATACACAACGCACTAGCCTCCTCGAGAACGAACTCACTTAGGGTCATTCACACACGGTTTTCCTAAATCGTCGTGCACTTGCCCTACTTTGTGCATCCTTTTCCTAAAGGTGTACAAAACTACCAATATCATTTTGGCGCCGCTGCCGGGGAGGTGTGTTGTGTTTTAGTTGAACCATTGTTGTTTTTATATATAGCCATAAAAGTAATTGTATTAGTAGCACTCTACTAATACGTATTATCGGTTTTTCGTTTTTTGTGAATATTATTACTATATTGTATACGTAGAACAATAAATTTACAAGTACTCCAAATACGTGAGCAATCACAACCTTGACTCGGGATTTCATCACTCGATCATTGTATTCGAATCTCAAACCAAAGAAAAAGGCAAAAATAGATAAATACTTTCGTGAAGCTCGATTTTGAGAAATACAAACTATAAGGTGGGTATAAGGCGGTTGTATTTCACGACCTAAAGGAAAAAGGCTCTTAAGTGCTTCGCGCCGCCTCGTTTCCTCCGCTTGCTTGTGCGTATTTTGATTTTGAAGGCTAATCGAGGGTTTTGCCGCCCAAAGTATTACTAAGTATCATATATATTTTCTTGGTTTCTATTGATTAAACCCTCTTGAACGATTTGGTGTTCCACCATCGTTCTAAAGTCATCGAAGGCGTTCACTTCACGTGATCGTTTTCATTCCTTGAGGCTTCTTTAATCGAGAGATTTGATTGAGGAGGAGATTTGTAGATTTGTGTCTACTTAATACATTCCAAAAATCCAAAAAAGTAAAAACAATCAAAAACCACAAAAAAAAATTGAAAAAGTAAACACACCAAAAAGAATCTTCTTTGCTCGCCTTCTCGTTGTACGTGACGTTTATGCAAACTCGCTCTAAAGCAAGACGTGCTCGTAAACGAAGAAACAAATCACTCACTCCTACTAGTGAGGAGTCTCCTATTGACGAACCCATTATAGTAAAAGAAGCACCCATGGCTAATCGAACTATGATGGAGTTGCTTCAAGCACCCACCGACGGTTATGGAGAAGCGATTGTGATTCCCGCTATCCTTGCGGAGAATTTTGAGGTTAAGACGGGTTTGTTGTCCATGATTCAAAACAACAAGTTTCGAGGGGACGAAAAGGACAACCCTCATAACCACATTCGCCAATTTAATCGTCTCACCGCCACATGCAAGTTTAAGGATGTTTCAAACGACTCGATTAAGATGATGCTTTTTCCGTATTCCTTAGCGGGGACCGCAAAAATTTGGTTAGAGAAAGAGCCACCCAATTCTATATTGACGTGGAAGGATCTCGTTTCAAAATTCGTGAACCAATTTTTTCCGCCCTCTAAGACTACGCACTTGAAAAACGAGATTTCAAAGTTTTCACAAGAGTATAATGAGAGTTTTTCAACGGCTTGGAATAGGTTTAAGGAAATGTTGCACGAATGTCCTCATCATGGTTTTTCCGACTTGCATCAAATAGACACGTTTTACAATGGCTTGAACGATCATGAGCGTGATTATCTTAATGCCGCCGCGGGTGGTAATTTTTTGTGTAAGACGGTCGAGGAAGCATTGTTAATCATTGAGAATAGGTATAGTCCTCGTAGCACGTCGAGTGTTCGTAAGGCTTCGTCTTCGTCTTCGCCTTCATTGTCACACACCGTTGATGCTTGCCAAGTCGAGGCTAATTTGGAGAACAAAATTTTTGATATAGTGAAAGGATTGTTAGTTGAGTTTAAAGTTGGTGAACAACCCGCTCCAGCTACGATTAAAGCGGTTGAGGTTTCTTGTATGTATTGTGGTGGAGCTCACGATTATTCCGAATGCATTACCAACGGTGGTAACACTTCGAGTGCCTTCGCGGCCGCGGGAACTTATAACCAAAACGGTCAAGTTCCTCGCACTAATCAATTGACTCCACCGGGTTTTTCACCAAATCAAAATGCTAACAATTATCGAAACAATCAAGTTGGTTACCAAAGCAATCAAAGGAACAATTTTAAGGGTAATAACAACTATGGGAATCAAGGGAGTAGTAGTAGCCAATTGCAAAATCAAAATCAAAACCGTAATTTTCAAAACACGAGTCAAGGTCTTCAAAATGCTTACACTAAAGAACTTCCAATGGACTTTGTGAATTACGCCACGACAAATGATAAGATTTTGGAAAACATTCAAGAGCAATTGGCTAATCAAGCTAGGGACACGGCTAAGAACGCAAAGGAGTTAGCTAATTTTGTTAAGGAAAATCTAGCCATGAGGAATGAATTGAAAAATGATTTTGCTAACCAAATTCGAGGTCAAAACAACAAGATAGAGCAAAGTCATGCTAGGCTTGAACAAAGAATTGACCAAAAAGCCGCTAGCCAATATTTGAAGTTTAATAGTCAAGATGCTAAGCTGAACGCCATTTTAGAAGTCGTCATAGGGAACAAAGCCTCTACTTCGAGTAGTTTGCCTAGTAACACCGTTTCAAACCCGAAGGGAGAGATGAAAGTGATTACCACACGAAGTGGTAAGACACTTAAAGAACCGACTCCTCAACCAATTGCTCCAACGGTGGAGGAAATTGAGGAAGAACCCGAGGTGGTGGTCGAAAAGGAGCATATTTCAAGCCCACAAAGTACCGCTCATGCCACACCTACGGTTGACCCATCACCCATATTGGAACCCGAGATTCCAAAGGCTATGCCTATGCCCCAACCCACACCACCCTTGCCTTACCCATCAAGACTTAGGAAGGAGAAACGACAAGAGCGCGATAACTACCAATTTGAGCTTTTTATGAAAATGTTTCGTGATTTGCATTTTAATGTGAGTTTCGTCGATGCTTTGGTCATGATGCCTCGATTTGCCGCTAACTTTAAGAGTATGTTGAACAACAAGGAGAAATTGCACCAAATTTCTAGTTGTTCATACCTCAAAAAGTCGATGATCCCGGTAAATTTTTGATCCCTTGTGCCATTCAAGATATGGAAGAATGCTTCGCCTTGGCCGATCTTGGTGCTAGCATTAACTTGATGCCACTTGCAATCTTCAAGTCGCTCAATCTTCCTAATCTTACTCCTTCACGAATGTCTATTGAGTTGGCCGACCATTCCACGATTCTTGCATGTGGTTTGGCGGAAGACGTTTTTGTGAAAGTGGGGAAATTCTACTATCCCGTAGACTTTATCGTTGTCGATATCCCCACGGATCCTCAAGTTCCTCTTATTTTAGGTCGTTCGTTTTTAGATACGTCTATGGCTTTAATTGATGTTCATGCTAGAAAGATCACCTTACGTTTCAACGACGAGGAACTTGTTATAAACGCAACTCAAAATTCTCAACTTTCTCATGTCTATTCCGTTGCTACCATAAACCTCGTTGACATGATCGACGTGGTTTGCGAGGAATTTTCACAAGAAGTTTTAGGGTTTGGTGATGAAGAAACTAGTGGCAATCCCACTATGTTAGATCCAATTCTTGATAATTCGACACCAACCTTCACTCCATTTGAAGGTGGTGGTTTTACGTTGGAAGAATTCGATGTTCCACGTACTTGTGACGAAGACCTCGACAACGATGAGGACTTCTCGATTATCAAGGATTTTCTCAACGATTTCCCATTTCCTCCACCCGAGGAGGTTATGAGTATCGAGCCCAAATCTTCACTTGAGGAACCACCTATCCTCGAGTTGAAAGATTTACCTCCTCACCTCGAGTATGTCTATTTGGAGGAGGACGACAAGTTGCCAGTTATTATTGCGAAGGATCTTTCGAATAATGAAAAAACCGCACTTGTCGATGTTCTAAAGGATCACAAAGGGGCGATTGCGTGGAAGTTATCCGACATTAAGGGAATCGATCCCAAGTTTTGTACCCACAAAATCTTAATGGAGGAGGATTTCAAGCCAACAATCCAAAGTCAAAGGAGGGTGAACCCCAAAATTCACGACGTCATCAAAAAGGAGGTCCTTAAACTCCTTGACGCGGGAATGATTTACCCTATTTCCGATAGCCCTTGGGTGAGTCCTATTCATTGTGTCCCTAAAAAGGGAGGGATGACCATTGTGCCAAACGATGCCAACGAGTTGATTCCCACTAGACTCGTGACCGGATGGAGAGTGTGCATTGACTATCGAAAGTTAAATGAAGCCACTCGAAAAGACCATTTTCCCTTGCCCTTCATGGACCAAATGTTGGAGCGTCTTGCGGGAAACGATTTCTATTGCTTTTTAGATGGTTTTTCCGGTTACTTCCAAATTACCATCGATCCTCGTGATCAAGAAAAAACTACGTTTACGTGTCCATATGGAACGTTTGCCTATCGTAGAATGCCATTCGGACTTTGCAATGCACCGGGAACTTTTCAACGATGCATGATGGCTATTTTTCATGATATGATCGAGAAGACGATGGAAGTCTTTATGGATGACTTTTCCGTGTTTGGTGATTCCTTTACTTCGTGTTTGTCGAACCTTGAGAGAATGTTAAAACGTTGTGAGGAAACCAAACTTGTGCTCAATTGGGAAAAGTGTCATTTTATGGTTAAGAGTGGAATCGTCTTAGGGCACAAGGTCTCGAAAGCGGGGATTGAGGTAGATCAAGCTAAGGTAGACGTCATCGCCAAATTACCTCATCCCAAAACCTTTAAGGGAGTTAGGAGTTTCCTAGGCCACGCGGGCTTTTATCGACGATTCATCAAGGATTTCTCGAAGATTTCTCGACCCATTACACATCTTCTTGAAAAAGAAGCACGTTTTGTCTTTGACGAAGATTGTGTACGAGCCTTTGAGATCCTTAAGAGGAAACTTACCGAAGCTCCCATTATTGTTGCTCCAAATTGGAACCTCCCCTTTGAACTTATGTGTGATGCAAGTGATTACGCTATTGGGGCCGTTTTGGGGCAACGTCATGATAAGCACTTCTTCCCTATCCACTATGCTAGCAAGACGATGACCGAGGCTCAACTTAAATACACTACAACGGAAAAGGAGTTCCTTGCCGTGGTGTATGCATTTGAGAGATTCCGACCTTATCTCGTCTTGACGAAATGCATAGTGTATACGGACCATTCGGCTATTAAGTATCTCATGGCAAAGCAAGATGCAAAGCCGAGATTACTTCGTTGGATTCTCCTCCTTCAAGAATTTGATCACAAAATCGTTGACAAAAAAGGAGCCGAGAATCTAGCGGCCGATCATCTCTCTCGTTTGGAAGATCCTCACCAAAGTGTTTACGAGCCTAAGGAAATCACCGAAACATTTCCGCTCGAGACACTTGGTGTAGTGAATTCTAAGCTTGATCTTTCTACCCCATGGTTTGCGGATTTTGCAAATTACCATGCGGGTAACTTCATCGTTAAGGGTATGACGACTCAAAAAAAACGAAAATTCTTTCGTGACGTGAAGTTCTACTTTTGGAACGACCCTTACTTGTTTCGAACTTGTGCGGATCAAATCATCCGACGTTGTGTATTTGGCACCGAAGCTTCTAACATCCTTAGAGCTTGCCATGAGGGACCCACGGGTGGTCACCACGGTGCTAATCTCACGGCTAAAAAGGTGTTTGATGCCGGCTTCTTTTGGCCTACTATTTACCGAGATGCACAAGATCTTGTGAAATCGTGTGATGCATGCCAACGACAAGGAAAAGCCTCACAAAAAGATGAAATGCCACAAAATATCATTCAAGTATGTGAGATCTTTGACGTTTGGGGCATAGACTTTATGGGGTCGTTCCCATCATCTCGTGGTAATAAGTACATTCTCGTTGCGGTTGACTACCTTTCTAAGTGGGTGGAGGCCAAGGCCTTGCCCACCAATGATGCTCGTGTGGTAGTTAAGTTCTTGAAAAGTTTGTTTGCTAGGTTTGGAACCCCTCCTGCTATCATAAGCGATCGTGGAACCCATTTTTGTAATGACCAATTTGAAAGGGTTCTAAGGAAATATGGGGTTACACATCGTCTTTCTACGGCTTATCACCCACAAACAAGTGGGCAAGTCGAGGTTTCAAACCGAGCGTTGAAGAGGATCTTGGAGAGATCCGTGGGGGAAAACCGACAATCTTGGTCGGATAAGTTAGACGATGCTTTATGGGCCTTTAGGACCGCTCATAAGACACCCATTGGGTGCACTCCCTATAAGCTTGTGTATGGAAAGAATTGTCATTTGCCTATCGAGTTAGAACACAAGGCTTATTGGGCCCTAAAGCATTGTAATGATGATATGGAGACCGCAGGAAAACACCGGAAAATGCAATTGAATGAATTAGATGAATTGAGAGACATTGCTTATGAAAATTCATTGATTTATAAAGAGAAAACTAAAAAGTTGCATGATTCTAAAATTAAAAACCGGGTTTTTAACATTGGGGATCAAGTTTTACTTTTTAATTCAAGATTGAAAATCTTTTCCGGTAAATTGAAATCCCGTTGGTCCGGTCCATTCACCGTGACTCAAGTGTTTCCATATGGGACCATCAAGCTAGCTCAAGATGATGGTCCTAACTTCAAGGTGAATGGACATAGGTTGAAGCACTACTTTGGTGGGGAAGTTCCATCCTTGAACTACCTCGACCAAGTCACCTTCCCCAATGATAATTAGTATTGAGGGGATCGAGTCGAGCTCATGACTCGGTAATCAAAAACGAGGTGCCTCGTGGGGGAGTCCCATGCTTATCCTATGTACATATTATCGCTTTCTTAGTCTAAAGTAGCTTACGTGTGGGGATTCGTACCCTTCCAACCTTTGTTCCGTGGTTGTTTGTGATATGTGGTTTTTAGATCATGATCTTCACGATTGGAGCCTCTCGTGTTCGTTTTATGGGAGCACTCGATCGTATGCTTTGGAGACATTTCTCAATATCCATGATATATCCTTTTGATGTTCTAACCTTAGATTTTTAGCACACTTCATAAACGGCTATTAATTTAACGGTTACACCCTTTCCATGCTAGATTAGGCATTCGACTACGTCTCTAGTATGGGGGTGTTTGCATCCCTAGACTCGAAACATTGAGGACAATGTTTAACTTTAGTATGGGGGGGTGAATAGATACTTGCCTTGCCAAACCTTCACGCTTTCCAAAATTTCATCGTTTTGTTTATCATTTTTGTTGCAAAATAAGGCTAAAAATGGCCAAAATTTTAAATTTTTCTCATGTTTCATAAGTGTTTGAAGACACGAATGTAGGTTTTCCGATGGCGAGAATAAGAGTAATTTTTGACTCGACCGTGCGTGTTGAGCACTTAGCTTTGGTTCCTTAACTACACATTAGGCTAAGTCTCTTAAATGAGGACGAGAAATGATAGAGTTAATTATAAGTTACTATGCTAAATGTAGAGTACTCGTATTCTTTCAAAAACTCATGTGTTCTCGTTGTTTGCTTATTCTCCCTTCGCTTGTAAATATTTTTTGCTTAATAAATATTGACTTAGCGGTTTAGTTAGGATTGTTGGGTTTCTAGTCTTTTCTAGTAGCTTCCGTGTAATTAAATTGGGAAGACATTAAGGTATCGCCAGCGTCACGGTTTTGAAGTATTGGCACCCAAATAATCGAAAGCTTCACCCAGTAATAAGATTTCAAGTGCTCACCTAAATCAAGCAAACAATTTGAAGCCCCACAAGGCCTAAAATCTATGCAAAATTGAAAGTGAATCAAGCCTTAATCTTCGAATCTTTAAAGATCCAAAATTCGCTTTAGCGTGAGGATATACGTGTTTGGCTAATAAAACCACCGATGAGGCGGATAATAAAAGGCAAGGCAAGACCGAAGTCATAATAAAAGCTTCATGGCGAAGTTGAATAAAAGATGGAGGTAAACCAAAGATAATAAGGCCCTTCCGTTAGGGGGCGTATAAAAGTCTTGGTAATAAGTCTCATGTTCAAAACCGTTATAAAACCGTGTTTATCGATTCTTCTTGTCAACTTAATTTTTTAACATCGTTGTCTATTAGGAGAGGTTATTGATTTGATGGTCTTAGTTACACCGTTAGGACTCTATTTTTAGACCTAAATCTCTATTATCGCATAAGTCAAAAAATGTATCCTCGTGAAACATTCAAGACATAATAAAATATAAGAGATACAACTTAGGAATAATGGGAGAATAAGTACGTGATTAGGGCATATGAGTAGTGTTAGCATTACTAACTTATAATGACAATGATCTCGTTGCACGCTTAGCATGGAATTGGAGTGAAAATCGAGGACGACGAAATTATTTCTAACGAAGCATTCACGTGTTCTTGTTCTATGAACCTAAACGTCCCATTTTGCGATGAAAATCATACATTATGTCTATAACACAAGTAGTAGTAATAGTAGTTGTATAGCTAGTTTATCATTTCAATAAAGTCCATAAAAATGAATTTTGGAGATGCTATGATACTTTATTCTAGCATTGCATGAGGGCACGACAATGGTTTAGTATGAGGGAGTGATGAGACTACTTTTATACATAGTCTCATCGTCCAAATTGGGCTTAAAATGCATTAAATATCATCAAAATACCCAAATATATGCTTGTGTTTGTTGCTTGTGTATTTTAGGTACGGATATTGAGAAAATGACAAAAGATCACAAGAATCATGCAAAAACGAACACGGGAAACGAAGCCGCACGATGAACCAAGCCCTAATGAAGGATTTTCCAAAGAAAACCCTTGAAGATTTGAAGAATATTGAAGATTGGTCCTCCAAGTTTGAAGAATTAACACTTTATACCCTTGTATCTTCATAATTACAAGTTTGGTCCCTAAAGTTTGTCAAAATTACAAAAAGGACCCTTAACTTTGAAGAATTGGCAAATTTAGTCCCTCAACAAATCTAAATTGTCAATATTGGTCCTCCAAGAAGTCAACAAACAATTCAAAGCCTTGAAGTATGAAGACATGTCAAAATTAGTCCTTGGAATATGAAAAAATTGCATGTTTAGTCCTTAAAACAAGTTTTAAAACTTGTTGTGCCAAATTTGACAACCTTCCCAAAGTTGTCATGTGTTAATTTGGCGTTGATAGCCATTTTACACAAAGTGAACAAAAAGTGAAAAGTGAAGGGCCAAACCTGCCAGACAACCTAAGACAAATCCTCCAATCCCTGCTTGACACCTCACCCACTCACACCTTTCCACCAATCAGAAACCTCCCTTCCTCCACGTCACTCTCCACTCACCTTAACTGAATACTTAATTTAGTAAAACCCTTCCCTCCAAACAATTAATTTAAAAAAACCATTAACCAAAAAAGATTAAACCCGTCCCTAATCCACCCTTAAACCCTAATTTTTCCAGGATGAACATCAATCAAAACAAGGGGTTTTTGGTTGATTATTTCCAGATCCATGATTAACCTTCCCTTAAACCCAAAACTACCCTTAAACACCCATCACCATCTTCTCACATGTCCCTCCAAACCTGCCCTGCCCCACTATTCACTCTCAAACAAAACTTGGCAGCAAGATCAACAACCCTCATCAATTTCTTGTTCTCAAAGGTTAAATGAACGTCCTAGATTGCTTCTACATCACTGGCATCTCAGCTACATGCCAAGATCATCACATGGCTTTGTTTTGACTTAAAATTCAAAAATCATCCAAGGGCAAGATTGGAAGTTCACTTGTTAGGGTTTTAGTTTCTTATCACTTCTAGAATCATAATGTAAGCCTCTATATAAAGGCCTTTAGGACGTAGCATAGTTCTTGTTCTTGATTTTTCTCCTTTTTCACAAACTTTGTAAAGCCAGTTTATAAGTTAATATAAATGGTTTAAGTATTGTTGACGAGAAATATTGAGTACCCTTTACATTTTCAGTTGATTTAAAGTTCATTGTTTAAGTTTGGTTTAAGTTTCAGCAAATTTTTTTGAATTTCCAAGTTTCTGATTAATTTTCAAGCCTTTTCTCAAATCTTAAATTTTATTCAAAACCTGTTAAAATGGTGATTAATTGTGTTAGTATGATGGTATTTGAGCTTGTGTATGTCCATAACACCATGGCTTGTTCTGGTGTAGTAGGTACCCAAGTTTAAACAAGCCATTGGTTTGGTCCTTTCTTTCTTTTTTTTAGCTTATTATTAACTGACCTATAAGCTAAGGCTTTCTTCTAGCTTAATCCATAAGCTGGGAGCAAGTTTTAAGCTTTTTACACAAGCTTTGTTCACTCTTATCTTAGCAGATTCAAAGAGGAACCTTTCTTGTTCATATTTGTTAAGTAGAATTTCATCAACACCTCAGCAAAGTTCAGCATAGACCCGGGTCTATTGGAGGTGGTTTTTCAACCACAAAGGGTCCTGGATGTAGGACCCTTAAGGTAGTCATTGTTCCCTTTTTCATTTTTTAAAGTTTCTGAAATTTTATGTGCTTTTTTGTGATTCTGCTTGTTAAGTGTTTAAATGAATGTTTGAGTGCTTAAATCTGCTTAAATAGGATTTGTATGCATGCTTAGATAGTGGTCAGTCACTTTGGTTAAGTCTTGATTGGGTTTGCTTTGAAAAAAGTTGATATTCAGATTTAAAGGGGTGTTTGGATTTGCACATTAAGTAAGATTACTTGGTTGATTATGTGTTAAAAGCTGTTGGAATACACTCACCAATTAGTAATTAGGTGTTTAGTGTTCTTAAGTTTCAGTTTGAACAAGTTTTGAACACTTTGCAGCTCAAAATTTGGGAAAAATAGCTAAAATCAGTTAACTGCCTGGTTTGCATGATTTTGTGAGAATTTGTGCTTGATTCATTGCAAGTTGTTAGATATAAGGTTGTTTAAGGAGTGTGATTCAGTTTCAAGTTATTTAATATCATTGTGAGCTTTGTTTGAAGTATTGGATCTCACTTGTGTGTCAATTGCACCAGCAACTTGTGCTAAGTATATCAGTGACTTGTTCTTGAACTTTTGAGCTTAATTTTGTGCTTGTACTTGATTGTTTTTGTGTTTGATTTGACTCCTTGTACTCCAAAGAGTACAAGGGTGCCTTTGTTCCATCAAAAACACCACCAAGAAGCAAGATCAAGCCCTCTTGATCATAACTGCACAAGTGAAGAAAACTTCATTTGTTCATCAGAAAGTCATAATACCTGGGCACGTTTTTTGATTTATAGACCTTAATCTTGTTAAATTTTGGATTGTGTTTGAGTTTTAGTAGTTAATTAAGTACCTAGTTTAAGTTTTAAAAGTAAAAAAAAAAAAAAAAAATTTGGCAAAAAGTTCACCCTGCCTGGACTCGAACACGCGACCTTGCGTTCCAAGGAGTAACGTGTTAACCAGTGATCTAGATGACTTTTTACGTTATGGTATGATTTCATTACTTATTTAAGGGGTTTTGTTTTTGTAGCTTATTTAAGTAACAACTTAATAATAAGCATTTTCCAGCTTATTCCTTTGAGGATTTATCTGTTTAGCATTTTTCTTAGGATTATATTAGTGTTTGTGATTTTTCTGAGCAAACAGTTCATTTTTCCCATTATTATTCTATTTATTAGGAATATTTTAAGTTTAATTTTTAATAAGTCATTTAAAAATAGTAAAAAGTGATTTAAAAATCTGGAAAAATAATTTTTAGGTTTTTAATCATACTTTTGAGGTTTACAGCTTATTAGGTTTTCAATTTAGCTTATTTTTAATTTTATAAGATTTTAGGATTTTTAAGCAACTTTTAAATTTAATATAAAATTATTTAATAGGTTTCAGAAAATTTGGTTTGCATTTTTGTTTTAGTTACATTATTTAGGATTTTTGGTAATTTTTTAGAATTTATTTACAAACCTCTTATTTTTTTGAATATTTTAATATTATTTTATTATTAAAATTTGAAGTTTTATTTTTTCTTGTTTTTACACTTTTCCTATGTTAAGGACATTGAATTAGGAGCTTTGTCACTTTCCAAATATTTTTTAGGCTTTTCAATTAATTTTTGGAATTAATTTAAGATTTAATAGATTTTAATAGTTTTTAGGAGTTTAAAAATAGTTTAATTTGGTTTTAAAATCTTTAAAAATAGTTTTTAGCTTAATTAGGTCTATTTTGAGGTTTACAAACTATAAAATCTTGTTTGGGGCTTTTTAATAATTAATTGTGATTTTTTAGGGCTTTAATTAGCATTAAAAAGTCATTATTTAATTAATTAAAAGGTTTTAGCAAGTTTGGATTTTTTGTAAACTCTTAGAATATTATTGGGGATTTTTAGTAATTTTTAGGAATTTTTAGGTTAAAATTTTTATTTTTGTACTATTTACGGTTTTACGTGTTCGCCTTTTTCGTCGTAGTTTAATTCGTAATCGTAACCGTCTCTTCTTTCCTTTCTAATTTCTTTTCTTCTTGTTCATAATCACAAACATCATTAATCAATTCAATACACAACGCACTAGCCTCCTCGAGAACGAACTCACTTAGGGTCATTCACACACGGTTTTCCTAAATCGTCGTGCACTTGCCCTACTTTGTGCATCCTTTTCCTAAAGGTGTACAAAACTACCAACATCAACCATCTCTTCCGTAGTCTCTCGAATCATCTCAAGTCCATTCAACTGACTTTTTCCTACTTCATTCTATCCAACTGGCGATCTATATTTACATCAACATAATTCTCCAAATGTTGCAACTTCAATGCTAATCATGGTACTACCAACGGCAAGTGTCAATCTCAACTACTATTAAAATCAACCACACACGCTCGGAGCATGTCTTCCAACGTTCGAATCGTCCTTTCACTCGGTTCATCGGTTTCATAAACATAATTAATTCATAAAGAAAAATCACACGGGCCACACATAGCCCCATCGAACACGTTCAAAATATACAAGACGAGGTAATTAATACCAGTCGTATAAAATCACCTTATTGCAATATTACGTACATACAACCCTAGCTCATCGAAAATGAACCCATCGATACGGAAATCATTCGACGTATACATAACTCTCGAAAAGATCGCAATCCAATCAAACACAAGAGCCACTATAAAACACATACAATCACATTACGACATGTTTGCAACATAGCCAAATCGTACCAAGTCAATGAGTTCAACCAAGTTAACTCATGCTTGCTAATCAGCCAAGCTATGATAAAATAAGAAACATTGACATGATTCTCGGATGAGTCCAGTCAAAAAGAATATTGCAAGTTTAAGAAGGTTCACAGGCTTGCTAGCTATGGATGCATATCCAAAAAGGAAGAAAAAAAAAATACATACATATGTCATCGTAGGGTGCTCACACACGGATCCATACCCAAAAGATATTACAAGAACACCATCTCACTTTCTTCCCAAACGTGGTCAAAATCTCTATAAGCATCACCGTTCACATTTAGAAATACATTATATGGCACGTGTTCTCCATGACCGGACGTCATTGGACAATGTCGTCTTAAGTTCTCACAACTTTCGATCACTCGACTAGATCACATACAACATAAATACATAAAAGGCAAGGGTTTAGCACATAAAAATCAACTATGGCTATCTATCGTTTAACCATCGATGATCATAGACGGTCGGGTCGAGCAAAGAGGATTCCTCACTTGAATAAACGAAGACGGACAAATGGAATTGTCTTCCAATTACCGATGCACAGTTGGTAAACTTCAACAGTTTATCGCGTGTTGTTGACAGATCAAAAGAACGAGAAAAGAGAATAAATATGGTACGATACATTAGATGTAGGAGAAACCTTCTTTGTTTCCCTCAGAGTTACTCAAACTCAGATTTCCTCTACTTCGGCAGTCTTCTATTTTTGTTAAAATTTATTCTTAGTGTCGGTATGAGCCCCTTTGGTATTTCATCAACACCCTCGTGATTCCGATGAAATTCGCATGTTACATTCAACACATAAAACATTTTCCAAAATTACTCGGTCAAGGTGACTTACTAAGTCAACGCAAAACGAAAGAAAACATTTCTAGGAAACACAAAAAAAATGAATTTTCTTTAGGAATCAAGGAGAATACGATTACTTGCATAAGGATCCACCATTTTTAAAAGCGTTCTCATCCAAACATTTATCAAAACACTACAAGTTTCAAGATGACCAATTTATTTAACACAATAGTGCTCTTCCTACACTATGCATAATTAGCTAGATCATGCATACTTGAGGACTGTAACACCCCCAAATTTATACAATTCAATACAGCGGAAGACTCGTTGGTGTTACGGGATAGCACATTACTCACATCATAGACAACGCATAAAAATCGCGTCGTTTAATAATAAAAGCATTTCCATTCATAAATATCAAATTTAAATAGGTCCCAAGTCATTGTATTTAATACAGGTTTTACAAAGCATTTGAATGGAAATAATTGTTTAAGTGCGGGCCATGAATTCTTGTTGTCTTCCTGAGAATTACCTTCAAGTACCTGAGACAAAACATGTTAAAAGAAAAGGTCAGCGATAACGCCGAGTGAATTCATAGAGTTTAATAAACCATCAATATAACATCGGTATAAAATTATTACCGAAAATCATTTTTTTCAAATCATTTTAATAGGCCATAAAATAGCCAAAATCATTTTATACAAATCCTTGTCAAATAATCATAATATAGGCTTTTGCTTTCAAAATCATTATACGAACCAATGTCGTAAAAAAATATCATACAATACGTTTTATAACGTTGTATGGAGTTAAATAAAAACCGTTATATGATTATGGTTATGAAAACCAAAACACGAACATAACATCAATAGTATGACCCCGTATTGCTAGTCAGGCAATACATCGTAATTCGGTGCGTATAGCAGTATTTCGTTAATTGGATTATTATAAGCCGCATGACATTGTTACCTTACTAAACCAAACAACGGGTAGCTAGCCCGAAACTCATTTGCCCATCTAAATTAGCGTGTCGTCACAAAGGTCACGCTACATAAATCTTCTCATACATAAATTCGCTTACCAATCAATGTGGCACGACGGGGATCAACCGTCAAGGCGCGAACTGGGGTGATCGTCCCCAAATAGTACTATTATATGCATAAGCGTCTACAAAATCCCGGTAGTTCACAATTCATGCTAATGGGACTTTTAGTGACATAACCTAACTTTAATAATCCATTTTATTTCATCTATCGGGTCATTTAATCATTCATAGGGTCATCCAATCATTCGGGTCAAAATCAATAAACAAACAATCGGGACAACTAGTGTCCTATTTTATAAAAGCTAACATGTTATCTCCCTCGCGGGTTTATAAACATTTCATAAAAACATTTAAAAGAGTGCGAGGCTATGAACTCACGTTGATGTGGGAAAGCGGGTTATCGGCAATTCGGATGTACGGTACGTGCTTCAATCACGGAAACCTAGACAAATAATACTTGTCTTAGACTCTTGTCAATGACTTTATAAAAATAACAATTATGTATACATATGATGATTTTATATATATGATGATCAAGTGGGTTTGTACATTCTCATTTACTCATTTTAGCATTATGTGTTGACAACTTTTATACTTGTTTCACTAGTCCATCTTCTTTACTTGTCAAGGCCCATTAGGCCCATTATAGGTCCATTGCCTTATATTGATCCATTTTATACTTTTATTATCATTATTATACTTTAAATGTTGAGACCAAGTGGGTTAAGCCCAATAAGTAAGTTTATAAGTGTTTAGCCCATTTAGTTGGATTAATAGTCCAATAATGCTAATTTAGCCCGTTAATGTCCGTATGTTATATAGTTCGGGTTTTATCGGTTTTTACTTGTATTAAGTACTTATATATCAGTATATGACTTTTAAAAAGTTTACATTAGACGGGTCCGATCGTCTAAGTTTTAATTGACGAAAAACGTTAATTTTACGGTATTAGCCGAAAAGACGTAAAAATCATGTGTATAGTTTTTATAACTTATAAAACTTACCAAACTACCATTTTTATATAATGTCCACTTATTTATCATTGTACATATTTATATAAATTTAATATATAAGTTAGTGGGTTTTAATTCACATTTTATACTATATTTATTTGAGTGCTTATATAATAGTATTAAACTTTAATTTCACAAAATCTGATTTTTAGTTTCACTTTCACCATTTTTATCATATCTTGAGTTCTATAAGGAGATAGGACCTCAAATTTTTATGACATAAACTACATGATATGTGCTTCATTTATTCCATTATATCTACTGATGAATCAACCAACAGTATAGGCAGATTTGCACTCTAAACCTGTTTTGATCATATCTCACTCATTTTTATGATTACATTGTATGGCCAACTCTCACATGTGTATAACACCTAATACTTACTGTAAATTGATTCCACTATGCCATTTTATCAGTTTAGCTTTGGGTTACTTAATGTTTTTATACATCCTTCATATTTTAGCAAGATTTTAACCATTTAACATGTGGTTTCCCATCTTTTTAACCATATTTATCAAATCTATCAACACCAAATCCCCACATAATATTTTTAATCATCATTTATCATCATATACATATACATAAATAAAGAAAATACAAGATTACATAATCAAAATAACAAAAGGATAGGAAGAACAATCTCTATACCACTAAGATTAAGTAGTTTGAAGGATCAAGACTTGGTTTTGGGTCACCAAATCTTATGAACTCTTGTATGAAATCTTCAAGATCACCAAGGGAGATGTTGGTCTTTGAAAATCAGCCCTACTTCATCTTTCAAACTTCTCTTTGGATGTTAAAATCACCACCAATCTATAGAGCTTCAAAAGGGCTTCATCATATATGTGAATAACACATGATTTCATGGTTAAAATTGATCAAATGAGGGTGTTTAGGGGTGGTTTTGGGACGAAAATGAGAGAGAGAAAGGAGTGGTTTTGTGGTTTTGTGGTTTTGCATGTAAGAAAATGAGGAAGTGGTTTAGGTTGTGTAGTTTTGATGTTGGTAGCTAGCTTGCAAAGTTAAGCAAGACATGTGTCTTGCTTACTTTGTAAGCATGACACCTAAGTGTGTTTGTGTAAATTATTTAAACCCTCCCATATTGGGGGTGGGGCAAAACTTGTTTTGTCTCATCCCCAATTATTTACGGGTACTCCTCGATTCTAGTTTCCTCGATTTACGTGCCCTCGGGTCGATTTACGAAAAGCGTTTTTATAAATTATGAATCAACGGCACAAAAAGAATCTAATAAAATTTGTCTCATCAAAAACAGAGTTCGAAAACGTAAATACGTAAACCTAAGGTTTCCGGTTTAGTCGTAAAGGACGTTAAATTATAATCGTAAGTCCTAATCTCTTCTCGTAAATTTGTGAGTTTATGAACCAACACAAATTTAAAATTCCAAAATAATATTCACGGATAAATTTATTTCCTGAAATGTCAGACTGTCACCAAAACGTTGTATTTAAACGTAAGTACGTAACATAGAATCCTCCGGTTTAGACGTAGCCGATGCTACTTTAAGACGTAAATCCAAATTTCTTCCCAAAAATAAGTGAGTTCATAATATAACATTAAAATAATGTTTTTAAATAATATTTGAGAATAAAATATCAACCATAAATTGACGGATTGTCACAGCATTTACCCCTAAACAGGATCTTTGTCCTCAAAGATCATCTTATCTTACTACTCGCTTCTTATAGAGTTAAAGCCATGTGGGTATTTCCTCTACATTTGGTCTTTTCTCACAAGTGTAATTCATTACAATACGCGAGTTTCATCAAACATAACTACGGGAATAAGATCAGGCTTAATGTTGACTTACTTTCTCTATCCATGATGTTCACGGGTTTTTGATGAATGAAACTTTTCGCCGATCTAAACTTCATTATGGAATAGTCAGATTTTCACTTTATAGGCATTTTATCAAGTTCGTTATACGAAACATAATTCACGCAGCTCTTGAAGTCCTAGGGTAGATCCAACTTATATGCCTTTCAAACCAATCTTTTACATCATCTCAATGGTCCCATACAACGGGGACTTATATCCCATGATCTTTCAGATCATCAATTCATTTTTCCATGGTTAAAATCTTTGGCATAACTTTGCTACCCATGTGGCACTTCAAGATCTACATTTCATATTCACATAAAATCCTGCCCACTACAGGCAGTCAATAATCAGATCCTAATTCCAACAATCATTTCAGGTCTCGCGGGTCGAGTATTTTGTAAGGTTAGGTTCGCCATCATAGGAAACCTTAAACCTAAAAGACATGTCCAACTCACAATGAGTGTATGTCGGGTGTCTTCATCCCAACTCCTGCTTACAGATGCTCTAATATATATCCTCACAAGATTCGATCTTGATCCTAATACGATAATTATCAATGATAATCTTCCAAACGAAAACGATTTTACAGTTTATTACCAAAGGTCAGTCATTCAAACATAGAACATCACTTATAGTATTTTGTATCGTTACTTTACCTCGTCCCTTCGATTGGGGTGGTACACAGTACTCTCATCAAGATTCGTTCTCAATGACTTCTGAGCAAATCTCTAGAAATTCGATGCGAAGCGAGGATCTTGATAGAGATGATTGATACAGGCACACCATGTTTACACAACTCCTTTAAATACAAAAGATTCAATTTCTTCATCAAGAATCTATCATTAACAGGAATGATATTAGCAGATTTGGTCAGTCTGTCGACGATGACCCAAATCAAATCAAGTTCATATGATGACCTTTGCAATAGTTAGATGTTTAATAATTTATGAGGCGATGTCTGCCTTCATAATTTGCCATTAGTACAACTTCTTCAGACGAAGATACTTTTAGTCAGAAATGACATAAATAAAATACTTATACTTACGAGATTCCAACATGACTACATCTCAAAATCTCCATATTTAGGCAACCAAAAGTGGCCTTTTATACATTTAACGCCGTTGGCTTCTCAATTCTAATGGTTTACATTAGCTGCGAACCCCTTTTATTATCTATATTATCTTTTTTTACAAACATCGTTTATATTTAAATTGTTCGGTAATTTATTTTGCACCTTCATTATTAAGGAACATGTCCTAAGTGGTTCTTTATATTTTCTACATAATATGTTAGTAATTACATTCACCTTTCCTGGTGAAATAATTGTCATAATCAAAATTCACTCAGAATTTCTTTCTTCATTTAAGTTTTAGTTTCGTCTCCACTGTCATTTTTATCAGTTTTACTCAATCCGACGTCTAAAACGTCGATAATTATTAGAAGTAATTAAAGAATAAATATTTAATTTTTATGAAATGTAAACGTAAAAATTTTAAAATTTCTTAGTTCGACCAATTATATAAAAATGTTCAAATAAATTTGAATTTAATTAACAAGATTTTTGTTGATTTATCGAAAATAATTAAAATAATTAATAAGATCCGTAAATGTTCGAAAAATATTTGTTTATATTTTGGTCAAAATTTTCTTAGTTGAAAAGCAAAAATTGTCGTTTCAAATTTCAAGTCATGGTTTAAATGGTTTCCTCAATCCTTCTTAGGTTGTCTTGAGTTATACACAAACATTTACCCCTAAACAGGAGTTTAGTTAAATGTTTTGGGTATAAGGGAATAATCCCTCAAAAGTTCTTTTTGATAAAACATTTGTCAAAACATATTTGCATTTTCTTTTTGGTAAAGCCAAAAGTCTTAAAAGGGCTCTTAATTTTTGAAGAGTCAATATAGATTCCATTATCTTTTAATCACACGGTCAAATAATGTAAAGGATTAAGCCTTAAATCACCTGTTAAATATTCAAGGTATAAGTTTTCATTATTCGGCCAATTCAGGGCAATCTATAAATAATTATTAACTCCTTCCTGTTCTTAGAAACAAACAGATGGTCTTTAATGATCACAAGCATGAATTTATCAAATTACAGCTTACACACGTGATTCACCAACTTTATGGATGCTACATGTGTATTAGTCAATCCAAACGACATCACGTGGAACTCATAATGTTCATTACAAGTTCTGGCTGTAGTGATTAGAATAGATAATCTTTTTCGCGGACGCGAAGTTGATGATAACCATGCCAAGGATCAAATTTTGAATATACGCTAGAACCTTGTAAATGATCGAACAAATCTGTTATCTTGGGTAGTGGATATAGATTTTAATCGTGAATTTTACCTAGTTCACGGTAATCAGTAAATATAAGGAATGATAACCCCATAGCTCTTCATGATGACGAGCCCGGTAAAATAAAATCTTTCTCCGACAACTCTCTCAGTTGTACGGTAATTCCTTTAATTCAGATGGTGCTGATGTACAGTGCGCACGCCACATGTGCAGCACCGAGAATATAATCAATACCAAATTCAAGTTGCCTTAATGGCAAAAGTCGAGGTAATTCATCAACAAATACTTCCTAAAGTTTCAGATAGCAGGAACATCTTTTAATAAATTTACTTTAAGTTCTTTCTAGATTATAATATCTATGACTAATTCACAACCATTCATGGTATAATTTCAAGTCTAAATGCAGGATATGGTCATCCATCAAGAATTATTCAAATCACTTTTGATAATCAACATCTTATCATTTAGGGGAATTCTACTCGAGTTCCCATCAATTAAGACAGTGTCGTCATGTCATAATCAATCAATCCATTCTACTGGCACTATCAACTTTCTAGTTTTGTTACCAGTGATAAGATGTGATCTTCTCAAAAGACTAATAATAATTCATAATCCTTCACAAATTCAAGGATATTAGGAGACATAACTAACCTTAAAAGAGTAAGGTCAACGCATGATTTACGCGAGAGAATTTCAAATCAGATACAGACGAAAGCATTTAATGAATATGAATATATCCCATGTTTTTATAATTTGAGTACGCATTCGAAAGCTCCTCGGATCGTTACCCAGGTCATTTAAATGAAATCTAATCAAAAGAAATGATAGGAACGTCGATACATCCAGTCTGGTATCTACACTCGATAATCAAATACTTTTCCAAAGGATCTCGCCACGGGAGAATTGGACAAGAAGGGAATATCAATTTTCAAATAAGACAAATTCCACAGATGAGTAAATTCGACTCAGAAGAATAGATGCTACAGGCACATATGTAGGTGTCCCTAACACTATGTCCCTATTTTTCACTTCTTGCAGATCTCATAAAATTTAATCTTTCATAATCTTCAAAGAAAATTTAGTGTTTATTCATTAGTTTTATGGTGACTACTAATCAGCCTTGCATGGTCCATTCCAAATTGTATGTAGGCGCGCAACTATATACAATTTCAAGATTAACGATGCAATACTCAGTTCGTCAAAATTTTATCATCATGTTTATAATAAAAACATTTTCATGCTTAATTCTTAAATAAGAATCAAAAATAAATTTACAAAGATTTTCTTTGTTATGAAAACAATTCAGTTTTCCAAGGTATTTCATAATCAACTTTATTTCGATAACAATCACTTATAAATCTCACTTTGAATAATCCTTATAGTGATGAAAATTCAATTTTTCTCAATGGATACGGTTTTATTTTATAAAAACAATGAGTGATCTGCAAAAGAGTGATGAAAGCTTGTTCACCAAGAACTAACCTCAATATAATAGGAAATGAGCTTTAGCCAAATAATCATGAGGTTCATGACCTCGATGGCACTCAGGAATACAAAGAGAATAATCCACAACGTAACTCAATTCAAGATGAGTACTTGTTCTATGGTTGCATCACTAATGCGAACATTAGGATATAGCAATAAAGGATAGATAACATCAATACATGTAGAATTTAGCAATCAATGGTAGTCTTTTCATTAATCACAAACAAGTCAAAATTGTATCGTAACACATTATGTGTCACTATGTCATACAATTCCAAGAACTCATCCTACCAACTGATGTCTCAGTTAAGTTAGGGGATTTTTAAAAGATAACACAATGAATACTAATCTACAAGAGTCATTAGGTGTTCCACCTGTCCCGGAAGATCCATCGGTCCCAATTCAGAAGAAGATTTCTTCACTTTATTTATTGGACACTGGGCATCCTCGTTAGTGGACAATGGCCTAGGAACAACCCTTCACACGAACCAACAATCATTTAAAACCTTATAATTCAATCACAAAACTTAACGACTTCCTCTTAACAATCTCATTTTCCATGCGAGTTAAATTTTACTTTATTCAAGTTTCAATCAACTTATACTCAATGCGATATCCTACTTCATTTTCCAATACTTTCAATCTTATTTGTAGGCCTTAATAGGGCCATAAAAGTTCGATATGAACAACACTTAATTTCCAATCCTACAACTCTTAAAACAATAGTTATCAAATGAGTCACTAGTATGAAATGACTCATACATTCAATTAGATTTCTCGGAAAGGTATTAGTGGCATGAGTCTTTTGGGTAATGGTTCCAATGACAGCCTCAAGTGCAACATTCACCCTTTCGATTTCAATTTAAGAATTGGATGACAACGAATCAGATGACACCTTTCCAGGTGGTAACGTTTTGTCAAACTCCACTCTATAAGGAAAGATCGTCATGACATCGATATCAGATTTAATCTCGCCAATTCTTCTTTAAGATCACAATAAACTAATATCTACATTTCTACGAATATCAACCATTTGTTAGGATCATAATTATCCACAACTTGGTTTAGATCTAGGATAGCTAGGATTCCTATGGGAATAGCTTCGATTGATTTGCTAGGGGAGTTAGGGTTCCTTGTGACAATCTACGTCGTATAAATATCTCGTATAAATATTTAAATAATCATCAAACAATCATGTAATCAAATTACATCATATATATATATATAATCCAAGTTATATATATATATATATATATATTAAAATAACACTTCTCAGTCTGGCCTTGTCGGTAACTCGAGAATTCTTCGGCACCGTTATAGTCAAAAGATTTTTAAACATTTTTAGAAAAATGTTTATAGTTAAAATATTTTGAAATGTTTTATTCAAAACCTTAGTTTTAAAAATCTTTCGTTCTCTATAACGAGAGCTCTGGTACCAAACTATAACACCCCCAAATTTATACAATTCAATACAGCGGAATACTCGTTGGTGTTACGGGATAGCACATTACTCACATCATAGACAACGCATAAAAATCGCTTCGTTTAATAATAAAAGTATTTCCATTCATAAATATCAAATTTACATAGGTCCCAAGTCATTGTATTTAATACATGCTTTACAAAGCATTTGAATGGAAATTATTGTTTAAGTGTGGGCCATGAATTCTTGTTGTCTTCCCGAGAATTACCTTCAAGTACCTGAGACAAAACATGTTAAAAGAAAAGGTCAGCGATAACGCCGAGTAAATTCATAGAGTTTAATAAACCATCAATATAACATCGGTATAAAATTATTACCGAAAATCATTTTGTACAAATCATTTTAATAGGCCATAAAATAGCCTAAATCATTTTATACAAATCCTTGTCAAATAATCATAATATAGGCTTTTGCCTTCAAAATCATTATACGAACCAATGTCGTAAAAAAATATCATACAATACGTTTTATAACGTTGAATGGAGTTAAATAAAAACCGTTATATGATTATGGTTATGAAAACCAAAACACGAACATAACATCAATAGTATGACCCCGTATGGCTAGTCAGGCAATACATCGTAATTCGGTGCGTATAGCAGTATTTCGTTAATTGGATTATTATAAGCCGCATGACATTGTTACCTTACTAAACCAAACAACGGGTAGCTAGCCTGAAACTCATTTGCCCATCTAAATTAGCGTGTCGTCACAAATGTCACGCTATGTAAATCTTCTCATACATAAATTCGCTTACCAATCAATGTGGCACGACGGGGATCAACCGTCAAGGCGCGAACTGGGGTGATCGTCCCCAAATAGTACTATTATATGCATAAGCGTCTACCAAATCCCGGTAGTTCACAATTCATGCTAATGGGACTTTTAGTGACATAACCTAACTTTAATAATCCATTTTATTTCATCTATCGGGTCATTTAATCATTCATAGGGTCATACAATCATTCGGGTCCAAATCAATAAATAAACAATCGGGACAACTAGTGTCCTATTTTATAAAAGCTAACATGTTATCTCCCTCGCGGGTTTATAAACATTTCATAAAAACATTTAAAAGAGTGCGAGGCTATGAACTCACGTTGATGTGGGAAAGCGGGTTATCGGCAATTCGGATGTACGGTACGTGCTTCAATCACGGAAACCTAGACAAATAATACTTGTCTTAGACTCTTGTCAATGACTTTATAAAAATAACAATTATGTATACATATGATGATTTTATATATATGATGATCAAGTGGGTTTTTACATTCTCATTTACTCATTTTAGCATTATGTGTTGACAACTTTTATACTTGTTTCACTAGTCCATCTTCTTTACTTGTCAAGGCCCATTAGGCCCATTATAGGTCCATTACCTTATATTGATCCATTTTATACTTTTATTATCAATATTATACTTTACATGTTGGGCCCAAGTGGGTTAAGCCCAATAAGTAAGTTTATAAGTGTTTAACCCATTTAGTTGGATTAATAGTCCAATAATGCTAATTTAGCCCGTTAATGTCCGTATGTTATATAGTTCGGGTTTTATCGGTTTTTACTTGTATTAAGTACTTATATATCAGTATATGACTTTTAAAAAGTTTACATTAGACGGGTCCGATCGTCTACGTTTTAATTGACGAAAAACGTTAATTTTACGGTATTAGGCGAAAAGACGTAAAAATCATGTTTATAGTTTTTATAACTTATAAAACTTACCAAACTACCATTTTTATATAATGTCCACTTATTTATCATTGTACATATTTATATAAATGTAATATATAAGTTAGTGGGTTTTAATTCACATTTTATACTATATTTATTTGAGTGCTTATATTATAGTATTAAACTTTAATTTCACAAAATCTGATTTTTAGTTTCACGTTCACCATTTTTATCATATCTTGCGTTTTATAAGGAGATAGGACCTCAAATTTTTATGACATAAACTACATGATATGTGATTCATTTTATTCCTCTATAGCTACTGATGAATCAACCTCTAAATATTTTAATAAATTCGTCCAAAACAGTATAGGCAGATTTGCACTTTAAACTTGTTTTGATCATATCTCACTCATTTTTATGATTACATTGTATGGCCAACTCTCACATGTGTATAACACCTAATACTTACTGTAATTTGATTCCACTATGCCATTTTATCAGTTTAGCTTTTGATTACTTACTATTTTTATACAGCCTTCATATTTTAGCAAGATTTTAACCATTTAACATGTGGTTTTCTATCTTTTTAACCATATTTATCAAATCTATCAACACCAAATCCCCACATAATATTTTTAATCATCATTCATCATCATATACATATACATAAATAAAGAAAATACAAGATTACATAATCAAAATAACAAAAGGATAGGAAGAACAATCTCTATACCACCAAGATTAAGTAGTTTGAAAACTTGGTTTTGGGTCACCAAATCTTATGAACTCTTGTATGAAATCTTCAAGATCACCAAGGGAGATGTTGGTCTTTGAAAATTAGCCCTACTTCATCTTTCAAACTTCTCTTTGGATGTTAAAATCACCACCAATCTATAGAGCTTCAAAAGGGCTTCATCATATGTGTGAATAACACATGATTTCATGGTTAAAATTGATCAAATGAGGGTGTTTAGGGGTTGTTTTGGGACGAAAATGAGAGAGAGAAAGGAGTGGTTTTGTGGTTTTGCATATAAGAAAATGAGGAAGTGGTTTAGGTTGTGTAGTTTTGATGTTGGTAGCTAGCTTGCAAAGTTAAGCAAGACATGTGTCTTGCTTACTTTGTAAGCATGACACCTAAGTGTGTTTGTGTAAATTATTTAAACCCTCCCATATTGGGGGTGGGGCAAAACTTGTTTTGTCTCATCTCCAATTATTTACGGGTACTCCTCGATTCTAGTTTCCTCGATTTACGTGCCCTCGGGTCGATTTACGAAAAGTGTTTTTATAAATTATGAATCAACGGCACAAAACAAATCTAATAAAAATTGTCTCATCAAAAACAGAGTTCGAAAACGTAAATACGTAAACCTAAGGTTTCCGGTTTAGTCGTAAAGGACGTTAAATTATAATCGTAAGTCCTAATCTCTTCTCGTAAATTTGTAAGTTTATGAACCAACACAAATTTAAAATTCCAAAATAATATTCACGGATAAATTTATTTCCTGAAATGTCGGACTGTCACCAAAACGGTGTATGTAAACGTAAGTACGTAACGTAGAATCCTCAGGTTTAGACGTAGCCGATGCTACTTTAAGACGTAAATCCAAATTTCTTCCCAAAAATAAGTGAGTTCATAATATAACATTAAAATAATGTTTTTAAACAATATTTGAGAATAAAATATCAACCATAAATTGACGGATTGTCACAGCGATCAAGCAACAACAACCAACAAAACATGACTCTTCCTGAATTATGCATAGTTAGCTAAGCTGTACATAATTGAGGATCGAGTGATGACACAAACATTATTATTACACACCAAATATGACTATGAAAGTTTTCGACCTATACTTCCAAAATAATTAAATCATTTGAAATGGAATTTGAAATGGGAAAATATTGTTACTATCGTTTTAAGAAACACATCAAACATTTTTCGTCCACTTTGGAAACATACTTTTGCTTTGCCTTTTTATGAGAAAATAAATATATAAATGAATAAATAAATCGACACTATTCGCATTTGGCTGAACGAACCATTTGACACACTCATACATATTTTCAAAATAGACTATTCACAAAATAACGGTAAGGTGGTTCATGATTAAAGATCATTGCAAGCACAACAAGTAATAAAATCAAAAATCAATGGGATCGAACGAGGTAAACGAGCAATATAATTGCCAACTAAAATTTAACTACATTAGAAATGAAAATACTTCAAATATATGACAAAAGTCTCGGGATAACAACAGCGATCTACGAATACATGGAGTAAAAATTGAATATCAACACAAGCGTCAAAAATACAACAACGATCATAATTCCCATCGTCTCGAGTTGCCCACACATTCCACCAAGGGTATACGGGGAGAGGAGAGGAATCACTTGGTCGAATAGAAACAGTTTCATCAGGAAGATCGAGTTCTTTCACCTCTACAATTTGGTAAAGCGGCTTCTCCTCCTCGCTTTTGTTCAATATAAATAAATAACCAATTTAGTGAAGATTTATAGCATCATTCAAGTAAATACAGAATTTTAGGTTCCATTAACCGAAAGAAGAAAAGTCACGACGTCCATGAAGAGGACAAAAATACACCGGGTGACATACTCTCATTATCAAGTACTAGCGAAGTAGCAATCCAAAAATAGATATAATAATAATGGTTTCATACCATAGACAATATTAAAATAACAATCACATGACTACTCAAGTTTAGATATAGACTCGCAAAATCAAGGAAGGGATGTCGTACTATCGAACCATCATGACTCAAAACATTACATCTTAAGAAAATAATACAAGTATGCGTTTGTTGGGTAATCCATTTGCATTTTCTAATTAGTGTTACCTTGTACATTGTAAAACCGAATATTGCACATTTTCAATTTGTGTTACACCATTAAAGAATTTATACCTTTCATGTTTCAATCTTTACAAAGTTTTTATTTCAAAAAAAAATTACAATCTCTAGGAAATTATTAACATTAGTAGGTGCGGTGACTCGGTTATTATAATTGATAAAATCATTAGGTTTAAAAATCTCAATACTTGTGTCAAAATCCCATTAATATCCATATCTTAAGTACCAAAAACGTACATAGTAAGAATTTTCAAAGTTTTACGTTATTATTATTACAACTTATCTTATTACGTATATACAAATATCCAACTCAACTCGGATTTGTCCAATTAACTCTTAAAAATCAACCTTTGACTTTTTATTTTACATAAGTCTTCCTTAAAACTGTTTTGTTAAATCATATTCGCGCAATTCGACTCAAATGATAAAGAGGTTTCACGTGGTATTATCTCGGATACTTACTGATTTTAGTCGACACTTGAATCTTGAAAATAATAATAATAATAATAAGTAATTAAGATGCTTATTTCAATAATTCTAAAATATAGAAAATTCAGATTTTAAATCTTTAGCCAATTACCAAACGATTTTAAAATTAACACATCTCGCAGTAGAGTAAAATGACGTTCCATCAACATTTAAAATTTCGTTTCAAGCGTTAGAATTTCTCACTTAAAGTGTATATTCCAATTTTGTCCCAATTTATTTACTACAACGAGTGACAAGTTCTAGTTAATACCAATGCATATAACATGACCTTATGTTTAAAATAAAACCAATTTTTCAAAGTCTCTAGCTCCAAAACGTATGACCAATTTTTCTACTCGTGTTCTATATTACAAATTATGCCAAAAGTTTGCTATATTGACCCGAAAATTAATTCATACCAAGCCCAATGCTACATATACTCAATAGTCATATCGTTAATTTTATTAATAACTTCCTTTTCAAATTAAATTTATTAAATTTTGACAGTTCCATCACAAGCTCTTAGTATCAAATTATTAATATATGAAAACAATGATTTTTTTTACGAGTAATATAAATTACTTATTATTATTTACCAACCAAGGTTGAAGAAAAAATAATTTCACATTGTCACTTTACTCTCTATAAGAGTTTTACTTGTTACAAGACATATCAGAGGTCATTTTTATCCAAAAATTTCATTCACCATTTATTTAATATGTAAAAGACTTTATGTTTAAATCAATCAGTCAACAAAATTTTATGCTTATTTAACTCGCACAAATGCCGGACCTCGTCATGTATAATATAGAATTCAAAATAATGAAACAACCAAAACAAAATGAAATAAACGAAGCGAGAATACGTATGTCAACTAAATGTTGTTATTGGTCTCGGATGAGTCTCGACATCGTACACCACAAAATTAACACAAACCAACCAAATTTCAAGCTATCACGCTTGATCACAACGCTAGTCTATTTTTAAAACGCATACTTAAGTTCAAGCAGGATGATAAAAACGATTAAATGGCGACACGCCTCAACCACGTTTTATAACATACACATGTGATTCGTCGCTACGATGTACGCATCGTTGATTATATTTCGTCTATATTATAGTTACGCCAACTAACATATCAAACCCATAAGGAATAAAGGAAATAAAGTAATACGTAAGTAAATTACGTTTCAAAAGAAAATGTCCAAAATGACACATCACGGTGCGATAACGACAATCGAGATCAATCTAGTCAATATACAATATGTTACGAAGTGTTATTTACGTATCTAGAGTATCAAACGAGGTTCATACTCGGTTATCCGAACAAAAAATTAATTATCAAGATTGATAATTAGCGGTGAGGCCGAAGTCTCAACAAAACAGCATTATAACA
This sequence comes from Glebionis coronaria, assembly GCA_025667525.1. Classification (NCBI taxonomy): domain Eukaryota; kingdom Viridiplantae; phylum Streptophyta; class Magnoliopsida; order Asterales; family Asteraceae; genus Glebionis; species Glebionis coronaria. The sequence continues at coordinate 317,268,235 of CM046879.1, read as the reverse complement.
TGTACGATAATCACGCAAGGACCATTGCTTCACGTGTAATGCCTTTAAATACCATATTATATACATACTTATACATGCAATCATTCCTACATACACGTAGGATTACAACGTAGTGTTGCCATGTAATGCAATGTAGCCCGTATGCCAATTACATGCAACATATAAGATAATCTTACAAGAATTTGCATGTTACGAAGATAAGTACTCACGTACACAACAATATATCTCAATATATATCATAGTATTTACTTACTAAATACTAGGGAATTCATATAAGTTTGAGGGATACATCTAAATTATAAAGCGATGCTAAGTAAATCTCACCGGAGCCATGCAGGATAGTTGTGTGCTTGAACAATTTCTTACGACACCAAAGGTTATAGATTAGGATTTTTCAAAATGACCTAGTTCTCTATAACTCATGGCTCTGATTTCCAATCTATAACACCCCCACAAATGCTATGCGCAGCGGAACTACAACATTTGGGTGTTAGGCAGTTATCATCACACATAAGCTATTTCGAACGACTCAAAGAGACGTAGAAATTTAAACATAAATTAAAGATTGTTTTAAACAACAAAGTCTACTGTTTTCCAAACCCCAAAGATAATACAAAACAAAGTCGCGTTTTGGTCCCCATTGAATCTCAACCCAAAAGTACATTTTTGTTCACATGACATAGTATAAAATATTTAAGTGCTAAAAGGGAGGAAAGTAGACCGCCAAGTCACAACAACTTCCATCCTCGCATGCTCCGCTGCTATCAATCTTGGTTACCTGAAACACATGCTTAAAATCGTCAACACAAAGGTTGAGCGAATATATAGGTTTATCAAATCATAAGTTGAACATAAGTATTTAAAAACCAATCATGACCATTCAATAGCATTGTCGTACTCACAATCTATTATTCAAGGATATTATCTTTAGCAATAGCTAATAATTGTGTTTAAGCTCGTGACACTAATCCGTTAACTCAATCACCCGCGTACATTTACCGGCATGATTTAAGTGAAACCAGTGCCCCTTCTAAAGGCATTAGTTGTAATCATACCTTATTTCTTATCACAAGTTATCCGTCCGCAGAGGGTACTCAACGTACTAGCTCTCGTCTCGGATAGGGTCGTCAACCCCATAGTACTATCAATTGTATAAGCGGCTATTTCCAACCCACACAAGGGCAAGACAATAGTTAATAGTTCACGAATTTAGGGACTTTTACAACTAGGTACTCAACACAATTCAAGGCAACATTCGGGTCCAACAATCATTCATGACTTATGTTCTTTTCATTTAAATAGCATGCATCCCCCTAGCGGGTAAAAACGTTTGAAATAAGTAAAGAGCGAGGCTATAGACTCACCTGGCGTAGTAGTAGTGGTTCTAGCGAAGACGTAACGAGAAATGTCACCGACGACGTGGATGCCCGGGAAAATCAAACACTTGACCTAAAAATCAAGGTACGTAAACCAAATCAATACTCCATGTACATTATTGTACTAAACACACTCATATGAAAACACTTAATGCTTATGAAAACTCACGCCAAACCCAAACAAGTAAATGCTACTAGACTTATACCATTTATCTATGTTATTAAAGTTACTATCCATTTTACGATTTCGCCGATACATATCAAAAGTATGGGCTGTTTGATATGACTTAAGCACCTATATAAATTTCAAGAAAATTCACAAAAATACATCATGACCTGTATAAAACCCATATTTAATCCCATGAAAAGTTTTCACTTATATGACTCGTTACACATCACATTTCTAAACATACACTTTTAGGACTGATTTTGCACGTTGACCATGTTGGACTTGTTTGACCCATTTAAAATACACCATTGACTACTTTGACTCCTAAGTCCAAAAATAGACACACAAGTGCAGGTTTGAAACCAAAATTTTACTTTCAATCATTTACTAAACTCTATCTATGGTCCCCGGGATTTGACCCAAAACCAAACAAATTCGGATTGTGTTGGTTCTCATCTCCCGGTACACGTATTTTCAAAATAACATAACTTTTGAATAGTTTGGAGTCGTAAGCTCTACTTTATACCGAAACGAAGCTAAGACAAAGCTCTACAACTACATCCTATGCTTATGACCTGTTTACAAAGTTAAACCCACGAAAATAAGCCCTAAACAATCTGGTCTAAAATCACCCTTCCAAAATCATTCCAAAACTTGTTTCCAATCCATTCTATCATTACCTAAACCTATGCTAACCACTTGTAATCATACCCAATCATCCAAACAGCCTATAACAATATGAAAATCGAATCCTCATCAAAACCTATCATACATGCAATTAGTGTAAATCATTTAAAACATCACAAACATGATTCTAAACATAACCCACAACACATAAGCATCAAAATCATCAAGCCACCACCAAACCCATTTGGCCGTGGGTTTGGTGTAGCCAAAACACCCAAGAAAACAGACCCTACAACTTGTTTTATTGAAGATTTAACATTATAAACACATGAATTAAACTTGTATACCATTTAATTATATCAAAATTCGTTTTTGAAAAATCATAATTTTTGGAAAAATCAAGTTGTTGCACGTTTTTTTTTGTTGGTGGGATTTACTTACAAGATGATTATAAAGGATGGTCTTTGATTAGATTTGTCAAAAACCTAAAAAAATGATGGTGGTTAATACTTGGCTTTTACAACCAAATATAAGATTTTGAAGTCCCAAGTCTTTTCGAATTGAAAACCGGTCTTAAGTGCGACTCAATCGTCTATTGGTGAATCAAGAGAATGGTTTGGTTGATTTGTTTTAAACTATTAGCAAGTAATTAAAGTGTCGTTGAGTAAAAAGGAAGTTTAAAAGATTAATATGAATGACGAGTAAAAATAAATGCATATAAACTTAAAGGTAAAATGGAAAAGTACTAACACACTAAATAAAACTAACACTTGGAAAATTTTCTGAAAATAAAAAGTACTATAAGAAAGTAAGATCGAAAGAAACCAAAACAAGCCAAAAGGGCCCTGATCGGAATGTTTTCCGATCAGTTGATCGGAATGTGGGATGGGGACACAATCGGAATAACCAATAAATGGAGCCTATCGGAATGTGGGGAAGAACCTCAATCGGAATGCAACTAACAATCCCAATCGGAATAAACCTAAGACTCACCGTCGGAATATGCAACAAAGGCTAAGATCGGAATGTTTGTGTATCCCAATCGGAAAGTCAAAACCCTTTTCCGATTGGATCAATTGGAAAAGGGATGGTACGTATGGTCGGAAAGGCAGCAATCGGAAAAGGGATATAGTCCCTTTCCGAAATTCGTGGGATTCGGTTGGAGAGCAAGTAAATAAGCTATAATTGAGAGCTTATTTCCAAAACTAGGCGAATCAACATACACGAAATCAAATAAGCACTTTAATCAACTTATCAAACCTCAAATTAAGCAACTTTTTGGATCAAACAATAAAACATAAACTTTTTAATAAAACTTTTATAAGAAAAATAAGCTAATCATAAAAATAAGCCAATAAGCACAAAAGTATTAAAGCTTAATCAAATGAAAACTTATAAAATGATCAAAAGATTAACTTTTGAGCGCGAAATCAATTAGAACAACACGGATCTTATGATATACGCACCAAAATCAACCTTAAATCAAAGAAAAGTAGAATGAGATTAAGGATTAAAGCTTAAAATAGAACTTGATTAATAAAAATAAGCAATACAAAGTGTTTAATCTTGAAAGATTAAAAGGAAAAGATGAACTAGTGAGAGAAAGTTTAAGACTTTCTCTCTCTAAAACTAGAGAAAACTAAAAAAATGAATTCTAACTAAAAACTCTAACCACCCTCCTAATGACTATTAGGAGGGTATTTATAGGGAAGGTGGAAGGGGTGCATGTGTTGCATCTTCTTTCTTGCTTTCTTCACGTTTTCTCGACTCGACTTTAATTCTTCGTCTTTGTCGTCTCGGGTTTTGAACTTGTCTTTTGATTTTCTTCTTCTATTAGACTTAAGTTCTTCGACTTCGTTAAACTTCCGTATTTTGACTTTTTCTTCGATAAATCTTCAGAATAGGCCTTGGACTTCCGTTCTTTTTGCGTTCTTGATCTTTTGACTTCGTCTTTTCCCGTTTTCTTCAATAAAAGCCCGTGAAAGCCCGTGTTTTCTTCCTTTTCCATATTTTGGTCCTAAAACACAATAAAAACACAAACCACGCATAATTCCGACTTTTACGACATAAATCACACGTTTTGGTCTTGTTATTATTGGAAATAAGTGGTAAAAGGATAAGTGTTTTCACACTTATTAAATCCCCTACACTTGACCATTGCAATGCCCTCATGCAATGCATTAATTTTAAAGCACGGTTTACATTTTCCATCATAAATAACCCACCTTGGCCTTTATTAAATACTAAACATAAAAGATAGAAATAAGTAAAGAAATTAAAAACTTACATTGGGTTTTGGCGGCCATGAACGTTTATCATCCTCAAGTTTCACGTTCCCCATACCAAGCTTAAAAACGAGATCATTGTTATTATAAGTTAGCAAACTATCACGAACTCATGTGGGCCAATTATTTACTTAGACTCCCTTATTCCTAGGTGTATCTCTTATATTTTATTTTTGTCTTGAATGATCACGAGGATGCATTGTTTGACTTATTTCGATAGTTATTTAGTCCGAAAATAAAGTGAACGATTTAATCAATAGTTAGCTAAAGGACCAAATCTTTTAAAACTGCTTCTCGGGATATCAAAAAGTTCATATCTTGGCATAACTTGGTTCGCGATTTGAGACCTTTCTCGGGCCGATATTTGGCAGCGACTTCATACTTCGAATCTTCGAGAGACGTTCTTGAAATTATGGTCTTCTCTTCATAATAGGAATTTCTTCACTTGAAGTTTTTGAGAGATTCTTCATCTTTGGACCACGACTTCTTCATTTTCCTCCAATCTTTATTTTGGACTTTGATATAGAACGATCCGCCTCCTTTTAGGACTTGGATCTATTTATCCTCATACCTTGTTAGGGTCTTTTCGGATAGACTTCTCCATGACTTTTGGGGAGTTCTTGCTTTTCGTCGTGTGTCTCGATCCTTCATATTGATTTTCGATAAATGACTCTTCACATCACTTTTGGATCTTTAGCAACAAAATGTAGCCCTCATGCCTTGTTAGGGCCTTTTCGGACTCGCCAATCTTCGCGCCCCGCTTCATAAGTTATGCCTTGGCTATGAACTCTCGTCATTACCGAGCAACTTTTAAACGATCTGGGGCTAGAAGCTAAGTAACCTTTTAAATCGTACAACCTTATTTATTAGCAGATTAATTTATTAACAAGCGGAGGGAGAATAGGCTCATAATTAACTCACATAAATTCACGAAAGAATACCGAACTTATAATTGGCTCTATCATCTCTCGTTCTCCACAGTTTAAAATCTCAAGGAATGAGACTCGTGGATGCTTAGCCTATTAAATCAAAGTTTTGGGTTTTCGAGTCGCCTATAGGATCTTGCAAATTCTTAGACTTTTTCAAGTGTAGAAATCGCGTTTTAAAGTTCCCTTGATAAACGACTCTCTAGGATCAATTATAGGAACTTGCGAAAAGTTCTTGTTCTTAACCCGTGAGAGTTAAGACTTTCGCGTTTTATAGCTCCTTATATAAAAGCCTAGCAAAACTTGACTTAAACACGTTAAGGATACTAGCTAGAGTAAACTTAGGCAAGTAAACTCGGGTTGAGTCAAAATGTTCACGACTAAGAAAAATCTAAAACCACTTTATTGAAAATTTATTCTAGCAAAGGAAACATAACAAAGGAAAATACAACTATACAACTAGGCCAAAATAGAATAAAAATTTTGAAAAATGTCGAAAAATCAAATTTTCCGGTTAAAATGAGGGAAAATTCATGGAAAAGACCACTTACTTCGATAGAAGTCTCCCCTACACTTGAGATAAACATTGTCCTCAATGTTTAAGCATGTGGGAGTAAACTCCCCTACACTTAGGACATTGTGCACTTTGTTTAAATCTTGCTAAGGAAAGGACAACTAAAGTGAATTCAATGTGAACATATAGAATATGAAATATTGAATCACAAGAGTTTAGGATAGAACCGGGAAGATGGGAACACGGTATCACGGTTCGTCAAAAGTCATCAAGATGGATCTTTGAAGCTTTAATCCCTGCACAGCACAAGAAACAAAACACAAACATATACGGGGCTCCCCCTACACTTATTATGAAAGCAGTAAAGGATAGAACACGGGTTGCCTCCCGAGAAGCGCTTGTTTTTGTTCACCGAGTCATGAGCCTGACTCGACCCAATTTTAGTTCATGGGGAACGTGGTGAGGGATGGAATCATCTCCTGAGAGATGTCCTCACCAAAGTACAGCTTCAAACGCTGGCCATTCACTTTGAAATTGGGCCCATTCGGCTGAGAAAGCTCAATGGTCCCATACGGAAAGACTTTGGCGACGGTGAATGGACCAGTCCAGCGGCTCTTCAACTTGCCAGAGAAGATCTTCAACCGAGAGTTAAAGAGTAAGACTTGATCACCAACGTGGAACTCTTGGTTCTTGATTTTAGCATCGTGGATAATCTTTGTCTTCTCCTTGTAGATCAGCGAGTTCTCATAAGCTTCATTCCTTAGTTCATTTAGCTCGTTGAGTTGAATCTTGCGATGATCACCGGCTTTGATGATGTCGAAGTTAGCCCACTTCAAGGCCCAGTGCGCCTTATGTTCCAGCTCGATGGGTAGGTGGCAGGATTTCCCGTACACAAGACGATAAGGTGTACAACCGATCAGGGTCTTGTAAGCAGTACGGAAGGCCCACAGAGCATCATCTAACTTATCGGCCCACGCGGCCCGATGCTCTCCCACAGTTCGCTCCAAAATTCGCTTCAAGCCACGGTTGGATATCTCGGCTTGCCCATTAGTTTGGGGATGATAGGCGGTGGAAAGACGGTGATTGACACCATACTTTGCCATGACTCGTGCAAATTGATCGTTGCAAAAATGAGTCCCGCGGTCACTGATGATAGCACGAGGAACGCTAAATCGAGCGAAAAGCTGCTTCAAAAAGGTCACAACCACCCTCGCATCATTCGTAGGAAGAGCCTTAGCTTCAACCTATTTAGAGACGTAGTCGACGGCGACGAGGATGTACTTGTTCCCTTTGGAGGATGGAAATGGCCCCATAAAGTCGATGCCCCATACATCAAAGATTTCACATTCCTGTATGAAATTTTGAGGCATCTCATCCTTATGTGTGATCTTGCCTTGACGTTGGCAAGCATCACAATGCTTAACCATTTCGTGAGCGTCACGATAAATGGTGGGCCAGTAGAATCCTGAATCAAACACTTTCTTAGCGGTGTAGTTGGGACCAAAGTGACCACCGGTGGGTCCTTTGTGGCAAGCTTGGAGGATATCGAAAGCTGCCGGTCCGTCAACACATCGACGAATAATCAGATCAGCACACTGTTTGAATAGATAAGGGTCATCCCAAAAGTAAGTCTTAACATCGTTCAAGAACTTCTTCTTTTGTTGGGATGTTAACCCTTGGATGAGAATACCACCCGCTAAGTAGTTTGCAATGTCCGCAAACCACGGGGTGCCATCAAGATTGAGATTTATAGACATTAAGGTCTCAAGGGGGAAAGAGTCATTGATCTCTTTGTTCGGATGATCCCCCTGATATGGATCCTCAAGTCTGCTCAGATGATCCGCGGCCAGGTTTTCGGCTCCCTTCTTGTCACGAATTTCAATGTTGAATTCTTGAAGGAGTAAAACCCAGTGAAGAAGTCTTGGCTTAGAATCGTTCTTAGTCATCAAGTACTTCAACGCGGAATGGTCCGTGTATACGATGGTGGTGGATAAAACAAGATAGGGGCGAAACTTCACAAAAGCATAGACAACAGCTAAAAGCTCTTTTTCGGTTGTCGTATAATGCAATTGAGCCCCCGTCATTGTTTTGCTAGCGTAGTGGATTGGTTTGAAGTGTTTATTCACTCTTTGGCCCAAAACCGCACCAATAGCAAAGTCGCTAGCATCGCACATCAATTCAAAAGGCAGCTCCCAATTAGGGGTAACCAAGACCGGTGCCTTAGTTAGCTTATCCTTGAGAAGATTGAAGGCTTCGAGACACTCTTTAGAAAAGAGAAAAGGAGTATCTTTTTCCAAGAGGCGGGTCATTGGGCGAGCGATTTTAGAGAAATCCTGAATGAATCGACGATAGAAGCCCGCATGACCCAGAAAACTTCTCACACCCTTCACGGTTGAAGGTGGAGGTAATTTGGCTATGACATCTACTTTAGCACTGTCGACTTCAAGACCGGCTTTAGAGATTTTGTGTCCTAGCACAATGCCTTCTTTTACCATAAAATGGCATTTTTCCCAATTCAGAACAAGGCGAGTGTCTTCACACCGCTTAAGCATACGTTCCAAATTGGCAAGGAAAGAAGAGAAGGAATCCCCGAAGACCAAGAAATCATCCATGAAGACTTCCATGGTTTGATCAACCATGTCATGGAAGATAGCCAACATGCACCTTTGGAAAGTCCCGGGGGCATTGCATAAGCCAAAAGGCATTCGTTGGTAAGCAAAGGTGCCATAGGGACAAGTGAATGTTGTCTTCTCTTGATCTTGGGGATCGATGGGTATTTGAAAATAACCCGAGAAACCATCCAGAAAGCAGTAATATTCATTACCCGCTAGACGTTCAAGCATTTGGTCCATAAAAGGTAGGGGAAATGATCCTTTCTCGTGGCATCATTGAGTTTGCGGTAGTCTATACAAACTCTCCACCCAGTAACGAGACGGGTAGGAATTAACTCGTTGTTTGCATTGGGCACAACGGTGATTCCGCCTTTCTTAGGCACACAATGGACTGGACTAACCCATGGTGAATCCAAAATAGGGTAAATCATACCCACATCAAGAAGTTTGATAACCTCTTTTTTGATGACGTCATGTATTTTAGGATTCACCCTTCGTTGACTTTGAATTGTGGGCTTAAAGTCGTCCTCCATGAGAATTTTATGTGTGCAGAAGTGAGGATCAATTCCGCGGATGTCGGAGATTTTCCAAGCGATAGCTCTTTTATGCTTCTTCAACACAGCGACAAGTCGGGCTTTTTCGTCTTCTTTCAGATCCTTAGCGATGATGACCGGGAGCTTCTCGTCGTCTTCCAGAAAAACGTACTCAAGATGAGGAGGTAGGTCCTTAAGCTCAAGAGTAGGAGGATTCTCAATAGATGGTGAAACTAACGATGGTCCATCATTAGTCACCTCTTTAGGAGCAGGAGGAGAGAACGGGTCCTCATTGAGAAGTCTCTCAATAGTACTAATGTCTTTATCCCAATTTGTGGACAAATTATCATACTTATTATCGAGAGGACCCAAGCTAGCTTCGAAATCATCCAAGTCACTTTCTCCGAAAGGAGTCAATGCTGGAGCAATTGAGGCAACGGTCTCAACATTGGGTGGAGAAGAGAGAGTACTTTTGCAAGCATCATGAAAATGTTCTTCACAAGCCTCATCGAGAACATCAATAGCATTAACACTCTCATATGAATAAGGTTGCTTAGAAATCTTACCCATGTTGAAGACAATTTTATCGTCACCAACTCTCATGATTATTTCGCCTGCGGCTACATCAATGAGAGTGCGACCGGTCCTCAGAAATGGACGTCCAACGATTAATGGAACATGGGGATCCATCTCGTAGTCAACGACAACAAAATCCGCCGGGAAGGTGAATTTGTCGACGCCAACAAAGACATCTTCGGCTATCCCCACTGGATAAGCAACCGTACGGTTGGCTAATTCCAAAGTCATTTTGGTGGGGACTAGCTCGGGGAGAGATAATTGCTTCCAAACACTTAAAGGCATTAAGTTTATACTGGCACCTAGATCGGCTAGGGCCATACAATTCTCTACTCCCGGGAAGTTGCAAGGAATCAAGAAGCGACCCGGATCACCAAGTTTGGTGGGCAATTGCCTTAAGAGCACTGCAGAGCAATTCTCATTAAGGTGGGTCTGAGCAATGTCAAGGAGTTTCTCTTTATCACTTAGAAGATCTTTAAACATCTTAGCGTATTTGGGCATGTGAGCGAGAGTCTCGGCAAAGGAGATGTTAAAATTCAGTTGTTTAAACATTTTAAGAAAGTTTGAAACTTGAATATCATCCTTGCTCTTTTGCTTCTCTTTCCTCAACCTTGAAGGATAAGGTATATTGGATGAAGAAGAAGGCTTTAAGGGAATAGGATCACTCACAACCACGGGTGGTGGGGAAATGGGGATAGATGGTGAAGGAGGTAAAGAAAGTTCCTCTTTTTCCTTGTTCACAATCACGGGTGGAGGTGTAGGAAGCTCGGGTTCCATATAACCTTTTCCACTACGAGTGGTGATTGTTTTCATTTCCCCTCTTGGATTTGCAACGGTGTTACTCGGAAGAGTACCCGAAGCAGAGGGTTGATTACTTTGGATGAGTGAACCAATCATATCACGAAGGTAAAGAGCTTGATTATTAAAAGAGTTTTGCATGTTTGCGTTAATTACATCACTGTGTTTGGCCATATCATTCCTTAGCTCGGCTCGAGTATCGTTCCCTTGCTTTGCCATTTCTCCCTTCAAGTTGCGGACTTGACTCTGAAGATTCGTCACCAACTCCCGATTAGTCTTCAGGAATGTCTCGATATCTTGATTCACTGCCATCGGTTGATTGAGAGGTGGAGCCTGGTAAGCTTGAGAATTTCCTTGAGTTGGGTATGGGTTTCTTTGGGATTGATATTGATTATTTGCACGAGGTTGGGATTGGTTTGCAGGAGGGAAACCGGGAGGAGCAAGATAATTGTTGGAGCAATAACTTAGCAAGTTACGGTCTCCTTGAGGGCGAGCTTGATAGCCTCCCATGGGATAAGTACCATATGCTGCGTTAACGTCTTCAGAATAATTGCCGTGAGTAGAAGGACACTCATTGTAGGAATGAGGACCACCACATGTGTCACAAGAAATAACAACGGCTTTAGCTTGTTGAGTTTGGTTAGAAGTCAAAATTTGGAGACTTTTGTTAATATCAAGAATAGCACGTTCCAAAACAGACGGGTTGGTGGTGGAAGAAGTAGATGAAACATTGACTCTCTGATTAGATCTTGAGGATGCGGAAGAATCCCAATTCTTGTGGTGAGTAGTCATGTTTTCAATCAACTCTCGACACTCCTCCGGTCTCCTTTTCATAAAAGTACCACCGGCGGCGGCATTAATCGTGTCACGATCACGAAAGGTGAGACCATTGTAAAAGGTGTCAATGAGAGTGACGGGGAGCATATTGTGATTAGGACAGCTGTCGATCAAATCATTGTAGCGTTCCCAAGCATCGAAAAGCGATTCATCATTCTCTTGCATAAATCCACTGATTTGGTTACGAAGGCTAGTGACCATGGATGGGGGAAAGTAGCGCGATAAAAAGCGTTGAGTCATGTCATTCCACGTATGAATAGAATTCTTAGGAAGACGGTCAAACCATTTTTCGGCATGGTGAGAAAGCGAGTGTGGAAAAAGTTGGAGGCGAAGGTCATCCATAGAAACACCGGGGGACTTCATGCTTTGAGTGATAGTAATGAATTTGTCGAGGTGTTTGTTGGCATCATCATTAGGCATTCCGGCGAATGGATTAGTTTGCACTTGTTGGATCATGTGATGCTTCAAAGAAAACTCCTGAGCCGTGATATGCATCGGCGCAATCGGGCCTCCGCGTCCGTTCATGGTGGGTTGGCACAATTCCTCCATGGTTCGTAAATCAGGTAGAAGGACATTGTTGTTGTTGTTGTTGTTGTTATTATTCAAATTGTGTTGAGGTGGGTGATTATTGTTGTTATTAACACCAGCCATATCTAAATCTTCAAGAGTCTCGGGCTCAGAATAGTTAGAAGATCTAGTATGCATACACCTGTAGAAAAATATACACAAAGAATAATATTTTTGGTTTTTTTATAGGTTTTTTAATGTTTTTGTATTTTTGAAGAGTTTTATATTTTTTAGGATTTTTGAAAATTTTTATAGCAATGAAAATAACGTTCAAAGAACGGATCCCAAAATTCAATGCGTCTCTCACTAGAAACCGTTTATCTTAACGAAAAGAGCCGGCAGCGGCGCCATTTAATACTTGGCTTTTACAACCAAATATAAGATTTTGAAGTCCCAAGTCTTTTCGAATTGAAAACCGGTCTTAAGTGCGACTCAATCGTCTTTTGGTGAATCAAGAGAATGGTTTGGTTGATTTGTTTTAAACTATTAGCAAGTAATTAAAGTGTCGTTGAGTAAAAAGGAAGTTTAAAAGATTAATATGAATGACGAGTAAAAATAAATGCATATAAACTTAAAGGTAAAATGGAAAAGTACTAACACACTAAATAAAACTAACACTTGGAAAATTTTCTGAAAATAAAAAGTACTATAAGAAAGTAAGATCGAAAGAAACCAAAACAAGCCAAAAGGGCCCTGATCGGAATGTTTTCCGATCAGTTGATCGGAATGTGGGATGGGGACACAATCGGAATAACCAATAAATGGAGCCTATCGGAATGTGGGGAAGAACCTCAATCGGAATGCAACTAACAATCCCAATCGGAATAAACCTAAGACTCACCGTCGGAATATGTAACAAAGGCTAAGATCGGAATGTTTGTGTATCCCAATCGGAAAGTCAAAACCCTTTTCCGATTGGATCAATCGGAAAAGGGATGGTACGTATGGTCGGAAAGGCAGCAATCGGAAAAGGGATATAGTCCCTTTCCGAAATTCGTGGGATTCGGTTGGAGAGCAAGTAAATAAGCTATAATTGAGAGCTTATTTCCAAAACTAGGCGAATCAACATACACGAAATCAAATAAGCACTTTAATCAACTTATCAAACCTCAAATTAAGCAACTTTTTGGATCAAACAATAAAACATAAACTTTTTAATAAAACTTTTATAAGAAAAATAAGCTAATCATAAAAATAAGCCAATAAGCACAAAAGTCTTAAAGCTTAATCAAATGAAAACTTATAAAATGATCAAAAGATTAACTTTTGAGCGCGAAATCAATTAGAACAACACGGATCTTATGATATACGCACCAAAATCAACCTTAAATCAAAGAAAAGTAGAATGAGATTAAGGATTAAAGCTTAAAATAGAACTTGATTAATAAAAATAAGCAATACAAAGTGTTTAATCTTGAAAGATTAAAAGGAAAAGATGAACTAGTGAGAGAAAGTTTAAGACTTTCTCTCTCTAAAACTAGAGAAAACTAAAAAAATGAATTCTAACTAAAAACTCTAACCACCCTCCTAATGACTATTAGGAGGGTATTTATAGGGAAGGTGGAAGGGGTGCATGTGTTGCATCTTCTTTCTTGCTTTCTTCACGTTTTCTCGACTCGACTTTAATTCTTCGTCTTTGTCGTCTCGGGTTTTGAACTTGTCTTTTAATTTTCTTCTTCTATTAGACTTAAGTTCTTCGACTTCGTTAAACTTTCGTCTTTTGACTTTTTCTTCGATAAATATTCAGAATAGGCCTTGGACTTCCGTTCTTTTTGCGTTCTTGATCTTTTGACTTCGTCTTTTCCCGTTTTCTTCAATAAAAGCCCGTGAAAGCCCGTGTTTTCTTCCTTTTCCATATTTTGGTCTTAAAACACAATAAAAACACAAACCACGCATAATTCCGACTTTTACGACATAAATCACACGTTTTGGTCTTGTTATTATTGGAAATAAGTGGTAAAAGGATAAGTGTTTTCACACTTATTAGTGGTGGTGGTTGTGTGGTGGGTAGCCGGCGGCCTAGAGAGAAAAAGAAGGAGATGGTATTATTTTTTTTTGTAAAATGAAGTGTGTGTGTGTCCTTATTTCCTTTTATAAAAATGGAGGGGCCCAAGTGGCAATTTTAGATTTATTTTGGCCTTAATAACAAACGACCATTTAAAGAACGGGATTTTGGCTAAATGACGGGTTTTAAATTTTACGGGAGTCGGGATTCGTCCCGGCTACCTCAAAATACTTTTTAATGGTTCAAACGCACACAAAACGAATATACACATGGTTCCGACTCGACTTAACACGTAATAAAAATAAAATCTCGAAAAACTCAAATATCGATCAATCGATAACAAAAGATAAATTTTGGGCATCCGTCGGTATCGTAGTCGTCATCGGTTCTTCTTAAACCGTCAAATGTTAAAATTACGACCGTAAACGTTGGTTTCAACTTAAACCGTCAAATATATAACAAACGAAATTTCTTAAAAATTTCAAAAATATTCGTAAAATAGGATTAAATAAATGACGTTGGGCTCGGGATATCACATCCACAAGTGAGCTACAACTTAAGAGAGATGCTCATACTGAACAACTCTTGAGACAATAACTTAGCATCGTACGACACATTCACTGGTATTACAGAGAGAGTCATCAGTTAGAGGGACATCTTCCTCACTAATATGAATGTAGAGAATAAAGGAGAACGCCTAAGATATAGGCTGGAGACAAGGTGGAAGATGATGTGGAAATTGAGATCGTTGAGAGACAAGCGGAGAGTAGTATGGAGGAAGAATGGCTTAAGGAAAGAGAAAGATGATCAAGAGGATGGAAAGGTATTGAAGTAAAAACCGTTAGAGTGAAAGGTTATTACTCACACGCAATGGAACGTTCACTTAGAGGAAAGGGCATAATGCCTGTTTGTATGACGGGTGAATAGTTACTTGGGGTCAAGAATGGAAAGACGAAGTGTAGTGGTAAATATGACATGGTCAGGTGACTATTATGAGAAGTTTCTGGCTATGCAATCCTGCATATGCCATTAGACGTGATAATGGTTGGGAGAAACTTTCGGGTGATGGAAAATCCGTAAAGGATAGAAGTAGTAGGTTTGGAGATGGGGAAAGGTAGTAGAAACTGCTGGGATAAGTTCATAAGGGATTAGGTGAATCGTAGTTATGGTGGAATGAAGTTAGAAGCGGTCAACGTATTGGAGCAGATGTGGATCGGACAACTATGGAGGTGATGGTAGTACTTAAAGTAGAAGTTGAAAATGGCAAAGGACCGATAAGAGAGATGTGCGGACGAGGGGCATAAGTCATTGGGAATTTAATACTGGAAATAAGGATATGCTAGAAGTGGCATGGTCTGGGGAGAAAGAGAAATTAACACATGTAATCGTGAGTGAATTTGAAATCTTCGAGAGGATCGGGCTAGTGGTATATAAGTTGAGGGTGCCGGAAATTTAAGTAGTATGCATGATGTATTTCATGTGATAACTGAAGGGAATGCTTAGAAAGAGCAGACTTGCAAGTACTGTTAGAAGTTATTAGTATAGATACGAGTATTCCTTTTATCCAAGTGCCGGTAAAGAGTACGGATCGTAAAGTTAGGACATTGGTAAAGTAAGATACCGTAGTAAGGATAGATGGAATTTGGAAACGTGGACTAAAGTTCACATGGGAACAGTAAGGGAATGGTATCAGGAACTAGTATCCTCATTTATTTGTTAATGAAGGTCCTAAGGAGTAAATCTCGAGGACGAGATATCTATTAGGAGGGAGTGATGTGACAACCACGGTTTTGGGTTTCGTCACTCAATCTTTTTTTTAGTTATTTTATGTGTGACTATGAGTTTTATATGTCTTTGTGTTTATTTTATATGAATGGGGAAGGAATGGACATCATTTATGGGTACGGAATACTCATAAGTAAATCGATGAACGGATATTTCATGATCACGAGCTCACATTATAGTGACTATGAAATGAAATGAACTCATTTTGGTAATTTACGTATACGTTTAAGTATTATAGTAAGTCGTATTTTTACGATTTTGGGTTTAGCATTTTGGGGTCTCGGATAAGGTAATTAGTCACGGGAATATTTTTCGGGATGGTTTGAAGTCATTTAGGACTTAAAAATAAAGTTTATTTCATTTTCCAAGGGTTTTTATAAAACTGTATATTTTTACGGTATATGCGTAAAACTGACTAGTTTTACGGTTATGAAGTTTTGGAGGACTTAGGGGCTGAAATAAATTAAGGAAATTTAAGGTAATATTAATAATATATTAATTAAAAATAAAAAGAAAAAAATAAAAAAAATATATGGGGGTCGGTTGGTTTAGAGTCACAAAGAAGAAAAGGGAAAAATAAAAGGAAAAGGAAAGGGAGTGTGGGCTTGGGTTGAGCTAGGACTCACCCACATCCTATATAAAGTCTTATACTAAATCAAAAATCACATTATTTTTCCCTGGAGATTTTTGGGTCGCGAGTTTCACATAAAATTTAGGGTTCTTTAGTAAAATATTTGGTTTTCATAAATCAAAGGTAAATCTTTAAGACCCCTTTTAATTAAAGTGTTTTTAATTGTTCTTAATCATGCTATGATGGATTTAGGTTAGGGTTTCAATTGAAATTAGTATATTAATGATATTATAATAATTAGGTAAATTAGGGCTTGTAACTAATTAGGTTATGGGTAATTAATTAGGTTTATTTAATTAAATTCGTAATTAAAAACTGGACAGAATTTTATGTCTAATGTTTTGATCATATCTGGAGTTCTAGAAACTATCATGGTGCGAAACAAGTACCCTTGAAAAGGTATTTTAGTTGGATTTTGAATGCAAGAAACGATGACTAAATTGGAGACCCGGAAGTGGCTCAAAAACAGGTTACAACAGTCGGAGGTCAAAACAGTTTTGAAATCAGTCGGGTTTAAATTAATGTTTTAAGATGGTTAGGGTACTTAGGTGTACAATTGGACATTAAAACGAATATGAGAGTTATTTTATATGTTATATAAAACATATGTAAAAGGCCTAATCAATTGGGATAGTGAAAGACCCTCTGATCATAACAAACATTTTATAAGTTCAAAATCAGTAAAATCAGGATAGAATAAAGTATATATATGTATATCGGGGCCTTAACAACAGCTTTAAGATTGGGGCAAAAGATAGGAGTTAGATAACACATTTAAGGGCGTAGGATTTTCTTTATAGAAATCATGGGTATGGTTAGGTAGGAGTTTAGCTAATAATTTGGGGACAAAAAATCGGGACTGTTTTGGGTAAAATGTCAACGAGATAGGTTACGAACTTAGATAAGTTAACCGTTTTAGAGAAGGGTCTAGTGGGATGCATTAGGCATATAAATGAAGTAATTAATTGGGAAAGGGTTAGATATCCATAATACATTGATGAGCCATTTTAGCATTTGGTTCATGTCTTGATGTTATACATTTATTTGTTTAGCTTTTGCTAGTACGCGAGATATTTGGAGAAGCTCAGTCAGGTGAGTTTCATAGTTCCATTTTCTTTATCTTTTTACTTCTAGATGGGATGGAAGGGACACTGTCGTTATTTGTTCTTAGAAATGTTCTTTTAAATGAAATTACTGTGAATGTTCTTATATCTTAGTCTGGACAATTACATGTTTACTTATGCATTGGACTGCTATATGGAATACATAATTTAGTTAAGTATACTTGATATCAAGGAGGACAAGGCCGGGCGTTGGGGACAAGACTGGGTCTTGGGGATGGATGTTAGGTGTATGGGCGCCTAATATGCCATGGAAGGAACGAAGGATAGGCAAGGCTTGGAGCCTTGGTACGGAAAGGATAAGCGCTTAGTACGGAATAGTTATGCATATTAGTAGTACACTCTTCAATTATCTATATGTTCTTGAATGTCGTTATTCACAGCTTGTTAGAAGTATTTAAAGTGATGGTCATATAATATACCGTTACGAAGCTCGTGGAAAATGCTACTTAACGGTGTTGAGAGTTCTAGCATAATGTTATGTATGTAACGGGAATTAGTCCCGAACTCACAAATGAGGAAGGCCTTCCATACATTAGACGTATAGTATAAAAGGCCCAAGGCACCTCATTTGTGGTGTGTGTTTTCCAATCCATAGTTTGTAGAGAGAGAAACATATGTGTTTCTCTCACTTGGAATTCACAACCTTTTGTTTTTCTCTTTTCCTTCATCTAATCTAATCTTTCTTTTTTGGTTTAATCTTTATCTTCATTTCTATATCCTATATACTCGTGTGAATCAATCCTACAAGTGGAATCATTCGCCAAGGGATTCGTATTTAAGCATTTCGTGAGTTTTTGATTTTTTTTACCAAAGCTTCAAATTTTTTTGTGTTTTTTAGTGTTCTTAAGTCGTATACCTTCTTTATTTGTGTATTAGTGATTTGAGTATCTTGGATTGGTTAAAACACAAATCTTTTGGTTCAAAAGTTAAGTATTCTCTTGTTTTCAACTTTCCGAATTTCTTGCAACTGATTCCATCGGAAAGTACAAGAAAGTAAGGCTCGATCGCAATAACCCAAGGATTTTACTTTGCGATCACAAGGTTTCAGACACCTTATTCCGACAATTATTCCGATCGCTCATTGCGATCAAGGATTGCGACGGTTTTTAAGGGTTATTGAGACGTTACTCTGTCCAAATATTTTTAGCCATATTGCGATCAGGATTCCGATAGTATCACATTCCGATACTTGGTGCATTCCGACAGATCCTACATTCAGATAGGAGGACATTCCGATAGAAGGACATTCCGATAGAAGGACATTCCGATAAAAGGGGTATTCCGACAGGTCCACATTCCGATAGAATATTCCGATACCATTCCGATAGATCATTTCGATCAACATTTCGATAGATCATTCCGATCAACATTCCGATACCATTCCGATAGATCATTCCGATCAACATTCCGATAGAATATTCCGATGGGCATTCCGATGGAAATTTTGTTTGAGTAATTTTTAGACTTAGCCACCATCTAGACTAGTCCCGGCACATAGTTTACACGAAGATTAAAAAAAAAGATTTAAAATTTTTTGGGTCAAGTAAAATCAAATTTTTTCCCTACTAGTTTTTGGCTATTTCTAACTCAATTTCAAAATTTGGGGATACAAAATTTTTCAGCTTACTGTTTTGTCGGACTGAGGAATTTATTGTCGGACTGAAAAAAATTAAAAATCAGAAGTTTCGGAATTTCAACAACATCACACGCTTTCTGCGAATTGAGATCCTGTTTTTCACACAACTTCAACGATGACGTCTCAGCAAGATATTTATGCTGCGGGTACCGAGAATCGTACACCCATGCTTACTAAGGAGAACTACACTACATGGGCTAGTCGTCTCCTTCATTATGCAAAATGTAAACCTATGGGAAAGTTGATTGTCAACTCGATTCAAAAGGGTCCGTATGTTAGAAGAACAATTATTGTGCCTGGGGACCCTACGAATGCTAACCCAGTGGCTGGCTCTAGTCATGAGCAAACGGATGAAGAATTAACTGAAGCTGAATCCAAACAACTCGACGCTGATGATCAAGCAATTCAAGTCATTCTTATGGTACTTCCTGAAGATGTTTATGCTGCTGTCGATAGTTGTGAAACAGCACACGAGATGTGGCTTAGGATTCAGAAAATGATGAAGGGCAGTGAAATCGGTTTAACAGAAAAGGAAACTAAGTTGCTTCGTGAATGGGATAAATTTACGTCTACTGAAGGGGAACAAATTGAACCTTATTATCATCGATTTTCAACCCTCATGAATCATCTTAGAAGAAACAAACATGAACCTACACAAATTGTTGCCAACATCAAATTTCTTGATAATCTTCCTTCTGAATGGTCACGATATGTCACTCTTGTCAATCAAACCAAGGATCTTCATGTCGTGGACTACACTTAAGTATATGACTACTTGAAGATGAATCAAGATGAAGCTAACGAAGTTAGGGCAGAAAGACGTGCCAAAACACAAGATCCATTGGCTTTTATGGCAAACTCTCCATCATCTATGTCATATCCCATGGTACCCTACCATCAACCCTCATCAAGTAACTTCATGCCACAACAACAACAACTCACTGCTTATGGATATCAACCTCCTGCTGCTACGAATTACTTACAACAACCCATTGCCTGTTTTGATGACATCACCGATCCTACTCATGTTATTAATACTGGTCTTTCCCTTCTTGCAAAGGCATTCAAATTCACCATTAACCCCACCAACAACAATCAGAGAATCTCCTCGAACACTAGAAATAGGCAGACTTCTCAACCTTTAATGAATGCGAATCAAGATCACCAATTGGTAGTTGCTGGAAACACGGGGACTCAGTTTCAACAATATGGTCAGAATGCTGGGCAGATCGTTGGCAATGCAGGAAATTAGTATGGTCAAAACTGTGGTGTTCCGAATGCAGGTAATTAGAATGGGTTAATAGTTGTGCCAGCGGTTGGTAACCAGATGGGAAACATTGTGGCTGCAAGGGCTGAGAATACTGGTACGGGAAATGGAAACAACAATCATCAGCTTCAGTGCTACAACTACATGGGATTTGGTCATTATGCTTGAAATTGCACAGCCAAAAAGAAGAGGGATGCTGCTTATATTCAGACTCAGATTCTCATAGCACAAAAAGAAGAGGCAGGGATTCCACTTCAAGCTGAGGAATTTGATCTTATGGCTTCTGCTACATAATATGACGAGGAAGAAGGGTGAATGCCAACTACATCTTGATGGAAAACTTACAGCAAGCATCAACCTCAGGAATGCATGATGACAGAGCTCTCGTCTATGATTCAAACGGTCCCTCTGAGGTAAACCCAAGTTTTGATGATAATGATATATATAATATGTCTAATCAGGAGGAACAGTATACTGAGATGCTTGAGCCCTACATTGAGACACACGAGGATCAAACGAATAATAGTAATATTATGTCGAATGAGCCTAGTGTGGACCTTAGTGTGGATCAAGTTGCTCAGCCTACAACCCTTCCTGATGAGACACATGCGTATTATAAATCTCTATTTGATAAGCTTGCTAAGGATGTAGATCATGCTACGGTGGTTAATAATAAGTTTAGAGAAACTAATGCCAAATTGACCACTGAGCTTGTCGGATATAAGGAACGGGAGAAAAGTTTTGAGATTCATCATGCTAAAATCAAGGAACTTGAACAAGCTCATGCTACATCGGTTTATCAAGAAAAATGCTCAACTAAGAAATTAAATGCCTTACACTTAAGTAGTGCTAAAAAGATAAGCGAATTGAATGATGAAATCACTTCTCTTAATAAACAGCTTTCAACTGAAAAATCTATTATTTTAGATTTAAAAGAAGAACGAAAAAAGCTGAAACATGATTTCAAAATTCGAGAAGATGGGCTTCTTGAAGATTTTTGCAAAGCTCAGGATAGGATTAGAGAATTAGACAACCTTTAAGTAAAACGTGGCCAAACTATGCAGACGATAAATATGCTCGCACCAAAAGTGAATGAGATAAATTACACTCTATACAAATTGGATTTAGGTTGTCCTCTTCCCCCTAATCCCGGATACCTTAAGCAAGTTCAGGCCACTAATGAAACTTTATATAATGGTAGTGTGCTATTGTCTGATGAGCATGATCCTCCTAGCGTGCATGATTCCGAGGAAACTACTGAACTTGCTGTAGAGACTCGTTTAAGAATGAAAAAGCTTGATAAAGAAGTGACACCCGTTTATTATCCAAAAGTTAATCCTCCAACTGTTTTTGTTTGGTCTAAAACGAGTACTGAAATGTTTTTGCTACCAAGTGAGGAATTGTCTGATGATCCTCCTAAACCGAGTATCACACGCCGATTTCTAAATGAGCTTAAAGATAACTTTGTCATCCTTAAACGTGTTGTTAATTCAAAAATAACTGGAGGAAATTTTACATCACCTGTTCAGATTGAGGTCCAGAAAATTCTTCAAAAAGATATTAATCCGATTATTAATCAAGTTGATGCTAGGTTAGGCAATTTGGAAAACGCTTTTCTAAAAGAATTTGCCAACTTTGTTGAAGACTTTAAATCTTTGGCGAAAGAAGCTGATGAATCTCTTGATAAAATCAAAGTTTTGGAAAATGATCTTGAACGCCTCTCTAAAGCACGTGATTGTATTGATAGTAGTCCTGTTGAGTGAAGTACCTCTATGTCACATAATGAAAACCTCCAAACTGAGCTTGATCTTATGAAAGAGAAAATGGAATCTTATGTCATTAAAAAGGATAAATAATTCACCGATCTTTGGAATAAATTTGTCAAAAAATGTGATGAATGCAAATATGACAAGATTTCGTATGAAAAAGCTTAAAATGAAATGCAACAAATAATCGCACGGTTGCAGGCTCAGTTAGGAGGGGTTACGGAAACAAATTTGGCCTCTTCAAGGTTAGAGACTGCTAGTGATGGTAATGTTCAGAAGCTTATGGCTAAGATTGCACATTTAGAATCTGTTGTTGTTTCATATAAGCGGGTTGTTGAATAAAGTAAGTCTGTCTATCAAAAACTTATTGATAAAATCTGTGAGAACTGTAAGTTAAAAGCCTTGTTAAAAGATAAGACTTCTGAACCTAGCTCGATTGTGGATACGATGATCCAGAAACCAGAAACCTCAGGACCCACTCGTATTGCTTTGACACCTTTTCACAAGGGTGCTGGAACGAAAACTGATGTGATTGCCCCAGGAATGTTTCGTGTTAGTTCTCCCTCTGTGCCTAGCAAACAACGTAAAGCAAGCGTTAGGACAAAACCGATCACTATATCTCAAGCACAAGTTATTGATTTAAAAAGTGCTAATTCTAATAGACGTGTGTCTTCTTCTACAGGAATAAACAACTACACTAAGAGCAGAAGGCCATAGCCTACGAGCAATACAAAGAACGATAGGGTCCCTTTTGCCTCTAGAAGTAGTCGCCCCAAGATCAATAATGTGGAAGTAGAAGAACACCCTAGGAATTTACCAATTTTTAATCATAATCAGAAACCTAATTTATCGGAATGTAATGACTTTAAGCTTGCTATTCGGAATGAAAAATCTGAAGTTATTTGTGCTAAATGTAATAAATGTTTCTTTAATTTTAGTCATGATGCTTGTGGATTGACTATGAATGGGTTGAATTATGGTGGTTACACTTGAATTGACAAGCTGTCAGTCAGTGAACAACAACGCACTCCTAAGGCTAAGGTGTATGTTCCAAAAAGTACCCATGTAGGGTCCACAAAAAGTCTTGCTAAGCCTAGTAGCCCTAGACTCACCTCTAAATGGTTACCTACTGGTAGAAATTTTGACTGTAGTGACAAAATTATCGACACTAGTAGATCTCATACTGATAGTGAAACGCAGGTATGTGATATGGCTTAATTATCATCTAAACCTACAGGAACCTATTTCATCGGTTGCCAAAATATTTTCATCTCTTATCATTGGCAGGCTGTTGAAATTTGTCTCTGGTGCGTGGACTCGGGCTGTTCCAAACATATGACTGGGAATCGAAGCCTTCTCAAAAACTTTGTATGGCGTTTCATGGGAACTGTTCGATTTGGAACTGATCATGTTGCGGCAATTCTAGGCTATGGTGATCTTCATTGGGGAAATATAATCATCACCAGAGTCTCTTTTGTTGATGGCTTGGGACATAATTTGTTCTCGGTTGGGCAATTTTGTGATTCATACTTGGAGGTTGCTTTTAGAAGTCATACATGTTTTGTAAGAGATCTTGAAGGAATTGATTTGTTAAAAGGAAATCGTACCACCAACCTTTACACCATTAACCTTTTTCAAATGTCTGATGCTTCTCCAATTTGTCTCATGGCCCTAGCCACATCAACAAAGTCATGGTTATGGCATCAAAGGTTATCTTATCTCAATTTCAATGCCATCACCCAACTCGCGAAATATGATCTCGTTACCGGTCTTCCAATGTTCAAATATACAAAAGACCATCTTTGTCCTTCTTGTGAGCAAGGAAAAAGTAAGAAGAAACCTCACAAACCAAAACCTGTTCCCAACTCAACGAATAGGTTACATCTCCTACATATGGATTTGTGTGGCCCAATGAGAATCAAAAGCATTAATGGAAAGCGGTATGTCCTAGTAATTGTGGATGATTATTCTCGTTACATATTGGGTTCATTTTCTTGCATCAAAAGATGAAGCCCCTGATGTAATTATTAACTTCTTGAAGAAAACATCAGTACTACTACAAGCCCCTATCATTATCGTGAGAACGGATAACAGCACAGAATTCACCAATCTGAAATTGAAAGCTTATTTTGACGAAGTTGGGATTTCTCATCAAACTTCGGCTGTAAGAATTCCAGAGCAAAACGGAGTTGTGGAACGGAGGAATCGTACGTTAGTTGAAGCTGCTCGGACGATGCTTCTCTCCTCCAGTGCACCGTTATTCCTTTAGGCCGACGCTATAGCAACTGCATGTTATACTCAAAACCGCTCCATTATTCACACCCATTTCAACAAAACACATTATGAGATCATTAATGGAAGAAAACTAGATATTTCATTTTTACATGTCTTCGGTGCATTATGTTATCCGAAGAATGATCGTGAAGATATCGGTAAACTTGAACCTAAAGGTGATATTGGTTTTTTCATTGGTTATTCTTCAACTGCTTTGCTTACAGGGTTTATAATCGAAGGACAAGAAAGGTAATGGAGACTATGAATGTTACCTTTGATGAACTCTCGGGTATGGCCTCTCAACATAGAAGTTCACATCCCGAGCTTCAAGGTCAGACTTCTGGACACGTAAGTTCAGGACTCGCGCTTCAATTTGCACCGTCAGCAATCTCATCGTTACAACCTTCAGAACGTGACTTGGAAGTTTTATTTGGGCCAATTTATGATGAATATATGGAATGTCCTTCGTCATTTGGTGTTCCTCAAAATGCCCCGGTTGCACCTGCTTTGGTAGTTCCAGAACCTCCGACTGCATCTACACCAGCGGCATCTACTTCTACACGATCTACGTCAACCTCAACCATATTGCCTCCAAATATTCCAACCACTTCTCCGACTGCTGAAGCAACTCAACAACATTCTCAGCAAATTCCTAATCATGTTCATCTTCAGAATGAAATAGTTGCTGAAAATGCAAACAATGCGATGCTCAACGAACATGAGTTTGTTAATCCATTTGCGGCTTCCACAAGTACTACTCAGCCTTCAACACCATATGTGGATCCTTCGAGCTTGTTTCAAGTTTCTCATACACTTCCACATGAACACAAATGGACTAAGAATCATCCTTTGGTTCAAGTGATTGGCAATCTCACACGACCAGTCTCAACACGCAATCAGCTGCGTACCGATGGTGATATGTGTATCTATGCACTATCAGTCAGCACAATGGAACCAGCAAGTGTGAAAGAAGCAATGACCGATGCATCATGGATTGAGTCTATGCAAGAAGAACTCAATCAGTTCATCTGGCTTGATGTATGGGAGTTAGTACCTCGACCGAACAATATCGATCCGCTTACCCTGAAATGGTTATTCGAAAACAAGATGGATGAGGAGCAAACGGTCATAAGGAAAAAGACTCGGTTAGTTGTGAGAGGTTATAAACAGCAGGAGGGAATTGATTTCGCTGAATCCTTCGCCCCGGTTGCTCGGATGGAAGCTATTAGGATTTTCTTGGCATATGCTGCACACAAATCATTCACTGTGTATCAAATGGACGTGAAGACAGCTTTCTTGCATGGACCATTAAAAGAAGATGTGTACGTATGTCAACTTGAAGGTTTCATCAACACCGAACACCCAAGCCATGTCTACAAGTTGAAAAAGGCAATTTATGGTTTGAAACAAGCACCAAGGGCATGGTACGACGAATTATCATCATTTCTTCTACAAAATCACTTCAGCAAAGGAACCATTGATCCAATGTTGTTTATCAAGCACTACGGCAACGACATCTTGGTGGCTCAGGTCTATGTAGATGATATTATATTTGGTTCTACTAACCCAAAATATTCCATATTATTTGCCGACCTTATGAAAAGTCGATTCGAAATGTCCATGATGGGGGAAATGACGTTCTTTCTTGGTCTCCAAGTTCACCAATCCCCCCGTGGTATTTTCATAAATCAATCCAAGTATGTGCTTGAGATGCTAACGAAATTTGGTATGGATAACTGTGATCCTATTGGTACTCCAATGGACACTAAACACAAGCTTGATTTGGATAAGAAAGGGACATTTGTAGATGCTACAAAATACCGAAGTATGATCGGGTCCCTTATGTACTTAACCTCAAGCAGACCAGACATTGTGCATGCTACTTGTTTATGTGCTCGGTACCAGGCTAAGCCAACCGAGAAGCACCTCAAGGAGGTTAAAAGGATCTTTTGTTAACTCCGGGGAACCATTAACATGGGTCTCTGGTATTCGAAGGATTCTGGTTTTAATCTCACTGGTTTTTCAGATGCCGACCATGCAGGGTGTCATGATACATTCAAGAGCACTTCCGGTGGAGCACAATTCTTAGGCGAGAAGCTAGTGAGCTGGTCATCAAGAAACCAAGATTGTACGACGTTGTCCACCGCGGAAGAAGAATATGTGTCTCTATCCGTGTGTAGTGCTCAAGTCCTTTGGATGAGAACACAACTCACGGATTATGGCTTTCACTTTAACAAAGTTCCTATTTATTGTGATTCACAATCAGCCATAGCCATATCCTGCAACCCGGTCCAACACTCCAAGACCAAGCACATAGCTGTCCGATTCCATTTCATAAAGGAGCATGTGGAAAGAGGAACGATCGAACTGTATTTTGTCAAGACGGACTACCAACTAGCCGACATCTTCACCAAAGCTCTTTCTGAAGAAAGATTTGAATTCTTGGTTCGTCGACTTGGTATGCGTAGTTTCACTCCAGATGAACTTGAACGTCTTGCACATTCACAGTAACCTTGTATATATCTATTAGAAAATCAAAATACAAAAATATAAAACCTATAAAAACAAAATAAAAAATGAGAAAATCTTTCAAAATATATCATAAATATTCTTCTCCGACATGTCTCTCAGCATCGATAATATGGACGTACTTAGAAATGTCGCTCAATAACGACACGGGTACGTACATAAAGTTCGAATGAGAGTTCAAATGTTTTCAAAACATGTCTTTTCTACTTTCTTCTCATAATGGCTTATAATCACATGTCAGACTATAACCCGATCCCCAAAGAAAGGAAAGTCTTTGACTTATCCTCAACAACGAGAAATTAATTTTTCTCGGTCATGGGCTTATATCAAAACATTAAAAGTTTTAAGCTCATGAACACAAGGAAATGTTCATTTATGTACATTACTCCTTAACAACGGGAAAGTAAGTTTTCTCGGGTTTTTGAGCACAATTTTTCAAAGTATTTCAAAATTGTGTGCTCATATACTCCCCTAATTTTAAATAGAATTTCTTTTCGAGGGGGAGTACAAACTTTCATGCAACATCATTCTCTCCATGTTTCATCACTAGTTTCACAAAAATTTCAAAGTCCTGCAATTTTTGAAGGGGAGAATAGTGATTAAAATGTGTTATCTTGGATAAGATCTTTGATATAAGTGCTTTCTCTTCCTAATATGTGCAAAAACCTTTCCTTTTATGATGCACATATGTAGGGGGAGCATTTTGGTGATACAAAAAACCTTCAAGGTGTAAACACTAATTTCATCAACACCTTGATTGCATTTTCAACAGGTTTTTCGGGTTACGATATCTATACCCTTCAACACATCAATTCACGACGGCATTGGTGTCAAAAGGTGGTTAGGTATTCGTCCTATGATCGAACCAGAACCGTAGGGATCTTCCCATGGACAATCCATTAGTATCTAGATGTCCTTAGGAAAGATGGAGTATTTGAGTGTACGGGAAAAATGCCGACAAATGACTTAAGCTAGCACTGTAACAATCACAACAAGGTGCTAGTTATGACGTCTTGGTAAGCATTGAAGGGGTTGAAGAATGAAAAAGAAATGTAAGGATAAAGGGTGTAAAGAAAGAAGCACTCCATACAACTTAGGTAGAAACCGGGTCAATACATCTATTATCAGAATCACTTTGATGATTTCTGATACTGAAGAGAAAGCATCATGGACCCATTGATGCAATGCACAACCCTTTCCAGCCTACTCAAGCTTCTCTCAAAAGAAGTTTGTTTTATTGTCACGGAGTTAAACTCATTTCTATCAACTTTCTCACTCCGAGATAGTAGATATTGAAAAGGTGGCAATCTGCTCCAGCCTCCGATCACCAAATAAACGTGCACTTATAGAGTCTAGAGCCAACGAGATTCATCAAAAAATCTCATTAGGACACTTATTCCATATATCAATTGTTGTTCATCACAAGAACACATGCGATAATTTACAGAGTCCTACGCTCTATCCTTGTGATATTGCTAGAACATTTAGAGTGATACTCATTATTATTCACAGTGATGAATGGAAATCCTTCCAGTGTTAACATTAAACAGCATTGCGGTAGGTCATATGTAAGATTCACGTGAATTGAACATATGTTAACTGGAAAGCAACAGTGGTTTGATTATTTTTTGATTCAAACTCGTTATAGGTGTCGACGCAATATCTTTATGATCTTGCTAGAACATTCAGAGTAATACTTCTTAGTATTTACTGTGACGAATGGAAATCCTTCCAATGTCATCATCAAACAGCACTGCGGTAGGTAACTTGTGGGATTCTATACGAATCAAACATTTTGTCAACTGGAAAGCAACAATGGTTTGGTTCTTAATTGATTCAAACTTGTTCCAGGAAAAGAATTTACGACTTAATCAGCAGAATGGAACTGCATGATTCACTCTTTACTATGAACTATCTTTCGAGATGTTCAAGTAATGAGAACGACTACCATAGCCGGAAACCCTGTCAAGGAAGTTCTTTGAACTTACCTAATCACAGGTACATTATTCGTATTGTATAACGGGAAACCGGAGGAATGCAAACGGTGGCGTAACCTCAAGAGTCGTAATTCAAGACCACATGCTCATGTAAAAGAAGAAAGCTCAAGAACATCTCAAACAAAGACTTTCGCTACTCTGATTATCAAGGGAGATTGTTAACAAGCTTTCAAGACTACGAAAACTACGAGTATGTAGGAAAAGACACAAGAACACAAGTTGGAAAAGCTTAAAGATCAAGTCAAGGCAAAGATCAAAGATCCAAGATCACAAGTCATGAAAGGAAGAATAAAGGAACTCTCAAGACAACGAGCTTCAAAGTCAACAACACCAAAGAAGTGAAGTCACATATTACATGACCACCCCTTAGGGGGAGATTGTTAGAAGTATTTAAAGTGATGGTCATATAATATACCGTTACGAAGGTCGTGGAAAATGCTACTTAACGGTGTTGAGAGTTCTAGCATAATGTTATGTATGTAACGAGAATTAGTCTCGAACTCACAAATGAGGAAGGCCTTCCATAAATTAGACGTATAGTATAAAAGGCCCAAGGCACCTCATTTGTGGTGTGTGTTTTCCATTCCATAGTTTGTAGAGAGAGAAACATATATGTTTCTCTCACTAGGAATTCACAACCTTTTGTTTTTCTCTTTTCCTTCATCTAAGCTAATCTTTCTTTTTTGGTTTAATCTTTATCTTAATTTATATATCCCATATAGTCGTGTGAATCAATCCTACACAGCTAGTCTAATGAAATGTTATATATTTGGCATTGGAGTCTAAACCTATGACTCCCACCAACATTATTGTTGATGTGTTTTAGTATCTCTTTCAAGAAGTTTTGTGGTTAATCCAGCTAATAGGAGTGAGTAGACCTGGAAGCATAGGATTGAATATAGAAGGAGATCCCCGTTCCTTATTAGTTTACTTTTTCATTTTGAATAAGTGATACTTGGACACCTATATGTTTGCTTTTTTCATGTTATTTTTTCGTCTTGGGTAAGTGATAGGACTGTTACCTGCTTACCTAGACTCCTGCATTGTTGAGATATTTTCATGACATTGTGTCACCATTCTTATGATATTTCTTATTTCATTTAGTTATCTCTATAGACACGCATGTTGTGATGATATCCATACGTCGCGCCCCATATTTTTCCATGGTGGGGTGTGACACCTAATAATTCAACTTGCCGCATAAGAAGGATGCAACCCCAACGACCACGGATCATTAATCCTTACTAGACACCTTATTCACAAGATGTTGTAATAAGTTTAAGTGTACCGTATTCATAAATGTCGGACATGCTAAAGACACACAGTGCACGTCTAGTAACATGTCGTACTTAGTCTTTTCTAAAAAAGTCATGATACATCATGCACAAAAGATATACAATTATCTAAACACATTATAAATAGAAAGACAAGTTTTTACACAACAAAACGCCGTAAAAATTCAAGTCCAAATACACAAATATTACAAATACAAATAAGTGTTTGGTTATTATAACAAAGTTCATGATTGCAATTACTAAGGAGGGATGTTGGAAGCAATGTCTTTCTTTTGCTGGTTAATTGAGGAAAGGTTGGAGGGACCGGGAACTTTAACATCCTCTAGGACTAAGGCTAAATCGGGACGGGTAGGGGAGGCCACGGCAACACCATCGGATCTTGGCATGTGTGCTGATCCAGCTGTTGAAGTACTTCACAAGATCCAAATCTCCTTCTTGCCCCTTGCACTGACTTGATTGGCCTTAATAGATTCCCTCCGAGTCCTTTCTCCCTTCAGTGCCCACGGGTCATGGGGAGG
The DNA here is from genome assembly GCA_025667525.1 of Glebionis coronaria. Lineage (NCBI taxonomy): Eukaryota > Viridiplantae > Streptophyta > Magnoliopsida > Asterales > Asteraceae > Glebionis > Glebionis coronaria. The sequence goes on along the minus strand of CM046879.1, from coordinate 317,237,588 downwards.
AGGGTTGTCAGCATAGACTGGGATAGTAAGTTGGAATGAATGAGGCTGTAAGTCTATCCACCAGTCGGGGACACTCTGTGAATCGAAGTCCGTGTTCAGATGAAGTTGCTCCATTATCAAATCAATGGGAGTGTCCCTCAAGGCTTACAATTCATTCATCAAAGGGTACTGGATGTCTTTCAGCGCAGTCATGGATGCTATCATGTTCTTTTTAGCATTTGGCTTATAATAGATATGATCTTTCACGGCCCGCTTCTGTTAAACCCACTTGATACCAGCCAGCAAACCCTCATTCCTACCGCGGTCAATACTGTCCCACACTACATTGGCGAAGGGCCAGGCCATTTCGGGTGATTCAACAATCTTCATCACCGCAAGCCTTAAACCACAGCCAATCATCCACCTGTGGCCAGCGATGACCGTATGCATGTGGGGGTATAACTCTTCGTCGAAATCAATAGCCAAGGAATCTAGCCTTATGTTCATATCTTCCAATCGGTCGTTAATGATTTTTCCCTCGCCTCCCTATAATTGTAGAACTCTGTGGCTAATCATTCTTCACGTTTTAACAATGTGCACAGGTTGTCACGGTCAGGGGAAATGGTAGACACTTCATTAGTCAAAGACCTGACGGTCGCCTCAACAATAGTAGCCTGCAAAAGGTCTAAGGTTGGTTGCACGATTAAGGAGTACTCACATTTTCACATGCAAATAAAAAAAGGAGGAAAAGAAGAAAGAAGGAAGGGAAAGTGGTAAGTGCATACCTTGCCGTTCGAGTATTGAAACTCGGTCTGTAGCCCTTTAATATGGGCCTCACGCACAGTGGCATGATTATCCTGTTCCTTGATAGTGTCCTTGGCAGTAGCAAGTTGGGCTTGAAGAGTGGCGATTGTTTGTTCATGCTTCTCCACCATCGTTTCCCTGCGGCCTAGCTTCATGTCCGCACTTTGAATGCGACTCAGGGCTTCCTCCAAACGAAAACGCATGGCCACGCCAATGTCCACCTGGTGAGAGGTCGATACGTTGAACTCTTCCATAAGATTATCATGAGACAGCTCATTGAGGTCCGCGACGTACCCAAGTGGGGTCACATGATCAATAAAGTCCTTGTAGGCTTCCGGGGTATTCAACCTGTCCGCCTCAGATATATTCCAGTTAGGGAGAAAGGATTGGGGAGGTCCTTTTGTAATTGGCTCTTCGTTAGCCGTAGGAGGAGGTGACTTTGGTATGCCCTCAAAGACTGGAGAAGATACCCGTATGTTTGTCTCGATTTCGGGTATCTCCTCCCGACTAGCGTCTTCTTCCGGCACGACATTGGAATGATCATCCCTATCGACGAAACAATCAATTTAGAAGATAAATGTATTACATGACAATATAAATGTTTGAGGGTCGTATGTTACTTATGTGCGGTTTTTTCTCAAATCTGATGCGGTCGGTGGCACAGTAGTCACGGGAGTGGCATTCAATATAGTGGCATATCGTTGGTCTTTCGCACCCCTAGACGGGACTTTCCCAATTGTCTTCGTTGCACCTGTGCTGCTAGTGTCTTGGTATCTTGGATGATCCTCACGTAGCTTCTTGGGTGGCGCGTTGAAGGCGCCTATCTCCACATCATCCCTTTTCCTTAGTTTCCTCTTCGTGGACTTACGCCTCCTTGGAGCGGGTTTGGTTTGCGCCTGAATACCCGCGTCCTCAGTTGCCTCTTCCTCATCAGACACAGAGATCCTGGCTATATCTTCATCAATATTGGTGAGATTTTCACCTTGTTCTTCTTCGAGTGAGGTGGTGATTTTATCTACGGTGGAAGGGCTAGCCTTATCCTCTAGCAGGGGTGGTTCCCTGTTTTCTTTGAAAAAATCCAGCGGTGTCTTTTGGATTCGAGACTCACCCATGTCAGAATGAGGGTCTGGGACTACATCTAGGGGAATGGTTATGTTCTTGGTAGATTCCAGAAGTGGTGGGTCATCCTCACGCTTGGCTCGTGTATCCTCGGGTACCTCTGTCGGGTTTCCTTAGCGTAGCAATCTGAACAAATTCATCTCTGCGTACACATCCAATCAAAGAGAAAACATTAGTTCTAGCTACAAGATATGCTCAGGGATTTTTTAATGCTAAATTATACCCACCCTCGTTACGGCTGTTCAGAAAGATTGGGTACAGATCAGGTCTTCCAAAGTAATTACGATTCCTACCAAAGAAAGGAAGGACTGGCAACCCCTTGTGGAATTACGTTCAGCGTGTATCTAGCATCCTAACATCCCTCGCATCATACGTGTTGGGGGAGGCGGATAATCCGTACGGACTGAATGTTTTAGCTCAAAAGGAAAGGGGAAGACAATCTCATCTACAAAGAAATACCGTTCGTACCAGTTTTTCCAATCTAAAGCCTTGTTATAGCACATAGGCGTATTTCTGGGTCGTTTCTTAAACGACAGCCAACCGTTGACCATCTGGGGGGACGTAAAAAAACCTTAAATAAACTAACAGAGGGAGCAACATTTAATATGTGGCAGCTAATTTCAAATTGATTTATTTTGCACGCTCCTATGGCATGTAATTGGGTGATGTGGAAGTCGTAATAAGTAAGCATATCTTTAAGTCTAGAAAAGGGGATGCGTTAATTATCTGCATCGAAAAGACGTGCGTATAACCCTATTTTTCCTGGTGGGAAATCCGTGATGGTATCACCATCACCAGGATAAGTAGGATGAATGCTCTCATGAATAAAATATTCCGAGCATAACTCAATGAATTTCTCTGCTGGGTACGCATTAAGCATGGACGTGATAGTCGGGTTATCCCTAACCATGTTTTATATAAATATGGAGAAGGGCGCGGTGATCTAACCTGTAAAGTGGGTTGCCCGTGCATGAATAGGTGTAGAAGGAAAGAATGAATACAACAATGTCGGTAATAACCGATTTTTGATTAAGAGAAATAGTTCTTGATTGGTCTAATCGAATTGATCTCCGGTTTGAAGTGTGACTCAGTCGTTCTTGGTGGATAAAAGAAAATATGGTTATCTATTTCTAAAAATAAACTAAAGCAAATGACAAAGATATAAAGAAATTAAGCAAATTAAAACTTTATTAAAAGTAAAATAAAAAAATAAAATCTAACAATACAATTTGGAATAAAACTAAACAAAATTGGCGAGAAAAAAAATTCTTAATATAATTCGGAATAAAATTTCAAATAAAATAATTCGGGAACATAAGAAAACAATTCAGAAAAGTATGTCAAATACTAATTCAGAATGTAAGATTCAAACCTAATTCGGAATATAGAAACAAACTTAATTCGGAATATTGAAAACAAAAAATAATCCGGAATATTGAAAATCAAACCTAATTCGGAATATTGAAAATCAAACCTAATTCAAAAAAAATTGAAAATCAAACCTAATTCGGAAAAATTGAAAATCAAACCTAATTCGGGAAAAATTGAAAATCAAGCCTAATTTAAAAAAAATTGAAAATCAAACCTAATTCGGAAAAATTAAAAACCAAACCTAATTCGGAAAAAAACACACAAACCTAATTCGGAATATGCAAAATAATGTATTTCGGAATATTTGATAGGACTTAATTCGGAAAAAATGATTTATATCTAATTCGGAAAAGGGCTAAAGACATAAGTCAGAATACTAGGGTTTTGTAATTCGGAGTAAAGGAAAATAAGCTAAAACTAATTAAGCAAATAACCAAAAATTAAGCCAAACTAATTTATAAAATAAGCTAAACAAATCACAAATAAAAACTCTAAAAAGCTCTAAATAAGCAAAATTAATAAAATCAATTTTAAAATCAATAAACAACCAAATCAACTTAAATAAAAATAAACTAAAATCAAAATAAGCAATACGCATAATAAGCTATAACAATCAATCATAAAAAAATAATAAGAAGAATGAATTAAGCACTTCAATCAAATAAGAAATAAGATCAAATTAGCTACATGATGATTAACCAAATCAACACAAGATTAAAACAAGAAAGGAAGAATGAGATTAATTGAAAAACTTGAATTAAAGATTAAGATTTAAGATCCAACAATTGAAAGATTAAGATGAAAAGATGAAAAGCATGAAAGAAAACTTGAGAGAGAAAGTTAATTACACCTACTCCTAAAAATTAACTAATTATCTAATAATACAAAATTAAGGACTATTGGTCTACTTATAGGGGAGGAGTATGTTGGTGTGGTGCTTCCTTTCTTTCTTTCTTTCTTTTGTCTTCTCGTCTTGACAATAAATTCGTCATTCTCGACTTTGTCTCGGGATTTGTCGATAAATAAAATGAACTCGTCTTCTAATTTCTTCTTACATTAGATTTGGTTCTTCGACTTTGTTAAACTTCTGTCTTTAGTCTTTTTCTTCGATAAATCTTCAGAATAGGCCTTTGACTTCCGTTCTTCTTGCACTTTTGATATTTTGACTTGTCTTTCGTCTTTTTCTTTGATTAAAGCCCGTGTTTTCTTGCTTTTTTATATTTTGGTCCTAAAACACAATAAAAACACAACCCACTCGTAATTCCGACTTTTACGACATCAATCACATGTTTTGGTCTCATTTTTATTTGATTTAAGTTGTAAACGGATAAGTGTTTTCACACTTATTATATCCCCTACACTTGACCATTGAAATGACCTCATGCAATGCATTAATTTCAAATCAACATTTACATTCTCCTCATAATTAACCTACCTTTGCCTTTATTACATACTATGATACTAACGAAACTAAAAAGATAGAAAATTTCAAAATGTTTGAAGGAAGAAACTTGTAAAGAAATCAAAGACTTAAATTAGGGCTTTGGTGTCATGAATATTAATCACCCTGAAGTTTCACGTTCCCCACACCAAGCTTAAAAACGAGATCATTGTTATTATAAGTTAGTAATGCTAACACTTACTCATGTGGCTCAATTATTCACTTAGACTCTCTTATTCCTAGGTGTATCTCTTATATTTTATTTTTGTCTTGAATGATCACAAGGATGCATTTTTTTGACTTAATTCGATAGTTTATTTAGGCCGAAAATAAAGTAGGACCCATTTAATAAATAGTTAGCTAAACGACAAAATCTCTTAAAACTGCTTCTCGAAACCTCATAAAGTTCATATCTTGGCATAACTCGTTTCACGATTTGAGACCTTTCTCAGACCGATATTTGGCATTTACTTCATACTTCGAATCTTGAGAGACGTTCTTGAAATAATGGTCTTCTCTTCATAATTGGAATTTCTTCACTTGAAGTTTTTGAGAGATTCTTCAGACTTGGACCACGACATCTTCATTTTTCTTTAATCTTTATTTGGGATTTTGATATACAACGATCCGCCTCCTTTTCGGACATGGATCTATTTATCCTCATACCTTGTTAGGGTCTTTTCGGATAGACTTCTCCATGATCTTTATGGGAGTAATTGCTTCTCGTCGTGTGTCTCGATCCTTTAAATTGATTTTTGAATAACGATTCTTCACATCATCTTCGATCTTTAGCAATAAAATGTAGCCCTCATGCCTTGTTAGGGCCTTTTTGGACTCGCCAATCTTCGCATCCCGCTTCAATAAGATATGCCTTGGCTATGAACTCTAATTAATCTTGAGCAACTTTTAAACGATCTTGAGCTAGTGTTGGGTCAGTATTTACTGACCCTGAAACAACTCTAGGATTTGAATATAAAATCTCCCTAAGTGTTTCAGGCTCAACAGTAAGGCCAGTCTGCTGAAGGATGACCAGAGGAACAAAGTTCCTACTAAAGACTTTAAAGCTGAAGAAAGTCCAGCACTCCCCTTCCAGTTAACTTAGAAGACAAAGGAGTATTTGCTTCAAATACTAGGCGGTCTAGTTGCTGAAGAACAAGGACTGAAGAAGGGCATTCAGTTCAGTTTGGCTTGACAATACCAAACTGAATGATGTCGATCTCCTCTGGGATGCTGAAGACTTTTCAGTATTCTGATGGTTTGCATTAGGCGGGAAAAGATAACTTTAAGTCAAAGTAGGTTGTTTGTATACTTAGATACAAGTACAACCTTTATCTTTTCTAGAATAGTTTAATATGTACTGTGTATTGTTTATCCAGCATGGGCATCAACCACCCACTGGATAAACCCATGTATTGAAACATGCAAAATACAAACCCTAGTTTACACTGCCTGTATAAGGAGTGTACATTGGGAGAGAAAGGGTTAACCAATACAAGAGCTTAAACTCTGGAAAACCTTTCTCTCTCGATACCAACTAAACCATATAGCTAAGATGCATATGAACGTTTAGATTGGAGCTTAGACTTTATGGTTAGACGTTAAAGTAGAGGAGATCACAACACATTGTCATTCAACCACTTTGTTATTCCACAAACAAAGTGGGTTATAGATTCTTTATTTGATTCTAATAGAAGTGTATACGTTGAAAAGTATAATGGTATTGTTGTTTTAATCTTTCATAGTTCTTATCTATTGTTAAAACAACACACTTGAGTCGAAGTAAAGAGTTATTACTTAAGTTAATAAGTAATAACGAATTACAAGGGACCAACAAGTGGTATCCGAGCAGTTTGATTAGCTAAACTCTAAATTTATTAAACTGCTTATTTAAAAGTTCTCAAATCAAGATCCAAAATGGCTCAAGTTATACCACAAACCCTAGAATATAGAGGTGGCCAACTCAATGCTGGTTCTGTACTAGAGGTAGCCAATTTTACAAATTGGAAGAAGAGGTTTCTTGTACACATGGTTGGAATTGAACCTTAATTCCTTGGAATCATTGAAAATGGTCCTTTTGTTCCCATGGTTGGGGACAATAGAAAACCCGAAGCACAATGGACTGCTGATGAGAGAAAAGCTGCTAACCTAGATCAGCGTCTCAATGTTGATCCCAAACTTAGATCGATTAGCTTTGTGTATACGAGATTAGATCAAGTACTACACGTAGAGAAACCTTTGTATATGCTTTATGAATCTAAGTGTTATGCGGAATTTAACACTTAAACAAGAACACACAAGATGTAAACAAACTTTCACTTTGATTATGAATGTCGAACTTGCTTACAATGAAAGATGTTTACGAACGAAAACTTATATGAAAAACTTAATTTGAACATTAACCTAAAGGCCTTCTTTTATAGACATAAGAAGCCTTGTACAATAATCTACGTATCAGATATTCTAGGTAAAGATAAATATAGAAAATACATTGTCGTTTCTATCCTTACTAGAAGTATTCTAGAATATAATAAACGTGTAGATTATATCTTCCATCAGTGCTTGTCTTTTGATGTGTCAACGCTTGACTTTAACTTGTCAACGCTTGAGCTGTCAGCGCTTGTATTCCTCTGGTCAACGCTTGTTTTGTTCTTGTCAGCGCTTCTAGTGATCTGAACTTAATTTATTCCCAACAATCCTCCCCTAAACTTGATATCCACTCTTATGATCAAGTTTCTGAATAAGCATTAAGGACTAGGAGGAGTCTTACAAACCTTCTCATATTGGTAATGAATAAATCTGATCAAATCTTTTGCCACGTCACTTGAATAATCTATTTCCAGCTGAGTGTCCTTCATCTTTTCCAAAATAGCCTTGGATATGAAATACTGAGCATCCATAAGTAGATACTCAGCAAACTTTGTAGAACTCAAATGGTATACACCAGCAGCTGAATATAACCTCCATTGAAGACTACTGAGGTCATCTTCAAGATCCTTCCATATTGCAGGATCCTCATCTTTTGGTCCACACATTCTTTTGAATGTGGTCCAAAGTTTTATTCCATTAGCTGAAGTTGGTGCTTCAGCCTCATACTTGGTCTCCAGCAACCTCCAAAGGTCCACCAAGTCTTCTCTATCACAACTTGCAAATAAAGATATGAGAGTGGTAAAAGTGTGTACCTCCTTGCCAAATCTGCCAATCTTCCAGAACCCACATTCATCTTCTTCATAGCTCACAATTGGGTTCCTGGAATCTAATGGTAACACTTGCACCATATCTGAAGCTTCTAATGGGGAGAGCTTGAGGCTCTTTCTTATAACTGCTTCACTTGGATATAGTGGATCCATATCTTTTGGAAACTCAAATTTAATTCCCTTCTTCACTGGCCTGGGAATCATCATAGCTTTCTTGATTTCCATTTCTTCTGCAAGTTCCTCCTTTCTTTCATCTGAAAGAAGTCTGAGAGTGTTTGCTTCTTGCACTCTCACCCAAATGGGATAAGCCCTGTTTTCCAACTCATCAAATGTCAAAGCCTTCAACTTCTGATATGTCCATCCAACTCCATGACATCTGAGCAACATAAAGTAGAGCTCCCTTCTATCCCTTTTTAACTCTGAGAGAATATTGCTTGCCTTGTGTTTCAAAATTACTTGGCAATCCTTCTGAACTCTAAGAAGAAGCTCCAAACCCCATATTTGATCTGAAATGGTCAACTCTGGATTATCCATGCATCTTTCTTCCCAAGCATTGTACATTTGAACCACCTCTGGCATGTCAAAGTCAACCTGCAATTTCAATTCTCTCAAATTCTCTTTGGCCAACTCATCTCCATACTCAAGCCTTTCAGGTTCTATAATCATTACACTTGAGTCTGAGCTAGCTCCATCACTTTCTTCTTCTGAAGTCACAACAAATGGTGACTTTTCCTTTTCATCTTGTTCCATCATTTGTGCAGCTAATCTTCTATCAAACTCAACTTGAGCTGCATCTTTTGGAACAATCTCTTCTACCATTTTACCCTTACCCTTATCTGATGGTGCAATGGTTGGTAAGGTAGATGGTAATACCTGAGTAGAAACTTCCTTGATGATAGATGATGACTGGGATACATCACCTTCATGTGCAGGTCTGTCAACGCCCAAATTTGTTCTATCAGCGCCCAAAATACTTCTATCAGCGTCCAAATTTTCCTTGTCAACGCTCAAATATCTTCCCTCAGCGCCTTGTGTAACCTCTCTCAACATATCTTTAAATGACAAATTTAAGTTGGTGGGAGAGACTAAGGACGTATCAAAACCTGTTTGTTTCTTCAAAGTTGTAAGGGCTTCAGCAACCTCCATTGATTGACCATCCTGGCTGCCCTTATCACTCAGATTTATTTGATCTTCCTCCCCTTTGGAAGATTCCTCCATACCCCTCCTAGCACGATCACTTTCCAAAACAACAATCCTCTCCCTCAATTGCTTGAGTTCAAGGCCTTGTGAGCTGACAATTTGTACTAAGTCTGCATTTTGATTTTGCAAGCTAATGCAGACTGCCGTCAATTCCAAAAGAGTCATTGGTTCCAGTATGCCCTCTTCTGAAATGGGGATTTGACCTCCCAAGTCAGATTCATTGGGCATGGATAAGGACTTAATGATGGTGGGACTGCCTTGGCCAGCTTCTAAGCCAGAACCAATAGTCCCAGCCTCATCCAGGTCACCAACCACACTTGTGGTGGTGGTTCTCTCTGCTTCATGGCTAGGACCACCAGAGGAGAACACTCCAGTAGTCCTTTGGCGTTTCATCAACCTATATTCAGGGGGTGTGGAAGATGGTGTGGAAGAATGGGTAGATGTGGGTTGGTTAAGGGGTGTTTGGGATTGTGAAGGTTGTGTGTCAGCGTTGGAAGTAGGCACATCAACGCCAATATTTAATGTATCAGCGTCAAAGGGTTCTTGGTCAAGTTGCATGTGTTCAGGTGAGGGTAAAGGTTTAGGAATTGGTTCAAGTTGTGGTTGAGGGTCAATGTGAGGTTGGGGGTCTGGTTGGGGTTGTGCTGCTGCAATAACAGCAAGCATGGCTTGGGTTAAAGGTAAGTCTCTATGGGGTGGTGAATCCATCTTCATAAAAATAGCTTTCTTTTGCTCAGGGATCTTATAAAAATCATTGTGATCCCTTGAGCAGTATCCTTGATCATCAAAAACCATTTGTAGAAAACGGGGATAAGCTAAAGTCATTTTTGTCCCCTTGTTTTTACACATCCCCTCAAAAATCATTTTAGAATAGTTATATTTTTGCCCTGTTGCAATGCACACAATAGCACTTACAATGGATCTATTGATCTCATTGTGTGCAGTACATTTGGGACTCAAACATTGAAGGAGGACATGTATGAGGTACTTCCAGGCTGGGGGAAATTCCTTCTTATGATACTTGTTTAGAGTACCTTCATCAGGAAAAGGATATCCCAAAGCCCTAAGCCCTTGTTCTATTTCATTTATGGGAAGGGTGGCTATACCATCAGCATCATCAAGATGCAAGGCTTGGCGTACCAAAGCCTCAGTAACCACCCAAGATCTCCCATGAACAATAGAAGTCAATGTGGTCACTCCATTAACTGTTGAGGAACTGATAGTGTTCCAAAACTGCTTAATGTGTGTGACTAGAATGAGTGGTGCATGAGAAAGAGCATACCTTAATGGGGATGCGTTCAAATACGCCACCATTTGTGTGTATTGGGGAAACAGAGCATCATCAACGTCAAAATAAGCAATCATGTTGTGTTGTGATCTGAACCCCAATTCCAATTCTGTTGGTTTAAACTTTGGTGCCATTGATGAAAGCTGTTAATTTGAAGTGAAGAAGATGAAGTTGATAAGAGAAAAAGTGTTAGACAAGAATTTTAGATACCCTGTTTAAAATAGGAGCCAAATTTATAGGAGAAAAAGAATGCATGTGATTGGCCCAAAAATAGGCAAAGATTTTCAAAAATCAATCATGAAAATATTGAAAAAGTTATAAGTTATCTCATGCATTAAATGAAAGTAACAACTCCTAAAATTTCGGCTTGAAAATATGTCAAAAAGTAACAACTGGGTAGGTCCCATTGAGTGTCAACGGTCAAAAATAACCTATCAACGCCCAACGGCTATAATCTTGTCAACGTTTGCCTAAAGCTATGTCAGCATCCAATTTGGTCACAACAACGCTTGGAAAATTCTTGTCAGCGTCCAAAAATAAAAATATTTTAAAAAGTGAAAAATGACCTTAACAAGTAATTTATCCTAGAGAAGATAACCAAAAGCTGATAATTATCATAGGGCGGCAAGCACTGTCCAGTTATGCACACTTGCATAAGCAAGATAGACATAACAGTCCTCTAGTGTCCCTTGCTAACCAAAACTCTTAACAACAAAGTTACCTTATAAAATCCTTGTTACTCCCAGGTAAATCCCATTTAAAAATCATTCCCAAGTCTCCCAACAGACCACAACCAATTCTAGGCCAAAAATGTCTTGGCAGCATGCAAAGTTGATATACTATGCATGCTACAGTGCCTCATGATTTAGTAAAACTAACTCATACTCACCTGTGGACACAATCTAGAATTGTGATAAGAGTATCATATGGATACCCAAACATCCTAAAGGTTCCTAAAACCTCCCCTTAAACTATGATACAAAAGGTTTGCTAAAATCATGCATGAACATAAAAAATTTATGTCAAGATAGGAATGAAACATTCCAACCATCATCCATAAATAAAAACTTGTCCAAATGCCTCTCCATTGATCCATAAGCAACTCTGTATCCAATGGTATACTGCTAACACCATCTGCACATTTAGATTGAAAACCACAAAACTAACATTGTTGCTGACAACGCCCCGATAACACATGACAACGTTGAGGGAAGCTTTGTCAGCGTTAGACAATTATATTGCTGAAAACGTTACAAAAACACTTATCAGCGTTCAATTAACCTTTGTCAGTGTTAGAAAAATATAGTGGAAAATCTAAATCATCAATAAAACCAACAATAATAATGCATCATCCTGCACATGCTTTTACAAAAAGAATCCAAAACACATATTATGTGAGATTAACCATTCCAATACTTGTTACCAAGTATTGAAATCTCCTAGCATCAAAAGGTTTAGTTAATAAATCTGACACATTTTCCTCAGTGTCAACCCTATCTGGTTGTATTAAACCTTTCTCAAAGCAATCTCTTATAAAATGGTGTCTAATTTCTATGTGTTTAGTTTTAGAATGATGTACAGGATTCTTAATGATGCACAAAGTACTATTATTGTCAACAAATATCTTAGTATGCATGAAATTATACCCATAATCCAACAGCTGGTTCTGAATCCACAAAACTTGGCCACAACATGCAGCTGCAGCCACATACTCTGCTTCAGTTGTAGAATTAGCCACCACTGTTTGTTTCTTGCAATGCCAAGATATTAACCTGCTCCCAAGAAACTGACATCCACCAGTTGTGGATTTCCTATCAAATTTATCACCTCCATAATCACTATCTGAATATGCAACCAGCTCCAATGGTGAATCCTTTGGGTACCACAAACCAAGACTAGGATAACATCGTAGGTACCTAAAGATCCTCTTCACAGCATAAAGGTGACATTCTTTGGGAGTCACTTGATGGCGTGCACAAGCACACACAGCAAACATAATGTCAGGTCTGGAGGCAGTAAGATACATCAAGGATCCAATCATGGATCTATAGTGCCTGACATCAACATCTTTCCCATCTCCAATCTTTCCCCAAGGGTGTTCTCTATCCATAGGAGTAGTAGCCCTCTTTTCATGTGGAGAAAAGCCAAACTTCTTCAAGATCTCAGCAACATATTTGTCCTGGGAGATGAAGATACCATCTTCTTTCTGCTGAACTTGTAAACCAAGAAAGAAGTTCATCTCCCCCATAGCACTCATCTTGAATTTGTCTGTCATAAGCTTGGAGAAATCCTCACTCATCTTTGGATCAGTAGACCCAAAAATGATATCATCAACATAGACCTGCACAAGCAACACATCCTTGCCTTTCTTCTTTGTAAATAGTGTTTGATCTATGGTGCCCCTCTTGAATCCATTGTCCACCAAATAGGTAGACAAAGTACCATACCATGCTCTAGGGGCTTGATGAAGACCATACATAGCCTTTTTGACTCTATACACTTTATCTGGATGCTCTGGATCCTCAAAACCAGGAGGTTGCATTACATATACTTCCTCAACAATGGTGCCATAGAGGAAAGCACTATTGACATCCATTTGATAGACTGTGAAGCCCATGCAGGAGGCATAGGCTAGAAAAATCCTAATAGCTTCAATCCTTGCAACTGGTGCAAAGACCTCCTCATAGTCTATCCCCTCCTCTTGTGTATAACCTTGAGCCACTAACCTTGCCTTGTTTCTGACCACAATACCTCTTTCATCTCTTTTGTTCCTGAGAACCCATCTTGTCCCTATAGGTCTGACATATCTAGGACAATCAACCAGCTCCCAAACATCCTGAATTGCAAATTGGTGAAGCTCATCCTGCATTGCTTCCACCCAACTTGGTTCTTTGAGAGCATCAAATATTTTCTTGGGTTCTTCTTGTGACAGAAAACATGCAAACAAACATGCTTGCACAAGAGGGGTATCAACCTTCTTGTGTATATTGGCAATAAACCCACCAAGACCTTGATGAGATCTTCTAGTCTGAACTGGAGTCATAATATCACCAATGATCTGAGATGTGGGGTGATTCTTCATTGTGGAAGTGAGAACCCCTCCTTCAAAAAGTCTGGTGTCCTCAACCTCACGCTCCATGTTGCCAATATCTTCTTCATCAGACTCTCTTTGATCAATGTGAACTTCTTCAAGAATATTGGAAGGTCCACCTTGTTCAAAATTGGAAGAGAAAAGATGCCCATAAGTGTTGTCAACGTCTGAATCTTGGTTGTCAGCGTCTGGGCTAACAGCGCTTGAAATGTTGTTGTCAACGTCTGAGCCATCAACGTCTGAATTGGTCTTGTCAGCGCTAGATTTGCCTTTGTCAGCGCCTGAAGAACCATGCATGTTTGTGTCTGGTGGTATTTGGAAACCACCATTATCTTGTCCAGCAGCAGCAGCAGCAAAAGCATCTGTCAAAATGGGAATTGTGACATATTCTAATGTAGGAGATGCCTTTTCTGCTTGTGATCCAACATTCTCATGAACCTGTGTACCTGAAACATTAACAACTTGTTCCTCCACAACATTTGAAGTTACCTTCACAATGTCTGGATTAGTGACAGGCATATAATTTAAAGTTCTAGATAAGGGTTCCAAATCAAATAACCAATTAGGACCACTTTCAGGATCACTAGGTTTATTCTCTAAGAACCTAACATGTACTCTTTCAACTATACGTTTGTCCTCTTTAAGATAAACCCTATAACCCTTGCTCTGCACTGAATACCCCATGAAATAGCCCTCATCACCTTTTGCACTAAATTTCCCTAAGGCATCACTAGTATCCAATACTACTACATGACAACCAAAAGGTCTGAGAAAACCAATATTAGGTTTTCTTCCCCAAAGTAACTCATAAGGTGTTTTGTTCTGAATTTTGTTAACCAATGCTCTATTTTGCACATAGCATGCTGTATTAACAGCCTCAGCCCAAAAGGCTATTGGAAAGTGAGCATCAACCAACATTGTTCTGGCTGCTTCAATTAGGGTTCTATTTTTCCTCTCAGCAACCCCATTTTGTTGTGGGGTTCTAGCAATACTAAATTGCCTAGTAATTCCTTTCCTGGCACAGAAATCATCTAGCTTCTTGTTCCTAAATTCTCCACCATTATCACTCCTAAGCATTTTAACCTTATTGCTAGACCTTTTCTCAATCTGAGTGATAAAATCAATAAGAACATCAGATGTGTCACTCTTCATAGCTAGAAAGAATGTCCAAGTAAACCTAGAAAAGTCATCTGTGATAACAAAGCAATATGACTTACCATTCAAACTTTCTATATTAGTTGGACCAAAGAGGTCCATGTGAAGCATATGAAGAGGTCTGGAACAAGTATGCACCTGTTTGGACTTGAATGAGACCTTGTGCTGCTTGCCTTTAAGACATGCAACACAAGAGTGGTCATTGTGGAAGGCCTTCTCAGGCAAACCATCAACTAAACCAAGCCTCACAAGTCTATTTATATTTTTAAAATTTATGTACCCTAGTCTCCTGTGCCACAAATTACTCTCATCTACTGAGGCCTTAGCATAAAAACAAGACATATTGGTATTCATTTTAATCCCATTTAAATTCACATTATATATGTCCTTATGCCTAGGTGTTCTATACTCAATATATTTCTCATCAGGGATCTTAAAATCCTTGCTTAACACCAAACACTCAGTATCAGTAAAAAGAACTTTATTTTTGTTATCACATACTTGTGATACACTAAACAGATTATAATCAAGTTCTTTTACCAGGAAGACGTTCTCAAAACGCAGATTATTGGTGAGAAGGGTTCCTTTGCCTGTGATGGTACCGTAACCACCTCCAAAGTATACCTTGTCACAATCTTTAATAGGGGTGAAATTCGTCAGATAGTCTTCCTTTCCTGTCATGTGCCTTGAGCATCCACTATCCCAATATCCATAATCATTGATCTGTCTTCGAATGCCCTGCACATAAAGAAAACAAATTAGTTTTCTTTGGGAACCCAAGTCTCAAAAGACTTGGATTCATCTGGTTGTTCAATAAGAACAGACTTAGTTCTCACAACAACCCCATTCTCATCCTTTTTAGGATGAAATACCCAGTTAACCCCAATAGGTTTTGTAATGACCTTTGAAATGTAATTAAATCTATTGCAAGTAATTGAAATCCCATTATCATTAGGGTTTTGATCTTTCTTGGGTCTCCATGTTAAGCTTGTAGAAGCTTTAGACCCCTTACCTTGTGGCTGCAAATATTTAGGTCTGGTCACGTTTCTGTCAGCGTTAGAATTTGTCCTGTCAATGCTGAAATTACCCTTGTCAGCGTTGAACCTAGGGTTTGCTACAGAAACCCATTGCCTATTTGACCAGGTGTTTGTCTTTTGAAATGGTCTTTGTCCATGAGTGTTAGACCTTCTAGAAAAGAATGGGGCAGGTCTAATCACTTGTGAACTTTGCTGCACACAAGGATTGGGTCTGACAACGTTTGACTTTCTAACAACGTTGACTTTCTTCCTGTCAGCGCTGAAATTGTTCTTGTCAGCGCTGGCTTTGGGAGCGTTGACACACTTGTATGCCAAATGTGAAAAGCTACCACAAGTGTAACAGGCTTTCTTAGACACAACCTTAGGTCTAGAAGAGAAGAAGCCTGTTCCATGATTGCTAACTTGGCTCTTGGGTGACCTATTATTCCTATACATCTCTGCATATTTAATGGTAGGTCTTCTAACAGTGTTTGAGCCTAGGTCAACAGCTTTACTAGTGATTGGGTCAGTAACCTTAATGGGTGGTGATTCATTGGGACTTTCACATAGCAAACCTCCTTTAACAAATAAAGTAGGGTTAGCTTTCTTCCACTCATTTAGGTCAGTCAATTTTTGTTGATACTCTTCCACTGGAGTGACAACTCTTGGTGGAGGAATGAATTCCTCTTCTTGGCATTCTGGTATACCAGTCCAAGACAAGTCCTTTCTAAGGACACCATAAAAGTCACCAGCTGGTGGTGGAACCAGAGAGTAATCATTCATCCCAATCCCAGTCATGTCCTTAGGATCCCTTTGTTTAGCTACACAGTCTCCTAGGGTTTGGGTGGCTTTATCAAATCTTTGAATTTTGAGGTCAACATTATCTTTGTTCTTAATGGCCTCATCTAACTTAGCCTGTAATTCACTATTAACCTTTTTCATGATGTTTCTAACATCCATACTACCCTCTAACTCATGTTTTAAGATATTGATCTTATCTTTTAAGTCAAATTCCATTTTCTTGTATTCAGAAACGGTTTTCTCAGTTTCAGTAAGAGCTAGTTGGTAATTAGACAATTTACACCTTTCAGTACTCATATCATCTTTTAGTTTTAACACCTCTTTGTTAAGTCTTTCAGTGTTTAACCTACAACCTTTGCTACAAAAAGCATCATCATATACCTCATTATCAGATGAAGAGGAGGAGTGTGCCATGAGAGCATATTCAACATGCTCTTCTTCTTTAATATCAGCAACCAAAGCTTTATCCTCTTCAACATTCTTAGCCAGATAGCTCCAATCCCATCCTGTACCATCAATTCCTTGAACTACAACCATAGCTTTGGAATCCTGAGCTTTAACAACCTGACTTGAGGGTTTACCAGCATCAGATCTTCTAGGAGATCTGCATTCCCTCATGAAGTGCCCCATACAATGACAGTTGTAGCATTCAACTTTAGATTTATCAAATCCAGCTGTGTCTTTAGCATTGAAGGTCATCTTCTTTTTAAACCTTCTGTTCCACCTATTTTCTCTTATACTAGCAAGAGCCATGTTCCACTTGATGTCCATCTCTTCCAAGTGCTCATCACTTATCTGCTCAAGGTCCTCATATGTAATCACTGAACCATTGGGCAAAGAAGCAATGTAAGCACAAACAATATCTAAATCTAAACCAGCAGGTTTAACTCTTGGGGAGTCATTCTTGAATGTGTCAGCGTCTGAAAAGGAGACGTTGACAGGACTTGTTCCAGCGCTGACATATGATGATCCAGTAACTGGATGCATATAAGAGTCCTTCTGATTGAATTGACCTTCACTATGAGAGAAGAAGGCCATGTTGCTGGTGGTAGATTTGTTTCCATGCTCTGAAAGAGTTTCATCTTCCAACAGTCTTAGTTTGTTGCAGATGTCATCAAATGAGGAGCTCTTGTAAGTATTGTTGGCAAGAATAGATCTTGCCTCAATCTTCCATGCCTCACCAAGACTTTTAAGAAAGGTAGCATTGGTGTCAACATCACCAACTTTTGTCCCATGAAGGACAACTTGCTTGTGATGTCAAGCAATCTGCTTCTCACACTACTCAGTTTCTCATTGGGTTGAGCTTTTCAGACAGCATAATCATGCAAAAGTTGCTTTTTCTTTTCTTCCTTAGTGTCTGCATTGCCACCATATGCAACTTCAAGAGCTTCCCAAAGATCCTTAGCAGATTCATAGCCTCTATATTTATGTTGGTTTTCTTGTCCCAAAGAAACTTTCAGAATATTTAGGGCTTTCATGTCAACCATTTTCTTTGCAATATCATCAGCAGCTACAACTCTACCATCTCCAGGTTTTTCTTTCTTATCCTCTTCAGGGCATCCTTCAACAGCTGTTCTTTGACTAATGGCATCAAGAATCTTTTGAGCCTTATTGAATGTGTTTCCATATTCAATAATCTCCCAGAGTGTGTAGTCATAGATCCCCAGATATTGTTCAAAGTTGAACTTCCATAAGTCAAAGTTGGTTGCATCAAGCATGGGAATCTTGATGTTTGGTAAGGGTGAGGAGGAGGAGGTTATTGCTTCAGACATGATGTTGTTAGGGTTTCTGAGAAAATTAGGGTTTTGGTGTTTTTAGGGTTCTGGTGTTCTTTAAAGATAAAAAGTTCCTCAACAAGCTCTGATACCACTTGTTGATCCCAAACTTAGATCGATTAGCTTTGTGTATACGAGATTAGATCAAGTACTACACGTAGAGAAACCTTTGTATATGCTTTATGAATCTAAGTGTTATGCAGAATTTAACACTTAAACAAGAACACACAAGATGTAAACAAACTTTCACTTTGATTATGAATGTCGAACTTGCTTACAATGAAAGATGTTTACGAACGAAAACTTATATGAAAAACTTAATTTGAACATTAACCTAAAGGCCTTCTTTTATAGACATAAGAAGCCTTGTACAATAATCTACGTATCAGCTATTCTAGGTAAAGATAAATATAGAAAATACATTGTCGTTTCTATCCTTACTAGAAGTATTCTAGAATATAATAAACGTGTAGATTATATCTTCCATCAGTGCTTGTCTTTTGATGTGTCAATGCTTGACTTTAACTTGTCAACGCTTGAGCTGTCAGCGCTTGTATTCCTCTTGTCAACGCTTGTTTTGTTCTTGTCAGCGCTCAAGTGATCTGTCCTTAATTTATTCCCAACACTCAAAAGTCTCATCATGTCTGTGCTCCCAGATGACCAAATTAATTCTGTTGTAAATTGCAAAACAACCAAAACTACATGGGAGGGCCTTATTCTTTATTATGAGGGACCCTCTGATGTAAAAGAAACCAGAATCATGGATTTAAAGCTTCAATACAACACCTTCAAGCACAAAGAAGGGGAAACCCTCACACAGACCTTCACTAGATACAAAGCACTTATGAATGAACTTGTGAATGATGGTGTTGAGCTTTCAGAACTTAAAATCAACATAGTTTTTGTTAATGCATTGCCAGAGAAGTGGCTCAGTTTCTATCAAAGCTTGAGAAATGCTAATCACATTAAAGATTGTGATCTAGCCTCTCTTTTTGGGAAACTTAAATATGAAGAAAACCTAGTTGATATGATTTATGAAGGCTCAAGCAAGAGTAAAGAATTAACCATTGCTACACCCTTGTCCACAGCCTTCTTCAGTGAGGCTGTCATTCAAGACTACCAAGATAGTCCTGATGATGAGGAAGACACTAGATCTAGCGAGGAATATCTGAGTGACCCCAAAGAGGAATTTCATGAAAGGGCACTTCTAGCCAAGTCTAGAAGGTTCTTTAAGAAAGGAGGCAACTTCTCTAGCTCCACAAAAGCTTCAGTTGACACTGAATGCTAGAAATGTGGGAAGACTGGTCACTTTGCAAAGGATCGTTATTCAAAAACATCTCTCCCTTCATATTCCTCACCAACTCAATCAAGACCATCTGGTCAATCATCATTTCAACCAAAACAAATTGCTTCTACTTCATTTCAACAAAACAGGGTTGAACTCAGACCAACAAAAGACTTTGAGGCCAAATCTAGAGAAATCAAGGCAAGATTAGCCTTAATGAGTACTGAAAGCTCCTCATCCAAGACTCCCAAGCAAGACAAGAACAAAGGACTTGTTGTTGAAGCCTGTGAATGGGATGAAGAAGATGTTTCTTCAGATGATGATGAAATGGTTAATGTGAAAGTGCTGATGACACTTGCTGATGATGAAGGGGCTAATTCAAATGTCGTGGCCATAGAAAGTGCCAGAAATGGTGAATTGGTTAATGTCACAATCAAAAAGGTACAAACTCTTCTTGAATTAGAAGATAAAGATGACATTAAATTTGTATTTGATTAATTGTGCATTGATCTAAAATTTGTTGAAGAGCAAAGAAACAATTTGCTTGAAAAAGTTCATAAACTTGTACTAAAACTTGATGTAACACCGCCAAATATTCATAATTTAATTCAGCGGAAGAGTCGTTGGTGTTACGGGATAACACATTACTCAAATCATAGACAACGCTTAAAAATCGCGTCGTTTAATAATAAATCATTTTCCATTCATAAATATCAAATTACATAGGTCCTCAGGTCAATACATGTCTTACAAATTTACAAAACATTTGAATGGAAATAGTTATTTAAATGCGGGCCATAAATTATTGTCATCTTCCTGAGAATTACCTTCAAGTACCTGAGATAAAACATGTTAAAAGTCAGCGAAACGCCGAGTGAATTCATAGAGTTTAATAGAAACCATTAATATATCACTGGTATATAATTATTACCGAAAATCATTTTGTACAAATCCTTGTCGTAGGCCATAAAATAGACCAAAGACATTTTATGCGAATCTTTGTCGTAAATCATAATATAGGCTTTTGCCTTTGATACTAATGATTTTGTATGGGTTCAATTAAGTTCTCTCGGAATCCTCTCGAATTGATCTCGGTTCTAAGTGGAATGATTTGTTCTTGGTGTACAAAAGTGGGGTTTGGTTTGCTAATCTACTAAAAAGGGAAATGAATAAAGTAATAAAGATATAAACTTAAAACAATAAAAAAATTAAAAAGCAACACTAGAATTAAAACTGGAAAATGCCCTAACTGAGAAACACTCTACTCGGAATAAAAATCTATACTGAATAAATGACCTATTCGGAATAAAATCTCTATTCGGAAAATATCCTATGCGGAATATTGCTATTCGGAAAAACATGTGCTATTCGGAAAAACATGTGCTATTCGGAAAAAAGGTCCTATTCGGAATAACTGCTCAATTCTGAATGTCAAAACATTCCAAATAAGGACAAAGTAAAATGCTTAATTCGGAATATACAAAATATTCCGAGTAAGGGAAAGTCTAAGGAAGCAATTCGGAATATTGGGACTATTCGGAATATGTAAAATATTCTGAATAAGGATGAAACAAACAAGCAAATCGGAAAGAATGAAATGTTCCGAATAAGAGAAAAGGGAATAGGACTATTCGAAATAATTTTTGGCTGAAGAACAGTAACAGTTACGGCAAAAATGATTTTTAATCCAAATCACCAAAATACTCAAAAAGGTTTTACCAAATTAACCAATAATCATTTAAGTACCATAAATAACAAATCCCAAAAATAAAAACACAAAATCAACAACTTTCAAAAGAGTAAAATCAATCAACAAGAACTTTAGAACTTGAAATAAAAGATGAAGATGAACAAGAGTAATGAAGAGATTTAATTGAAAGATTAATGTAAAAGTAGACAAGAGTAATGATTAAACACTTACAAGATTGAAAGAAAATGAAAAATCACCAAACACCCTAAAGGTGTTGGTGATGAAACGAACCAAAGAAAACTAGGGAAGAAAAATAAAAACTAACTCCCTAATTGTGTGAAGGAAAAATCCTTTTATAGTCCTAGTGGTTGGTTGGTGAGTGGGCTTTATCCCTTTCTTCTTGTCTTCTCGTCTTTTCAGAAAAGTTGACGTTTTTTATTCTGATTCGGGATTTGTCGACGATTAAATCCAACTCGTCTTTTAATTTCTTCGTTAAATAGACTTGAGTTTCTTCGACATATGTAAATCTTCCATCTTTGGTCCTTTTCTTAGATAAATCTTCAAATAGGCCCATTGACTTCAAATCTTTTGCATCTCTTGGACAATAGGCTTCGTCTTTAGTCTTTTTCCTTGATAAAACCCGTGCAATCTCATGTTTTCTTTAATATTCATCCGGTTAGCTCTGAAAACACAATAAACACAAAAACCACGCATAATTCCAAACAAATGATATTAAATACGTGTTTTGGTCTCGTTTTAGCCAGAATTAAGTGGAAAAAGGATGGGTGTTTACACACCTATCAAATCCCCTACACTTAACCATTGCCATGCCCTCATGCAATGCTTAGTGATAAAGCAAATTTACACTTTTCTCATAATCAATCAACCTTGGCCTTATTAACATACTACTAAACAAAAATTAAAGTTCTAAGAGAAATTAAAACTTTAAAGTAAACAAAAGGATAGAAAACCATTTTCACTTGAAAATAGCTACATGGAAATAACTTGTAAAGAGATCAAGGACTTACATTAGGGCTTTGGTGCTGCGAAGATTTATCACCCTCAAGTTTCACGTTCCCCAAACTAAGCTTAAAAACGAGATCATTGTTATTATAAGTTAGCAAATCAAACACTTACACACATGGCTTAATTAAATGCTTAAACTCCCTTATTCCTAAGTGTATCTCTTATATTTTATTTTTGGTCTTAGAATGATCATGAAGATGCATTTTTGGACTTATTTCGATAGTTTATTAAGGCTGAAAGCAAAGTGGGACGATTTGATCAATAGTTAGCTAAAGGATAAAATCTCTTAAAACTGCTTCTCGGGATATCAAAAAGTTCATATCTTGGCATAACTCGGTTCACGATTTGAGACCCTTCTCGGGCCGATATTTGGCATGTACTTCATACTTCATATCTTGAGAGACGTGCTTG
The DNA here is from genome assembly GCA_025667525.1 of Glebionis coronaria. Classification (NCBI taxonomy): domain Eukaryota; kingdom Viridiplantae; phylum Streptophyta; class Magnoliopsida; order Asterales; family Asteraceae; genus Glebionis; species Glebionis coronaria. The sequence continues at coordinate 317,214,942 of CM046879.1, read as the reverse complement.
AGATAATGGTCTTCTCATCGTTCATAGAGTTTCTTCACTTGGAGACTTTTGAGGGGTACTCCAACTTTGTTGACCACGACTTCATGATTATTTCTTCAATCTCTAATTGGGATTTTGAGATACAACGATCCGCCTCCTTTTCGGACTTGGATCTATTTATCCTCATACCTTGTTAGGGTCTTTTCGGATAGACTTCTCCATGATCTTTGTGGGAGTTGATTGCTTTTCGTCGTGAGTCTTGATCCTTCATATTGATTTTGGGAATAATGCTTTTCACATCACTTTGGATCTTCAGCAATAAAATGGAATCCTCATGCCTTGTTAGGGCCTTTTCAGACTCGCCAATCTTCGCGCCCCGCTTCATAAGTTATGCCTTGGCTATGAACTCTTATCATTACCGAGCAACTTTTAAACGATCTTGGGCTAGAAGCTAAGTAACCTTTCAAATCGTACGACCTTACTTATTGCAGATAAATTATTAGCAAGTGATGGGAGAATAGGCAAATATTTACACCAAGTGAGCTTGTGCAAGAATACCGACTTATAATTGACTCTATCATTTCTCGTCCTCCACAATTTAAAATCTCAAGTAATGAGATTCGTGGATACTTAGCCTAATAAACCAATTAAGGTCTACATGGTTAAGGATACTAGCTAGAATAAACTTGGATAAGTCTATTCGGGTTGAGTCAAAATAAACGCAACAGGCCTAATATGTCAAAGATTTCTAAACTAGCTACACCACTTTATTAATATTTCTGACTTTATTGTGGAATATATACATATGAAAGCAACGATAAAAATTTAAAAATTACGACTAAATTGCCAAAGTTAATAAAAAATTTGAAAAATGTTGAAAAATATGATTTTCCGGTTAAATGAAGGCATTTTAATGGAAAAGTCCACTTAAAACTTCGATAGAAGTCCCCCCTACACTTAAGATAAACATTTTCTTCAATGTTTAAGCATGTGGGAAAAGTTTCCCCTACACTTATGACATTGTGCACGTTGGTTAACTTCAGTTAAGGAAGAGACGACTAACGTGATCAATTTCAAATGTGAGTATGAAGAAAATTGAATCACGATAGTTGAGAGATAGAACCGGATTTCGGATAACACGGAAGCACGGTTCTTCAAAGGTTCCAAGAGTGCATTCATCCCTGTAATCACATCACCACACAAAGAGAAAGAACCTATAGAGGTCCCCCTACACTTACGAGGTTAAACATAAAAGGATAGATACTCGGTCTGCCTCCCGAGGAGCGCTTGTTTTTTATAACCGAGTCACGAGCCTGACTCGACCCAAATTCAGTTCATGGGGAACGTGGTGAGGGTTGGAATCACCTCCTGAGAGGTGTCCTCACCAAAGTACAACTTCACTTGTTTGCCATTCACCTTAAAATTTGGTCCATCAGGTTGAGCGAGCTCGAGAGTACCATATGGAAAAATTTAGGCGATGGTGAATGGGCCGGACCAACGAGATTTGAGCTTGCCCGAAAAGATTTTCAACCGAGAGTTGAGAAGTAAGACTTTGTCTCCAACATGGAACTCTCGGTTTTTGATCTTGGAGTCGTGAATGAGCTTAGTTCTTTCCTTATAGATCAAAGAATTTTCATAATCCTTATTACGGAGTTCATTCAGCTCATTGAGTTGGATCTTGCGTAGGTCACCGGCTTTGTTAATATCAAAATTAGCCCACTTCAAGGCCAAGTAAGCCTTGTGCTCCAACTCAATGGGGAGGTGGCACGCTTTCCCGTACACAAGACGATAAGGCGTACAGCCGATCGGGGTCTTGTAAGCAGTACGGAAAGCCCACAAAGCATCATCAAGTTTATCAGCCCATGAGGCACGATGCTCTCCCACGGTTCTTTCTAGAATTCGCTTCAGTCCTTGGTTGGATATTTCAGCCTGGCCATTAGTTTGTGGGTGGTAGGCTGTGGAAAGACGATGATTTACACCGTACTTAGCCATGACTCTTGCGAATTGGTCATTGCAGAAATGAGTCCCACGATCACTAATAATAGCACGAGGCACACCGAATCTAGCGAAAAGAGCTTTCAAAAAGTTACAAACCACCCTTGCGTCATTAGTAGGTAAAGCTTTGGCTTCAACCCACTTTGAAACGTAGTCAACGGCTACAAGGATGTATTTGTTTCCTTTAGAAGAAGGAAATGGCCCCATAAAGTCGATACCCCAAACATCAAAGATTTCACACTCTTGAATGAAATTCTGAGGCATCTCGTCTTTATGTGTGATCGGGCCTTGTTTTTGGCAAACGTCACATCGTTTAACCATATTATGAGCATCACGATATATGGAGGGCCAATAAAATCCGGAATCAAACACTTTTTTGGTAGTGTAGTTGGGACCAAAGTGACCACTGGTGGGTCCTTTGTGGCAAGCATCAAGGATTTCTGAAGCTGCCGGTCCATCAACACATCGGCGGATAATCAGGTCGTCACATTGTTTGAATAGGTAAGGGTCGTCCCAAAAGTAAGTCTTAATGTCGGTGAAGAACTTTTTATTTTGTTGGGACGTCAACCCTTCCTTGAGAATTCCACCCGCCAAGTAGTTTGCAAAGTCCGCAAACCACGGGGTTTCATCAGAATTTGAATGTATAGACATTAAGGTCTCCAAGGGAAAAGAATCATTGATTTCTTTATTCGGATGATCCCCTTGGTAAGGATCCTTAAGTCTGCTGAGATGATCCGCGGCTAGGTTTTCTGCTCCTTTTTTATCGCGAATGTCGATTTTAAATTCCTGGAGCAGCAAAACCCAGCGAAGAAGTCTTGGTTTGGAATCTTGCTTTGTCAACAAGTACTTCAGCGCGGAATGATCGGTATACACAATTGTGGTGGAAAGGACAAGATAGGGGCGGAATTTTTCAAAGGCATAGACAACAGCTAAAAGCTCTTTTTCTGTTGTCGTATAATGCAATTGTGCCCCCGTCATTGTCTTGCTAGCGTAATGGATCGGTTGGAAGTGTTTGTTCACTCTTTGTCCCAGAACCGCTCCAATAGCAAAATCACTAGCATCGCACATCAACTCAAAGGGCAGCTCCCAATTGGGGGTAACCAAGACGGGTGCCTTAGTTAGCTTATCCTTAAGCGAGTTGAAGGCTTCAAGATAATCTTTGGAAAAGATAAAAGGAGTATCTTTTTCCAAGAGGTGGGTCATCGGGTGAGCGATTTGAGAAAAATCTTTGATGAATCGACGGTAGAAGCCCGCATGACCCAGAAAACTTCTCATACCCTTCACGGTTGAAGGTGGAGGCAACTTGGCGATAACATCGACTTTAGCACGGTCTACTTCAAGACCGGCTTTGGAAATATTGTGTCCCAGCACGATGCCTTCTTTTACCATAAAATGGCATTTTTCCCAATTCAGAACAAGGCGAGTGTCTTCGCACCTCTTTAGCATACGTTCCAAATTGGCAAGGCAAGAAGAGAAGGAATCCCCGAAGACCGAGAAATCATCCATGAAGACTTCCATGGTTTGTTCAACCATGTCATGGAAGATAGCTAACATACACCTTTGGAAAGTCCCGGGCGCATTACATAAGCCAAAAGGCATTCTTTTGTACGCAAATGTGCCATAGGGACAAGTGAATGTTGTCTTCTCTTGATCTTGGGGATCGATGGGTATTTGAAAATAACCCGAGAAACCATCAAGAAAGCAGTAATATTCATTACCCGCTAATCGTTCAAGCATTTGGTCCATAAAAGGTAGAGGGAAATGATCCTTTCTCGTGGCATCATTGAGTTTGGGGTAGTCTATACAAACTCTCCACCCAGTAACGAGACGAGTGGAAATCAACTCGTTGTGTTCATTGGGAACAACGGTTATTCCGCCCTTCTTGGGCACACAATGGATTGGTCTAACCCATGGGGAATCCGAAATAGGGTAAATCATACCCGCATCAAGAAGTTTGATAACCTCTGTTTTGATGACTTCATGTATTTTTGGATTCACCCTTCGTTGGCTTTGAATAGTGGGCTTAAAGTCGTCCTCCATGAGAATTTTGTGTGTGCAGAAGTGAGGATCAATTCCGCGAATATCAAAAATTTTCCAAGCAATAGCCTTCTTGTGATCTTTCAACACGGTGATAAGTCGGGCTTTTTCGTCTTCCTTTAGGTCCTTAGCAATGATGACTGGCGACTTCTTCTCTTCTTCAAGGAATACATACTCGAGATGGGGCGGCAACTCCTTAAGTTCCAAATCCGGAGGATTTTCGACGGGAGGTTTATTCAAAGTTGGAGTATCGATAGCAATGACCGTGGGAGATGGAGGAGAAATAGTGTCTTCGTGGAGAAGATTTTCAAAGAAATGCATGTCTTCATCCCCATCGGTAGGAGAATCATCAGTAGCTAAATTCTCATCTCCCATGGTGTCTTCAAGATTGTTCCAAAATAAATCACTATCTCCAAATAGAGACAACGATGAATCAATAGAGGACACGGTCTCAACATTGGGAAGAGAGGTAGGAATACTTTTGCAAGCATCATTAACGTGTTCTTCACAAGCCTCATCAAGAACGTCAATACAATTAACACTCTCATATGAATAAGGCTGTTTAGACAACTTTCCCATGTTGAAGACTACTTTATCGTCACCCACTCTCATGATAAGCTCACCGGCTTCAACATCAATGAGAGTGCGACCGGTCTTCAAGAATGGACGACCAACAATTAGTGGCACACGAGGGTCCATCTCGTAGTCGACGACAACAAAATCAGCAGGAAAGGTGAATTTGTCGACTCCTACAATGACGTCTTCGGCTATCCCCACTGGATAAGCAACCGTACGGTTAGCCAATTCCAAAGTCATTTTGGTGGGGACTAGCTCTGGGAGAGATAATTGCTTCCAAACACTTAGAGGCATGAGATTAATACTGGCACCTAGATCGGCTAGGGCCATGCAATTCTCTACTCCCGAGAAATTGCAAGGAATTAAGAAACGACCCGGATCACCAAGCTTGGTTGGCAATTTCCTTAAGAGCACTGCAGAGCAATTCTCATTAAGTTGGGTGTTGGCAATATTGAGGAGCTTTTCCTTGTCGCTCAGAAGATCTTTAAACATTTTTGCATATTTAGGCATGTGAGCGAGAGCCTCAGCGAAGGAGATATTGAAATTCAGTTGTTTGAACATTTTAAGGAAGTTTGAAACCTGAATATCATCCTTGCTCTTTTGCTTCTCTTTCCTCAACCTAGAAGGATAAGGTATATTGGAAGAAGAGGAAGGCTTTGGTAGAATAGGATCACTCACATCCTTGGGTGGAGGAGGGGTAGAAGGAAGAAGTGGAGAAATTGGGGAAGGAAAAGGATGAGGAATAGGAGCAGGTGACTCGTTCTCCTTAGTCACAACCACCGGTGGAGGTATAGGAAGCTCGGGTTCCTTGGTACCTTTGCCACTTCGAGTGGTGATTGCTTTCATCTCCCCTCTTGGATTCGCAACGGTGTTACTCGGAAGAGTACCCGAAGAAGAGGGTGGATTACCTTGGAAGAAACTAGCCATCATGTTCTTCAAGTCATTAGTTTGGCTATCCAACGTATTTCTCATGTCGGCTCTCAAATCGTTTCCTTTCTTGACCAAGTCTGCTTTCAGGCTGAGCACTTCTCTCTGAAGATTTCCCACTATCACATCGTTAGTCCTCATATAAGTTCCACTTCTTGGTGAAGAGCGGTGGGTTGGTTGGGAGGAGCATTGTATGCAGGTGGTTGATAAGCAGGTTGTTGGTAGACTTGGTTGTTTCGTTGAGGTGGTTGTTGCTGCTTGTGAGGAGGTATGTATGGTTGTCGAGGTTGTTGTTGTTGTTGGGAGGGCGGTTTAGGTTTTGTTGTTGGTTTGGGTTGGTAGGAGGAAAACCGGGTGGGGAAAGATAATTGTTAGAACGGTAGCTCAGCAAGTTACGGTCACCTTGAGGTCTAGCTTGATAAGCAAGTTGAGGATAGGTGCCATATGCCGCATTCACATTCTCAGCAGGGTAGTCTTGGGTGGCAGTGCAAGTGGTGTAAGAATGAGGACCACCGCATATCTCACAAGGTTGGCTGACAGCGTTAACTTGAGCGTTTTTAGCGTTGTTGTTGTTGTTGTTGCAGACGGTGTGGGTGACAAGCGATTCAAGAAGCGTAGTGATTTTGTCCAATCGCTTGTCGCTGTCACTAGTGCTAGCACTAGCGACATTGGTCCGAACACTCTTGGTTTGCACACGAGACTTGTTCTCAATGATGTCCCAAGCAGCATTGGAAGTCTTAGCCAAAAGATTACCCCCCGAGGCACTGTTTAGTGAATCTTGGTCACTCATGCTTAAACCATTGTAAAAATTATTAATTTGATGTACTTTGGTAAAACCATGTTGTGGGCATTTTCTTAACAGATCTTTAAAACGATCCCAAGATTCACTGAACGACTCATCGTACTTTTGTTCAAAATTTATGATTTCATTCCGCAAAGCGGTAGTACGAGAGGGTGGGAAAAAGTAATTGATAAACTTTGTTTCCAAATCCGTCCATGAGAGAATACTCTGTGGCGGTTCTTTAGCAAGCCAATTCTGGGCTTGTCCCTCTAAAGAAAAGGGAAAAAGTTGTAACCTGATAACCTCTTGTGGAACAACATTGAACTTGACCGTGTTAGTGAGTTGCAAGAATCTCTTGATATGGTCGTGTGGATCATCAATGGTACGTCCCAAGAATGGTTGAGCGGAGACCATCTGGATAAAGCCTGATTTTAGCTCAAAGTTGTTGGCAGCAATTGGAGGTATGACAATTGGATCAGTGTTGCCATCTACATGAGCTTGCAGCAGTTCGATCATCGGGCGATTATCCGGAAGGGGCTCATTGTTGTTGTTATTGTTCATGTTGTTGAAGGGCGGGTTGTTGTTGTTATTCTTGTTTGGAGGTGGTACACCGGCCATGTCTAAGTGATCAAGAGGCTCGGGCTCTTGATAAGACGTGGATCGAGTGCGCATACACCTGCAAAAGAACTAACAAAGAAAAGCAAAGCAAAAATATTTTTGGTTTTTATGTTTTTTACTTTTTTTGTATTTTTGAAAATTTTATATTTTTTTTTTAGTGTTTTTGAAAATTTTTATGAAAAATTAACGTTCACGGGGAACGGATCCCAAAATCCAAGTTCTCACAAAAAACTGTTGATCTTAACGAGAAGAGCCGGCAGCGGCGCCATTTGATACTAGATATTTTTATCTCGTTTGAAAATTCGATCTCGGAATCTCCTCGAATTGATCTCGGTTCTAAGTGGAATGATTTGTTCTTGGTGTACAAAAGTGGGGTTTGGTTTGCTAATCTACTAAAAAGGGAAATGAATAAAGTAATAAAGATATAAACTTAAAACAATAAAAAATTAAAAAGCAACACTAGAATTAAAACTGGAAAATGCCCTAACTGAGAAACACTCTACTCGGAATAAAAATCTATACTGAATAAATGACCTATTCGGAATAAAATCTCTATTCGGAAAATATCCTATGCGGAATATTGCTATTCGGAAAAACATGTGCTATTCGGAAAAAAGGTCCTATTCGGAATAACTGCTCAATTCTGAATGTCAAAACATTCCGAATAAGGACAAAGTAAAATGCTTAATTCGGAATATACAAAATATCCCAAGTAAGGGAAAGTCTAAGGAAGCAATTCGGAATATTGGGACTATTCGGAATATGTAAAATATTCCGAATAAGGATGAAACAAACAAGCAAATCGGAAAGAATGAAATGTTCCGAACAAGAGAAAAGGGAATAGGCCTATTCGGAATAATTTTTGGCTGAAGAACAGTAACAGTTACGGCAAAAACGATTTTTAATCTAAATCACCAAAATACTCAAAAAGGTTTTACCAAATTAACCAATAATCATTTAAGTACCATAAATAACAAATCCCAACAATAAAAACACAAAATCAACAACTTTCAAAAGAGTAAAATCAATCAACAAGAACTTAAGAACTTGAAATAAAAGATGAAGATGAACAAGAGTAATGAAGAAATTGAATTGAAAGATTAATGTAAAAGTAGACAAGAGTAATGATTAAACACTTACAAGATTGAAAGAAAATGAAAAATCACCAAACACCCTAATGGTGTTGGTGATGAAACGAACCAAAGAAAATTGGGGAAGAAAAATAAAAACTAACTCCCTAATTGTGTGAAGGAAAAATCCTTTTATAGTCCTAGTGGTTGGTTGGTGAGTGGGCTTTATCCCTTTCTTCTTGTCTTCTCGTCTTTTCAGAAAAGTTGACGTTTTTGATTCTGATTCGGGATTTGTCGACGATTAAATCCAACTCGTCTTTTAATTTCTTCGTTAAATAGATTTGAGTTTCTTCGACATATGTAAATCTTCCATCTTTGGTCCTTTTCTTCGATAAATCTTCAAATAGGCCCATTGACTTCAAATCTTTTGCATCTCTTGGACAATAGGCTTCGTCTTTAGTCTTTTTCCTTGATAAAACCCGTGTAGTCCCATGTTTTCTTTAATATTCATCCGGTTAGCTCTGAAATAACAATAAACACAAAAACCACGCATAATTCCAAACAAATGATATTAAATACGTGTTTTGGTCTCGTTTTAGCCAGAATTAAGTGGAAAAAGGATGGGTGTTTACACACCTATTAGCCTTCAAAACCATTATACGAACCATTGTCGCAAAAACATCATACAATACGTTTTATAACGTTGTATACAGTTAAATAAAAACCGTAATATGAAAATGGTTATGTAAAACCAGAACACGAACATAATATCAGTAATAAGACCCCATATTGCTAGTCAGGCAATATATTATAATTCAATGCGTATATCAGTATTTTCATTTTTGGATTATTATAAGCTGCATGACATTGTTACTTTTCTTTAAAATATATCGGGTAGCTAACCCGTAATTCTTTTGCCCATCTAAAACAGCGTGTCGTCACAATAATCACGCTTATATAAATCTTCTCATACATAAATTCGCTTACCAATCAATGTGGCACGACGGGGATCAACCGTCAAGGCGCGAACTAGGGTGATCTTCCTCAAATAGTAATATTATATGCATAAGCGTCTGCCAAATCCCGGTAGTTCACAATTCATGCTAATGGGACTTTTAGTGACATAACCTAAGTAATAATAATCCATTTCATTTCATTCATTGGGTCATATAATCATTCGGGTCCATATCAATAAGCATACAATCAGGACTACTTGTGTTCTATTTTTTTTTATCAAAAATAGCATGTTATCTCCCTCGCGGGTTTATAAAACATTTCATAGAACATTTAAAAGAGTGCGAGGCTATAAACTCACATTGGTGTGGGAAGGCGGGTTATCGGCAATTAGCATGTATAGTACGTGCCTCGATCACGGGAAACCTAGACAAATAATACTCGGTCTTAGGCTATGCCCAATAACTTTATAAAATTTGTTATGTATATCTAATGATGTCATAAAATGATGATCAAGTGGGGTTTTATTTCCTTACACAACATTACTAGTTATTTAGTATTAGTTAGCTTAGGCTTATCATACTAGTTACACTAGTTTTAGCCCATTTACACATTAGGGCCCAATAAGCCCATTAAGAGTCCAATATCATTTTATTAGTCCATATATCTTTTTAAAACTAGGCCCATACTCATATGTTGGGCCCAAGTGGGTTAAGCCCATGAGTAAGTCCATTAATATTAAACCAAACTAGTTGGGCCTAGTGGTCCCACATGGCTAATTTGACCCATTATGGTCCATTAGTTACAAAGCTCGGTTTTGTCGATTTTTACTTGTCAAATGTGTTTACATATCAGTATATGAGTTATAAAAATGTTACATTAGACAGGTCCGACCATCTAAGTTTTATTTGGCGAAAACGTTAATCTTTCGGTTTTAGCCGAAAAGACGTAAAACTTATATATAGTTTGTAGTTTTAGAAAATATTTGAGTTTTACTTTTATAAAATGTCATATTTATTTATTTTAGTATACAAACTCATTGTATAATAGTTATTATTAGTTAGTGGCTTTTATATACTTATTTTATAATAATATTTACTTGAGTGCTATTTTTATATTATATAGTTTATTTACAAATCTGATTACTAAAGTCATGTCCACCATTTTTACCATATCTTGCGTTCTACAAGGAGTTCGAACCTCAAATTTGAACATCATAAACTAAATGACGTGTGCTACAAATAAATCTTTTATAGCCACTTCTCAATCATCTCTAAGTATTTTTAATAATTCGTCCAAAACAGACTATACAGATTTGTACCTCAATAATATTTTGATCATAACTTGCTCATTGTAATGATTCCATTGAGTGGCCAACTCACCACATATGTAAAAACCATTTATATATCTGTATATCCAATAATCTAAGCCATTTAACCAAGTGACCATATTGGTGCTTACTGTTTTATACAGCCTTTATAACTAGTCATGATTTTAACATGTTTACTTGTAGATTTTAACCTTTTTATCCTAATCTAGTAACACAAAATCCCCACACAGTATATTGATCATCATTTATCATCATATACATATACATTTTTGAAGAAAATACATAAATACATATTCAAAACAATAGGATGATAGAAAGAAATTGATCTCTAAACCAATCAATATGATGGAAAGGATGAGATTTTGGATGAACAAGGCTTGATCTTGCCACCAAATCTTCAACCTTTCAAGACAACTTTTTGGGTCCTTCAAATGGATGAAAACCTTCATGAAATCAGCCCTTGAACTCCATGTAAACTCCTTTTTACATGTTATGATCACCTCCAATCTTCATCTTTTTATGTGACTTCCAACATATGTGAATTATAGTTGAAGTTCATGGCTAGAATTTTTGATGAATGGTGGTGGTGGTGTATATGGGACGGCAAGACGAGGATGAGGGAGAGAGATTGGAAGAAATTTATCTAGTTTTCATGTATGAGAGAGTGTGAGAAATGGTTTAATGTTTTTTGTTAAGTGGTTTAGGAAATTTGAGGACATGTGTCCATAAACTTGTATAAAAGTGACACCAAGGGGTGTTGAGTAGCTTGTTTTGGCCGCCCATAGTGGGGGTGGGACAAGTGTATACTTGTTTCATCACCACTAATTTATGGGTACTCCTCGATTCTCGTTTTCTCGATTTACGTGCCCTCGGGTGGTTTTACGACAAACGTTTATATAGAATATTAATCTACTGCACAAAACGATTCTAATAAAAATTGTCTCATCAAAAACGGAGTTCAAAAGCGTAAATACGTAAACCTAGGGTTTCCGGTTTAATCGTAAAAGACGCTAAATTATGCACGTAAGTCCTAATTTCTTCTCGTAATTTGTGAGTTATGTGGTCTAAACAACCATCTCACTCAAATGTACCTTCAGACTCTACTCATTTAAAGTACAAGACATAATTTAAAAGGGCTTGTGAGTTATGTGGTCTAAACAACCATCTCACTCAAATGTATTGAGAGTGATTTATTGTACTAAATGTGAAAGGACTGATCATCGCACTAGCCAAAACTAGTGCTGATGCTCACAATACTGAAGCATCTCATTCCAAGGGAAATATGCCTTTCCCACCATGCATTCATTATGGTATGGGCAATCATCACTCAGATGACTGCCACTATTACCCTGTTTGTAATATTTGTGGAAGTTATGACCATGACACTCATGGACATAATCGAATCATCTCACTCATAAGAGGTATTAAACCCTGAAACCCAAACTCTATTACCAAATGTTGTGAAACTTGTGGAAGCGATGTCCACACTACATCTGATCACAACCATATAGAGTGGTTCAGAAGAGGTGAAGCCCTCCAGGCTAAGAAAGCAAAAGCTGTTCATACCTCTTCTTCTTCTGAGCAATCAGACACACCCTATACAAGAGGACCCTTCAGATCTAGAACACCTTCCAGATCTAAAACCCCCGCCCAAAAAAGGTGTGTTTCAAAACAAAACTGAACATTTCCTTAAATTGTGTAGTGTGATCTCAGGAAGCCTATTTGGTACCTAGATAGTGGCTGCTCAAGGCATATGACTGGCACTAAAAGTTATCTGCACAAGTACAAGGAGGAACAAGGTCCTAAAGTTGTTTTTGGTGATAACTCATCAGCTACTACTGAAGGATTTGGTTCAGTAAAATGCAATGGTATAGTTTTCTCAAGGGTAGCATATGTCAATGGATTGAAGCACAACCTCATCAGCATAAGTCAACTTTGTGATGCAAAGTATCTTGTGTTGTTTGACGACAAAAAAGGTATAATCTTCAATTCTAATCATGAAATTATGATGATTGCTCCCAGAATCAAAGATGTTTATGTCATGAACATGAACTCTACTCAGGATACATGCATCTTTGCTAAAGCTTCCAATATTACCAATTGGCTTTGGCATAAGAGGCTTTCACATCTCAATTTCAAAACAGTAACTTTGCTGGCAAAACAAAAGCTTGTTATCAGTCTTCCCTCACTTGTCTATTCCAAGGATAAACCATGCTTAGCATGTGAAAAAGGGAAGCACCATAGGGCTAGTTTCAAAACAAAGCAAACTTTCTCAATCAAAGTAATTCTTCATTTACTTCACATGGACTTATTTGTCCCCGTATCACCTAGGGACATTTTTCATGAAAAATATACACTTGTCATTGTTGATGAGTACTCTAGGTACACCTGGGTATATTTTCGGACAAAGTAAAGCCATGCACCAGATGCCATTATGTCTTTTATCAAAAGAGTTGAAAATCAATATGACACTCATGTCAAACAACTCAGAACTGACAATGGCACTGAATTCAGAAATCACACACTGATCAAATTCTGTGATGACAAAGGAATATCCCAAAATTTCTCATCTCCTTACACACCTGAACAAAATGTGGGCTGAAAGAAGGAACATAATTTTGATTGAACCAGCAAGGATAATGCTTGCTGGATCTGCTCTCTAAGCATTTTTGGACTGATGTTGTAGCTACTGCTTGCTACACTCAAAATAGATCCATCATTGTGAAGAGACATATGAATACTCCCTATGAAGTCTTCAGGGGGAGAATTCGAAACATCTCATTCTTACATGTGTTTGGGTGTCCAATATTCATTTACAATCACAAGGATCACCTTGGAAAGTTTGATGAAAAATATGATGATGGTTACTTCCTTGGATACTCTCTAGTATCTAAAGCATACAGAGTCTTCAACACAAGAATACAATATCTTGAAGAAACCTATAACATCACATTCAATGAAAGTTCTGAAGCTCTCACATTTACAAATCTATTAGATGATGAACTTCATATTCATGAATACCACAACTATCCATCTGATGAATTTCAACATTATGAGCCTTATCAAAGATATCAAACAGCAACTCAGTCCCTCATATTGATCCATTTGAAGATATGACAAGTCCTACAAAAGGAAATCTTTCAGTATCACATACTAATGGCTGTCATACAAATAATGATTAGTCTCAAAATGATCTAAATGGTCAGCAAGGCAACACAAATGACCAAAATGGTCAGTCTCAAAACAATCAGCATGCTAACACACATGATCATGATGATCAATCATATGAACCTACTGATGAACAATCTAAGCCCCTTGCTCAAAACTCTCCTACCATCTCTAGGGAATTAGGTCTTGGATGTGTTGCTTCTGACCAAGAAGGAAGCCCTTCATTGATTGAACCTTTGTCCACTGAATATCCTTCAGTAGACACTAGAGATAATCCAATTCTATGTCCATGTCATGGACATCCAAGTTCTAGCTCTAATCATGATACTAGCGCCTATTCTCCAGCTCCATAAAAATCTTGGACTAAAAATAGTCACATACAGCTGGTGAACATAATAGGCAATCTTGGTAAAGGTAGAGTCACTAGATCAATGGCAAAGAAACTGAGTGCTGCTTCATCTGTAGAATGCCTCTATGCAAAATTTCTATCATAAATTGAACCTACAAAGGTTTCTGAAGCACTCACACACCCTGGATGGGTGGATGCCATGCAAGAGGAACTGAATCAATTTGAAAGAAACAAAGTCTGGAAATGGGTTCCTCTTCCATATGGTAAATCAACCACTGGCACCAAATGGGTTTACAAGCTCAAAAGAGATGAAACCAATGTGGTGACCAAAAATAAAGCTAGACTGGTGGCCCAAGGATTCAATCAAGAGCCTGGTGTTGAATTTTATCAAACCTTTGCTCCAGTTGCACGTATGGAAGCCATACGAATATTCCTTGCTTATGCCACTTACATGAACTTAATCATCTACCAAATGGATGTCAAAAGTGAATTCCTAAATGGTGACCTAAAAGAAGAAGTTTATGTTACTCAGCCTCCAGGCTTTGAGAGTAGTAAATACCCAAATCATGTCTACAAGCTTTACCAAGCTTTGTATGGACTGAAGCAAGCAACAAGAGCATGGTATGAAACTCTCTCAACATTTCTCATTGAACATAAATTTGTCAGAGGAAAAATAGATAGCACCTTGTTTATCTATAAATCTAAAACTGACACCATTCTGGTACAAATTTATGTAGATGACATAATATTTGGTTCTACAAGCTTGAAACTTTACAAACAAGCCAAGCTTATGACCAGCAAGTTTGAGATGAATATGATGGGAGAACTCACATGCTTCCTTCGTCTTTAGATTAAACAATCTGACCAAGGCATCTCTATCAATCAAGAAAAATATGTCAAGGATCTGCTAAATAAGTATGATATCAATTGTGCTTCAGTGAAGACTCCAATGGTACCCCCTAATAATTTAGGACCTGATCTCAATGGACAATCAGTCAATAAGACTCATTATAGAGGTATGATTGGGTCACTCATGTACTTAATTGCAAGCAGGTCTGACATTCAATTCTCTACATGCCTTTGTGTAAGATACCAAGCAGATCCAAAGTAATCACACCTTACTGATGTAAAGAGAATCTTCAGATACCTAATAGGTTCACCAAGTCTAGGTCTTTGGTACCCCAAATCCTTAGGTTTTGATCGCAAGGGGTATTCAGATTCTGACTATGCTGGATGCAATTTGGACATAAAAATCACTTCTGGTGCCTACCAATTGCTAGGTGGCAAACTTGTATGTTGGAGTACTAAAAAGCAACAAACAGTTGCCATGTCTTTAGCAGAAGTTGAATATGTGGCAGCTGCTAGATGTTGTGCCAATGTTCTTTGGATGAAAAGCCAACTGGCTGATTATGACATAGAATATGAAAAGGTACCAATCTTTTGTAATAACACTAGTGCAATTGAAATATCCAACAATCCAGTCCTCCACTCAAGAACAAAACACATTGATATCAGATATCACTTTATCAGAGATCACATTGTGAAAGGGGACATTGAATTACATTTCATCCCCACTCAATACTAATTGGCTGATATCTTCACCAAACCACTGGATGAACCAACTTTCAAAAGATTGATAATAGAGCTTGGTATGCTGAACATTGATGATACAAAACCTGAACCTTCAGCATTCACTGAAGAAGTTTGAAGGTTCAGCATTTCTTAAAAGATTTTGATTAATGTCAAGTAGTAGTGTCTGAGTAAAGGAGTGTGCAATGTCATGTGTCTATTTCACCTTATGTGATTGTGAATATGATGTTTTGTCGACTTATCTGATTCTCTGAAGTTGAACAAATAATCACCAGTCATCAAAAGGTTCCTTCAGCAATGCTGAACAAAATTTTAATACAGCTGAGTAGCTAGGCCTGAGTAGAGGAGCGTGCAATGTCTTATGTCTTGTTCACTTATGTGAACATGTATATGGGGTTTTGTTGCTTCATCTGACGCACTGAAGCTCACAAGTATTGCCATCAGCTTCAACATATATGAGCAACAACATTTAAAACAAATCAATCATGTGATTCAAAAGAGTTAATGGCATTAAATTTTCTTGTAAACAAAACAAACATTCTTTCAAAAAGGTGTCATTTGTTAATTAAGCAAATTTCAAACGTCTCCATCCACAGTCAACAACTCCCTGACACATGGGGCGTTTCACTGTTCAAAGAAATAGAAAATCATACCTTTTTGCAGAACATTAATGAGAAAGTTTGTGCCAAATGTTCAAAAGAAACCCTAAAAGATTTTTAATTTTTTCAAATGATTTTAAAAACATTTTACAAATCAGTTCAAGTTTTTATATAATCCCTAACAATTGGATTTCATTCCACGTTTACAAATCTTTTATAAAAAAAACACACACAAACTTTCTCTCTTTCAAAACACACACAGAAACATCAATGGCTGAATCATCTTCTACTCTAAAGATTGCTAAGATCACTCTCAACCCATCCACTCATGTTAACTATCCCATTGATGATATCTTTTTCAAACCCAACAACATCACCTTACTCAAACCTGAATCCATTAAGTCTGTTCCTAAGGAACAAGTTTTGACTTATCTATCCAAAGTGTTTTAAGGTATGCTTTATTTGAGGATCCTGACATGATGTTTCAAAATGTACTAAAAGAATTTTGGTTTACAGCAGAGGCTTCTAACAACAAGAAGTCCATTGAGTTTGATTCTACCATGGTTGGGATCTATTGTAGATTTGGGTTAAAGTTATTTAGAAAGGTTTTGGGTTTATATTACTTGGAAAACCCTAGTGACTATGAAGCTATACCTGATGATTTTATGGTTGTCAAATATTTCTTTAAAGAGATTGGGTATACTGAAGAAATTACTAAAAAGGGGGGGTTAAAAAGAAGTTGTTTGCCACCAAGGTGGAAGTTGCTGATGTCCATTCTTATTGAATGTTTAGGGGGGGGGGGGGACTGGAGGCCTTGACCAGATCAACAAAAAAGATTCAATTATTTTATACTGTCTGGCCAAGGGTGTTAAAGCTGATTTTGGGAGGCTTATTTCTTAAGATCTCCATGGGAAGCTGGAGAAAAAGAATAGAAAGAAAAACGTTGTTTACACCAGATTTCCATCTCTCCTCTTTGATGACCATCTTGGAAATGACTTTTCAAAAATAAATGGAGAGAAACTAAATTTTAAGACCTTTGATCTCACACGCTGGAACATTCCAGTCAGCACCATTGATCCTCCTCTTACACAACCTATGCTGGACATCCGCTCAGCAGATGGTCCAGTAGTGTATAAAGCTCCAAAATACACTTCTCCAACTGGATAAGGGGATCTGAAAGGCAAAAAGCCTGGAGCTTCATCTAGACCTCGTCAGAAGCAAACGTTAATTAATACCAAGAAGGTTAGACGTGAGTCCAGAAAGAGGAAAACCCTCACACAATCTTCCTCAAAGAAGATTGATGATGATTCCTAAGGACATGCTTTGAATAAGAGTAAGTCCCTGGCCAAGGACAAGAACCCTAGCCAGCCGTCACCTTCAGTCTCTGCTGGAGGTGACATGCATAAAGAGGCCCAGAAGGCAACCCCTCTCTCAACTTCTTTAGGAGAGAAAGGTGAAGATGGAGCTCACCCTCAGCTCAGTAGTGTAGACTCAGCATTGGTAAGTACTTTCATTTTGAATAAAAGTGATACTTCATTACCAATTCATATCACTTGTCACTCTGAGTCTGCATCAGGGAATGATGTGTCAGCAAATCCAACAGCTGATGCTGAACCTAGCCTATCTGTTTCTAATGATGTAGTTCCCCCACAACAGGGTTCTACTGAGGGAACCAAAAACACTATCATTGATCTTAACTTACCAGGGACTCTTTCTCAGGATCCATCAGGTCAAACCAACCCTAGTGGTGAAGGGCTTGAAACTAATCCACACACTAAAGATGATGCTCAGAAGATTCCCAAAGAAGTGAATCTCACCACTGGAGCCAAGGTGGGACACTTGACTTCATTTGTAGTCTTCATGTCTGGGGATGATTTGGAAAAAGAACTAGGGTTCAGTGAAAGAATTCTAGTCAATCTGGATGACAGTGATGAAGAGACTATTGATGCAACACTAAAGCCACCTTCCCCGAGAACAGAACAGGTAAAATAATTAACAAATCAAGTGTTGATTCTTCAATCACAGGTGGCCATACTGAAGGAAGAAAAGGTGCTTGCTGACACTGAAATCTCCACTCTCAAAGCAAGAGCAATTCCTCCTTCTGCTGAACAAATCAAGGATGTCATCACTGCTGCTTTAAAGCCTTTAGTCTAAGATATGGCCACCACCACTTCCTTAAAGTAAGAGATGTCCTCTCTTATGGACTCTATTAACGGTGCTTCCATGGAGTTTCCACCAGAATTCACACCAGTTCCTGGCCAAGTTAATACTTTGTGTGATTCTGTGTCAAAGATCAAAGATCGAGTGACGTTGTTGAAGAAACAATAGCTGACCATATCCGATGAGGATCAACAGAAACTACATGACCTTGACATTATTCCAGCCATGCTGGTCAAGGTAACTACCACTCTTGATCATCTTTGTGGCCTGTTCTCTGTTGGTGGGTCATCAGAAGCTGTTGGGCAGTCTTCTGCTAAGGGGGGAGAGAAACACAATCCAGCAGCTCTTTCAGAAACATGCCCAAAAGAAGGCTCAGAAAACAATCTGTTGTCTATGAGTCACCTATCACTGAAAAGAGCCCATCAAAGGGTAAGGGGGAGTCATCACCTAAAAATGATCATATGCAAGGGCTGACCACAAGTGGGGAAACATTTGATAGTGGTTCACCTCCCTTTATACCCAAGAACAAAGGAGATTTTACTATGAATGATCGATTGATCAAGCTGGAGTGGCTACTCAGGAAGAACTTGACAAGTTATACAAGCTTCATCAAGAAGAAAAGCTAAGAGATCTAAAGCTAAGCTTGTATGAACAAATTGGAAAAGCTGAAGTAGAAAGTGTCTTCAAGAAGAAAGTGTTATATGAAAAGTTTTGTATAACAAGGCTTAACAGAAAAAATATCTCACCAATCATCAACGTTGATATGCTGACCAACAAAGGTGACATTCATCTCAAGTTCTATATGGGTGATGGAACTGATGAGATACTTGAAAACTTTCAAGGAAAAGAACTTTCTTACACTGAATGGACTGAAATGAGTGAGATGATTAAGAAAAGAAAATCCAAAAGATGGGATGAAGTTCGCACCAGAGTTGAGAACTATATGAGAAATCATGAAAGACTGGGTGAGATTTTGAACATAAACACTCAAGTTTCTCTAGAGGACAAGATCAAATACTAGAGCTGGACAAAAGAGCAAATCTGATACAACCTGAAGTGGGTGACATCTTTGTCACCACTAAGAAATACAAAGGCTTTGTTCAGTTCCAAAATCATCTCCCTGGTCATGTACTGGACGAATCAGAACAAGGAATGATTATGTTTAATCATCAAGAACGTCAAGACTTTGTGGGCATAAGTGATCTTGATGAAATGAACAATGAACTTCTATCGAATGTTAAAAGGATCTTTTACTCTTTTCATGGTGGTCCAGGACGTACTGATGTGCTAAAACCTTCAGCATGTGCTTGCTTGCTATATTGGACCACAGAAACTCAGACTCCCATTATTGAAGAACTTAGGCCTAAG
Organism: Glebionis coronaria; assembly: GCA_025667525.1. NCBI lineage: Eukaryota > Viridiplantae > Streptophyta > Magnoliopsida > Asterales > Asteraceae > Glebionis > Glebionis coronaria. The sequence goes on along the minus strand of CM046879.1, from coordinate 317,195,441 downwards.
GATATTTGAAATCATTTATATTGTTTTTGTTGTAATTTGTAAAGTTCATGAATAAATGATTATCTGATGTTTATAAGTATTTAATTGTTCAGTGCAAGTAAGAAGAAGTTGTTATGCTCACTTACTACTGACATTAGCCTTAGGCTATTTGTATATCCAAATAGGGGGAGATTGTTGGGTCAGTATTTACTGACCCTGAAGCAACTCTACAATTTGAATATAAAATCCCCCTAAGTGTTTCATGCTCAGCAGTAAGGCCAGTCAGCTGAAGGATGACTAGAGGAACAAAGTTCCTACTGAAGACTTTATAGCTGAAGAAAGTTCAGCAATCCCCTTCCAGTTAACTTAGACGACAAAGGAGTCTTTTCTTTAAATACTAGGCGGTCTAGTTGCTGAAGAACAAGGACTGAAGAAGGGCTTTCAGTTCACTTTGGTTTGACAATACCAAACTGAATGATGTCGATCTCCTCTAGGATACAGAAGACTCTTCAGTATTCTGATGGTTTGCATTACGCGAGAAAAGATAACTTCAAGTCAAAGTAGGTTTCTTGTATACTTAGATAAAAGTACAAGCTTTATCTTTTCTAGATTGGTTTAATATGTACTTTGTACTGTTTATCCAGCATGGGCATCAACCACCCACTAGATAAACCCATGCATTGAAACATGCACAATGCAAACCCTAGTTTACACTGCCTATATAAGGAGTGTACATTGGGAAAGTAATACAAGGCTTTTACCAAGTATAAAATATTATCCTCCGATCTTTTCGAATTGATTATTGGTAGAAAGTGCGACTCAATTGTCTTTTGGTGAACAAGAGGATGGTTTGGTTTGGTTATCTAATTTAAACTAAAAGCAAGCATGAAAATGTCGTTGAGTAAAATTAAAGCGTTTAATTTTTAAACTAGAAAATTATTTGGAAAAACACTTAAAACATAAAACTTTGTAAAACTTTAAAACTTAAAAGCTCAAACTATCGAAATTCAACAAGTCCCTTCTATCGGAATGCACCAAAACTAGAACCATCGGAATAATTAAATGCAAAGCTATCGGAATGATAAAGGTGAAAGTCCATCGGAATGTTCATCTGAATACCCATCAGAATTACAAAATCAATACTGTCGCAATGATGTATGTCGAAATGTCCTAGATCGGAAAGTCCAGATCGGAATGCAAGCTGTCGCAATATGATTCTATCGGAATATAGTTAACAAAATTTGGGCAGCGTTTCGACTTAAGGCAACCTTAAATCCCGTCGGAATATGCGATCGCAATAAGCGATCGCAATCCAGATCGGAATAAGGGGGTAAACTCCAAGTTATCGCAAAGTAGAACCCTTGATGGGTTATTGCGATAGACACAAGCAATCGATCGGAATGTGTAAATCCCCAATATTGCGATGAAAGCAAACTTAATCCGAATTTGGTGGTAAGCTTAAAACTCAATAAGCACATACAATAAGCTACTTTATCCCACCCTTAAACAACTCCACAGGCATAAATTTTGTAACTTTCAAAACTCAAAATAGGCAAACTTAATAAATCGAATCTTTTAAAAACACTAAACTTTTTAAATAATCCAAAAATGCAATAAGCTAAAACATGAAATAAGCCAATAAGCATAAAGAGCTTATAGCCTATACGTATAAGAGCTTATGTAGGAACAAGAAATATTAACCTTTTAATCACGAAATCATCAAATCAAACGTGTGAAGTGTAATATTCGGATCAAAAAGTTAAAGTAAACCAAGAAATGTAGAAAGAGATTAAAGAACAAAATACTTAAACTTGAATTTTGATTAATGAAATCCAAATACAAAAAGCTTAAACTTGAAAGATTAAAAGAAAGAAAAGATGAAAAACTTAGTGAGAGAAAGTTTGGAACTTTCTCTCTCTAAAAACTAGAAAGGAAAAAGTAAAAGTGAAACTAGCTAACTACCCTCCTAATGTGATTAGGAGGGTATTTATAGGCTAAGTGGGAAGTGTATGTGTGGTGTGCTTCCTTCTTTCTTTTCTTCTCGAGTCGATTTAATTCTTTGTCTTTTGTTGACGTTGTCCCGGGATTTGAACTTATCTTAATAATTTTCTTCTATAATTTAGACTGGAGTTCTTCGACTTCATTAAACTTCCGTCTTTAGACTTTTTCTTCGATAAATCTTCAGAATAGGTCTTGGACATCCGTTCTTTAAGCACTCTTGATCTCTTGACTTCGTCTTTTCCCGTTTTCTTCGATAAAAGCCCGTGAAAGCCCGTGTTTTCTTCCTTTTTCATCTTTTGGTCCTAAAACACAATAAAAACACAAACCACGCATAATTCCGACTTTTACGACATAAAATACACGTTTTGGTCATGTTATTATTGGAAATAAGTGGTAAAAGGATAAGTGTTCTCACACTTATTAAATCCACTACACTTGACCATTGCAATGTCCTCATGCAATGCATTAATTTTAAAGCAAGCTTTACATTTTCCATCATAAATAACCCACCTTGGCCTTTATTAAATACTAAACATTTAGGGAAAATAAAAAGATAAAAACAAGTAAAGAAATAAAGACTTACATTGGGTTTTGGCTGCCATGAACGTTTATCATCCTCAAGTTTCACGTTCCCCATACCAAGCTTAAAAACGAGATCATTGTTATTATAAGTTAGCAAACTAACACGAATTCATGTGGGCCATTTATTCACTTAGACTCCCTTATTCCTAGGTGTATCTCTTATATTTTATTTTTGTCTTGAATGATCACGAGGATGCATTGTTTGACTTATTTCGATAGTTATTTAGGCCGAAAACAAAGTGGACGATTTAATCAATAGTTAGCTGAAGGAAAAAATCTTTTAAAACTGCTTCTCGGGACCTCACAAAGTTCATATCTTGGCATAACTCGCTTCACGATTTGAGACCTTTCTCGGACCGATATTTGGCAGCAACTTCATACTTTGAATCTTGGGAGACGTTCATGAGATAATGGTCTTCTCTTCATAATAGGAATTTCTTCACTTGAACTTTTTGAGAGATTCTTTATATTTAGACCATGACTTCTTCATTTTTCTCCAATCTTTATTTTGGACTTTGATATACAACGATCCGCCTCCTTTTAGGACTTGGATCTATTTATCCTCATACCTTGTTAGGGCCTTTTTGGATAGAATTCTCCATGATCTTTTGGGGAGTATTTGCTTTTCGTCGTGTGTCTTGATCCTTCATATTGATTTTCGACAAATGATTCTTCACATCACTTTTGGATCTTTAGCAACAAAAAATGTAGCCCTCATGCCTTGTTAGGGCCTTTTCGGACTCGCCAATCTTCGCATCCCACTTCAGTAAGTTATGCCTTAGCTATAAACTCTAATTAATACCGAGCAACTTTTAAACGATCTTGGGCTAGAAGCTAAGTAACTTTTCAAATCGTACAGCCTTATTTATTGCAGATAAATTTATTAACAAGCGATGGGAGAATAGGCTCATAATCAACTCACATAAATTCACGAAAGAATACCAAACTTATAATTGACTCTATCATCTCTCGTCCTCCACAGTTTAAAATCTCAAGGAATGAGACTCGTGGATGCTTAGCCAATTAAATCAAAGTTTTGGGTTTTCGAGTCGCCTATAGGATCTTGCAACTTCTTAGACTTTTTCAAGTTTAGAAATCGCATTTTAAAGTTCCCTTGATTAACAACTTTCTAGGATCAATTATAGGAACTTGCGAAAAGTTCTTGTTCTTAACCCGTGAGAGTTAAGACTTTCGCGTTTTAAAGCTCCCTATATAAAAGCCTAGCAAAACTTGACTTAAACACTTTAAGGATACTAGCTAGAGTAAACTTAGATAAGTAAACTCGGGTTGAGTCAAAATATTCACGACTTTGAAAAATTTAAAACCACTTTATTGAAAATTTATTCTAGCAAAGAAAGTAAATAACGATAACAAAGGAAAACTACAAGGCCAAAATAGATTAAAAATTTTGAAAAATGTCGAAAAATCAAATTTTCTGGTTAAAATGAGGGCAAATTCATGGAAAAGACCACTTACTTTGATAGAAGTCCCCCCTACACTTGATGTAAACATTGTCCTCAATGTTTAAGCATGTGGGAATAAACTCCCCTACACTTAGGACATTGTGCACTTTGTTTAAGTCTTGCTAAGGAAAGGACAACTAAAGTGATTGCAATGTGAACATATAAGATATGAAAAATTGAATCACGACAGTTTAGGATAGAACCAGGAAGACGAGAACACGGAATCACGGTTCGTCAAAAGTCATCGAGGTGCTCTTTGAAGCTTGAATCCCTGCACAAAATAAGAAACAAGACAACCAACACATATGGAGCTCCCCCCTACACTTATTATGAAAGCGGTAAAGGATAGATCACAGGTTGCCTTCCGAGAAGCGCTTCTTTTTTATAACCGATTCACCAGCCTGACTCGACCCAAAACTAGTTCATGGGAAATGTGGTGAGGGATGGAATCATCTCATGAGAGATGTCCTCACCAAAGTACAACTTCACGCGCTGGCCATTCACCTTAAAATTGGGCCCATTTGGCTGAGAAAGCTCAATGGTGCCATATGGGAAGACTTTGGCGACGGTAAATGGACCAGACCAGCGGCTCTTCAACTTGCCAGAGAAGATCTTCAACCGAGAGTTAAAAAGTAAGGCTTGATCACCAACGTGGAACTCTCGGTTCTTAATTCTAGCATCGTGGATGATCTTGGTCTTCTCCTTGTAGATCAATGACTTATCGTAAGCTTCATTCCTCAGTTCATTAAGCTCGTTGAGTTGAATCTTGCGAAGATCACCGGCTTTGTTGATGTCGAAATTAGCCCACTTCAAGGCCTAGTATGCCTTATGTTCCAGCTCGATAGGGAGGTGGCATGCTTTCCCGTACACAAGACGATAAGGTGTACAACCAATCGGGGTCTTATAAGCTGTACGGATAGCCCACAAAGCATCATCTAACTTATCGGCCCACGCGGCACGATGCTCTCCCACAGTACGTTCCAGAATTCGCTTCAATCCACGGTTGGAAATCTCAGCTTGGCCATTGGTTTGAGGATGATAAGTGGTTGAAAGATGGTGATTGACACCATACTTAGCAATGACTCTTGCAAATTGATCATTGCAAAAATGAGTCCCGTGGTCACTGATTATAGCATGAGGAACACCAAATCGAGCAAACAGCTGCTTTAAAAAGTTCACAACCACCCTCGCATCGTTCGTAGGGAGAGCTTTTGCTTCAACCCATTTGGATACGTAGTCAACGGCTACGAGGATGTACTTGTTCCCTTTGGATGATGGAAATGGCCCCATAAAGTCGATGCCCCATACGTCAAAGATTTCACATTCTTATATGAAATTTTGAGGCATCTCCTCTTTTTGTGTGATCTTGCCTTGGCGTTGGCAAGCATCACAATGCTTAACCATTTCGTGAGCATCACGATAAATGGTGGGCCAATAGAATCCAGAGCTAAACACTTTCTTAGTGGTGTAGTTGGGACCAAAGTGACCACCGGTGGGTCCTTTATGGCAAGCATCAAGGATTTGTAAAGCTGCCGGCCCATCAACACGTCGACGAAAGATCAGCACATTATTTGAAGAGATAAGGGTCATCCCAGAAGTATTAAAGAACTTCTTCTTTTGTTGGGATGTTAACCCTTTGATGAGAATACCACCCGCTAAGTAGTTTGCAATGTCCGCAAACCAAGGGGTGTCATCAAGATTGGAATGAATAGACATTAAGGTCTCAAGGGGAAAAAAGTCATTGATCTCTTGATTCAGATGATCCCCTTGATAAGGATCCTCAAGTCTACTCAGATGATCCACTGCTAGGTTTTCGGCTCCCTTTTTGTCACGAATTTCAATTCTGAATTCCTGAAGGAGCAGAACCCAACGAAGAAGTCTTGGCTTGGAATCTTGCTTATTCAACAAGTACTTCAACGCGGAATGGTTGGTATAGACAATTGTGGTGGAAAGGACAAGATAGGGGCGGAACTTCTCAAAAGCAACACTACAGCTAAAAGCTCTTTTTCGGTAGTGGTATAATGCAATTGAGCCCCCGTCATTGTCTTGCTAGCATAATGAATTGGTTGGAAGTGTTTGTTCACTCTTTGGCCCAAAACCGCTCCAATAGCAAAGTCGCTAGCATCGCACATCAATTCAAAAGGTAGCTCCCAATTAGGGGTGACCAAGACCGGTGCCTTAGTTAGCTTATCCTTAAGAAGATTGAAGGCTTCAATACACTCTTTAGAAAAGATAAAAGGAGTATCTTTTTCCAAGAGGTGGGTCATCGGGAGAGCGATTTTAGAAAAGTCTTGGATAAATCGACGATAGAAGCCCGCATGACCAAGAAAACTTATCACACCCTTCACGGTTGAAGGTGGAGGTAATTTGGCTATGACATCCACTTTAGCACGGTCCACTTCAAGACCGCCTTTTGAGATTTTGTGTCCTAGCACAATGCCTTCTTTTACCATAAAATGGTATTTTTCCCAATTTAGAACAAGGCGAGTGTCTTCGCACCGCTTAAGCATACGTTCTAAATTGGCAAGGCAAGAAGAGAAGGAATCACCATAGACCGAGAAATCATCCATGAAGACTTCCATAGTTTCTTCAACAATGTCATGGAAGATAGCCATCATACACCTTTGGAATGTCCCAGGAGCATTGCATAAGCCGAAAGGCATTCTTTTGTAAGCAAATGTTCCATAAGGACAAGTGAATGTGGTTTTCTCTTGGTCTTGGGGATCGATGGGTATTTGAAAAAAAAACCGAGAAACCGTCTAAGTAGCAGTAATAGTCATTACCCACTAGACGTTCAAGCATTTGGTCCATGAAAGGAAGGGGAAAATGATCCTTTCTCGTAGCATCATTGATTTTGCGATAGTCTATACAAACTCTCCACCCTGTAACACGGCGAGTAGGAATCAACTCGTTGTTTTCGTTGGGTACAACGGTGATTCCGCCTTTCTTAGGCACACAATGGACTGGACTAACCCATGGTGAATCCGAGATTGGGTAAATCATGCCCGCATCAAGAAGTTTTATAACCTCTTTTTTTATAACGTCATGGATCTTGGGATTCACCCTTCTTTGGCTTTGAATAGTGGGTTTAAAGTCGTCCTCCATGAGAATTTTATGTGTGCAAAAGTGAGGATCAATTCCACGAATATCGGAGATTCTCCAAGCAATCGCTTTCTTATGATTCTGCAGCACGGCGATAAGTCGGGATTTTTCTTCTTCTTTCAGGTCCTTTGCGATGATGACCGGTAACTTCTTGTTGTATTCAAGGAAAACATACTCGAGATGAGACGAAAGATCCTTAAGCTCTAAATCCGGAGGATTTTCTATGGACGACGTAGTCAACTTCGGATCATCGGTAGAGATAGCCTTAGGAGATTGTGGAGAAATATGGTCCTCACTGAGAAGTTTCTCAATGGTACGAATGTCTTCATCCCAATTGGAGGGAGAATCGTCATATTGCAAATCCACATCTCCCAGAGTTGCTTCAAATTCTTTCAAGAGGAAATAACTTTCTCCAAATGGAGTTAATGACGGAGCGATTGAGGCAACGGTCTCAACATTGGGTAGAGAAGAAAGATTACTTTTACAAGCATCATTAAAGTGTTCTTCACAAGCCTCATCGAGAACATCAATAGCATTAACACTCTCATATGAATAAGGTTTCTTAGAAATCTTACCCATGTTGAAGAAAATTTTATCGTCACCAACTCTCATGATTATTTCGCCCGCGGCTACATCAATGAGAGTGCGACCGGTCCTCAAGAAGGGACGTCCAATGATTAATGGAACACGGGGATCCATCTCATAGTCAACGACAACAAAATCCGCCGGGAAGGTGAATTTGTCAACGCCAACGAAGACGTCTTCGGCTATCCCCACTGGATAAGCAACCGTACGGTTAGCTAACTCCAAAGTAATTTTGGTGGGGACTAGCTCGGGGAGAGATAATTGCTTCCAAACACTTAAAGGCATTAAGTTTATACTAGCACCTAGATCGGCTAGGGCCATGCAATTCTCTACTCCTAGGAAGTTGCAAGGAATCAAGAAGCGACCGAGATCACCAAGTTTGGTGGGCAATTTCCTTAAGAGAACCGCGGAGCAATTCTCGTTAAGTTGGGTATTAGCAATATCAAGAAGCTTTTCCTTGTCACTAAGAAGATCTTTAAACATCTTCGTATATTTAGGCATGTGAGCGAGAGCCTCGGCCAAGGAGATGTTAAAATTCTATTGTTTAAACATTTTAACAAAGTTTGAAACTTGAATATCATCCTTGCTCTTTTGCTTCTCTTTCCTCAACCTTGAAGGATAAGGTATATCGGATGAAGAGGAAGGCTTTAGAGGAATAGCATCACTCACAACCGTGGGTGGTGGGGGAATGGGGTAAGAAGGTAAAGGAGGTGAAGAAAGTTGTTCTTTTTCCTTGTTCACAATCACGGGTGGTGGTGTAGGAAGCTCGGGTTCCGTATAACCTTTTCCACTACGAGTGGTGACTGCTTTCATCTCCCCTCGTGGATTAGCAACGGTGTTACTCGGAAGAGTACCCGAAGAAGAGGGTTGATTACCTTGGAAAAGCGAACCGATCATATCACGTATATTATCCGCTTGAGTGCTGAAAGAGTCTCTCATGTCTGCGTGAATATCATTGCTTTGTTACGCCATGTCATTCCTTAGCTCTGCTCGAATATCACTCCCTTGTTTCGCCATGTCTCCCTTCAAGTTGATGAATTGACTCTGAAGATTCGTCACCATCTCTCTATTAATCCTCATGAACGTCTTGATGTCTTGATTCAACGCCGTTGGTTGATTGAGAGGTGGAGCTTGGTAAGCTTGAGAATTTCCTTGAGGTGGGTATGGGTTTCTTTGGGATTGATATTGATTGTTAGCACGAGGTTGGGTTTGGTTATTTCGGTTATAGCTTTGTTGTTGGTTTTGGTTTTAAGGAGTAAAACCGGGTGGTGAAAGATAGTTGTTTGAACGATAACTTAGCAAGTTACTGTCTCCTTGAGGACGAGCTTGATAGCCTCCCGTGGGATAGGTACCGTATGTCGCGTTAACGTTTTCACAAAAATTGCCTTGAGTAGAAGGAAAATCATTGTAAGAATGAGGACCACCACATGTGTCACAATAAATAGCAACGGCTTTAGCTTGTTGAGTGTGGTTATTAGCCAAAATTTGCATATTTTTTCTCATTTCGATAATGGCTCGTTCCATGGCGGACATGTCGGTGGTGGAAGAAGTAGATGAAACATTGACTCTCGGATTAGATCTTGAGGATGCGGATGAATCCCAATTCTTGTGGTGAGTAGTCATGTTTTAAATCAACTCTCTACACTCCTCCGGTCTCCTTTTCATAAAAGTACCACCGGCGGCGGCGTTGATCGTGTCACGATCACGAAAAGTGAGACAATTGTAGAAAGTATCAATGAGAGTGACGGGGAGCATGTCGTGTCACGATCAAATCATTGTAGCGTTCCCAAGCATCAAAGAGCGATTCATCATTGTCTTGCATGAATCCATTAATTTGGTTACGAAGGCTTGTGAACATGGATGGTGGAAAGTAGCGCGAAAAAAATCGTTGAGTCACGTCGTCCCAAGTATGAATAGAATTCTTTGGGAGACTGTCAAACCATTTTTCGGCATGGTGAGAGAGCGAGTGGGGAAATAGTTGAAGGCGAAGTACATCCATAGAAGCACCGGGCAACTTCATGCTTTGGGTGATGGTAATGAATTTGTCGAGGTGTTTGTTGGCATCATCATCCGGTATTCCGCGAAATGGATTAGTTTGCACTTGTTGTATCATGTGATGCTTCAACGAAAACTCTTGAGCCGTGATTTGCATCGGCACAATCGGTCCTCCGCGTCCGTTCATGGTGGGCTAACACAATTCCTCCATTGTTCGTAAATCAGGTAGGGGAGTATTGTGGTTGTTATTATTGTTATTCAAATTGGCTAGAGGTGGGTTATTATTGTTGTTATGAACACCAGCCATATCTAAATCTTCACGAGTCTCGGGCTCAGAATAATTGAAGATCTAGTACGCATACACCTGCAGAAGAAAAAGATACCAAAGAAACAGAGAATATATATATCTATATATAATCTTTTGGTGCAAAACCTTTGGAAAAGAAATGTTTTTTTTATGATTTTTCAAAGTTTTTTTATTTTTGAAAAGTTTTATAATTTTTATGGATTTTTGAAAATTTTGAGCAAGGAAAATAACGTTCCTAAAAGAACGGATCCCAAAAATCCAACGCGTCTCTCACTAAAAACCGTTAATGTTAACGAAAAGAGCCGGCAGCGGCGCCATTTAGTACAAGGCTTTAACCAAGTATAAAATATTATCCTCCGATCTTTACGAATTGATTATTGGTAGAAAGTGCGGCTCAATTGTCTTTTGGTAAACAAGAGGATGGTTTGGTTTGGTTATCTAATTTAAACTAAAAGCAAGCATGAAAATGTCGTTGAGTAAAATTAAAGCGTTTAATTTTTAAACTAGAAAATTATTTGGAAAAACATTTAAAACATAAAACTTTGTAAAACTTTAAAACTTAAAAGCTCAAACTATCGAAATTCAACAAGTCCCTTCTATCGGAATGCACCAAAACTAGAACCATCAGAACAATTAAATGCAAAGCTATCAAAATGATAAAGGTGAAAGTCCATCGGAATGTTCATCTGAATACCCATCGGAATAACAAAATCAATACTGTCGCAATGATGTCTGTCGGAATGTCCTAGATCGGAAAGTCCAGATCGGAATGCAAGCTGTCGCAATATGATTCTATCAGAATATAGTTAACGAAATTTGGGCAGCGTTTCGACTTAAGGCAACCTTAAATCCCGTCGGAATATGCGATCGCAATAAGCGATCGCAATCCAGATCGGAATAAGGGGGGGTAAACTCCAAGTTATCGCAAAGTAGAACCCTTGATGGGTTATTTTTTTTTTTTTGGGTAACCCTTGATGGGTTATTGCGATAGACACAAGCAATCGATCGGAATGTGCAAATCCCCAATATTGCGATGAAAGCAAACTTAATCTGAAATTGGTGGTAAGCTTAAAACTCAATAAGCACATACAATAAGCTACTTTATCCCACCCTTAAACAACTCCACATGCATAAACTTTGTAACTTTCAAAACTCAAAATAGGCAAACTTAATAAATTGAATCTTTTAAAAACACTAAACTTTTTAAATAATCCAAAAATGCAATAAGCTAAAACATGAAATAAGCCAATAAGCATAAAGATCTTATAGCCTATACGTATAAGAGCTTATGTAGGAACAACAAAGATTAACCTTTTAATCACGAAATCATCAAATCAAACGTGTGAAGTGTAATATTCGGATCAAAAAGTTAAAGTAAACCAAGAAATGTAGAAAGAGATTAAAGAACAAAATACTTAAACTTAAATTTTGATTAATGAAATCCAAATACAAAAGGTTTCGACTGGATTTGTTTCTCATTATGAGAATTTCCTTGGCATGGAAGGTATTACTATTCCGCTTGATACTCATAATCTGTTTACTAATACTCTTGTTGGTTCCAAGGCGTTATCCATGATTCAGTTGGTGTCTGATGCGGAGATAAAAAATGCATTGTTTTCAATGTGTGATGATAAAGCTCCGGGTTCTGATGGTTACACTGCTGCCTTTTTCAAAAAGGCGTGGGATACGGTGGGTGATACTTTCACGTGTGCTATTCAGGATTTCTTTCGTAATGGTAAATTGCTTCAGGAAGTTAATCATACTATTATTGCTTTAATCCCTAAGGTGTCTACGCCGAGTACTATTAATGATTATCGTCCTATATCCTGTTGTAATGTCAGTTTTAAATGTATTAGCAAAATTATTGCTAATCGCATTAAAGGTGACCTTGGTGATTTAGTGAGTGTTAATCAATCTGCGTTTGTCCCGGGAAGAAGGATTTCAGATAATATTCTCCTTACGCAAGAGTTAATGAGAAGTTACCATCGTCACATTGGTCCACCTAGATGTTCGTTTAAGATTGACATTCAGAAAGCTTATCATACGGTGGATTGGGGTTTTCTTCGTGGTATTCTTGTTGGTTTTGGGTTTCATCCAATTATGATCAATTGGATAATGAGTTGTGTTTCTACCACATCTTATTCGGTCTGTATTAATGGTAATTTGTATGGTTGGTTTAATGGTAAACGGGGGCTGCGGCAAGGGGATCCTTTATCTCCTTATTTATTTACTCTTGTTATGGAAGTTTTAACTCTCATGTTACAAAGAAAGGTGGCTGTAGCTGCGGATTTTCGTTATCATCATCATTGCGAGAAGCAGAGGTTAGTAAATCTTTGTTTTGCTGATGATCTGTTCTTATTCGCTAGGGGTCATCTGGATTCTGTCTCTGTTATATTGGATACTTTGGAGGAATTCAAGAATGTCTCCGGGTTGGTGCCTAGTATTCCTAAGAGTACTGCTTATTTTTGTAATGTGCCTAGTAGGATTAAGCTAGTATTCTTACTCTTACGCCATTTGCGGAAGGAACTTTACCTGTTAGATACCTTGGTGTTCCCCTTATTTCCTCAGGGCTTCGGTATCGTGATTGTAAAATTTTTGTTGAGAAGCTTGAAAATAGGGTTAATGATTGGCGGAATAAGATTCTTTCTCTTGCAGGGAGAGTGCAACTTATTCGTTCTGTTCTTTCGTCAATGCATATTTACTGGGCGTCTGTATTTATTCTTTCTGCTAGAGTTATCTATGAGCTTGAGCAGATTATGCGTAGTTTCTTGTGGTGTCAAGGAGAGATGAAGCGGGGTAAAGCTAAAGTAGCCTGGAACACTGTTTGTAAGCCTCTGATTGAAGGTGGTCTGGGTATACGTAGGTTGGATGAATTTAATGCAGCTCTAATGACGTCGCATGTATGAAGTATTCTTTCTAAAAGAGAGTCTCTATGGGTGCGTTGGATTTATGATTATAAATTTAAAGATCGAAGTTTCTGGGATGTTCCATGTATTGGTGATGTTAGTTGGAGTTGGCGTAAGCTTCTTCAGCTTCGGAGTATTATTCGACCGTTTTTTTGGCACCAAATTCATGATGGTAGAGATACATCTATGTGGTTTGATAAATGGGCTGATGAATGCCCAATTCAAGATACTATTTCTGTTAGACATATTAATCGTTCAGGATTTGCTTTATCGGACAAGGTAAGGGATCTTATTATGAATGGAGCTTGGAGATGGCCGTTGGACTGGTATGACCGATTCCCGAATATTGTTTCTATACCGGTTCCAATGCTTTGTGATAATCGTAGTGATAATATGGTTTGGCGAGACTATAATGGGGTTAATCAGCCGTTTTCTGTGGCTGTCGCATGGGAGTCTATACGGATGAGGTCGAATAATGTTACTTGGTTTTATGTCGTTTGGTTTCCGCAGTGTGTTCCGAGACATGCGATTCATATGTGGTTAGTTCTGAAGCAGAAATTGAAAACGCAAGACCGCCTTAAGCAATGGGATATTGGGCCTCATGTTGATCTTTCGTTGCTTAAGTGCCCCTTGTGTAATCAGGTCCCTGACTCGCATAATCATCTTTTCTTTGAATGTTCTTATTCTACATAGGTTTGGTTACAATTGCGTGGGAGGTGTGGTATGCATAATATTTCTCCGCCTATGATTGATATTGTGGAGTTTATTAGACCCTTAGCTAAGGGGTGTTCGGTTGTTAGTATCATTTCTCGGGTTGTGTTAGCGGCTTCGGTCTACTTCATCTGGAGAGAGCGAAATAATAGGCTTTTTAACAAAAAGTCTTCGACGGTTGCTAAGCTTGTGATTTCAGTTTGTGATACGGTTCGGCTCAAGCTTCTCACTTTTAAATTCAAGAAGATTTCTTCAGTATCTCTAGTGATTCTTGAAGATTGGAAAATCCCTAAGGTGTGTATTGATCCTGATGGAAGTGCTGGGTAAGGGCTGTACTCTTTTTCCCTTTGCGAGGTGATGAGATGGCATTTATACATGATCTCATCGTTCTTTTTGGGCTTTAAATGCATAAAAATGTCATAAAATACCATATATATGCTTGTGTTTGTTTACTTGTGTATTTTAGGTATGGATATCGTGAAAAAGACAAAAGATCACAAGATACAAGGAAAAACGGACACGAGAAACGAAGCCGTACAAAGAACCGGGCCCTAAATCTTGGAATATTCAACAAATATCCTTGAAGACTTAAAGATGTGCAAGTTTGATCCTCATTTATTGAAGAAATGACACTTAAAACCCTTGTATATTCATAATTACAAGTTTGGTCCCTTAAGTTTGTCAAAATTACACAAAAGGTCCTTCAACTTTGAAGAAATGGCAAGATTAATCCCTCAACAAATCCAAATTGCCAATAATGGTCACTCATGAAGTCAAAATTACAGTGAAGACCTTTAAAGATCAAGAATGTCCAAGATCATCCCTTGAAATATCTCAAAATGGCAAAAACAACCCTTGTAAACCTTTTTCCAAAAGTTTGTGCCAAAACTGCCAAGTTGTGAAAGATGGAAACAAAGGGAATACGTTTTATTTGCAAAATAAGCTTGTTATACAACTTTTCCCAAAACCAAAGTGACAAGCTGAAAGTTTAAATCCCTAAACATGCGGGAAACACTTACTGTTGGGATTTTTACTAGCCAAGAACATCTTTTTACCCAGGATTAAAAAGGAGGAAAACAAAGGGGAAATCAAAATTGATTATACCCACGTGTGATTCACATCACCTCAATCACATCCCACACCTTAAACCCCAAATCCCACTACCAGAATGATACCCCCATCCCCACTCACAATACGACACCTGGCATTTGATCCTGACTTGGCAAAATCAAGGGCTGCAAATCATTACTTGGTCCCTAAGCACTCAACAAACGTCCAGGATTCAACCAAAACAGCTGGCATCACACCTAGAAGGTTCTGCAAGGATAGAATAGGAATTTCAGTTGCTAGGGTTTGTGAATAGTGTTTAGCCAGGCATTTGCCTATAAAAGGAGACCTCAACATGTGAGAGTCCCTTTGTTCCAGTTTTAGGCTATCAATCTTTGTAATTCCTTTTTAAGTTTAATAAAATTTGAATTTCTGAAAATTTTGAATTCTCTTTTTGATTTGATTAAAAGTTGGTGTTAGAATAGCCTAAATCTGAGTTCCATTTGATTGTTAAGACCTACCTTAATCTTGTGGTTAAGGCACGTCTTGGTTCATAAGGTTTTCAAGGTTCAAAGGCCTTGAAATCCTAGTTTCTGATTTTGGCTTATATTTGTGTACTAACCCTTAGCCATAAGCCTTGAGCTCCTTCAAGCTTGTTGACACCAAGCCTGGGAAGAGTTCTAAGCCCTTGGTTGAGTTTGTTTGCTGTTTGTGTTGAAGACATATCATAATCAAAGCCTTGTTCTGCTTTGAACATCAGCAGGCTTTGATCATCTTCATTGA
The DNA here is from genome assembly GCA_025667525.1 of Glebionis coronaria. Taxonomy (NCBI): domain Eukaryota; kingdom Viridiplantae; phylum Streptophyta; class Magnoliopsida; order Asterales; family Asteraceae; genus Glebionis; species Glebionis coronaria. Next base: position 317,179,980 of record CM046879.1, on the reverse strand, counting down.
AGTACCTTGGTCTTGTTCTAGTTGTTGAACAAGGTCCAAGGAGCATAGCTGGCCCTCCTAGGATGTTGTGGAGGGCAGGTATAATCTCTTGGTTAAGATTCCCCTAAATATTTCATGTTTATGCCTGTTTTGGATTTGGTACTTGGATTTTGAGTTCTTGTGTTTGTGTTGGTAATTTTTGAGTTTGATTGTGTTAGTTGCTACCTAGTAAGTGTTTTTGATCATTAAAATCAGTAGGTTATTAGTTAAAATCACAAGTTTCTTTGTTAAGTAGTGGATTAAAGGGTGTTTGGGTCTACTGCTTGAATTGGATTTGTGGTTTGTTAAGTGGTTGTTTATTGTTGCTAAGTGTTGGTATCTGTTATTTAGGTGCTATTGTTCATCTGTTTGCAGGTTTTGAGGGTTTGAACACATAGATTCATAAAATAGGCTATAAAATCTTGAATACTTGGTAAAATTGGCTAGGATTTTGAGGACACCTCGATCTAAGCTTAGGCTAGGGCTAACAAGTGCTATAGTTAATCACACCAGGGAAGAAGGATTTGAGGACTGAAATTGGATCAAGTGTCAAATAGATCAGCAAACTTGTTTCTGCATATGTTCATTGTTCATCAGTAACTTTTCATGCTTTGATCTTGTTGTTTACTTTGATTCAGTGTTTGATTCTGGTTGCTTTGTGTTTATTCTTAGTTTATATAGCTTGTGTATGCATCCTGTTAAGTTTGGTTGGCTTATTCTTGCTAAATATGCTTATTAAGTGCTTAACTGCTTATTTCCATATCTGGGCTATATCTGGTGACTGTTTGATTGATTGGGACTTATTGTGTGAACCAAATCGTGATTTTCTTGATGCTATTGAATCCTTGTGATTCACTGATCACAAGGGTGCCTTTGTTTCCAATTGAATCCAACCAGAACTCTCAAATAAGCTTGGTCAAATAGTCAAAGCAATGGGAACTCCTTTCCCCTGCTAGTTGCCAATGCTAGTGTAAAACTGGTGTCCACTTATCAATAAGCTATAATAGCTTATTTTAACCTGCAACAACTTGGATTTTGTAATAGGTGCTCATTATTTGACCCATTTGTTCATACTGGAGCATTTGGTGGGTTGACTTTAGGGTTTGACTAGAAAACCAACTTCATTGACTTTTTCATAAGTTCATTTGTGCTTATTCTGGCTTATTGGTTGTGCTTATTGGGTTTTTGTTGATTGATTTGGCTTATTGAGTCCATTTGTGATCTTTTGCAAGTTGAATCAAGTCCTGAGGTGCCTTATTTCTCAAACTCGACTATTTTGTCGTTTTGTGAAATAATACTTTGCTTATTTCTGGCTTATTGAGTGAGCTTTTTCAAAATTTCTTTTTATAGATCTCATAAGCATCCCAAAAGAAGGTTGTGTGTCAAATTAGAGCTTATGGCATTAGCTTATTGCTTAATGGGCTGAAAAGCCCAATAAGAATAAGCTGTGTGCTTAATAAGCTATGATAAGCTCATATTCAGCTTTTAGGCCTTTAGAGTTTTGTTCTTAGAATTGAATTTTGAGTCAGATAGGGCTTTTCCAAGTCAATTGGGCCAAGTTTGACTTTTTGGGCCCAAAAGCCCAATTGTGTTGACTGTTTTTGGTTTTGGCCCATTTAAGGGCCCAATAGGGGTATTCTGATCATTTCACTTTGATTTTCTGATTATTTAGGTTAAAATAAACTAGTTTGCAAGTTTTTAGAATTTTTTATAATTTTTGGATTTTTAATATTATTTTATTATTATTTTTAAAATCTCACATTTTCCAACTTTTTACATTTTTCTTAGGTTTAATACATTAAAATAGGAATTTAGCAACTTTTAGAATAATTTTATCACTTTTAGATTAATTTTTATAATTATTTTAAGTTTTAATAGTTTTTAAATCATTTTAAATAGTTTTTATTAGTTTAAAAATTTCTAAAAATAGTTTTTAATCTTTATAGGTCATTTTAGAGGTTTACCAATTGAAAAATCTTTATTTGGACTTTTTGATAATTTATTTGATTTTTAGGGCTTTAATTAGCATTTAAAAATTGAATATTTAATTATTTAAAAGGTTTGAAAATGTTTTGATCATTGGTAAACTCTTAGTTTATTTATTTTGATTTTGGGTGAATTTTTGGTAATTTTTAGAATTAATTTTTATTTTTGTGGTTTTTAAGGTTTTACGTTTTAACTTTCTAGTAGTAATAATTTTTATTTTTACGTCTTCGTCATCTTCTTTTCTCATCCCCTTCTAAACCAATCATTAATCACAAACATTTAACAAGTTTTTCACACACATATACCTCCTTGGGAAACGAACTTTAATTCATAAGGGTCATTAGTGCTTGATTTTCCTAAATCATCACTCGATACTTTCCCTATTTACGATCTTTTCCTAAAGAGTAGTAAAACACTACAATCATTTTGGCGCCGCTGCCGGGGAGGTGTGTCGTGATTAATTTGTATTGTTGTTTTTAATATTAACCATAAATAGTATTTGTATTAGTAGAACTCTAATAATACGTATTATCGGTTTTCTTGGTTTTTCTTGTAAAAATATTATTACTATATTGTATTAAGTATCGCAACAAATAAACAATATCTCCAAAAGTGTGAAAACACAACCTTAATTGGGATTTCATCACTCAATTATTGTATTCGAATCTCAAACAAAAAGAAAAAGGCAAAAATAGATAAATACTTTCGTGAAGCTCGATTTTGAAAAATACAAACTATAAGGTGGGTATAAGGCGGGTATTATAAAATATACCCTAAGGAAAAAGGCTCTTAAGTGCTTCGCGCCGCCTCGTTTCCCCGCTTGCTTGTGAGTATTTTGAGATTGAAGGCTAATCGAGGGTTTTGCCGCCCAAAGTATTATTACGTATAATATATTTGCTTGGTTTCTTTGTGATTAAACCCTCTTGAACAATTTGGTTTTCACCAAAGTTCTAAAGTCATTCGAAGGCGTTCACTCCACGTGATCGTTTTCATTCCTTTGAGGCTTCTTTAATCAAGAGTTTGATTCGAGGAGAGATTTTGTAGATTGTTGTCTACGAAGATACACCAAAATCCAAAAAATTAAATATCATCAAAAACACAAAAAAAAATTGAAAATTCACAAAACACCCAAAAAGAATCTTCTTTGCTCACCTCCCATTCTTCGTGAAGTTTATGATCACTCGTAATCAAGCAAAACGAGCTCGTAAACGTCTTCAAAAGCAAGCCAATCAAGAGACGTTGATTGTAGAAGAACCTCCAATTGTTGAACCTATTGTAGAACAAGAAGTCGTCATGGCTAATCGTACTATGATGGAGTTGCTACAAGCACCCACCGAGGGTTTTGGAGAGGCTATTGTGATTCCCGCCATCCTTGCGGAGAATTTCGAGATTAAGACGGGTTTAATGTCGATGTTGCAATCAAATAAGTTTAGAGGTCATGAGAAAGACAACCCGCACTACCACATTAGGAATTTTAACCGTCTCACCGCTACTAGCAAATTTAAGGATGTTCCACATGACGCCATTAAGATGATGTTGTTTCCATACTCGTTAGATGGACCCGCAAAAATTTGGCTTGAGAAAGAACCACCAAATTCGATTTTGACATGGGCCGATCTCGTTTCTAAGTTTGTGAACAAGTTTTTTCCACCATCTAAAACAACACATTTGAAAAATGAGATTTCACGGTTTGTGCAAAGAAATAATGAAAGTTTTTCAATGGCATGGGAACGATTTAAAGAAATGTTACATGAATGTCCACACCATGATTTTACGGAATTGCATCAAGTTGATACTTTTTATAATGGGCTTAATGATCATGAACGAGATTATTTGAATGCCGCCGCGGGTGGTAATTTTTTGTGCAAGACGACAAATGAGGCTTTACAAATCATCGAGAATAGATCTAAGGTTTATAGCCCTCGTAACACACCGAGTGTTGCCAATTTGGGTTCGTCATCATCGTCACAATCGTCTCGTAGCATTAATGCCTTACATGATGAAGCTAATGAGGAAAATCGGTTTTTTGATAGATTTGCTAATCTAATGTCCCATTGGAAAGCTCAAGAAGCTTCAAATTCCGCTTCGGTTAAAGCGGTTGCTAAGAGTTGTTTGTCGTGTGGTGGAGCTCATGATCTTTCCGAGTGCATTACCGCGGATGGTAACACTTCGAGTGCTTATGTAGCAACGGGAACTTATGACCAAAACGGTCAAGGTTCCCGCCAAAATCAAGCTCCACCAAATCAAAATGTTAATAATTATCAAAACAACAACCAAGGTAATTACCAAGGCAATTCACGCAATTACAACAAAGGGAATTATCAAAATGGGAATGGACAAATTTCTAATCAAAACCAAAACCGTGATTTTCAAAACACTACACAAGGTTTTCAAAATGCTCACACTAAAAATTTGCAAGGAGAATTTTTGGATTATGCTAAAGCAAATGATGCTAAATTTGATAACATGCAACGTGAGATGATTAACTTAAGATCCGAGTTGAAAAACGAGCTTATAAATGAACTTGCTAATGAACTTAAAACTCATGCAAACAAAATGGAAGGAAATGTCCAACGTCTTTAACAAAATCAACAAAAGATGGAATTAGGACAACATGAGATTAAGCAAGAGTTATTAAAAGCGGAAGCTAGGCAATCAAAATTTGAGGACCGAATGGCTAAGATGTTTGAAGCAATCATGTGTAAACCCTCTTCCTCGGGTGGTCTTTCTAGTGATACCATTGCAAACCCGAAGGGAGAAATGAAGGTTATTACTACACGAAGTGGTAAAACTTTCAAGGAACCAATCTCTCGTCCAATTACTTCTACGGAGAAGGAAATAGAGAAAGAACCCGAGGTGATGGTCGAAAAGGAGCACATTACAATCCCACGAAGTACCGCTCAACCACACCTACGGTTGAACCAATACCAATTGTGGAACCCGAGTTTCCAAGGCCGTTGCCTAATGACCAACCCTGACCACCTTTACCCTACCCTTCGAGACGAAACAAAGAGAAATTGCAAGAACGTAACAAACAACAAATCGAGCTTTTTATAAAAATGTTTCAACAAGTGCATTTTGATGTGAGTTTAGCCGACGCGTTGTTGTATATGCCTCGTTTCGCTTCCACTTTTAAAAGTATGATGAGCGATAAGGAAAAGCTTTCAAAGCTTGCTAATTGTTCTTCGGTTTATCTTAACAGCATACCGGAAAAAGTTGGTGACCCCGGAAAGTTTCTCATTCCTTGTGACATACAAGATATGAAAGAATGCCTCGCCTTGGCCGATCTTGGTGCGAGCATTAATTTGATGCCATTCTCCATTTGGAAATCGCTTTCGCTTCCGGCTCTTATTCCTTCGAACATGTCTATCGAGATGGCTGATCATTCTACGATAATGGCATGTGGAGTTGCCGAAGATGTTTTCGTGAAAGTGGGGAAGTTCTACTATCCCGTTGATTTTATAGTAGTTGACATCCCGGTGGATCCTCAAGTTCCTCTAATTTTAGGTCGTTCATTTTTAGACACTTCGAGATCACTTATCGATGTTCATGCAAGAACTATCACTTTGAGATTCAACGAAGAGGAACTTGTTATAAACGCTACTCAAAACTCAAAACCTTCTCATGTTTATGCAATCGCTACCATCAATCACATTGACATCGTTGATGTGGTTTGCGATGAGTTTTCACAAGAAGTGTTAGGTTTTTCCGATAGCTCGTCAAGTGGCAATCCCACTATTTTGGATCCGATTCTTGCTAATTCCACACCAAATCTCACTCCATTCCAAGGAGGCGATCTCACTTCAAATGAAATCGACAATGAAGATGAGGTGTTGATTAGTGATGATACTTCTATTCCACCATTTCTTCCGCCGATGGAAGTTATGAGTGTTGAACCAAAATCTTCAATCGAGGAACCACCTATCCTTGAATTGAAAGATCTTCCTTCTCACCTTGAATACGCATTCTTGGAAGGTGATGACAAGTTGCCGGTTATTATTGCAAGAGGTCTTGCTAATGATGAGAAAACCGAGCTCTTGAAAGTTCTTAAGGCTCATAAAGGGGCAATTGCGTGGAAAATATCTGACATTAAGGGTATTGACCCAAAATTTTGTACTCACAAGATTTTAATGGAGGAGGACTACAAACCCGCAACTCAAAGTCAAAGAAGGGTGAATCCCAAATTCACGATGTCATTAAAAAGGAGGTCCTTAAACTCCTTGACGCGGGAATGATTTATCCTATATCCGATAGCCCATGGGTGAGCCCAATCCATTGTGTCCCTAAAAAGGGAGGAATGACCGTTGTGCCCAATGAAAACAATGAGTTAATTCCCACTCGTGTTGTGACCGGTTGGAGGGTGTGTATTGACTACCGAAAGTTAAATGACGCCACTCGTAAAGACCACTTTCCTTTGCCCTTCATGGATCAAATGTTGGAGCGACTTGCGGGAAATGAATTCTATTGCTTTTTAGATGGTTTTTCCGGTTACTTTCAAATCCCTATCGACCCTCGTGATCAAGAGAAGACTACGTTTACGTATCCTTGTGGAACGTTCGCTTATCGTAGGATGCCTTTCGGACTTTGTAATGCACCGGGTACGTTTCAACGGTGTATGATGGCGATTTTTCACGATATGATCGAGAAGTTGATGGAAGTGCTTATGGATGACTTCTCAGTGTTTGGCAATTCGTTCACGTCGTGTTTATCTAATCTCGAGCAAATGTTAAAACATTGTGAAGAAACCAATCTTGTGCTTAATTGGGAAAAATGTCATTTTATGTGTAAACAAGGAATCGTCTTAGTACATAAGGTGTCGAAGGCGGGGATTGAGGTCGATAAAGCTAAGGTAGACGTCATTGCCAAGTTACCTCATCCCAAAACCGTTAAGGGGGTTCGGAGTTTCCTAGGCCACGCGGGCTTTTATCGTCGTTTCATCAAGGACTTTTCTAAAATCTCTCGACCTATGACACACCTTCTCGAGAAGGATGCTCCTTTTAACTTCAATGAGGATTGTGTTAAGGCTTTCGAAACTCTCAAAAGGAAACTTACCGAAGCTCCCATTCTTGTTGCTCCTAATTGGGAATTACCCTTTGAAATCATGTGCGATGCAAGTGATTATGCTATAGGGACTGTCTTAGGGCAACGTTATGACAAGCATTTACGTCCTATCCACTATGCTAGTAAGACGATGACCGAGGCTCAATTAAAGTACACCACAACGGAAAAGGAATTCCTTGCCGTGGTCTATGCTTTTGAGAAATTCCGACCTTATCTCGTCTTGACTAAAAGCATCGTGTATACCGACCATTCGGCTATTAGGTATCTCTTAGCTAAGCAAGACGCTAAGCCGAGATTGCTTCGTTGGATGCTCCTCCTCCAAGAATTTGATGTCACCGTGCTTGATAAAAAATGAGCCGAGAATCTAGCGGGCGATCATCTCTCTCGTCTAGAAGATCCTCACAAAGATGTTTTCGAGAACAAGGAAATCACCGTAACATTTCCTCTTGAGACTCTCGGTGTAGTGAATTCTAAAGACACCACCCCATGGTTTGCCGACATTGCAAATTACCATGTGGGCAATTTCATAATCAAGGGTATGACGACACAACAAAAACGAAAATTCTTTCGTGACGTCAAGTTCTATTTTTGGGACGACCCTTATCTCTTTCGGGTTTGTGCGGATCAACTCGTTCGACGTTGTGTTTTTGGTGCCGAAGCTTCTAATATCCTTAGAGCTTGTCACGAGGGACCCACGGGTGGTCACCACGGTGCTAATCTCACGGCTAAGAAAGTGTTCGATGCCGGTTTATTTTGGCCTTCTATCTATCGTGATGCACACGCACTTGTGAAGTCGTGTGATTCGTGCCAACGTCAAGGAAAATCGTCTCAACGTGATGAAATGCCGCAAAACATAATTCAAGTGTGTGAGATTTTCGACATATGGGGAATAGACTTTATGGGGTCGTTCCCGTCGTCTCATGGTAACAAATATATCCTCGTCGCGGTGGACTACCTTTCTAAGTGGGTGAAAGCTAAGGCTTTGCCTACTAATGATGCTCGTGTGGTAGTGAAGTTTTTGAAGCAACTATTCTCTCGGTTCGGAACCCCTCGTGCTATTATAAGCGATCGTGGAACCTATTTTTGTAATGACCAATTCGAAAAGGTTCTAAAGAAATATGGAGTTACTCATCGTCTTTCTACGGCTTATCACCCGCAAACGAGTGGGCAAGTCGAGGTTTCGAACCGAGCTTTGAAGAGGATTTTAGAGAGGTCAATTGGAGAAAACCGTGCTTCATGGTCCGACAAACTCGATGACGCTTTATGGGCCTTTAGGACCGCTTATAAGACACCTATTGGTTGCACTCCTTATAAGTTAGTCTATGGGAATAATTGTCATTTTCCCATTGAGTTGGAGCACAAGGCATATTGGGCCCTTAAGCATGCAAACATTGACTTAAAGACCGCGGGAGATCACCGGAAAATACAATTGAATGAATTGGATGAATTAAGAGATAATGCTTATGAAAATTCATTAATTTTTAAAGAAAAGACTAAAAAGTTTCATGATTCAAAGATTAAAAACCGGGTTTTTAACGTTGGTGATCAAGTGTTGCTTTTTAACTCTCATCTTAAGATATTTTCCGGGAAATTGAAATCTCGTTGGTCGGGTCCGTTCACCATTACACAAGTGTTTCCTTATGGAACCATTAAGCTAGCTCAAGATGATGGTCCTAATTTCAAGGTGAATGGACATAGGCTTAAGCACTACTTTGGTGGGGAAATTCTTTCAATGGTTGCCCTCGACCAAGTCACCTTCCCCAATGATAATTAGCAATGAGGGGATCGAGTCGAGCTCATGACTCGGTAATCAAAAACGAGGTGCCTCGTGGGGGAGATCCCATGCTTATCCTTTATGCTTACTATTCACTAATAAGGGGACTTGTACCCTTTCAACTCGTTGTCTCGTGGTTGTTTGTGATTGTGTTATCTAGATCATCATCATCATCTACGATTGAAGACTCTCGTGTTCATTTACGTGAGCCTCCATCGTTTGCTTGAAGAAGTTTTTCACGAATCCATGACATATCCTTTATTGTTCTAACAATTATCTTTTAGCATACTTAATAAATGGCTTTAGATATATATTGTTGATCACCCTTTCCATGCTAGATCCTAAGCATTCGACTCTTCGTCTCTAGTATGGGGGTGCTCCACCTTTAGACTCGAAACATTGAGGACAATGTTTGCTTTTAGTATGGGGGGGTGAATAAGTACTTGCTTTGCTACGCCCTCACGCTTTCCAATTTTCAATGTTTTGGTTGCTAATAAGGCTAAAAATGGCCAAATTTTAAATTTTTTCTTAGTTTTCATAAGTGTTTTTAAGACATGAATGTATATTTTCCGTTGGGTAGAATAAGAGTTAATTTTTGACTTGATGGGCATTTGGAGCCATTTACATTCCTTAACCCGCTCAATTCAAGTTTTGCTAGACTTTTATATAGGGAGCTTTAAAACGCGAAAGTCTTAACTCTTTCGGGTTAAGAACAAGAACTTTTCGCAAGTTCCTATAATTGATCCTAGAAAGTCACTTATCAAGGGAACTATAAAACGCATTCTCTAAACTTGAAAAAGTCCAAGAAAGTGCAAGATCCTATATGTGGCTTGAAAACCCAAAACTTTGATTTGATATAGTCTTAATGAAAGCTAATCCAAATTTGGCTTAATTTTGACTTGCATGGCTAAGTATTCACGAGTCTCTTTAATTAGAGGTATTTATATAGTGAAGAACGAGAGATGATAGAGTTAGACAAGTGATCATGCTAAACGTAGAACATGAAAGTGTTCTTTCAAAAACTCATATGTTTTTAATTGTGGCTTTTTCTTCCCATAAGATCAATGCATTAGGAATAAATCATAATTTCAATAAGTAAGGTCGTACGATTTGAAAGGTTACTTAGCCTCTAGCGCAAGATCGTTTAAAAGTTGCTCGGGGTTGAATAGAGTTCATAGCCAAGGCATAACTTATTAAAGCGGGACGCGAAGATTAGCGATCATCCAAAAAGGCCCTAACAAGGCATGAGGAGCTCTATTTTTGCTAAAGATCCAAGATGATGTGAAGTATCATTATTCCTAAATCAATATGTAGGATCGAGACACACGACGAAAAGCAATTACTCCCCTAAAGATCATGGAGAAAGTCTATCCAAAAAGACCCTAACAAGGTATGAGGATAAATATATCCAAGTCCGAAAAGGAGGCGGATCGTTGTATATCAAAATCCAAAGTAAAGATTGAAGAAAAATGATGAAGTCGTGGTCCTAATAAGAAGAATCTCTCAAAAACATCAAGTGAAGAAATTCCAAATATATGAAGAGAAGACCATAATTTCGAGAACGTCTTCCCAAGATTTGAAGTATGAAGTACATGCCAAATATCGGTCCGAGAAAGGTCTCAAATCGTGAAACGAGTTATGCCAAGATATGAACTTAAGGAGATACACGAGAAGCCGTTTTAAAAGATTTTGTCCTTCGGCTAACTATTGATCAAATCGTGCTACTTTGCTTTCGGACTAATAACTACTCAAATAAGTCAATATGAATCACTTGTGATCCATGACAAATAGATAAAAAATGCTAGTAACCCATTTCTTTTTATAATAACTAGGATTGCGGGGAGAAAAAGTATTACACAATTTGGACGTATGAGTAGTGTTAGCATTGTGACTTGATCTCTTTTTTGCACTTAGCATGGAATGTATGACAATCAAGGATGACGAAGTTTACTCTAAGGGACATTTACTTGTTTCTATTCATTGACCTTAAAAGTCACTTTTTGTGATGAAAATCATATGTTATGTCTTTACACATCTTCGTAGTATATTGCATGTCTTTTACTCTTTAATAAAGGTTAATAAAATTGAACTTTGGTGATGCTTAGATACTTTATTCTAGCATTGCGTGAGGGCACGGCAATGGCTTAGTATGGGGGAGTGATGAGATGGCATTTATACATGATCTCATCGTTCTTTTTGGGCATTAAATGCATAAAAATGTCATAAAATACCATATATATGCTTGTGTTTGTTTACTTGTGTATTTTAGGTATGATATTGTGAAAAAGACAAAAGATCACAAGATACAAGGAAAAACGGACACGAGAAACGAAGCCGTACAAAGAACCGGGCCCTAAATCTTGGAATATTCAACAAATATCCTTTAAGACTTAAAGATGTGCAAGTTTGATCCTCATTTATTGAAGAAATGACACTTAAAACACTTGTATATTCATAATTACAAGTTTGGTCCCTTAAGTTTGTCAAAATTACACAAAAGGTCCTTCAACTTTGAAGAAATGGCAAGATTAGTCCCTCAACAAATCCAAATTGCCAATAATGGTCCCTCATGAAGTCAAAATTACAATGAAGAAATTTGAAGATCAACAATGTCCAAGATCAGCCCTTGAAATATCTTAAAATGGCAAAACAACCCTTATAAACCTTTTTCCAAAAGTTTGTGCCAAAACTGCCAAGTTGTGAAAGATGGAAACAAAGGGAATACGTTTTATTTGCAAAATAAACTTGTTACACAACTTTTCCCAAAACCAAAGGACCAAAAGTGACAAGCTGAAAGTTTAAATCCCTAAACATGCGGGAAACACTTACTGTTGGGATTTTTACCAGCCAAGAACATCTTTTTACCCAGGATTTAAAAGGAGGAAAACAAAGGGGAAATTAAAATTGATTATACCCACGTGTGATTCACATCACCTCAATCACATCCCACACCTTAAACCCCAAATCCCACTACCAGAATGATACCCCCATCCCCACTCACAATACGACACCTGGCATTTGAACCTGACTTGGCAAAATCAAGGGCTGCAAATCATTACTTGGTCCCTAAGCACTCAACAAACGTCCAGGATTCAACCAAAACAGCTGGCATCACACCTAGAAGGTTCTGCAAGGATAGAATAGGAATTTCAGTTGCTAGGGTTTGTGAATAGTGTTTAGCCAGGCATTTGCCTATAAAAGGAGACCTCAACATGTGAGAGTCCCTTTGTTCCAGATTTAGGCTATCAATCTTTGTAATTCCTTTTTAAGTTTAATAAAATTTGAATTTCTGAAAATTTTGAATTCTCTTTTTGATTTGATTAAAAGTTGGTGTTAGAATAGCCTAAATCTGAGTTCCATTTGATTGTTAAGACCTACCTTAATCTTGTGGTTAAGGCACGTCTTGGTTCATAAGGTTTTCAAGGTTCAAAGGCCTTGAAATCCTATTTCTGATTTTGGCTTATATTTGTGTACTAACCCTTAGCCATAAGCCTTGAGCTCCTCCAAGCTTGTTGACACCAAGCCTGGGAAGAGTTCTAAGCCCTTGGTTGAGTTTGTTTGCTGTTTGTGTTGAAGACATATCATAATCAAAGCCTTGTTCTGCTTTGAACATCAGCAGGCTTAGATCATCTTCATTGAAGTACCTTGGTCTTGTTCTAGTTGTTGAACAAGGTCCAAGGAGCATAGTTGGTCCTCTTAGGATGTTGTGGAGGGCAGGTATAATATCTTGGTTAATATTCCCCTAAATATTTCATGTTTATGCCTGTTTTGGATTTGGTACTTGGATTTTGAGTTCTTGTGTTTGTGTTGGTAATTTTTGAGTTTGATTGTGTTAGTTGCTACCTAGTAAGTGTTTTTTATCATTAAAATCAGTAGGTTATTAGTTAAAATCACAAGTTTCTTTGTTAAGTAGTGGATTAAAGGGTGTTTGGGTCTACTGCTTGAATTGGATGTGTGGTTTGTTAAGTGGTTGTTTATTGTTGCTAAGTGTTGGTATCTGTTATTTAGGTGCTATTGTTCATCTGTTTACAGGTTTTGAGGGTTTGAACACATAGATTCATAAAATAGGGTATAAAATCTTGAATACTTGGTAAAATTGGCTAGGATTTTGAGGACACCTAGATCTAAGCTTAGGCTAGGGCTAAGAAGTGCTAAACCTTAGTTAATCACACCAGGGAAGAAGGATTTGAGGACTGAAATTGGATCAAGTGTCAAATAGATCAGCAAACTTGTTTCTGCATATGTTCATTGTTCATCAGTAACTTTTCATGCTTTGATCTTGTTGTTTACTTTGATTCAATGTTTGATTCTTGTTGCTTTGTGTTTATTCTTAGTTTATATAGCTTGTGTATGCATCCTGTTAAGTTTGGTTGGCTTATTCTTGCTAAATCTGCTTATTAAGTGCTTAACTGCTTATTTCCATATCTGGGCTATATCTGGTGACTGTTTGATTGATTGTGGCTTATTGTGTGAACCAAATTTTGATTTTCTTGATGCTATTGACTCCTTGTGATTCACTGATCACAAGGGTGCCTTTGTTTCCAATTGAATCCAACCAGAACTCTCAAATAAGCTTGGTCAAATAGTCAAAGCAGTGGGAACTCCTTTCCCCTGCTAGTTGCCACTGCTAGTGTAAAACTGGTGTCAGCTTATCAATAAGCTATAATAGCTTATTTTAACCTGCAACAACTTGGATTTTGTAATAGGTGCTCATTATTTGACCCATTTGTTCATACTGGAGCATTTGGTGGGTTGACTTTAGGGTTTGACTAGAAAACCAACTTCATTGACTTTTTCATAAGTTCATTTGTGCTTATTCTAGCTTATTGGTTGTGCTTATTGGGTTTTTGTTGATTGATTTGGCTTATTGAGTCCATTTGTGATCTTTTGCAAGTTGAATCAAGTCCTGAGGTGCCTTATTTCTCAAACCCGACTATTTTGTCGTTTTGTGAAATAATACTTTGCTTATTTCTGGCTTATTGAGTGAGCTTTTTCAAAATTTCTTTTTACAGATCTCATAAGCATCCCAAAATAAGGTTGTGTGTCAAATTAGAGCTTATGGCATTAGCTTATTGCTTAATGGACTGAAAAGCCCAATAAGAATAAGTTGTGTGCTTAATAAGCTGTGATAAGCTCATATTCAGCTTTTGGGCCTTTAGAGTTTTGTTCTTAGGATTGAATTTTGAGTGAGATAGGGCTTTTCCAAGTCAATTGGGCCAAGTTTGACTTTTTGGGCCCAAAAGCCCAATTGTGTTGACTGTTTTTGGTTTTGGCCCATTTGAGGGCCCAATAAGGGTATTCTGGTCATTTCACTTTGATTTTCTGATTATTTAGGTTAAAATAAACTAGTTTGCAAGTTTTTAGAATTTTTTATAATTTTTGGATTTTTAATATTATTTTATTATTATTTTTAAAATTTCACATTTTCCAACTTTTTACATTTTTCTTAGGTTTAATACATTAAAATAGGAATTAGCAACTTTTAGAATAATTTTATCACTTTTAGATTAATTTTTATAATTATTTTAAGTTTTAATAGTTTTTAAATCATTTTAAATAGTTTTTATTAGTTTAAAAATTTCTAAAAATAGTTTTTAATCTTTATAGGTCATTTTAGAGGTTTACCAATTGAAAAATCTTTATTTGGACTTTTTACTAATTTATTTGATTTTTAGAGCTTTAATTAGCATTTAAAAATTGAATATTTAATTATTTAAAAGGTTTGAAAAAGTTTTGATCATTGGTAAACTCTTAGTTTATTTATTTTGATTTTTGGTGAATTTTTGGTAATTTTTAGAATTAATTTTTATTTTTGTGGTTTTTAAGGTTTTACGCTTTAACTTTCTAGTAGTTATAATTTTTATTTTTACGTCTTCGTCATCTTCTTTTCTCATCCCCTTCTAAACCAATCATTAGTCACAAACATTTAACAAGTTTTTCACACACATATACCTCCTTGGGAAACGAACTTTGAATTCATAAGGGTCATTAGTGCTTGATTTTCCTAAATCATCACTCGATACTTTCCCTATTTACGCTCTTTTCCTAAAGAGTGGTAAAACACTACAATCACGAGGTTTTTCCCATTGGTTTTGCTTGTAAAGGTTTTTTAAGGAGGCGGCCTTACTTGGATCTTTTGCTCTCTTTATGTTGTTGCTGGTATGGTGAATTGGTCGCATGGTTTCAAGAATTTTTCTTGTTGGCTTTTGCTAATGTTGCATTTATGTCTATTAGTAGAAGTATGTATTAGGTTTTGGTGTTTCATTCCCTTTTGTTAACAAGCTGCCTGTAGCTTGCGGTTAATGTGGCATATTAGCCACATTCCTTTGTACTTCAACGTTTTTTTGGTTAATATATTTACCGGGGCAACCCTTTACCAAAAAAAAACGAAATCCAAATACAAAAAGCTTAAACTTGAAAGATTAAAAGAAAGAAAAGATGAAAAACTTAGTGAGAGAAAGTTTGGAACTTTCTCTCTCTAAAAACTAGAAAGGAAAAAGTAAAAGTGAAACTAGCTAACTACCCTCCTAATGTGATTAGGAGGGTATTTATAGGCTAAGTGGGACGTGTATGTGTGGTGTGCTTCCTTCTTTCTTTTCTTCTCGACTCGATTTAATTCTTTGTCTTTTCTTGACGTTGTCTCGGGATTTGAACTTGTCTTAATAATTTTCTTCTATGATTTAGACTGGAGTTCTTCGACTTCATTAAACTTCCGTCTTTATACTTTTTCTTCGATAAATCTTCAGAATAGGTCTTGGACATCCGTTCTTTAAGCACTCTTGATCTCTTGACTTCGTCTTTTCCCATTTTCTTCGATAAAAGCCCATGAAAGCCCGTGTTTTCTTCCTTTTTCATCTTTTGGTCCTAAAACACAATAAAAACACAAACCACGCATAATTCCGACTTTTACGACATAAAATACACGTTTTGGTCATGTTATTATTGGAAATAAGTGGTAAAAGGATAAGTGTTTTCACACTTATTAGAAAGGGTGAACCAATAAAAGAGATAAAACTCTAGAAAACCTTTCTCTCTCGATACCAACTAAACCATATAGCAAAGATGCATATGAACGTTTAGATTGGAGCTTAGACTTTAACCTTGGTTAGACGTTTAAGTAGAGGAGATCAAAACCCATTGTCATTCAACCACTTTGTTATTCCGCAAAGAAAGTGGGTTATAGATTCTTTATTTGATTCTAATAAAAGTCTATATGTTGAAAAGTAATTGGTATTATTGTTTTAATTATTCATAGTTCTTATATATTGTTAAAACAATACACTTGAGTCAAAGAAAGGAGTTATTACTTAAGTTGATAAGTAATAACGAATTACAAGGGACCAACACAAACATGTCACGCGATTTGCCGGGGTGGCCACACAAGGGGACTGGCCCATGACGGTATGGTGTAGGATGTTCCAACAAACGTTGGACGACGCTCCCCGAGGATGGTTAGACCGCTTACCCAATGGGGGTATAGACAACTAGGTAGACCTAAGATATCAATTCGTCAAAAGGTTCGCACTAAGGAGAAAGTGCACCAAAGAAGCTATCGACGTGACTATGATAGTCAGAAAGGCTCTCGAAACCCTGTTGGACTTCAAAGAACGATGGGTGGATGAGACAAGTTACATCAAAGGCGCTCCTGAAATAATGTTGATCTCTTCCTTTGTGAGAAACTAGAAATGCCCTGAATTGGCCCGACAATTCGCCGACAAAAAACCTCAGACAATCACCGAAATGATGAAGAGGGTGGATGATTACGTCAAGTCAGAAGAAGCGTATCGGACCACCGAGCTGCCAAGGGGGGATATGCAGACAAAGGAACCAAGTCCTTTCACAAGACAGAGAGGCACGGAGGCTCGGAGCATAAAGGGCAAGGCTGTTATGATCGAAGGCCCAATAAAGGCAAAGAGCTATACCAGCACTACCCGTAGTACCCTCTAGCCCGCCCTTACGAGGCGAGGAAACCGTTTACAATCTCAGCCATTGATTCGTTGGTCCAGACCCCGAAATAAATCCTGGCCTACGAAACTCATTTATGGTTACCTCAGCCGGAACTGACCAACAGAATGGTCAGAAGGGAGAACCTGAACAAGCATTGCGATTATCACGGTCAGAAAGGACACTTGACCAATGACTGTTTCCAATTGAGAAGTCAGTTAGAAGCCGCGCTAGAAGCAGGAAAGCTCAACCACCTCATCCGAGACCATGAGCCAAAAAGAAGGATATAGGGATAATCCTCCCAAAGCTAAGGATGACTACCGAGGGGGAAGAAAAACGAGGAACATGGTTAGGTCGTACAAATCTAGGGAAAAAAGAAAGGAGCCCACCCCAGAAGAATGGGCATGGATGCAAGCCCCCATCAGCTTTCCCCCACTGAACGGGAATGATGCCTCAGACGAGCCATTAATAGTCGAGGCAGAGGTGGAAGGGAACTTGATAAGGCGAATACTCGTGGACAATGGCGCATCGGTTCAGATCATGTTCGAGCACTGCTTCAGCCAACTGTGTCCCTCAATCAAGAAAACATTAGAACCATAACAATCAAACTTGGTTGGATTTTCAGGATTGGAACTGACACCACTGGGAAAGGTGGAACTGGCTGCGTCATTCGGATCGGAGAAGTTGATGCGCACGGTTAACCTAAAGTTCACCATTGTACAAGCCATGTCACCCTACAATGTCATCCTGGGGAGAACCGGGATCAGAGCTCTAAGGGCGGTCCTATCCACCGCTCATGCTATGTTCATATTCCTAAACCTAAAAGGGATCACCACGTTGGTTCCCAGAGCCTCCGTAATAGCCGAATGTCGGATGCTCGAAGACAAGCAAAAAACCAGCCATGGGAAAACAAATGAGGGTGCCATGGAGCATAAGACCGAGAAAGCCATGTTCGAAAAGGACAAAACAGACAGCCCACTCATGGAAGAAATATTGGTAAACCCGGCCCACCCAGACAAGTTGGTGGTAATTGGAAAAAATTTCTCCAAGGAGGGAAGAGCACGCCTAATGGAGTTGCTCAGACGAAGCCAAGACGTGTTCGCATGGACCCCGACTGACATGACGGGAGTACCCAAGAGGCTGATCAAACACTCGTTAAATTTCAACCCATCAATGACTCCGGTCGCCCAAAAGCGACGAGTCCTCGGTGAGGAAAAGAGCAGGATAGTAGCTAAGGAGGTAGAAGAATGGGTCAAGGCCGGCATAGTCCGTCCGGTGAGATACCCCATGTGGATATCTAACGCTTTCTTGGTCAAGAAGTCGGACGGAACTTAGCGAATGTGCATCGACTTCAAAAATCACAACTCTGCATTGTCCATGATGTAGTGATTTTACTACCCTTTAGGAAAAGAGCAATAAAATAGGACAAGCGTGCACGACGATTTAGGAAAACCGTTTGTAAATGACCCTAATGATGAGTGACTTCGTTCTCGAGGAGGCACGTGTGTTGTGTAATAAATTGATTTTGATTGATGATTTTATTAAGAAGAAAAGAGAAGAGAAAATGACGAAGACATAAAAATAAAACTTAACGAAAAAATCACTACTAGAAAGTTAAGACGTAGAACCTTAAAAATCACAAAAATTAAAATTTTATCCTAAAAATTCCTAAAAATTACTAAAAATCCATAATAAAATTCTAAGAGTTTACAAAAAATCAAAACTTGCTAAAACCTTTTAATTAATTAAATAATGACTTTTTAATGCTAATTAAAGCCCTAAAAATAACAATTAATTATTAAAAAGCCCAAAACAAGATTTTATAGTTTGTAAACCTCAAAAATAACCTAATTAAGCTAAAAACTATTTTTAAAAAATTTAAAACCAAATTAAACTATTTTTAATTACTTAAAAACTATTAAAATCTATTAAATCTTAAATTAATTCTAGAAAATAAATGAAAAACCCTAAAAAGATTTGGAAAGTTACAAAACTCCTAATTATATGTCCTTAACCTAGGAAAAATGAAAAAAAGTTAAAAATTAAACTTTCTATTTTTGGTAATAAAATAATATTAAAATATTCTAAAAAATTAAAAGTTTATAAATAAATTCTAAAAAATTAGCAAAAATCCTAAATAATGTAACTAGAACAGAAATGCAATTAAAATTTTCTGAAACCTTTTTATTAATTTTATATTAAATTTTAAAGTTAATAAAAAACCCTAAAATCCTATAAAATTAAAAATAAGACTTTTTGAAAACTTTTTTGAATGTAAACCTCAAATTACTTAAATAAAACCTAGAAACTATTTTTCTGGATTTTTAAAAGAACTTTTACTATTTTTAAATTACTTTCTAAAAATTAAACTAGAAATAATCCTAATAAATAAATTAAAAATGGGAAAAATAATATTTTTGGACAGAAAAGTCCTAAAACCCAATACTATCCTAGGAAAATTGCTAAACAGTAAAAATCTAAGAGAAATAAGCTAGAATCAGCTTATTTATAAGCTGTTAACCAAATAAGCTATAAAACAAACACCTCTTAAATATCTAATGAAATGAAACATAAACGTAAAAACCCATCTGGATCACTGCTTAACACGTTACTCCTCCAATAGAGAGGTCGCGTGTTCGAGCCCAGGCATGGTGAGGTTTTTGCAATTTTTTTTTCTTTTTTTTTTTTACTTTTAAAAACTCAAACCAGTACTCTTTTTACTCACAAAATCACAAACACAATTCCAATATTGTCAAGATTAAGCCAATTGGATCAAAAAAAACGTGCCCAGGTAGCACTTGGTTTATGATGAACAAAAGTGATATATTCACTTGTGAATATAAACCAAGAGGACTTGGTTTGATGATTTTGGTGTTGTTTTGATGGACACAAGGGGCACCCTTGTACTCTGTTGAGTACAAGGATTCAATACAAGCTCAAAAACAGCAAGATCAAAGGCAGAATCAAACCAAATGCACACAAATGAGTTGCTGATGTGACTTATGCAGTCCTAGGGGCAATTTTGTTAACTTAGATGCACAAAAAGTAAATTTTAAGCTCCCAAATCTTGCATACAATCCAACTAGATGACTAGCAAGCAAATGCAAACCCTTCCTAAGCCTATAACCTAGCAGATTTACAAATTTTGATGGCAAAATCACTCAACAATCATACAGACAAGGCAGTTTTCTGATTTCTATGTTATATGACCAATTTTATCCTGCAATGATGTTCAAAACTTGTTCAAACTGAAATCCTATGCTAGCATACAACTATACTACCCTAATAAGTGATGTATAGCAGGTTTTAACCACAAAACTCTTTCAGAACTCTCACTTAAATAGCAGATCCAAACACCCCTTAAAAACTGAATATGCAAATTTAACAAAGTAAATCTACACAAATCTCAATCAAACTGTTTCTAAACACTCTTATCATGCATTCTAAACCAAAAGAACTCAATTCACACAAACTCAAACAACTTTCCATGCAATTCACACAAATCACATATAAACTGAAAAATGAAAATGAAAATAGGTTTTTACCTCAAGGGACCTACATCCAGGTCCCTAGTGGTTGAAAAACCACCTCCTTATAGGCCCGGGCCTATGCAGAAACCTTGATCAAACAAGCTCCAACAAACTGCTAAGAGAAAATGAAAAAAAACAAGCAATAATATAACACTTTCTGATTTTTTTTTACCAAACTTATAAACCTTTCACAAACTGAAAGGACCTTTAAACCCCGGAAAACCTTTGAACCAAGGACAAATTCACAAACTAAAAACTCCAAATCCACTTTCACTTCAAAGGAGTCTTAAGTTTCTGAAAGTTGAACAAATATGAAACTTTTTTGAAAATTCAAACTTCAACACACAAGTGTTACACAAATGATATGGAACTCAGTCTAGCAATCAAACACACACCAACTTTTTAAAATCAATAAAAGAAATTACAATTTATATAAAAAATACCAAACTTTATAAATTTGTAAAAAAGGGATTACAAATGTGATTGCTAAAAACTGGAACAAGAGGAAATAGAGACACATGCGTCTCTATTTATACACTGAATAGAACTATCTAGAATGATAAAACCCTAGCTAATGGAATGCCTAATCTGCCCTTGGAATCTTGACTGAGAATGGTCAAATTCGTCTTCATGTGATCATGTGATTGTAGCCAGCTGTTGAAATGATCTTGAGTCGTTCATTTGAACTTGGGGACCAAGGGGAGAATCTGGGATGTTGGTTTCGTCGGGTTTAGGGTTTTGAGGTGAAAGTGATGGGCAGGGGAGGGTCCTACCCTCACATGGGTGTGTCTAGGGTCACGTCTTTGGTGTGGGATTGGGTGAGGAAGTGGTTAATTAGTGATCTGGAGTAATTAAGGGAAAACCCCTTTGTTTTGAATAAATTGGAGATTAGGTTTCATGGGATTAAGGTGGGTAGCAGGTTGGGTTTTAATCTAAAATGGGATTAAGTATTTTTTAAATATGTGTTAATGGGGGGAAAAGTGGAGGTTGACTGGTAGGTTTGACCAAGGTTTAATAAATAAACCTGGGTTGTAGGTTTGGTTACGGGTTGGGTATGGGTAAATGGGTTATGGGTGGGTTGTGATGAGGTGGCAGGTTCTGAGTGGGTGAGGAGGTTTGGCTGTCTGGCAGAATTGGCCCCCAAGTTTTCACTTTTCTTCCACTTTGTAACAAATGCCAATTTCTTCATTTTCCTTTGATAACAATTTTGGCAGATTTACATTTTTGGCACAAAAACTTTTAGAAACTTTTCCAAGGGTTTCTTTTGTATTTCTTGGATTCTTCAAGGGCTGTTCTTGCATAGTCTTCATTCCTTAAGGACCATTCTTGTACAATTGACATTTGGAGGGTCATTTGTGACAAGTTCTTCAAAGATGAGGGACTAAAGTTGCCAATCTTCAATTCTTCAAGGGCATTTTTGTAAAATCCAAACTTGGGCCCGGTTCATTGTGCGGCTTCGTTTCCCGTGTTCGTTTTTGATTGATTCTTGTGATCTTTTGCCATTTCCTCAATATCCGTACCTAAAAATACACAAGTAACAAACACGAGCATATATTTGGTATATTTAATGATATTTAATGCATTTTAAGCCCGATTTGGACGATGAGACCATGTATAAAAGCAGTCTCATCACTCCCCCATACTAAACCATTGCCGTGCCCTCACGCAATGCTAGAATAAAGTATCATAGCACCTCCAAAATTCATTTTTATTCACTTTATTGAAATGATAAACTAGCTACACTACTACTATTACTACTACTTGTGTTTTAGACATAATGTATGATTTTCATCACAAAATGGGACGTTTAGGTTCATAGAATAAGAACACGTGAATGCTTCGTTAGAAATAATTTCATCGTCCTCGATTTTCACCTTAATTCCATGCCAAGCGTGCAACAAGATCATTGTCATTATAAGTTAGTAATGCTAACACTACTCATATGCCCTAATCACGTACTCATTCTCCCATTATTCCTAAGTTGTATCTCTTATATTTTATTATGTCTTAATGATCACGAGGATACATCATTGACTTATGCGATAATAGAGATTTAGGTCTAAAAATAGAGTCCTAACGGTGTAACTAAAACCATCAAATTAATAACCCCTCCTAATAGACAACGATGTCAAAAAATTAAGTTGACAAGAAGAATCGATAAACACGGTTTTATAACGGTTTTGAACATGAGACTTATTACCAAGACTTTTATACGCCCCCTAACGGAAGGGCCTTATTATCTTTGGTTTACCTCCATCTTTTATTCAACTTCGCCATGAAGCTTTTATTATGACTTCGGTCTTGCCTTGCCTTTTATTATCCGCCATCATCGGTGGTTTTATTAGCCAAAGACGTATATCCTCATGCTAAAGAGAATTTTGGATCTTTAAAGCTTCGAAGATTAAGGCTTGATTCACTTTCAATTTTGCATAGATTTTTCGGCCTTGTGGGGCTTCAAATTGTTTGCTAGATTTAGGTGAGCACTTGAAATCTTATTATTAGGTGAAGCTTTCGATTATTGGGGTGCCAATACTTCAAAACCGTGACGCTGGCGATACCTTAATGTCTTCCCAATTTAATTACACGGAAGCTACTAGAAAAGACTAGAAACCCAACAATCCTAACTAAACCGCCAAGTCAATATTTATTAAGCAAAAAATATTTACAAGCGAAGGGAGAATAAGCAAACAACGAGAACACATGAGTTTTTGAAAGAATACGAGTACTCTACGTTTAGCATAGTAACTTATAATTAACTCTATCATTTCTCGTCCTCATTTAAGAGACTTAGCCTAATGTGTAGTTAAGGAATCAAAGCTAAGTGCTCAACACGCACGGTCGAGTCAAAAATTACTCTTATTCTCGCCATCGGAAAATCTACATTCGTGTCTTCAAACACTTATAAAACATGAGAAAAAAATTAAAATTTGGCCATTTTTAGCCTTATTTTGCAACAAAAACGATAACAAAAACGATAAACTTTGGAAAGCATGATGGTTTGGCAAGGCAAGTATCTATTCACCCCCCCATACTAAAGTTAAACATTTTCCTCAATGTTTCGAGTCTAGGGGTGAAAACACCCCCATACTAGAGACGTAGTCGAATGCCTAATCTAGCATGGAAAGGGTGTAACCATTAAATTTAAAGCCGTTTATGAAGTGTGCTAAAAACCTAAGGTTAGAACATCAAAGGATATATCATTTGGATATTGAGAAAGGTCTCCAAAGCAAACGATCTAGTGCTCCCATAAAACGAACACGAGAGGCTCCAATCGTGAAGATCATGATCTAAAAACCACAATGCACAAACAACCACGGAACAAAGGTTGGAAGGGCACAAATCCCCTCACATTAAACTAATTAGAAAGCAATAATATGTACATAGATAAGCATGGGTCTCCCCCACGAGGCACCTTGTTTTTGGTAACCGAGTCAAAAGCTCGACTCGAATCCCCATAAATGTGATCATTTAGGGATAATCATGGTGTGGTCAATTTTTGGTGGGGGTTACATGATAAACAAGGCCCAAAAACAACCGGTATTAAGGACTAAGTCCTTTGATGGTGCAAAATACCGGGATCGAAGATGGCGTTCTCGTTTTCATTGGAAAAACAAGTCAACGCCACTTCATCAATGGTAAACAAAAACTCAAAGAGTTTCAAGAAAATAGGAGAGAAGAAATAGAAGGGTGGGACAATGGGTAAGTCTCTAAAAACATGAGCTACTCGAGGTAGACTCGCACCAATCAAATGAAAAGATTTTCCATTTATTGCATCGGTGGAAGACCGAGGTTTCCCTATATAAGCAATTCCAGGATCAAATATCTCGTCCTCGGTGGAGAAAGGGGAGGGAACATAAGGGGATTCCCCCTCACTAAGTCCACACAAAGCATCGTCAAAAGGAGAAGACGAGCTTGTAGTACTCAATAAACGCGGTGATGACGGAGTTAGAATTGTAGAAAAATCTTTTAAATTCAATTTAAAATCTTTTCCTTTTTCATCTTTTACACTCTCCTTGTGAAAACCCGATTTAATTATGTCAAAAATATTTGGTGTATCCAAAGCAATGTTAGTCACACTAAAAATTCTCACATTTTGAAACTGTTTTGGCAAAGGTGGTGGTAAGTTCTTAAATCTTTTGTCAACAAAGAAAACTCCCCCATCGGGATCAACGTATCATCATCCGAAGAATCACTCGAGATTGGAATCATAGGCTTAACACTCTTAACCTCCACCGGCGGAGGGGACGGAACTTCATTTTTCTCAACAACTCCTAAAACTCTATTTGAAATTCTTTTGCAAATGTTTTTGATAGGATTGACATTGTACAAAGATGTGATGGAATACACATGAGAAAGAGTGGAGTTTTGGGTTGCATTAATGACGAGTTCTTCCTCATTGAAACGAAGAGTGATTTTTCTTGCATGCACATCGATAAGTGCTCTCGAGGTATCCAAAAAGGATCGACCTAAAATTAACGGAACTTTAGGATCGATGGGAATGTCAACAACAATAAAGTCTACAGGATAGTAGAACTTTCCAACTTTTACAAAGACGTCCTCGGCAACTCCACAAGCTAGAATCGTAGAATGATCGGCCATTTCGATTGACACTCTTGAAGGAGTGAGATTTGGAAGATTGAGCGATTTAAAAATCTCAAGAGGCATCAAATTAATACTAGCACCAAGATCGACCAAGGCGTAGCATTCTTCCATGTCTTGGATAGCACATGGGATTAAAAACTTTCCAGGATCACCGACTTTTTGAGGTATGCGGCTTAGAAAAACCGAAGAACAACTAGACGATTTTTGCAATTTCTCTTTTTTATTCAACATACTTTTGAAGTTCGCGGCAAATCGAGGCATCATGACTAAGGCGTCGGCAAAACTTATATTGAAATGCAAGTCACGAAACATTTTCATAAAGAGTTCAAATTGATAATTATTTCGTTCTTGTGCCTTTTCCTTGTCTCGTCTTGAAGGGTAGGGTAAAGGTGGTGTGGGTTGGGGCATAGTAGGCATATGCATCGGCCTTGGAATCTCGGGTTCCATGATGGGTATTGGTTCAACCGTAGGTGTGGTTTGAGCGGTACTTCGTGGGCTTGTAATTTGCTCCTTTTCAACCACAACCTCGGGTTCTTTCTCTTTTTCCTTCTCCATAGAAGTACTTGGACGAGAAATGGGTTCTTTGAAAGTTTTACCACTACGAGTAGTAATAACCTTCAACTCTCCTTTCGGGTTCACGATGGTATCACTAGGAAGACCACCCGAAGAAGAGGGCTTACACATGATAGCTTCAAACATCTTAGCCATACGGTCTTCAAACTTTGATTGCCTAGCATCCGCTTTTAACAATTCTTGCTTAATCTCATGTTGTCCTTGCTCCATTTTTTGTTGATTTTGTTTGAGTCGTGTGACATTTCCTTCCATTTTATTAGCATGAGTTTTAAGTTCATTAGCAAGTTCGTTTTTAAGCTCGTTTTTCAACTCGGACCTTAAGCTAACCATTTCACGTTGCATATTATCAAACTTAGCATCATTAGCCTTAGCATAATTCAAAAATTCTCCTTGAAGATTTTTGGTATGATCATTTTGAAAACCTTGAGTTGATGTTTGAAAATCACGGTTTTGGTTTTGATTTGAAATTTGCCCATTTCCACTTTTATAATTACCCTTGTTATAATTCCTTTGATTTCCTTGGTAATTTCCACCTTGGTTGTTGTTGCGATAGTTATTAGCATTTTGATTTGGTGGAGCTTGATTTTGGCGGGAACCTTGACCGATTTGGTTATAAGTTCCCGTGGCTACAAAAGCACTCGAAGTGTTACCATCCGCGGTAATGCACTCGGAAAGATCATGAGCTCCACCACATGACAAACAACTCTTAGAAACCGCTTTAACCGAAGCGGAATTCGAAGCTTCTTGAGCTTTCCAATGGGACATAAGAGTCGAAAACCTATCGAAAAACCGATTTTCCTCATTAGCTTCATCTTGCAAGGCATTGATACTACGAGACGATGATGAGCCCATTTTGGCAACACTCGGTGTGTTACAAGGGCAATAAACCTTAGACCTATTCTCAATTATGACCAAAGCTTCTTCAACCGTTTTACACAAAAAGTTACCACCCACGACGGCATTCAAATAATCTCTTTCATGATCGTTGAGTCCATTATAAAACGTGTCGATTTGGTGTAAGTCGGAAAAACCGTGATAAGGACATTCATGTAACATCTCCTTAAACCTATTTCAAGCCGTAGAAAAACTTTCATTTGATTCTTGTGAAAATTTAGAAATCTCCTTTTTCAAATGCGTAGTCTTAGAGGGCGGAAAAAATTGGTTCACAAATTTTGAAACGAGATCCTTCCACGTCAATATAGAATTGGGTGGCTCTTTCTCTAACCAAATTTTAGCGGGCCCCGCTAAGGAATACAGAAAAAGCATCATCTTAATCGAGTCATTCGAGACATCCTTAAATTTGCACGTGGCGGTAAGACGATTAAATTGGCGGATATGGTTGTGGGGATTGTCCTTCTCATCACCACGGAATTTGTTGTTTTGGATCATCGACAACAAACCCGTTTTCACCTCAAAATTCTCCGCAAGGATTGCGGGAATCACAATAGCTTCTCCATAACCCTCGGTGGGTGCTTGAAGTAACTCCATCATAGTTCGATTCGCCATGGTAGGTGCTTCTCGTACAATGGGTTCGTCAGTAGGAGACTCCTCACTAGAATGAGTTGGAGTGGGAGTTTTGTTCTTTCGTCTACGTGCACGTTTTGCTTGGTTACGAGTTAGCATAAACGTCACGTACAACGAGGAGACGAGCAAAGAAGATTCTTTTTGATATTTTGTGTTTTTCAGTTTTTTTGTTGTTTTTGATGGTATTAACCTTTTTGGAATTTGGTGAAATGTATTAAGTAGACAATAATCTACAAATCTCCTCCTTAATCAAATCTCTTGATTAAAGAAGCCTCAAGGAATGAAAACGATCACGTGGAGTGAACGCCTTCGATGACTTTAGAACGATGGTGGAACACCAAATCGTTCAAGAGGGTTTAATCAATAGAAACCAAGAAAATATATATGATATGTAGTAATACTTTGGGCGGTAAAACCCTCGATTCACTCTCAAAATCAAATACGCACAAGCAAGCGGAGGAAACAAGGCGGCGCGAAGCACTTAAGAGCCTTTTTCCTTTAGGTCGTGAAATACAACCGCCTTATACCCACCTTGTAGTTTGTATTTTCAAGATTAAGCTTCACGAAAGTATTTATCTATTTTTGCCTTTTTTCTTTGGTTTGAGATTCGAATACAATGATTGGGTAATGACCTCCCAAGTCAAGGTTGTGATTTCTCACGTATTTGGAGTACTTGTGAATTTATTGTTCTACGTATACAATATATTAATAATATTCACAAAAACCGAAAACGATAATACGTATTAGTAGAGTGCTACTAATACAAATACTATTATGGCTAATATAAAAAACAACAATGGTTCAATCAAAACACAACACGCCTCCCCGGCAGCGGCGCCAAAATTTGATGTAGTGATTTTAATACCCTTTAGGAAAAGAGCAATAAAATAGGGCAAGCGTGCACGACGATTTAGGAAAACCGTGTGTAAATGACCCTAATGATGAGTGAGTTCGTTCTCGAGGAGGCACGTGTGTTGTGTAATAAATTGATTTTGATTGATGATTTTATTAAGAAGAAAAGAGAAGAGAAAATGACGAAGACGTAAAAACAAAAATTAACGAAAAAATCACTACTAGAAAGTTAAGACGTAGAACCTTAAAAATCACAAAAATTAAAATTTTATCCTAAAAATTCCTAAAAATTACTAAAAATCCACAATAAAATTCTAAGAGTTTACAAAAAATCAAAACTTGCTAAAACCTTTTAATGAATTAAATAATGACTTTTTAATGCTAATTAAATCCCTAAAAATAACAATTAATTATTAAAAAGCCCAAAACAAGATTTTATAGTTTGTAAACCTCAAAAATAACCTAATTAAGCTAAAAACTATTTTTAAAAATTTTAAAACCAAATTAAACTATTTTTAATTACTTAAAAACTATTAAAATCTATTAAATCTTAAATTAATTCTAGAAAATAAATGAAAAACCCTAAAAAGATTTGGAAAGTTACAAAACTCCTAATTATATGTTCTTAACCTAGGAAAAATGAAAAAAAGTTAAAAATTAAACTTTCTATTTTTGGTAATAAAATAATATTAAAATATTCTAAAAAATTAAAAGTTTATAAATAAATTCTAAAAAATACCAAAAATCCTAAATAATGTAACTAGAACAGAAATGCAATTAAAATTTTCTGAAACCTTTTTATTAATTTTATATTAAATTTTAAAGTTAATAAAAAACCCTAAAATCCTATAAAATTAAAAATAAGACTTTTTGAAAAACTTTTTTGAATGTAAACCTCAAATTACTTAAATAAAACCTAAAAACTATTTTTATGGATTTTTAAAAGAACTTTTACTATTTTTAAATTACTTTCTAAAAATTAAACTAGAAATAATCCTAATAAATAAATTAAAAATGGGAAAAATAATATTTTTGGACAGAAAAGTCCTAAAACCCAATACTATCCTAGGAAAATTGCTAAACAGTAAAAATCTAAGAGAAATAAGCTAGAATCAGCTTATTTATAAGCTGTTAACCAAATAAGCTATAAAAGAAGCACCTCTTAAATATCTAATGAAATGAAACATAAACGTAAAAACCCATCTGGATCACTGGTTAACACGTTACTCCTCCAATAGAGAGGTCGCGTGTTCGAGCCCAGGCAAGGTGAGGTTTTTGCAAATTTTTTTTTTTTTTTTTTACTTTTAAAAACTCAAACCAGTACTCTTTTTACTCACAAAATCACAAACACAATTCCAGTATTGTCAAGATTAAGCCAATTGGATCAAAAAAAAAACGTGCCCAGGTAGCACTTGGTTTCTGATGAACAAAAGTGATATATTCACTTGTGAATATAAACCAAGAGGACTTGGTTTGGTGATTTTGGTGTTGTTTTGATGGACACAAGGTGACCCTTGTACTCTGTTGAGTACAAGGAGTCAATACAAGCTCAAAAAACAGCAAGATCAAAGGCAGAATCAAACCAAATGCACACAAATGAGTTGCTGATGTGACTTATGCAGTCCTAGGGGCAATTTTGTTAACTTAGATGCACAAAAAGTGAATTTTAAGCTCCCAAATCTTGCATACAATCCAACTAGATGAATAGCAAGCAAATGCAAACCCTTCCTAAGCCTATAACCTAGCAGATTTACAAATTTTGATGGCAAAATCACTCAACAATCATACAGACAAGGCAGTTTTCTGATTTCTAAGTTATATGACCAATTTTATCTTGCAATGATGTTCAAAACTTGTTCAAACTGAAATCCTATGCTAGCATACAACTATACTACCCTAATAAGTGATGTATAACAGGTTTTAACCACAAAACTCTTTCAGAACTCTCACTTAAATAGCAGATCCAAACACCCCTTAAAAACTGAATATGCAAATTTAACAAAGCAAATCTACACAAATCTCAATCAAACTGTTTCTAAACACTCTTATCATGCATTCTAAACCAAAAGAACTAAATTCACACAAACTCAAACAACTTTCCATGCAATTCACACAAATCACATATAAACTGAAAAATGAAAATGAAAATAGGTTTTTACCTCAAGGGACCTACATCCAGGTCCCTAGTGGTTGAAAAACCACCTCCTTATAGGCCCGGGCCTATGCAGAAACCTTGATCAAACAAGCTCCAACAAACTGCTAAGAGAAAATGAAAAAAAAACAAGCAATAATATAACACTTTTTGATTTTTTTTTTACCAAACTTATAAACCTTTCACAAACTGAAAGGACCTTTAAACCAATGAAAAACCTTTGAACCAAGGACAAATTCACAAACTAAAAACTCCAAATCCACTTTCACTTCAAAGGAGTCTTAAGTTTCTGAAAGTTGAACAAATATGAAACTTTTTTGAAAATTCAAACTTCAACACACAAGTGTTACACAAATGATATGGAACTCAGTCTAGCAATCAAACACACACCAACTTTTTAAAACCAATAAAAGGAATTACAATTTATATAAAAAATACCAAACTTTATAAATTTGTAAAAAAGGGATTACAAATGTGATTGCTAAAAACTGGAACAAGAGGAAATAGAGACACATGCGTCTCTATTTATACACTGAATAGAACTATCTAGAATGATAAAACCCTAGCTAATGGAATGCCTAATCTGCCCTTGGAATCTTGACTGAGAATGGTCAAATTCGTCTTCATGTGATCATGTGATTGTAGCCAGCTGTTGAAATGATCTTGAGTCGTTCATTTGAACTTGGGGACCAAGGGGAGAATCTGGGATGTTGGTTTGGTCGGGTTTAGGGTTTTGAGGTGAAAGTGATGGGCAGGGGAGGGTCCTACCCTCACATGGGTGTGTCTAGGGTCACGTCTTTGGTGTGGGATTGGGTGAGGAAGTGGTTAATTAGTGATATGGAGTAATTAAGGGAAAACCCCTTTGTTTTGAATAAATTGGAGATTAGGGTTCATGGGATTAAGGTGGGTAGCACGTTGGGTTTTAATCTAAAATGGGATTAAGTATTATTTAAATATGTGTTAATGGGGGGAAAAGTGGAGGTTGACTGGTAGGTTTGACCAAGGTTTAATAAATAAACCTGGGTTGTGGGTTTGGTTACGGGTTGGGTATGGGTAAATGGGTTATTGGTGGGTTGTGATGAGGTGGCAGGTTCTGAGTGGGTGAGGAGGTTTGGCTGTCTGGCAGAATTGGCCCCCAAGTTTTCACTTTTCTTCCACTTTGTAATAAATGCCAATTTCTTCATTTTCCTTTGATAACAATTTTGGCAGATTTACATTTTTGGCACAAAAACTTTTAGAAACTTTTCCAAGGGTTTCTTTTATATTTCTTGGATTCTTCAAGGGTTGTTCTTGTATAGTCTTCATTCCTTAAGAACCATTCTTGTACAACTGACATTTGGAGGGTCATTTGTGACAAGTTCTTCAAAGATGAGGGACTAAAGTTGCCAATCTTCAATTCTTCAAGGGCATTTTTGTAAAATCCAAACTTGGGCCCGGTTCATTGTGCGGCTTCGTTTCCCGTGTTCGTTTTTGATTGATTCTTGTGATCTTTTGCCATTTCCTCAATATCCGTACCTAAAAATACACAAGTAACAAACACGAGCATATATTTGGTATATTTAATGATATTTAATGCATTTTAAGCCCGATTTGGACGATGAGACCAAGTATAAAAGCAGTCTCATCAGTCCAAAAGACTACTATCCTCTCCTGAAAATAGATTTGAAGATAGAATCAGTAATGGGCTACAAATACAACTGTTTCCTAGACGCGTACAAAGGCTGTCACCAGGTCCAAGTGGACGAAGAAGACGAGGAAAAAACAGCCTTTTACACTGACCAAGGGACTTATTGTTATACCAAGATGTCCTTCGGGCTCAAGATTGTTGGGGCCACTTACAAAAGGCTGTTAGACACAACCTTTAGGGAGCAGATAGGCCGAAACTTGGAAGCCTATGTGGACGAAATGGCCATCAAGTGCGTCTCAGAAACAACCCTCCTGGCAGACATCGCCGAAACCTTCAGTAACCTCCGGAGTATCAATATGAGACTCAACCCCAAGAAGTGTTCCTTCAGAGGTGAAGGAGAGAAATTCCTGGGTTACATGGTAACCTCGGAGTGGATAAGGGCGAACCCAAAAAAGACGAAGGCCATAATGGACATGAGGTCCCTAAAAACTTTGAAGGAGATGAAGTCGCTGAGCGGTAAGGTAGCGACATTAAACCGGTTCGTCTCCATGTCCGCCGAGCGTTATCTCCCCTTCTACGAAACCCTGAAGAACATCACCAAAGAAAACCATGATGAATACAAGTGGACCCCAGAAGCCGAAACCGCTTTCCAAGAAATGAAGAAAGTTGTGATGGATCTTCCGTTGTTAACCACTCCGGTCAAGGGAGAAACGCTATTTATTTACTTGGCCATGGCAAAGGATGCAGTCAGTGGTGTGCTCATGGCGGAAAGGAAGCACGGACAGGTGCCCATTCGATATGTCAGTCGGGTACTACATGATGCGGAGCGTAGATACGCTCCATTATAGAAGTCGGTCCTATGTTTGTTACACTTGTCAAGAATATTGAGGAGATACTTCAAAGCTCATCCGATCAAGGTGATAACCGATCAGCCGATCAAGCAAGTGCTATTAATGGCTGAAGCGTCGGGAAAGCTGTCCAAGTACGGAATCGAACTGGCAGCTTACACAATAAATTATGTACCCATAACGCAATAAAAGGACAAGTCCTAGCTGATTTTCTGGCTGAAACACCGGCGGGGGAAGCGTTAATATGCACCACGAAAGTATCTGACCCAACCGAAGCAGAGTGGACGTTATTCACAGATGGGTTTGCAAGCTCAAAGGGATCCAGAGCGGGTTTGGTCTTAATCGACCCCGCTGGCACGGAATACACATACGCTCTCCGTCTCGACTTCGAAGCCTCAAATAAGAATGCCGAGTACGAAGCATTGCTAGTTGGGCTTAGGCTAGCTGAGAAGATGGGAGTGCAAGCCCTGCAAACTAAGGTAGACTCAAGGCTAGTTGCATGTCAAATCAATGGTGAATTCGTCGCATGCAACAAACAAATGAAGAAGTACCTCGACAAAGCCTTGTAGCGCGTAGCCAAATTCAGCAAGTTTGCAATCTAAAACATTCCGAGGAACCTGAATCAAAAAGCAGACATTCTAAGTAAGTTGGCATCGGTTGCTTTCAACTACCTTACCAAGGTAGTGCTAGTAGAGGTGCTAGCGTCCCGATCGATTGAAAAGGAGGAGGTCAATGACGTGGTGGAGGAAGAGGAAGACAATTGGATGACTCCGATCATCAAGTGCCTGCAAGAAGGGGTGTGGCCCAAAAATCAAACGAAGCTAGGAACCTCCGAATAAAAATACCACAGTTTGTCATAGAAGGATGATTCCTATTCAAAAAATCATATCTCTCCCCCATGCTGCGGTGTGTAGGCCCCCTCCAAGCAAACTACATAATCCGGGAGGCCACGAAGGAGGATGTGGGATGCACCCCGACTATAGATCTTTGGTAGCAAAAATAATGAGACAAGGGTACTATTGGCCGATGATGTACCAGGATACATACGAGGTAGTGATGAAATGTGACTCTTGCCAAATCCATGCCTCAGTCCCAAAACTCCCAAAAACCCTCATGACTTCAATCATGTCCCCATGGCCCTTCTACCAATGGGGCCTCGACATCCTCGATCCATTACCCGAAGCACGGGGCAAAATCAAGTTAATCATAGTGGCTATCGATTACTTCACCAAATGGATCAAAGTTAAACCATTGGCAAAGGTACGCGGGAAGGATGTGAAAAAGTTTGTATGGGAAAACATAGTGTGTAGATTCGGTGTGCCGGGCATCATTGTCATGGACAACAGAACCCAACTGGTAAATGAACCATTTAAGGGATGGTGCGTCAAATGGAAAATCAAGCAAATTAACACTGTTGTTGCACATCCGCAAGCCAATGGGCTAGTAGAAAGGGCCAAGAAATCCCTTATGGATGGCTTGAAAGCGCGTTTAGGGAGGGATATGACCGGATGGATAGATGAGTTACCTAGCGTCCTATGGGCTCATAGAACCATGATGAAAACTAGTAATGGAGAGACCCCTTCAGCCTCACCTATGGGAGTGAAGCCGTTATCTCGGCCGAGATAGGAATGAGGACCTATCGAACACTTATGCTCAACAAAGGGACAAATGAAGAGGAATTCCGCCTAAACCTCGACCTCATCCAGGAAAGAAGGGAAATGGCGGTGTTGGAAATTAAATGAGCCAAGACACTTAGACGCTGACAAGAGTTAATTGGACGTTGATAGGTAGAAATTAAGCGCTGATAGATCAAGCGTTGACAAGAAGTATCCAAGCGTTGATGAGAAGGAGTCCAAGCACTGATAGAATACTTAGTCTACACATTTTGTATTTCTAGTAAAGATATGTTCGACATTATATTTTCTATGTTTATCTTTACCTAAAATAGTTGATACGCAGACTCTTGTACAAGGTTCCTTAATCTATAAACGGGGGCCTTTAGGTTTTAGTTTAATATACGTTTTACACTTTCATTTGTACGTAAGTTTGATCATCAATCAAAGTGAAAGTTTTGTTTATTCTGTTTTGTGTGTTCTTGTTCTAAGTGTTAAATTCCGCATAACACTTAGATTGTTTCATAACACAAAGTTTCTCTAAGTGTTAATCTTGATTCAATCTCGTTAACACAAAGCTAATAGATCTAAGTTTGGGATCAACAAGTGGTATCAGAGCCTGTTGAGGAAGTTTGATCTAAAGAACAGGAAACCCTAAAAACCCTAAATCGCCAAAAACCCTAATATTTCAAGAAACCCTATAAAGCAGACAAGATGTCTACTCCAGATATGACCTCCTCCTCAAGTCACAATCTAAAAATCCCCATGCTAGACCCTGACAACTTTGAGCTATGGAAGGTCAATTTTGAACAGTACCTTCAAATTCATGATCACACTCTCTAGGAAATTATTGAATATGGAAACACATTCGATAAGGTTGCTAAGATTGCTACTGCTATTGCTGCAAGATCAATTGAGGGCTCAACTGAAGAGGATCAAAAAGAAAGACCTCCGGATGGGAGAGCTGTCTCAACTGAGGATATTGCAAAGAGAAGGAATGACATGAAAATTTTAAGCATTCTCAAACTTTCTTTAGGACCAAGCAATCAGCACAAGTATAGAGGTTTTGAGTCTGCCAAAGAACTATGGGAAGCTCTTCAAGTCAACTATGGTGGCAATGATGATACTACTTCAGAGAAGAAGAAGCAACTCTTGCATGAGTATGTTGTGTTCAATGCTCTTCCCAATGAGAAGCTAAGTGGGGTAAGAAGCAGGCTTCTAGACATCACAAGCAAATTGTCCTTTATGGTAACAGTGTATAATGATGCTGATATCATTACCACTTTCCTTAAAAGCCTTGGTGATTCATGGAAAATTGAAGCAAGGTCTATTATTTCTACCAATGCTCACAAGAGTTCTACTTTTGATGACGTCTACAATAAGGTAACGATTGTAGAGAATGAAATCCTCTTGGATCAAGGAAGCAAATCTACCTCTGGAAACATGGCTTTCTTCTCACATAGTGAAGGTCAAGTTGATCAAAGAGAGTCATATCTACATCTTGTTACTGGATCAACTTGTGTCAATGGTGGATCAACCTTTGTCAGCACCTCACATTCAGACGCTGACACATACAATGTTGACTCACCAAGGATCAAACCTGCTGGCATTAATCTAGACACAGTGTGTGCATACATTGTTGCATTGCCCAATGGTTCATTGATTACTGTAGGTCTATAGTTTCTAAGGATTTAGGAATGTATGAATTTATCTAAAGAAATGGAAGGGAAGAAGGAAGAACTAGAGAGAGAAAGGTAGAGAGAGAAAGGAGAGAAATAAGAAGAAAGATGGAATATGATAAATGGTTAAGTTTTTTCAACCCCTCCTAACATGCTAAGAGGGGGTTTATATAGCCCACCCTACATGTGGGCTATATGGGCTATATCTTAATACATTGGATCACGAGCCCAATACTTGTATCTATCTTTGGAGTGATCGATCCTTTCTAAATACGTAAAAACGTATTTCCAACAATCTCCCCCTAACGGAGGTCACTCCAAGTTACAGTGTCTTAAATAGTCTATAGCTCGTGATCTATGCTAACAATGATGTGACCGAGACTTTCTTTAGAAAAACGCATTTCCAACAATCTCCCCCTAAGGGAGGTCAAACCATTTTACAAAATATTAAACCTAGCATACTATGCTTGAGTCTTCGATCTTATTCTTGTGAATATGCTTGATGTGATCTTTGACTTTAGTCTTGAGCATGTTTCCTTGACTTGACCTTGTGCATTCATCACTTGTGATATTTGCCTCTTCGTGACTTCATGTTCCAAATACTTATACCTTTATAATTCTTGAAAGCTTCAGAGTTTGATACAGCGGAAGACTTGACTTTTAGGCTTTCTTGAATTTGTTGAAGTTAAGTTCATAAAGTATAAGCATGCGAGGACGACTTCTTTTCAGATAGTACACCGCAATGCCACCTTCTTGTTACGCTGCATAAGACAGTTAGCAACAAAACATATAAACGGATGAAATGGCTTTGAACATTTCATTCTAATTCGGTAGCATTTTACCTCCGGTTGGTGAAGACCGTTGGACGATATAAAATATCGTACTTGTGACAGGTAGTTTCAATTAAGAACCTCCTTGACAAGATTTCGCGGGTAAACCCGTTCTCTTTATTCGACCGTCCAAAGCTTACTGCGAACATAAAGAGTGAATCATTTGGATAATATTATCCGCATGATTTGAAGCCGTCAATTCATGTACCTGGAACAAGTGAAATTCAATTAAGAACCGCATCATCGTTGCTTTCCAGTTGTCACGAGCTTGATTCGTATAGAATCTTGCAAGTTACCTACCAAGTGCTGTTTGAGGTTAACACTAGAAGGATTTCCACTCATCACTGTGAACACTAAGGTATCACTCTGAGTGTTCTGGCAAGATCACTAAGATATTACGTAGAGTCCTGGAACGTGTTTAAATTCATTTAAGAATTAAACCACTGTTGCTTTCCAGTTATCACAAGTTTGATTCATAAAGAATCGCACAAGTCACCTACCATGAGCTTTTTGATATTCGCTCAAGAAGGATTTCCATCTTCATTGTAAATACTTTCGTATTACTCGGATGTTCAGGCAAGATCATGAAGATTTTGCGTAAGACTCTTAAGATCTTTCTTACTTTTCACAGTGTGTGAAGAAGCAAGGAAATATGAAAGTGTGTCCTAATGAGATATTTGATGATCTCAAATGGCTCTATACTCAATCGTGCATTTTGAATTTTAGTGATCGGAGACTGGAGAGGAGTGCCACCATTTCAATACCAATTTATTCGGAGTGAATAAATCAATAGATAATGTGTTGTCTCCGTGTGATTAAAACAAATATCTTTTAAGAGATATCTGAGTTAGCTGGGATGGGTTGTGCATTGCATCACTGGGTCCATGATGTCTATCTTCGATATCGAGAATCATTGAAAAAATGATCTCAATAGCATATGTATTGACCCGGTTTCTGCCTAAGGTTGTAAGGAGGGATTCTTTCTTTACACCCTTTATCTTTATAATTCTTTTTCATTCTTCAACCCTTTTAATGCTTACCAATACGTCATAACTAGCACCTTGTTGTGATTGTTCAAATGCTAACTTAAGTACTTGGTCGACATTCAGCTACGTTCACAATCTTTCTCCATCATTCCTAAGGACTACTATTTCTAGCTATGGAATGTCCTTGGGAAGATTCCTCCGGTTCTAGAAGAATCATTGGACTTTAACCTATCCTACCATCCTTATGTCACCAAAATCTTCATCGTCGTGAGATAAAAGGGTTCTGGGTAAGTATAAATCACCATGAAGTCCATTTTGAAGTGCAAATCCATTTTGCTACCCTTAACATATGCCACGATATCCGAAAACATTTCGCACATGTCGGGACGAGCTATCAAGTTAAGTCAAACCATTTGTGATTAATCATTTCCCATATTAAATCACATTTTCTCCCCCATATTAAAATTTTTAACCCAATCGATGTTTTTAATATCAATTGATTTAATAGCAGTTTAAGAAAATTTGGGAAGAAAAATGTAAATCCAATTATCTTCATGATTTACACAAGCTCCCCCTCAAATTAATGAGGGTGTACTTGAAACGTAAATAAAATACCTTTTAAACACAAGTGTAAGGTATTTATCACGTGCAAAGATCATATATAATAATGTATTCACAAGATTAGCGATTTATGAGGTTGGACCTGAATGATGGAGAACATCATATGAAAGAAGCACATGGTTCTTGTTCATGAATGTTGGTCGCCTCATCACGTCTGAAGTTATCTCTTGACTCCATGTGTACGATTGATATCGTTGTCTTGACACCAACATGTGACCTTGGCACTTTTGGCGTCAAAGATTCTGAATACTGGATAATTGCTCCCCCTTAATTGTTGACCCGTGTTCTATTGAAAGAGCTGTAGTCGCCGGTTGAGTAGTCGCATCGTCGAGTATGTAGATATCAATTGTAAATTGCTAAGGTTGGTGGAGATGATAACTTCATAAAAACAAGATTTCTCTTGTTTTAACAAATAAATGCACTGACACGTACATATATTCGTGTTAGAGTGTGTTATTACGTAAACACAATCTCTTACATGGTTATAAAGTAAACCATGCCCGAGAAAATTAATTCCCGTTATTGAGTCAAAGCTTCCCGGTGAAATGCTTGACTTGAGTATGAAAATCGGGTTACTATCTGAAATAATAGCAAGCCATTTTGAGCATGTTTTAAAACGTTTGAACTTTTGCTCGAACTTTATTTACAACCCCGTGTCATTATTGAATGACATTTCTAGTATCGTAAATATTATCGATTCCAGAAGACATGCTCTTTTTATCAAAACATTTTTGAACACACAATTTTGAAAGATTTTGAAAAAATCTTTTGAAAAATTCTTGAAAAATTGTGTTCAACGTTTTGGAAATCAATTACTTGAGCTTAAGATGTTGAATATCTTACAAAACGAGCTCAAGTCCGAGAAATTCTAAACATCCCGTTGTTAAGGATAAGTTACCATCGGAGATAAACTTTCCTTTTAACTGAAGAACGAGTTCTAAGCTGACATTTACTTAGAAGTCGTGTTCATGAGCTTGAAAACTTTGAATGTTTTAACGGAAAGCTCATGACCAAGAAAGATGAATTTCTCGTTATAAGGAAAAGTTCTCTTAGTTAAAAGATACACTTTCCTTTCTGAGCTTAAAACTTGGAATGTTTTAATACAAGCTCATGACCGAGAAAATTTAATTTCTCGTTACGAGGATAAGTTATCTTTAAAGATAAGCTTTCCTAAAATTGAAGGTCTGAGTTACAGTCTGATATTTAACTGTAAGTCTTTGTGCATGAGCTTAAAAACTTCGAATGTTTTTAATATAAGCTCATGCCCGAGAAAAATTAATTTCTCGTTGTGAGGATAAGTTTATAATCGACGATAAAATTTCCTTTATTTGAAGAACGGGTCAATGTCTGACATTTAACAATGATCCATTTTACACGAGCTTAAAACCGTTGAATAGTTTTAAAGTAAGCTCGTGTCCAAGAAAATTTATTTTCTTGTTTTTGAGGATAAGTTTATCATCGGCGATAAACTTTCCTTTATTTGAAGATCGGGTCATCATCTAATAATTAATGAAGAGCCTTATACACGAGCTTAAAACCTTTGAATGGTTTTAGAATAAGCTCGTGTCTGAGAAAACTTAATTTCTCGTTTTGAGGGTAAGTTATCGTTGCGTAGATAAACTTCCCTTTCTCTGAAGTCTGGGTCATCGTCTGTAATTTAACGAGGAGCCATTCACACGAGCTTAAAACCTTTGAATGGTTTTAGTGTAAGCTCGTGTCCGAGAAAACTTAATTTCTAGTTAAGAGGGTAATTATCGTTGCGTAGATAAACTTCCCTGTCTCTGAAGATCGGGTCAGATACTGTGATTTGAATGTGGGCCAATGTGCATGAGTTTAAAAAACTTGGAATGTTTTGTATATAAGCTCATGCCCGAGAAAAATTAATTTCTCGTTATAAGGATAAGTTTATCATCGGCGATAAACTTTCCTTTCTTTGATGAACTAGTTACAGTCTGTGATGTGACTATAAGTCCTTGTGCATGAGCTTAAAAACTTTGAATGTTTTTAATTTTAGCTCATGCCTGAGAAAACTTAATTTCTCCTTGTGAGGATAAGTTTATCATCGGCAATAAACTTTCCTTTCTTTGATGATCGAGTTACAGACTGTAATGTGACTGTAAGTCATTGTTTACACACGATGTTTAACTACGAATCCCCTGAGACACTTGTTTCTTTGATATCAGCTTCTTCAGTAACCAAACTCTGAGAGTGTCTGTTGTCCCTAATATAGGAATGATATAACACGAATTTAAAGAAAGAAAATAGGAGAAGAAGATGAATTCTAGAGAGAGAAAGTAGTGAGAGAAAGTAGAGAGAATGGTTGGAGAAACTAGGTGATATTAGATTAGAGAAAATGAAATGACCAACACCCTTCCTAACATGCTAGGAAGGGTTTATATAGCCTTTGCTTACATGTAGCTTAATGGGATATATGATCATGGGTCGGGCTTTCCTTTTGGGCTTTGGTTACTAATGAATGAACCTTAGCTTAAAGTTAAGCCCATAATACACGACTAACAAACTACTTATTACAACGTTCTAAAATACGATACATAATAAACATATGACCGAGCATTCTTGTTTGACTCAATATTTTGAGGCTAACAATCTACCCCAATGTGAGGTCACTATCCTTTATGAGAGGTCATTACCCTTGGTCATGTGGATATTTGTAGAGATTACTAATCTCGCCATAAATGAGCCTTGAACGTGTAATCGTAGTCTTGTTCCTTCATGCTGTGATCTTTGAGCCTTTGTCGTTGTCTTTCGACTTTGTCTTTTGATCTTGAGATCTTCAAATCATCCTTGACTTGTCTTTGCCATCTTGCAATCTTGTGTCTTCATCCACATGCTCACACTATTAATTGTTGAATATGTCTTTAGGCATGAGTATGTGGTTTTGAATCTTTGACTTTGCTGAGTACACAGTGACGCCACCTTCTCGAGATGAAACATAGACACGGACTGAATGGCTTTGACATTCGTCCTATGTCGGTAGCGTTTTACCTCCGGTCGGTGAAGACCGTTATACGATATTAAATATCGTACCTGTGATCAGGTAGATTCAATTAAGAATCTCCTTGACAGGGTTTCGCGGTTGTACTAGCCGTTCTCTTTACTCGACCGTCTCAAAGCAAGACTGCGAACATAAAGAGTGAATCAATTGGATAAATATCCGCTTGATTAAAATCGTCAATTCAAATTCCTGGAACAAGTGTGATTCATAAAGAATCATACCATTGCTGCTTTCCAGTTGACACAAGTTTGATTCATAAGAATCTCACAAGTCACCTACCGTAGCGTTGTTTGATGTTGACGCTAGAAGGATTTCCATTCTCACTGTGAATATTAATGAATATCACTCTGAATGTTCAGGCAAGACCATAAAGATATTGCGTAGAAACCTGAAACGGGTTTTAATCAATTCAGAATCAAACCACTGTTGCTTTTCAGTTTTACACATGTTCAATTCATAAAGAATCTTGCATATGACCTACCGCAGTGCTGTTTGATGTTAACACTGGAAGGATTTCCACTCATCATTGTGAATACTAAGTAGTATTACTCTGAGTGTTTTGGCAATATCGCAAGGATATAGCGTAAGAATCTCTTGATCTTCATCCGTGTGTCCTAACGAGATTTGATTGATCTCTTGGCTCTAGACTCTATTTGTGCACTTTTAGTGGTTGGAGGCTGGAGCAGATGCCACCTATTCAATATCAACTATCTCGGAGTGAGAAAGTCAATAGAAATCGTGTTGATCTCCGTGACAATAAAACAAACTTATTTCGAGAGAAGTCTGAGTAGCTAGGAAAGGGTTGTGTTTCACATCACTGGGTCCATGATGAGTTTGTCTTCATGATGAGTTGACCCGGTTTCTGCCTAAGTTGTATGGAGGGCTTCTTTGTTTACACCCTTTATCCTTACATTTCTTTTTCATTCTTCAACCCCTTCAATGCTCCAAGAAATCATTACTAACACCTTGTTGTGATTGTTCTAGTGTTAGCATCAGTACTTAGTCGGCATTCAGCTACGTTCATATTCTACTCCATCTTTCCTAAGGACTTCTAATAATCTATTGGATTGTCCCTGGGAAGATCCCTCTGGTTCTGGTTGGATCATAGGACTTAAACCTAACCATCCTTTTGACACCAATAACGTCGTGAATTAAAGATGTTGTGGGTTTGATCGTAACCATGAAAACCACTTTAAATTCTAACAAAGTGTTTAAAAAACATTTAACACCTTGCTAGTTTTGTCGTTTCAGAAATGCTCCCCCTTCACATGTGCATCGATAATCGAAAGTTTTTCGCACATGTAGGTAAGAGTTAAAGTGCTTGAGTGTTATATAAGATCACATTTTAATCACATTTTCTCCCCGTATCTCTAATATATAAAATATTTTGATATTAGAGATATCAAATTTGATTAAAATTTATTTTGAAAAATAGTCGTGAATTCTCCGGGAGAAAGATGTGTTAATCTTTTGCATGAAGTTAAAATGCTCCCCCTCAAAAAAATTGATCCAACTGAATTGTCATTGTGAGGATGTGATCCACATTTCTCTTTTGAGGATGGGAGTTGTTGAACACACAATTTTTGAAAGATTTTTAATAATCATTGAAATTCTTGAAAAATTGTGTTCAACGCTATTTGAAAAATCCTATTTCTTTTTGTCGAAGAGGTTTTTCTAAAGCATAAACTTGAGTTCATAAACTTTGAATGTCTTGACGAATCCACTCAAGTGTAAGAAGATTTCTCTTCTTTTGCTGAGGGTAAGGGCACTAAATCGTACACTCCCCCTTGAATATCGATCAGGGTTGCAATCTGAAAATGATTACAAGCCATTGTGTTGAGCTCAAAACATGGAATGTTTTGTGACAAGCTCAACCCGTGATAGATTGCTCTACCCGTTGTTTGGAAATATTGTCCAAAATAGACAATTTCCTTTATTAAAAGAAGAAATGACATGTTTTGAAAAATATTTACAACTTTCATTCGAGCTTTATGTACACACCTGTATCGTTATTGAGCGACATTTCTAGGCACGTCCATATTATCGATACTGAAAGACATGTCGAGAAGAATATTTTTGGATTTTGAAAGATTTTTAGTTTTGTGTTTTGTTTTTATATGTTTTATATTTTTGTATTTTGTTTTTTCATTAATATTTACAAGTAGATGTTTGATAGATGAATCTAGCAGGCTTCTTTGCCAGAACCTCCAGTTCTGCTGGAGTCAAACATCTCATACCAATTTGCCTAATTAGATACGTAAACCTCTCTTTCGAAAGAGCTTTTGTAAACAAGTCAGCTAATTGGTAATCAGTTCCAACAAAGTATAATTCAACAATACCCTTTTCAACTTGTTCCTTAATGAAGTGATATCTGACATCAATGTGCTTCGTGCGGGAATGTTGTACCGGATTGCAGGAGATGGCTATTTCAAACTTTGAGTCACAGTACATAGGTACTTTATCAAAGTGGAAGCCATAATCCGTGAGTTGTGTTCTCATCCAAAGAACTTGAGCACAACACGAAGATAGAGACACATACTCCGCTTCGGCTGATGAAAGTGACGTGCAATCCTGCTTCTTGGAAGACCATCCCACAAGCTTATCTTGACCTAGAAATTGTACACCACCAGAAGTACTTTTACGTGTATCAAGACACCCTGCATGATCAGAATCTGAATAGGCAGTTAGAAAGAAACCGGTTTCCCTCGGATACCAGAGTCCCATGTGAATGGTATTCTTAAGGTACCGAAAGATCCGTTTAACCTCCTTGAGGTGCTTTTCAGTGGGTCGTGCTTGATAGCGTGCACAATAGCATGTAGCATGATGTATATCAGGTGTGCTTGCTGTCAAGTACATGAGGGAACCGATCATGGAACGATATCTCGTTTGATCGATGACATTTCCCTCCAAGTCAGCATCTAGCGATGTGGTTGATAATGGTGTCCCAACGGGGTCACATAAAGTCATACCATGCTTTTTGATTATCTCTTGACAATCCTTAGCTTGGTTTATAAAGATACCACTTGGGGATTGGTGAACTTGAATTCCTAGAAAGAATTTTAGTTCGCCCATCATTGACATTTCAAATTT
This sequence comes from Glebionis coronaria, assembly GCA_025667525.1. Lineage (NCBI taxonomy): Eukaryota > Viridiplantae > Streptophyta > Magnoliopsida > Asterales > Asteraceae > Glebionis > Glebionis coronaria. The sequence goes on along the minus strand of CM046879.1, from coordinate 317,135,654 downwards.
GCTGTGCATTACTTTTTCAAACCATTTTGAAAGTTTTGGGTTTGTAGACCCAAAAATAATGTCATCAACATAGATTTGCACAAGCAAAATGTCATCCCCATATTAATAAGTGAACAGAGTTAAATCAATGGAACTTTTTGAGAAACCTTTGGATACCAGAAATTTCGAGAGTTCGTCGTACCACGCCCTTGGAGCTTGCTTTAGTCCATATAGTGCTTTGTGGAGACGATACACCTTGTCAGGATAATTAGGATTGACGAATCCTTCCGTCTGCATGACATAGACTTCTTCCTTCAAAGGACCGTTAAGAAATGATGTCTTTACGTCCATTTGATAGACAGTGAATCCCTTATGTGCAGCATAAGCAAGAAAAATCCTGACCGCTTCCATACGAGCAACTGGTGCAAATGATTCTTCAAAATCAATTCCCTCTTTCTGGCCATACCCTTTAGCCACTAGCCTAGCTTTGTTCTTGATGATCGTATTCTCTTCATCCATCTTGTTTTTCCAAATCCAACGAAGATTTAATGGAATCACATCGTATGGTCTGTCAACAAGTTCCAAGATTTTAAGTCTTTCAAATTGTTGAAGTTCATCCGTCATCGATTTGATCCAAGCATGATCATCCATGGCTTCTTTGATGTTTTTCGGTTCAGCTGTACTCACTGCGAGTGCGAACATACAAACATCGCCATCAGTTGCGAGTTGTCGTCTTGTACGAACAGGCTCTGAAGGACTTCCAATTACGTGAACCAAAGGATGATCTCGGGTTCAATGATGTGTTGAAGGATGTCGTTGGTAGAACGTATGCATATTTGACGGATTAACATGGCGAGTAGAAGACTCTCCAGTTTCACGTACCGGTGTACCGAATGGGTTGATAAATTCGTCTTCGTTAGATAATGCATCGTCTGCTTGATTTCTGTTCTCTGGAGCAATGACAGTAGTTGTGGATGTTGTAGGATCTATTGTTGAAGTGATATTCTGAGGAGGTAAATCTGCAGCAACCCGTGATGAAGTAGATGAAGTTGTATCCGGTTGTTGACGATGATCGGTATCATCATTCTTATCATGAGTGACAGCGGAAGACTTCGATACAACTTGTTTCTCCCCCGTGAAATATTCATCATACATTGGTCCATATAACATTTCCAACTCTTCAATTGTCGTGTCGACTGTCATATCAGCTCTAGGAACATTTTCTGGAACCAGCGTTGAACTTGACGGTTCATTGCTGTGGTCTTGAGTTCCGAGTTCCGTACGGTTGTGAACGAAAGTCGTTTGTCGTTGTGGATCGGGACATAAACTGTTTTGTTCAAGTGTCATTTCTTGTAATTCATCAAATCGAATGTGAATGGTCTCGACAATCAATTTTGTTCTCTGGTTGTATACTCTATATCCCTTAGACTGAGTTGTATATCCCACGAGAATACATGCATCACCTTTCTCTTTCAGCTTATCCAAATTTTCACCATCTCGAATAATGTAACAAGTACATCTAAAAACATGAAGGTGTTTGAGTGAATGTTTTTGATCATGAATTATGTGATATGGTGTCTTTTCGTGTTTTGGGATAATTAAGGAACGGTTTTGTGTGCAGCATGCGGTTGAAACGGCTTCGGCCCAAAAGTATAGTGGAAGTTTTGAAGCGGATAATAATGTTCGAGCAGCCTCAACTAAAGTACGGTTTCGTCTTTCAACAACGCCGTTTTGTTCGGGAGTTCGAGCAATAGATGTTTCATGTTCAATTCCTTCGGCTTCAAAATAGTTTCTCAGTTTTGAATTCAAAAATTTTGTACCTCTGTCAGTACGAACCACTTTGACTTGAGCTTGAAGACCACGTTGTATCAGTTTAAGAAAGCTGATGAGAACTTTGGGTGTTTCATCCTTGGACCTCAAGAAGTGAGTCCATGTGTACCTTGAGTAATCATCAACAATTACCAGAATATATTTCTTTCCATTGATACTATGAACACGCATGGGACCACACCGATCCATATGAAGAAGATCTAACCGTCCTTTAGAGCTTGGTGTAGTCTTTGTTTTGAAGCTACTTCGTTTAGCTTTACAAAGCTCACAAGAAGAACAAAGGTGATCTTTGATGAATTTCAAATTTAGAAGACCTCTCACAATATCTTTCTTGGAAAGCAAGTTGATGGTATCAAAATTAAGATGAGATAAACATTGATGCCATAACCATGCCTGAGTCGTTGAAGCTTTAGCCATGAAGCAAATTGGAGTTGAAGAAGTTTTGTCTTGTAGTGAAATTGTGTAAAGATCAGTACCCCGTGTACCGGTAAGTAAGTCATTCCCATCATAATCACGAACAAAACATATCTTCTTTCTAAAAGCAACCTCCAAATCCGCATCAAAGAATTTACCAACCGAGAAAAGATTGTGATTGAGCCCTTCGACGTAGTATACCCTTTTGATTGTAATATTCCCCTGAACCAAATCTCCATATCCTAGGATCGGTGCAAATTGATCATTTCCGAATCGGACCGTACCCATGAACTTCTCCACGAAGTTAATTAGAAGCTTGAGATTCCCCGTCATGTGCTTCGTGCATCCGGAGTCCAGTATGAAGAAAATATTTGTATCACCTGCAGAAGAGTTAGAACACGATGGAGCCTTTGCTAAATTGGATACCACAGTAGCTGTGATAGTAGAATCATTAATGTCCTTATCAACATTTAAAGGCAAACTAACACTCATTTTCACATTTTCTGTCCTAGCTTTCGGCATCCATTTATATCCTGGAGGACATTGATCAGCAAACCACCATTTCCAAGACTTGCTAGCAGACTCATATAATTCCTTAATTTTGCTTTTGGGGTTCTTAGTGGTGGAGTCTGATGCATTACTTTTCTTAGTGGGGGTTGCACCAGAATGGTTCACTTTGCGTTTGGGTTTTCTAGCACTAATAGGCATCGCAGGTTGCTTCTTAGTTCTAGTATCTACGCCTTTGACATTATTCGAAACACACATAGCATGATTAGCATTAGCACACTTTCCACATTTCACACAAACAAACTTAACATTTAAAGCATTCAAAGTCGAATCATTCAAATCGTCATTACACGTGATTACAGACGTTTTATTCTTAGAAACATTGAAAATCGTAGGGTGGTCTTCTACTGTCTTCATCTTCCCTTGACTTTTGTTTTGCCAAACCTTTTCATTCATGCGAGTGTTGATCCCAAACTTAGATCGATTTAGCTTTATGTATACGAGATTAGATCAAGTTATACACGTAGAGAAACCTTTGTATATGTATATAGTAATCTAAGTGTTATGCGGAATTAACACTTAAACAAGAACACACAAAGATGTAAACAAACTTTCACTTGATTAATGATAACAAACTTGCTTACAATGAAAGTGTTTAACGTATGAAAACTTATATTGAACAATAACCTAAAGGTCTTCTTTTATAGACATAAGAAGCCTTGTACAAGAGTCTACGTATCAACTATTCTAGGTAAAGATAATTATAGAAAATACAATGTTGAACTTATCCTTACTAGAAACAAACTAGAAACAATATACGCGTAGACTAAATCTTTCCATCAGTGCTTGTCTTCAATGTATCAACGCTTGACTTCTTCTTGTCAACGCTTGACCTGTCAGCGTTTGTTTTCTTCCTATCAACGCTTGTTTTACTCTTGTCAGCGCTCAAGTGAACTGGCTATATTTTATTCCCAACAATCCTCCCCTAAACTTGATATCTACTCTAATAATCAAGTTTCTGAATAAACATTAAGAACTAGGAGGAATCTTACAAACTTGCTCATATTGGTAATAAATATGTCTGATCAAATCTTTGGCCACATCACTTGAATAATCAATCTCCAGTTGTGTTGTCTTCATCTTCTCTAAGACTTCCTTGGACATGGAATACTGAGCATCTACAAGAAGATACTCAGCAAACTTTGTAGAACTCAAGTAATATACACCAGCAGCTGAATACAAACGCCATTGAAGACCACTGAGGTCATCTTCAAGATCCTTCCAGATAGCAGGATCTTCATCTCTTGGTCTACACATTCTCTTGAATGTTGACCACAGTTTTATTGCATTGACTGAAGTAGGAGCTTCAGTCTCATACTTGGCTTCTAACAACCTCCAAAGGTCTACCAAGTCTTCTTTATCAAAACTTTGCAAACAAAGATATAAGAGTGGTAAAAGTGTGAACCTCTTTTCCATACCTTCCAATCTTCCAAAACCCACATTCATCTTATTCATAGCTTATAATAGGGTTTCTGGAATCAAGAGGTAACACTTGTACCATATCTGAAGCTTCCAATGGTGAGAGCTGGAGGCTCCTTCTTATAACAGCTTCACTTGGATTCAACCTATCCATATCTGTGCGAAACTCAAGAGGAACTCCCTTCTTCAAAGGTCTGGGAACAATCATTGCCTTCTTAAGCTCCATCTCTTCTACAAGTTCTTCTTTTCTTTCATCAAAAAGAAGTCTTAGAGTGTTTTCTTCCTACACTCTTGCCCAAATGGGATAAGCTTTGAACTCCAACTCTTCAAATGTCAATCCAATCAATTTCTTAAAAGTCCATCTTGTTCCATGACATCTGAGTAGCATGTAGTACAACTCCCTTCTATCCCTTTTCAACATTGAGAGAATATTGCTAGCCTTGTGTTTCAGAATTACCTTGCAATCCTTTTGTACTCTTAAAATAATCTCCAAACCCCATATCTGGTCTGAAATAGTCAAATCTGGATTCTCCATACACCTATCTTCCCAAGCATGGTACATCTGAACAACTTCTGGCATGTCAAAATCTACTTGCAATTTCAACTCATTCAACTTCTCTTTTGCCAACTCATCACCATACTCAAGTCTTTCTGGTTGTTCTATAATCGTTACACTTGAGTCTGAACTGGCTTCATCACTTCCTTCTTGTTCTTCTGAAGTGAAAACAAAAGGTGATTCACCAACCTTCTTTCTTTCTTGTTCCACAATTTGTGCAGCCAACCTTCTATCAAACTCAACCTGTGTTACATCCTTTGGAACATCTACTTCTACCATGATTCCCTTACCCTTATCTAATGGATCAATTATGAGTAAGGTAGATGGTAATACCTGTGAAGAAACTTCTTTGATGATGGATGATGACTGGAATACATCAACCTCATCTACAGGTTTGTCAACGCTCATATTTGCTTTGTCAGCACCCAATTTACTCATGTCAGCGTTCAAATCTTATTTATCAACGCCCAAGTTACCTGTCTCAGCGCCTCTTGTAATTTCCTCCAACATAGCTGTAAAAGACAAGTTTAAGTTTGTAGGAGTGACTAGAGACGTATCAAAACCTGGTTGTTTCTTCAAACTAGTTAGGGCTTCAGCAACACCCAAAGATTCACCATCATGGGAGCCCTTATCACTAACATTTATCTGCTCATCCTCCCCTTTGGAAGATTCCTCCATCCCACGCCTTGTGCTAGCATTCTCCAAGATAACAATCCTCTCCCTCAATTGCTTGAGTTTAAGGCCTTGTGCACTGACAATTTTTACCAAGTCTGCATTTTGCTATTGCAAGCTAATGCAGACAGCCGTCAATTCTATTAATGTCATTGGTTCCAAGCTGCCCTCCTCTAAAATGGGTATTTGACCTCCCAAGTTAGTTTCATAGGGCATGGATGAGGTCTTAAAGATGTTAGGACTGTCTTGGCCAGCTTCTAAGCCAGAACCAATAGTCCCAGCCTCATCCATAGCACCAACCACACTTGTGGTGGTGGTTCTCTCTGCTACATGGCTAGGACCACCAGAGGAGAACACTCTAGTAGTCCTTTGGTGTTTTTGCAACCTATATTGTGTTGGGGGAGAAGATGATGTGGATTGGGTGGATGTGGGTTAGTTAAGGGGTGTTTGGGTCTGTGAAGGATTGGTGTCAACGTTTGGATTAGGCATGTCAACGCCAACATTTAACGTGTCAGCGTTGAAGGGTTCTTGGTCAAATTGCATGTGTTGTGGTGAAGGTAAAGGTTCAGGTATTGGGTCAAGTTGAGGTTGTGGGTCTGGTTGGGGTTGTGCTACTTCAATGACAGCAATCATAGCTGGGGTGAGGGGTAAGTCACGGTGTGGGGGTGATTTCATCTTTGTAAAAATTGATTTATTTTGCACAGGGATCTCATAAAAATCATCATGATCCCTTGTGCAGTAATTTTAGACATCAAAAACCATTTGTAAAAATCTGGGATAAGCTAATGTCATCTTATTCCCTTTGTTTTTACACATGCCCTTAAAAATCATTTTGGAATAATTAAACTTTTGCCTAGTAGCAATGCACACAATAGCACTAGCAATAGATCTATTGATCTCATTGTGTGCAGTACACTTGGGACTCAAACATTTCAAGAGGACATGTATTAGGTACTTCCAGGCTGGGGGAAACTCATGTTTATGATACTTGTTTAAAGTTCCCTCATCAGGGAAAGGATAACCCAAAGCCCTTAGTCCTTGTTCTATTTCTTGAATGGGGAGGGTGGTTATACCATCTGCATCATCAAGATGCAAAGCTTGGCGAACAAAAGCTTCAGTAACCACCCATGTGTGCCCATGAACAATAGATGATAATGTAGTCACTCTATTAACTGTTGAGGAACTAACATTGTTCCAAAACTACTTAATATGTGTGACAGGAATGAGTGGAGCATGAGAAAGAGAATACCTAATTAGGGATGCATTCAAATACGCCACCATTTGTGTATATTGGGGAAACAGAGTATCATCAGCGTCCAAATATGCTATCATGTTGTGTTGACTCCTGAATCCCAATTCCAAATCACTTGGTTTAAATTTTGGTGCCATTGTTGAAAGCTGTTTGAATGAGTGATAAAGATGAAGTATAGGAGAAAATATTGTTAGACAAGAATGATAGGTACCCTGTTTAAAAATAGCAGCCAAATATATAGGAGAGAAATATGCATGTGATTGGTAAAAAATTAGGCAACTATTTTAAAAAATACAATCATGAAAATATAGAAAAGAAATAAGTTTATCTCATGCATTAAATGAAAGTTATCTGCTCCCAAAATTACGGCCCAAAAATTCGTCAAAAAGTAACAACTGGGTAGGTCCCATTGAGTGTCAACGGTCAAAAATAACCCATCAACGCCCAACGGCTATATTCTTGTCAACGTTTGCCAAAGCCATGTCAGCGTCTAAATTGGTCACAACAACGCTTGGAAAAATACTTGTCAGCGTCCAAAAATAAAAATTTATAAAAATGAAAAATGACCTTAACAAAGTAATTTATCCAAGAGAAGATAACCTATAAGTTGATAATTATTATAGGGCGGCAAGCATTGTCCAGTTATGCACACTTGCTTATGCAAGATAGACATAACAGTCCTCTAGTGTCCCTTGCTAACCAAAACTCTTAACAACTAAGTTACCTCATAAAATTCCTTGTTACTCCCAGATAAAACCCATCATAAAATCATTCCCAAGTCTCCCAACAGACCACAACCAATTCTAGGCCAAAAATGTATTGGCAGCATGCATAGTATATCAACTTTGCATGCTAAAGTGCCTCATGATTTAGTAAAACTAACTCATACTCACTTGTGGACACAATCTAGAATTGTGATAAGAGTATCATAAGGATACCCAAAAATCCTAAAGGTTCCTAAAACCTCCCCTTAAACTGTGATACATATGTTGCCAAAAATATGCATGAACATAAAAATTTATGTCAAGATAGGAATAGAAAATTCTAACCATCATTTATAAAAAAAATATGTTCAAATGAGTCTCCAAGGATCCATAAGCAACTCTGTATCCAATGGTATAATGCTAACACCACCTGCACATTTAGATTAAAAACCACAAAACTAACATTGTTGCTGACAACGCCCCGATAACGCTTGTCAGCGTTAAGGAAACCTTTGTCAGCGTTAGACAAATATATTGCTGACAACGTCACAATAACACTTATCAGCGTTAAAGTAACCTTTGTCAGTGTTAGAAAAATATAGTGGAAAAACTAAATCCTCAAAAATACCAATAACAATGCATTATCCTGTACACACTTTTACAAAAAGACCCCAAAACACATATTATGTGAGATTGATCATTCCAATACTTGTTACCAAGTATTGAAATCTTCCAGCATCAAAAGGTTTAGTTAGTAAATCAGACACATTTTCTTCTATGTCAACCCTATCTGGTTGTATTAAACCCTTTTCAAAACAATCTCTTATAAAATGGTGTCTAATTTCTATGTGTTTAGTTTTAGAATGATGTATAGGATTCTTAATAATGCATAAAGTGTTGTTATTGTCAACAAATATCTTGGTATGCATGAAATTATACCCATAATCCAACAGCTGGTTCTGAATCCATAAAACTTGTCTACAACAAGCAGCTGCAACAACGTACTCTGCTTCAGTTGTAGAATTAGCCACCACTGTTTGTTTCTTGCATTGCCAAGATATCAACCTGCTCCCAAGAAACTGACATCCACCAGTTGTGGATTTTCTATCAAACTTTTCACCTCCATAGTCACTGTCTAAATATGCAATAAGCTCCAAAGGTGAATCTTTTAGGTACCACAAGCCAAGACTGGGATAACATCTCAGGTACCTAAAGATTCTCTTGACAACATAAAGGTGACATTCTTTGGGAGTCACTTGATGGCGTGCACATGCGCACACAACAAACATGATGTCAGGTCTGGAGGCTGTGAGATACATCAATGAACCAATCATTGATCTATAGTGCCTGACATCCACATATTTTCCATCTCCAATCTTTCCCCAAGGGTGTTCTCCATCCATAGGAGTAGTAGCCCTCTTTTCATGTGGAGAAAAGCCAAACTTCTTCAAGATCTCTGCCACATACTTATCCTAGGAGATGAAGATACCATCTTCTTTCTGCTGAACTTGTAACCCTAGAAAGAAGTTCATCTCCCCCATTGCACTCATCTTGAATTTGTCTGTCATAAGCTTGGAAAAGTCCTCACTCATCTTTGGATTTGTAGATCCAAAAATGATATCATCAACATAAACCTGAACAAGCAAAACATCCTTACCAGCCTTCTTGGTAAATAATGTCTGGTCTATGGTGCCCCTCTTGAATCCATTGTCCACCAAATAAGTGGATAATGTGCCATACCATGCTCTTGGGGCTTTATGAAGTCCATACATAGCCTTCTTGACTCTATACACCTTGTCTGGATTCTCTGGATCTTCAAAACCAGGAGGCTGCATCACATACACCTCCTCAACAATTGTTCCATAGAGGAAGGCACTCTTCACATCCATTTGATAGACAATGAAGCCCATGCAGGAAGCATAGGCTAGAAATATTCTTATGGCTTCAATCCTTGCAACTGGTGCAAAGACCTCTTCATAGTCTATCCCTTCCTCTTGTGTATATCCCTGAGCCACTAAACGTACCTTGTTTCTGACCATAATGCCTCTTTCATCTCTCTTGTTTCTTAGAATCCATCTTGTCCCTATAGGTCTGACATATCTGGGACAATCAACCAGCTCCCAAACATTCTGAATTGCAAATTGGTGAAGCTCATTCTGCATTGCTTCCACTTAACTTGGTTCTTTGAGAGCATCAAAGATCTTCTTGGGTTCCTGTTGTGATAGAAAACAGGCAAACAAACATGCTTGCACAAGAGGGGTATCAACCTTCTTGTGAATATTGGCAATAAATCTACCAAGACTTTGATGAGATCTTCTAGTCTGAACAGGAGTCATAATATCACCAATGATTTGAGAAGTAGGTTGATTCTTCAAAGTAGAAGTGAGAACTCCTCCTTCAAAAAGTCTGGTGTCTTCAATATCATTATCCATGTTGCCAATATCTTCTTCTTCAGACATCTTTCATCAATATGAATCTCTTTATGTAGATTGGAAGGTTCACCTTGCTCAAAAATAGAAGAGAAAAGATGCTCAAAAGTGTTGTCAACGCCTGAACCTTGGTTGTCAGCGTTTGAGCTATCAACGTCTGAATTTGTCCTGTCAGCGCTAGATTTGCCTTTGTCAGCGCCTGAAGGACCATGCATGTTGTTAATTGGTGGTACTTGGGGACCACCATTATCCTTTCCAGCAGCAGCAGCAGCAGCAGCAGCAAAAGCATCTGTCCATATGGGAATTGTAACATACTCTTGTATGGGAGATGACTTGTCTGCTTGTGATCCAACCTCTTCATTAACCTGTGTACCTGAAATATCAACAACTTGTTCTTCCACAACATTTGAAGTTACCTTCACAATGTCTGGATTAGTGACAAGCATATAATTTAAAGTCCTAGATAGAGGTTCCAAGTCAAACAACCAATTTGGACCACTTTCAGGATCACTAGGTTTACTCTCTAAAAACCTAACATGTACTCTTTCAAATATACGTTTTTCCTTTTTAAGGTAAACCATATATCCCTTGCTCTACACAGAATAATCCATGAAATAGCCTTCATCACCTTTTGCACTAAATTTACCTAAGGCATCACTAGTATCAAGTACAACTACATGACAACCAAAAGGTTTAAGAAAACCAATATTAGGTTTCCTTCCCCAAAGTAATTCATAAGGTGTTTTGTTCTGTATCTTGTTGACCAATGCTCTATTTTAAACATAGAATGCTGTATTCACAGCCTCAGCCCAAAAAGCTATGGGGAAGTGAGCATCAGCCAACATAGTTCTGGCTGCTTCAATTAGGGTTCTATTCTTCCTCTCAACAACCTCATTTTGTTGTGGGGTTTTGGCAACACTAAACTGCCTAGTAATCCCTTTCTTGGCACAAAAATCATCCAAAAGCTTTTTTCTAAACTCACCACCATTGTCACTTCTAAGCATTTTAACTTCATTACCTGTTTTCTTTTCAATCTGGGTAATAAAGTCAATTAAAGTGTCAGCAGTGTCACTTTTCATAGCAAAAAAGAAAGTCCAAGTAAACCTAGAAAAGTCATCAGTGATGACAAAGCAGTATGATTTACCATTCAAACTCTCTATATTAGTTGGACCAAATAGGTCCATATGCAGCAAGTAAAGTGGTCTAGTACTAGAGTGCACCTGTTTAGACTTGAATGAGACCTTGTGCTGCTTGCCTTTAAGACATGCAACACAAGAGTGGTCATTGTGGAAAGCCTTTTCAGGCAAGCCATCAACCAAGCCAAGTCTCACAAGCCTGTTTATATTCTTAAAGTTTATGTGCCCTAGTCTCCTGTGCCATAGATTACTCTCATCTACTGAAGCTTTAGCATGAAAACATGACATATTATTATTCATCCTAATCCCATTAAGATTCACATTATAGATGTCTTTATGTCTAGGTGTTCTATAGTCAATATATTTCTCATCTGGGATTTTCTAATCCTTGCTTAACACCAAGCATTCAGTATCAGTAAACAAAACTTTATTTTTTTTTATCACAAACTTGTGATACACTAAAAAGATTGTAATCAAGTTCCTTTACCAGAAATACGTTCTCAAAACGAAAGTTCTTGGTGAGAAGAGTTCCTTTGCCTGTGATAGTTCCATATCCGCCTCCAAAGTAAACCTTATCACCATCCTTAATGGGAGTGAAGTTAGTAAGATAATCTTCCTTCCCTGTCATGTGCCTGGAGCATCCACTATCCCAATATCCATAATCATTGACCTGTTTTTGAATGCCCTGCACATAAAGAAAACAAATTAGTTTTCTTTGGGAACCCAAGCCTTAGCAGACTTGGATTTACTGGTTGTTCAACAAGAACAGACTTAGTTCTCATAACAACCCCTTATTCATCCCTCTTTGGATGAAATACCCAGTTAACCCCAATAGGTTTTGTAATGACCTTTGAAATATAATTAAACATGTTGCAGGTCATAGAAATCCCATTATCATTAAGGTTTTGATCTTGCTTAGGTCTCCATGTCAAGCTTGAAGAAGCTTTAGACCCCTTACCCTGTGGTTGCAAATATTTAGGTCTGGTCACGTTTCTGTCAGCGTTGGATTTTGTCTTGTCAACGCTGAAATTACCCATGTCAGCGTTGAACCTAGGGTTTGCTACAAAAACCCATTGCCTATTAGACCAAGTATTGGTCTTTTGAAATGGTCATTGTCCATGAGTGTTAGACCCTCTAGTGAAGAATGGGGCTGGTCTAACAACTTGTGGACTTTGCTCCACAAAAGTTTTGGGTCTGATAACGTTTGACTTTTTAACAGCGTTGACCTTGGAAGCGTTGACACACTTATATGCTATGTACATAGACAAGCATATAATTAGAAAGCAATAATATGTACATAGATAAGCATGGGTCTCCCCCACGAGGCACCTTGTTTTTGGTAACCGAGTCAAAAGCTCGACTCGAATCCCCATAAATGTGATCATTTAGGGATAATCATGGTGTGGTCAATTTTTGGTGGGGGTTACATGATAAACAAGGCCCAAAAACAACCGGTATTAAGGACTAAGTCCTTTGATGGTGCAAAATACCGGGATCGAAGATGGCGTTCTCGTTTTCATTGGAAAAACAAGTCAACGCCACTTCATCAATGGTAAACAAAAACTCAAAGAGTTTCAAGAAAATAGGAGAGAAGAAATAGAAGGGTGGGACAATGGGTAAGTCTCTAAAAACATGAGCTACTCGAGGTAGACTCGCACCAATCAAATGAAAAGATTTTCCATTTATTGCATCGGTGGAAGACCGAGGTTTCCCTATATAAGCAATTCCAGGATCAAATATCTCGTCCTCGGTGGAGAAAGGGGAGGGAACATAAGGGGATTCCCCCTCACTAAGTCCACACAAAGCATCGTCAAAAGGAGAAGACGAGCTTGTAGTACTCAATAAACGCGGTGATGACGGAGTTAGAATTGTAGAAAAATCTTTTAAATTCAATTTAAAATCTTTTCCTTTTTCATCTTTTACACTCTCCTTGTGAAAACCCGATTTAATTATGTCAAAAATATTTGGTGTATCCAAAGCAATGTTAGTCACACTAAAAATTCTCACATTTTGAAACTGTTTTGGCAAAGGTGGTGGTAAGTTCTTAAATCTTTTGTCAACAAAGAAAACTCCCCCATCGGGATCAACGTATCATCATCCGAAGAATCACTCGAGATTGGAATCATAGGCTTAACACTCTTAACCTCCACCGGCGGAGGGGACGGAACTTCATTTTTCTCAACAACTCCTAAAACTCTATTTGAAATTCTTTTGCAAATGTTTTTGATAGGATTGACATTGTACAAAGATGTGATGGAATACACATGAGAAAGAGTGGAGTTTTGGGTTGCATTAATGACGAGTTCTTCCTCATTGAAACGAAGAGTGATTTTTCTTGCATGCACATCGATAAGTGCTCTCGAGGTATCCAAAAAGGATCGACCTAAAATTAACGGAACTTTAGGATCGATGGGAATGTCAACAACAATAAAGTCTACAGGATAGTAGAACTTTCCAACTTTTACAAAGACGTCCTCGGCAACTCCACAAGCTAGAATCGTAGAATGATCGGCCATTTCGATTGACACTCTTGAAGGAGTGAGATTTGGAAGATTGAGCGATTTAAAAATCTCAAGAGGCATCAAATTAATACTAGCACCAAGATCGACCAAGGCGTAGCATTCTTCCATGTCTTGGATAGCACATGGGATTAAAAACTTTCCAGGATCACCGACTTTTTGAGGTATGCGGCTTAGAAAAACCGAAGAACAACTAGACGATTTTTGCAATTTCTCTTTTTTATTCAACATACTTTTGAAGTTCGCGGCAAATCGAGGCATCATGACTAAGGCGTCGGCAAAACTTATATTGAAATGCAAGTCACGAAACATTTTCATAAAGAGTTCAAATTGATAATTATTTCGTTCTTGTGCCTTTTCCTTGTCTCGTCTTGAAGGGTAGGGTAAAGGTGGTGTGGGTTGGGGCATAGTAGGCATATGCATCGGCCTTGGAATCTCGGGTTCCATGATGGGTATTGGTTCAACCGTAGGTGTGGTTTGAGCGGTACTTCGTGGGCTTGTAATTTGCTCCTTTTCAACCACAACCTCGGGTTCTTTCTCTTTTTCCTTCTCCATAGAAGTACTTGGACGAGAAATGGGTTCTTTGAAAGTTTTACCACTACGAGTAGTAATAACCTTCAACTCTCCTTTCGGGTTCACGATGGTATCACTAGGAAGACCACCCGAAGAAGAGGGCTTACACATGATAGCTTCAAACATCTTAGCCATACGGTCTTCAAACTTTGATTGCCTAGCATCCGCTTTTAACAATTCTTGCTTAATCTCATGTTGTCCTTGCTCCATTTTTTGTTGATTTTGTTTGAGTCGTGTGACATTTCCTTCCATTTTATTAGCATGAGTTTTAAGTTCATTAGCAAGTTCGTTTTTAAGCTCGTTTTTCAACTCGGACCTTAAGCTAACCATTTCACGTTGCATATTATCAAACTTAGCATCATTAGCCTTAGCATAATTCAAAAATTCTCCTTGAAGATTTTTGGTATGATCATTTTGAAAACCTTGAGTTGATGTTTGAAAATCACGGTTTTGGTTTTGATTTGAAATTTGCCCATTTCCACTTTTATAATTACCCTTGTTATAATTCCTTTGATTTCCTTGGTAATTTCCACCTTGGTTGTTGTTGCGATAGTTATTAGCATTTTGATTTGGTGGAGCTTGATTTTGGCGGGAACCTTGACCGATTTGGTTATAAGTTCCCGTGGCTACAAAAGCACTCGAAGTGTTACCATCCGCGGTAATGCACTCGGAAAGATCATGAGCTCCACCACATGACAAACAACTCTTAGAAACCGCTTTAACCGAAGCGGAATTCGAAGCTTCTTGAGCTTTCCAATGGGACATAAGAGTCGAAAACCTATCGAAAAACCGATTTTCCTCATTAGCTTCATCTTGCAAGGCATTGATACTACGAGACGATGATGAGCCCATTTTGGCAACACTCGGTGTGTTACAAGGGCAATAAACCTTAGACCTATTCTCAATTATGACCAAAGCTTCTTCAACCGTTTTACACAAAAAGTTACCACCCACGACGGCATTCAAATAATCTCTTTCATGATCGTTGAGTCCATTATAAAACGTGTCGATTTGGTGTAAGTCGGAAAAACCGTGATAAGGACATTCATGTAACATCTCCTTAAACCTATTTCAAGCCGTAGAAAAACTTTCATTTGATTCTTGTGAAAATTTAGAAATCTCCTTTTTCAAATGCGTAGTCTTAGAGGGCGGAAAAAATTGGTTCACAAATTTTGAAACGAGATCCTTCCACGTCAATATAGAATTGGGTGGCTCTTTCTCTAACCAAATTTTAGCGGGCCCCGCTAAGGAATACAGAAAAAGCATCATCTTAATCGAGTCATTCGAGACATCCTTAAATTTGCACGTGGCGGTAAGACGATTAAATTGGCGGATATGGTTGTGGGGATTGTCCTTCTCATCACCACGGAATTTGTTGTTTTGGATCATCGACAACAAACCCGTTTTCACCTCAAAATTCTCCGCAAGGATTGCGGGAATCACAATAGCTTCTCCATAACCCTCGGTGGGTGCTTGAAGTAACTCCATCATAGTTCGATTCGCCATGGTAGGTGCTTCTCGTACAATGGGTTCGTCAGTAGGAGACTCCTCACTAGAATGAGTTGGAGTGGGAGTTTTGTTCTTTCGTCTACGTGCACGTTTTGCTTGGTTACGAGTTAGCATAAACGTCACGTACAACGAGGAGACGAGCAAAGAAGATTCTTTTTGATATTTTGTGTTTTTCAGTTTTTTTGTTGTTTTTGATGGTATTAACCTTTTTGGAATTTGGTGAAATGTATTAAGTAGACAATAATCTACAAATCTCCTCCTTAATCAAATCTCTTGATTAAAGAAGCCTCAAGGAATGAAAACGATCACGTGGAGTGAACGCCTTCGATGACTTTAGAACGATGGTGGAACACCAAATCGTTCAAGAGGGTTTAATCAATAGAAACCAAGAAAATATATATGATATGTAGTAATACTTTGGGCGGTAAAACCCTCGATTCACTCTCAAAATCAAATACGCACAAGCAAGCGGAGGAAACAAGGCGGCGCGAAGCACTTAAGAGCCTTTTTCCTTTAGGTCGTGAAATACAACCGCCTTATACCCACCTTGTAGTTTGTATTTTCAAGATTAAGCTTCACGAAAGTATTTATCTATTTTTGCCTTTTTTCTTTGGTTTGAGATTCGAATACAATGATTGGGTAATGACCTCCCAAGTCAAGGTTGTGATTTCTCACGTATTTGGAGTACTTGTGAATTTATTGTTCTACGTATACAATATATTAATAATATTCACAAAAACCGAAAACGATAATACGTATTAGTAGAGTGCTACTAATACAAATACTATTATGGCTAATATAAAAAACAACAATGGTTCAATCAAAACACAACACGCCTCCCCGGCAGCGGCGCCAAAATTTGATGTAGTGATTTTAATACCCTTTAGGAAAAGAGCAATAAAATAGGGCAAGCGTGCACGACGATTTAGGAAAACCGTGTGTAAATGACCCTAATGATGAGTGAGTTCGTTCTCGAGGAGGCACGTGTGTTGTGTAATAAATTGATTTTGATTGATGATTTTATTAAGAAGAAAAGAGAAGAGAAAATGACGAAGACGTAAAAACAAAAATTAACGAAAAAATCACTACTAGAAAGTTAAGACGTAGAACCTTAAAAATCACAAAAATTAAAATTTTATCCTAAAAATTCCTAAAAATTACTAAAAATCCACAATAAAATTCTAAGAGTTTACAAAAAATCAAAACTTGCTAAAACCTTTTAATGAATTAAATAATGACTTTTTAATGCTAATTAAATCCCTAAAAATAACAATTAATTATTAAAAAGCCCAAAACAAGATTTTATAGTTTGTAAACCTCAAAAATAACCTAATTAAGCTAAAAACTATTTTTAAAAATTTTAAAACCAAATTAAACTATTTTTAATTACTTAAAAACTATTAAAATCTATTAAATCTTAAATTAATTCTAGAAAATAAATGAAAAACCCTAAAAAGATTTGGAAAGTTACAAAACTCCTAATTATATGTTCTTAACCTAGGAAAAATGAAAAAAAGTTAAAAATTAAACTTTCTATTTTTGGTAATAAAATAATATTAAAATATTCTAAAAAATTAAAAGTTTATAAATAAATTCTAAAAAATACCAAAAATCCTAAATAATGTAACTAGAACAGAAATGCAATTAAAATTTTCTGAAACCTTTTTATTAATTTTATATTAAATTTTAAAGTTAATAAAAAACCCTAAAATCCTATAAAATTAAAAATAAGACTTTTTGAAAAACTTTTTTGAATGTAAACCTCAAATTACTTAAATAAAACCTAAAAACTATTTTTATGGATTTTTAAAAGAACTTTTACTATTTTTAAATTACTTTCTAAAAATTAAACTAGAAATAATCCTAATAAATAAATTAAAAATGGGAAAAATAATATTTTTGGACAGAAAAGTCCTAAAACCCAATACTATCCTAGGAAAATTGCTAAACAGTAAAAATCTAAGAGAAATAAGCTAGAATCAGCTTATTTATAAGCTGTTAACCAAATAAGCTATAAAAGAAGCACCTCTTAAATATCTAATGAAATGAAACATAAACGTAAAAACCCATCTGGATCACTGGTTAACACGTTACTCCTCCAATAGAGAGGTCGCGTGTTCGAGCCCAGGCAAGGTGAGGTTTTTGCAAATTTTTTTTTTTTTTTTTTACTTTTAAAAACTCAAACCAGTACTCTTTTTACTCACAAAATCACAAACACAATTCCAGTATTGTCAAGATTAAGCCAATTGGATCAAAAAAAAAACGTGCCCAGGTAGCACTTGGTTTCTGATGAACAAAAGTGATATATTCACTTGTGAATATAAACCAAGAGGACTTGGTTTGGTGATTTTGGTGTTGTTTTGATGGACACAAGGTGACCCTTGTACTCTGTTGAGTACAAGGAGTCAATACAAGCTCAAAAAACAGCAAGATCAAAGGCAGAATCAAACCAAATGCACACAAATGAGTTGCTGATGTGACTTATGCAGTCCTAGGGGCAATTTTGTTAACTTAGATGCACAAAAAGTGAATTTTAAGCTCCCAAATCTTGCATACAATCCAACTAGATGAATAGCAAGCAAATGCAAACCCTTCCTAAGCCTATAACCTAGCAGATTTACAAATTTTGATGGCAAAATCACTCAACAATCATACAGACAAGGCAGTTTTCTGATTTCTAAGTTATATGACCAATTTTATCTTGCAATGATGTTCAAAACTTGTTCAAACTGAAATCCTATGCTAGCATACAACTATACTACCCTAATAAGTGATGTATAACAGGTTTTAACCACAAAACTCTTTCAGAACTCTCACTTAAATAGCAGATCCAAACACCCCTTAAAAACTGAATATGCAAATTTAACAAAGCAAATCTACACAAATCTCAATCAAACTGTTTCTAAACACTCTTATCATGCATTCTAAACCAAAAGAACTAAATTCACACAAACTCAAACAACTTTCCATGCAATTCACACAAATCACATATAAACTGAAAAATGAAAATGAAAATAGGTTTTTACCTCAAGGGACCTACATCCAGGTCCCTAGTGGTTGAAAAACCACCTCCTTATAGGCCCGGGCCTATGCAGAAACCTTGATCAAACAAGCTCCAACAAACTGCTAAGAGAAAATGAAAAAAAAACAAGCAATAATATAACACTTTTTGATTTTTTTTTTACCAAACTTATAAACCTTTCACAAACTGAAAGGACCTTTAAACCAATGAAAAACCTTTGAACCAAGGACAAATTCACAAACTAAAAACTCCAAATCCACTTTCACTTCAAAGGAGTCTTAAGTTTCTGAAAGTTGAACAAATATGAAACTTTTTTGAAAATTCAAACTTCAACACACAAGTGTTACACAAATGATATGGAACTCAGTCTAGCAATCAAACACACACCAACTTTTTAAAACCAATAAAAGGAATTACAATTTATATAAAAAATACCAAACTTTATAAATTTGTAAAAAAGGGATTACAAATGTGATTGCTAAAAACTGGAACAAGAGGAAATAGAGACACATGCGTCTCTATTTATACACTGAATAGAACTATCTAGAATGATAAAACCCTAGCTAATGGAATGCCTAATCTGCCCTTGGAATCTTGACTGAGAATGGTCAAATTCGTCTTCATGTGATCATGTGATTGTAGCCAGCTGTTGAAATGATCTTGAGTCGTTCATTTGAACTTGGGGACCAAGGGGAGAATCTGGGATGTTGGTTTGGTCGGGTTTAGGGTTTTGAGGTGAAAGTGATGGGCAGGGGAGGGTCCTACCCTCACATGGGTGTGTCTAGGGTCACGTCTTTGGTGTGGGATTGGGTGAGGAAGTGGTTAATTAGTGATATGGAGTAATTAAGGGAAAACCCCTTTGTTTTGAATAAATTGGAGATTAGGGTTCATGGGATTAAGGTGGGTAGCACGTTGGGTTTTAATCTAAAATGGGATTAAGTATTATTTAAATATGTGTTAATGGGGGGAAAAGTGGAGGTTGACTGGTAGGTTTGACCAAGGTTTAATAAATAAACCTGGGTTGTGGGTTTGGTTACGGGTTGGGTATGGGTAAATGGGTTATTGGTGGGTTGTGATGAGGTGGCAGGTTCTGAGTGGGTGAGGAGGTTTGGCTGTCTGGCAGAATTGGCCCCCAAGTTTTCACTTTTCTTCCACTTTGTAATAAATGCCAATTTCTTCATTTTCCTTTGATAACAATTTTGGCAGATTTACATTTTTGGCACAAAAACTTTTAGAAACTTTTCCAAGGGTTTCTTTTATATTTCTTGGATTCTTCAAGGGTTGTTCTTGTATAGTCTTCATTCCTTAAGAACCATTCTTGTACAACTGACATTTGGAGGGTCATTTGTGACAAGTTCTTCAAAGATGAGGGACTAAAGTTGCCAATCTTCAATTCTTCAAGGGCATTTTTGTAAAATCCAAACTTGGGCCCGGTTCATTGTGCGGCTTCGTTTCCCGTGTTCGTTTTTGATTGATTCTTGTGATCTTTTGCCATTTCCTCAATATCCGTACCTAAAAATACACAAGTAACAAACACGAGCATATATTTGGTATATTTAATGATATTTAATGCATTTTAAGCCCGATTTGGACGATGAGACCAAGTATAAAAGCAGTCTCATCAGTCCAAAAGACTACTATCCTCTCCTGAAAATAGATTTGAAGATAGAATCAGTAATGGGCTACAAATACAACTGTTTCCTAGACGCGTACAAAGGCTGTCACCAGGTCCAAGTGGACGAAGAAGACGAGGAAAAAACAGCCTTTTACACTGACCAAGGGACTTATTGTTATACCAAGATGTCCTTCGGGCTCAAGATTGTTGGGGCCACTTACAAAAGGCTGTTAGACACAACCTTTAGGGAGCAGATAGGCCGAAACTTGGAAGCCTATGTGGACGAAATGGCCATCAAGTGCGTCTCAGAAACAACCCTCCTGGCAGACATCGCCGAAACCTTCAGTAACCTCCGGAGTATCAATATGAGACTCAACCCCAAGAAGTGTTCCTTCAGAGGTGAAGGAGAGAAATTCCTGGGTTACATGGTAACCTCGGAGTGGATAAGGGCGAACCCAAAAAAGACGAAGGCCATAATGGACATGAGGTCCCTAAAAACTTTGAAGGAGATGAAGTCGCTGAGCGGTAAGGTAGCGACATTAAACCGGTTCGTCTCCATGTCCGCCGAGCGTTATCTCCCCTTCTACGAAACCCTGAAGAACATCACCAAAGAAAACCATGATGAATACAAGTGGACCCCAGAAGCCGAAACCGCTTTCCAAGAAATGAAGAAAGTTGTGATGGATCTTCCGTTGTTAACCACTCCGGTCAAGGGAGAAACGCTATTTATTTACTTGGCCATGGCAAAGGATGCAGTCAGTGGTGTGCTCATGGCGGAAAGGAAGCACGGACAGGTGCCCATTCGATATGTCAGTCGGGTACTACATGATGCGGAGCGTAGATACGCTCCATTATAGAAGTCGGTCCTATGTTTGTTACACTTGTCAAGAATATTGAGGAGATACTTCAAAGCTCATCCGATCAAGGTGATAACCGATCAGCCGATCAAGCAAGTGCTATTAATGGCTGAAGCGTCGGGAAAGCTGTCCAAGTACGGAATCGAACTGGCAGCTTACACAATAAATTATGTACCCATAACGCAATAAAAGGACAAGTCCTAGCTGATTTTCTGGCTGAAACACCGGCGGGGGAAGCGTTAATATGCACCACGAAAGTATCTGACCCAACCGAAGCAGAGTGGACGTTATTCACAGATGGGTTTGCAAGCTCAAAGGGATCCAGAGCGGGTTTGGTCTTAATCGACCCCGCTGGCACGGAATACACATACGCTCTCCGTCTCGACTTCGAAGCCTCAAATAAGAATGCCGAGTACGAAGCATTGCTAGTTGGGCTTAGGCTAGCTGAGAAGATGGGAGTGCAAGCCCTGCAAACTAAGGTAGACTCAAGGCTAGTTGCATGTCAAATCAATGGTGAATTCGTCGCATGCAACAAACAAATGAAGAAGTACCTCGACAAAGCCTTGTAGCGCGTAGCCAAATTCAGCAAGTTTGCAATCTAAAACATTCCGAGGAACCTGAATCAAAAAGCAGACATTCTAAGTAAGTTGGCATCGGTTGCTTTCAACTACCTTACCAAGGTAGTGCTAGTAGAGGTGCTAGCGTCCCGATCGATTGAAAAGGAGGAGGTCAATGACGTGGTGGAGGAAGAGGAAGACAATTGGATGACTCCGATCATCAAGTGCCTGCAAGAAGGGGTGTGGCCCAAAAATCAAACGAAGCTAGGAACCTCCGAATAAAAATACCACAGTTTGTCATAGAAGGATGATTCCTATTCAAAAAATCATATCTCTCCCCCATGCTGCGGTGTGTAGGCCCCCTCCAAGCAAACTACATAATCCGGGAGGCCACGAAGGAGGATGTGGGATGCACCCCGACTATAGATCTTTGGTAGCAAAAATAATGAGACAAGGGTACTATTGGCCGATGATGTACCAGGATACATACGAGGTAGTGATGAAATGTGACTCTTGCCAAATCCATGCCTCAGTCCCAAAACTCCCAAAAACCCTCATGACTTCAATCATGTCCCCATGGCCCTTCTACCAATGGGGCCTCGACATCCTCGATCCATTACCCGAAGCACGGGGCAAAATCAAGTTAATCATAGTGGCTATCGATTACTTCACCAAATGGATCAAAGTTAAACCATTGGCAAAGGTACGCGGGAAGGATGTGAAAAAGTTTGTATGGGAAAACATAGTGTGTAGATTCGGTGTGCCGGGCATCATTGTCATGGACAACAGAACCCAACTGGTAAATGAACCATTTAAGGGATGGTGCGTCAAATGGAAAATCAAGCAAATTAACACTGTTGTTGCACATCCGCAAGCCAATGGGCTAGTAGAAAGGGCCAAGAAATCCCTTATGGATGGCTTGAAAGCGCGTTTAGGGAGGGATATGACCGGATGGATAGATGAGTTACCTAGCGTCCTATGGGCTCATAGAACCATGATGAAAACTAGTAATGGAGAGACCCCTTCAGCCTCACCTATGGGAGTGAAGCCGTTATCTCGGCCGAGATAGGAATGAGGACCTATCGAACACTTATGCTCAACAAAGGGACAAATGAAGAGGAATTCCGCCTAAACCTCGACCTCATCCAGGAAAGAAGGGAAATGGCGGTGTTGGAAATTAAATGAGCCAAGACACTTAGACGCTGACAAGAGTTAATTGGACGTTGATAGGTAGAAATTAAGCGCTGATAGATCAAGCGTTGACAAGAAGTATCCAAGCGTTGATGAGAAGGAGTCCAAGCACTGATAGAATACTTAGTCTACACATTTTGTATTTCTAGTAAAGATATGTTCGACATTATATTTTCTATGTTTATCTTTACCTAAAATAGTTGATACGCAGACTCTTGTACAAGGTTCCTTAATCTATAAACGGGGGCCTTTAGGTTTTAGTTTAATATACGTTTTACACTTTCATTTGTACGTAAGTTTGATCATCAATCAAAGTGAAAGTTTTGTTTATTCTGTTTTGTGTGTTCTTGTTCTAAGTGTTAAATTCCGCATAACACTTAGATTGTTTCATAACACAAAGTTTCTCTAAGTGTTAATCTTGATTCAATCTCGTTAACACAAAGCTAATAGATCTAAGTTTGGGATCAACAAGTGGTATCAGAGCCTGTTGAGGAAGTTTGATCTAAAGAACAGGAAACCCTAAAAACCCTAAATCGCCAAAAACCCTAATATTTCAAGAAACCCTATAAAGCAGACAAGATGTCTACTCCAGATATGACCTCCTCCTCAAGTCACAATCTAAAAATCCCCATGCTAGACCCTGACAACTTTGAGCTATGGAAGGTCAATTTTGAACAGTACCTTCAAATTCATGATCACACTCTCTAGGAAATTATTGAATATGGAAACACATTCGATAAGGTTGCTAAGATTGCTACTGCTATTGCTGCAAGATCAATTGAGGGCTCAACTGAAGAGGATCAAAAAGAAAGACCTCCGGATGGGAGAGCTGTCTCAACTGAGGATATTGCAAAGAGAAGGAATGACATGAAAATTTTAAGCATTCTCAAACTTTCTTTAGGACCAAGCAATCAGCACAAGTATAGAGGTTTTGAGTCTGCCAAAGAACTATGGGAAGCTCTTCAAGTCAACTATGGTGGCAATGATGATACTACTTCAGAGAAGAAGAAGCAACTCTTGCATGAGTATGTTGTGTTCAATGCTCTTCCCAATGAGAAGCTAAGTGGGGTAAGAAGCAGGCTTCTAGACATCACAAGCAAATTGTCCTTTATGGTAACAGTGTATAATGATGCTGATATCATTACCACTTTCCTTAAAAGCCTTGGTGATTCATGGAAAATTGAAGCAAGGTCTATTATTTCTACCAATGCTCACAAGAGTTCTACTTTTGATGACGTCTACAATAAGGTAACGATTGTAGAGAATGAAATCCTCTTGGATCAAGGAAGCAAATCTACCTCTGGAAACATGGCTTTCTTCTCACATAGTGAAGGTCAAGTTGATCAAAGAGAGTCATATCTACATCTTGTTACTGGATCAACTTGTGTCAATGGTGGATCAACCTTTGTCAGCACCTCACATTCAGACGCTGACACATACAATGTTGACTCACCAAGGATCAAACCTGCTGGCATTAATCTAGACACAGTGTGTGCATACATTGTTGCATTGCCCAATGGTTCATTGATTACTGTAGGTCTATAGTTTCTAAGGATTTAGGAATGTATGAATTTATCTAAAGAAATGGAAGGGAAGAAGGAAGAACTAGAGAGAGAAAGGTAGAGAGAGAAAGGAGAGAAATAAGAAGAAAGATGGAATATGATAAATGGTTAAGTTTTTTCAACCCCTCCTAACATGCTAAGAGGGGGTTTATATAGCCCACCCTACATGTGGGCTATATGGGCTATATCTTAATACATTGGATCACGAGCCCAATACTTGTATCTATCTTTGGAGTGATCGATCCTTTCTAAATACGTAAAAACGTATTTCCAACAATCTCCCCCTAACGGAGGTCACTCCAAGTTACAGTGTCTTAAATAGTCTATAGCTCGTGATCTATGCTAACAATGATGTGACCGAGACTTTCTTTAGAAAAACGCATTTCCAACAATCTCCCCCTAAGGGAGGTCAAACCATTTTACAAAATATTAAACCTAGCATACTATGCTTGAGTCTTCGATCTTATTCTTGTGAATATGCTTGATGTGATCTTTGACTTTAGTCTTGAGCATGTTTCCTTGACTTGACCTTGTGCATTCATCACTTGTGATATTTGCCTCTTCGTGACTTCATGTTCCAAATACTTATACCTTTATAATTCTTGAAAGCTTCAGAGTTTGATACAGCGGAAGACTTGACTTTTAGGCTTTCTTGAATTTGTTGAAGTTAAGTTCATAAAGTATAAGCATGCGAGGACGACTTCTTTTCAGATAGTACACCGCAATGCCACCTTCTTGTTACGCTGCATAAGACAGTTAGCAACAAAACATATAAACGGATGAAATGGCTTTGAACATTTCATTCTAATTCGGTAGCATTTTACCTCCGGTTGGTGAAGACCGTTGGACGATATAAAATATCGTACTTGTGACAGGTAGTTTCAATTAAGAACCTCCTTGACAAGATTTCGCGGGTAAACCCGTTCTCTTTATTCGACCGTCCAAAGCTTACTGCGAACATAAAGAGTGAATCATTTGGATAATATTATCCGCATGATTTGAAGCCGTCAATTCATGTACCTGGAACAAGTGAAATTCAATTAAGAACCGCATCATCGTTGCTTTCCAGTTGTCACGAGCTTGATTCGTATAGAATCTTGCAAGTTACCTACCAAGTGCTGTTTGAGGTTAACACTAGAAGGATTTCCACTCATCACTGTGAACACTAAGGTATCACTCTGAGTGTTCTGGCAAGATCACTAAGATATTACGTAGAGTCCTGGAACGTGTTTAAATTCATTTAAGAATTAAACCACTGTTGCTTTCCAGTTATCACAAGTTTGATTCATAAAGAATCGCACAAGTCACCTACCATGAGCTTTTTGATATTCGCTCAAGAAGGATTTCCATCTTCATTGTAAATACTTTCGTATTACTCGGATGTTCAGGCAAGATCATGAAGATTTTGCGTAAGACTCTTAAGATCTTTCTTACTTTTCACAGTGTGTGAAGAAGCAAGGAAATATGAAAGTGTGTCCTAATGAGATATTTGATGATCTCAAATGGCTCTATACTCAATCGTGCATTTTGAATTTTAGTGATCGGAGACTGGAGAGGAGTGCCACCATTTCAATACCAATTTATTCGGAGTGAATAAATCAATAGATAATGTGTTGTCTCCGTGTGATTAAAACAAATATCTTTTAAGAGATATCTGAGTTAGCTGGGATGGGTTGTGCATTGCATCACTGGGTCCATGATGTCTATCTTCGATATCGAGAATCATTGAAAAAATGATCTCAATAGCATATGTATTGACCCGGTTTCTGCCTAAGGTTGTAAGGAGGGATTCTTTCTTTACACCCTTTATCTTTATAATTCTTTTTCATTCTTCAACCCTTTTAATGCTTACCAATACGTCATAACTAGCACCTTGTTGTGATTGTTCAAATGCTAACTTAAGTACTTGGTCGACATTCAGCTACGTTCACAATCTTTCTCCATCATTCCTAAGGACTACTATTTCTAGCTATGGAATGTCCTTGGGAAGATTCCTCCGGTTCTAGAAGAATCATTGGACTTTAACCTATCCTACCATCCTTATGTCACCAAAATCTTCATCGTCGTGAGATAAAAGGGTTCTGGGTAAGTATAAATCACCATGAAGTCCATTTTGAAGTGCAAATCCATTTTGCTACCCTTAACATATGCCACGATATCCGAAAACATTTCGCACATGTCGGGACGAGCTATCAAGTTAAGTCAAACCATTTGTGATTAATCATTTCCCATATTAAATCACATTTTCTCCCCCATATTAAAATTTTTAACCCAATCGATGTTTTTAATATCAATTGATTTAATAGCAGTTTAAGAAAATTTGGGAAGAAAAATGTAAATCCAATTATCTTCATGATTTACACAAGCTCCCCCTCAAATTAATGAGGGTGTACTTGAAACGTAAATAAAATACCTTTTAAACACAAGTGTAAGGTATTTATCACGTGCAAAGATCATATATAATAATGTATTCACAAGATTAGCGATTTATGAGGTTGGACCTGAATGATGGAGAACATCATATGAAAGAAGCACATGGTTCTTGTTCATGAATGTTGGTCGCCTCATCACGTCTGAAGTTATCTCTTGACTCCATGTGTACGATTGATATCGTTGTCTTGACACCAACATGTGACCTTGGCACTTTTGGCGTCAAAGATTCTGAATACTGGATAATTGCTCCCCCTTAATTGTTGACCCGTGTTCTATTGAAAGAGCTGTAGTCGCCGGTTGAGTAGTCGCATCGTCGAGTATGTAGATATCAATTGTAAATTGCTAAGGTTGGTGGAGATGATAACTTCATAAAAACAAGATTTCTCTTGTTTTAACAAATAAATGCACTGACACGTACATATATTCGTGTTAGAGTGTGTTATTACGTAAACACAATCTCTTACATGGTTATAAAGTAAACCATGCCCGAGAAAATTAATTCCCGTTATTGAGTCAAAGCTTCCCGGTGAAATGCTTGACTTGAGTATGAAAATCGGGTTACTATCTGAAATAATAGCAAGCCATTTTGAGCATGTTTTAAAACGTTTGAACTTTTGCTCGAACTTTATTTACAACCCCGTGTCATTATTGAATGACATTTCTAGTATCGTAAATATTATCGATTCCAGAAGACATGCTCTTTTTATCAAAACATTTTTGAACACACAATTTTGAAAGATTTTGAAAAAATCTTTTGAAAAATTCTTGAAAAATTGTGTTCAACGTTTTGGAAATCAATTACTTGAGCTTAAGATGTTGAATATCTTACAAAACGAGCTCAAGTCCGAGAAATTCTAAACATCCCGTTGTTAAGGATAAGTTACCATCGGAGATAAACTTTCCTTTTAACTGAAGAACGAGTTCTAAGCTGACATTTACTTAGAAGTCGTGTTCATGAGCTTGAAAACTTTGAATGTTTTAACGGAAAGCTCATGACCAAGAAAGATGAATTTCTCGTTATAAGGAAAAGTTCTCTTAGTTAAAAGATACACTTTCCTTTCTGAGCTTAAAACTTGGAATGTTTTAATACAAGCTCATGACCGAGAAAATTTAATTTCTCGTTACGAGGATAAGTTATCTTTAAAGATAAGCTTTCCTAAAATTGAAGGTCTGAGTTACAGTCTGATATTTAACTGTAAGTCTTTGTGCATGAGCTTAAAAACTTCGAATGTTTTTAATATAAGCTCATGCCCGAGAAAAATTAATTTCTCGTTGTGAGGATAAGTTTATAATCGACGATAAAATTTCCTTTATTTGAAGAACGGGTCAATGTCTGACATTTAACAATGATCCATTTTACACGAGCTTAAAACCGTTGAATAGTTTTAAAGTAAGCTCGTGTCCAAGAAAATTTATTTTCTTGTTTTTGAGGATAAGTTTATCATCGGCGATAAACTTTCCTTTATTTGAAGATCGGGTCATCATCTAATAATTAATGAAGAGCCTTATACACGAGCTTAAAACCTTTGAATGGTTTTAGAATAAGCTCGTGTCTGAGAAAACTTAATTTCTCGTTTTGAGGGTAAGTTATCGTTGCGTAGATAAACTTCCCTTTCTCTGAAGTCTGGGTCATCGTCTGTAATTTAACGAGGAGCCATTCACACGAGCTTAAAACCTTTGAATGGTTTTAGTGTAAGCTCGTGTCCGAGAAAACTTAATTTCTAGTTAAGAGGGTAATTATCGTTGCGTAGATAAACTTCCCTGTCTCTGAAGATCGGGTCAGATACTGTGATTTGAATGTGGGCCAATGTGCATGAGTTTAAAAAACTTGGAATGTTTTGTATATAAGCTCATGCCCGAGAAAAATTAATTTCTCGTTATAAGGATAAGTTTATCATCGGCGATAAACTTTCCTTTCTTTGATGAACTAGTTACAGTCTGTGATGTGACTATAAGTCCTTGTGCATGAGCTTAAAAACTTTGAATGTTTTTAATTTTAGCTCATGCCTGAGAAAACTTAATTTCTCCTTGTGAGGATAAGTTTATCATCGGCAATAAACTTTCCTTTCTTTGATGATCGAGTTACAGACTGTAATGTGACTGTAAGTCATTGTTTACACACGATGTTTAACTACGAATCCCCTGAGACACTTGTTTCTTTGATATCAGCTTCTTCAGTAACCAAACTCTGAGAGTGTCTGTTGTCCCTAATATAGGAATGATATAACACGAATTTAAAGAAAGAAAATAGGAGAAGAAGATGAATTCTAGAGAGAGAAAGTAGTGAGAGAAAGTAGAGAGAATGGTTGGAGAAACTAGGTGATATTAGATTAGAGAAAATGAAATGACCAACACCCTTCCTAACATGCTAGGAAGGGTTTATATAGCCTTTGCTTACATGTAGCTTAATGGGATATATGATCATGGGTCGGGCTTTCCTTTTGGGCTTTGGTTACTAATGAATGAACCTTAGCTTAAAGTTAAGCCCATAATACACGACTAACAAACTACTTATTACAACGTTCTAAAATACGATACATAATAAACATATGACCGAGCATTCTTGTTTGACTCAATATTTTGAGGCTAACAATCTACCCCAATGTGAGGTCACTATCCTTTATGAGAGGTCATTACCCTTGGTCATGTGGATATTTGTAGAGATTACTAATCTCGCCATAAATGAGCCTTGAACGTGTAATCGTAGTCTTGTTCCTTCATGCTGTGATCTTTGAGCCTTTGTCGTTGTCTTTCGACTTTGTCTTTTGATCTTGAGATCTTCAAATCATCCTTGACTTGTCTTTGCCATCTTGCAATCTTGTGTCTTCATCCACATGCTCACACTATTAATTGTTGAATATGTCTTTAGGCATGAGTATGTGGTTTTGAATCTTTGACTTTGCTGAGTACACAGTGACGCCACCTTCTCGAGATGAAACATAGACACGGACTGAATGGCTTTGACATTCGTCCTATGTCGGTAGCGTTTTACCTCCGGTCGGTGAAGACCGTTATACGATATTAAATATCGTACCTGTGATCAGGTAGATTCAATTAAGAATCTCCTTGACAGGGTTTCGCGGTTGTACTAGCCGTTCTCTTTACTCGACCGTCTCAAAGCAAGACTGCGAACATAAAGAGTGAATCAATTGGATAAATATCCGCTTGATTAAAATCGTCAATTCAAATTCCTGGAACAAGTGTGATTCATAAAGAATCATACCATTGCTGCTTTCCAGTTGACACAAGTTTGATTCATAAGAATCTCACAAGTCACCTACCGTAGCGTTGTTTGATGTTGACGCTAGAAGGATTTCCATTCTCACTGTGAATATTAATGAATATCACTCTGAATGTTCAGGCAAGACCATAAAGATATTGCGTAGAAACCTGAAACGGGTTTTAATCAATTCAGAATCAAACCACTGTTGCTTTTCAGTTTTACACATGTTCAATTCATAAAGAATCTTGCATATGACCTACCGCAGTGCTGTTTGATGTTAACACTGGAAGGATTTCCACTCATCATTGTGAATACTAAGTAGTATTACTCTGAGTGTTTTGGCAATATCGCAAGGATATAGCGTAAGAATCTCTTGATCTTCATCCGTGTGTCCTAACGAGATTTGATTGATCTCTTGGCTCTAGACTCTATTTGTGCACTTTTAGTGGTTGGAGGCTGGAGCAGATGCCACCTATTCAATATCAACTATCTCGGAGTGAGAAAGTCAATAGAAATCGTGTTGATCTCCGTGACAATAAAACAAACTTATTTCGAGAGAAGTCTGAGTAGCTAGGAAAGGGTTGTGTTTCACATCACTGGGTCCATGATGAGTTTGTCTTCATGATGAGTTGACCCGGTTTCTGCCTAAGTTGTATGGAGGGCTTCTTTGTTTACACCCTTTATCCTTACATTTCTTTTTCATTCTTCAACCCCTTCAATGCTCCAAGAAATCATTACTAACACCTTGTTGTGATTGTTCTAGTGTTAGCATCAGTACTTAGTCGGCATTCAGCTACGTTCATATTCTACTCCATCTTTCCTAAGGACTTCTAATAATCTATTGGATTGTCCCTGGGAAGATCCCTCTGGTTCTGGTTGGATCATAGGACTTAAACCTAACCATCCTTTTGACACCAATAACGTCGTGAATTAAAGATGTTGTGGGTTTGATCGTAACCATGAAAACCACTTTAAATTCTAACAAAGTGTTTAAAAAACATTTAACACCTTGCTAGTTTTGTCGTTTCAGAAATGCTCCCCCTTCACATGTGCATCGATAATCGAAAGTTTTTCGCACATGTAGGTAAGAGTTAAAGTGCTTGAGTGTTATATAAGATCACATTTTAATCACATTTTCTCCCCGTATCTCTAATATATAAAATATTTTGATATTAGAGATATCAAATTTGATTAAAATTTATTTTGAAAAATAGTCGTGAATTCTCCGGGAGAAAGATGTGTTAATCTTTTGCATGAAGTTAAAATGCTCCCCCTCAAAAAAATTGATCCAACTGAATTGTCATTGTGAGGATGTGATCCACATTTCTCTTTTGAGGATGGGAGTTGTTGAACACACAATTTTTGAAAGATTTTTAATAATCATTGAAATTCTTGAAAAATTGTGTTCAACGCTATTTGAAAAATCCTATTTCTTTTTGTCGAAGAGGTTTTTCTAAAGCATAAACTTGAGTTCATAAACTTTGAATGTCTTGACGAATCCACTCAAGTGTAAGAAGATTTCTCTTCTTTTGCTGAGGGTAAGGGCACTAAATCGTACACTCCCCCTTGAATATCGATCAGGGTTGCAATCTGAAAATGATTACAAGCCATTGTGTTGAGCTCAAAACATGGAATGTTTTGTGACAAGCTCAACCCGTGATAGATTGCTCTACCCGTTGTTTGGAAATATTGTCCAAAATAGACAATTTCCTTTATTAAAAGAAGAAATGACATGTTTTGAAAAATATTTACAACTTTCATTCGAGCTTTATGTACACACCTGTATCGTTATTGAGCGACATTTCTAGGCACGTCCATATTATCGATACTGAAAGACATGTCGAGAAGAATATTTTTGGATTTTGAAAGATTTTTAGTTTTGTGTTTTGTTTTTATATGTTTTATATTTTTGTATTTTGTTTTTTCATTAATATTTACAAGTAGATGTTTGATAGATGAATCTAGCAGGCTTCTTTGCCAGAACCTCCAGTTCTGCTGGAGTCAAACATCTCATACCAATTTGCCTAATTAGATACGTAAACCTCTCTTTCGAAAGAGCTTTTGTAAACAAGTCAGCTAATTGGTAATCAGTTCCAACAAAGTATAATTCAACAATACCCTTTTCAACTTGTTCCTTAATGAAGTGATATCTGACATCAATGTGCTTCGTGCGGGAATGTTGTACCGGATTGCAGGAGATGGCTATTTCAAACTTTGAGTCACAGTACATAGGTACTTTATCAAAGTGGAAGCCATAATCCGTGAGTTGTGTTCTCATCCAAAGAACTTGAGCACAACACGAAGATAGAGACACATACTCCGCTTCGGCTGATGAAAGTGACGTGCAATCCTGCTTCTTGGAAGACCATCCCACAAGCTTATCTTGACCTAGAAATTGTGCACCACCAGAAGTACTTTTACGTGTATCAAGACACCCTGCATGATCAGAATCTGAATAGGCAGTTAGAAAGAAACCGGTTTCCCTCGGATACCAGAGTCCCATGTGAATGGTATTCTTAAGGTACCGAAAGATCCGTTTAACCTCCTTGAGGTGCTTTTCAGTGGGTCGTGCTTGATAGCGTGCACAATAGCATGTAGCATGATGTATATCAGGTGTGCTTGCTGTCAAGTACATGAGGGAACCAATCATGGAACGATATCTCGTTTGATCGATGACATTTCCCTCCAAGTCAGCATCTAGCGATGTGGTTGATAATGGTGTCCCAACGGGGTCACATAAAGTCATACCATGCTTTTTGATTATCTCTTGACAATCCTTAGCTTGGTTTATAAAGATACCACTTGGGGATTGGTGAACTTGAATTCCTAGAAAGAATTTTAGTTCGCCCATCATTGACATTTCAAATTTGCTGTGCATTACTTTTTCAAACCATTTTGAAAGTTTTGGGTTTGTAGACCCAAAAATAATGTCATCAACATAGATTTGCACAAGCAAAATGTCATCCCCATATTAATAAGTGAACAGAGTTAAATCAATGGAACTTTTTGAGAAACCTTTGGATACCAGAAATTTCGAGAGTTCGTCGTACCACGCCCTTGGAGCTTGCTTTAGTCCATATAGTGCTTTGTGGAGACGATACACCTTGTCAGGATAATTAGGATTGACGAATCCTTCCGTCTGCATGACATAGACTTCTTCCTTCAAAGGACCGTTAAGAAATGATGTCTTTACGTCCATTTGATAGACAGTGAATCCCTTATGTGCAGCATAAGCAAGAAAAATCCTGACCGCTTCCATACGAGCAACTGGTGCAAATGATTCTTCAAAATCAATTCCCTCTTTCTGGCCATACCCTTTAGCCACTAGCCTAGCTTTGTTCTTGATGATCGTATTCTCTTCATCCATCTTGTTTTTCCAAATCCAACGAAGATTTAATGGAATCACATCGTATGGTCTGTCAACAAGTTCCAAGATTTTAAGTCTTTCAAATTGTTGAAGTTCATCCGTCATCGATTTGATCCAAGCATGATCATCCATGGCTTCTTTGATGTTTTTCGGTTCAGCTGTACTCACTGCGAGTGCGAACATACAAACATCGCCATCAGTTGCGAGTTGTCGTCTTGTACGAACAGGCTCTGAAGGACTTCCAATTACGTGAACCAAAGGATGATCTCGGGTTCAATGATGTGTTGAAGGATGTCGTTGGTAGAACGTATGCATATTTGACGGATTAACATGGCGAGTAGAAGACTCTCCAGTTTCACGTACCGGTGTACCGAATGGGTTGATAAATTCGTCTTCGTTAGATAATGCATCGTCTGCTTGATTTCTGTTCTCTGGAGCAATGACAGTAGTTGTGGATGTTGTAGGATCTATTGTTGAAGTGATATTCTGAGGAGGTAAATCTGCAGCAACCCGTGATGAAGTAGATGAAGTTGTATCCGGTTGTTGACGATGATCGGTATCATCATTCTTATCATGAGTGACAGCGGAAGACTTCGATACAACTTGTTTCTCCCCCGTGAAATATTCATCATACATTGGTCCATATAACATTTCCAACTCTTCAATTGTCGTGTCGACTGTCATATCAGCTCTAGGAACATTTTCTGGAACCAGCGTTGAACTTGACGGTTCATTGCTGTGGTCTTGAGTTCCGAGTTCCGTACGGTTGTGAACGAAAGTCGTTTGTCGTTGTGGATCGGGACATAAACTGTTTTGTTCAAGTGTCATTTCTTGTAATTCATCAAATCGAATGTGAATGGTCTCGACAATCAATTTTGTTCTCTGGTTGTATACTCTATATCCCTTAGACTGAGTTGTATATCCCACGAGAATACATGCATCACCTTTCTCTTTCAGCTTATCCAAATTTTCACCATCTCGAATAATGTAACAAGTACATCTAAAAACATGAAGGTGTTTGAGTGAATGTTTTTGATCATGAATTATGTGATATGGTGTCTTTTCGTGTTTTGGGATAATTAAGGAACGGTTTTGTGTGCAGCATGCGGTTGAAACGGCTTCGGCCCAAAAGTATAGTGGAAGTTTTGAAGCGGATAATAATGTTCGAGCAGCCTCAACTAAAGTACGGTTTCGTCTTTCAACAACGCCGTTTTGTTCGGGAGTTCGAGCAATAGATGTTTCATGTTCAATTCCTTCGGCTTCAAAATAGTTTCTCAGTTTTGAATTCAAAAATTTTGTACCTCTGTCAGTACGAACCACTTTGACTTGAGCTTGAAGACCACGTTGTATCAGTTTAAGAAAGCTGATGAGAACTTTGGGTGTTTCATCCTTGGACCTCAAGAAGTGAGTCCATGTGTACCTTGAGTAATCATCAACAATTACCAGAATATATTTCTTTCCATTGATACTATGAACACGCATGGGACCACACCGATCCATATGAAGAAGATCTAACCGTCCTTTAGAGCTTGGTGTAGTCTTTGTTTTGAAGCTACTTCGTTTAGCTTTACAAAGCTCACAAGAAGAACAAAGGTGATCTTTGATGAATTTCAAATTTAGAAGACCTCTCACAATATCTTTCTTGGAAAGCAAGTTGATGGTATCAAAATTAAGATGAGATAAACATTGATGCCATAACCATGCCTGAGTCGTTGAAGCTTTAGCCATGAAGCAAATTGGAGTTGAAGAAGTTTTGTCTTGTAGTGAAATTGTGTAAAGATCAGTACCCCGTGTACCGGTAAGTAAGTCATTCCCATCATAATCACGAACAAAACATATCTTCTTTCTAAAAGCAACCTCCAAATCCGCATCAAAGAATTTACCAACCGAGAAAAGATTGTGATTGAGCCCTTCGACGTAGTATACCCTTTTGATTGTAATATTCCCCTGAACCAAATCTCCATATCCTAGGATCGGTGCAAATTGATCATTTCCGAATCGGACCGTACCCATGAACTTCTCCACGAAGTTAATTAGAAGCTTGAGATTCCCCGTCATGTGCTTCGTGCATCCGGAGTCCAGTATGAAGAGAATATTTGTATCACCTGCAGAAGAGTTAGAACACGATGGAGCCTTTGCTAAATTGGATACCACAGTAGCTGTGATAGTAGAATCATTAATGTCCTTATCAACATTTAAAGGCAAACTAACACTCATTTTCACATTTTCTGTCCTAGCTTTCGGCATCCATTTATATCCTGGAGGACATTGATCAGCAAACCACCATTTCCAAGACTTGCTAGCAGACTCATATAATTCCTTAATTTTGCTTTTGGGGTTCTTAGTGGTGGAGTCTGATGCATTACTTTTCTTAGTGGGGGTTGCACCAGAATGGTTCACTTTGCGTTTGGGTTTTCTAGCACTAATAGGCATCGCAGGTTGCTTCTTAGTTCTAGTATCTACGCCTTTGACATTATTCGAAACACACATAGCATGATTAGCATTAGCACACTTTCCACATTTCACACAAACAAACTTAACATTTAAAGCATTCAAAGTCGAATCATTCAAATCGTCATTACACGTGATTACAGACGTTTTATTCTTAGAAACATTGAAAATCGTAGGGTGGTCTTCTACTGTCTTCATCTTCCCTTGACTTTTGTTTTGCCAAACCTTTTCATTCATGCGAGTGTTGATCCCAAACTTAGATCGATTTAGCTTTATGTATACGAGATTAGATCAAGTTATACACGTAGAGAAACCTTTGTATATGTATATAGTAATCTAAGTGTTATGCGGAATTAACACTTAAACAAGAACACACAAAGATGTAAACAAACTTTCACTTGATTAATGATAACAAACTTGCTTACAATGAAAGTGTTTAACGTATGAAAACTTATATTGAACAATAACCTAAAGGTCTTCTTTTATAGACATAAGAAGCCTTGTACAAGAGTCTACGTATCAACTATTCTAGGTAAAGATAATTATAGAAAATACAATGTTGAACTTATCCTTACTAGAAACAAACTAGAAACAATATACGCGTAGACTAAATCTTTCCATCAGTGCTTGTCTTCAATGTATCAACGCTTGACTTCTTCTTGTCAACGCTTGACCTGTCAGCGTTTGTTTTCTTCCTATCAACGCTTGTTTTACTCTTGTCAGCGCTCAAGTGAACTGGCTATATTTTATTCCCAACAATCCTCCCCTAAACTTGATATCTACTCTAATAATCAAGTTTCTGAATAAACATTAAGAACTAGGAGGAATCTTACAAACTTGCTCATATTGGTAATAAATATGTCTGATCAAATCTTTGGCCACATCACTTGAATAATCAATCTCCAGTTGTGTTGTCTTCATCTTCTCTAAGACTTCCTTGGACATGGAATACTGAGCATCTACAAGAAGATACTCAGCAAACTTTGTAGAACTCAAGTAATATACACCAGCAGCTGAATACAAACGCCATTGAAGACCACTGAGGTCATCTTCAAGATCCTTCCAGATAGCAGGATCTTCATCTCTTGGTCTACACATTCTCTTGAATGTTGACCACAGTTTTATTGCATTGACTGAAGTAGGAGCTTCAGTCTCATACTTGGCTTCTAACAACCTCCAAAGGTCTACCAAGTCTTCTTTATCAAAACTTTGCAAACAAAGATATAAGAGTGGTAAAAGTGTGAACCTCTTTTCCATACCTTCCAATCTTCCAAAACCCACATTCATCTTATTCATAGCTTATAATAGGGTTTCTGGAATCAAGAGGTAACACTTGTACCATATCTGAAGCTTCCAATGGTGAGAGCTGGAGGCTCCTTCTTATAACAGCTTCACTTGGATTCAACCTAT
Organism: Glebionis coronaria; assembly: GCA_025667525.1. Lineage (NCBI taxonomy): Eukaryota > Viridiplantae > Streptophyta > Magnoliopsida > Asterales > Asteraceae > Glebionis > Glebionis coronaria. The sequence continues at coordinate 317,098,407 of CM046879.1, read as the reverse complement.
CCATATCTGTGCGAAACTCAAGAGGAACTCCCTTCTTCAAAGGTCTGGGAACAATCATTGCCTTCTTAAGCTCCATCTCTTCTACAAGTTCTTCTTTTCTTTCATCAAAAAGAAGTCTTAGAGTGTTTTCTTCCTACACTCTTGCCCAAATGGGATAAGCTTTGAACTCCAACTCTTCAAATGTCAATCCAATCAATTTCTTAAAAGTCCATCTTGTTCCATGACATCTGAGTAGCATGTAGTACAACTCCCTTCTATCCCTTTTCAACATTGAGAGAATATTGCTAGCCTTGTGTTTCAGAATTACCTTGCAATCCTTTTGTACTCTTAAAATAATCTCCAAACCCCATATCTGGTCTGAAATAGTCAAATCTGGATTCTCCATACACCTATCTTCCCAAGCATGGTACATCTGAACAACTTCTGGCATGTCAAAATCTACTTGCAATTTCAACTCATTCAACTTCTCTTTTGCCAACTCATCACCATACTCAAGTCTTTCTGGTTGTTCTATAATCGTTACACTTGAGTCTGAACTGGCTTCATCACTTCCTTCTTGTTCTTCTGAAGTGAAAACAAAAGGTGATTCACCAACCTTCTTTCTTTCTTGTTCCACAATTTGTGCAGCCAACCTTCTATCAAACTCAACCTGTGTTACATCCTTTGGAACATCTACTTCTACCATGATTCCCTTACCCTTATCTAATGGATCAATTATGAGTAAGGTAGATGGTAATACCTGTGAAGAAACTTCTTTGATGATGGATGATGACTGGAATACATCAACCTCATCTACAGGTTTGTCAACGCTCATATTTGCTTTGTCAGCACCCAATTTACTCATGTCAGCGTTCAAATCTTATTTATCAACGCCCAAGTTACCTGTCTCAGCGCCTCTTGTAATTTCCTCCAACATAGCTGTAAAAGACAAGTTTAAGTTTGTAGGAGTGACTAGAGACGTATCAAAACCTGGTTGTTTCTTCAAACTAGTTAGGGCTTCAGCAACACCCAAAGATTCACCATCATGGGAGCCCTTATCACTAACATTTATCTGCTCATCCTCCCCTTTGGAAGATTCCTCCATCCCACGCCTTGTGCTAGCATTCTCCAAGATAACAATCCTCTCCCTCAATTGCTTGAGTTTAAGGCCTTGTGCACTGACAATTTTTACCAAGTCTGCATTTTGCTATTGCAAGCTAATGCAGACAGCCGTCAATTCTATTAATGTCATTGGTTCCAAGCTGCCCTCCTCTAAAATGGGTATTTGACCTCCCAAGTTAGTTTCATAGGGCATGGATGAGGTCTTAAAGATGTTAGGACTGTCTTGGCCAGCTTCTAAGCCAGAACCAATAGTCCCAGCCTCATCCATAGCACCAACCACACTTGTGGTGGTGGTTCTCTCTGCTACATGGCTAGGACCACCAGAGGAGAACACTCTAGTAGTCCTTTGGTGTTTTTGCAACCTATATTGTGTTGGGGGAGAAGATGATGTGGATTGGGTGGATGTGGGTTAGTTAAGGGGTGTTTGGGTCTGTGAAGGATTGGTGTCAACGTTTGGATTAGGCATGTCAACGCCAACATTTAACGTGTCAGCGTTGAAGGGTTCTTGGTCAAATTGCATGTGTTGTGGTGAAGGTAAAGGTTCAGGTATTGGGTCAAGTTGAGGTTGTGGGTCTGGTTGGGGTTGTGCTACTTCAATGACAGCAATCATAGCTGGGGTGAGGGGTAAGTCACGGTGTGGGGGTGATTTCATCTTTGTAAAAATTGATTTATTTTGCACAGGGATCTCATAAAAATCATCATGATCCCTTGTGCAGTAATTTTAGACATCAAAAACCATTTGTAAAAATCTGGGATAAGCTAATGTCATCTTATTCCCTTTGTTTTTACACATGCCCTTAAAAATCATTTTGGAATAATTAAACTTTTGCCTAGTAGCAATGCACACAATAGCACTAGCAATAGATCTATTGATCTCATTGTGTGCAGTACACTTGGGACTCAAACATTTCAAGAGGACATGTATTAGGTACTTCCAGGCTGGGGGAAACTCATGTTTATGATACTTGTTTAAAGTTCCCTCATCAGGGAAAGGATAACCCAAAGCCCTTAGTCCTTGTTCTATTTCTTGAATGGGGAGGGTGGTTATACCATCTGCATCATCAAGATGCAAAGCTTGGCGAACAAAAGCTTCAGTAACCACCCATGTGTGCCCATGAACAATAGATGATAATGTAGTCACTCTATTAACTGTTGAGGAACTAACATTGTTCCAAAACTACTTAATATGTGTGACAGGAATGAGTGGAGCATGAGAAAGAGAATACCTAATTAGGGATGCATTCAAATACGCCACCATTTGTGTATATTGGGGAAACAGAGTATCATCAGCGTCCAAATATGCTATCATGTTGTGTTGACTCCTGAATCCCAATTCCAAATCACTTGGTTTAAATTTTGGTGCCATTGTTGAAAGCTGTTTGAATGAGTGATAAAGATGAAGTATAGGAGAAAATATTGTTAGACAAGAATGATAGGTACCCTGTTTAAAAATAGCAGCCAAATATATAGGAGAGAAATATGCATGTGATTGGTAAAAAATTAGGCAACTATTTTAAAAAATACAATCATGAAAATATAGAAAAGAAATAAGTTTATCTCATGCATTAAATGAAAGTTATCTGCTCCCAAAATTACGGCCCAAAAATTCGTCAAAAAGTAACAACTGGGTAGGTCCCATTGAGTGTCAACGGTCAAAAATAACCCATCAACGCCCAACGGCTATATTCTTGTCAACGTTTGCCAAAGCCATGTCAGCGTCTAAATTGGTCACAACAACGCTTGGAAAAATACTTGTCAGCGTCCAAAAATAAAAATTTATAAAAATGAAAAATGACCTTAACAAAGTAATTTATCCAAGAGAAGATAACCTATAAGTTGATAATTATTATAGGGCGGCAAGCATTGTCCAGTTATGCACACTTGCTTATGCAAGATAGACATAACAGTCCTCTAGTGTCCCTTGCTAACCAAAACTCTTAACAACTAAGTTACCTCATAAAATTCCTTGTTACTCCCAGATAAAACCCATCATAAAATCATTCCCAAGTCTCCCAACAGACCACAACCAATTCTAGGCCAAAAATGTATTGGCAGCATGCATAGTATATCAACTTTGCATGCTAAAGTGCCTCATGATTTAGTAAAACTAACTCATACTCACTTGTGGACACAATCTAGAATTGTGATAAGAGTATCATAAGGATACCCAAAAATCCTAAAGGTTCCTAAAACCTCCCCTTAAACTGTGATACATATGTTGCCAAAAATATGCATGAACATAAAAATTTATGTCAAGATAGGAATAGAAAATTCCAACCATCATTTATAAAAAAAATATGTTCAAATGAGTCTCCAAGGATCCATAAGCAACTCTGTATCCAATGGTATAATGCTAACACCACCTGCACATTTAGATTAAAAACCACAAAACTAACATTGTTGCTGACAACGCCCCGATAACGCTTGTCAGCGTTAAGGAAACCTTTGTCAGCGTTAGACAAATATATTGCTGACAACGTCACAATAACACTTATCAGCGTTAAAGTAACCTTTGTCAGTGTTAGAAAAATATAGTGGAAAAACTAAATCCTCAAAAATACCAATAACAATGCATTATCCTGTACACACTTTTACAAAAAGACCCCAAAACACATATTATGTGAGATTGATCATTCCAATACTTGTTACCAAGTATTGAAATCTTCCAGCATCAAAAGGTTTAGTTAGTAAATCAGACACATTTTCTTCTATGTCAACCCTATCTGGTTGTATTAAACCCTTTTCAAAACAATCTCTTATAAAATGGTGTCTAATTTCTATGTGTTTAGTTTTAGAATGATGTATAGGATTCTTAATAATGCATAAAGTGTTGTTATTGTCAACAAATATCTTGGTATGCATGAAATTATACCCATAATCCAACAGCTGGTTCTGAATCCATAAAACTTGTCTACAACAAGCAGCTGCAACAACGTACTCTGCTTCAGTTGTAGAATTAGCCACCACTGTTTGTTTCTTGCATTGCCAAGATATCAACCTGCTCCCAAGAAACTGACATCCACCAGTTGTGGATTTTCTATCAAACTTTTCACCTCCATAGTCACTGTCTAAATATGCAATAAGCTCCAAAGGTGAATCTTTTAGGTACCACAAGCCAAGACTGGGATAACATCTCAGGTACCTAAAGATTCTCTTGACAACATAAAGGTGACATTCTTTGGGAGTCACTTGATGGCGTGCACATGCGCACACAACAAACATGATGTCAGGTCTGGAGGCTGTGAGATACATCAATGAACCAATCATTGATCTATAGTGCCTGACATCCACATATTTTCCATCTCCAATCTTTCCCCAAGGGTGTTCTCCATCCATAGGAGTAGTAGCCCTCTTTTCATGTGGAGAAAAGCCAAACTTCTTCAAGATCTCTGCCACATACTTATCCTAGGAGATGAAGATACCATCTTCTTTCTGCTGAACTTGTAACCCTAGAAAGAAGTTCATCTCCCCCATTGCACTCATCTTGAATTTGTCTGTCATAAGCTTGGAAAAGTCCTCACTCATCTTTGGATTTGTAGATCCAAAAATGATATCATCAACATAAACCTGAACAAGCAAAACATCCTTACCAGCCTTCTTGGTAAATAATGTCTGGTCTATGGTGCCCCTCTTGAATCCATTGTCCACCAAATAAGTGGATAATGTGCCATACCATGCTCTTGGGGCTTTATGAAGTCCATACATAGCCTTCTTGACTCTATACACCTTGTCTGGATTCTCTGGATCTTCAAAACCAGGAGGCTGCATCACATACACCTCCTCAACAATTGTTCCATAGAGGAAGGCACTCTTCACATCCATTTGATAGACAATGAAGCCCATGCAGGAAGCATAGGCTAGAAATATTCTTATGGCTTCAATCCTTGCAACTGGTGCAAAGACCTCTTCATAGTCTATCCCTTCCTCTTGTGTATATCCCTGAGCCACTAAACGTACCTTGTTTCTGACCATAATGCCTCTTTCATCTCTCTTGTTTCTTAGAATCCATCTTGTCCCTATAGGTCTGACATATCTGGGACAATCAACCAGCTCCCAAACATTCTGAATTGCAAATTGGTGAAGCTCATTCTGCATTGCTTCCACTTAACTTGGTTCTTTGAGAGCATCAAAGATCTTCTTGGGTTCCTGTTGTGATAGAAAACAGGCAAACAAACATGCTTGCACAAGAGGGGTATCAACCTTCTTGTGAATATTGGCAATAAATCTACCAAGACTTTGATGAGATCTTCTAGTCTGAACAGGAGTCATAATATCACCAATGATTTGAGAAGTAGGTTGATTCTTCAAAGTAGAAGTGAGAACTCCTCCTTCAAAAAGTCTGGTGTCTTCAATATCATTATCCATGTTGCCAATATCTTCTTCTTCAGACATCTTTCATCAATATGAATCTCTTTATGTAGATTGGAAGGTTCACCTTGCTCAAAAATAGAAGAGAAAAGATGCTCAAAAGTGTTGTCAACGCCTGAACCTTGGTTGTCAGCGTTTGAGCTATCAACGTCTGAATTTGTCCTGTCAGCGCTAGATTTGCCTTTGTCAGCGCCTGAAGGACCATGCATGTTGTTAATTGGTGGTACTTGGGGACCACCATTATCCTTTCCAGCAGCAGCAGCAGCAGCAGCAGCAAAAGCATCTGTCCATATGGGAATTGTAACATACTCTTGTATGGGAGATGACTTGTCTGCTTGTGATCCAACCTCTTCATTAACCTGTGTACCTGAAATATCAACAACTTGTTCTTCCACAACATTTGAAGTTACCTTCACAATGTCTGGATTAGTGACAAGCATATAATTTAAAGTCCTAGATAGAGGTTCCAAGTCAAACAACCAATTTGGACCACTTTCAGGATCACTAGGTTTACTCTCTAAAAACCTAACATGTACTCTTTCAAATATACGTTTTTCCTTTTTAAGGTAAACCATATATCCCTTGCTCTACACAGAATAATCCATGAAATAGCCTTCATCACCTTTTGCACTAAATTTACCTAAGGCATCACTAGTATCAAGTACAACTACATGACAACCAAAAGGTTTAAGAAAACCAATATTAGGTTTCCTTCCCCAAAGTAATTCATAAGGTGTTTTGTTCTGTATCTTGTTGACCAATGCTCTATTTTAAACATAGAATGCTGTATTCACAGCCTCAGCCCAAAAAGCTATGGGGAAGTGAGCATCAGCCAACATAGTTCTGGCTGCTTCAATTAGGGTTCTATTCTTCCTCTCAACAACCTCATTTTGTTGTGGGGTTTTGGCAACACTAAACTGCCTAGTAATCCCTTTCTTGGCACAAAAATCATCCAAAAGCTTTTTTCTAAACTCACCACCATTGTCACTTCTAAGCATTTTAACTTCATTACCTGTTTTCTTTTCAATCTGGGTAATAAAGTCAATTAAAGTGTCAGCAGTGTCACTTTTCATAGCTAAAAAGAAAGTCCAAGTAAACCTAGAAAAGTCATCAGTGATGACAAAGCAGTATGATTTACCATTCAAACTCTCTATATTAGTTGGACCAAATAGGTCCATATGCAGCAAGTAAAGTGGTCTAGTACTAGAGTGCACCTGTTTAGACTTGAATGAGACCTTGTGCTGCTTGCCTTTAAGACATGCAACACAAGAGTGGTCATTGTGGAAAGCCTTTTCAGGCAAGCCATCAACCAAGCCAAGTCTCACAAGCCTGTTTATATTCTTAAAGTTTATGTGCCCTAGTCTCCTGTGCCATAGATTACTCTCATCTACTGAAGCTTTAGCATGAAAACATGACATATTATTATTCATCCTAATCCCATTAAGATTCACATTATAGATGTCTTTATGTCTAGGTGTTCTATAGTCAATATATTTCTCATCTGGGATTTTCTAATCCTTGCTTAACACCAAGCATTCAGTATCAGTAAACAAAACTTTATTTTTTTTTATCACAAACTTGTGATACACTAAAAAGATTGTAATCAAGTTCCTTTACCAGAAATACGTTCTCAAAACGAAAGTTCTTGGTGAGAAGAGTTCCTTTGCCTGTGATAGTTCCATATCCGCCTCCAAAGTAAACCTTATCACCATCCTTAATGGGAGTGAAGTTAGTAAGATAATCTTCCTTCCCTGTCATGTGCCTGGAGCATCCACTATCCCAATATCCATAATCATTGACCTGTTTTTGAATGCCCTGCACATAAAGAAAACAAATTAGTTTTCTTTGGGAACCCAAGCCTTAGCAGACTTGGATTTACTGGTTGTTCAACAAGAACAGACTTAGTTCTCATAACAACCCCTTATTCATCCCTCTTTGGATGAAATACCCAGTTAACCCCAATAGGTTTTGTAATGACCTTTGAAATATAATTAAACATGTTGCAGGTCATAGAAATCCCATTATCATTAAGGTTTTGATCTTGCTTAGGTCTCCATGTCAAGCTTGAAGAAGCTTTAGACCCCTTACCCTGTGGTTGCAAATATTTAGGTCTGGTCACGTTTCTGTCAGCGTTGGATTTTGTCTTGTCAACGCTGAAATTACCCATGTCAGCGTTGAACCTAGGGTTTGCTACAAAAACCCATTGCCTATTAGACCAAGTATTGGTCTTTTGAAATGGTCATTGTCCATGAGTGTTAGACCCTCTAGTGAAGAATGGGGCTGGTCTAACAACTTGTGGACTTTGCTCCACAAAAGTTTTGGGTCTGATAACGTTTGACTTTTTAACAGCGTTGACCTTGGAAGCGTTGACACACTTATATGCTAAATGTGAAAAGCTACCACAAGTGTAACAGGCTTTTCTAGACACAACCCTAGGTCTAGAAGATAAGAAGCCTGTTCCATCGTTACTAACTTGGCTTTTAGGTGACCTAGTATTCCTATACATTTCTGCATACTTGATGCTAGGTTTTCTAACAGTGTTTGAGCCAAGGTCAACAGTCTTACCAGTGATTGGGTTTGTTACCTTAATATGGGTTGACTCATTAGGACTTTCACACAACAAGCCACCCTTAACAAACAAGGTAGGGTTGGCTTTCTTCCATTCATTCAAGTCAGTCAACTTCTGTTGATACTCTTCAACTGGGGTAATGACTCTTGGTGGAGGAATAAATTCCTCCTCTTGGAGTTCTGGAAGACCAGTCCAAGATAGGTCCTTTCTTTGGACACAATAGAAGTCCCCAGCTAGTGGTGGAACCATAGTATAGTCTTTCATCCCAATCCCAGTCATGTCCTTTGGATCCTTTTGTTTATTAACACATTCTCCTAGGGTTTGTGTGGCCTTATCAAATCTCTGAATTTTAAGGTCAATATTATCCTTATTCTTAATGGCCTCATCTAACTTAGCCTGTAACTCACTATTAACCCTTTCCATGATGTTCCTAACATCATTACTAGCATTTAACTCATGTTTTAAGATATTTATTTTATCTTTTAAGTCAAATTCCATTTTCTTGTATTCAGAAACTGTCTTCTCAGTTTGAGTGAGAGCAATTTGATAGTTAGACAGTTTGCATCTTTCAGTACTCACGTCATCTAATAATCTTAACACCTCTTTGTTAAGTTTCTCAGTATTTAACCTACAACCCTTACTAAAAAAAGCATCATCGTATACCTCATAATCTGATGAAGAGGAGGAGTGTGCCATGAGAGCATATTGAACATGCTCTTCTTCTATCTCAGCAACCAAAGCTTTATCCTCTTCCCCATCCTTAGCCAAATAGCTCCAATCCTATCTCATACCATCAATTTCTTACACTACAACCATGGCCTTAGGATCCTGAGCCTTAACAATTTGGCTTGAGGGTTTGCCAGCATCAGATCTTCTTGGAGATCTGCATTCCCTCATGAAGTGCCCCATACGATGGCAATTGTAGCAGTCAACTTTGGATTTATCAAATCCAGCAGTGTCCTTTTCATTAAAGGTCATCTTCTTCTTAAACCTTCTATTCCACCTGTTTGCTCTTATACTAGCAAGAGCCATGTTCCACTTAATGTCCATCTCTTCCAAGTGCTCATCACTTATTTGCTCAAGGTCCTCATATGTAATCACTAAACCATTGGGCAAAGAAACAATGTATGCACACACAGTATCTAGATCCAAACCAGCAGGCTTAACTCTTGGAGAATCACTTTTGTATGTGTCAGCGTCTGCATATGAGGCGTTGACAGGACATGATCCAGCGTTGACACATGTTGATCCTGTAACTGGCTACATTTAAGAGTCCTTTTGATCAAATTAGCCTTTACTATGTGAGAAGAAGGCTATGTTACTATTGGTAGACTTACTTCCATGCTCCAAAAGAGTTTCATTCTTCAACAGCCTTAGTTTGTTGTAGATATCATCAAAAGTAGAACTTTTGTGAGTGTTATTGGCAAGTATAGATCTTGCCTCAATCTTCCACGCATCACCAAGACTTTTAAGAAAAGTGGCATTAATGTCAACATCACCAAGTTGTGTCCCCATGAAGGACAGCTTGCTTGTAATGTCAAGTAGTCTGCTTCTCACACTGCTAAGCTTCTCATTAGGTTGAGCCTTGAAAACAGCATACTCATGCAGGAGTTGCTTCTTCTTCTCTTCCCTAGTATCATCATTGCCACCATATGCAACTTCAAGAGCTGTCCAAAGGTCTTTTGCAGAATCATAACCTCTGTATTTATGCTGGTTCTCTTGTCCCAAAGAGAGTTTCAGAATGTTTAGGGTTTTCATATCAACCCTTTTCTTTGCTAAGTCTTCAGCAGACACAGCTCTACCATCACCAGGTTTTTCTTTCTTATATGCTTCTGGACATCCAGCAACAACAGTTCTTGTAGCAATGGCAGCAGCAACCTTTTCAGCTTTATTGTATGTGTTTCCATATTCAATTATCTCCCAGAGAGTGTAGTCATAGATCCCCAGATATTGCTCAAAGTTGAATTTCCACAACTCGAAGTTGGTTGCATCAAGCATGGGAATCTTGATGTTTGGTAAAGGTGAGGAGGAGGAGGTTACTTCTGGACTTGACATGATGTTTTTAGGGTTTTGTGAAAATTAGGGTTTTGGTGATTTTAGGGTTCTTGTGTTCTTTAGGATCAAAAGTTTCTCAACAAGCTCTGATACCACTTGTTGATCTCAAACATAGATCGATTTAGCTTTATGTATACGAGATTAGATCAAGTTATACACGTAGAGAAACCTTTGTATATGTATATAGTAATCTAAGTGTTATGCGGAATTAACACTTAAACAAGAACACACAAAGATGTAAACAAACTTTCACTTGATTCATGATAACAAACTTTCTTACAATGAAAGTGTTTAACGTATGAAAACTTATATTGAACAATAACCTAAAGGTCTTCTTTTATAGACATAAGAAGCCTTGTACAAGAGTCTACGTATCAACTATTCTAGGTAAAGATAATTATAGAAAATACAATGTTGAACTTATCCTTACAAGAAACAAACTAGAAACAATATACGCGTAGACTAAATCTTTCCATCAGTGCTTGTCTTCAATGTATCAACGCTTTACTTCTTCTTGTCAACGCTTGACCTGTCAGTGTTTGTTTTCTTCCTATCAACGCTTGTTTTACTCTTGTCAGCGCTTAAGTGAACTGGCTATATTTTATTCCCAACCCAACATCGAGTGCTCTTAAGCTGAGGCCAGTTAACACAATCAGTGGGGATTACTCCTGTAGTAAAAGATACACGTCTATTAGTGTTTCTAGAAGTCTGAGGTGATTGACTTTCTTTGTTTTGTGTAGCTTTAGTGGCCAATCTATACATCCCTGGTTTAATCATATTATTGTGCTTAATGCTTGGTGCTATGACATTTTTTATGGGTTGATTCTGTGGTAACCTTTCCTTTCCATCCATCTTGGGGGCAAACACAGGTTTTGAAAACGAGGAATTTGATAAAGTAGATGGTTTTCCCAAGATAGAGGATCTATTAGCTTTAGAGGCATTGGGTTGTCTAACAACAGGTTTCTTAACGCTAGGTTCCACAACTTTCCCACCCATCTTAGCAATGAGTTTCTGCAACTCTGCTATCGCTGTTTCCCTGTCTTGTAACTGAGCTTTCAACCCTTTAATTTCCAAATTCAGCTCATTCATTTCTCGAAACGTTGTGGAAAGTTTTTCTTGCAAGTTATTATCATGTGGAAGACTACCAACGTCTTTTTGCAAAACAAGTTCAAGAGAATGACAATGTTTTTGAAGGAAATCAGTTTTGTGTTGAAGTAACTCTAAAGCCTTTTTATCAACATTTTCTTTACATTTCGAAAGCTCAAGTTCAAGACGCTCACATTCTTTGATTTTATCAAGATATTTGCATGCAACATCAGAATATTCATCGATATTAGCACAAGATTGAAGAGTAACACACAAAATATCTTTGGAAAGACATTCTTCTAAGAGTAAATCATATTCATCTGAAAAACGGACTTGTCCATTTGAAGATTGTCAATTTCTTTCTCAATAGACTCAACATATTTTAAATCATCAAACATTTCAGACCAAATTAATCTTTCAAATTCAAGCATATTTTCTTTTAATGTGGTCGTGTTCGGTATTAAGATTTGTTTGATAAGCACAGTTATATCTTGAGGAATTGGTTTTTTCCACTCGTCATTTTCTCGTTGTTTCCATTCATTGTCAACAATGGATTTAATATTATCAATGTAATGTTGCAGAAAACCAAATGTCTGCCTACTCTTGCTTTTAGAAGCATCAAGAGGCAAGTAGTTGATGAACTTAGAAACGTTTGTTTTCTTAGTATCAAAAGCTTTCTTCCATTGAATTCTTCTTTGTTTGCATTCTAAAAAAAATTCCTCACGAGACTTTTGTTTTTTAGTAGTGAAAAGACCATATAGACTATTCTCATAAGCATAACTGTATGGTTTCACAAACTCTTTATTGACCGGTGATCTACTCTCCTCTTCCCAAAGGGATGTCTCATCATAACCAAGAGGATATTCAGGATCGGTCCATTCGGACTCATCCATATAAATGTGCGGGTTCGCAGCTTGAGCTTGGGCAAGATAATCAGGACTTGCAAAGCTAGCTTGACCCTTAAACATAGACGGAGGTGCTAACATTCTTACGGTTTGAATAGAGTCATGCGTTTTATAAACAACTTTCTTCAAAAATTCGACTTGTTTTTCTAGTTCCGTTACTTTTTCAGTATCTTTTTCATGTCGACTTTTGAAATCTTGTTTTAACATTTCAACCTCTTGTTTCTTAACATCAAGAATTTTAGCAGACTCGGTGTTATCCATCGAAAGCCGTTGTTCAAGTTCGTTAACTTTGGTGGTAGCAAGGTACGTTTTTTTACGTTCATCCACTAACAAAACATTAAATTGACGTTTCTCTTTGGTTAATAACTCAATAGTTTCGTTGTATTTCTTTTCAAGATCGTCCTTTTGACTTTTTAACGCACTACCCTTATACACTTCAAGTTCTTTGGTTTTCTAAAGAAACTCATCTTTATAGCTTTCAATGGTCTCACTAGATGTAATTAGTGCGGCTTCGCATTCTTCAAAATTTTGAGTGAGCGCTTTGTTTGCCTTCTTTAATTGCTTTTGACTTTTTCTAGTTTCATTGACATCTTTTTGTAAACTAGCAATTAAATTAGCAAGCGCGACACGCTCCTCATCATCATACTTATTTGCATGTTGATCATCCTCAAACTCATTATTGCACATGTCTGATGAATCGGGTGTGGTATTGCTATCAACCTTTTCCGTCATACATGTGTCATTAATGGCATTGGGTAGCTCACAATGCTCATGAGTATCACCAAACACATTATATTCATCAGTGGTGTGTAACTTATCGAGTGGCTTTGTGTCAAAGATAAGTCCATTGTCATCTTCAGTGACGTTGAGAACTTCGTCAACCTTTGCCATGTAAGAGTAATGTGCTTCTAATTCTTGGTCGGAGGCTTCATCATCAGTATCATCAAGCATTGCTCCTTCCTTAGCTGACAAGTTTACCCCTGCTTCCATCTTCTTGCATAGCAACATCTTCTCTCTATGATAGCTAGAGTCCCTAACCCGTTTCGGCTTTCTACATTCCTTTGCCATATGCCCATAACCTTGGAAATTATAACACTGAATCCCACTTTGTTGAACCACTTGCGTTCAAACAGTTTCCCTATTCCCAGTAGCAGCAGCAATCCTCTGAGTATCATACTTGGCAGTTTGTCGATCATACCTTGAAGGACTTTCACCACGCCGACGTGTGTCATACCTTGAAGGGTTCTCAACATATTGGTTCTTTGTGTTGGATGATGTTCGAAGATTGTTGTTTGTGGGTTTGAAGATTTTCTTGTAAGTCTTCATAATGAAAGCAATTTGTTGTTTCATTTCCTGATTCTTCTGAGCTTGATCTTCATCACTATCCTCTTCAGATAATGACTCAGATGGTGGTGATGGTGCTCTTGGTTCTTTGTCGCGTGATCTTGTGGATAATGAAGACTTGGATGATGTGGAATATCATGGGGAGGATGATTGAATGGAATATGACTTTGGAGTACGAGATTGATGATCTTGAGTGGTAGACACTAGAGCAAGTGGATTAGCCGTCTTTGCAACTCGTTCAGCTCGAATTTCATTTGCCTCATGCTGAAATTGTTTCAAGATATCAAAGAGAGTGTGATAGTTTACCTTGTCTAACTGCTTCTGTTGTTTCACCAAAGTAACAAAACGTGTCCACTCTGGTTGAAGTTGCTGAAGAAATTGCACATTGACTTGCATGGTGGAGACCTCCAGGTTGTTTCTTGTCATGTCGTTCATCATCTTGTAGAATCGTGAATAATAAGACTCAATTGATTCTCCATCCAATGCAGTAAACTTACCAAAATTCCAAAACAAGTTACTTTTAACATCTTGCTTGTTGAGTGATTCTCCTTGTTGCAAGCGTTCAATAGCCGTCCATATTTCTTGTGCCGTAGGGCATGCATCAACCGTTGAATAAATATCATCTCCAATTCCACTTAGAATCATATAGATCGTTTCTTTTTCCGCATCATACAAAGCACGCTTCTCTGGTGTAAGATCAGATAACGTTTCTTTTCTTGTAGTTGCGGGTACTTCTGTGGTAGTGTCATTGGCTGGTGTATGAGGAACAGTGATATCAGAGAAAACATATGGTCCATTGTTAATACATTGCCTCAATGCATCACCATTAGGTCTTTTATCAAGATAACGAAGAAAACCTGATTGCCATTGAGCATATCGACCGGCCACAAGCATTGGTGGTCTCTCTTTGTTACCCGCCACCATTATGTTGTTGTTCGTCACACGGTATTCTGCAGTAGAATCCATCTAAAAATTCTCTGAAATCATGAAGTGAATATGGATCTTAAGTAGATATTATGTGATTGAGTTTTTGTTGAAATTCCAAAAAATGCTATTTTTTTTCTCAGTCCGACATTAAATTCCTCAGTCCGACAAAACGGTAGACCAAAAAATTTTGTATCGCCAAATTTTGAAATTGAGCTAGAAATGTCCTAAAACTAGTATGGAAAAAATTTGAATTTACTTGACGGAAAAATTTTAACTTTTTTTTTTATCTTCGTGTAAACGATATTCCGAAACTAGTCTAGATGGTGGCTAAGTCTAAAAATACTCAAACAAAATTTAGCTAAACATGTCATCGGAATGTCCATCGGAATGTTGGCTGTCGGAATGCTTAGATCGCAATGCACTGTCGGAATATTTAGATCGGAATATGGCTTAGATCGCAATGAACTATCAGAATGTTTAGATCGGAATGTCCTTCTGTCTGAATGCTTAGATCGCAATGTATACCTGTCGGAATCCCAGATCGCAATGTACCGTCGGAATCCCAGATCGCAATGTACCATCGGAATGTTCAGATCGGAATATGGCTGAAACAAATTTGGAAGAGTAACGACTCAAAATTCCTTAAAAACCGTCGGAATGCCAGATCGCAATGTACGATCAGAATGTCTCGTCGGAATAAGGTATCCGAACCCAGTGATCGCAAAGTAGAACCAAAAGGTTATTGCGATCAAACCACAAACACTTGTACTTTCCGATGGATAGCTTTGCTAGAATTTCGGAATGATGAAAAACCAAGAATTTTGAACGTTTGATCCAAGAAAGTTTGTGTTTTTAACCAAAACCAAGATACCAAAATCACTACAACACTATTGAAGAAGGTATACGACTTGAAATTGCAAACAAACACAAAAAATCTTGAATTCGTGGAAGAAATAAGGAACAAATCAAATAAACCAAGTGAAAAAACAACAACCAATCACAAAACTACCCCATGGCTCTGATACCAATTGTTGTCCCTAATATATGAATGATATAACACGAATTTAAAGAAAGAAAATAGGAGAAGAAGATGAATTCTAGAGAGAGAAAGTAGTGAGAGAAAGTAGAGAGAATGGTTGGAGAAACTAGGTGATATTAGATTAGAGAAAATGAAATGACCAACACCCTTCCTAACATGCTAGGAACGGTTTATATAGCTTTTGCTTACATGTAGCTTAATGAGCTATATGATCATGGGTCGGGCTTTCCTTTTGGGCTTTGGTTACTTATGAATGAACCTTAGCTTAAAGTTAAGCCCGTAATACACGACTAACAAACTACATATTACAACGTTCTAAATTACGATACATAATAAACATATGACCGGGCATTCTTGTTTGACTCAATATTTTGAGGCTAACAGTGTCCTTAGGTGAACGATATGTAAAGATCGGACCGCTGTGTTCTTGTTGAACGTGGACTTTGGTACCTGCATTTTCATCAGGAGTTTGTATGCTTTTATGTAGGTTAGCGATATCTATCTTAGAAGCAAGTGGGGAATCACAGTTGGCCTTACTTGTGCCAGAGGTGACCTGAGGAGATAAATCACTTGTCTTAGTTGGCAAACGTTTCCTTTTATAGAAAACCTTAAGTTCAGGCTTAAGTGATGTATCATCCTTTTCAATTTCCTCCCTAGTAGTCTTAGTAGAATCGGAGACTATCCTAGTTAAAGGGCACTTGTTTCCTACAAGAGTGAAAGTTCTACCAGTGGGGCGCCACATTTTACCAATAGGTTTGATTTTAGCAACCCACTAGGATTTAAGTCTAGCACGGGAGTTCACCTCATTAAGTAATTTCTTGACACAAGAGTCATGATTTGCCGTAAAGACACATTTTCTACAGGTTTTACAAGTAGCATATTTAATGTCCGAGTAATTCCTAGATAATTGATCAATGCTCCTAGGAGATAACATGCTACGGTTAGCAGTATTGGGTAATCTAGAAGGCATCTGACTAGGTTTGACATTGCTATCTCTTACATGTGTCTTTTGCTTAGCATACCTTAGACCAGATTTATGGTAAATATCATTTGAACTAGTTCGAGACGTGTTCTTTGGACTATGTCTAGGGAAACTAGAGGCAATCATGTGATTAGATCTTGTAAAAGCTATTTTAGTCACATTGGGCCTAGATGGTGGAGTGACTGTTCTAGAAAGATGAACCATATCATCTTGGGAGGCAAACCGCGGTCTCGAGGATTGTGATCGCTCGGATCTAAATGCAGTCGGTTGTCGAATGAACTGATTTGAAGGCCGTTTCCCCAAGATTGATATTTTTTCAAGCTTAGTGTCCACACTAGTTCCTTTAGTTTTCCTTAATTCATTTCTCAAAGCAGCTATAGCAAAAACCTTTTCCTGAACTTGAGCTTTTAAAGTATCATTCTCTTTGAGCAATCTATCTTGGGATGCCAATTTAGATTCAAGCAACTTAATTTGTTTCAAAAGATTATCCTTTTATGCTTTAGAATCTAGAACAGTTTGATCCAATTTTCGTTCAAAAACAACGTTTGACTTTTTAATTTTTTCAAAATAAGTTTCAAATTTCTCCGTTTTCTTTGAAAATTCAATTTTGGCATCCTCAAGCTCTTTGGATTGCTGAGCTAAAATCGTTTCAAGCTCTTTCATCCTAGAATCAGAATTATTTAAAGAAGCAGTCATAAGACACTTATCATGATGTTTAGCATTTTGAACACTTTATCCCCCATTATGACTTACATCGGATGAATCAGAAGTGGTATCGCTATCACTCTTTTCTATCCCATGTTTGGCATAATTAGGTTAGAAAGCTCAACATGCTGTATATTGTTGAAACTTGGCACCTGAACAGTTGGTGCTTGTGACTTGCTGCTCGTTTCATGCGTGCCTCCTGATTCCTTGCCATTGCTTACCTTGATGACCAAACTGGCACCTATTTCTTGCACGGGGCAGGTGTAATCATCTTTTGATGACAACTTGAAGCATGTCTCTCTCTCATGTTCATGAGGTATTGTTGCATTCAATGACTTAGACGACTCCTTGATTTTTTGAATCTGACCCTTTTTCAACTGTATCTCGTTGTAATTAACTAACCTGACCTCAATACACTTCTCAATTATATTGATGTGATTGAGTAAACCACTTCTACAGGTTTCAGTCTGGCAACCCGTATGCAAGTTGAAAATCTGGTGAAGGATTAGAGTCGAATAATCAAAAGGAGGTTCCATTGTTGAGGCAAAGAAATCCTTAAATTTTGTGCGAAGGATTTATAGACATATCTTCGCTTTAACCTCATGAAGATTCTCCCTTTCAAATTGCAACTATAATGCATCCAAATTACTGAAGATCTTCTCTTTGAAATTATCCACTTTTCTAAAGAACATTTGAACTATGGTTGGAAGTTTACTCATGTTGTTCGGGTAGAGAATTGCAAGATGTGTCTTGAGCTCGTGAAAGATTTGCAATGTTTTTTGACGCAATTTGAGCTCTTTGAGTAGCATGTGTTGCAGTTCTCCCTCGTAAATTGTCGAATTCAACGATTCCATTTCAAGGTCAATGAAAAATGATTGTGGATGTGGTTGTTTTCGGAATTTTACAGAACGTGAAGAAATCGTGAAGTCGAATTTACGAGATTTTACACACCAACCAATTAATAAATCGTAAAACTTCGTCACAATCCTCGTTTGATGATATAAGTTTCTTTTCTCGGCTCAATGATTTCTTGATGATAATACAAACCCGATATTACTAAACTAAACAACTTGATATCCTTTCGACCCAAAAACTTAATTACTTTGACACGACCCGATTTAACTTAGATAAAAACTTACGTGTATAGTTTACTCGTGAATAATTGTCGTCCAAATACAAATTGCTGAATAATCTTTGTAAAACTAGACGTGGCCTAAAAAACTCACAATTGAAATATCAAATATTGAAACATCAAATATTAAATATCAGATTGAAATACTCATCTTCCAAAAACGTTAAATATCAGATTGAAACATCAAATATTAAATGTTAATTACTCAAATATTAAATATCAGATTGAAACATCAAAAACGTTAAACGTTAAAAAAACTCACAATATTTATTTAAACCACACGTGTTTAGGACATTTGACTAACTCAAAGAAATGGGAGCCAAAAAAGAAAAACTTGGCTAACTCAAAGAATACGTGGCCTAATCACATTTGACTAAGCGCGTGTCTTGTTTCCTCCGCCCCCAATACCAAACCAATTAAAAACAATTCTCTCACCCTTTTATCTCAAAATCCAACTTCTGATAAACCAAGGAAACACTATTTGTTCTACTCACTTCGAATCTGATCCCAAAAATCTCAAAACCAATCACAGTCTAATAATCAAATATCAAACACCCTTTTATAAACAAAACGCAGCCATCATCTGGTATCTCATATCATCAACATAAACATCATGATCAAAAACAAAGTCACGGCCAACAAAAACGTGTTCTCTCTCTGTTTAAATTGGCTTCAAGATCTATTTGTGAATAGGTCTCGGGTAGGTGAATTTAATTTAAGTTTTAATTTCAGATTTGGATCAATGAATGTTTTTGAAACTGAGATCTTGATGAATTGAGTCTGATTGTTTTTTGTTTGAGGATGTTTAAAAATAAGTCTTTTTGTTTAAAATCAGTCTTTCGTTTAAAATCAGTTCTGAGTTTGTCGTGGGTCTGTGGTGTGGTATGCTTGAGTCGAGGGTGAGTGTGCAAGGGTGAGGGTGAGTCGAGGGTGAGTGTGCGAGGGTGAGGGTGAGGGTGAGTCGAGGGTGAGGATGAGGGTGAGTTTGCTGTGTCTGTTGTGAGTTGTTGGATTAAGTGGGTTTTTAATTCGAGAGTGTTTGTGTAAAGGTAGATTTGAAAGTCTGTTGGTTGAGTCGAGTCGTGTGTGAGTCTTTGGGTTATGAGTCTTGAGTCAGCTGTGAGTTTGTTATGTGAGACTGTGAGTCGAGTGGTTGTGTTCGATTCAAGTGTTGGATTCGTGATGAGATGAGGGTGTTGGTTTGACCGAGGGATGTTGGTCGAGAGAAGAGTTAGGCGTTGTTCAGTATTGGTCGAGTCTTGTTTTGGTCTTGAGTCAAATCTTTGGTCAAATTTTAATTAGAGAGTCAAGTCATAAATATTGAGTTCACATCCCATCGCAACACTAACATACATCCATCACAACATATATCGTTTCCCATCGCAATACCTAAACTCCATCGCAATATCTTATACTTACTCTATCGCAATATCAAACTTTTCACTATGCCATCGCAATATCAACAAACCATCGGAATGTCTCGATCGGAATGCGGACAGAGTTTCGTCTCAATGTTCCTTAAACCCGTCGCAATCCACGATCGCAAAGTACAATCGGAATCCACGTCGAATAAGGTATCGGAATAAGTGATCGCAAAGTAGAACCCTAGGGTTATTGCGACCGGAATGTACAAACCTGTTCCTTTCTGATGGAGTATAGATCGTAAATTTCAGACCTTTGAGACAAAAATGATGCATTGATAAAGTTAATGTAGCAGATACAGTAAACTCAAAAGTTGATAGATTATAGAGACAAAAGTTGATAAAGGGTTGATGAAGACAAAAGTTGAAAGAAAAAAAATTATACTGATACCAGATTGACAAAAAATTATCTTGAAATGACAAAAAAAATAATCTTGATACCAGATGGAGACAATAAAAACAAGAGCAATATTTATCAATTTGATAAAGACAAATTTGATACTGATATGAGAAGAAAATTGATAAACAACACGCCACACCAAAAGTTAGAAAAAATAGTGAAAGAAGAAAAAATTTTACCACCAAATCAATAGATAAAAACACTCAAATCCGAAGAATCAACCAAAGCTCTTGATACCAATTGTAGGTCTACGTTTTCTTAGGATTGTGCAATGTATGATTTATCTATTGAATGGAAGGGAAGAAGGAAGAACTAGAGAGAGAAAGGTAGAGAGAGAAAGGAGAGAAATAAGAAGAAAGATGGAATGTGATAAATGGATAAGTTTTTTCAACCCCTCCTAACATGCTAGGAGGGGGTTTATATAGCCCACCCTACATGTGGGCTATATGGGCTATATCTTAATACATTGGATCACGAGACCAATACTTGTATCTATCTTTGGAGTGACCGATCCTTTCTAAATACGTAAAAACATATTTACAACAAATACATATGAGGACCTTGAGCAAATCAGTGAGGAGAATTTGGAGGAAATGGATATTAAATGGAATATGGCACTTGCAAGTATAAGGTCCAACAGATGGAATAGGAGATTCAGAAAGAAGATGACCTTTAATGCTAAAGACACTGCTGGGTTTGATAAATCCAAGGTTGAGTGTTACAATTGCCATAGAATGGGTCACTTTATGAGGGAATGTAGATATCCAAGAAGATCTGATGCTAGAAAGCCTTCAAGCCAAATCATTAAGGTTGAAGACACAAAGACTATGGTCGCCATGCAAGAAATTGATGGTGTTGGATGGGACTAGAGCTTTATGGCTAAGGATGTGGAAGAGAACAAGGCCTTGATTACAGAGAAGGAAGAAGAAGAGCATGTTCAATTTGCTCTAATGGCACATTCTTCGTCTTCATCAGATACTAAGGCATATGATGATGCTTTCTGTAGTAAAGGTTGTCATTTAAAAACTGAAAAACTTAACAAAGAAATTTTAAAGTTAAAATAAGATGTTTTTGATGAAAAATGCAAGTTATCTAATTATCAAATGGCACTTGTTCAAACTGAAAAGACTATAGCAGAATATAAGAAAATGGAGCTTGACCTAAAACATCAAATAAATGTTTTGTCTCATGACCTCAAAGTTAGTGTTGACCTTAGGGACATACTGGAGAGATCCAAAGGAGTCATACAAGCTAAGTTAGATGAGGCGATTAAAAACAAAGAGAATGTAGGGCTTAAAATTCAAAAGTTTGATAAAGCTTCTCAAACCCTAGAAAAATGTGTAAGTGAGCAAATAGACTCTAGGGATATGACTGGGATTGGGATGAAAGAGTATGCTGATGTTCCACCACCTGCTGGAAACTTTCATGCTGTCCTTAGAAAGGATTTATCTTGGACTGGTATACTAGAAATCCAAGAAAAGGAATTCATTCCTCCACCAAGATTCTTACAGTAGAGGAGTATAAGCAGAAAGTGACTGACCTAGAAAAATGGAAGAAAGCCAATCCTACATTGTTTGTTAAAGGTGGAATGCTTAGTGAAAGTCCACTTGAGTCAACACCATAACTATAACCAACCCCTCTACTGGAAAGCCTGTTGACCTTGGCTCATATGTCAATAGAAAACCTAGTATTAAGTATGCAGTAATGTATAGAAAACCTAGGTCACCAAAAAGCCAAGCTAGTATCGGTGGGACAGGGTTCTTTTCATCTAGAAGTGTGTCAGTGCTTGAAAATCTAAGGACCTAACTATTTTGGAAACTGACTAACCACTTTTTAACAAACTTGAAAATCTAAGGACCTAACTTTTGCAAAACCTAATAAGTGGAATTTTAGCCTGAAATAGAAACTGCTTAACAAACAAAGGACTAAAATGCAATTTTCAAAAGTTTATTAACAAAAACGGGTTAAGGGACTAAATAAGCTCATTTGAGCTCGTTTCTTGACCAAATAAGCTCAAACCAATTTCAAAAGTCTTAAAATTGAAATTAAGCTAGACTTGTGAAAGGAAATAATCTAAAACTAGCTAGAACTCAAATAAGCTAAATCCATTAAGCACAAAATAAGCTTCCCAATAAGCTACACATGCACAAATTGATTTTATTGCAAAAACCTGTTAATCAGCCTACTAGAAGAAGGGGAAATCTTGTTTCAAAGAAAATGATTCATTAATAAGCTCAGAAAATGAAAATAAGCTAAAATGAGCTTATGTTGACTTTTGTTGACCAAAAATCCAAAATTCTGAAAATCTCAAAACTTATCTAGGAACACTTTTTGAAGTGATTGGTGAAAGAAAATAAGCAAGTTTCTAAAGTGGATAAGCCAGTATGAGAAAACAGTCAAGCTATTTATCACAGGGAATTGAGTTTGCTCAAGTGCTTAAACAAATGCTTATATCTAGCTTATTTCTTGATACTGTATAATTTCCTGCTACACACTTAAACTACATATGTTGTGTGATAACTAGAAACTGGTTTCAAGGATTTTCATCAAGAAACAAAACTTTGGCAATGATTTGAAAATGGATACTTTTCTGAAATCTAGATAATCAAAGCTGACCCAAACTTTTTCTCATGCCATTTGCCTTTTTGACTAAAATCTTGACTTGAAAACTTTGTAAACTAATTTGCTATGACTTACTGACTGAATGAAAGCTAGAATTAACCACCTAACAAGACTTGAACACAATTGAAATCCTAATCCCAAACACAAGTTTACTGAACTTTTAAAACTTTTATGAAAGAAATTTTAGCTAAGGACTTAACTGATTAAGGACAAATATAAAACCAAGTTTTATGACTCAAATGTGATTAAAAAGAGCCAATACCAAGCTATTACACAAACTTATACTCTAAATGCTAAGACAAGCTATGACAGCTAGTATGCTAAACAGAATAGAGATTAAGCAACAGATCAAGTTCTATGCTACAATTAAGCTACAAAATTATCAAAATCAACTTAATTTCAGCTAAACACACTTGATCATGCAGGCAATTTCAATTACACTAGGAATTGAGCATACAGTCAACTTTTTAGTGGAACAAAAATAGGAAAATGTACACCTTAGCAATTGAAGCCTCCATTGTAGGAGAAGGCAGGCGCTGAGCCTCCTTTAATCTGCTAAGAGAATCCTATACCACCACCAATCACCACCATTTACCATCTATTATCATCTACAAACATTATCATCATCATATCAACCAAAACAGCTACTCAACTCTGCCATTATGGCTTCTGAATGAAAAGAACAACTACAGTCTTCAAATTAGCTTCTAGTGATCAAGTTATGATCACTAAAAACAACAGAGATCAATAGAGATTGAACAGTAGAACAGAACAGTAAGAAGATTGAAGGAATTTGGGAATTTTATTGAATTGTAATGGAAAAGTTGTTACAAGACTGTTATAACTACCTAACAGACTCTCAAGTGTGTGTCAAGTACTTGAGAGTTGTTGCTAACTATCTTTCTAACAGGAATGAGAGAAAGAAATTAAGTGTGTGTGTTTTCACACTTAAGCTACGTGTTACAAATGAGAACTCTTATGCCTATTTATAGAATGGAAATGTGAAGTAGTTGGGGAGAGTGACGTGTCTGAGCCAATCAATTGCTTCCACGTGTCCTTAATTGGTTATTTTGAATTTGCAGGTTATGAACACAATTGGGTCTTTCTTCTTAGTTGACTTTCAGGATAATTGAGCACGTGGGATAGATTCGTCTTCCTTTTGTAAGCATTTTTGATGTTTTGATCTTTTGTTGAAATCGCCTCTAGCTCTAGAACGATTCTGGGCTGTTGGAAGGTTGAAGATGCAATGTGGCAGGCTTATATTGGTTGTTGTAGTGTCACACGGATCATTATCCCAAAAATGAAATATGATTGGCTGAGTGGGCACTGTTGTGATTCGTCCACTTAGTATCTCTCTTATTAATTACCACACACAGCTGGCAATCCACCTTCTCAAAATACTCTCCTTTGATTGGTCCTTTTCCTTTCACACGGATTGAGTATTCAAATACTTTCCAATTATGGCAGCTTAAGCCCTTCAAGTTGACAGCTTTATAAAATGAGCTCTAGTCTTCATTCCTTTGGCAATTTCAGTCCTTTCACTTGCAAACTTGATCAAATAGCTCCCTTGACTGAGTTGACTTGTAAGTTGACCATGTTTGACTTGAATCTTGACTTTGACAAATTTACACTTTTGGTCCTTCATCTTTGAAATGTTGTCAAGATAGGTCCTTGTTCTTCAAAGTCTTGTCACTCTTGATCCTTCTTTGTCTTTTTCATTCCAATTAAGCTTGATTTTCTTCTCGTTTGCTTGAAATTATATCCTTCTTACCTATTTGAGCACAAACAAAGAACATACCACATAATACTGCTTTTATAGCACAAAAGTGAGGTAATTTCCTTGTGTTTTAGGGTGTTTTATTGATATTATTGATATGAGATTTTGCTCATATCAAATCCCCTACACTTGAACATTGTCATGTCCTCATGCAATGCTATATTTAAAAGCACAAATTTACATTCTCCTCATAATTAATCCACCTTGGCCATTATGGAATGCATCTACACTACTCTACACTATATGATGCATGATTTTGATTTTGATAATGCAATGCACAAGATACAATTCTATTTATATCTTTTTGGTTTTTCTTGAAATGGTTTGAAGGAAATAACTCATAAAGAATTCAATGACTTTGATTAGGGCTTAGGTACCATGGACACTTATCACCCTCAAGTTTCACTTTCCCCATACCAAGCTTAAAAATAGGATCATTGTATTCACAAGTAAAAAGTGCATCAACTTATAAATGACAATTAAATGTGGAACCGGTTATTATTTGAGCAAATTGCTTGAGAGAAAATTCGTCATTATTTAAAGTGTGAAGTATAAGAAATGTAAAATCCAAAAATAAGGAAGCACGGTTTTAATCCTAAGTAATCCTCTCATCCATTACTTGAAAAACCGCTCAGAATTAATATAAGTCCGTTTCAAGAGTAATAAGTCATTCGCCTTATGTGTAAAATCCTCATGTCATGCTTTCATAAGTAGCTACACACTCGCTAAGGAAAGAAAAATAAAACCCACGCAATAATTTACATCCGCCGCCTTTTTGAGACCTTGGATCTTCAACCCCGCAACCCGTCAAGGTAATATTGGATTGGAGCAATCTATCGAATTCCCCGCAACCCGTCAAGGTAATATTGGAATTCAATAGTCACTATAATTAACACCACACTGCCCCTCTTGGGAGTCTTGTATTATTTTATTTTATTTTTCTTTTTCTTTTTTCTTCTTCTTTTTTTTCTAGCCACTCATTTTTTTTATAAGCCGCTCTTATTTTTCTTTATTCCTCACAAAGAAAGTAGAAAAGAATAAAAGGAAAAACACCCGCTAAGTATTAAGCATGACATAAGTCTAGTACACATAAAACGTTCTAACTTAGAATCTTAAGACGTACTTATACCAACCATGAATGATTAGACAAAAATGCATAAGAGATTACAAACCGATTAAAACCGTTCTTGATTATTTAATAACATATATACATGCGAAGAAAATAGAGGTAAAGAAGAGAAGGGTTTAGCCACAAGTAATTATCATGAAGTTTATCTAGCCCTTTTATACTTGCTTCAACTCTATCATTTCTCATTCTCCACAAATTTAAAATCTTAAATAATGAGACTAGTGGATGCTTAGCCTAATAGACCAATGAAGGACTACATGGTTAAGGATACTAGCTAGAGAATGCTTATATAAGCAAACTCGGGTTGAGTCAAAATATCCATGGCGGGCCTAATATGTCAAAGAAGTCTAAATTTGTTAAACCATGTTTTTATTATATATTTTCCTTTTTCAATATTTTTTATGAAAAATAAAAGAAGAAATATATACAATGCAAATGTGTTATGCAAAATGATTGATGCAAAAATTATGAATGCATATTTTTGGTGGCCAAAGTAGATCAAAAATTTGAAAAATGTTTGAAAAATTAATTTTCCAATGTTATCATGAAGATTAATGACAAGTTCTAGGTAAGGTCACTTCGATAGAAGACCCCCCTACACTTAAGCTAAACATTGTCCTCAATGTTTAAGAGCATGGAAGTATAAAAACTTCCCCTAAACTTATGACAATGAATAGACTTTGCTTAACCCAGTTAAGGAAAGGTCAACTATTGGTGAATTCATGTTTAAGCACAAGGTGTCTATGAAAAATCACAATAGTAACAAAGTGAACCGGATACAAGGGCCTCCTCCATAAGCTCCAAAGCATGAAATGAGTGAGCAACCCTACAAACAACATGAAGACAAAAGAAGCTCTCCCCTACACTTATCTCCAATTCTATACCCTTATTGCTAACCTACAACACTCTAAACCTAGTTATATGATGCTTGAGTTAAGGAGTCTCTAGCTCGACTCATCCCTCTTTGAATTAATTCATGGGGAAAATGGGGATCTCTTGGACCATTTCAACGGAAATGTCCTCCCCAAAATAATGTTTCACACGGTGACATTCACTTTAAAGTTTGGACCATCGTGTTGTGACAACTCAATAGTTCCATATGGAAACACTTGGGCAATAGTGAATGGACCAGACCATCTTGACTTAAGCTTGCCCGCAAAAAGTTTCAACCTTTAGTTAAAGAGGAGAACCGGCTCTCCAACTTTAAACTCACGGTTCTTGATCTTAGCATCATGCAATTTCTTAGTATTTTCCTTGTAAAGCAAAGAATTCTCATAGGTATTGGCTCTCAATTCATCCATCTCATTAAGTTGATCTTTCCTATGTGAACCAGCTTGGTTTAAATCAAAGTTAGCCCACTTGAGAGCCCAAGATGCCTTATGTTCTAATTCGAATGGGAGGTGGCACGCTTTTCCATAGACAATCCTATAAGGGGTACAACCAATTGGTGTCTTAAAAGCCGTCCTAAAAGCCCACAAAGCATCATCAAGCTTATCCGACCAAGAAGCTCGATGCTCTCCCACCATTCTCTCTAAAATTCTCTTTAAACCACGATTTGTGACCTCGGTTTGACCATTGGTTTGAGGGTGATACGCGGTAGAAAGTCTATGATTAACTCCATATTTCTTCATAACTCTCGTGAATTGATCATTACAAAAGTGCGTACCACGATCACTTATGATGGCCCGAGGTACACCAAATCTAACAAACAATTGCTTTAAGAACTTCACAACAACTCGAGCATCATTGGTAGGTAAGGCTTTAGCCTCCACCCATTTAGACACATAATCCACCACCACCACAAGTATATACTTGTTTCCCTTGGAAGATGGAAAAGGTCCCATAAAATCTATGCCCCATACATCAAAAATTTCACACTCTTGAATAAAATTTTGTGGCATCTCATCACGTTGCGTAATTTTTCCTTGTCTTTGACACACATCACAAAATTTCACCATCTCTTGGGCATCTTTGTAAATGGAAGGCCAATAGTAACCCGAATCAAAGACTTTCTTGGTGGTATAGTTGGGCCCAAAATGTCCAGCCGTAGGTCCTTTATGACATGCTTCTAAAATTTTAAATGCCTCGGGCCCATCTACACACCGTCTAATGATTTGGTCCGCACATTGCCTAAAAAGATAAGGATCATCCCAAAAGTAGTACTTAACTTCCTTAAGAAATTTCTTCTTTTGTTGGTAAGTAAGACCCTCAATAAGCACATTCCCCACAAGATAGTTTGCTATATCCGCAAACCAAGGGGTGGCATCCTCTTGGGAAGAGATAGACATGAGCTCCTCTAATGGAAAGGATTCATTGATTTCTTTATTTGGAAAATCTCCTTGAAAAGGATGCTCAAGTCTACTCAAGTGATCCGCCGCTAAATTCTCGGCCCCTTTCTTATCTCGAATTTCTATCTTAAACTCTTGAAGCAACAAAACCCATCTCAAAAGCCTAGGCTTAGCATATTGTTTTGTCATGAGATACTTGAGAGCGGAATGATCCGTATACAATATGGTTTTGGATAGCATAAGGTATGGTCTAAATTTCTCAAAAGCATAGACTATAGCAAGCAACTCTTTTTCCGTGGTAGTATAATGAAGTTGTGCACCGGTCATGGTTTTACTCGCATAGTGTATAGGTTGAAAATGCGTATTCACTCTTTGACCTAAGACGACCCCCACCGCATAATCACTAGCGTCACACATAAGCTCAAAAGGTAATTCCCAATTTGGAGAAACCAAAACGGGATCCTTTGTCAAATTCTCCTTAAGAGACTCAAAAGATTCCAAACACTCTTGGTTGAAAATGAAAGGAGTCTCTTTTTCCAAGAGGTGAGTCATCGGTCTAGCTATCTTAGAAAAATCTTGTATAAAGCGCCTATAAAACCCCGCATGACCTAAGAAACTCCTTACACCTTTAACCGTAGTGGGTGGGGGAAGCTTAGCAATCACATCAATTTTAGCTCGATCCACTTCTAATCCCTTGTTGGATATTTTGTGTCCAAAAACAATTCCCTCTTTTACCATAAAGTGACATTTCTCCCAATTAAGCACTAAACGTGTTTCCTCACAACGCTTAAGCATTCTTTCTAAATTGGTGAGACATGAGGTAAATGAATCTCCAAAGACGGAAAAGTCATCCATGAAAACCTCCATTGTTTGCTCTATCATATCATGGAAAATCGCCATCATGCACCTTTGAAACGTCCCTGGTGCATTACATAAGCCAAAAGGCATCCTCTTGTAAGCAAATGTACCGTAGGGACAAGTGAATGTGGTCTTTTCTTGATCCTTAGGGTCAATGGGTATTTGGAAATAACCTGAAAAGCCATCAAGAAAGCAATAGTACTCATTTCCCGCTAAGCGTTCTAGCATTTGGTCCATAAAAGGTAAAGGGAAATGGTCTTTCCTAGTAGCCTCATTTAGCTTCCTATAGTCAATACAAACTCTCCAACCGGTAACAAGTCTCGTAGGAATAAGCTCATTGTTCTCATTAGGTACTACGGTGATTCCACCCTTTTTTGGAACACAATGTACCGGGCTAACCCATGGAGAGTCGGAAATGAGGTAAATCATGCCCGCATCAAGGAGTTTGATCACTTCCTTCTTAATGACCTCATGGATTTTTGGGTTAACCCTTCGTTGACTTTGAATGGCGGGTTTGTAATCATCCTCCATAAGGATTTTGTGTGTACAAAAATGTGGATCAATTCCCCTTATGTCGGATATTTTCCATGCTAAGGCTTTCTTGTGTTTCTTAAGGACTTCAATGAGTTTCTCCTTCTCATCCTCTTTCAACTCTTTAGCAATAATCACGGATAATTGGTCTTTGCCCTCTAAGAAAGCATACTCTAAGTGGGATGGAAGGTCCTTAAGTTCAATTGGAGGTGGAGTCTCTATGGAAGGTTTTACTATGGAAGGATCCTCATTGGTAACTTCTTGTGGAATAGGGGAAGGAATAGGGTCCTCATTGAGCTACTTTTGGATAGTAAGAATATCTTCTTCCCAATTAATGGGAGAATCATCATCACCAAGAAAGTTGGACTCAAATTCCTCTAAAAGAAAATCACTCTCTCCAAAAGGTGTTAAAGAGGGGGCAATTGAGGCCACGGTTTCAACATGGGGCATTTCCTCACTAGTACTCTTGCAAGCATCATGAAAGTGTTCATCACACACCTCATCTAGCACATCAACTATGTTAATAGTCTCACACGGTCTAGACTCCTTAACCTCTTTCTTATCACACACTTTCCCTAGCTTAAACACCACTTTCTCATCCTCTACTCTCTTAATTAGTTCTCCCTCCGCCACATCTGTCAAATACGACCCGTTCTCAAAAACGGTCTACCAACAATCAAAGGAACTCTAGGATCCATGTCATAATCAACCACTACAAAGTCGGCCGAAAATGTAAACTTATCCACACCTACAAACACATCCTCCGCGATACCTACGGGGTAAGCTATGGTTCGGTTGGCTAACTCAAGGGTCATCCTAGTGGGAGTGAGCTCGGGAAGAGAGAGTTTTTTCCAAACCGATAAAGGCATGAGGTTTATGCTTGCCCCTAGATCCGCCAAAGCCATGCAATTTTCCACACCGGTAAAATTACAAGGTATCAAGAAGCGCCCCGGATCTCCAAATTTTGTTGGTAAGGTTTTAAGTAGCACGGCGGAACAATTTTCATTAAGGGATGTGTTGGGAAAATCAACCAATTTTTCCTTGTTTGAGAGTAAATCCTTGAACATCTTAGCAAACTTTGGCATATAAGCAAGAGCTTCCGCAAAGGATATGTTAATGTTGAGTTGCTTGAACATCCTCAAGAAATTTGAAACTTGGATGTCATCCTTGTTTTTTAACTTGTACTTTTTCAACCTTGAAGGATATGGAAGAGTTGGTTTAGGTGTAGGTGTTGTAGTGGAAGATTTGTCTTTGATAGCTTCTTCAGAGTTGTGGAAGGTAGAGGAGAAGTAGGAATAGGTTGAGAAGGTGTTTTTGATTGAATGGGAGCATTTTGAGGTGGTGAAGTAGATGTAGAAGGCTTGTCACATGTAGGAACAAAAGTGGGTTTAACAATAGGAGGTTTAGGAGGTGAAGGATCATTTGTTGACTTTCCACTCCTTGTTGTTATAGCATTGACATTTACCCTTGGGTTTGTTTATGTGTTTGATGGCAAAGCCCCTTGTTGTCTTTGATTGAATTCCATTAAAAGCCTATTGGTTTGTTCCTCTGATATACGTTTCATTTGGTCATTCATTCTTTTCTTACTTTCACGAATTCTCCTCTTAACATACTCATGAGTCTTTTGTAGCCCATATCCTTGATTTTGAAGTTGAGAGTAACCTTGATTTGGGAAGGGTGGAAGTGGTTGATTAAATCCTTGATGTGGTGGATATGAGTTATTTCCTTGATGTTGAAAATTGTTGGGTGCCTTGTAGTTATTCCCTTGGTAATGTGGTCTTGTGCCTTGATTCCGTTGTAACATTTGAGGAGGATTTTGGTGACGTTGGGTTGGTGGTTGGGGTGGGAATCCTGGTGGAGTAAGGTAATTTTGGGACTTGTAAGAAAGGTTATTGGGATTGATATTTGGCTTGAAGCGTTCACGATGTTCCTCTTGGTAAGCATAACATTCCCCTTGATAACCTTGCACCTTATCACATTGTTCATAGGAATGGGGACCTCCACAAGTCACACAAGAAAGGGTAATGGCATGCACATCATTTGTATAATTGTTCAATGAAAGGCTCTTAATAGCTTGGATCAATTCTTGATGTGCCTTAAAACTCATCTCATGATCCCTATCTATCTTTTGAATTATCTCTTGGTGATACTTGAGGAATTGGTTATCACAAGGTGTTTGAGAATTGTTTTGGATAACATGAACCCTTTCTTCAAATTGAGTGTTTGTTTGTACCATTGCTTTGGTCTCAATAATATCCCAAGCCTCTTGAATGGATTTAAGAAGAATATTCCCTCCCGCGGAAGCATTAAGCGAATCTTGGTGATGAGGTTTAAGGCCATTGTAGAAAGTATTGATTTGGTGAACTTCATCCAATCCATGGTTAGGGAATCTCCTCAATAACTCTCTAAACTCCTCCCAAGCATCACTAAAGGTTTGACTAGGTTTTTGTTGAAAGCCTATAATTAAGTTCCTCAAAGCCGTAGTCTTAGATGGGGGAAAGAACTTGTTCAAAAACTTAGTAGTGAAACCATCCCATGTGGTGATACTATCGGGTGGTTGTGTGTCTAACCAATACTTAGCCGGACCCTCTAGTGAAAATTGCACCAATATCAACTTAATGGCATCATGGGGAACTCCATTGTACTTAATGATGTTGCAAAGAGCAAGAAATCTCTTAAGGTGATCATGAGGATTATCATTCTTGTTTCCATAAAAAGGTGTGTTTGAAACCAAGTTAATCATAGAGCTCAAATGAATTTGCAGGAATATCGGGTATCTTGATAGCATCGGCATATCCAGGAACATTGGATTGCAAACGTTCCATCAAAGAATGAGTATCAACTCCGGACATGGCTTCTTGTTGTGGATGGATCAAAGCACGATTCTCGTGATCGGCTTGATGGACGGTTGTGTTCCTACTCTTTCTCTTTTTCTTCCTTTTCAGAGGAAGGGTTTGTACACCAATCGGTATTTGTGCACGCCCGCGAGTGAGCATGCAACTCAATACGAGGAATGAGAGAAAAGCTCTCGTGTGACTAGGAAGAGAAAAGGATTATCCCCTTCGAGTTTCAATATGAAATATCCACAAGAAAATAATAATATACGTAAGTACTACTTGGGTGCAAGACCCCCAATGAAGCCTTCCTTCTTAGAATACTCACAAGTGAACGGGGGGGTTAGGTGGCGCGAAGCACTTAAGTACCTATTGACCCTTAGATGGCATTTTATAGCACATCGCCTTTCTATTCACTTAATTGTTTGTATTCTTCGAATTGTTGCTTATTGGAAGTATTTATCTATTCTTGCTTTATTTTGTTTGATCGATACACGTGTCAAGGACCGGAACGCCCCTCAACACGGTGTATTGCCTTGGCAATTCTTATGGAGAATATGTGAATTGGTTGTTCTTATACGTATACGTATTTACTTATAATAATGTATGGAAAATATTTTTGTATTTATGAGTTTTTAAGAGAAAATACTATATGTACATAAAAACCAAGAGAATCCAATAATATATATTTTTGGGTGCAATCTCTTAGGAAAAAGATTGCTTTTTGCATTTTTTATTTTGTTTGGTCAATTCTTTAGGAAAAGAATTGTTTTGTTAATTTTTTAATTTTTATATATTTTTATATTTTTGATTTTTTATTGTTTTTTATTTATGATACGTAAAAATAACGTTCACGAGGTGAACGGATCCCAAAAGCCAATGAAAACCGTCAATCGATAGTCTCTCGTAAAGTCAAAGAACCGGCAGCGGCGCCATTTAATATTTGTATAGTTGAAGTTCGTTTTCTCAGTTCTTAACAAATTGAAAGTCCTAACAAGATCGAGTTTTTAATTGTTTTTGGTTGGTAAAGTATTTCGATATTCTATATCTAATTCAAACAAATCCTTGCTAAAATGAAAAATAAAGTCTACTTATACGTAAAACAAAGTGTACAAACCAAGTATTTATTCAATGAAAATGCTCAAATGTAAATTCTACAATATATAAGGACTGAAATTTAAATTTAATGAAAAATAAATGCCAAAAATTCAAAGTCAAAAAGTCAAAGGACTATATATGCAAAAACAGTTAACCAAATGGACTAAATGTGAAAATTTATCTAACAAAGTAACTAACTTTTAACTATTTTGGAAACTGGCTAACCACGTTTTAACAAACTTGAAAATCTAAGGACCTAACTTTTGCAAAACCTAATTAAGTGGAATTTTAGCCTGAAATAGAAACTGCTTAACAAACAAAGGACTAAAATGCAATTTTCAAAAGTTTATTAACAAAAACGGGTTAAGGGACAAAATAAGCTCGTTTGAGCTCGTTTCTTGACCAAATAAGCTCAAACCAATTTCAAAAGTCTTAAATTTGAAATTAAGCTAGACTTGTGAAAGGAAATAAGCTGAAACTAGCTAGAACTCAAATAAGCTAAATCCATTAAGCACAAAATAAGCTTCCCAATAAGCTACACATGCACAAATTGATTTTATTGCAAAAACCTGTTAATCAGCCTACTAGAAGAAGGGGAAATCTTGTTTCAAAGAAAATGATTCATTAATAAGCTCAAAAAATGAAAATAAGCTAAAATGAGCTTATGTTGACTTTTGTTGACCAAAAATCCAAAATTCTGAAAATCTCAAAACTTATCCACGAACACTTTTTGAAGTGATTGGTGATAGAAAATAAGCAAGTTTCTGAAGTAGATAAGCCAGTATGAGAAAACAGTCAAGCTATTTATCAAAGGGAATTGAGTTTGCACAAGTGCCTAAACAAATGCTTATATCTAGCCTATTTCTTGATACTGTATAATTTCCTGCTACACACTTAAACTACATATGTTGTGTGATAACTAGAAACTGGTTTCAAGGATTTTCATCAAGAAACAAAACTTTGGCAATGATTTGAAAATGGATACTTTTCTGAAATCTAGATAATCAAAGCTGACCCAAACTTTTTCTCATGCCATTTGCCTTTTTGACTAAAATCTTGACTTGAAAACTTTGTAAACTAATTTTCTATGACTTACTGACTGAATGAAAGCTAGAATTAACCACCTAACAAGACTTGAACACAATTGAAATCGTAATCCCAAACACAAGTTTACTGAACTTTTAAAACATTTGTGAAAGAAATTTTAGCTAAGGACTTAACTGATTAAGGACAAATATAAAACCAAGTTTTATGACTCAAATGTGATTAAAAAGAGCCAATACCAAGCTACTACACAAACTTATACTCTAAATGCTAAGACAAGCTAAAAATGACAGCTAGTATGCTAAACAGAATAGAGATTAAGCAACAGATCAAGTTCTATGCTACAATTAAGCTACACAATTATCAAAATCAACTCAATTTCAGCTAAACACACTTGATCATGCAGGCATTTTCATTTACACTAGGAATTGAGCATACAGTCAACTTTTTAGTGGAACAAAAATAGGAAAATATACACCTTAGCAATTGAAGCCTCCATTGTAGGAGAAGGCAGGCGCTGAGCCTCCTTTATCTGCTAAGAGAATCCTATACCACCACTAATCACCACCAATTACCATATACAATCATCTACAACCATTATCATCATCATATCAACCAAAACAGCTACTCAACTCTACAATTATGGTTTCTGAATGAAAAGAACAGCTACAGTCTTCAAATTAGCTTCTAGAGATCAAGTTATGATCACTAAAAACAACAGAGATCAATAGAGATTGAACAGTAGAACAGAACAGTAAGAAGATTGAAGGAATTTGGGAATTTTATTGAATTGTAATGGAAAAGTTGTTACAAGACTGTTATAACTACCTAACAGACTCTCAAGTGTATGTCAAGCACTTGAGAGTTGTTGCTAACTATCTTTCTAACAGGAATGAGAGAAAGAAATTAAGTGTGTGTGTTTTCACACTTAAGCTACGTGTTACAAATAAGAACTCCTATGCCTATTTATAGAATGGAAATGTGAAGTAGTTGGGGAGAGTGACATGTCTGAGCCAATCAATTGCTTCTACGTGTCCTCAATTGGTTATTTAGAATTTGCAGGTTATGAACACAATTGGGTCTTTCTTCTTAGTTGACTTTCAGTATAATTGAGCACGTGGGATAGATTCGTCTTCCTTTTGTATGCATTTTTGATGTTTTGATCTTTTGCTGAAATCGCCTCTAGCTCTAGAACGATTCTGGGCTGTTGGAAGGTTGAAGATGCAACGTGGCAGGCTTATATTGGTTGTTGTAGTGTCACACGGATCATTATCCCAAAAATGAAATATGATTGGCTGAGTGGGCACTGTTGTGATTCGTCCACTTAGTATCTCTCTTATTAATTACCACACACAGTTGGCAATCCACCTTCTTAAAATACTCTCCTTTGATTGGTCCTTTTCCTTTCACACGGATTGAGTATTCAAATACTTTCCAATTATGGCAGTTTAAGCCCTTCAAGTTGACAACTTTATAAAATGAGCTCTAGTCTTCATTCCTTTGGCAATTTCAGTCCTTTCACTTGCAAACTTGATCAAATAGCTCCCTTGACTGAGTTGACTTGTAAGTTGACCATGTTTGACTTGAATCTTGACTTTGACAAATTTACACTTTTGGTCCTTCATCTTTGAAATGTTGTCAAGATAGGTCCTTGTTCTTCAAAGTCTTGTCACTCTTGATCCTTCTTTGTCTTTTTCGTTCCAATTAAGCTTGAATTTCTTCTCGTTTTCTTGAAATTATATCCTTCTTACCTATTTGAGCACAAACAAAGAACATACCACATAACACTGCTTTTATAGCACAAAAGTTAGGTAATTTCCTTGTGTTTTAGGGTGTTTTGTTGATATTATTGATATGAGATTTTGCTCATATCAGTGCTTCAAAAGTCAACGCTGACAAAAAGTCAACCATGGTCAAACCCAGAACTTTTGTCCAACAAAGTCAACACGTTACTAGACGAGATCCATTCTTTACTAAAGGGTCTATTACTCATGGACAAAGGCCTTTTCAAAATACCAATACATGGTCTAACAGACAATGGTTTCCTGTAGCAAACCCTAGTTTTGGCACTGATAAGTGTAATTTCAGCGTTGACAAGAACAACTTTAACGTTGACAGGAATATTTCTAACGCTGTTAGACCAGGTAATAACAACTACTTGCAGCCAAAGGGAAAGGGGTCTAAAGATTCATCTATTTTGACATAGAGACCCAAACAAGACCAAAACCCTAATTCTGATGGGATTTCTATGACATGTAACATATTTCATTATATTTCAAAGGTCATAACTAAACCAGTTGGGGTTAACCGGGTGTTCAATCCTCAAAGGGATGAACAAGGGGTTGTAATAAGGACTAAGTTTATTCTTGTTGAACAACCAAATGAATCCAAGTCTGCTCAAGCTTAGGTTCCCAAAGAAAACTAATTTGTTTTCTTTATGTGCAGGGCATTCAAAAGCATGTAAATTATTATGGATACTGGGATAGTGGATGCTCTAGGCACATGATGGGGAAGGAAGATGATTTGACTAACTTTACCCCCATTAAAGATGGTGACAAAGTGTACTTTGGAGGAGGATATGGTACAGTTTCTGGCAAAGGCACTCTTATCACAAATAATTTGCGTTTTGAAAACGTATTTATGGTAAAAGAACTTGATTATAATCTGTTTAGTGTATCACAAGTGTGTGATAACAAGAATAAGGTTCTTTTCACTGATACTGAATGCTTGGTGTTAAACAAAGACTTTAAGATACTTGATGAGAAGTTTATTGATTATAGAACACCTAGGCATAAGGACATTTATAATGTAAATCTTAATGGAATTAGGATGAACAACAATTTGTCATGTCTATATGCTAAGGCTTCAGTAGATGAGAGTAATCCATGGCACAGAAGGTTAGGGCACATAAACTTTAAGAACATAAACAGACTTGTGAGACATGGTTTAGTTGATGGTTTGCCTGAAAAGGCTTTCCACAATGATCATTCTTGTGTTGCATGTCTTAAAGGCAAACAACACAAAGTCTCATTTAAGTATAAACTTGTGCACTCTAGTTATAAACCTCTTCACTTGTTACATATGGACTTATTTGGCCCTACTAATATAGAAAGCTTGAATGGTAAATCCTTTTGCTTTGTCATAACTGATGATTTTTCTAGATTTACTTGGACTTTCTTTTTGGCCTTAAAAAGTGAAACAGCCAAAGTTTTGATTAACTTTATCATCCAAATTGAAAAGAAAACAGGGAATGAGGTTAAAATACTTAGAAGTGATAATGGTGTGAGTTTAGAAACAAATTGTTAGATGACTTATGTGTCAATAAAGGAATTACTAGGCAGTTTAGCATAGCTAGAACCCCACAACAGAATGGGATGGCTGAAAGGAAGAATAGAACACTGATAGAAGCAGCTAGGACAATGTTGGTTGTTGATCATTTTCCCATTGCTTTTTGGGCTGAGGCTGTGAATACAGCCTGCTATGTTCAGAATAGGGCATTGATCAACAAAACCACAATAAGACACCTTATGAGCTATTTTGTAATAGGAAACATAATAATGGTTTTCTTAAACCCTATGGATTTCATGTAGTGATACTTAATACTAGTGATGCCTTAGGAAAGTTTAGTGCTAAAGGTGATGAAGGCTATTTTATGGGCTATTCAGTGCAGAGTAAAGGATATAGGGTTTACATTAAGAAAGAAAATGTGTACTTGAAAAGGTACATGTTAAGTTTTTAGAGAATAAACCTAGTGATCCTGAGAGTGGACAAAATTGGTTCTTTGATTTAGAACCTTGAATTATATGCCTGTTACTAATCCAGATATTGTTAAAGAGGATTCAAATGTTGTGGAAGAACCTATTGTTGAAATTTTAGGTAAACAGTTTGACAAGAAAGTAGAATCACATGCAGTCAATCAGCTTCCATACTTGAGTATGTTACCATTCCTATATGGACAGATGGATTTGCTGTTGCTGCGGCTACTAGAAAGGAAAAAGATGGTCCACAAGAAAAGCCTATTGATGAAAACATGCTTGAATCTTCAAGCGTTGATAAAGGCAAATCCGATGCTGACATGCCAAATTCAGGCGTTGATAGTTCAAACGCTGACAGGCCAAATTCAGGCGTTGACAACCCATTTGACCATTTATTCTCACTACTACAAAAAATCTCATAAAAACTGGTCGAAATAGCCCATGAAGAGTGGTTTTGGAACCACTCTCCAAACGGGGGTATCTCTTTAACCGGGACAAACAGAAACTGGTTCTATAACCTGTTTCTATAGTATGTATCAAGAGTTGTTTTTGTTATGAACCTATCTCTAATGCAAAGAAACAAGCTACTCATTATATAGAAAATACACCGGTTATTTTTTTCAAGACCATTCTTTTTGTAGATTTGTTTTAAAAAAAATGTTTTTGAAAATTCTAAAATTCCAAAAAACTATTTAGAAATTTCAGAAAGTATAAAATACTTGGTAGATGTAACACTTAGATTCATGAATAAACTACATCAATTCGTATAAAAACCAAATTCACCAATCAACATGACTTCTGGAAAAAAATCAACAAACTTAGAACAAGGACATTCGAATATAACTTATACGAACATAAATGTATCATATTTGTACATGACTTTATTTCACTGAGTTTAGTCTTTGAGCAAATTTCTATACAAGTAATAAACTGATTTAACTTAGCCTATTGTGTGTACTCAATCGTTCTCGGTATCTAACCGAATTGATTAAGGTTTATGGTGGAATTATTGGTGTTGTTCACTCAAAGGGGGAGCTTGATTGTCTAAGTCTACAAATAACATAAACGTAAAAGCTATTAAAATTAAAGAAGAATATCTAACCTTGATTATATCTCCAGAAGGAATGCTGCACAGTAGAACTTGGTAAAAATAGCCAAAGGTGTTGATCCCTTTGGTTGGATCTATATTCTGTTAAGAATTAGTATAATAGTTTGTAATCAAACTAAAACACTTTGAGCACTCTTACTAACACTAACTAAGTTATGCGGAATCTAACTTATAAAGCACAGAAGAACAGAATTACTTTTAACTATTCGATTCTCTTATTAATCGACTTGTATGAGGTACATAAAAGACATTGTACCTATGTTCCTTTTATAGAGTAAGGAACCCTAGAAACCCTAGAATATTCTATAAAGATAATTATATCACAGACGATATATTATCAATATTCTAAATATTTAGGTATATCACATAAGATATACTCTAACTATAACTATGACATATCTTATACAAAGATATATTCGTCCTAATCATCATAGCAGTACTTACTTTATAAGTAGTAGTACTTACTATGTACCGCGTTAACACTAACGGTACTTACATAACACTAACAGTACTTGGAATATACTAACGGTACTTGACACTTAAAAAATAATTCCCAACAATCCTCCCCTAAACAAGAAATGATAACTTGTTGTCTTCTTGTTTCTCTTGTACTAGATGTATGAAAATACATGTCTTCAGTCTTTCCTTCATCCTTGGATTGAACTTGGTAAATTGTATTTGTATCCAACTAAATGTAGCCAAACACTTCAAATGTAGACCTTCTTCTTATAAGATAATCTTCAAACATCATGAGTATCATCTTTGTCTTCAAACTATGATCTTCTTGTGTCTTCTAAACATTCATTCATCTTTGCAGCATCAGTTATTGTCTTCTTGAGTTTAGTGCTTGAACTCTTGATCATAAATCTTTCTCTTGATTTGATGATAACAAAACCTTCTAAGTATTATATTTTTTAATACTTCTTTGCCTGCAATCTTCATACCTGAAATAAAACAGTTAACAACAAACACCAATCTGTATTGGCTTCATAATTTTTAGCAAATCACCAGCTATCAACAGATTTGATAAATTCTTTACCAGTTAGCCGTACACTCTGGAATAGCCAATACTTTATTCACAAAGAATAAAGTGTAATGAAAACCTTACAATTTTTGGTAAATTGTCAACCATCAACGGATTTGATTGTATTTACCTAGTACCGTTTGTCTAGGACTAGCCAACTCTTTGTCTCGAAACAAGGTGATTTAGAACCATATAGTTTTTAGCAAATTATCAGTTTCAACGGATTTGATACGTCTTTACCACAAACCGTTTTCTTATGGACTAGCCAGTTCTTATGTGTGTTAGACATTGTGAACTGAGAACCATTTATGAAGTGTGACTGAAAGTTAAACACTTAAGATTCTTCCTCAGCTTCTTCCTCATCTTTCAAATCCTTGATTTGTTGTTTAACCATTCTGATCAACTCCAAAGCATCAGCAGACTCTTCTGTAACTTCTTGTTGTGTCTTTACTTCTGCTTGCTTAGTCTTCTCAACTAAATTCTTCTTTAAATCAAGCAGCAATTGGGCTAAAGTCTCATTTTCTCCAAATGAAATTTGACTTTCTAGTGAAGGATGATCACCAGCGGTACTTGCAATCGGCTTAGTTGGCTTAGCAGTACTTGGGTCTTCAACAATGTCAGCAGTACTTGCAGTCGGCTTAGTCGGCTTAGCAGTACTTGGATCTTCAACAAAGTTGACTTCACCAGTATTAGACACACTTGTTTCTTCAATCACTTGTGTATCTCCAGATACTTTATCTTCCATAGAAGCCATCATATCAACTTGCACTTCTTCAGTCTTATCTGATTTATTGCTTTGTGGTGATGCAGCAGGAAACTGAATAGAAATTTCCTCCAACTTCTCATAGAAAGCACTCCAATTAGCTTGAAGTGGTGATTGAATTGATGGTTCTGGCTGAGTTGCCAATGTTTCTGCAACTTGTGGCTCCTCTGGCTAATTTACCAACTTTTCTTGAACTTGTGGTTCCTCTGGCTGAGTTACCAACATTTCTTGAACTTGTGGTTCCTCTGGAGTAGGTTGTGGTTCTTGCTGTTGAATCTCCATATCTGAAGGTCCATCCACACCAGTCTCTAAACCAGTTCCATCTTTATAAGTCCCCGTGACATCTTCATCCAATTCAAAATTGATGTCATTTCCAGAGATCCTTGTTTGATTATCAGAAGAAGGTGGTTGTTCTTCATTATTCCTTCCATATTCTTCATTATTCCTCCCCTGTTTGGTTGCATTCACTTGCCTTTTCTTGTGGTTCCTGAATCTTTGCTTCTTGATTGCAGATTTCTGAACAGATCTATATTGCCTCATCCAAGATGACACTTTGTTCCTTAACTTGAGTAGGCTAGCTTCCAATTCAGCAATTTTCTTGTCTTGAACAAGCTTATCTTTCTGTAATACCTGTACCTGTTGGGACAAACTTTTACACAAAGCAGTTAAATTTGCAACATCCACCACCTCTGGTGCTTGTGCTTGTGGTTAACCACTAGCAGCAATAGAAGCAACAGGTGTGTGGATCATCTCATCAGTGTTTGGTGGAACACCAATATTGTGAGAAGAAGATTGTGAATCTTCTAGAGAGTGGGAGCTCTGGTGAGAAGGAGTTTGCTGAGAAGCACTAGCATTGCTAGGTTCCTCACCTTCTTGATTGGCAGGTTGGGCTAACATATGAGCAAACAATGGTGTTACTGTTCCTGTAAAGGCATTGCCTTATTTGGTCAAGAAAGAGAAAGTTCTCTTTGTGAATGAAGGAACATCCCATGTATCAGTTAATGCTGGTAGGTTAGGTATTTGGTCACTAACTAAAATCTGAATGAATCTAGGATACATTAAAAACTTCTTAGTCCCTTCCAAATTCCTAGTCATGCCTTCAAAAATTAATTTTGAAAAATTAAAAACCCTGTTATTTGCTAGACAAATACCAGCAGATTCCAATGTAGTAGGTATTTGATCAAAAGATGTACTTTTTGAACTTAAACAGTGAACAATAGCATGAAAAAGAAATTTCCATTGAGGTGAAAATAATGCTTTAAAGAAAGTAAGACTTTCCCTACCACCCCCATAGCCAATGGCTGCAAGGCCATCATGAATCTCTGTATTATTAAGCGTACTAAGTCCATTTTCGTCATTAAGTCTCAAACTTGCTCGTAGCAGTACCTCAGTGACATATATATTCCTATGATTCACCCTAGCCTTAATGCAAGGTTGATCAAAACGAGTACCTAACACAGTAGTATCCCAAAATTGTTCAACAATGGGTATATAGACAACTGGACTTACAGTGAGTGTGAAGAGAACATGACTTCGAGATAGGAAACCAAGCATCTCATGGAAACCAAGAGAGTCATCATTCGTAGCAATATTCGCAACCAAATTATGCTTAGAGATTACTTGTAAAGCAGCCATTAGTATTTTTAATGATCGAAAGATTAGAGAGAAGGTTATAGAATCAAGAGATAAAAATAAAAGGTTAGGTGAATCAATTGTGTAATTGGGGTAAGTATTTAAGTAAATAACAAACCCAAGCGCGAAGAAACCGCCAAATTTACAAAAGAGACCCTTAACGGTACAACGGACATGTAGCGGTACATGGAACATAAGCGGTACTTGGTTTTGTGCTAGCGGTACTTGGAGTGACAATGGTACCTCACAATTTTGACCAGTTCATGCTTTCCACTAGACATGTAACCTCTTTTATCTTTTTCTATAAACCTACAAGAACATCAAAAACACAAAACATAGACTATACAATAAAAATTATAAAAATTTGTACAGCTATTACCTCCCCTCAACATATGCAGCATGTTATTGGTTGAGCATACCAATGTGTGTCACCAAGAATTCGAATCTCTTTGCATCAAATGCCTTGGTCAACAAATCAATTACATTGT
Organism: Glebionis coronaria; assembly: GCA_025667525.1. Taxonomy (NCBI): domain Eukaryota; kingdom Viridiplantae; phylum Streptophyta; class Magnoliopsida; order Asterales; family Asteraceae; genus Glebionis; species Glebionis coronaria. The sequence goes on along the minus strand of CM046879.1, from coordinate 317,055,422 downwards.
TGTTTGTATGAATCTTCAAGACTTGAGTAAGCTTTTTGTCATAAGCATCTCTTATAAAGTGATGTCTTATTTCAATATGCTTAGTCTTGGAGTGAAATACTGGGTTCTTGATAATGCATATAGTACTTTCATTATCAATGTAAATCTTGGTGTTCATGAAGTTAAAACCATAGTCCAACAATTGATTTTGAATCCAAATTACTCGACCACAGCAATGAGCAGCAGCTACATATTCAGATTCAGTTGTAGAAGTAGCAACAATGGTTTGCTTCTTACACTGCCATGATATGAGTCTTCTGCCTAGGAATTGACAACCTCGTGTTGTGGATTTCCTATCATGATTTGCTCCAGCATAATCACTATCTGAGTAAGCTTCCAATTCAAAGGTGGAATCTCTAGGATACCATAATCCTAAATTAGGTTGACATTTAAGATATTTAAAAATCTTCTTCACAGCATGTAGATGTGACACCTTTAGATGAACTTGGAATCTTGAACAGGCACACACAGCAAACATTATATTTGGTCTTGAAGCAGTAAGATACATCAATGAACCAATCATTGACCTATAGAGATGAATGTCAACATCTTCTCCATGTTCATCTTTTGATAAAGATTTCTTGGCTTCAAAGGTGTGCTTGTACTCCTTGTATCCATACATGAATTTTTTTTAAGATTTCAGCAACATATTTATCTTGGCTGATAAATATTCCATCTTTCCTTTGTTTGACTTGCAGTCCCAAAAAGAAAGTTAGTTCTCGCATAGAACTCATTTGAAATCTTCCTTTCATTAAAGCTTCAAACTCTTCACACCATGTCTTCTTGGTAAAACCAAAAATGATGTCATCAACATATACTTGAACTTGAATGATGTCTTTGGCATTTTTCTTGATGAACAGAGTTTTGTCAATGGTTCCTCTCCAATATCCATGTTCTAGTAGAAAGTTGGATAAAGTTGCATACCAGGCTCTTGGAGCTTGATGCAGACCATAAAGTGATTTGATAACTTTGTAGACTCTATTGGGGAATTTAGGATCTATAAAACCTGGAGGTTGTGAGACATATACCTCCTATGAAATAGTACCATATAGAAAGGCACTTTTCACATCCATTTGATAGACTATAAATCCCATATATGATGCAAAGGCCAAAAATAACCTAATGGCTTCTATCCTTGCCACTGGTGAAAAAACCTCATCATAGTCTATCCCTTCTTCCTGTCTATAGCCTTGAGCAACAAGTCTTGCCTTGTTCCTCACAACAACCCCTCTTTCATCCTTCTTGTTCCTGAAGACCCATCTAGTACCAATTACTCTTTTACCTGAGGGAAGATCCACAAGAATCCAAACCTTTTGTAGCTCAAATTGTGTTAATTCTTCTTGCATGGCATCTACCCAACTTTCTTCATCAAGAGCCTGAGAGATGTTTTTGGGCTCTACTTGAGATAAGAAACAAGCAAACAAACAATGCTGAGTATCTTTATGATTTGTTCTCTGCTGTTGTTTGACATAACTCACTAGTGCATGAGTTTCAATATTGGTTTGCAGTTGTCTTCTGCTTTGTACAACAGATTTTGGATCACCAACAATCTGTGTAGCAGGATGGTTGCTGTTGACTTTATGTGTGGGAATAGAACTGACTGGTATTTCTGTTTCTAAATTGTTGAAGTCAGTTACTACACCCTGCTCATCATAGGAAGCTTTAGAGAAGATTCCTTCAGCTAGACTGGCATATAAGTCTTCATCGTCCAATGCTTGCAAAATCTGTTCTAGTGAGTCAGCAGATTTGGCAGATTTTGACTTAGCAGTACTTGCAGATGAAGTACCGCTAGGTATAGTATGTACTGATGGGTGTTGTGACTCAAAAGATCCTTCTTCTGAATGCTTATTAGCAGATGTAGCATTCTTTTCTTGAACTTGAAGCCTCTGAAGCTCCTGGGAGGTTTGATCATCATTTGATGGCATGGTTTGTTTCTTGGGAGTTTCAGACATGGGAGTAACAGTAGGCATGTTGGGCACATAGATATGAACATCATCATCTGATGAAGAAACATCTTCTTAAGTACCTGCATTAGTTGCACTTGACTCCTCACCTGCATTGTTAGTTTGACGATCCTTTTGCAAAGAGTAGTAATCCATGGAGTTAGTTAGATAATCTAAATCAAACATCCAAGCATAACCTATTCCTGGAACATTGGGTTTATTTTCTAAGAAATTGACATGAGCATTTTCTTCAACTTTCTTAGTTGCCAAATTGTAAACCCTATATGCTTTACTTTGCAATGAATATCCTACAAGATATCCTGGATCAGACTTTCCATCAAACTTTCCCAAATAATCAAGAGTATTTAGTTTGGACACATGACACCTAAAAGGTTTTAAATGACTTATGTTTGGCTTTACATTAGTCAAGAGTTCATAAGGTGTTTTGTTTTGAGGCTTAGTTACTAGGACTCTATTTAACACATAACATGCAGTATTGATTGCTTCTGCCCAAAAGGTATTTGGCAAAAGTGAATCAGCCCGCATAGTTCTAGCAGCCTCAATTAATTTCCTATTCTTCCTTTCAGCTACTCCATTCTGTTGTGGAGTTCTAGGATTACTAAATTGTCTCTTAATTCCTTTATACCTACAGAATTCATCAAAATCAGCATTCCTAAATTCTGTTCCATTATTAGTCCTAATGATTAAAACCTGTTTAGTGAACTACTTTTCAACTAAAGTGATAAAATCCTTTAGTAATTTACTTGTTTCACTTTTAAGGGATAAAGAGAAAACCCAACTGAATCTACTATAATCATCAGTTATGACTGGACCAAATAAATCCATATGCAAGAGATGCAAAGGTTTTTTTAATAGTATTTACAGTCTTGGTCTTACAAGAGGCTCTATGTTGTTTACCTTTTTGACAAGCAGCACATGTGAAATCATTTTGAAAAGATTTGTTAGGTAGACCTCTAACCAAATTCCTTTTTACCAATCTATTAAGATTCTTGAAATTCACATGACCTAACCTTCTATGCCATAAGTTTGACTCAGCTAAAGAAGCTTTAGCTAGCAAACATGTAATACCACCTGTTGGAGTAATAGTATGAAGATTAAAGGTGTACATATTTTCTTGCTTGGGTACTTTAAGCAGTATTTGAGATTCCTTAGACATCTCAAAGTCTTTAGACAACACCAAGCAGTCTGTGTCTGTGAATAGTACCTTGTTCTTCTTATCACACATCTGTGATACAGAAAAGAGATTGAACTCATTCAATTCTTTTACAAAGAAAACATCTTCAAATTCTAACTTTCTTGTGTTGATTTTCTTTTTGCCAGTGATTCTACCTTTGCTACCCCCAAAGGCTAATGGACCTCCTCTGAATTCTTCAAATTTAGCAAGAAAATCTTTGTTCCCTGTCATGTGTCTTGAGCATCCACTATCTACAATTCCTTTATCTTTTAATTCATCAATGAGATGCCCCTGCACACAAATAAAACTCGTTAGTTTTTAACAGTGACCCAAGCCACATTTGGCTCGGATCTTGTGGGACCTACACATTTAAGAGTTTGTACTGAAGCATTTCCAGTAATGCTACTTTTACTCTTATACTTCATGGTTTCATTTATGTAGTCAAATTCATAGGGTGACTCTATGTGCTCTGACTTCTTTGACTTAAATACTGCTTTAGCGGTACTTGCTTTAACACATGGTATATCTCTTTTAGGAACCCACATTTGTACTGGTTTGTTCTTGTTCTTGCTTCTAGGTGTTTTAACTTTTTCAAAAACTTTCTTAGAAGTCTTGGAGAACATTGGTTTTATAGACTTTAAACCAACAGTACTTGAGTTCGGTCTAGCAGTACTTGCATGTCTAGACTTGCCGGTACTTGGTTTACCAGACTTCAAGGATACTAGCCCTTGCTTCATAAGTACTGGCCTAGGAACAAAACTTTTTGTAGGATTATTTTTAACCTGTTTAACTACCCTTGTGTGGTCAAACTTAGGTTTGTCATCTTTAAGTTTCTGATTCCTATAAACCTGTGCATTTTTCCCATTACTGTTTTTCATGACCCTTTGTGTAGCCTTTTGTTTCACAATTTTATCTTCATGTAATGTACAGTCTTTGATAAAATGACTTAGACTACCACAAACATAACATCCTTTTCTTCTTAAAGAAGACCTAAAAGGTTGTTTTGACTTCACTTTTTCAAAACCTAGCCCACCCCTTTTGGTTTTAGTATGTTGTTTATTGTTTTCCAATATCTTGCTAGGAATTTTTACCTGCTTGGGAGCAGAACTAGTCTTAGATTCCTTAGAAACAAAGTTGTTCATTAAAGGTGGATAAACAATATTCTTGGTCACAGAAGTATTTTCTTGAGACACAGTACTAGAGTTAAAGACATTATTAATCTTAGGTTCTTCTGACTCTATACTAGTATCATTACAAGAAGGCATGAAAACTCCTGATATTGGTGGAGGAACTGCCTTCATTCCTTCAGCATATCTATCATTTTCAGGTGTATCATCTACCTCACTAGAACTATCAAAAATCCCTTTTGATAAGTCTTTGTTAGTTAAGGTTATCCCAGGTTGATCCTCAATATATCCTAGGCCTATTTTATCATATACCCCATTTGTTACTGACACCATAGCAGCTTGCCATTTAAGATCCATCTCTTCAACATCAGCATCATCCATTTGGAACAAGTCATTGAGAGTTAATCTTGGCCTGTTGTCTTGTCCAGCAAAGAATGAGAAGGCATCATTGTCACTAAACAATGGTGAAGACCTTCCATGTGGATTTTGAGAGACCATTGGACTGCTTTCAATACTTTGTAGGTAAGTACTGCTTGTAAGTCCTCCAGCGATATTTGTGAAGTATGTACCGCTGCTAGATCCACTAGCGGTATTTTGAAAGTAAGTACCGCTATTCCCATCTGACACAAAAGCCAAATTAGACTTTGAAGTAGTTGTTGTCTTTACTTCAGTGTCTTTCGCATCCATCTCATATGCTCTAAGATTGTTGTAGAGATGATCAAACGGAATTGTTTCCAAATCATCTCTTGTGATGAAGTGCATAACCATTGCTTTCCACTCTGGTGGAACACTTCTTAAGAATTTTAGATTAGCTTCTTCATTAGGAATTACTTGTCCATAAACTGCTAACTGAATAAGCATGTTACTGAACCTTCCATATCCACCATGTATTCCCTCTATACTGGTAATTGAGAAGTTATCAAATTCTTGCTTAAGAACAATCTTCTTATTTTCTTAGCTTTGTCATTGCCTCCAAATCTAAGTTTTATAGCATCCCACATAGCTTTGGCATCTTTATAATGATGAAAGCTTGGTAGAATGTCTTCAGAAAGAGCCATAGCCAAAGCATATCTAGCTTTTCATTCTCTAATCTCTGCTTGTATCTCCTCAGCAGTTACAGCAGGTAGAGCATAGCATGTACCGTCTGGCAACCAGTGTAGCTTCTTTGGTGTGTTCCCATTCTTGATGACTTGCCACATAGTATCATTTGTGTGATTCAAGTAATGTTCCATCTGCATAGCCCAAGTCTCATAATTGTCACCTTTGAGAACTGGGAGTTTAACAGTAGACAGAGTATGAGAAGGTGTTGGTGTAGAGGTAGTTACAGCATTCACTGCTTGAGCACCTTGTGCTGGTGCAGGATGCATAACTTGTGGTTGTCCTTTTGGCAGAACAGGATCAGGGTTAGGAACATCATACAAGTGAGCATTATCGCCTTCTGGTTGAGACATTGAGATTTGGTATGTGTGGAGTGTATGGGGTCATGTTCTTCTGTTACAGAGTTTCTCAACAAGCTCTGATACCACTTATTGATCCCTTTGGTTGGATCTATATTCTGTTAAGAATTAGTATAATAGTTTGTAATCAAACTAAAACACTTTGAGCACTCTTACTAACACTAAATAAGTTATGCGGAATCTAACTTATAAAGCACAGAAGAACATAATTACTTTTAACTATTCGATTCTCTTATTAATCGACTTGTATGAGGTACATAAAAGACATTGTACATATGTTCCTTTTATAGAGTAAGGAACCCTAGAAACCTTAGAATATTCTATAAAGATAATTATAACACAGACGATATATTATCAATATTCTAACTATTTAGGTATATCACATAAGATATACTCTAACTATAACTATGACATATCTTATACAAAGATATATTCGTCCTAATCATCATAGCAGTACTTACTTTATAAGTAGCAGTACTTACTATGTACCGCGTTAACACTAACGGTACTTACATAACACTAACAGTACTTGGAATATACTAACGGTACTTGACACTTAACAAATAATTCCCAACAAAAGGTAATTATCTAATTTTAAAATAAAGTTGAAAATAGAAATGTTGATGCGTAAAAATTAAAGCTTTAAAAGTTAAACTAAAAAATTAAGGCTTAAAAATAAATGATGAAAAATTAAAACTTTAAAAGTAAATTTGAAAATTAAAACTTGATAAAAATGTGAATTTGATAAAATAACTTGAAAATAAAGCTAAGTGAAAAATATTTAAAAATTAAACTAGGTAAGAATGGCGGGAAAAATTAAAGTTTGAAAATAATTTGGAAAACAAAAACTAAACATAAGTCGGAATGTGTATCCTTTACCTAGTTCGGAATCCAAATCATTGGCCTAGGTCGGGATACAAATCATTGACCTAGTTCAGGATACAAATCTCTTACCCAATTCGGAATCAAGAATCCAACACACAAGTCGGAAAAGGTCTATTGACCTAATTCAGAATACGTATTCCGAATCTAATTCAGAATCTGCATACTACAGCCAATTCGGAATCCACCTCCACAAGTATTTCGGGAAATTGAGTCTTGAACCTAGTTCGGAATGTATCTTCTCAACTTAATTCGGAATCCAAGATTCCTTACCTAATTCGGAATAGAATTCCACAATTAGTTCGGAATGTAAATCCTTGAGGTAATTCGGAATATGCATCCATCACTTAATTAGGAATAGAGCTGTTATCTATTTAATTCGGGATATCAAACACTCACTCAATTCGGGAGAGAATGTTTTGCATCTAAGTCGGGATATGAGAATCAAGACCTAATTCGGGAAATGGAGGTTTGGTTTTGGAGGGAAAACAAATTCTAAGTCGGAATAAAGAAATCTGTATGTAAGTCGGAATATGGGAATTGCATATAGTTCGGGATACTAGGGTTTTGAGAATCCGAACTTAACCAAAATAAGCAAAACTAAATAAACACTTTACCAAAACTTTTACCAGATCAATTTTTAGAAAAAGCTAATATGACACAATTTAAAAACTTTTAAAAACACTTAATAAGCAAAAATTTAAAATCAACTTTTTTATAAAAATATTAAACTATCAAAATCAACTTATTTAAAAACTAATAAACATAAAGATTAAGCAATAAGCACAATAATCAAAAAACCTCAAACACACCAAACCAATAAGCACAATCCAATAAGCAAACCAATCACACAATCAACAAAATTAAACCAACTACATGATTAATTAAGCAGAACAAAAGATTATAATTAAGAAAGGTAGAATGAGAATTTATTAAAAAGCTTGATTATATTAAAGATTAAGATCAAAGATTACAAGATTAAGATGAAGGTTTGATAAGCTTGAAAGAAAACTAGAGCGAAGAAAAATAAAACACACTTAAAAATAAAACTAGAAAATTAAAGACTAAAATTAACTCTCTCCTCTAATGACTGTTTAAAAGACTATATATAGGAGGTGGAAGGTGCTTGTGTCTTCTCTCTTTCTTCATATTTTCTCGACTTTTAAATAACTTGTCTTTCTCGACTTTGTCTCGAGATTAGTCGAATGATAACTTGAACTCGTCTTCTAATTTTCTTCTTTTAGTAGACTTGGTTTTTCGACTTTGTTAAACTTCTGTCTTTAAACTTTTTCTTCGATAAATCTTCAGAATAGGCCTTTGACTTCCGTTCTTCTTGAACTTTTGATCTTTTGACTTCGTCTTTTGTCTTTTTCTTTGATAAAAGCCCGTGAATGCCCGTGTTTTCTTCCTTTTTCATATTTTTGTCCTAAAACACAATAAAAACACAAACCACGCATAATTCCGACTTTTACGACATAAAATACACATTTTTGTCTTGTTATTATTGGAAATAAGTGGTAAAAGGATAAGTGTTTTCACACTTATTAACAAGAAACATCCTATGGTGTAGCAAGATAGCTGGATCTTGTTTGTAAATGAACATGTCCTTCAAACTTTGTGCTTCCATAAAGTACAACTGTAGCGACCATATCTGCAAAGACACCACAAAATTCTAAAGTAAAAGGTACAAACACTAACGATGATCTGAATGATACTTGTGCACACTTGACTTAAATTACACCCGTACCATTTTCTGCAATTGCAGAGGCAACTGACTCATGAGGATCACTAGATTTCCCGATACATGTAGTGCAAGTATGACCTACTATGTTGAAGCCTTGCTGGTCTAAGTATTTCTATAAGATACTACATATAGATAAGAGGAAAGCTTATCAGCTAATTATATTGTAGAGAGATGGAAGATTTAATTAGTGTGTATAAATTTTAACTTTTTTCAAAGGATAATTAAAATTATGGAAATTATAAACTACCTAATGAAAATTGATTAGAAGAAGCAGATAAGGTACTATAATGTTTAGGAGGGGCCGAACTTAATAGTTATAGAAAGAGCTTACCCCAATATCTAAATTCTCCTTCAATCTGTCCGATAGCTATGGCTGGATTAATGGAAAATCCAAGATCCAAGATGACATCAGCAGCCCTCGTGTGAAAACTCTAGTCAACATGTCAATTTCCACCTCAGCAAATGCGGCTCCATATGTGAAATACCTGAATGGGAGACCTTCTACCGTTGACTAGTCAAAACCAACGTCAGAGAGAATGTAAAACCCATGTGCAGAAAGGTCTACGCAGTGGAGATATCATGCTTATACTAACTGAAAATAAGAAAACATACAAAATGTTCATAATGAATCACTTGATGATTCCGTTTCAGTTTTTTTGAATTAATTAAGTGCCACTCATGTACCTCTTGAAAATAACTGTGTTCTTTAAGAGATGTTATTGGCTCCATTCTTGATTTTCACTAATTACACGCATCCAAAACAACAACCCCATACATATCAGAACTAGCAGGAGATGATATTGGAGATGCATTAAGAACTTATTCCAACAGATCAAATGGTCAATAAAAGCAAACATTATAATACAAAAAGGGTAACGATTTAAATAAAGGGGTTTATTAATTCGAACAGATCTTCTTATGTTTTCATTTATTTCTGGTTGGCGGCTGGTTATTTAGGCCTGCAATGAAACCCTAATTTTGGGGTTCTCGTTGTATATCTGCAAATCTCGCGCATATATTATCAGATATGATGGCATTGGTGGTGCTGTGATTGATATATTCTTTCTTTATGGTAGATCGGTATCCGATTAGGGTTTCGGTATATATGTATATATATATGGGGCTCTGGTGGCTCTTGTCAGCCCACTAGGGGTTCTAGTCCTAGTGCTGGTTTGACATTATTCAGGTGTGGTGATAATAGGGGATCAAATAACCAAGGAGACCCTTTTTTAGGGTTTTTTTCATGTCCTGCAAATAATTTCTGGTTAGTTATCCCATGGTCGGATATTCTAGGGTTTGATAAGCTGAATGATAGTGGAAACCTATCTGTGGTTTTAGGTTCTCTTTGTTTGAAAAACCTAGAATTGTCTTGTTGTTTTTGTCTTCATAGGAGGCTGTATGTTTGTTGTTGATACCTTAATCGTTGATGATTATGCTGTTGGGTATCTGATTGATCTCGATTAGGGATGATGCGAGTGGTCTCTCGCATTCTGATCATGGAAGTCCTTAGGATTTCTTTACATGGCAAACGGGCCAATGTGGTTTCTAGCCACTCATGGATGCTTTTCGATACTTGACGAGGGGTATTGTTTGTAACCTATCCGTGGTTTTAGGATATGACATTGCAATTGTCTGATGGTGCTAGTTCCTTGTTCGTCTACGCATGGTTTACATGTATGGCTGTACTTATTATGAGGATGTGGGTTCATGGGAGAGAGATGGTCATCATGTCGTGGTTCTGCTGTCTTGGAGCTTATCTAGAAGGGTAAGACGGAAGATGTGGTTTCTATAAGTTGAAAAATCAAAATTGTAATTTTTTAATTATTATTTTTCAATTTATTTCGTAGTCATAAGAGTATATTTCATTCTTATGTAGGGTTGTGGTTTGTGCAATTTTTGATGTGCTGGTTGTAGCCCATGTAACGGGCTGTGATGCTATGACTTCACCTACATCCGTTTGTACTTCAACGTTTTTTAGTGTAATATATCTTTTACCGGGGTGCGTCCCCTTTACCCAAAAAAAGCATACCTTGTCGGTACTTGTCTCAGAAATATATAATGAACCAATATGAATATCAAAGGCGGAAGCAGCAATTCGAGCAATCTTTATATGTAGACCCATCTCAACACCACCATGCGTGACCAGCACGGTTCCATCTGTATACACTTGAACGAACGCACCTGTCTGCAGCCAATGAGCACACTTACATATATTTAGAGGATGTTTGAACATGTGTTTTAAGAGTGATTCTGAATAACTAGAACAAGATAAATTAGCTATAATAAGATATGAAACTTTTCTTTGCTAATGGGAGTCTACAAGACTAATTGGAATGACTTATTTTAACAAACTATGCTTTACTACTGTAAGTTTGCATTTTTTTGTTGATGTTACCATAATTTCAACATTTAGTAATTATATTGGCGAATAAAATTTTAAAGAAAGTCTGCAACATTTAGTAATTGGGCTGACTGGTGACTGCACATCACTTTTATAGTGAGGAATTACGATGTTGTGTATAATCTTAACATACAGTAAAAAAAGTAACACTCATGATTAAACATGCTTATAGAATAATACACCAATAGCACTTCGTTATACCGATATAACAAGTAACACTCATTAAATCGATATCACATAGGAAACATCTGTTGCATTGTTACATAGCTACTTTAATTGCATTTTTAGTATATTCATAAGAAATATGCTAATGGTGCAAATTCAATTCAAGATAGATAGTCATGTATATGGCATAATGAATCTAGAATAGCTACTGGTACAAAATTGATTTTCACTTCTTATTAGTCTACGAAAACTATAAGTATTGTTTCTAGTAGCATACTAGTATGGCATCATCATGTTTATCTTTGAACCCGATAACCTGACTCACCTGACGCGACATAACCTGACCCGAATCTCATCCGTACTCGACAACATGATTCTTTATCGGATCAGGTGGCGGGTGAGTTGTGAAACATAAAAACCCGATTCCACCTGACCCGATTACTCAATAACGTGACCTTGATAACACCCCCATTTACAAGCGACTACTTTATAATTGGTATAAAGAGTCAAAATAAAAAGGAATAGTTTTCATAGAGAATTTAACTATAAGGTGATAAAGCTAAACATCTATTACCAATTGTAGGAATAGTGGTGAATATCTCTCTGAACTTGAGCTTGAACATAGTGGTCTTACCATACTCATCGATACCCACCATTAATTAATCTCCTTCTTGGAAAATAACCGATAGAAGAGTTTGGTATATGTGACCCCGTCCTCTTATTCGTGAGGATTTCTACATAAAGCATAATCAAAAAGTGAGTCAATAATGTTAGATCCTAAAAAAATCAAACTGCAACTAAAATCTGACGGGAAAAAGTAAACGTTTGAAATCTGCTCGTACTGACTAAACTAAAACAAACCTATGTATATCTTTCTAACCTATTAAATTCTTTTGGCTTAACTTTGGACTTCTTCTTATTTCAGGTTTTCAGCTACAACAATCTCACACAATAAAATCAATTTAAGCAAATCACATTGCCTAGACCAAAGCTAGAAACCATTTTCTTCAACAACCTAGTAACTTTATTTTATTATGAACTTTTGATGCATCATAAACAAACGCAATCCCTAAATTTAAAAGCCCCAACATCAAACACTAATTAAAACCAAACCCATAGATCAGAATTCAATTTAACCAAATTCTCAAAAACCAAAAAAAACCACAAACTCAGTATTCTGAATTAAAAACATTAACTAACAATTAAGCACTAATATCAAAGATTAATCTTAGATTCAAAGAAAATTTCTTACAATCTATATTAGTCTTCTTCCCTGTCTTGAAACTACATGCTAAGCATCATCCAAGACAACCTAATCAAGTAAGAATCAAAATGAAAATTTTTAATTAGAAAGATGTGTAAGTCGCTTGTATTACCTTTTTAAAACCATATTCAATTAATAGATATATGCAATTCTATGAAAAATAAATAATGTTGCGTAGAGTATTTGAGAGAGAGAGGGTTATAAACTGTGTGTGATGGAGAGATGGAGAAGATCAGGGGAGTGATAAAAAAAGATTTTTTGTATAGATTAATTAAATATACTAATTTTAATGGCTTTCGGTTTCAAACAATTTGGTGAAAAAATTCAAGTCCCGCTTCTTAAAAAATTTGGGGTAAATTTTTTTACAAAAAAATTTTAAAAATCGAGACCGGTTACTTTACATAACTACTTTTTCTACCTTATATGAAAATAGCTTTTGTGTAATACAACCTATTTCTATGTCTTTTTTGTTATAAGGATCGGCTTGCTTAAAAAAACAATATCTTTTTTGAATAATAATTGGTTTTCTCAAAACCGTTTTTTAAGAGGTGTTTATGGCATTTTTTGTAGTAGTGTCTCCTCCAATACTTTTGAACAAGGTGAACCTTCCATAGTTCATGAAGAGGTTCATTCTAGTGATGATGGAGGAGGCTATAAAGATGATATTGGCAACATGGATACTGAAATTGAAGACAACGACACTTGTTGAAGGAGGAACACTTACATCTACTTTCAAAAATCATCCTCCTTCTCTAATCATTGGTGACGTGTTGTCTCCTGTTCAAACAAGAAGGTCTCATCAGTATCAAGGAGGTTTTATTGCCAATATCCACAAGAAGATTGATACCCCTCTTGTACATGCATGTTTGTTTGCTTGTTTTCTATCACAACAAGAACCCAAGAAGATTTTTGATGCTCTCAAAGAACCAAGTTGGGTGGAAGCAATGCAGGATGAGCTTCATCAATTTGCTATTCAAGATGTTTGGGAGTTAGTGGACTGTCCTAGGTATGTCAGACCTATTGGGACAATATGGGTTCTTAGAAACAAGAAGGATGAAAGAGGAATTGTGATCAGAAACAAGGCACGTTTAGTTGCTCAAGGCTATACACAAGAGGAAGGGATAAACCATGAAGAGGTTTTTGCACCTGTTGCAAGGATTAAAGCAATAAGGATTTTCCTAGCCTATGCTTCTTGCATGGGCTTCACAATTTATCAAATGGATGTGAAGAGTGCTTTTCTTTATGGCACAGTTGCAGAGGAGGTTTATGTAATGCAGCCTCCTGGTTTTGAAGATTCAGAACATCCAGACAAGGTGTATAGGGTGAAGAAAGCAATGTATGGACTTCATCAAGCCCCAAGAGAATGGTATGGCACATTGTCCAACTATCTGGTGGAAAATGGATTTAAGAGGGGCACCATAGATCAGACTTTATTTACCAAGAAGATTGGTAAGGAGTTTCTACTTGTTCAGGTCTATTGGATGATATCATCTTTGGCTCTTCAAGTCCAAAGATGAGTGAAGATTTTTCCAAGCTCATGACAGACAAATTCAAGATGAGTGCAATGGGAGAGATGAACTTCTTTCTAGGTTTATAAGTTCAATAGAAAGAAGATGGTATCTTTATCTCTCGAGACAAGTATGTAGCAGAACTCTTGAAGAAATTTGGCTTTTCTCCATATAAAAAACAAGCTAGCACACCCATGGATAGGGAACACCCTTGGGGAAAGATTGGAGATGGAAAAGAGGTGGATGTCAGGCATTATAGGTCAATGATTGGATCATTGATGTATCTTACAGCTTCTAGACCTGACATCATTTTTGATGTGTGAGCATGTGCACGCCATCAAGTGACTCCCAAAGAGTGTCATATTCATGCTGTCAAAAGGATCTTTAGATACCTTAGGTTCTATCCCACTTTGGGATTATGGTATCCAAAGGATTCTCCATTGGAGCTTATTGGTTATTCAGACAGTGATTATGGAGGTGACAAGTTTGATAGAAAACCACAATTGGTGGATACCAATTTCTTGGGAGTAGATTGATATCTTGGAAATGCAAGAAACAAACAGTGGTAGCCAACTCTACAACTGAAGCAGAATATGTAGCTGCAGCTGCTTGTTGTGGACAAGTCTTGTGGATTCAGAACCAACTGTTGGATTATGTGTATAATTTTATGCATACCAAGATTTTTGTAGAAATAACAGTACATTATGCATTATTAAAAATCCTGTACATCATTCTAAAACAAAACACATAAAAATTAGACATCATTTTATAAGAGATTGTTTTGAAAAAGGTTTAATACAACCAGATAGGGTTGATACTAAAGAAAATGTAGCATATTTTTTAACTAAACCTTTTCATGTTTGGAGGTTTCAATACTTGGTAACAAGTATTGGAATGATCAATATTACCTAAAATATGTTTTTGGAACCAATTGTAAAAGTATGTACATGATATGCATTGTTATTGGTCTTTGTACAAAATTAGGTTTTCCACTTTATTTATCTAATGCTGACAAAGGTTATTTTAACGCTGATAAGTGTTAATATGGGCGCTGACAACAATATGTTAGTTTTGTGTTTTTTGATCTAATTATGCAGGCATTATGAGCATTGTACAAATGGATTCAGTTTTTCTTATGGATCCTTGGAGCTTACTAGGAGTGTGTTTAAATTTATGGATGATGGTTGGAATGTTTACATTCCTATCTTGACATAAACTTTTTATTTTATAATACTCTTATCATAATTATAGATTGTGTCCACTGGTGAGTACGAGTTAGTTTTCTAAATCGTGAGGCACTGTAGCATGCAAAGTTGTTATACTATGCACGCTGCCAAGACTTTTTGACCTAGAATTGTATTTGGTCGGTTGGGAGACTTGGGTATGTTTTTATTGGGCTTACGTGGGAAGTTACAAGGGACTTATATGAGATAACTTCATTGTAAAGAACTTTGGTTAGCAAGGGACACTTGAGGGCAATTATGTCTATCTTGCTAAAGCAAGTGTGCATGATTGGACAGTGCTTGCCACCCTATAGTGATTTTAAGTCTACAAGTTATCTTCACTAGGATAAATTACTTTGTTAAGGTCCTTTTTCTTTTTTATTTTTATTTTTGGACGCTGACATTTTTCTTTCCAAACGCTGTTAAGAACAATTTTAACGCTGACATGGCAATTTCCAACGTTGACAAGAATATAGTCGTTGGGCGCTGATGAGTTATTTTTTACCGTTGACAAATATTGGGTCCTACCCAGTTGTTATTTTTGACAAAAATATGGGCCGTAATTTTAGGAGTTGGTAACTTTTTATTAATGTTTGAGATAAGTTATATATTTTCAAGATTTTCATAATTACTTTTTGAATATAACTGCCTCACGTTTTGACCAATCACATATTTTCACCTCTTCTATATATTTGGCTCATTTCTTTTAAACAGGGTAACTGCTTATTCTTGTCTCACTAAATTTTCTCAAACCTTTATCTTCCATAACTTTTATCACAGCTTTCTTACATCAATGGCACCTAAGTTTAAACCTACAGATTGGGAATTGGGGTTTAGAGTCAACACAACATGGTAGCTTATTTACAAGCTGATAATACTCTGTTTCCCCAATATACTCAGATGGTTAAGTATTTGAATGCGTCCCCATTAAGGTATGCACTTTCACATATACCTCTTATCCCTGTCACACACATTAAACAGTTTTGGAACACCGTACGTTCCTCAACAGTTAATGAAGTGACTACATTGACTGCTATTGTCCATGGGGTTTCATGGGTGTTTACTGAAGCTTTGGTTCGCCAAGCTTTGCATCTTAATGATGTAGATGGTATAACCACCCTACCCATTGCAGAGCTAGAGCAAGGACTCCAAGCCTTGGGTTATCCTTTGCCCGAAGAAGGCCATTTAAACAAATATACAAAACAGGAATTTCCCCCAGCTTGGAAGTACTTAATACATGTCATTCTTCAATGTTTGAGTCTCAAATGCACTACACACAATGATATCAACCGATCTATTGGGAGTGCCATTGTGTGTATTACAACTGGGCAAAAGTATAACTTTTCAAAAATGATTTTTGATGGCATGTGTCATAATAAGGGTAACAAGATGACTCTTGCTTACCCAAGTTTTTGCAAATGGTTTTTGATTTACAAGAATATTGCAATAGGGATCACAATGATTTTTGTATAATCCCTGTTCAAAAGAAAGCATTTTTTGGGAAGATGAATTATGAACCTTATAGAGACCTACCCCTCACCCGAGCCATGCTTGTTGTTACTAAAGCAGCAAACCCACGCACACATCCTCAACCAGACCCATTTCCTGAAAAACCACCATCACCCCAGCAAATGGAAGTTGACCAAGAACAATTCAACGCTGACACTTCAAATGTGGGCGTTCACACTCCAAATCCAAACGCTGACACCCTTTTACCACAAACCCAAACACCCCTTAACCTTCAAACAGAACCTCAATCCACTCCCTCTTCTACACCACCAGAATATAGGTTGGTAAAACGCCAAAGGACTACTGGAGTGTTCTCCTCGAGTGGTCCTAGCCATGTTGTAGAGAGAACCACCACTACAAGTGTGGTTGGTAACATGGGTGGGGCTAGGACTATTGGTTCTAGCTTAGATGCAACCCAAGACAGTCCTAACATCATTAAGACCCCATCCATGCCCCATGAATCTACTTTGGGAGGTCAAATTCCCATTCTAGAGGAGGGCAGATTGGAACCTTACACAATTTTGGAATTGACGGCGGTCTGCATTAGCATGCAAAAGGAAAATGCAGACCTTGTACAGATTTTCAAGTCACACGTCCTTGAACTCAAGCAATTGAGGGAGAGGATAGTTATTTTTGAGAGTGCTAACACTAGGTGTAGAGAGAAGGATTCTTCCAAAGGGGAGGATGAAAAAGTCCATATGAGTGACAAAGGTTCCCAAGAAGGCACTTCTTTTGGTGATTCTTTGGGTATTGTTGAGGCTCTTACAGATTTGAAGAGACAACCAGGTTTTGATGCTTCATTAGTTACTCTTACAAAGTTGTCCTTTACAGATTTGATGAAGCAGTTCACATAGTCAACCATTGACAAGAGTAAATTAGGCGTTGATACTCATAGTTTGGACGCTGAGAGACTTGCAGACATAGTTGATGTATCCCAACCATCATCTATCATTAAAGATGTCTCTACACAGGTACCACCAACTACTTTACGAACCATTGGAGCTAAACACAAGGGTAAAGCAATCTTGGTGGAAGTTGTGAAGCCAAAGAAAAATGAAGCCCAGATTAAGTTTGATCAAGCTTTGGCTACACAACTGCAAGAAAAGGATTGGGCTACTACTACAGAGATAGAAAAAGGTGGTAGTAATAATGAAAGCTCAGATTCTAGTGTTATGATCATTGAAGATCCAGAGAGGCTGGAATATGGAGATGAGTTGGCTAAAGAAAGGCTTGAGTGGTTTAAAATGCAAGTTGATTATGAAATGCCTGAAGTAGATAGCATGTACTTTGCATGGGAGAATAAGGTTATAGAGAATCCAAACATGACAATTTCTGATCAAAATTTGGGGTTTGGAGATTTTGTTAAAAGTTTAACGTGATTGCAAGGTAATCTTAAAGAATAGGGCTAGCAAGGTTCTTTCACAGCTTAAGAGGGATAGAAGGGAGCTTTATTACATGCTTCTCAGATGTTATCAAGGGGGTTGGACTTTCAAGAAATTGTAGGATTTATCCTTTGATGAATTGGAGTTTCGTGCCTATCCTATATGGGTACGTATTCAAGAGGAGAATACTATCAGACTTCTTTCTGATGAAAGAAAGGAAGAACTTGAAGAAGAAATGCAAATCCAAAAGGCTTCAATTACACCAAGGCCAGTAAAGAATGGACTTGCTATTGAGTTCCCAACTTTGGATAGAGTGAATCCTAGTAAAGCAGTTATTAGAAGGAGTATTAAGCTTTCAGTATTGGAAGCTTCACATATTGCAGAGCTATTACCTTTTGATTTCAGAAACCCTGTAGTTCACTATAAAGAAGATGCAAGTGGGTTCTGGATGATCACCAGATATGGAAAGAAGGTACATACTTTTACTTCTTTCATCTCTTTGTTTGCAAGACTGGATAGAGAAGATTTAGTAGATCTTTGGGTATTGATGAAAGCCAAGTATGAGGCTGAAGTACCTACTTTAGTCAATGGAATAAAGATTTGGTCCACATCTAAGAGAATGTGTGAGCCAAATGATGCAGATCCAATATGGTTGGATTTGGATGATATCAGTGGACTTTAATGGCGTCTACATTCAGCAGCTGGTGTTTACCATTTGAGTACTACAAAGTTTTCAGAATATCTTCTTGTGGAGGCTGAATATCCCATGTCCAAGGAAGTTTTGAAGAAAATGGTGTCAACACAGCTGGAAATGGATTATACAAGTGATGTTGGCAAAGATTTAATTAGGTTTATTTATTTTCTAATTAACAAGTGATTTATATCTGTAAGAATCCTCCTTGTACTTAGTTTTTATTTAGAGACTTGATTACTAGAGTAGATATCAAGTTTAGGGGAGGATTGTTAGGAATAAAATGAGCCAAGACACTTAGACGCTGACAAGAGTTAATTGGACGTTGGTAGGAAGAAATCAAGCGCTGACAGATCAAGCGTTGACAAGAAATATCCAAGCGTTGATGAGAAGAAGTCCAAGCACTAATAGAATACTTAGTCTTCACGTTTTGTATTTCTAGTAAAGATATGTTCGACATTATATTTTCTATGTTTATCTTTACCTAAAATAGTTGATACGTAGACTCTTGTACAAGGTTCCTTAATCTATAAAAGGAGGCCTTTAGGTTTTAGTTTAATATACGTTTTATACTTTCATTGTACGCAAGTTTGATCATCAATCAAAGTGAAAGTTTGGTTTATTCTGTTTTGTGTGTTCTTGTTCTAAGTGTTAAATTCCGCATAGCACTTAGATTGTTTCATAACACAAAGTTTCTCTAAGTGTTAATCTTGATTCAATCTCGTTAACACAAAGCTAATTGATCTAACTTTGGGATCAACAGGCGACCATCAGAGAAGCCAAGTACAAGAAAAAAATGGAGCAATACTATAATAAAATAGTGAAGCACATGGAATTCAAGGCTGGAGACTTTGTCTACCAAAAGAACGAGGCAAGCCGAGTGATAAAACCCGGTAAGCTAACCTCTAACTAGGAAGGCCTATACCGGATCACCAAAGCATTCTAGAACGGTTCCTACAAGCTGGAGACAATGGAGGGAAAATAAATCCCAAGGAAATGGCATGCCATGAACTTAAGAAACTGTTTTATGTAATCATGAACGGATGTAAGCAATTATTTATGATATAATATATGTTCTCCCCCGGTAAAAGGGGAGGAAATTTTTCGAAACAAACATGTGGTAGACGAAACAATAACGAAACAACCGTAGAAGCAAACACCCAACCACCCCCCCGCCGACGAGCCTGATCAACTCGAAGGAAGAGACCCGCTTGTAAAGGTTAACAGCCTCATCGAGCGGCAGCCTATTGGTCGTAAAGGTTAAGAGTCTCATCGATCGTCGTAAAGGTTAAGAGCCTCATCGACCGTGGTAAAGGTTAAGAGCCTCATCCACCGAAGCATAAGACCGCTTGTAAATGTTAAGAGCCTCATCAAGCGGCAACCTATTGGTTGTAAAGGTTAAGAGCCTCATCAACCGTGGTAAAGGTTAAGAACCTCATCCACCGAAGCATAAGACCGCTTGTAAAGGTTAAGAGCCTCATCGAGCGGAAATCTATTCGTGTAAAGGTTAAGAGACTCATCGACCGTGGTAAAAGTTAAGAGCCTCATCCACCGAGGCCTAAGACCGCTTGTAAAGGTTAAGAACCTCATCAAGCGGCAGCCTATTGGTTGTATGGTTAAGAACCTTATCAACCATGGTAAAGGTTAAAAAACCTCGTCCACTGGAGCGAAGCAAAGGCCATCGTTCACCGAAGCAAAAGCCTTCGCCAACCGAAGCAAAGGCTCAGGTCCGCCAGACCGAGGCAAGGAGGGAGAAGGGCCACAACCCCACCCTACCAAAATCCCCGTCAAGGAAACAAGCAGAGTCACCTCGACAAAATAAAACTGGCAAGGTTAAAAATAAGAATAAGTCAAGACGCGAAAAGCATGAATATATTACGAAAAACATGAATATACTAACGACAAGAGCCAAGACTATATTAAACACAACACAAATGTGTAACAATCCGTCAATTTATGGTCGATATTTTATTCTCACGTATTATTTAAAACCATTATTCTAATGTTATATTATGAACTCACTCATTTTTGGGAAGAAATTTGGATTTACGTCATGAAGTAGCATCAACTACGTCTAAACCGAAGGACTCTACGTTACGTGCTTACGTTTACATACACCATTTTTTGTGACAGTCTGGCATTTCAGGAATAAAAATTTAATCGTGAATATTATTTTGGAATTTAAATTTGTGTTGGTTCATAAACTCACAAATTTACGAGAAGAGATTCGGACTTACGTGCATAATTTAACGTCCTTTACGACTAAACCGGAAACCCTAGGATTACGTATTTACGTTTTTGAACTCCGTTTTTTATGAGACAATTTTTATTAGATTTGTTTTGTGCCGTTGATTCATAATTTATAAAAACGTTTTTCGTAAAACGACCTGAGGGCACGTAAATCGAGGAAACTATAATCGAGGAGTACCCGTAAATAAATGGGGATTAGAAAAAACCACTTTTGCCCCACCCCCACTCATGGACGGCTAAAGCTTAAGCCACAACACCTTTGAGGTGTCAAGCTTACAAAGTAAGCTAGGACACATGTCTTAGTTCACTTGCAAACTAGCAACTTGATCAAAAACCACTCACACCAAACCATTCACTCATTTCAACTCATGCAAACCACCAAAAATCTCTCATCTTTCCCCCATTGCCATCCCACTCTCACAACAAAACACCACTTGATCTTGATTCAACCATAAATCATATGTTATTTAGACATATGATGAAAACCTTTTTAAGCTCTATTGATTGGTGGTGATTTTAACATCCAAAGAGAAGATTTGTTGGTGTCCTAGGATGATTTTCCAAAAGAGTTCTTGAAGATAGGTGATCTTGAAGTTAGTTTTGGTGTACCCCAAGTGTTGTAATCAAAAGTAAATCTATAATCTTGGTTGGTAAACAAGATCATCCTTCCCATTTTCATTGATATTTTTGTAAATGTAAATTTTTATTTTCTTTCTTAATGTATATGTAAATGATGATATATGATGATAAAAATATTATGTGGTGATCATGTGTTAATAAACTTGGTTAAAAAGATTGAAAACTACATGTAAAAATGGTTAAATCATGCTTAAATTAGTAGGCTGTATAAAAACAGTAAAGAACCTTATGTTAAATGATTAAAATGGCATGGATGAATTAATATACAGTAAGTTATAACACTTGTACATATGTGAGAGTTGGCCACACAATGGAATCCTTAAAGATATGATCAAAACAATATTGAAGTTCTAATCTGAGTAATCTGTTTTGTATGGACTGTTAGGGACATTTAAAGATTGATTGAGCAGTAGTTAAATCTGAGTTAATTGTAGCACATAATATTTAGTTTGTGTCACCCAAAAATGAGCTTCTATCTCCTTGTATAACTCAAGATGTGGTAAAAATGGTGAAAGTGAAAATAATTATCAGATTTGTAAAATAAAAGTATATAGTATAATATTAGCACTCAAGTTAATATAATATAAATTGTATACCTAAAACCCACTAACTTATATATTACATATAAATAAGTATGTACTTTAATAAATAAAAGGGACATTTTATAAAAATGGCAAATTGATAAGTTATAAGTTATAAAACTAAAAACATAAGTTTTACGTCTTTTCGGCTAAAATCGATAAATTAAAGTTTTCGTCAATTAAAACTTAGACGGTCGGACCCATCTAATGTAAACTTTTAATAACTCATATAATGATGTATAAGTACATATTACTAGTAAAAACCGATAAAACCCGAGCTTTATAACATATGGACATTAACGGGCCAAAGTAGCCTTATTGGACTATTAGCCCAACTAGATTGGCTAAACACTAATGGACTTACTCATTGGGCTTAACTCACTTGGGCCCGACACATGAGTATAGGCCTGATATTAAAAGTATAAATGGACTAATATAAAGAGTTTAACTCTTAATGGGCTTATTGGGCCTTAATATGAAATTCGATTGAAACTAGTGTAACTAGTCAAAAAAAATTTGGGTAAAAGGGAACAAGGTTTATTAATCACCCAAATCATTAAGTACACTGGAATACGGCTGAAGTACCATATTAACCTCAAGACAATGCTTGAAATACAAGATTATATGGTAGGCCATATAATCACAGCTACAAAAACAAGAACACCAATAAGAACGAACCACCTAAAGGTACACAAGCACACCAAAAAGTCCATCATCTTCTTCTAATGAGTAACGAATCAGCCAACTTCCATATTTGAAACAGCTGAAGAACGTTGGTAGATTGCTTCCAGCGACACGACATAAGTTTTAGGCGAACAGTAGACTTGATAAAATCAGCCACTTGACCAGCCAATCTCTTTTCCATCCGAAAAATGCGATAATTCCGTTCTTGCCAAATGGAATACATAGACGCCGCAACCATCAACTTTGCTACGACGCTCCTCGAAGATTTCAGATTAGCAAATGGAAGAATATCAAGTAAAATAGCATCAATAGATGGTAACGAACCAGGAAGCCCAGTAAGTTCTTTCACTTCATTCCAAACCTGTTTAGAAAAACCACCTTCAAAAAACAAATGTTCATGACTATCCGGTTGTAACTCACAAAGAGGACATTTCACTGACACGTCCATATGGTCCCAAGTGCGAAGCCTATCTTGAGTCTTCAGCCGACGTCTAATAATTAGCCAAAACAAGAACGCATGACTGCGAATACAACCTGGAAACCAAACAGCAAAATACCACGGGACATGGGGGTTCCTAGGGCTCAGTACATCCCAAACAGCATGAGTAAAAAATGGCTTAATGTTGCCATCAAGATCACGCCATTCCAATGTATCCCGTCTGTTAGACAGAGTAGGAGTTGGAATAGTATTCAACATATGATATTTAGACCTCCATACATCTGGCCAATTAACAATATCATCCCGCAGTAAGTCACGAACCTTGGTATCCTTTCAAAACCAGAACGAAAGATGTCCCTAGTAGTTATTATAGTAGACAGTGAACTCAGGGAACACCATTTATCATACCATGCCAGCGTAGACCTACCATCACCAATATTATGGCATATAAATTCCCGTAAGAAAGGACGTAGAAGTAGAATCTTACGCCAACCCCACGTGATATTTCCTCTAACTGGAATATCCCAAAAACTCCTCCCATGGAGTTTATAAGCATGAATCCAGTGGACCCAAAGCGACTCTTTATTCGTGAGCAGCTTCCAAACATGCGAAATCATAAGGGCTTGATTAAATGGTTCAAGCCGTCAAATGCCTAAACCACCTTCCTTCTTGGGGAGACAAACATCCTCCCATGCCACCTTGGACTTCCCCCGACTAGACCCTCCTTGACACCACAGAAAGGCTCGCATTTTTTGCTCAATATCCAATAAAACACGATCAGGCAGTATGAAAACCGAAGCCCAAAATACATGAAGGGAGCCGAGGAGTGAACTGATAAGCTGCACACGACCAGCCTTCGAGAGGGCTTTGTGACCCCACCCATCAATCCTAGCTTGGATTTTATCAAGCAACTCCTTTCAGTCCCTATATATCAGCCTCGTTGAGATTAATGGCACACCAAGGTATTTAACCGGAAGTCTACCCTCTTCAAATGGAAGAATGTGAAGAATGGCAATCTTAACATGGTTTAAGACATTACAGAAGTAAATTGTGCTCTTAGGAATGCTAGGCAAAAGTCCCGAGGAAAGCTTGAATTTATCAAGAGCATCCATGATAAGTGTAGCCGACCTGACATCACCATGCGCAAAAAGAAACAAATCGTCATCGAAACAAATGTTTACCAATTCTAACTTGGAGCAGTAGCGATGGTAAGTAAATGAGTCATTCGTCCGAATTCGTCTCTTGATCATGAGTGTAAGAATCTCCATGACAAGCGTGAATAGGTAAGGGGATAATGGGTCACCCTGACGGAGACCCCGCTTGCCATGAAAATGACCACAAAGTGAACCATTTATACTTATAGAGAAAAAGGCTGTTGTAACACAGTCCATGATCCAACCAATGAACCGATGGTGAAATCCAAAACCCACCAGAATCTCCCTAAGAAAA
The DNA here is from genome assembly GCA_025667525.1 of Glebionis coronaria. Classification (NCBI taxonomy): domain Eukaryota; kingdom Viridiplantae; phylum Streptophyta; class Magnoliopsida; order Asterales; family Asteraceae; genus Glebionis; species Glebionis coronaria. Next base: position 317,030,850 of record CM046879.1, on the reverse strand, counting down.
TTCGAATTCACAGTGTCGTAAGGTTTCTGTATGTCGACTTTAAACGCGCATCTAGAAGGACCACGATCAAGATGATAGTTGTGCATGAGCTCCTGTGTTAACAAGATATTATCAGAAATATTGCGCCCTGGTATAAAAGCGGACTGATTAATACCAACCAAGTCTTTCAAGCAGTTCTTCATACGGTTAGCTATGATTTTGGTGATTCCCTTAAAAATTACATTACAGCAAGAAATGGGGTGAAAATCCGTAACCTTCGTGGGATCAGACACCTTAGGTATAAGCGCCACGATCGTATGATTAACCTCTTTAAGTAAATTCCCATTAATGAACAATTCCTAATAGCATTCACCACATCCGCCCCAACAGTATCCCATGCCTCTCTGAAGAAAGCAGCCGTGTATCCATCAGGTCCTGGCGATTTCTCATTACCCACTGAAAAAATAGTATCCTTAATCTCCTTACTAGTTACATCTTGGATCAAACAATTAGCCACTGCCTCATTTAACTGATTAAGAAACAAATCATTGGAATCCAGAGGTAAAACATCATCATTATGGCCAAGAAAATTTTGATAATGTGTCACAAACGCGTTCGGAACATGTTCATTTACAAATATTTCGCCAGTAGCACTAGTAATAACCTCAATACGATTGTGACTCATCCTTTTCTTCACACCACGATGAAACAACTTAGAATTTGAATCCCCATCACGAAGCCAATCCATTTTAGCCTTCTGACGAAGAAACCGATCCTCAAGAATCGATGCATCATTGAACGCTTGTAAATAATGCGCCTCCTCCTCACGAAGGACAACATTAAAATGATCTTGGTCCAAATCCCGTTGAACGGTATCCAATTCATGACGTAAATGTTGGACATTATCATGTAAGTTCCCATGATTATATAACAGCTTCCGAAAAGGTTTTTTCAACCCTTTGAGTTTTTTCACCAGTTTAAACATGTGGAAACCACTCTACGTCTGCTGCCATCCATCCTTGACAATATTCTGAAAATCACTATGTGACATAAGAATGTTAGCAAATTTAAAAGGCCTAGGTTTCTCTTTAATAATAGAAGGGACATGTAGAACAGCCAGAGAATGATCCGAATTGCGATAAGGCTGAAAAATAGCATGACAACCTTTGAACATATCAAGAAATTCCCCATTCGACATAATCCTATCTATTTTCTTTAAAATGCCATCCCCACCCTTCGGTTTTTGAGACCAAGTAAATCTCAAACCTGCCCGTTGAACATCAAGAACTTCAATGTCATGAACACACTCACGGAACTCACGCATCGAGATATCCACATTGGAGGCACCAGCAGCAAAGTCCTCAAGTGTAAGAGTTGCATTAAAATCACTGAAAATACACCATGGCCACTATCGAATATACACATGACACTATAATGTGAATGAAGATATAAAAACCCACTTGATCACCATCATACTTATAATATCATCATATATATACATAGTAATACAAGGTTTTTCATTGGGTTCTAGATTTGTCTCGGTATCTTCTTGAATTGATTTCCGGCTAAATGTGCGACTCAGTTGTTTTTGGTGAAACAAATATTTTTGGTTGTTTGTAAAATAAATATGCAAGACTTTAAAATAAATGACGGGTAATTAAAGCTAAAACTAGTTGAAACTTAAATGGTGCAATATTTAAAACTTTAAAAGTAAATGACGAGAAATTAAATGACGTAAAATTAAAACTTAACGAAAAGTAAATTGACAATCGAATAAAAATGCAAAACGAAATTAAAATAGACTAAAAACAAACGAGTAAAATTTGTCACATTTACTAAAACAAAATATTAAAACAAAACAAAACCACCAATCGGAATACATCTGATCGGAATCCAAATTGGAATCCGATCGGAATGTACCTGATCGGAATGGGCAAAAGGAACGCCGATTGGAATGTTTGAAACAATCACTGATCGGAATATCAAACCAAACCTCGTCGGAATAAAGTCAAATCGGAAAGCAAATCGGAATACTAGAACTAGAGTCAAATCGGAATGTTGGAATTAAGCAGCAATCGGAATAAGGCAACTAGGGGCTTATCGGAATAATGATGCTCAAATCGGAATGAGCAAAACCCTTTTCCGATCAACAGATCGGAATAAGGGGTGCAGTCGGAATAGATGCTGATCGGAAAAGGGTTTAGACCTTTTCCGATTTCCCTTTTGATCTGAAACTTAAGCAAAGGCAATAAGCTATTTAGATAAGCTAACACCAAAAACTAGAATGAATCTAAAGTAAAATGAACTCAATAAGCATGAATAACAACTTATCAAACTTAAAATAAGCAAACTTTTAAATCAAACTATAAATATATGAACTTTTAAAGAAAACTTTTAAGGAAAATAAATAAGCTAAACACAAATTAAGCCAAATAGCATGTCAAGCTCAAAGCTTAATCCATGTAAAAACTCATGGATGAATAAAAAGATGAACTTTTTAAGCATGAAAACATCAAGATCAACACGGATCAAATGTAATTCGCACCAAAATCAATCTAAAATCAAAGAAAGGTAGAAAGAGATGAAGAATAGAAAGCTTGATTAAAGGTAAAGAAGATTAAAACAACAAAATTAAAAACACTTACTTGAATTAAAGGTGAAAAATTAAAGGTGCAATACAAGAAATTAAATTGCAAGAAATTAAATGACAAGATATAAAAATGGTGGAAGTGTGGTTTGTCAAGCCACCAACAACTTGAAAATGAAAACATAGAAGACTATATATAGGGAGACTAGGGAGGAGCTTAGGAAGCTTTCTCCCTCTTTCTTCTTTTCCTTAATTGCATGCTCAAGTCCTTAATCTTCTTTAATCTTTTTACTTCAATGACTTTGTCTTGGGATTTCTTTAAACTCGTCTTGAATTTTCTTCATAAATAAGACTCGAGTTCTTCGGCTTTTAGTAAACTTCCGTCTTTTGACTTTTTCTTCGATAAATCTTCAGAAATGGTCTTGGACTTCCGTTCTTTTTCCACTCTTGATCTTTCGACTTCATCTTTCGTCTTTTTCTTCGATAAAAGCCCGTGAAATCCCGTGTTTTCTCCACTTTTCACCTTTTCGTCCTAAATCACAACAAAAACACAAACCACGCATACTTCTGACATAAATGACATAAAATACACGTTTTGGCTCGGTTATTATTGTAATTAAGTGGTAAAAAGGATGGGTGTTTTCACACCTATCAAATCCCCTACACTTAACCATTGCAATGTCCTCATGCAATGCATTAGTTACAAAGCACGTTTACATTTTTCATCACAATCAATCCACGTTGGCCTTTATTAAAGAGATAGAAAATTATAAACATACAAAGTAAAGAAATCAAAATCATACCTTTGGGTTTTGGAAAGGTCGTGAATGATCATCATCCTCAAGTTTTCACTTTCTCCAAACCAAGCTTAGAAACGAGATCATTGTTATTATAAGTTAGTAAACTAACACGAACTCATGTGGGCCAATTATTCACTTAGACTCCCTTATTCCTAGGGGTATCTCTTATATTTTATTGTTGTCTTGAATGATCACGAGGATGCATTTTTGACTTATTTCGATAGTTATTTAGTCCGAAAATAAATTGAATGATTTAATCAATAGTTAGCTAAAAGACAAAATCTTTTAAAACTGCTTCTCGGGACCTCATAAAGTTCATATCTTGGCATAACTCGCTTCGCGATTTGAGACCTTTCTCGGACCGATATTTGGCAGCGACTTCATACTTCAGACCTTGAGAGACGTTCATGAAATAATGGTCTTCTCTTCATAATGTAATTTCTTCACTTGAAGTTTTGAGAGATTCATACTTGGACCACGACTTCTTCATTTTTCTCCAATCTTTATTTTGGACTTTGATATACAACGATCCGCCTCCTTTTATGACTTGGATCTATTTATCCTCATACCTTGCTAGGGTCTTTTCGGATACACTTCTCCATGACTTTTGGGGAGTTTTTGCTTTTCGTCGTGTGTCTCGATCCTTCATATTGATTTTCGATAAATGATTCTTCACATCACTTTGGATCTTTAGCAACAAAATATAGCCCTCATGTCTTGTTAGGACCTTTTTGGACTCGCCAATCTTCGCATCCCGCTTCAATAAGTTATGCCTTGGCTAGGAACTCTAATCCATACCGAGCAACTTTTAAACGATCTTGGGCTAGAAGCTAAGTAACTTTTCAAATCGTACAACCTTATTTATTGCAGATAAATTTATTAACAAGCGATGGGAGAATAGGCTTATAATTAACTCACACAAATTCACGAAAGAATACCGAACTTATAATTGACTCTATCATCTCTCGTTCTCCACAGTTTAAAATCTCAAGGAATGAGACTCGTGGATGCTTAGCCTATTAAATCAAAGTTTTGGGTTTTTGAGTCATCTATAGGTTCTTGCAAACTCTTAGACTTTTTCAAGTTTAGAATTCGCATTTTAAAGTTCCCTTGATAAACGACTCTCTAGGATCAATTATAGGAACTTGTGAAAAGTTCTTGTTCTTTACCCGTGAGAGTTAAGACTTTCGCATTTTATAGCTCCCTATATAAAAGCCTAGCAAAACTTGACTTAAACACGTTAAGGATACTAGCTAGAGTAACTTAGATAAGTAAACTCGGGTTGAGTCAAAAGATTCATAACGTTTGAAAATTAAAACCACTTTATTAAAAATTTATTCTAATAAGGAAAGAAAATAACTATACAAAGGAAAATACAACTATACAACTAGGCCAAAATAGATCAAAAATTTTGAAAAATGTCGAAAAATCAAATTTTCTGGTTAAAATGAGGACAAATACAAGGAAAAGACCACTTACTTCGGTAGAAGTCCCCCCTACACTTGATATAAACATTGTCCTCAATGTTTAAGCATGTGGAAGTAAAGTCCCCTACAGTTAGGACATTGTGCACTTTGTTTAAATCTCGGTAAGGAAGAGACAACTAAAGAGATTCCTATTTTAATATTGGAAAATATAAAATAGTGAATCAAAAAGAGTTTAGGATAGAACCGGGAAGATGGAACACGGAGTCACGGTTCGTCAAAAGTCATCAAGAGTGTGTCTTTGAAGCTCTAATCCCTGCACATGATAAGAAAGAAAGCAAGAAACACCACGGGGCTCTCCCTACACATATGGTGAAGATAGATAGATAATTGGGTTGCCTCCCAAAAAGCGCTTGTTTATATTAACCGAGTCACGAGCCTGACTGGTCCTCGAATTAAATGGTCCATGGGGAAGCCTCGAATGTAATACCAGAATCAAAGACCTTGTCCTCGTTCTCGGTTGGCATCAACAAAGGAGAGGCGGGGGGTAAGTCTTGAATGGGAGAAAGGTCCTTTCAACATACGAGAAGTATGTGAATTCAAGATCCACGGGAGGTGGGGTGGGTAAAGTAAGCACATTGTCCTCCCCCAAAGACAATGGATGCTGAGCAAGCGGCAAAGTCGTATTGTTATCAATCATAGCATAATCAATGTCACCTCCCGGGTCAAAGCACTCATCCTCCGAAATAGTGGTTAAAGGGGAGGATGAAAGGTGCTCGGGAGGGGGACTTGGGACAATACCTTCCTGCAGCAAATTATCAGAAATAATATCCCCCTCCATGTCATTGTCATCAATACCTGGGGGCATGGAGTGAATGTCGATTTCTTCCAACAATGGGTCATTATCTTCAACGGGAGGAATAGATGGAGGCAAAGACTTGGAAAGAAGAGGAGAAGTCAACGCTTCGATTTGAGCAATAAGAAGGTGCACTTTCCGTAATCTATCGCGAAGAAGAACGTCTTCCACCTCATCCACAAGATCAAGTTCATCGGTGAACCTCTCGTAAGCCGGAGAGAATAAATCGTCATCGTCCGCATCTCCCGGTGGAGATTGAGAAATTTCAAAAGTGAAATTCTCATAGCGGAGAGAAGAATCGTCATCATTAGGATCTACCTCTTTCGCAAGAGCAACGTCGTCCTCAAGCTCCATAGCAGGTAAGTCACAAACCTCATCATCCAATACCTTGTCGAGACCAACATCACTAAGCTCATTCAACGAATCTAGATCCTTATATGCAGTAGGAACATCGAGAGTAGGAGCAGCAACTTCAGAAGATTGGTTGAAAGTGTAGACATCATCGTCGTCGTCATCATCATAATAGATGGGACGAGTCCAGTTAGGAGTGACGTAGTCGGATAACTCTTCCTTGATAACCTCCACATCTTTAAGAAGCTCATGCAGCAACTTTTGTTGTTCATAGCCCCGAGTATGTTCAATTTCACCAATTCTATCCCACGCTGTAATTAAACATTTTGGTGTAGAAAAGAAGGGAAAACGACTAAATTGGCTCAAAAAGGTGTCGGTGGTTTTCAAGGTTTCGTCCACATCAAGCAACGGTTGCCTTTCCTGATGCAAGTCAGCTCGGAGTTGAGCTAGACCTTCTAGAATATGGTTCAAAGAGGTAAGTTGTTGTTCAAGACTAATTTGCTGAGAGGATTGATGATTGAGGGTGTGATGTGGGGGCTCAAAGGGATGAAAACCTGAATTATAGCATGGTTGTGGCTCATAGTAGTTCATCGGTTGAGAAGAATTAGAAATCGGGTTTCGTTCATAATAATCCATTGGTGAAGAAAACTGAGGACACGGATTTTGCTCATAATAATTCATTGGTTGACAACAAGAAGTATCGTGAGGACCCCCATAGTTGTTGCAAAACGGTTGAGGAGAAAGACTGGGTGCGTCTTGTGGATAGCTATTATCATAGTCATAATTGTACCCCGGTTCTTGCCCGTGACCATACGGGAATTGAACCAGGCACGAAACATGCCAATGAGAATCACTTCCATAATAGATGCACGAGGGAACATGAGGTGGGTTCAAAAAGGACGAATTAGTCGAGTTGCACAAAGGACAAAATCTGAATTGTGTGTTGTCGATATCGTTTCCGCACCGCTCACATGTACACCATTGACAAGAGTCGTTCCCGTACAATCGTCTCCCACATCCGACGCAATGGACATAAGAATCCATAAAGAAAAATAGATGAGCAAGAAGAATATTTTTGGTGCAAAAACTTTGAAAAATAAATGCTTTTTATGATTTTTCAAATGTTTTTGGATTTTTTGAAAATTTGTGACACAAAAAATAACGCTCACAAGTGAATGGATCCGAAAAGCCAACGCGTCTCTCACAAAAAACCGTTAATCCTCACGAAAAGAGTCGGCAGCGGCGCCATTTAATAATAGGTTTTTCATTGGGTTCTAGATTTGTCTCGGTATCATCTCGAATTGATTTTCGGCTAAATGTGCGGCTCAGTTTGTTTTGGTGAAACAAATATTTTTGGTTGTTTGTAAAATAAATATGCAAGACTTTAAAATAAATGACGGGTAATTAAAGCTAAAACTAGTTGAAACTTAAATGGTGCAATATTTAAAACTTTAAAAGTAAATGACGAGAAATTAAATGACGTAAAATTAAAACTTAACGAAAAGTAAATTGACAATCGAATAAAAATGCAAAATGAAATTAAAATAGACTAAAAACAAACGAGTAAAATTTGTCACATTTACTAAAACAAAATATTAAAACAAAACAAAACCACCAATCGGAATACATCTGATCGGAATCCAAATTGGAATCCGATCGGAATGTACCTGATCGGAATGGGCAAAAGCAACGCCGATCGGAATGTTTGAAACCATCACTGATCGGATTATCAAACAAAACCTCGTCGGAATAAAGTCAAATCGGAAAGCAAATCGGAATACTAGAACTAGAGTCAAATCGGAATGTTGGAATTAAGCAGCAATCGGAATAAGGCAACTAGGGGCTTATCGGAATAATGATGCTCAAATCGGAATGAGCAAAACCGTTTTCTGATCAACAGATCAGAATAAGGGGTGCAGTCGGAATAGATGCTGATCGAAAAAGGGTTTAGACCTTTTTCGATTTCCTTTTTGATCCGAAACTTAAGCAAAGGCAATAAGCTTTTTAGATAAGCTAACACCCAAAACTAGAACGAATCTAAAGTAAAATGAACTCAATAAGCATGAATAACAACTTATCAAACTTAAAATAAGTAAACTTTTAAATCAAAATATAAAAATATGAACTTTTAAAGAAAACTTTTAAGGAAAATAAATAAGCTAAACACAAATTAAGCCAAATAGCATGTCAAGCTCAAAGCTTAATCCATGTAAAAACTCTTGGATGAATAAAAAGATGAACTTTTTAAGCACGAAAACATCAAGATCAACACGGATCAAATGTAATTCGCACCAAAATCAATCTAAAATCAAAGAAAGGTAGAAAGAGATGAAGAATAGAAAGCTTGATCAAAGGTAAAGAAGATTAAAACAACAAAATTAAAAACACTTACTTGAATTAAAGGTGAGAAATTAAAGGTGCAATACAAGAAACTAAATTGCAAGAAATTAAATGACAAGATATGAAAATGGTGGAAGTGTGGTTTGTCAAGCCACCAACAACTTGAAAATGAAAACATAGAAGACTATATATAGGGAGATTAGGGAGGAGCTTAGGAAGCTTCCTCCCTCTTTCTTCTTTTCCTTAATTGATGCTCAAGTCCTTAATCTTCTGTAATCTTTTTACTTCAATGATTTTGTCTTGGGATTTCTTTAAACTCGTCTTGAACTTTCTTCATAAATAAGACTCGGGTTCTTCGACTTTTAGTAAACTTCCGTCTTTTGACTTTTTCTTCGATAAATCTTCAGAATTGGTCTTGGACTTCCGTTCTTTTTCCACTCTTGATCTTTCGACTTCATCTTTCATCTTTTTTTCGATAAAAGCCCGTGAAATCCCGTGTTTTCTCCACTTTTCACCTTTTCGTCCTAAATCACAACAAAAACACAAAGCACGCATAATTCTGACATAAATGACATAAAATACGCGTTTTGGCTCGGTTATTATTGTAATTAAGTGGTAAAAAGGATGGGTGTTTTCACACCTATCACATAGCCATTGATTTTATAAAGTCATTGGACAAGAGTCTAAGACGAGTATTATTTGTCTAGGTTTCCGTGATTGGAGCACGTACCGTACATCCAAATCGTCGATAACCCGCCTTCCCCAATCAACGTGAGTTCATATCCTCGCACTCATTTAAATGTTTTTATGAAATGTTTTATAAACCCGCGAGGGAGATAACATGTTAGTTTTAATAAAATAGGACACCAGTTGTCCCGATTGTTTGTTTATTGATTTAGACCCGAATGATTATATGACCCGATGAATGATTATATGACCCGATGTATGAAATGAAATGGATTATTATTAGTTAGGTTATGTCACTAAAATTCCCATTAGCATGAATTGTGAACTACCGGGATTTGGTAGATGCTTATGCAATAATAGTACTATTTAGGAAAGATCACCCCAGTTCACGCCTTGATGGTTGATCCCCGTCATGCCACATTGATCGGTAAGTGAATTTATGTATGAGAAGATTTATACAAGAGTGATTATTGTGATGACACACTGTTTTAGATGGGCAAATGAATTTCGGGTAAGCTACCCGTGGTTTGTTATAGTAAGGTAGCAATGTCATGCGGCTTATAATAATCCAATAACAAAAATACTGCTATACGCATTGAATTACAATATATTGCCTGACTAGTAATACGGGGTCTTATTATTGATATTATGTTCGTGTTTTGTTTTTACATAACCATTTTCTTATAACGGTTTTTATTAAACTCTATACAACGTTATAAAACGTATTGTATGATGTTTTTACGAGAATGGTACGTATAATGGTTTTGAAGGCTGAAGCCTATATTATGATTTACGACTAAGAGTGGTATAAAATGTCCTTGGCCTATTTTATGGCCTACTACAAAGATTTGTACAAAATTATTTTTGGTAATAATTTTATACCGATGATATATTAATTGTTTATTAAACTCTATGAATTAACTCGGCGTTTTCGCTGACCTTTTTTTTTACCATGTTTTATCTCAGGTACTTGAAGGTAATTCTCGGGAAGACGACAAGAATTTATGGCCCGCACTTAAATAACAATTTCCATTCAAATGATTTGTAAAATTGTATGAAATACTATGACTTGGGACCTCTATAATTTGATATTTATGAATGGAAAATTCTTTATTATTAAACGACGTGATTTTTAAGCGTTGTCTATGATTTGAGTAATGTGCTATCCCGTAACACCAACGACTCTTACGCTGAACTAAAGTATGAATATTTGGGGGTGTAATAGTTTGGTATCAGAGCTCTCGTTATAGAGAATGAAAGATTTTTAAAATCAAGGTTTTGAATAAGACATTTCAAAATCTTTTCACTATAAACATTTTTCTCAAAATGTCTAAAAATCTTTTGACTATAACGGTGCCGAAGAATTCCCCAGTTACCGACAAGGCCAGACTGAGAAGTGTTGTTTTAATATATATATAACTTGGATTATATATATATATATATATATATATATATATATATATATATATATATATATATATATATATATATATATATATATATATATATATATATATATATATATATATATATATATATATATATATATATATATATATATATATATTGTAATTTGATTACATGTTTGTTTGATGATTATTTTAATACTTATACGAGGTATTTATACGACGTAGATTGTCACAAGAAACCCTAACTCCCCTAGCAAATAAATCGAAGCTATTCCTGTAGGAAATTCTAGCTATTCCAGATCTAAACCTAGTTGTGGATATTTATGATCCCAACAAAATGGTTGACATTCGTAGAAATGTAGATATTAGTATATTGAAGAAGAATTGGCGAGATTAAAACTGATATCGATGTCATGACGATCTTTCCTTATAGAGTGGAGTTTGACAAAACGTTACCACCTGGAAAGGTGTCATCTGATTCGTTTTTCACCCAATTCTTAAATTTGAAGTCGAAAGGGTGAATATTGCTCTTGAGGCTGTCATTGGAACCATTACCCAAAAGCCTCATGCCACTAGTACCTTTCCGAGAAGTCTAATTGAATGTGTGAGTCATTTCATACTAGTGACTCATTTGATAACTATTGTCGTAAGAAGCTATAGGATTGAAAATTTAGTGTTGTTCATATCGAACTTTTATTGCCCTATTAAGGTCTAAGAATAAGGTTGAAAGTATTGGAAAATGAGGTAGGATATCGCATTGAGTATAAGTTGATTGAAACTTGAATAGAGTAAAATTTAACTGGCATGGAATATGAGATTGTTAAGAGGAAGTCGTTAAGTCCTGTGATTGAATTATAAGGTTTTAAATGATTGTTAGTTTGTGTTAAGAGTTGTTCCTAGGCCATTATCCACTAACGAGGATGCCTAGTGACCAAGAAATAAATTGAAGAAATCTTCTTCTGAATTGGAACCGATGGATCTTCCGGGACAGGTGGAACCCCCTTGACTCTTGTAAATTAGTATTCATTGTGGTATCTTTTAAAAATCCCTAACTTAACTGAGATATCAGTTGGTAGGATGAGTTCTTGGAATTGTATGACATAGTGACACGTAATGTGTTACGGTACAATTTTGACTTCTTTGTGATTAATGAAAATACTACCTTTGATTGCTAAATTTTACATGTATCGATGTTATCTATCTTTTATTGCTTCATCCAAATGTTCGCATTAGTGATGCAACCATTGAAAAAGTACTCATCTCGAATTGAGTTACGTTGTGGATTATTCTCTTTTGAGTGCCATCGAGGTCATGAACCTTATGATTAATTGGCTAAGCTCATTTCTTGATATATTGTAGTTAGTTCTTGGTGAACAACTTTTCATCACTCTTTTGCAGATCACTCATTGTTTTTATAAGTTAAAACAGTATCCCTCGAGAAAAATTGAATTTTCATCACCATATTGACTATTCAAAGTGAGATTTATAAGTAATCGTTATCGAAATAAAGTTGTTTAGGAAACACTTTGGAAAACTTAATTGTTTCCATAACAAAGAACATCTCTGTAAATTCATTTTTGATTCTTATTTCAGAATTAAGCATGAAAATATGTATATTTTAAACATGATGACAAAGTTTTGACGAACTGAGTATTGCATCGTTAATCCTAAAATTGTATATAGTTGCGCGCCTACATACAATTTGGAAGGGACCATGCAAGGCTGATTAGTAGTCACCATGAATTTGTTAATAAGCACTACATTTTCTTTGAAGAATGTGAAAGATTAAATTTTGTGAGATCTGCAAGAAGTGAAAAATATGGACATATTGTTAGGAACACTTACATATGTGCCCGTACCATTTATTTTCTGAATCGAATTTAATCATCTGTGGATATTGTCTTAATTGACAATTGATATCCCCTTCTTGCCCAATTCTCACGTAGTGATCTAAATGTTAATCATCTGTGGATATTACGTTAATCTTACTCTTTTGATGTTAGTTATGTCTCCAGATATCCTTGATTTGTGAAGGGTTATGAGTTATTATTAGTCTTTTGAGAAGTTCACATCTTATTGACGGTAATGAAACTAGAAAGTTGATAATGCCAGTAGAATGGATTGATTGAATATGACATGATGTCATTGTTTTAATTGATGGGAACCCGTGTAGAAATCCCCTAAAAGATAAGATGTTGATTATCAAAAGTGATCTAAATAATTCTTGATGGATGACCATATCCTGTATTTAGACTTGAAATTATACCATGAATGGTTATGAACTAGTCATAGATGTTGTAATCTAGAAAAAAAAAACTTAAAGTAAATTTATTAAAAGATGTTTCTGTTATCTGAAATTTTAGGAGTTATTTGCTGGTAAATTACCTAGACTTTCGCCATTAAGGCAAGTTGAATTTGGTATTGATTATATTTCCGGTGCTGCACCTGTGGCATATACACTGTACGTCAGCACCATCTGAATTAAAAGAATTACCGTGCAACTGAGAGAGTTGTCTGAAAAAGCTTTTATTCTACCAAGCTCGTCATCATGAAGAGCTATGGTTTTATCATTCCTTATATTTGTTGAATTACCGTGAACTAGGTAAATTGATGATCAAAATCTATATCCACTACCCAAGATGATAGATTTGTTCGATCATTTACAAGGTTCTAGCGTATGTTCTAAGGATTTGATCCACGTCATGGTTATCATCAACATCGCGTCCGAGAAAAAGATTATTTTCACTACATCCAGAACTCGTAATGAACATTATGAGCTTCATGTGATGTCGTTTGGATTGACCAATGCACATGTAGCATCCATAAATTTGGTGAATCATGTGTGTAGGCTGTAATTTAATAAATTCATGCTTGTGATCATTAAGGACCATCTGTTTGTTTATAAGAATAGGAATGAGTTAATAATCATTTATTAACTGCCCTGAGTTGGCTGAACAATGAAAACATGTACCTTGAATAATTAACATGTGATTTAAGGCTTAATCCTTTACATTATTTGACCATGTGATTAATAGATAATTGGATCTATACGACTCTTCGAAGATTAGAGCCATTTAAGACTTTGGGTTATACCAAAAAGAAAATGCAAAAATGTTTTGACAAATATGTATCAAAGGATTTTTAAGGAATCATTCCCTTATACCCAAATAATTTAACTAAACTCCTTTAGGGGTAAATGTTTGTTTATACCTCAAGACAACCTAAGAGGAATTGAGGAAACTATTTAAACCATGACTTGGAATTTGAAACGACAATTTTTGCTTTTCAACTAAGAAAATTTTGACCAAAGAATAAACAAAGATTTTTCGAACATTTACGAATCTTATTAATTATTTTCAATAAATGAACAAAAATCATGTTAATTAAATTCAAATTTATTTTGAACATTTTTATATAATTGGATGAACTAAGAAATTTAAAACTTTTTTTACGTTTACATTTCATAAAAATTAAATATCTGTTATTTAATTACTTGTAATAATTATCGACTCTTTAAACGTCGGATTGGGCGAACCTAATAAAGATAATAGTTGAGACGAAACCAAAACTTAGAAAATATGAAGAAAGAATTTCTGAGTGAATTGTGGTCATGATAATTATTTCATCAGGGAAGGTGAATGTAGATACTGAAACATTATGTAGAAAGGATAAAGAATCAATTAGGATGTGTTCCTTAATAATGACTATGCAAAATAAATTGCGGAGCAATTCAAAATATAGCCGATGCTTGTAAAAAGGATAATACAGATAATAAAAAGGGGTTCGCGGCTAATGTGAACCATTAGAATTGAGAGCCGATGGCGTTAATTGTTTAAAAGGCCGCTTGTGGTTGCCTAAATATGGAGGATTTTGAGATTTAGTCATGTTGGAATCTTATAAGTTTAAGTATTCTATTCATGCCATTTCTGATTAAGTGTATCTTTATCTGAAGAAGTTGTACTGATGGCAAATTATGAAGGCACACATCGCCTCATACATTAGTAAACGTCTAGCTATTGCAAAGGTCATCATCTGAATTTGATTCGACTTGGGTCATCGTCGACAGACTAACCAAATCTACTAATATCATTCCAGTTAATGATAAATTCTTGATGAAGAAATTGACTCTTTGTATTTAAAGGAGTTGTGTAAACATAGTGTGCATGTATCGATCATCTCTATCAAGATCCTCGTTTCGCATCGAATTTCTAGAGATTTGCTCAGAAGTCATTGGGAACGAACCTTGATGAGAGTACTGTTTACCACCCCAATCGAAGGGAAGAGGTAAAGTAACGATACAAAACACTAGAAGTGTTATTTTATGCTTGAATAATTGACCTTTGGTAATAAACCGTATAATCGTTTTCCTTTGGAGAGATTGTCATTAATAATTATCGTATTAGGATCGAGATCGAATCTAGTGAGGATCTAAATATGAAGAGCATATATAGGTAGGAGTTGGGATGAAGATACCTAATAAGTGTGAAAACACTTATCCTTTTACCACTAATTCCCAGTAATAACAAGACCAAAACGTGTATTTTATGTCATAAAAGTCGGAATTATGCGTGGTTTGTGTTTTTATTGTGTTTTAGGACCTAAAGATGAAAAAGGAAGAAAACACGGGCTTTCACGGGCTTTTATCGAAGAAAACGAGAAAAGACGAAGTCAAAAGATCAAGAGTGCAAAAATAACGGAAGTCCAAGGCCTATTCTGAAGATTTATCGAAGAAAAAGTCTAAAAGACGGAAGTTTAATGAAGTCGAAGAACTCAAGTCTAAATTATAAAAGAAAATTATTAAGAAAAGTTCGAATCCCGAGACGACGTCGAGAAAAGACAAAGATTTAAATCAAGTCGAGAAGAAAAGAAAGAAGGAAGCACACCACACATGCACTCCCCATTTTCCCTATAAATACCCTCCTAATCACATTAGGAGGGGTGTTAGCTAGTTTTAGTTTATTCATTTTTCTTTTCTAGTTCTTAGAGAGAGAAAGTTCCAAACTTTCTCTCACTAAGTTTCGTCTTTTCTTTCTTTTAATCTTTCAAGTTTAAGCTTTTAATCATCTTTGTATTTGGATTTCATTAATCAAGTTCAAGTTAAAGCTTTTTGTTCTTTACTCTCTTTCAACATTTCTTGATTTTTGTTCACTTTTGATCCGAAACATCCTTGTTCCGCGATTGAGTTTGATGTTGTGTGGCTAGAGAGTTTATCTCCTTTTTCCTACATAAGCTCGCATACGTTTAAGCTATAAGCTCTTTATGCTTATTGGCTTATTCGTATTTTTGGCTTATTTACTTCTAAGCTTTTTAAAGAGTTTTATCATTTTATGTTCGGTTTAGTGAGTCTCGAGTTTAATATTCATAAAGGTTTCGATTTTGTGCTTATTTACTCTTTTCCATGTTGGTAAGTACTTTTCATAGTTACTGCTTATTCATTTAAGCTTATTTTCTCTTTGGATGCCATTTCCATCTTAGAAGGGTTTTTACCTTGGTACGATCTCTTAGCTTAGATCGCATAGATTGCGATCCATTTGTTTTTCCCTGGTACGATCCACACCATGATCACCCATTGCGATCTGTGGGTGCGATCGTGGTACGTTTTCTTGTTACAATCGCATTGAGTGCGATAATTGTGTTACGATCAGAGACTGCGATCAAAGACCACGATCACTTGTTGCGATCGTAGTTACGATCCGTGAGTACGATCAAGCTGTCCCATCGCATCTAGTGCATCTAACTCCTTGGTTGCGATCGCATTGAGTGCGATCTGGAAGTACTATTTGAGTACGATCACATTACGATCGGACTTAGGATTTGTTTTGTTTTCCTTAGATTTTAAATTTAATCTTTCCCGCCTTTTGTCTTAGTTTACTTTTTACTAAGTTTTCAAGTCTTTAATCATTTACATTTTGATTTCCAAAGATTGCATTAGTTTATTTTTAGTTTAATTTTTAAAAGCTTTCAAATTTTACTCAACGACAATTGTTTGCTTTTAGTTTAAAAATAGATAATCAAACAAACCTTTTAATTTTCCAACAAGAACAATTGACTCGCACTTTCTACCAATAATCAATTCGAAAAGATCGGAATAACGAACTTTGCATAACTAAGTAAAATCTAGTTATTAAATAGCGCTGTTGCCGGCTCTTTTCGTTAAGATTAACGGTTTTAAGTGAGAGACGCGTTAGATTTTGGGATCCGTTCATCTTTGAACGTTATTTTCCTTGCTTTAAAATTTCAAAAATCCTAAAAAATATAAAATTTTCAAAAATACAAAAAAAGAGAAAAACATAAAAAAACCAAAAATATTTCTTGTCTATTTTGCTTTTCCTTTTGTAGGTGTGCATGCGTACTCGTGCTCGTAAGAAGAAAGTAGCTCAAGCCGAAGTCATTACTCCACCTATTGTCACCATGGACAATCAACCAATGATCGAGCTTTTGCAATCGCACGTAGAGGGCAACACCGATGCTATTGTCATACCTGAGATTGGAGCCAACAACTTTGAGCTTAAATCCGGCTTCATTCAAATGGTCTCTGCTCAACCCTTCTTGGGGCGTTCAATTGATGATCCTCATGACCATATAAAAAGGTTTCTTCAACTCACTAATACGGTTAAGTATAATGGGGTTTCACAAGAGGTAATTCGCTTGCAACTTTTTCCTTTCTCCCTAGAGGGACAAGCCCGGCATTGGCTTGATAAGGAACCGCCACAAAGTATTCTTACGTGGACGGATTTAGAGACCAAATTCATCAACTACTTTTTCCCACCGTCACGTACTACCGCTTTGCGGAATGAAATCATTACTTTTGAACAAAGTACGGTGAGACATTTAGTGAATCTTGGGACCGTTTTAAGGAACTTTTAAGAAAGTGTCCACAACATGGTTTGACAAAATTACATCAAATGAATACTTTTTATAATGGTTTAAGCATGAATGACCAAGATTCACTAAATAGTGCTTCGGGGGGTAATATTTTGGTTAAGTCTTCTAATGCCGCTTGGGATATTATTGAGAATAAGTCTAGAGTGCAAACCAAGAGTGTTCGGACTAATGTGGCTAGTGCTAGTACTAATGAGAGCGACAAGAGAATTGATAATCTCACTACGCTTGTTGAATCACTTGCTCTCCAAACCTCTAACAACACCAAAGCTATCAATGCCCAATTTAATGCTATGACTAAATCATGTGAAATATGCGGGGGATCTCACTCATACACCGATTGTCCTTCGACTCATGACAATCCGGAAAGTGTGTATGCCGCCGACGGTACCTATTCTATAGGAGGCTATCAAGCACGTCCTCAAGGTGGCCGCAATTTGCTCAGCTATCGCTCAAACAACTTTCTTTCACCACCCGTTTTCCCCCTCAAAACCCAAACAACCTTAATCGCAACAATCAAAACCAACCATGTGCTCCAAATCAATATCAAAACCAAAGAAACCCATATCCACCTCAAAGAAACAACCAAGTTTACCAACAACCCGCTTATCAACCACCTGCCTACCATGCTCCTCCTCCCAACCAACCCACCGCATTACATCAAGACGTTAAAACTTACATGAGGACTAATGATGTTATAGTGCAAAATCTTCAGCGGGAAATGGCCAACATGAAAGAAGATATGGTGAAACAAGGAAATGATCTTCGAGCCGATATGCGAAACACTTTGGCAAGTCAAACGAATGATTAAGGAACATGATGGCTAGTTTTTTCCCAAGTAATCAAGCCTCTGGATCAGGTTCTCTTCCGAGTAACACCACTGCTAATCCAAGAGGGGAGATGAAAACAATCACCACTCGCAGTGGAAAAGGTTTAAAGGAACCCGAGCTTCCTACACCTACACCGGTGATTGTGACAAAGGAAAACGAGTCTCCTTATCTGATTCCTCCACCTACTATTTCTCCAACACCTCCAACTTCTACTTCTCCAATTCCACCACCTTTTACTTCCACCCCTCCACCACCCAAGGATGTGAGTGAGAATTCCATACCAAAGCCTTCATCTCAACCCAATATACCTTATCCCTCAAGGTTGAGGAAAGAGAAATTGAAGAACAAGGATGATATTCAGGTTTTCTAACTTTCTTAAAATGTTTTAAACAACTGAATTTCAATATCTCCTTTGCTGAGGCTCTCGCTCACATGCCCAAATATGCTAAAATGTTTAAAGATATTCTCAGTGATAAGGAGAAACTTCTTGATATTGCTCAAACCCAACTTAATGAGAATTGCTCTGCGGTGCTCTTAAGGAAATTACCCACTAAACTTGGTGATCCGGGTCGTTTCTTGATTCCTTGCAACTTCCCTAGGGTAGAGAATTGTATGGCCCTAGCTGATCTAGGTGCTAGTATAAACTTACTGCCATTAAGCGTTTGGAAACAATTATCTCTACCCGAGCTAGTCCCCACACGAATGACTTTGGAATTATCCAACCGTACGGTTGCTTATCCAGTGGGGATAGCCGAAGACGTCTTCGTCGGCATCGACAAATTCACCTTTCTGGCGGATTTTGTTGTCGTTGACTACGAGATGGACCCCCGTGTTCCATTAATCGTTAGACGTCCATTCTTGAGGACCGGTCGCACTCTCATCGATGTAGCCGCGGGCGAATTAATCATGAGAGTTGGTGACGATAAAATTGTCCTTCAACATGGGTAAACTTTCTAAGCAGCCTTCTGAAAACGAGAGTGTTAATTTCATTGACGTTCTTGATGAGGCTTGTGAAGAACATTTCAAAGACGCTTGTAAAAGTGGTTCTTATTCTCTACCCATTGTTGATACAGTTGCCTCTATTGCTCCATCACTAACTCCATTTGGAGAAAGTGATTTCATTTTGAAAGAATTTGAAGCAACTTTGGGAGATGTGGACTTAAAATATGACGATTCTCCCTCCAATTAGGCTGAAGACATTCGTACCATTGAGAAACTTCTCAATGAGGACCATATTTATCCACCATCTCCTAATGATATCTCTATCGATGATCCGACTTTGACTCCGCCGTCCATCGAAAATCCTCCGGATTTAGAGCTTAAGGACCTTCCATCTCATCTCGAGTACGTTTTCCTTGAAGACAACAAGAAGTCACCCGTCATCATCGCAAAGGACTTGAAAGAGGAAGAAAAATCTCGACTTATCGCCGTGCTGAAGAATCACAAGAAAGCGATTGCTTGGAAAATCTCTGATATTCGTGGAATTGATCCTCGCTTTTGCACACATAAAATTCTCATGGAGGACGACTTTAAACCCGCTATTTAAAGCCAAAGAAGGGTGAATCCTAAGATCCATGACATTATCAAAAAAAAGAGGTTATCAAACTTCTTGATGCGGGTTTAATCTATCCTATCTCGGATTCACCATGGGTTAGTCCGGTCCATTGTGTGCCTAAGAAAGGCTGAATCACCGTTGTTCCCAACGAAAACAACGAGTTGATTCCTACTCGTCTCGTTACAGGGTGGAGAGTTTGTATAGACTATCGCAAACTCAATGATGCTACGAGAAAGGATCATTTTCCCCTTCCTTTCATGGACCAAATGCTTGAACGTCTAGCGGGTAATGACTATTACTGCTTTTTAGACGGTTTCTCCGGGTATTTTCAAATTCCCATCGATCCCAAAGACCAAGAGAAAACCACATTCACTTGTCCTTATGGAACATTTGCCTACAAAAGAATGCCTTTCGGCTTATGCAATGCTCCTGGGACATTCCAAAGGTGTATGATGGCTATCTTCCATGACATGGTTGAAGAAACTATGGAAGTCTTCATGGATGATTTCTCAGTTTATGGTGATTCTTTCTCTCATTGCCTTGCTAATTTAGAACGCATGCTCAAACGGTGTGAAGACACTCGTCTCGTTCTTAATTGGGAAAAATGCCATTTCATGGTAAAAGAAGGCATTGTGCTTGGACATAAAATCTCAAAAGCCGGTCTTGAAGTGGACCGTGCTAAAGTGGATGTCATAGCCAAATTACCTCCACCTTCAACCGTGAAGGGTGTGAGAAGTTTCCTTGGTCATGCGGGCCTCTATCGTCGATTCATCCAAGATTTTTCTAAAATCGCTCGCCCGATGACCCACCTCTTGGAAAAAGATACTCCCTTTATCTTTTCCAAAGAGTGTCTTGAATCCTTCAATCTTCTTAAGGATAAGCTAACTAAGGCACCGGTCTTGGTTAACCCTAATTGGGAGCTACCTTTTGAATTGATGTGTGATGCTAGCGACTTTGCTATTGGAGCGGTTTTGGGCCAAAGATTGAATAAACACTTCCAACCAATCCATTACGCTAGCAAGACAATGACGGGGGCTCAATTGCATTATACCACTACCGAAAAAGAGCTTTTAGCTGTAGTGTATGCCTTTGAAAAGTTCCGCCCCTATCTTGTCCTTTCTACCACCATCGTTTATACTATACCGATCATTCCGTGTTGAAGTACTTGTTGACTAAACAAGATTCTAAGCCAAGACTTCTTCGTTGGGTTTTGCTCCTTCAAGAATTTAACATTGAAATTTGTGACAAGAAGGGAGCCGAGAAACCTAGCCGCGGATCATCTAAGTAGACTTGAGGATCCGTATCAAGGGGATCATCCGAACCATGAGATCAATGATTCTTTTCCCCTTGAGACCTTAATGTCTATAAATTCCAATCTTGATGACACCCCGTGGTTTGCGGACATTGCAAACTACTTAGCGGGTGGAATTCTCAAGGAAGGGTTAACGTCCCAACAAAAGAAAAAGTTCTTTAAAGATATTGAACATTATTTCTGGGACGACCCTTACCTTTTCAAACAATGTGCGGATCTTGTCGTTCGTCGATGTGTTGATGGGCCGACAGCTTTACAAATCCTTGATGCTTGCCATAAAGGACCCACCCGGGTGGTCACTTTGGTCCCAATTACACCGCGAAGAAAGTCTTCGACTCTGGATTCTATTGGCCCACCATTTATCATGACGCTCATGAAATGGTTTAAACGTTGTGATGCTTGCCAAAGGACAAGGGCAAGATCACACATAAAGACGAGATGCCTCAAAATTTCATATAATAATGTGAAATCTTTGATGTATGGGGTATCGACTTTATGGGGGCCATTTCCATCATCTAAAGGGAACAAGTACATCCTCGTAGCCGTTTACTACGTTTCCAAATGGGTTGAAGCTAAGGCTCTCCTAACGAACGATGCGAGGGTGGTTGTGAACTTTCTGATAGCAATCATTTGCTCGATTCGGTGTTCCTCGTGCTATCATCAGTGACCGCGAACTCATTTTTTGCAATGATCAATTTGCACGAGTCATGGCTATGTATGGTGTCAATCATCGTCATTCCATCGCTTATCATCCCCAAACCAATGTTCAAGCCGAGATTTCTAACCGTAGATTGAAGCGAATTCTGGAACGTACTGTGGGAGAGCATCGTGTCGCGTGGGACGATAAGTTAGACGATGCTTGTGGGCTTTCTGTACCGCATATAAGACCCCCGATTGGTTGTACACCTTATAATCTTGTGTACGGGAAAGCATGCCACCTCCCTATTGAGCTGGAACATAAGGCATACTGGGCCTTGAAGTGGGCTAACTTTGACATCAACAAAGTCGATGATCTTCGGAAGATTCAACTCAACGAACTTAATGAACTGAGGAATGAAGCTTACGAGAACTCATTGATCTACAAGGAGAAGAAAAAGATCATCCATGATGCAAGGATTAAGAAACGAGAGTTCCACGTTGGTGATCAAGTCTTACTTTTTTAACTCTCAGTTGAAGATCTTCTCGGGCAAGTTGAAGAGCCGCTGGTCTGGTCCATTCACCATCGCCAAAGTCTTTCCCTATGGCACCATTGAGCTTTCTCAGCCAAATGGCCCCAATTTTAAGGTGAATGGCCAGCGTGTGATGTTGTACTTTGGTTAGGACATCTCCCATGAGATGATTCCATCCCTCACCACGTTTCCCATGAACTAGTTTCCGGTCGAGTCAGGCTCGTGACTCGGTGAACAAAAACAAGCGCTTCTTGGGAGGCAACCCGTTGATCTATCCTTTACCGTTTTCATAATAAGTGTAGGGGGGAGCCCCGTATGTGTTTGTTGTCTTGTTTCTTCTTATGTGCATGGATTCAAGCTTCAAAGAGCACCTCGATGACTTTTGACGAACCGTAATCCCGTGTTCCCATCTTCCAGGTTCTATCCTAAACTGTCGTGATTCAATATTTCACATCTTATATGTTCACATTGAAATCACTGTAGTTGTCCTCTCCTTAGCAAGATTTAAACAACGTGCACAATGTCATAAGTGTAGGGGAGTTTACTCCCACATGCTTAAACATTGAGCACAATGTTTTTATCAAGTGTAGGGGGGACTTCTATCGAAGTAAGTGGTCTTTTCCATGAATTTGCCCTCATTTTAACCGGAAAATTTGATTTTTCGACATTTTTCAAAATTTTTAATCTATTTTGGCCTTGTAGTTTTCCTTTGTTATCGTTATTTACTTTCTTTGCTAGAATAAATTTTCAATAAAGTGGTTTTAAAATTTTTCAAAGTCGTGAATATTTTGACTCAACCCGAGTTTACTTATCTAAGTTTACTCTAGCTAATATCCTTAACGTGTTTAAGTCAAGTTTTGCTAGGCTTTTATATAGGGAGCTTTAAAACGCGAAAGTCTTAACTCTCACGGGTTAAGAACAAGAACTTTTCGCAAGCTCCTATAATTGATCCTAGAGAGTTGTTTATCAAGGGAACTTTAAATTCGATTTCTAAACTTGAAAAAGTCTAAGAATTTGCAAGATCCTGTAGATAGCTCGAAAACCCAAAACTTTGATTTAATTGGCTAAGCATCCATGAGTCTCATTCCTTGAGATTTTAAATTGAGGAGGAACAAGAGATGATAGGGTAAATTATAAGTTTGGTATTCTTTCGTGAGTTTATGTGAGTTGATTATAAGCCTATTCTTCCATCGCTTGTTAATAAATTTATCTGCAATAAATAAGGTTGTACGATTTGAAAAGTTACTTAGCTTCTAGCCCAAGATCGTTTAAAAGTTTCCCGGTATTAATTAGAGTTCATAGCCAAGGCATAACTTATTTAAGCGGGATGCGAAGATTGGCGAGTCCGAAAAGGCCCTAACAAGGCATGAGGGCTACATTTTGTTGCTAAAGATCCAAAAGTGATGTGAAGAATCATTATTCGAAAATCAATATGGGGAACGTGAAACTTGAGGATGATAAACGTTCATGGCTAATAAAACCCAATGTAAGTCTTTGATTTCATTACTTGTTTCTATATTTTTATTTTCCCTAAATGTTTAGTATTTAATAAAGGCCAAGGTGGGTTATTTATGATGGAAAATATAAACCGTGCTTTAAAATTAATGCATTGCATGAGGGCATTGCAATGGTCAAGTGTAGGGGATTTAATAAGTGTGAAAACACTTATCTTTTTACCACTAATTCTCAATAATAACAAGACCAAAACGTGTATTTTATGTCATAAAAGTCGGAATTATGCGTGGTTTGTGTTTTTATTGTGTTTTTAGGACCTAAAGATGAAAAAGGAAGAAAACACAGGCTTTCACGGGCTTTTATCGAAGAAAACGAGAAAAGACGAAGTCAAAAGATCAAGAGTGCAAAAAGAACGGAAGTCCAAGGGCCTATTCTGAAGATTTTATCGAAGAAAAAGTCTAAAAGACGGAAGGTTTAATGAAGTCGAAGAACTCAAGTCTAAATTATAGAAGAAAATTATTAAGACAAGTTCAAATCCCGAGACGACGTCGAGAAAATACAAAGATTTAAATCGAGTCGAGAAGAAAAGAAAGAAGGAAGCACACCACACATGCACTCCCCATTTTCCCTATAAATACCCTCCTAATCACATTAGGAGGGGGGGGTTAGCTAGTTTTAGTTTATTCATTTTTCTTTTCTAGTTCTTAGAGAGAGAAAGTTCCAAACTTTTTCTCACTAAGTTTCATATTTTCTTTCTTTTAATCTTTCAAGTTTAAGCTTTTTAATCATCTTTGTATTTGGATTTCATTAATCAAGTTCAAATTAAAGCTTTTTGTTCTTTACTCTCTTTCTACATTTCTTGTTTTTTGTTCACTTTTGATCCGAAACATCCTTGTTCCGCGATTGAGTTTGATGTTGTGTGGTTAGAGAGTTTATCTCCTTTTTCCTACATAAGCTCGCATACGTTTAAGCTATAAGCTCTTTATGCTTATTGGCTTATTTGTATTTTTGGCTTATTTACTTCTAAGCTTTTTAAAGAGTTTTATCATTTTATGTTCGGGTTTAAAGAGTTTTATCATTTTAAAGAGTTTTATCATTTTAAGTGCTTTTCATAGTTACTGCTTATTCATTTAAGCTTATTTTCTCTTTGGACGCCATTTCCATCTTCGAAGGGTTTTTACCTTGGTACGATCTCTTAGCTTAGATCGCACAGATTGCGATCCATTTGTTTTTCCCTGGTACGATCCACACCACGATTACCCATTGCGATCTGTGGGTGCGATCTTTGTACGTTTTCTTGTTACAATCTCATTGAGTGTGATAATTATGTTACGATCAGAAACTGCGATCAAAGACCACGATCACTTGTTGCGATCGTGGTTGCGATCCGTGAGTACGATCAAGCTGTCCCATCGCATCGAGTGCATCTAACTCCTTGGTTGCGATCGCATTGAGTGCGATCTGGAATTACTATTTGAGTGCGATCACATTACGATCGGACTTAGGATTTGTTTTGTTTTCCTTAGATTTTAAATTTAATCTTTCTCGCCTTTTGTCTTAGTTTACTTTTTACTAAGTTTTCAAGTCTTTAATCATTTACATTTTGATTTCCAAAGATTGCATTAGCTTATTTTTAGTTTTAATTTTTAAAAGCTTTCAAATTTTACTCAACGACAATTATTTGCTTATAGTTTAAAAATAGATAATCAAACAAACCTTTTAATTTTCCACCAAGAACAATTGAGTCGCACTTTCCACCAATAATCAATTCGAAAAGATCGGAATAACGAACTTTGCATAACTAAGTAAAATCTAGTTATTAATACCCGACATACACCCATTGTGAGTTGGACATGTCTTTTAGGTTTAAGGTTGCCTATGATGACAAACCTAACATTACAAAATACCCGGCCCGTGAAACCTGAAATGATTGTTGAAATTAGGATCTGATTATTGACTGCCGGTAGTGGGCAGGAGGTTATGTGAATATGAAATGTAGATCTTGAAGTGCAGGCGAAGTTATGCCAAAAATTTTCACCTTGGAAAAATGAATTGATGATCTGAAAGATCATGGGAAATAAGTCCCCGTTGTATGGGACCATTGAGATGATGTAAAAAGTTGGTTTGAAAGGCATATAAGCTGGATCTACCCTAGGACTTCAAGGGTTGCGTGAATTATGTTTCGTATATCGAACTTGATAAAATGTCTATCAAGTGAAAATCTGATTACTTCTTGATGAATTTTGGATCGGCAAAAAGTTGCATTCATCAAAAACCCGTGAACATCATGGATAGAGAAAGTAAGTCAACATTAAACCTGATCGTATTCCCGTAGTTATGTTTGATGAAACTCGCGTATTGTAATGAATTACACTTGAGGGAAAAGACCAAATGTGGAGGAAATACCCACATGGCTCTAACTCTATAAGAAGCGAGTTGTAAGATAAATCGATCTTTGAGGACAAAGATCCTGTTTAGGGGTAAATGCTGTGACAATCCGTCAATTTATGGTCGATATTTTATTCTCAAGTATTATTTAAAACCATTATTTTAATGTTATATTATGAACTCACTCATTTTTGGAAGAAATTTGGATTTACGTCTTGAAGTAGCATCGACTACGTCTAAACCGGAGGACTCGACGTTACGTGCTTACATTTACATACACCGTTTTTTGTGACAGTCCTACATTTCAGGAAAATAAATTTAATCGTGAATATTATTTTTGAATTTAAATTTGTGTTGGTTCATAAACTCACAAATTTACGAGAAGAGATTCGGACTTACGTGCATAATTTAACGTCCTTTACGACTAAACCGGAAACCCTCGGATTACGAATTTACGTTTTTGAACTCCGTTTTTGATGAGACAATTTTTATTAGATTTGTTTTGTGCCGTTGATTCATAATTTATAAAAATGTTTTTCGTAAAACGACCCGAGGGCACGCAAATCAAGGAAACTAGAATCGAGGAGTACCCGTAAATAAATGGGGATGAGACAAAACCACTTTTTCCCCACCCCCACTCACGGACGGCTAAAGCTTAAGCCACAACACCTTTGAGGTGTCAAGCTTACAAATTAAGCTAGGACACATGTCTTAGTTTACTTGCAAACTAGCAACTTGATCAAAAACCACTCACACCAAACCATTCACTCATTTCAACTCATGCAAACCACCAAAAATCTCTCATCTTTCCCCCATTGCCGTCCCACTCTCACAACAAAACACCCATTTGATCTTGATTCAACCATAAATCATATGTTATTTACACATATGATGAAAACCTTTTTAAGCTCTATTGATTGCTGGTGATTTTAACATCAAAAGAGAAGATTTGTTAGTGTCCTAGGGCTGATTTTCCATAAGGAGTTATTGAAGATAGGTGATCTTGAAGTTAGTTTTGGTGTAACCCAAGTGTTGTCATCAAAAGTCAAGTTATAATAATGGTTGGTAAACAAGATCATCCTTCCCATTTTCATTGTTATTTTTGTAAATGTAAATTTGTATTTTCTTTCTTAATGTATATGTATATGATTATATATGATGATAAAAATATTATGTGGGGATCATGTGTTAATAAAATTGGTTAAAAAGATTGAAAACTACATGTAAAAATGGTTAAATCATGCTTAAATTAGTAGGCTGTATAAAAACAGTAAAGAACCTTATGTTAAATGGTTAAAATGGCATGGATCAATTAATATACAGTAAGTTATAAAACTTGTACATATGTGAGAGTTGGTCACACAATGGAATCCTTAAAATGAGTGAGATATGATCAAAACAATATTGAAGTTAAAATTTGAGTAGTCTATTTTGAGTGAGATATGATGAATTAATATACAGTAAGTAATAAACTTGGTTAAAAAGATTGAAAACTTATGTTAGCTAAATCTGAGTTAATTGTAGCACATAATATGTAGTTTGTGTCACCCAGAAATGAGCTTCTATCTCCTTGTATAACTCAATATATGGTAAAAATGGTGAAAGTAAAAATAATTATCAGATTTGTAAAATAAAAGTATATAGTATAATACTAGCACTCAAGTTAATATAATATAAAATGTATACCTATGTAACAACCCAAAACCTTGGTCATTATTTATTTATATTTTTACGTGTATTTTTGAAATTTTTGACGAGGTTGATTGTCATGACGATTGGTGATTTGATTTGGATGATGTTGAAAATTATATTTTTACGTTTTGACGAGTTGCGAGGATTATTAGTGATGACGATATCAACGGATGCCCGAGAAATTTTACGTTTTATTTTAAACATGTCGATGTTTAATATTTTGACGTTTTTATTTTAATGTCGTATTAAGTCGTGTCGGGACTATGTAATATCATATTTTGTGTGCGTTTTAAGTTTTGAGAAGCATTTTTATGAAACCCGAGACCCGTAAATATTTTCAAAGATGACTAATAGTCATTTCCCGCTTTTTAACAAAATATTTGCACTTTGCTCCACAAGAATCACAATTGACAAAAACTACCCTAAACTTTCCCCATATAAATTGGAAAAATAAACACACATAACACAAACAAAATTCTACTAGACACAAAATTCTCTCCCATCCCTCCTCTCTTGCTTAATTTGTCACCTCCACCACCCTAAACACCCCTTGATTTTCAAAATTTAACTTGAATCTCTTAAAAGCAATGAAAGACCCATTCCTAATTCTTGATTCTCATCACATTGGTATAAAAATTTCTTACATGCAAGAACATTTTTGAAAAACCTATTTTTTAGATGAAAATCATATGTTTTGATCTTAAATTGTTGTTATAGGTGTTTATGTGCTTATATATCATTTTTAATGATTGCATGTTAAAAAATTTTAGTTGGGTTTTTTATGATTTGATCATCTAGGATGATTTTGTCTGTTATGATTGAATGTATTAATAGTAGGATGATTATAGTGGTAAAAACGGTGTTAAAATGTGGTGAAAAATTGATTTTGAGTGATATTTAAAGATGTATTTTATAAAAGATTATTAAACTTAATTTTCTGAAAATATGAGTTTGAGTTTGAGATGAACTAACTAGATATTATTGTAGAGGATGTTTTTAGCTTCGTTTTGGTATAAGGTAGAGCTTCTAGCTCCAAACGAGCGAAAAGTTACGTTAGTTTGATTATTCGTGTACCGGGAGACGAGTATCGTCACGATATATAATTGTTGTCGATATTTGGATCGAATCCCGGGGACTATAAAAAGGATTTTGAAATGTGTCAAGTACTCATGATAAGTGTTAAGTATGAGGATGTCGAGTTCATTTACAAAGTTGAGTGT
Organism: Glebionis coronaria; assembly: GCA_025667525.1. Taxonomy (NCBI): domain Eukaryota; kingdom Viridiplantae; phylum Streptophyta; class Magnoliopsida; order Asterales; family Asteraceae; genus Glebionis; species Glebionis coronaria. Next base: position 317,001,914 of record CM046879.1, on the reverse strand, counting down.
CGGTTTTGTAAACCGAGAAAAATAAATGAGTTAAAAGACTGTATGAGTTGTTGACGTAAAACTGTCCGGTTTTTGTAGTTCAAAGATGTGTCAGGCAGGGAACTTTAAATGTAAAATCTTTTGATGGACTTTTAGCAGGTCTTTCTATATATAGTAAGTGATATCTCTGATTAGTATCATAAGAATTTGACGTGTTTAAGTGGGGTAAATGAGCTTGTACATTTAGTGTGTACCGGCAGATTTTTATCGAAAGAATTAACTAATAGAATAAACATATAGAATGGAGTGAAAGGTCACTTGTATTGTTTTCATTTTGGGTTGGTTGTGATTTTATGATTTTGAGTTTGATGTTACTAAGTATGGATTTTACTCGAGTTTATTATTGATGAACGCGCCTTATTTGATAGGTTGCTGTTTTTGTGTTTATCGGGCATCAACTATCGTCGAAGATCGTCTTGCTACTGCTATTACTCCAGGTGAGTCTATAGCCTCACTTTTTTAATTGTTTTGAATAACTTTAAAACCCGCGAGGGGGATACATGCTATTTGAAAGTAAAATAAACACAAGTCATGATTGATTGTTTGGACATGAATGTTGTCTTTGTTGCCTTTGTTGTTTTGAATTGTATAAGTACCTAAATTGCAAAAGTCCCTAAATTCATGAGTCGTTAACTATCTTCTGACTTGATGTTGTGAGTTGGGAATAGCAGCTTATTCTAATAATAGTACTATTGGGCTGACGACCCTATCTGAGACCAGAGCTTTACGTTGAGTAACCTTTGGGAAGGATAATTTTACGAGAATAGAATTGGTATTCTTGCAATTGATACACTAGTAGGGGCACTGGATTTCATCTTGTCATGCTGGCAGTAGGCGTGGGTGACTAAGTTAATGCGTCGGTGTCATGAGCTTAATACAATTCAATAGCTATTGCTATATGCCAGATTACCAGAATAATAGATTGTATGATCAGCAATTCTATTAAATGATCTTGATTGATTTTTCTCTTGTGTTCAAATGTTGATTTGGTAAACCTATAGACTCGCTCAACCGTTGTGTTGATGATTTTAAGCATGTATTTCAGGTATTTGAAGTGGATCGCTGTTGGAGCTTGCTGGAGAAGGATTGCGGGATTGCTTTTGTAGTAATTTGGTCTAAAATAGATTTCTTTCCCTATTGTCATAAACATACAGTAAATGGCCAAGTATTTTGGTAAAAGGCTTGTTGTTTTGATTAAGATCCTAGGGGAACCTGTACGCTACTCTGATATATTTTAAACAAATTTTACATGGGATTGAAGGTTTTAGACATTGATTTAAATTATTTCCATATTTATTCCTAAATATACTGTTTTTTGGGTTGTTTGAAGAGTTTGTGAAATAAAGTTTGTGAATAACACCCACTTGTGTATTTCCATTGCGCAATGTAAATTGGGGGTGTTAGAGATTGGTAACCAGAGCTTTTTAGTTATAGCGAATTAGGTCGATTTTTGAAAATGTCCTAATCTATAACTTTGGTGTCAAAAGTATTTTATAAAAGCAACGCAACTTCTCTACAAGGTTCCGGTAAAATTATTTATTTTTGTTATGCTTTGTTATTATAGATGTATCCCTTATAATTGTTTTGAATTCTTGAGTATTTATTAAGTAAATACTGCGATGAGGTATTGGTATTAATGAAAGGACGTGGAGTGCTTTCATCATAATTTCATTATAATTTCATCATAATTTCATTTTTATGAGTATTGTATAATTATCATTTGCATTGCATTGCATTGCATCGCATACATATATATTTGGCATACGTAAATCATTTGCATTTGCATGACTATGCATTGCATATATATTTTTGAATAGTGACCTTATGTACTTTTGAATTTTCCGTGATTTCAAAAAATGTCTGACATACCGTATTACGTCAAAAATGGAGGATTTGTTGTAGGTTAACGGAGTTTGCAGTATTAGCGAGTAGGTGATCATAAGAATTCAGGTGGATGGTTAGATTATGAGGATGATACGGATGATAAGAAGAATGTTATGGAATCTGATAGTGATAATTATATGACTGAGAGTGAAGTTGGAAGAACTGAGATTAGAGCTGAAGTGAGAAGTTATGGGCTGATTTTGAGAAGTATCAGAAATAGATAGATAGCTTCGCAGGTTAAGTGAATATGTAGCTCATCTTGGGCCGTATCTTGAACCACATTGGAAGTTTCAGGATAGTGAGGTGTATGTTGATTCTCATTATATGATAGATCCGCCGTGTCAAGGAGGGAATCTGAGGTATGGATTTAAGAATCCACCGTGTTTTGATCCAAAAGGGAGGTGCTGCAAGTTAGGACCAGATGAAGATGAAGCAGGGATGAGCCAAGTTGGAGAAAGTGATGGACCACATCCTATGGAGTGATGTAGTGATGGATTTTTGTTGTATTTCAGTTTATGTATTGTTGTGTTGTATTTGGATTATTTAGATGCTGTGAGGTAGTTTTGTGATGGATTATTATTGTTGTTGTTTAGGATGATAAGGGTAAGTGACACTAGTGACAAGATTTTGTTGCGATTTTCACGGATTTATGGATGAAATCTACTATTACCCTTTAGTATTTTGATGTGTTTTTGTTATCTTCTCTTTTGTGAGATGATTGTGGAATTTAGTTAGTATTGTGTTGTTGGCGCATGTAGTATTCATGATATATCTTGATGAAAAGATCATATTCTTTCTATCTCGATGTGTATACTTATCAAGTTTCTTTCTACTGTTATCACATGGAAAGAGTTGAGTGAGATATGTTTATGTCATTAGCAGGGATTCCTGTGTGACTGAGTATCTTGAAATATGTCTCCAAAGGTTGTCAACCATTAGGGTAGATTATATGATTATGGGAATAGTTGTTAGATTGTTTGAAGCTGGTAGTGCTGAGATTGAAGATGCTGCTGTTTCAGTTGCAGATGCTGCTGAGATTGAAGATGCTGCTATTCCATTTGGAGATGCTGCTGCTATTCTGCAAGATTTTAAAAGGATGTATGTGTGTTAGATTCTTAGTAATGAGAAGAGATGCGGTGAAGAGTGTCGTACGGATATTGATGGTAATTGGAAATGTGCAACTATATGGATAAGTTCGGGTAACTGATGGATGTTTGATATATCAATAGTCATTCGGGAATGTTCAACTAGACGAAAAGAAATAGTAATTTAAGGATTGATCCTGATTCGAAATTAAGTATGGCAGAAAAGGGTAAAGGAACGATATTGTTGCGAATGACAATAAGGAATAGGAATTTATTTCCTCTAATAGAAGGTAAACTTGGAATTTAATTGTCTAAGATAAGAAGAAATGGTATTCAAGCAGTTACTATGAATCGGGTAAGCAGGAGGAAGTATGATGTGTAGATCACATATATTTTATACTAGTTAAGTAATTATCTATTTACTTGAAGTAAGTATGGACTAGCTGAAGGTCGAGCTGCTAAAGGAATAACAAGGAGTGTAGTATAGGAATTGGTATTTCTGTGGTAGTGAAATGTTTTCATTTCAGTAAAGGAGATTGAATAAAGGAATTCTTCAGATAATGGAAAATCAATATGAAGGGAATGTTGCTGCTATTACAGCTTATATTTTGGAAAAGGTGATAAGATTTGAGATTTAGATGTAGTAATTTGTATATTCTTATTTGGTAATCATTGAGTTAGAATTTTATTGAATTTATGAAAGTGTTATTGAGGATATATTCAGAATTGAAGATGTCAGATCTTAGTTGACCTGGGGACGAGAAATCAACAAGAATTTGCGATTGGTTGAAATGAGAAATTAATCGACGGAAGGATTATTAATAACTATATATATATATATATATATATATATATATATATATATATATATATATATATATATATATATATATATATATATATATATATATATATATATATATATATATATATATATATATATATATATATATATATATATATATATATATATATATATATATATATATATATATATATATATATATATATATATATATATATATATATATATATATATATATATATATATATATATATATATATATATATATATATATATATATATATATATATATATATATATATATATATATATATATATATATATATATATATATATATACATACATATATATATATATATATATATATATATATATATATATATATATATATATATATATATATATATATATATATGTATATATATATATATATATATATATATGTATATATATATATATATATATATATATATATATATATATATATATATATATATACATATATATATATATATATATATATATATATATATATATATATATATATATATATATATATATATATATATATATATATATATATATATATATATATATATATATATATATATATATATATTAAGGAAATATTTTCTGAGCTTATGGAATTAAGAAGTATAGCGCAATTAACTGAACTAGAGTTGTGAGAAAGTTAACCAGGATAAGAATGAATATCATAGGATATGATAAATAAAGGTAGAAAGAATTAAATTAGAATGTTGTTGAGCATTGAGTACTGATTTCAGGGAGTAATCAGTGGAAATTCTATTTGACGATTTTATTGGTCAATGAGGAGAAGGTATGTAGGAGGAAACTATAATAGGTCGAATTTTCTGTGCGCTTTACTAATAGTAGTCGGAAAAGAATGAGAAGATGAGTTAGTACTTAAGAGTATTATGTGATTGTTCTGCAGGAATCGTAGAGTTCACTGTCGTCTTGGGAAAAAGGAAGCTTTGTGTTAGCTTAGTGATAGGAGTTATACAATCTGATTGTATATTTTGTTATATGGCATTATCAGGAAATTGAAGATGGTAATATGATTGATTGTAAGGATTGGCAGATGAGACAATAAGGATAATCTGATTTGACTGGAAGGGTAAGTTATCAGAGAAGTGATAATGTAAGTAAGTAAAGAAGCTGGATGTTTTTCGAATAAGATGATGGATGTGAGGTTGAACAAACTGAGCACCAAAAATCGGTATCCATTACTGATTGTGAATGTTTAGTGTGATGAATAGATGATTGAAGGAAAGAAAAGTATTCCCTAACAATTGGAAAATCTTTATTAAAAAGGAATGGTGCGTGAAATTCTTTGGATATGAATTTTAGTTGGAGTAATATAGATGTTTTAGAATGTGCGATCTATGGCTGAAGTGATCGTGAAAATCTGACTAGATTGAAACGATTGAGGCTTTGTCGATACCGACGAAATCGACTGAAGCTTGTCAATTCCTTTTTTTGGGTAAAGGGGACTATCCCCGGTAAATTATATTACACCAAAAAACGTTGAAGTACAATCGGATGTAGGTGAAGTCCTATCATCACGGCCCGTTACATGGGCAACAACTAGCACATACACAATATGCACTTACCAAAACCATACATAAGAGTGACATGCCACTCTTATGACTAAGAAATAAATTGAAAACTGTTACATACTAAATTAAATTACAAACCTAAGTTTCCAACATATAGAACAAAAATAGCACTCTTTCCGTCTTAGGATAAGATTGTCGAGGGACGTACTAAACCGCTACAAGAAAACTCGAACCAGCCAAATGATTCGAGGGCACACAACCCAAAGTCATGTGAGTTGTATCACACGTACTTAATCCACATGACCACCACTTTGAAATATGTTATCTAAATAAAAGATAAACTAGTCATGCGAGATTTCCTCCGTGATTATTGCATGAATTCAACACCATTGATGATCATTACACGTGACCACCACATGGCTCAATTAACCAACATGTGAATCGCACATGTACTGCCAAATACGTCGGTGCAGCAAGAAAAACATGGCAAGGCTCTTATACGGAAGCAAGAACCATCAGCCGATGAGCAGGATCCACACCAGCTAAAACCACAGGCCGAATAGCTACCCCTTCGTCATGAACTTCCTTAGGGGTTTCGACCACACAGCCACCTCTCTCGTAACCTAAAATCGACGTCCCCAAGGACTGAAAAACGCAGCATAGAAGCCGCACTTAGTCATATTGTATCACCAATTAGAAATAACTTTGTCATGTTGGTTAAATCCTAACTGGATTACAACCTCGATCGATCACGGGTGGGTACAAACCCTAACTCACATCATCCCTAACCGGGAAGGATCGTGTTACTACCAAAATAATCTTGAACAACCAAAGTAACCATGACAGCATACCACTTGTCAATTCCTTTGTGTAAGTTGAGTATTATCGGAGGTTTATCAGGAGGTTTTCACCGATTGTCGAACCAATGATAAAGCTGACAAAGAAGAACTAAATGTGTGAAATCTATTCATATATTTAAGTTATGGTTTGAGATCTGATTTTGTAGTTGACGAAGTTGTTTATGAAAGCTGAGGATAGATTGAAGTTCTGTGTCTGTATAGTTAGTATTGGAGAAATCTGAAGGAATTATAGAGCTACGATGCTGATATTTGGATAATATCAAGTGGAAAGGAAAGTAATAGTTGTGTGTTGACTTGGATAAAGAAGTGTAACGGGGTTTATATGATCACGAGATTTGACATTGTGGTACTTGTTTTAGGATTGTAAAGTATTACTTGTATGGAATCAAGTATGAAGAAAATAAGAATAACAAGGACTTGTTTATAAATGCCATTTGGGGATTTTAAAGGAAGGAGTTACGGATTACCTAATGACGATTGGGAAATAATAATCGGTAAATTTTAGATGGGATATGTTATAGTTCTGTATTACGAAGTATGTTTCAAATTATGAAGGATGAGTGTAGATACTTTCACTATCAACTAGTGAGTATTTAGTAAGAAGGAGAAGGAAAAAGGGTTTATACAGTTTCTGAAGTAATTGAGAATTGACTCTTGAGTTTGAGATATTTGGAATATTGGTAACAACAAGCAGAATGGATGGAATGTAAAGAACCTTAGAATTAAATTGATAAACTAATGGAAAAGGAATGCCAAAGAAAGAAGATCAATAGATTGTTGGAAATTTTGAAATAGAATGGTAATAGAAATGGGAGAGTTGAGATGTATGTTTTTGTGGGACAAAAACGGTTATTGTAATTATCTAAATTTTTCTCCTATTATATCAGAGAGTGTGTTAAGAATGCAAGGACCAGTGGTGAATGAATTGTTCAGATCAAAGAGAGAATTTAATTATTTTTAGAAGTGCTGAGAGTGTCGCATGTAGTATTGAAGGAATTTTACAAGTTGAAGTATTGATACAGCTTATTCCAGAACCAAACTGTATTACGAAATCAGACTACAAGTTATAGAACTTGGGATAAATAAGAGGTGTTACGATATCAGGAAGTGATCTGACCATTATACATTTAAAATTTGAATATATGAGACTAACGGAGTTATTTAAACAGTATATGATATGAGGAAGATGTAATAATGTACTATGGAAGGTACAGTAATTCAGTGATCTAGCAAGCACTACACTCGGGACATAGAGATTGTTAAAATGAAGGAAGGTGGAAGATGAGTATAGAAAGTATATAAGTGACTTGTCAGATTTATGGATAATCTCATTATGTATAGTTTGAGTGTAACCTCAAGACATAGAGGCAGAGTAATTTTTGAATACTGGAAATCGCTGTGATAAAGTATGAGTATTGATTAAGCTTTGAAAATATTATATGTAACCTAGAGATTGAGATTGACTTTTCAATATTAGAGATTTTTATAGAAAGTGTGAAGAATTGAGTTAAGAAGGAATATTGCATATTTTTGGAAGGCAATGGACAAAGTGAAAGGATGAATTGAACGATGGTAATTGAACTTGGTATCAATCACATCAACATATAATTGAAACTTGGGATGGTGATATCTTAAATATATCACTATGAGGACTAATGGAACCTAGTGAAGATGAAATCTTTATGCGATGATAAACGTCATATCAGTAGTTAAGAGGTGTAATTTGAGAACTTACCAAGTCGTGGGTCAAGCTGTCAGAGTATTGGGGCAGGAATGAAACTGAGAAAGTGATGAAGAAGGAGTATGAATGATGAAGGAATATTAGCATTATAGAAGATGAAATTGAAAGTTGAAGTGTAATAATAGTTGTGGATATGGTGATATCATAAGAATTGAGTTGGACTGGTGTGAAAGACGTGAGTATCTCTTGAGAATAAGAGGTCACGTTAACTCTAGAAGTGAGGAAGTGCGAGTGTGAGGCGGGTTGAGCGCCAGGACGTCTCTCTCTTTTAGGAGGGTAGGATGTAACAACCCAAAACCGTGGTCATTATTTAATTATGTTTTTACGTATATTTTTGAAATTTTTGACGAGGTTGATTGTCATGACGATTGGTGATTTGATTTGGATGATGTTGAAAATTATATTTTTACGTTTTGACGAGTTGCGATGATTATTAGTGATGACGATATCAACGAATGCCCGAGAAACTTTACGTTTTATTTTAAACATGTCGATGTTTAATATTTTGACGTTTTTATTTTAATGTCGTATTAAGTCGTGCCGGGACTATGTAATATCATATTTTGTGTGTGTTTTAAGTTTTGAGAAGCATTTTTATGAAACCCGAGACCTATAAATATTTTCAAAGGTGACTAATAGTCATTTCCCGCTTTTTGACAAAGTATTTGCACTTTCGTCCACAAGAATCACAATTGGCAAAAACTACCCTAAGCTTTCCCCATATAAATTGGAAAAATAAACACACATAACACAAACAAAATTCCACTAGCCACAAAATTCTCTCTCCTCCCTCCTTTCTTGCTTAATCCGTCACCTCCACCACCCTAAACACCCCTTGATTTTCAAAATTTAACTTGAATATCTTAAAGGCAATCAAAGACCCATTCCTAATTCTTGATTCTCATCACATTGGTATAAAATTTCTTGCATGCAAGAACATTTTTTAAAAACCTATTTTTTGGATGAAAATCATATGTTTTGATCTTAAGTTGTTGTTGTATGTAGGTGTTTATGTGCTTATATCATTTTTAATGATTGCATGTTAAACAATTTTAGTTGGGTTTTTTTATGATTTGATCATCTAGGATGATTTTGTGTGTTATGATTGAAAGTAATAATAGTAGGATGATTATAGTGGTAAAAATAGTGTTAAAATGTGGTGAAAATTTGATTTTGAGTGATATTTAAAGATGTATTTTATAACAGATTATTAAACATAATTTTCTGAAAACATGAGTTTGATTTTGAGATGAACTAACTAGATATTTCTGTAGAGGATGTTTTTAGCTTCGTTTTGGTATAAGGTAGAGCTTCTAGCTCCAAACGAGCGAAAAGTTACGTTAGTTTGATTATTCGTGTACCGGGAGACGAGTATCGTCATGATATATGATTGTTGTCGATATTTGGATTGAATCCCGGAGACTATAAAAAGTATTTTGAAATGTGTCAAGTACTGATGATAAGTGTTAATTATGAGGATATCGAGTTCATTTTCAAAGTTGAGTGTCAGTTTTGTAAACGGAGAAAAATAAATGAGTTAAAAGACTATATGAGTTGTTGACGTAAAATTGTCCGGTTTTTGTAGTTCAAAGATGTGTCGAGCAGGGAACTTTAAATGTAAAATCTTTTGATGGACTTTTAACAGGTCTTTCTATATATAGTAAGTGATATCTCTGATAGACGAGGTTAAGTGGGGTAAATGAGCTTGTACATTTAGTGTGTACCGGCAGATTTTTATCGAAAGAATTAACTAATAGAATAAACATATAGAATGGAGTTAAAGGTCATTTGTATTGTTTTCATTTTTGGTTGTTTGTGATTTTATGATTTCGAGTTTGATGTTACTAAGTATGGATTTTACTCGAGTTTATTATTGATGAACGCGCCTTATTTGATAGGTTGCGGTTTTTGTGTTTATCGGGCATCAACTATCATCGAAGATTGTCTTGCTACTGCTATTACTCCAGGTGAGTCTATAGCCTCGCTTTTGTAATTGTATTGAATAACTTTAAAACCCGTGAGGGGGATACATGCTATTTGAAAGTAAAATGAACACAAGTCATGATTGATTGTTTGGACCCGAATGTTGCCGTTGTTGCCTTTGTTGTTTGAATTGTATAAGTACCTAAATTGAAAAAGTCCCTAAATTCATGAGCCGTTAACTATCTTCTGACTTGATGTTGTGAGTTGGGAATAGCCGCTTATTCTAATAATAGTACTATTGGGCTGACGACCCTATCTGAGACCATAGCTATACGCTGAGTAACCTCTGGGAAGGATAATTTTACGAGAATAAGAATTGGTATTCTTGCAATTGATACCCTAGTAGGGGAACTGGAATTCATCTAGTCATGCCGACATTAGTCGTGGGTGACTAAGTTAAGGGGTCGCTGTCATGAGCTTAATAAAATTCAATAGCTATTGATATATTCCAGATTGCCAGAATAATAGATTGTATGATAAGCAATTCTATTAAATGATCTTGATTGATTTTTCTCTTGTGTTCAAATGTTTATTTGGAAAACCTATAGACTCTCTCAACCGTTGTGTTGATGATTTTAAGCATGTATTTCAGGTATTTGAAGTGGATCGTTGTTGGAGCTTGCTGGAGAAGAATTGCGGGATTGCTTTTGTAGTAATTTGGTCTAAAACAGATTTCTTTCCCTATTGTCATAAACATACAGTAAATGGCCAAGTATTTTGGTAAAAGGTTTGTTGTTTTGATTAAGATCCTAGGGGAACCTGTACGCTACTCTGATATATTTTAAACAAATTTTACTTGGGATTGAAGGTTTTAGACATTGATTTAAATTATTTCCATATTTATTCCTAAATATACTGTTTTTGGATCGTTTAAAGAGTTTGTGAAATGAAGTTTGTGAATAACACCCAATTGGGTATTTCCGCTGCGCAATGTAAATTGGGGGTGTTAGAACCTAAAACCCACTAACTTATATATTACATATAAATAAGTATGTACTTTAATAAATAAAAGGGACATTTTATAAAAATGGCAAATTGATAAGTTATAAGTTATAAAACTAAAAGCATAAGTTTTACGTCTTTTCGGCTAAAACCGATAAATTAACGTTTTCGCCAATTAAAACTTAGATGGTCGGACCCGTCTAATGTAAACTTTTTATAACTCATATACAGATGTATAAGTACATATTACAAGTAAAAACCGATAAAAACCCGAGCTTTATAACATATGGACATTAACGGGCCAAAGTAGCCTTATTGGACTATTAGCCCAACTAGATTGGCTAAACACTAATGGACTTACTCATTGGGCTTAACCCACTTGGGCCCAACACATGAGTATAGGCCTGATATTAAAAGTATAAATGGACTAATATAAAGAGTTAAACTCTTAATGGGCTTATTGGGCCTTAATATGAAATTGGATTGAAACTAGTGTAACTAGTCAAAAACTTGACTAACACATAACACTATAATGTGAATGAAGATATAAAAACACATTTGATCATCATCATACTTATAGTATCATCATATATATACATAGCCATTGCTTTTATAAAGTCATTGGACAAGAGTCTAAGACGAGTATATTTGTCTAGGTTTCCGTGATTGAGGCACGTACCGTACATCCAAATCGTCGATAACCCACCTTCCCCAAATCAACGTGAGTTCATAGCCTCACACTCTTTTAAATGTTTTTATGAAATGTTTTATAAACCCGCGAGGGAGATAACATGTTAGTTTTAATAAAATAGGACACCAGTTGTCCCGATTGTTAGTTTATTGATTTGGACCCGAATGATTATATGACCCGATGTATGAAATGAAATGGATTATTATTAGTTAGGTTATGTCACTAAAAGTCCCATTAGCATGAATTGTGAACTACCGGGATTTGGTAGACGCTTATGCATATAATAGTACTATTTGGGGAAGATCACCCCAGTTCGCGCCTTTACGGTTGATCCCTGTCGTGCCACATTGATTGGTAAGCGTATTTATGTATGAGAAGATTTATATAAGCGTGATTATTGTGACGACATGCGGTTTTATATGGGAAAATTATTTCGGGTTAGCTACCCGTGGTTTGTTATAGTAAGGTAGCAATGTCACGCGGCTTATAATAATCCAATAACGAAAATACTGCTATACGCATTGAATTACAATATATTGCCTGACTAGCAATACGGGGTCTTATTATTGATATTATGTTCGTGTTTTGGTTTTACATAACCATTTTCTTATAACGGTTTTTATTGAACTCTATACAACGTTATAAAACGTATTGTATGATGTTTTTACGACAATGGTTCGTATAAAGGTTTTGAAGGCTGAAGCCCATATTATGATTTACGACTAAGAGTGGTATAAAATGTCCTTGGACTATTTTATGGCCTACTACAAAGATTTGTACAAAATGATTTTTGGTAATAATTTTATACCGATGATATATTAATGGTCTATTAAACTCTATTAATTCACTCGGCGTTTTCGCTGACCTTTTCTTTTAACATGTTTTATCTCAGGTACTTGAAGGTAATTCTCGGGAAGACGACAAGAATTTATGTCCCGCACTTAAATAACAATATCCATTCAAATAATTTGTAAAATTGTATGAAATACTATGACTTGGGATGTAACACCCCACTTGGATAAATGGACCGTTACGTGTATTTATGGCGTGTCATCAAAGCATGCAGGGCAATGTATTAAACATTAATTGACCATACGGAAATACCGGAATCAAACATCGGTAGTCCCAACATAAGCTCAAAATATAAAGATTTAAATACTGAAAGAAAAGGACAAAACAGTGTCCAAACAACCAAAGTAATGTAATGTGTGCATAAAAATAAAGGAGTATGGATAGCTCCCATCCAATGCACGTACTCTCTTAGAAGTCCTAAGATCGTCCCTGTGTACCTGCCGTTTGGAAACATGAAAGGAAACTAAGGCTGAGCATGACGCTCAGTGAACGGATAAAAACATGATAAGAATGCACTGAAAGAAATGGAATAAATGACAAACAATGAAGCTATGAGACTGATATGTAAACATGTGGTAGTACCCTGTATAAAATCTGAGGAACCTGGTTTATAAATACTGAAACTGGATTATTAACTATTAAATCTGAAAACATGCATTTACTGTATTTTAATTGTCAGAGCTTATATAGGTCACGTGTTGTAACAACCGTGCATGAATAACTGGAGGGGTGACCTCGTCATGCTGTAGAGGGGTGACCTCTAAATAACTGTAGAGGGGTGACCTCTAAATACTGTGCTGGGTGGAGGGATCAGCTCCAATGTGAAGGATGTAGAGCACACACCACATTCACCATGATAACTTGTAAACTGATAAGCCTAGGATGCATCCATACGCCCCACTAAACATATATATAAAAATGGCCAAACTGAACATGAGTGGGACGATGCAGGATATCACTCTCCTGCATGTGAGTCACGACACCGGTGCCTCTAGTGCCGTGGTTACGGTACCTCCGTAACTAGTACATAAACTGGTCGTGCTTGTATATAATGCTCAGGCAACTTATTTAGTTTTTAACATGATTTCTGATAAGCTTAAACACATACGGGGAAAAACATTTGGTTGCAGACGGGGAATCCTAATCATGCATAGAAAGGAAGTCCTTACTGAAAGGACGGAAAATCCGTACCTCGTGTCCAGTAACTGACTGTAAGAATACAAGTAGAACTCCTACTCAGACTTCACGCGAGCTACATAAATAAAACGCGAATAAGCTAACTGATATCCGTCTATTTAATTTACTGTTCTTATTGGCTTCTCATTTATTTATTTTATTTCTGAAATTTTGTACGTATATTAACTGATAAATCTGATCTTATAATAATTCCTTTTAATGTATTATCGTTCTATATTAATTACGGTACAAGCGTATTTCTGACGCTATAGTAACTGTATTAAGTATCCTGCTAAAAAAATAGAAAGATTCTTAAATAAGAAAGTTCCCAAAATAATTTAATTCATTTAATAAAATTATACCCTTTTAAAATAATAAAGAACTATCTTAATTTAATACATTTAAAATATATTTTAAACATTTATAAAACAATTAGATTAAAAAGGTATAATATAAAATATTTATATTATTTATTATATTTATGTCCCGAGCCTAACGAGATATCCCATCTCGGTCGCACTAAACAAATCAACAAATTATGATTAAATCTGCCTATATGAATTTGCGACAGAATCTGAGTCACTAAAAGTGTCGCTAAAACTGCTATTTAAAAACTATTAAAAAAATCTGTTACTATTAAACTGTGACAGAATTTAGTGTCGCTAATCTGTCGCTAATCTGGATTTTAATTCATTTAATTTCCTGTTTAATGAATACCCACGGTTATATACTATGTTCCCACCGTTTTGGTAAAGTTCCCACTGTTTTTAACACAGCCAAACACCCCCTTAATTAATTTAACCCCCGATGGGGTTTGTTTGGCTGCGATGGCTGAAACACAGCCCTAAGCCGCCCCTGTGCGGGTCACGGCTGGGGAGAGAAGGGACCACCGAGACCTCTTGGTCTTGGTTTCTTGAACCACAACCAAAACTCGACACCCCGTTTTATATATATCCCCCTGTTTGGGGTTGTTTTGCTCGCGACTGGGCCACAGGAAAACACCACGCCGGACTATATGGTCACGGCTGGCCAGCGACACCATCTACCGAGACCTCATGGTCTCGGTTTATGTGAGATGAGAAGAAACACGACCCCCTTTCATTTTTTTATTCAAGATTCGTTTATATAAAGATTAAGACATTTTAATTCGTGACAAAACTGAAACCAAAAGAGGGAAAAATGGATTACCGTTGCAGATTCGTAAAACTAGATGAATAAGACGAATGCTTGATGAAAACTGAATCGAAACCCCCTTTTCCTTTGTCTTTTTCCCGGCGGCCAAACTCACTCACAGAAACCCTAATCTTTTTTTTTTGTTACGTAATATGAAAAACAAAGAGGCTGTGTTTTGTTTCATGTAGTGTAGTGATGGGATGGGCTGGGCCAAAAGGCCCATATGCTTTCTTTGTTAATCACCAAAACCGGGCCCTCTATATATCCATAAGTCTTTGTTTTTGTTTTTCGTATTAAAGTTATTCACGTATCTTCGTATTTAATTTTCACGTTTTAGTTTCTGAAAACGTAACACTCTTTCACTAATAATTTATACGAATATCGAATATTCTGAAATTTAATAATTATTTCTGTTAATTATCTATTTAACATTAAAATAATTTGAGGCTGCGTATTATACTGTTTAATTATGTTCAAACTGAAATTACGTGTATTTAATATTTAGATTTAAATACGGGTTTTACAACTCTTCCCCTCTAAAAATAATAATTCGTCCTCGAATTAAAGACACGATAATGCTGCGATTTTACAATTCTTCCCCTCTAAAAGGAAGAATTTGTCCCCGAATATGGTTAACTGAGCTGACTGATATATAAACTAAAAGATGCATAACTGGAAACTATAGATAAGCTGAAATGACATACCCGAGTCAGAACAGGAAGTGAGGATAAGAAGTCCGTATAGACTCTTCTGTTTCCCAAGTGGCCTCGCGCTCGGTATGGTTCCTCCACAGGATTTTGACGAAAGGAATGGTCTTCCTTCTTATAACTCGATCCTGGCGATCTAAAACTGCTTCGGGTTCCTCAATATAAGATAGATCCTCCCGAATCTGATCAAGTGGATAATTCACTTTGTGAAGCTCATGATAGTTGTACCCTCTGAGTAATGATACATGAAACACGTTGTGGACGTGTCAAAGCTGAGGTGGTAACGCCAACCGATATGACACTTCACCGATACGTTCAAGGATTTCGAATGGTCCGATGTAACGAGGGCTGAGCTTGCCTTTGAGGCCAAAACGTCTGACTCCGCGTGCGGGTGATACTTTGAGGAACACCCGATCCCCAGTCTGAAATGATAGATCTCTGCGATGCTTGTCGGCGTAACTCTTCTGGCGAGTACGCGCTTCTTGCAGTTTTGCCCTAGAAATGGCGACCTTTTCATTGGTCAGTTCTATTAATTCTGGTCCTTCAATCAACCGTTCTCCTACTTGATCCCAACAAATAGGAGCACGGCATTTCCTGCCGTATAACATCTCGAAAGGAGCACGCTTGATACCTGTATGCCAACTGTTGTTGTAGGCAAACTCGACCAAGCAAATATAGTCATCCCAGTGCCCAGTCCATTCTAATGCACAGGCACGTAGCATGTCCTCCAAGGTCTGGATGGTACGCTCTGATTGATCGTCCGTCTGTGGATGGAAAGATGTGCTGAGCTTGAGCCTGGTTCCCCAAGCTTTATGCAAACCTCCCCATAAATGAGAAGTGAAACGTGGGTCCCTATCTGATATAATTTCTGAAGGTGTACCGTGTAACCGTACAAGTTCCTTGGTGAATAGTTCTGCTAATTTACTGACTGCGAAATCTTTACGGATAGGAATGAAATGTGCCGACTTGGTCAAACGATTGACAACAACCCAGATTGCATCATGTCTCCTGAGTTTGTGGCAGTCCAGTGACAAAATCCATAGGGATCTTGTCCCATTTCCACATTGGAATATCTAACGGTTGAAGAAGACCACTGGTACGCTGATGCTCTATCTTAACCTGCTGGCAGGTTAAGCATTTAGACACAAAAGTTGCAACAAGTTTCATGCCGCTCCACCAAAAATGCTGCTTAAGATCGTGGTACATTTTAGTGGAACCTGGATGGATAGAGAACGGAGATCTGTGAGCCTCATTCATTAAGGCTTCTCTGAGATCAGGGTCTTCTGGAACGCGGAGTTTGGTACCCTGCCATACGATACCATCGTCATCGATGCGAAATTCGGTCTGGTGGTCAATGTTCTAGACAATCGCCCAGATTCACCATCATCCTTTTGTGCGGCTTTAATCCTAGAGTGTAAATCTGGTTCTACCCTTAGACTAGCCCAATATCCCCTCTGTCCGCGTACTAAGAACTCAATATCATACCGTTCTAAGTCCCGAATAATTTCTTCCTGAACTTTGATGCCATTTATCATTCCTGACTTTCTGCTAAGGGCATCTGCTACCACAATTGCTTTACCTGGGTGATACTGAATATTAGTGTCATAGTCTTTCAGCAGTTCTAACAATCGCCTATGTCTCATGTTCAGCTCTCGCTAGGTAAATATGTACTTGAGACTTTTGTGATCGGTGAAGATATCACACGACTCACCGTATAAATAATGCCTCCAGATTTTAAGGGCGAAAACGACTGCCGCGAGCTCTAGATCATGAGTAGGATAATTTTTCTCATACGGCTTCAGTTGACGCGAAGCATAAGCAATGACTTTCCCATGCTGCATAAGAACACAGCCTAAGCCCTTTCCCGAAGCGTCACTGTAAATCTGATAACCACCTGTACCGGATGGAAGAGTAAATATCGGTGCTGAGATCAATCGATGCTTGAGTTCCTCAAAACTCTTTTCTCTCTCCTCGGTCCATATAAACATCTCACCTTTTCGCATAAGTTGGGTCAAAGGTAACGCCAAACGTGAGAAGTTTTCTACAAACCTGCGGTAATAACCCGCCAACCCAAGAAAACTACGTATCTTAGTGACAGATGTCGGTCTCGGGCATTTGGTGATAGCCTCTACCTTTGCAGGATCCATAGTGATTCCTTCTGCAGAAACAATATGACCTACAAACGCCACTGTATTCAGCCAAAACTCGCATTTCGAGAATTTAGCATATAACTTTTCTCGTCTGAGAATCTGCAAAACTGTACGGAGATGATTCTTTTGTTCATCTTTGGATTTGGAGAAAATAAGGATATCATCGATGAATACGATTACAAACTTGTCTAAAAATTCGTGGAAGACTCTGTTCATCAAGTCCATAAATATTGTAGGCGCATTCGTGAGACCGAATGCCATAAAAACAAACTCGTAATGACCGTACCTCGTGCGAAAAGCAGTTTGGGATATATCCTGCTCTTTTACACGCAGCTGATGGTAGCCTGATCGTAGATTGATTTTTGAGAAGTGCCTGGCACCCTGAAGCTGATCGAATAAATTGTCAATACGAGGAAGTAGATAACGGTTACGAATAGTGAGCTTATTCAACTCATGGTACTCAATACACAATCGCATACTACCATCCTTCTTCTTGATAAAAAAACTGGCGCGCCCCAAGGTGACACGCTTGGACGAATGAAACCCCTTTCTAGAAGTTCCTGAAGCTGATCTTTAAGTTCCTTAAGCTCTACAGGAGCCATACGGTAAGGAGCTTTAGATACTGGTTCTGCACCTGGAATGAGATCGATACCAAATTCTACCCCTCGTATGGGAGGTATGCCTGGGAGTTCCTCTGGAAAGACATCTGGAAAATCTAACACAAGTGGCTGATCATGTATTGAAGGTGTCTCAGAAGTCGTGTCATGAACTGTAGCTAGGAAACCCTCACAACCATGGTATAGTAAGGTACGGGCCTGTAAAGCTGAAATGATCTAAACATGTTTTCCTGGTAGGAAGCCCTGGTGAATATACTCTGGTGTCTGGACATCACCAATGATGACCCGGTGAGCATGACAATATATGGTGGCACGATGAACCGACAACCAATCCATACCTAGAATAATATCGAATTCGCACATATCTAGAGGAAGGGCACTGACTAGACGGATTTTATCATCAAAATCAAGAGGGAGATCCTTATACACCTGGGTAATGAGTACAGAGTCTCGCATGGGGGTAGATATACTAAGTACATTGTCTAGTGGCGTAGGGGTCATGTTTATTCTAGCAGCATATGAAGTAGATATAACTGAGTGTGTGGCGCGTGTATCGAAACGACCGCAGGCAGACTGTCCGTGTATAAACAAAATGCCAGTAATGGTACCTGTGGTCTTATTTGCTTGCTCACGGGTAGTAGTGTAGACACGACCAGTGGTTGGTGGTATTGGTGGTGGTGGAGGTAAAATCTGAGGAATCTGGCCTGAGGTACCGACGGCATCCCCGCTCTTGCAATCTCTCTTCAAATGGCCCGGCTGACCACACTTGTAACAACTAACCGTACCACGACGGCAAGGTCCCGTGTGTTTCTTCCCACATGTGATGCAAGTGGGATAAAAATACCCGGTAGAAGCAGCTCTGGTTTGCTGAGAACCTGATTTACGAAGATAAAAACGTGTCACGATTCTGATAACATAACTGAAATAAGGCTGTTTGGCTGAAATTTAAAATTACCAGAATTTGCCGGTCGGGCAAACTGCTGACCTCTGTTGTTTTGGTCACGCCCCTGTCCAGCATCTCTGTTGGAATATACAAAAAAAAAATTAAGATCTGTTTTACACGATAGTCTAGTATTTCCGGAGCTTAAAGAATCACATGTAGTTGCCAGATGAGTTTGAGCTGCCGCGGTAGTTATCACCAACGCTCCTCTTATCTGATCGATTACGGTCATATGACTGACTGTGGTTCATGTAGTTCTGATGTAGAGTAGCCGATTGGGATCGATCTCCTCCTCTGTGTCTGTAAGAT
Organism: Glebionis coronaria; assembly: GCA_025667525.1. NCBI lineage: Eukaryota > Viridiplantae > Streptophyta > Magnoliopsida > Asterales > Asteraceae > Glebionis > Glebionis coronaria. The sequence goes on along the minus strand of CM046879.1, from coordinate 316,982,382 downwards.
TATAATTGGATAAGACATAACATATAAGTTTGACAAGTAATAATGGGAGTTAAATTCTTTAAGTCTGTTGGATGAGATGTACCTCTTCTCCGGACGCTCTACATTCTCGAGCTCATCCCTCTCGAAAAGCATCTCAATATCACGAGCTGTATTAGCTACTTGTGACACATTAGTGAATGTGGTACTCACCAGCCTATCTGAAGTCTAGAGTGAAGAGCCCAGCGAAATTGCTTCGCTTGCTACTCTGCGGTACCCGAAGCCTCCCCTAAGAATCCAGCTATCCTGAGGTATCGGTGCATGAACTCTATACTGTTCTCGCCATGATTTTGACGAATGACGTGGAAGTCCCTCTTCAGTTTAGCTTGCTCCGCATGCGGGAAAAACTGGTCATAGAACATCGTCTTGAAACGTGCCCAGGTCAATGCAAGCTCCCAAGCATGTCCCCCACTGGACAGTTTTCGAGACCTCCACCAATGCAGAGCAGGACCCTCCAATTTGTAAACTGCAAGCCTAACCTTGAAAGCATCACCACAACCCATAGCTCCAAAACTTTTCTCTACATGATAGATCCAGTCTTCCGCGTCAGTTGGAGCTACAGTCTGCTCAAAAAGTCGGGGTTTCTGTTTGTTAAACAAATCTAGCCAAGCGGCTAACGTGGCAGGTGGTGGAGCAGGAGGGTTGTTATTCTGCTGCGGTCCATTTTGATATTCAGCTCGGATCTCATCACGAATTTGGGGTAACATGGCTTGTATAGCAGCCTGAACAACAGCAGCAATGGCAGTTGCATTAGGATCATTCTCGGTTTCGCGTCTGGGTGGCATTTGACATAACAGAGGATAAGTTGATAAAACTGTCAGAACCTGGAGTAGTAAATCTGAATATGCATAGTGTAATTCATGAAGGCATAGCCAACAAAATATGACATGAATACCGGTGAACGCCTAGGGTCAGTTCACAAAATGACAATTTACTGAACATAAATCTGACATGAGTAAGGATGAACGCCTATGGTCAGTTCATCTATACAAAATTTAAACGGACAAGGGTGAACGCCAATGGTCAGTTCACCAAAACGAAAAGTTCGCTGAAAAGCACATGCGATTAAGTATGGCCAGTCCTGTACCAACCGTTTACTTAATCAAAATTTGGAAAATCCGACTGATAAAATACATGAGTAGCATGGAAGATAACGACGCCAAAATACAGGAAGTTCTTGGTGACTACCCACTAGTCACAGGTCAAGTTTTAGAGCCTACAGGTCGAACCAGGCTCTGATATCATAATTGTAACACCCCACTTAGATAAATGGACCGTTACGTGTATTTATGGCGTGTCATCAAAGAATGCAAGGCAATGTATTAAACATTAATTGACCATATGGAAATACCGGAATCAAACATCGGTAGTCCAAACATAAGCTCAAAATATAAAGATTTAAATACTGAAAGAAAAGGACGAAACAGTGTCCAAACAACCAAAGTAACGTAATGTGTGCATAAAAATAAAGGAGTCTGGATAGCTCCCATCCAATGCATGTACTCTCTTAGAAGTCCTAATATCGTCCATGTGTACCTGCCGTTTGGAAACATGAAAGGAAAGTACGGCTGAGCATGACGCTCAGTGAACGGATAAAAACAAGATAAGAATGCACTGAAAGAAATGGTATAAATGACAAACAATGAAGCTATGAGACTGATACGTAAACATGTGGTAGTACCCTGTATAAAATCTGAGGAACCTGGTTTATAAATACTGAAACTGAATTATTAACTATTAAATCTAAAAACATGCATTTACTGTATTTTAATTGCCAGAGCTTATATAGGTCACGTGTTGTAACAACCGTGCATGAATAACTGGAGGGGTGACCTCGTCATGCTGTAGAGGGGTGACCTCTAAATAACTGTAGAGGGGTGACCTCTAAATACTGTGTTGGGTGGAGGGATCAGCTCCAATGTGAAGGATGTAGAGCACACACCACATTCACCCTCATAACTTGTAAACCGATAAGCCTAGGATGCATCCATACGCCCCAATAAACATACATATAAAAATGGCCAAACTGAACATGAGTGGGACGATGCAGGATATCACTCTCCTGCATGTGAGTCACGAGACCGGTGCCTCTAGTGCCGTGGTTACGGTACATCCGTAACTAGTACATAAACTGGTCGTGCTTGTATATAATGCTCAGGCAACTTATTTCGTTTTTAACATGATTTCTGATAAGCTTAAACACATACGGGGAAAAACATTTGGCTGTAGACGGGGAATCCTAATCATGCATAGAAAGGAAGTCCTTACTGAAAGGACGGAAATCCGTACCTCGTGTCCAGTAACTGACTGTAAGAATACAAGTAGAACTCCTACTCAGACTTCACGCGAGCTACATAAATAAAACGCGCGAATAAGCTAACTGATATCCGTCTATTTAATTTACTGTTCTTATTGGCTTCTCATTTATTTATTTTATTTCTGAAATTCTGTATGTATATTAACAGATAAATCTGATCTTATAATAATTCCTTTTAATGTATTATCGTTCTATTATTAATTACGCTACACGCGTATTTCTGACGCTATAGTAACTGTATTAAGTATCCTGCTAAAAAATAGAAAGTTTCTTAAATTAGAAAGTTCCCAAAATAATTTAATTCATTTAATAAAATTATACCCTTTTAAAATAATAAAGAACTATCTTAATTAATACATTTAAAATATATTTTAAACATTTATAAAACAATTAGATTAAAAAGGTATAATATAAAAATATTTATATTATTTATTATAATTATGTCCCGAGCCTACCGAGATACCCCATCTCGGTCGCACTAAACAAATCAACAAACTATGATTAAATCTGCCTATATGAATTTGCGACAGAATCTGAGTCACTAAAAGTGTCGCTAAAACTGCTGTTTAAAAACTATAAAAAAACTGTTACTATTAAACTGCGACAGAATTTAGCGTCGCTAATCTGTCGATAATCTGGATTTTAGTTCATTTAATTTCCTGTTTAATGTATACCCACTGTTATATACTATGTTCCCACCGTTTTGGTAAAGTTCCTACTGTTTTTAACACAGCCAAACACCCACTTAATTAATTTAACCCCCGATGGGGTTTGTTTGGCTGTGATGGCTGAAACACAGCCCTAAGCCGCCCTTGTGCGGGCCACGGCTGGGCAGAGAAGGGACCACCGAGACCTCTTGGTCTCGGTTTCTTGAACCACAACCAAAACTCGACACCCCTTTTTATATATATCCCCCTGTTTGGGGTTGTTTTGCTCGCGGCTGGGCCACAGGAAAACACCACGCCGGACTGTAGGATCACGGCTGGCCAGCGACACTATCTACCGAGACCTCATGGTCTCGGTTTACGTGAGATGAGTAGAAACACGACCCCCTTTCATTTTTTTTATTCAAGATTCGTTTATATAAAGATTAAGACATTTTAATTCGTGACAAAACTGAAATCAAAAGAGGGAAAAATGGATTACCGTTGCAGATTGGTAAAACTAGATGAATAATACGAATGCTTGATGAAAACTGAATCGAAACCCCCTTTTCCTTTGTCTTTTTCCTGGCGGCCAAACTCACTCACAGAAACCCTAAGCTTTTTTTTGTTACGTAATATGAAAAACAAAGAGGTTGTGTTTTGTTTCATGTAGTGTAGTGATGGGATGGGCTGGGCCAAAAGGCCCATATGCTTTCTTTGTTAATCACAAAAACCGGCCCCTCTTTATATCCATAAGTCTTTGTTTTTGTTTTTCGTATTAAAGTTATTCACGTATCTTCGTATTTAATTTTCACGTTTTAGTTTCTGAAAACGTAACACTCTTTCCGTAATAATTTATACGAATATCGAATATTCTGAAATTTAATAATTATTTATGAATATTTATTTATTTAACATTAAAATAATTTGAGGCTGCGTATTATACTGTTTAATTATGTTCAAACTAAAATTACGTGAATTTAATATTTAGATTTAAATACGGGTTTTACATGGGACCTCTATAATTTGATATTTATGAATGGAAAATGCTTTATTATTAAACGACGCAATTTTTAAGCGTTGTCTATGATTTGAGTAATGTGCTATCCCGTAACACCAGCGACTCTTCCGCTGAACTAAAGTATGAATATTTGGGGGTGTTACAAAATGTATTACCGAATCAGAACCGGGGAAATATGCAAGTCAAAGTTACAAGAGAAAATCCCGGAACAACCTCCGGTAACAAATACTAGGTCCTATTACAAAACGGTGTCCCCGGAACATACTCTGGCAATGACACAAGAAACCCTTCACTGAGGTGCCGGCTAAGATGAAGTGGAGACAGTAGGGACCCGTTGTTCCTTGTTAGGGATGTCCGTTTCATCCGAAGTAAGCTTCATAAGAGACCCCATGGAAAGGTCAAAGGACTTGCTCACGTTGTTGACGAAGGGGTACGAAGGGGAAAACGGCTCCTCACATTTAGCAACCCACGCTATAGCTTGAGCAAATTCGAAGTCCTTGGTCTCGGAGATGGTCTTGGCTAGTGACTCCTCGGATCGGTTAACCTTTATCCCCTCGTACCACCCGCCGGAGTAACACACAGTCGCAACCTCAGCCACATGCTGCTTATATTCGGAGCTAACATGGAGCAAGCAAATGACATGAGGTATGAAATCCTTTACAAGTCTGGTCAGGTCAAATGCAGCCATACGAAGATTATTCATATACTTGGTATTAAGGGCGTCGACATCTTGAGCACGCTTAAGAGCCCGGGCCAGCTCCTCCTCCTTCAAACCAAGAGAACATTCAAGGTCTCGCACCTTTTGGTCATCAGCTTGGGCAGCGCCCTCCGACTTGACTTTAGACTCTAAAGCAGCTTTCTCCTAGGAGCAAGAAGCATGCTTCGTCTCGAGCTTCTTAAAATTCTTAGAAATTTGCTCCAGCAAGGATTGTCCCCTCTGAAAAGTGTCAGCATCTTGACGACTGGAGTTGAGTAAGGCTCTATGGTCCTGGTTCAGCAATTCGAACCGCTGGATAATCTCATATTGGTTCAGATAAGTCCGAGCCAACGCAAGATAACCCTGACGGATCAGCTCGTGGTTGGATAGAGCAGCCAAAGATCTTTGCTCAGCAGGAGTAGGAAGGTGAACCAACATCTCTTTGGCAGCAAAGTGAGTGTCGATGAGAAAATTATGGTGGATCCTCCAAGAAGGGACGTAAGTCTGCATCCCTTCATCGTCCGCTTCATCGTCATCTTCGTCCTCGTTCTCCACATCAAGATGCTCCAACCCTTCTGCAAAAAGAAAAAGGGAAAACACCATGGTAAGAAACAATCATAATAAATAAGACGAAAGGGTGAATAAAACATACAGGTAATAGGTCCCTTGCCGGGACGATGGGGAGAAGGAATAGGAGGATCTACACTCTCGTCACGGTTTCCCTGTTGTGAAGCATCTCCCTCCTCAACCACAGTAGGCTTCGCCACATTAACCGGGTCAGCAGAAATGGTCCTATTAGATGTGGATCTCGTCCCATTTTGATCAACCATAGTCACCTTGCTCCATTTCCTCTTCCTTTGGCTAGGCCCGGTCTCACCTCCCTCCAGTTGTAACAACAGATTGGCAGCCTCCCTGCGCTCACGAGCGGCTTTGATCCTTGGGTCGGCATTCTGAACCGCTTCTTGCTCCGGAGTAAGAGCAGGGATAGCCTCACCGTTGACCAGAGGCTGGGCCTTGCGGTCAGCCGTACGTTGCTTCTCTAGAAGCTCCTCCTCGATGGTCACCCTAGCCCCAGTCCACTTCGGTAATCGCAGAAACAGTTCCATAGTATGTTTTGCAAAAACAAGAGCAAAAGGGGAGAAGGAAGAACAATTAAGGTAATCCGGTTAGTAAAAGACAAGAGCAACATAAAAAACAAAGTATTACCGTTTCCCCTTGCATCTCGAAGAGCACGCCGACATTCGAAGCGGGACAAGGGCCTAAGCAAACCACACAAGTTTAACAAGCCCTTGTGAGGGGGTCTCAACGGAATCATAGTGTCAGCCAACAAATTTGCATCGGTTTGACTATAAGTCCGCGGAAGTGAATCCGCGACACATGTGTCACGATCCCTCCATGGCATCGCATCTGGGATCACCCTATGGTCAATCAGGAAGAACTTCTTCTTCCACTCTTTCAAACTGGACGTGGTCTCTATGCAAAACCTCATCACCTTCTTATATACTTTGCTAACAAAAGAGAACCAATGCCCCTGCTTCCCCAATTTGTAAAACACCCGGAACAAATCGACGGTGCAAAATGTTTAGGCTCGGGCACCGAATCTCAAACATCACTACCCGGTTTACGCCGATGGGTACCAACTGAGAAATATGTACCCGGAAGTGCTTAATCACATCCAGAAAGAAGGAGGAAAAGGGTATCAGAAGCCCACCATGCTCTAGATAAGCCAAGTAAACACCTATATGCCTGTCGCGCCTCAATAGGTCCATTGTCATGTTCAGATCCGGTAGCTGTGGCCGAAAATCCTTCGATATCCGATACTCGTCAATAGTATGATCTAACTCCTCTTCGGTCATCTCGGAATACCGAATATGCATATCACACTTCGGATCTAACAGACCGAAACTAGAAGCCACACCATCGGACTCGTCGTCGGACATAGCAAGATGCAAGAGGAACGGAACAAAAAGATAACCGAGAAAGAAAACCTACCCGAGGGATGAGAAGGAGAGAACCGTGAGAGGTGCGCACAGTAATAATATGTGAGAAAGTGAAAAGTGAAAGTGAAAAGTGAAAGTAAAAAGTGTGAAAAAGGAAGTATATATAGAGATAACCTCGAGAAGTGTGAGAGTCACATTAATGAGGACCACACGTGGCACGCGCAGAAACAACTTAGGCGCGTGAGTGCGTTCCACGTGGCATCCCTTGAAGCTTCCTTGGCAAAACGACAACTAGTTTTGGGCCCAAGCCCACGACGACCCCACAATCCACCAAAGCCCAAGATAAGTATAACGTTAGATAACATTATACTGGGGGGACATGTTCGTGTATGGTCCCGGAAAGTGCTCGGCGACCACGACACGTGTCACTCGCCGAAACCGAGACCGGGAAGGAGTGCCAGAACACCAAGCCACGTGGTATGAACAATACTATGATGTCACCAATGGCGTCACCTGGCCATAGGTCCCACCTAGGACATTAGCGTATGCTCAAAAAAGAAAGAAACGGTGTCAGAACCTACGAAGTACACAGACCCATTTCGGGAAAGAAGAAAAGGTATGAACTGTCAATGTCAAGGTATCAACAGTACCCTATTTATAGTCTTCATATTTATTATCAAAGACATTGCATTGCTCTGACAACATAGTTAACACCATATAGCATATCACATACCATTACTCATTCTCACACTAAAGCTTGGTCTTAGGATAACACCCGAGGCGAGTTAACGTGTGTTATCTCTTGTGTGGAGGTGCTCTATCTCCTTATAACTTACGTGGAAGGCTCTCAGTCCTGTAGGCCCTACTAGAAGATCTTAGCATCAACATATCGCTTGCTAATGCTAAACAATGAAGCTTTCTATGGACCTTTGAATTTCAATGCCATTGAAACCCCCAAAGATATCTTTTCAACAGAACCTAACACCAACAGCCTTCTTTTGTAAAATCTTCAACAATTCATACCGCTATTGACAAGTAGGGGATTGGCTTAATAAAGCCTGGATATACTTGAGGGCTTGGTGTAAGAAACCTTAACAGCAAGGTAGATTATACTGAATATAAACATGGGATTTGAGCTTAGTACTTACGAAATCTATCTATCAATAGCATATTTTAGATTCATTAAACCGATTTCTAGTAATACAGTATATTACACACTTTACTATTTTTTGTAGGCATGTGAAACCTTATATAATCAAAAGCCCGAAGAAAAAAATCAGGTACATGGCATGCGGTGGAGATGATGTATCACATAACTTCTCCATCTATTCAAATTTATTTCTTTTCATAATTTCCTCGATGGTTATATCCCCAATTATTACACTTGCAACCATATAATTCACAACTTGAGAAATGTATTCAATACTTGGTAATTTGTATTCGTCACTTTTGTTTTTCTGTAGGTAAGTTAAGACATTATTTTTTATGACAATAAAGAATGAGCATGTAAGAGTCCCTTAATTTTTCTTGTAAGCTTTTATCTTTGTTTTTTTTTTTCTTTTTTTAACATAACTTCATTATCACACCTCACAAACGAAGAAATTAAGAACACAACAAGTTACATCGAACATAAAGACAAGATCAAAGATGATTTGCCAAATAAAGTACAAAAAGTAACAAGTTGAAACTAACCAACACATACACCGGATTGTGAGACGGAAGTAGCAACTTTTCACTTGGATTCATTTGAGTGTTTTGTAGGTGTAAGAAGTGTTGGTAGTCATACATAGAAAAATGATCTACTAGCATATAGGACAAAATGATAGCTCAAGTATAAGAAAATTGTGTTACCAGCTTGTCAAAGGGGGTTTTTTGTTCACCTTTTGCCTAATGCTTGATGATCTGGTATGCTAGCCACGAACTTCTCTATTTTGAGAAGTTATTTTTCATGAAAATCGGCCTCTTCGCTTTGTGTCGTACTGATGCCTAATTTAGAGGGCAAGGTATAATTTTGAACATTGTTTTTGTTATTATTGATGATGATAATATTTGGAAATGAAACGTTATGTTTATGATATATGTTTAAAGACCATCTTGATATATTGCTTCCCACTAGTGTTAATAACACACTTCCTTTTTCTTACAATCAAATTTCGACATGAAGATGAAGTTCCAATAATAGATCTTAGTATCCAAACATTTCCTAGGTACCATCTCTTTTTTTTAATAATGACATAACTTATGTACATTTGTCTTAATTTTTTAAAATTGATTTGTTACGACATAAAATTTTTAGTTTATTTTTACGCGTGTGGAAGACAGTGAAAGTTAACATCCCTTTATGAAACAGTCATGTATGTTCTTAGAAGGTGGGCTGAGACTTTAGGATCGTATATACACACGCACTACAAACTGTTTTGGAAAATATAATTTTGTGCCTATGGAAGACTTTGATCATAGATGTACGCGTTACCACAAGGAGTCATCACTCCAAGTGACTCCTATTTGGGGTGCTACATCAGCGAAAACCACTCACTCACTCACATGAAAAAATCAGGAGCGTCATCACTCCAAGTGACTCCCTTTTATGGGTCCTACTTTTTTTTTATTTCTCACATTTTCAAATTAAACTAATTCATTTCATATAAAAATAAATATTACAATCCTAAAAAAATAGAAAAATACAACTTCGAATAAAAAAACGAAAAATTACGAAAAAAATTACGAAAAAACTACCAGTTGGAGGAGTCTTCGGAATCTTCAACGTCGCGGTATTGATTGGTATTCGGCATTTTTGCGCGTAGACGAGCCTTGATTTCTTCTTTTTTAAAGTTTATAAACGCGGCCGATTCGGGATCCATTTTAGAGGTGTCATAATCGAGAAATTTCAACTCCACTATTTCGGCAATCGTGTCGTCTTTGCGTTGCGAAAACGCATACGCTTTCTCCGCGGCTTCACGACGGAGACGAAGATCATAGGTTACCGCGTCTTCAAATCGAGACGAGTTACTTCCTACGGTACTCGCCGATGTTTCGGAACGGCTTTTTTTCCCGGGCCGTTCTTTACCGGCGGGGCGGGGTCGCTGATCGCGTTGGAAAAGCTCGTCCGTGTTCATCGGCATCGAAAACGAACCGCCTTCCTCGTTCTCGGTCAAATCTGTAGAAACTAGAAGGGGGGGGGGGTGAATAGTTTCTCTTTATTGGTGACCAAATTAAAGTTACTTTCAATTTGGGTTGTATCAAAAATATCTTTTACTTGAAGCTAAGTTGCATAATGATTAGGTTCAATTCAAAATGCACTAGCAAAGATAATATGTAAGTATAATGATAATGAAATAAATAAAGAGCAAGGAAGGAAACAACCTAGTGGGGAGACACCAAGATTTATAGTGGTTCGACAACGAGGCTCTATCCTCGTTTCTACTCCACTCCTCGAGTACACCTACTCGAGATTTCCACTATATCCACAAGCTCCCTTCTCGGCGGAGAAAACCTTACATCGTTGCTTACATTATTTTCCGACACTAAGCTAAATGTCGAGACCTAATCTTTAGCTAGGACCAATCTACACAACGTTGCCTACTTCACAATTTAACGACACAAGGCTAGATGTCGAGTTCTAATCTCAAGGTAGAACCAATCTTGACAACGTTGCCTACTTCACCATTTTACGACACAAGGCTAGATGTCGAGTTCTAATCCAAAGCTAGAACCAATCTTCACGACTCTTCACTTTGAAGCTAAGTGAGAACTTCACACAACACAACTACTAATCACTTTCAAGTTAAGTGAGAACTCACAAGACACAACCACATCACTTTATAGTTTAGTGAGAACTACTAATCAATTTATTACAACTCAACTAGACATATCCAAGTACACATGTAACTTGGATCTACACAACATAAATCCAAGCAAACACATATGCAATGGATGTACACAACAAATCCACGTATTCACAAATAACTTGGATGAACACAACTAATCCAAGTATTCATAAATACAATGGATTGACCTAAAACAAAAAGGGTATCATGATGAATATGACTAGCTCATAGATTCATCTTTATCACAACACTAGTGAGTGAGTGATCTTCTCATTGGACAAGGTAAAGGAGGGGATCAAGAGGATAATCATATGTAAACATCCTTAACACTTTAAGTGATCATTTACTAATGATTATGCTATAGAAAAGAGAAAGGGGGCTGAGAAAAACGTCCAAGAGGCTTGTTGGAAAATGAGATTTGACCCACTATTTAAAGGAGACAAAGTATAACGAATATATAACGGCTATCTGGGCGCGGTACCTTATCTAGCCCGGCGGTTCCATATCGCTAAGGAACCACCTAGCTACTTAAGGTTCCGCCCCTAGAGTACGCTCCGTTTTTTGTCTTTTAGTGGGGTAAGAATATCTGAGGTATTTGAAGCCTTCAAAGGATATTCTAATAGCATATGGAATATGCTATTTTCAAATTTTCATTTTTCATTTTAATAAAATATTTTCTAAAAAAGAAAGTTTATTAAAAAGTCTTTTGTCATATTAACAAAAGTGAGTTTTAAGGATAATCATTTTGATGATCACTAAGTATGATTAAGAAAGGTTAGTGATATGATTATTACCTTGATGATAGTGTTAGTTAAATAATTCGTTTTGTGTTTTTATACTAAATGTGTTGTATAGTTTGTTGTGATCAAAACTAAGAAAGATTAGTTAACACTAATAATGTTTTTAGGCATTACTTGCATTAACAATCTCCCCCTTTTTAATTACGACAAACGATAAACTCATTTACATAGAAACACAAAATATTGAATTATTAACGAGTTTATCACTATCATTTCTCCCCCTTTGTCGTAGCAAAAAGGTTAGCACAAGTCTTCGAAGAACATCGAACTTTGCTAGTAGCCCCCCCTTGGTGGTTGCTCCCCCTTGCTTGGGGCACCAAGTATATGAGCTAAGGTGACATGCTACACAAAGGTTAGTAGAACGGAAAGAAACATCAATGTATATATATATATGATCACTACCTACTAAGTAACTTGAGAGGGAGAGAGAGAAGAAATCTCAAATTAGAAGCAAGTATTTTGCTAAGTATGTCCAAAAAGGTAATTGACAAAATCAAACTTCAATCCAATGAAGATGATAAGCTTGTCAAGGGGTTGAAGTTTAGAATTGATGGAATCACCCATAAGCAATTGTAAAAATTAACCATGATCAACTCAAAATATAACTAAGGAAATAACACACAAACAACACAAAGGTTACATAAAAAAAAAGACACAACAAAGTAGATAGTCATACACACAATATGAGTATCTAAAGCAAGAAATATGGAAAATAAACCACAAAGCATAAGCTATTCTAATAGTGATAATTTTCCAAGATTGCTAGAAAATAAAAGACTCTAAAGCAACTAAAGTAATAAAGAGTCCAAGAGTAGTTAGTCCTTTAGATGGAAAAATAAGATGACGATGCATCATTCGAAGTTTTGTCCACCGGAACGAAAACTTGAATAGGAGGTCGAGAGAGGAGGAATTAAAGAAAATTTAACTTCTCATACACATGAGCAAGTTCAATTTGTTGAAATCGACAACAAGCACACGAGGATCCATGATGCAACACAAATCAGTTGATGGGGGTATGGCATCAAACCTAGGGTTTGGTGGTGGAGGAGTAATGGGTTTGGAAATGTTTTTACAATGCCTTGTGAGGTTTGGGAAGGTTGAAATATCATTGAGTTGAGGGGTATTGAAGGATTGTGATGGTGGGGGAACATTTTCTTTAGCTCCGGTGATGGGGTTAATGGTATAAGTCTCATTCCAATACTTGATTGGAGAGAAGGTAGGGTTTTTGGGTGGTTTGGAGGAAGATGGTTCATTCTTCTTAACCCAAATAGGTCGAACCGAGATTTTCGGTTTCTTTGAAAGCTTGGATGAGGAAGCTTTGGGTGAGTGGGGTTGTGACAAAGAAATCTCAGGGTTAGGAATGGAGGAGTTAGGCATTGTGAGGGTTTGAGAATGAAATCTCAAGGTTGGGAAGGTGTGAGAATGAAATCTCAAGGATGGGGTATAAGTAAAATGTAATCAAGGTAAGAATTTGAATACAAAAAATGGAGTGTCAAGAAATGTTTAGTCAATTTGAGTAAACAAGGAATCTTGACAGGGTATAGGATTTTAAAAGTTTTGACCAAAAAATCGTCAAAAATTGATTTCTGTCTGCGGTACCTTAAAGGGACCGGCGGTTCCTTATCACATAAGGAACCGCACGACTTTTAGTGAGCAACGTCCAATAGACATGAAACCATGTTTTTCTAGGGTTTTGGGAAAAACTAAGACTTTTTCAAAAAGTTGCAAATCTTGGAATTTTACCTCTATTAGCACCAAATTATGCTAGGGTTGCATAAAGCAACACATTCACAAAGAATGTCTTGACAAAGGATGACAAAATATTTGAATATCATTTTGAACCAATTTTAGTCAAGTTTTTAGAGGTTGTGATAGATTTAGGTTCAATTTTAATTTCAAATTAAAGTTGATTAATGTGCACATAAGAATAGAAACACATAAAGCTAAATCCATAGAACATCTTCATGAAACACTCATGAAGGAAGCAAATACAATGTCAAATGAAAAAACTAACTAATACAAAGCTAGCTTATCATTAGATCTAGATGAGTAGTCTTCTTTGGCTTGGTTTTGTTTAAAAAACTTATTAAGAAAACTCATCATTCATCTCCTAGGAGGAGGCATGGAGAACAAGGTAAGCAAGAACTCTTGCAACCTCCTATGTAATCCAAACATTTCCATCCTAAGGTTATGGATGATGTATTGGTTGTAAAGACAACATGGGCAATTAGGACAATGTGTTTCTTGAAACCCATAGTAAGGATCACCCAAAAGGAGGGAAAGTGGAACACCCAAAATTGGAATGTTTGAGTTTGGTGGAGGTGGAGGAGGCATGTTTTCCAAGGGTGATGTGGGTGAGAGTGGAGGCATGTTCCCCAAAGGAGAAATGGGTGAGTGTGGAGGTATGTTCTCCAAGGTTGGTGAAATGGTTGAGTTAGGAGGGGTAAATGGTGAAGTCACCAAGGTGTCATCAAAGTCATTCACAAAAGGAATGCTTTGGATTGGTTGGGGTTGTGTGGTCACATCCAAGGGTGCACTTGGAGTGAAGGGTGAAGAGAGCTCATTCATTCTTGAGTTGAATGAAGAGGAGGTAGAACCAATGGAGTGGTTAGTACCATGGGTGGATGTTGTCTTGCATGGTGCAAGGGGTGGTGAAATTGATGAGGAAATGAGGATTGTAACCATCTCATTTTTGGGTGTGTGAAAGGGTGAGAAGTTAGGCTCTGGGTACCTTAATCCTAATCTTAAGTGTTTTCCTTGGGGTGTTTGAGGTTTTTGTAGAACCATGGTTGACAAGGATGGTTTAAGGGTTAGGGAAGGATGTTTTGATGTGTGAAGAACAAGACTAACAAGGTGGGTTTAAATGGGTGAGGGGATGATCCAAACTAATAATGGGTTAAAATAATTTTAGGTGAATAATGAATTTAGGTAAGCTAGTTTTGGAAATATGCAGGTTTTTGCAAAAAATCATGCAAAGTTTACACAGATTTAAGAAAATAGTGTAAAGCAAAAGATGCTATCGGACACAGTGGCGGTGGTTCCTTGTCTAGGACCGGCGGTTCTTTATCGATAAGGAGCCGCGGGTTGATATGGAACCGCGACCAGAGGTCTTTCAAAAATTTCACATCCCAAATTTTGGTTAACCCAGATTTTTACCAAAGGATTCACAAGCCAAAGTTAACTACTTACCAAAATCTAAGAAGCTAACTATCATAAGGCATGCACAAAGCTATGTAAATCACAAACATGAAGGCATAAGCAACATTTAGGATTAAAAATAACAATCCAAACATGTAGCATAAGTTAATACACATCCAAGATAATTAAAAAAATGTTCAACATTACATGTTTACCAACATGTATTCTTTGAAATACTTCAAAGATTTCACCTTCTCTTCTTGCCCAATCCCTTGAGCATATTCCCCAAATACTTGAATCCCTTCCTTGACTCAACCCGATGTTCATGCAATTCACCTCTATTCCTAAGATTTTCACGGTAGAGATGCTCCATGTTAAGATCTTCCGGTACTTCACTAGAGGAGTAATGAGGTGGGGGAGCTAAGTCTTCAAGTACATCCACGAATGAGTTTGAGGATGGTTGGGAATTACTCGAAGAGTTGAAGTGAGAACTAGTACCTATGCCATCACCATCACTTGTTGGCATGTCCATGTCCTCATCATCCATCTCTTGATGATCGGATTTTCGCGATCCTCAATCACTTCTTGTCTTTCTTGCATATGCCTCTTGAATAGGCAACATAACCCGATGAACCGGGTAGAAGCAAGAAAGATCGAGGTGGGGAAAATCATGAGCAACCCTTTTGAAAAGGCGAGTAAGAAGCATAGCATAGGGAAGGTTTGTTTTGGGCTTTGAAAGGGCATAATTGATTCGTCGAGCGATATAGAATGCCAAATTGTACTTGGTGGATGTAAAGATGCAACTCAACATATGCACCATACAAGCCGGGATATGATCTCGGTTTCCACCAAGACAAAAGACATTCTCCCTAAGGATATTTGCCCATTGGACCATAAAATCCTTTAGGTCGCTAGAGAGCACTTCATATCGATTCACATTTCGTACATTTGAATGAAGGCTTCTCACAACGTTTCCATCACGCTCTTTCGAAATGATGTCAAGGATGAACCCTAGATCAATTTCGGTGAGGTTATTTGGAGGTTTATCGTAGGATTCCGAGAGAGCATCAAGTCTCCATTTATCTGTAAAATGACAAGTGCCTTCATATGGCACACCGAGAATTTCACCAAAGTTTTCGAGGGAGTATTGAATCAATTAATCATTCAACATGAAACGAATGAAAATTTCTCCATTGTATTCAAGCATGGAGTAGGTGCTAAAGAATTCAAGAAGGAATAAGGGGTAAATATCTTCTTCTATGTTGAGCAAGCAATCAAACCCCGAAAGCTCAAACATAGATTAGATATAGTCATAACCCATTATTTCCTTGTCAACGACTCTACCCTCATGGAAACAACGAGTAGAAAGGGATGGAAAATCGTTTTGAAGTTGGGGGGAAGCATAGGTTTGGGAAAGGTTTGGCATGTATTGTCTAGTGAGTTCATGATCTTTTTGATATTGTGAAGGCATGATTAGTACCTAAATACAAACAAGAAAAACATATTTCCAATCACTCATATGAAAAATCAAAAATCGAAAATATGAGAATGTGTTATATCAATTTCTCGACAAACAAAGGATTGAATCGATATCATTCACATGTTCACAATGCATCTATTCCATCATTAACCAAGAACACATGATCTATGTTGGATCAACAATGGATTAGAACATTGGTTTTTCAAAACAAGGTTTTTAGGTAAGCATTAACAATGTCATTACCTATTTGTTCATGGGTTCATCTCAAATCCATCTTTTAACCAAAATCATTTAGCCAAAATTCGGATTTGTTCTACAAGTGGGTTTTAGTGAAATCTTAATGAATATGAACCTAAGGAATCATAGTAAAATAACCATGTCAACCCACATTCCTATTAAGGTTTTAATTCAATTTCAATTTTAAAAATCCCCAATTATGAAAGGATGAACCCTAGAATAAAATAGATGAAATTGAAAGAAAATACTTACAGTTAATTGATGTTAGATGAAGGATGAGTGAAACCCATAACTTGGAATCAATTAATTTGAGTGATTGAATGTTTTTGAAGCTTCAACAATGGTGGAAAACAAGAAAAACGTCGGCTGTGTGTTTTTGGGAGAGAGAGATAGTGGTTTGAAAAAGAATAAAATAATCAAACTGGCGCTCTGACAAACTTTACTGCCCGCGGTACCTTATCGATAAGGAACCGTGGGTTTGAGCCGCCGAGATAAAGAACCGCCTACAGAGGCAGGTTTTTATCACTGAAAAACGCCAAATTTAAAAACCAAATTTTTCTAAGATACTTAAAAATATATCATGAACCTTTTAGAATAACAATGGATCATCAAAGCACTAGGCAATATGTTTTAAAGAAGGATTACGAGTTGAATCAAGATCGAAAAGAACCGAAACACACAAACGACTACTCGTAGCAAAACGACAAAGTGGAGAGAAGTCAAGGGAAGTGAATCAAGACAAGGACCAATGCTCAAGGGATTAATGACAATCTTCAAGTAGTGGTAACGAAGAGCTTGTGTCATATATAGTGTTTTAAGACGTGCCTTTCCGGCGAAACGTTAAACGGCTTTGGTAATGAATAAACACAAAGCAATTATTCAAGTATAGACTAAGATCACTTTCAATAATAGTCTTAGTCTAAACCAAAATATGAGCAAGGTATTAATTCACTTTCTTACCCACAAAGGGCATACTAACCGTATGGGTGCAAACCATTAAAATCATGCTTGATACTTTAAGCTACTACTAACTCACTCTACATCACCATAGTGAGTCAAGTATCCAAGCAATGAAGGTTTGAGAGGATAAAAGAAAAGAAACACAAACCACAAACAAATGTCAAGGCAAGGATGCCAAGAGCAAGCACATAGTCAAGTAATGATCAAAAGAATGATCAAAGGGCGTGTGGAAGAACGAAAGCGTACCTTAGCCACAAAGAGCAATCCATCAAGGAATCAATGCTATACCCAACAATGACTATGATGAGTACTAAGTCTTCAAGGACTAGTATCATTCCCAATCATCTTGGTATCATCATTCAAAGATGTTAAAGATCAATGAAGATGAGTCTTCTACAAATGCAAGTAACTCAATCCACAACCGATTAAGTGACTGATCTTCATGAGTACCTATACAAAGAAAGATGAAAACTAGTAGATACATTTCAAGAGTAGATCTAAAATGTATAAATGCTACTAATCTAAGTGGGATGTAATATTACCAATTAAAAAGACCTATTTTCAAAGAAAACATAGTTTTGACCAAAGAGAAACTCTAGTACAACTTGACCTTCTAATTTGAGGAGACAATGGATCGATCCAAGTTTCAAAGTACAATATACTTCAAAGATCTTGAGTTACCATCGCTCTTATACCAATTGTAGAAACTAGAAGGGGGGGGGGGGGGGTGAATAGTTTCTCTTTATTGGTGACCAAATTAAAGTTACTTTCAATTTGGGTTGTATCAAAAATATCTTTTACTTGAAGCTAAGTTGCATAATGATTAGGTTCAATTCAAAATGCACTAGCAAAGATAATAGGTAAGTATAATGATAATGAAATAAGTAAAGAGTAAGGAAGGAAACAACCTAGTGGGGAGACACCAAGATTTATAGTGGTTCGACAACGAGGCTCTATCCTCGTTTCTACTCCACTCCTCGAGTACACCTACTCGAGATTTCCACTATATCCACAAGCTCCCTTCTCGGCGGAGAAAACCTTACATCGTTGCTTACATTATTTTCCGACACTAAGCTAAATGTCGAGACCTAATCTTTAGCTAGGACCAATCTACACAATGTTGCCTACTTCACAATTTAACGACACAAGGCTAGATGTCGAGTTCTAATCTCAAGGTAGAACCAATCTTCACAACGTTGCCTACTTCACCATTTTACGACACAAGGCTAGATGTCGAGTTCTAATCCAAAGCTAGAACCAATCTTCACGACTCTTCACTTTGAAGCTAAGTGAGAACTTCACACAACACAACTACTAATCACTTTCAAGTTAAGTGAGAACTCACAAGACACAACCACATCACTTTATAGTTTAGTGAGAACCACTAATCAATTTATTACAACTCAACTAGACATATCCAAGTACACATGTAACTTGGATCTACACAACATAAATCCAAGCAAACACATATGCAATGGATGTACACAACAAATCCAAGTATTCACAAATAACTTGGATGAACACAACTAATCCAAGTATTCTTAAATACAATGGATTAAGCTAAAACAAAAAGGGTATCATGATGAATATGACTAGCTCATAGATTCATCTTTATCACAACACTAGTGAGTGAGTGATCCTCTCATTGGACAAGGTAAAGGAGGGGATCAAGAGGATAATCATATGTAAACATCCTTAACACTTTAAGTGATCATTTACTAATGATTATGCTATAGAAAAGAGAAAGGGGGCTCAGAAAAACGTCCAAGAGGCTTGTTGGAAAATGAGATTTGACCTACTATTTAAAGGAGACAAAGTATAACGGATATATAACGACTATCTGGGCGCGGTACCTTATCTAGCCCGGCGGTTCCATATAGCTAAGGAACCGCCTAGCTACTTAAGGTTCCGCCCCTAGAGTACGCTCCGTTTTTTGTCTTTTAGTGGGGTAGGAATATCTGAGGTATTTGAAGCCTTCAAAGGATATTCTAATAGCATATGGAATATGCTATTTTCAAATTTTTATTTTCCATTTTAATAAAACATTTTCTAAAAAAGAAAGTTTATTAAAAAGTCTTTTGTCATATTAACAAAAGTGAGTTTTAAGGATAATCATTTTGATGATCACTAAGTATGATTAAGAAAGGTTAGTGATATGATTATTACCTTGATGATAGTGTTAGTTAAATAATTCGTTTTGTGTTTTATACTAAATGTGTTGTATAGTTTGTTGTGATCAAAACTAAGAAAGATTAGTTAACACTAATAATGTTTTTATGCATTACTTGCATTAACAAAATCAACCGGGGCAACCTCGGGTGCGTCCCATTTCAGGGACTTCCTCAAAACATTCCATGCCTTTTCTTGATTAAACGAGGCATTCTATTCTCGTCCGCGTAAATGCCCCGAGCCTGTTCAATCACATCAACCTCGCTTTCGCCACTTTTTTTGTTCCGATGACATTTCTTGTAGATGGCGTGTCACTTCATAATATTATGATGCATCAGATTCCACTTACCCGTAAGCATGTCTTTGTTACGTTCTTGATGATTACTTTCGTTAAACACCCGGGTACTCTGAATCCAAAGAGTGTCTCTTTTTTGGTGACACCCAACTTTCGGATCTTCGGATGTCGCGATGTAACATTCGGCAAGCACGGCTTCTTCGTCCTTGGTCCACCGATCAAGACCTTCATTCGGAACGGGTTCTTTTGATTTTTTTGCAGTGTTTTTCTTTCGCCTTTTTTTTGTTGATTCGGTTTCGGGTGGTGGAATTGAGCTTGTAGATTGGAGTGATAGGCGTCTTTGGGTGGTATAGGCTTGATATTCTTCTTGTTGCTTTTGTAGAAAAGCTTGATCTTCGGGAGTCATCGGACCGTGGGTAGGAAATCCGGGGAATTGCAAATTGGACGTAGTTCCGTCACACGCACCCATGTTGGATTGAAGGAGGTGGGTGAATCCGAACCAATTTTCGCCGGCATTTGTGTGTTTGTGTTTGTGTTTGTGAATGAGAGAATGATAAAGGAGAGAATGATTTGTGTGTGTGTGTAAAAAATGATATAGGAAATGTAGTATATATAGAGATTAAAATTGAAAAAAAATTATTTTTTTTAAATAATCTAGCCGTTGGGCATTTAATTAAATATTTTTTTTAAATAAACTAGCCGTTGGGGCATTAAAAACAAAAAAAAAACATTTTTTTTTAAAATAACGGCTAGTAGCCGTTGGTTTTTAAAAAAATTTCAAAAAAAATATTTTTTTTAAACCAACACTCGCGCCGAGTGAATACACCCACGCCCTCACCCCACGTCGCGGTTTTTTTGCTGATAGGGGAACCATCGCGCGAGTCGCGCCGTGGGTTTGGCACCCCACGGCGCCATGACTCCGGGCGCTCTTAGAAGAAATATAATAACTACTTAAATGTGTTCTAACCACATTATGGTATGAACTCCATTGAAATGATACAATGCATATTGGAATTTTCAAAAGTAGGCGTGTGTCTATGCATATGAAGATTGTAATAAATGCTTAAGTTACTCAAATGAAGGTCTAAAATGCTTTTATAAGAAGTAGAATTTTGTAGAAAAGAACTTCAACTTTGTATACATCTTAAACGTAAACTAACACTACAATTAGTAATTTCTATGGAATGTATTTGTTTTTGTGAATGATTTTTTTTCGTTTGATATTCGTTTTTGAAATCATGGTTTATCAATCATAATCTATAATTTTGTAGATGATATAAGTAAAGCGAAGTTGTACAAATAAGAAACTTTGGTTTCCTCAGCATTTTAAATCCATGTCAGTGATACTCTTTTACCATTATAACATATATATGTTCAATTATATGTCGTTGTATCGACGGTCAAAACCAAGAACTGTTTGTGATAGAGATGACAATTATACCAATTTTACGACTAACATTGTGCATAAAGAATCTTTACATCAAATTTGAACTAAAACTATATACTTTGTAATTGAGAACACTTTTTTTAAGTTTTATGTTATTTTATCGGATTGCTATTCATGCATTTTTGTTTGTTTTTCACTCTATTTTAATTTAATATTGCCCATACTTTATTAGCCGTTACTTAATATTTTTAACGATAATCACAAAGCGCGCCCGTCCATCGGACGAGCTTAGCTAACTAGTTATTTATATATCAGCATGGTTCAGAGGTTGCATACTTATTGATATACGTTGATGATATACTTCAGACAACTTCATCTATTGTTTTACTTCATCGTATTATCTCTTCTCTGCCTAAGGAATCTGACATGACCGATTTTGGGCTCTTAATTACTTTTTGGGTATTTTAGTTACCCGTGACTCTACATGCATGTTTCTTTCTCAAAATAAGTATGCGATGGAGCTTTTAGATCGGACACACATGGCTTCTTGCAATCCTACTCGTACTCCGGTTGATACGGAATCCAAGCTTGGAGCTGGCGGGGATCTTGTATCTGATCCTACCTTATATCGTAGTCTTGCAGGTGGGTTACAGTATCTGAAATTTACTCCTCCTTATATTTCCTATGATGTAAAATAAGTATGCCTCCATCTGTGTGATCCTCGAGAGCCTCGTTTTTGGCTCTTAAGCGTACTCTCTGATATGTCTGTGGTGCATTAGACTTTGGGCTTCAACTATATGCATTGTCCACTCATTCTCTTGTGGCTTATACTGATGTGGATTAGGCGGGTTGTTCTACTACTAGGCGTTCTACTTAGGTTATTTTGTCTTCTTTGGGGATAATCTATTCTCATGGTCATCCAAGTGACAACACACTCTCTCTAGATCTAGTGTCAAGGTTGAGTATCGAGGTATTGCTAATGTAGTGCCTGAAACTGCATGGCTTCATAATCTTCTTCGTGAATGATTGTAGGTAAATTACACACGTTTTAGAAAAAACGCGTAAATGCGGTAAGTATTAGAAGTTAGGATTTAGGAAAACTGTAAAATCCGATATGTAGAGTTCGTTCACGACGAGGTGTATAAGCTTGTGCCAATATTAATAACGTTTTCAAATGAAAGAGATTGGAAAATAAAGACGAGCTACGCTAAAAATTACACTACGACACGAAAAACGTAAAATCGTAAAAATCAACAAAAAATAAAAGTTATCTAAAAATTCTCAAAAAATTAATTTAAACTTCTAAAAATATATCTAGGGTTTAAAAATCAAGAGAAATTATTGAAAATTTTAAAACTAATTAATATTTAATTTTTAAATTTAAATTAAAGCCCTAAAAAACAAATAAATCAACAAAAAGTCCAAACCAATATTTTATCACTTATAAATCTCAAATATACTATTTAACTAGATCTAAAAGAACCCTAATTTTTTTCTCTCCCTAGAGGGGAGATTTCCGGCCGCCCCTTTGCTCTTTTTCAGGCCAAAACTACCATTATTTCGTGTTATACGAATTATAATTGTGGTTTTCATTCTCAAAGGTGGCGGCTGTATAATTTTATTCACATATCTTTTATGAAATCTCTCTTCTCTTTTAACTCCGGCGATTTTGTTCAAGTGAACGCATACCCTTATTTGTTTTTAATCATATAAATCATCTTGGTTTATTGATTCGAACAGATCTTCTTATGTTTTCATTTGTTTCTGGTTGGCGGCTGGTTATTTAGGCCTGCAATGAAACCCTAATTTGGGGTTCTCGTTGTATATCTGCAAATCTCACGCATATATTATCAGATATGATGGCATTGGTGGTGCTGTGATTGATAGATCCTTTCCTTATGGTAGATCGGTATCCGATTAGGGTTTGGAATATATGTATATATATGGTGATCTGGTGGCTCTTGTCAGCCCACTAGGGGTTCTAGTCCTAGTGCTGGTTCGACATTATTCAGGTGTGGTGATGATGGGGGATCAACGTAACCAAGGAGACCCTTTTTTAGGGTTTTTTTCATGTCCTGCAAATAATTTCTGGTTAGTTATCCCATGGTCGGATATTCTAGGGTTTGATAAGCTGAATGATAGTGGAAACCAATCCGTGGCTTTAGGTTCTCTTTGTTTGAAAAATATAGAATCGTCTTGTTGTTTTATGTCTTCATAAGAGGTTGTATGTTTGCTGTTGATACCATAATCATTGATGATTATGCTGTTGGGTATCTGATCTATCTCGATTAGGGATGATGCGAGTGGTCTCTCGCATTCTGATCATGGAAGTCCTTAGGATTTATATACATGGCAAACGGGCCAATGTGGTTTCTAACCACTCATGGATGCTTTTCGATACTTGACGAGGGGTATTGTTTGTAACCTATCCGTGGTTTTAGGATATGACATTGCAATTGTCTGATGGTGCTAGTTCCTTGTTCGTCTACGCATGGTTTACATGTATGGCTGTACTTATTATGAGGATGTGGGTTCATGGGAGATAAATGGTCATCTTTTCGTGGTTTTGCTGTCATGGAGCTTATCTAGAAGGGCAAGACAGAAGATGTGGTTTCTATAAGTTGAAAAATCAAAATTGTAATTTTTTAATTATTATTTTTCAATTTATTTCGTAGTCATAAGAGTATATGTCATTCTTATGTAGGGTTGTGGTTTTGTGCACTTTTTGATGTGCTGGTTGTATCCCATGTAACGGACCGTGATGCTAGGACTTCACCTACATCCGTTTGTACTTCAACGTTTTTTGGTGTAATATATCTTTTACCGGGGTGCGTCCCCTTTACCCAAAAGAAAATCTAAAATATACTTAATGAACACTAAAAAATATTTTTCAAAATTTTTTCAATAACTGAATCTATTTTTAAATGGGTAAAAACTATTTTTATATTAAAATAATCATAAAAAATAAAATAAAAAGGGGGAAATCTGAAACTTTTTGGAAAATTCTATTTCACTAAACTCTAATGGGGAAAAATATAAAATGATAAAATAAGATGAAAAATAAGCTAGAAACAAGCTTAAGGATAAGCTTGTTGTTATGTGCTAACAGTGGGAACACACTGCACTGTCAGTGGGAACTTTGTTCCTACTGATAGTGTAATTGTGACAAAAACATGTTGTGTGGATTTTTTTAGCTATTTGGAGCTTGGATTGTGGTTGTTTTTGGGCAAATAAGACACCCCCAAAACCAGTTGTATTGTGGGGAGTCAAATAAACAACTAAAACACACAAACAAGCAATAATGAACCCATAAATCACTTGAATAGCCTGAAAAAACAAGAAAATGCAGAAAGCAAGTTTGCTGGTGTAGTTGGTCCATATAAGCTATGCAGTGAACTTCAATAGCCCTAACACTCTACCAAAAGCTACCCAAAATCAAGTACCAACAAATGCAAACCTGTAACTAACGTTAACTTAACTAATGACCAAAAATCATGTCTCAAAACTATCAAATCAAGCCTAAATCCTATTGTTTGTAGACAGTGAGTGGTTGATGCTGTTTTAGAGCAATACAGTGAGTAAAATCCACAAAACCTTGCAATTTAAACAACCTAATATTTAACAAACAACAAACATCACTAAACTAACATCATTCCAAAAATCAAACACCACAAATCAAAGAAATAAAGACCCTACAACCCTACTGTTTTAACAGAAAGGTATGTATGTAGTTAACTGTGAACCTATTAGGGTAAACTTAGGCTACTCTTACCACACTAAAGTGTTACCAAGAGTGCACCAAAAGTAAACCCAAACACCCCTTAAAACTAACTTTTATGAAAATTTTCAAAGACTTTTCAGTCGAATCAAACTAAAATAACTTCAAATCATCAACAACATGTTTAAACTAGCAAATATCGTAAATTACACAAAAAAAAATCGTAAATTACACAAGTAGATTCTATCACAACAGAAATAAGCATAGATCACATAAGTTATATAAACTAAAAATCATAAAAGGGTTCAAGCCTTACAAGACTTGGCCTTGCACATGCCAAGTATATGGCGGATGCCATATTTTGGAGTTGATTTGGCTTATGTAGGGCTTATAAGAATGAGCTTATGATTCCCCTTGTTAATTGATCTACAACAGATCAAAGGGAAAGAAAAGAGGTACGAAAATGTCTTTACCTTGGGTCTCCTTGCTAGCCTGTGAGAACCACACCACCAAGAAAATAAAAAAGTACAAAA
This sequence comes from Glebionis coronaria, assembly GCA_025667525.1. Lineage (NCBI taxonomy): Eukaryota > Viridiplantae > Streptophyta > Magnoliopsida > Asterales > Asteraceae > Glebionis > Glebionis coronaria. The sequence continues at coordinate 316,957,183 of CM046879.1, read as the reverse complement.
AATAAACCTAAAAGCTATTGCAAGTAGCTTTTGGGAGTAACTTTAGCTACAGTTAGCACAAACAAGAAATAAACAAAGATTTTTTGTCAAATATTTTTGAAACCACTTTTTGAAACACCAAATGAAACCAAACAAGTAAGTAACTTTAAAGCAACAAACTCACCACCACTTGATTTTGTCATGATCAATTGGTTATGAACATCTTTTGCTTTAAAGGGTCTCAAAAAATCTAGGCTGCTGAAGTTCTTTGAACACCAAAAAGATTTTGATAAAAATTTACACTAAGCTTGCATAAACATAAACATTACACTAAAGCAATTAAAAGATGGAACTCAGAACTTGTATGTTTTTTAACAAAACACTATAACTATTCATTAAGTAAAAAAAGAGTGCAAGTCTGGAACGAAAATTAAAGGGGTACAGGCACCTCCTTTATATAGTACTAGAATGAAAAGTCTAGAATAGCTACTAACATAAACCCTAACAGCATAAAATTCACAGAATGCCCCTTTGAACAATTTGAATTCGAGTCAAATCTTGGTCATGTGATTGATTGTTGTTGCCAGTTGCCCTTGATGTGATCATAGCCGTTGAATGCATTCTGTGGGGAGAAGAAAACAATCTTGAACCATGGATTAGTTGTCAAGATACCATATTTGCCTTATTTTGGACAAGCCAAGGTGCAAGGGTGTCGCGCGGGTCCCCACCAGGTGAGTGTGATGGTTTTTCTGGGTTGGCAAATGGTGAGGTTAAGGTTAATTGGTGATATGCGTTAGGTTATCATTTAATTTAAGGGGTTTAAGGAATTGGGTTTTTAGGGTTTAGGAGGTGATGGAGGTTGAACAGGAAGGGGTTAGATCAGAATTGGGTTTATTAATTGTGTTTAACGCCCTTTAAAACATTATATAATCCATTTCAAAAAATTAATTAAGTATGTTTAAAATAGGTATAGTGGGAATCCGACGTGGAGTGGTGAGTGAAGTGGGAGGAGGTGAGTGGGTGGAAGGGTGTGACGTGGGATAAGGGTGGACCGGGTAAAGTGGATGGGCTGGGGGTTTATATATAAGGATGGTGGGCTTGATGGTTTATAGAATGGGCTGTTGATGGGTAAAAACTGGGTGTGGGTTTCATTTGACAAAACTTCCCCATAGACTTTCAATTTCTTGGCAAATGAAGTTTAACAGCTCCCATACTTGTTTCCTTTGATAAGCAACTACGACCAATTGACATTTTGGTCCTCCAACTTTTGTAGAACTAGAATAAGGACCTTATTTGTTACTTTTAGCAATCTTCAAGGGCCAAATGTGGGATATATTTAAACTTCAGGATCATTCTTGTATTTTTGAGATTTACAAGGGTCTAAAGTGACAAGTCTTTAATAGTTGAGGGACCAATCTTGACAAATATTCAAACTTCAAGGACTTCTTTGGAAATTCATTGTTCAGGTCCGGTTCTTTCTGCGGTTTCGTTTCCCGTGTTCGTTTTTGCTTGATTCTTTTGATCTTTTGTTGATTTCACGATATCCGTAACTAAAATACACAATGAACAAACACAAGCATATTTTCCGGCATTTTATGACATTTTTGTACATTTTAAGCCCGATTTGGATGATGAGACTATGTATAAATGCAGTCTCATCACTCCCCCATACTAAACCATTATCGTGCCCTCACACAATGCTATAATTAAGCATCATAGCACTTCCAAAATTCATTTTTATGTGACAATTTCTTGAAACGTAAATTTAAATTAACTACCACTACGTTTTAGACATAATGTATTGTTTTCATCATGAGAATGTGACTTTTAGGGTCAAAGAATAAGAACACGTGAATGCCTCATAGAGATAAGTTCATCGTCCTCGATTTTCACCCAATTCCATGCTAAGCGTGAAACAAGATCATTTTCATTATAAGTTAGTAATGCTAACACTACTCATATGCTCTAATCACGTACTTTAACTCCCTTATTCCTAAGGTGTATCTTTTATATTTTATTTTTGTCTTAATGATCACGAGGATACATTTTTTACTTATGTGTAAATAGAGATTAGGTCCAAACATCTATGATGGTTTGATAAATGGGCCGATGAATGCCCAATTCAAGATACTATTTCTGTTAGACATATTAATCGTTCAGGATTTGCTTTATCGGACAAGGTAAGGGATCTTATTATGAATGGAGCTTGGAGATGGCCGTTGGACTGGTATGACCGATTCCCGAATATTGTTTCTATACCGGTTCCAATGCTTTGTGATAATCGTAGTGATAATATCGTTTGGCGAGACTATAATGGGGTTAATCGGCCGTTTTCTGTGGCTGTCGTATGGGAGTCTATACGGATGAGGTCGAATAATGTTACTTGGTTTCATGTCGTTTGGTTTCCGCAGTATGTTCCGAGACATGCGATTCATATGTGGTTAGTTCTGAAGAAGAAATTGAAAACGCAAGACCGCCTTAAGCAATGGGATGTTGGGCCTTATGTTGATCTTTCGTTGCTTATGTGCCCCTTGTGTAATCAGGTCCCTGACTCGCATAATCATCTTTTCTTTGAATGTTCTTATTCTACACAGGTTTGGTTACAATTGCGTGGGAGGTGTGGTATGCATAATATTTCTCCGCGTATGATTGATATTGTGGAGTTTATTAGACCCTTAGCTAAGGGGTGTTCGGTTGTTAGTATCATTGCTCGGGTTGTGTTAGCGGCTTCGGTCTACTTCATCTGGAGAGAGCGAAATAATAGGTTTTTTAACAAAATGTCTTTGACGGTTGCTAAGCTTGTGACTTCAGTTTGTGATACGGTTCGGCTCAAGCTTCTCACTTTTAAATTCAAGAAGATTTCTTTAGTGTCTCTAGTGATTCTTGAAAATTGGAAAATCCCTAAGGTGTGTATTGATCCTGATGGGAGTGCTGGGTAAGGGCTATACTCTTTTTCCCTTTGCGAGGTTTTTCCCATTGGGTTTTGCTTGTAAAGGTTTTTTAAGGAGGCGGCCTTACTTAGATCTTTTGCTCTCTTTATGTTGCTGCTGGTATGGTGAATTGGTCGCATGGTTTCAAGAATTTTTCTTGTTGGCTTTTGCTAATGTTGCATTTATGTCTATTAGTAGAAGTATGTATTAGGTTTTGGTGTTTCATTCCCTTTTGTTAACAAGCTCCCTGTAGCTTGCGGTTAATGTGGTATCTTAGCCACATTCCTTTGTACTTCAACGTTTTTTTGGTTAATATATTTACCGGGGCAACCCTTTACCAAAAAAAAGAGATTAGGTCCAAACATAGAGTGAAAACTGTGTAACCAAAATCATCAATTTAATAACCTCTCCTAATAGACAACGATGTTAAAAAAATTAAGTCAAGAAAAAGGATCGATAAACACGGGTTTAGAACGGTTTTGAACATGAGACTTATTATCAATTTGTATTGGTTTTACCTCCACCTTTTATTTAACTTCATCGTGAATTTTTTATTATGGCTTTGGTCTTGCCCTTTTCTTTTATTTAACCTCGCCATAAGGTATTTATTATGACTTGATGTATATCCTCACACTAAGGCGAATTTTGGATATTTAGGGCTTCATTATTTAAGACATTCACTTTCAATTTTCATATTGATTTTTCGGCCTTGTGAGCTTGAAGTTTTTGCTTGATTTAGGTGAAGAGGAACTTAAAAATTATTATTGGGGAAGCCTATGATTATTCGGGTGCCAATACTTCAAAACCGTGATGCTGGCGATACCTTAATATTTTCCCAATTTAATTACATGGAAGCTACTAGATTCAATTAGAAACCAACAATAGAGACTAAACCGCAAAAAACCTATTTATTAACAATTTTAACATAGAAGTGATGGGAAAAAAGAAAATAATTAGGACACATGAGTTTTGGAAAGAATACGAGTACTCTACGTTTAGCATAGTAACTTATAATTAACTCTATCATTTCTCGTCCTCAATTTAATGAGACTTAGCCTAATATAGTTAAGGAATCGAAGCTAAGTGCTCAACACGCACGGTCGACTAAAAAATTACTCTTATTCTCGCCATTGCAAAACCTATATTTGTGTCTTAAACACTTATGAAAACGAGTATTTTTAAAATTTGGCCATTTTTAGCCTTACTTTGCAACAAAACGATAACAAAAAGATGAAAATTAGATTGTGTGATGACGTAAGCAAAGTAATGTATTTATTCACCCCCATACTAAAACTAAACATTGTCCTCAATGTTTCGAGTCTAAGGGTGAAACACCCCCATACTAGAGACGAAAAGTCGAATGCTTAATCTCGAGGATGAAAAGGGAAAAACGTATAATCTATAAGCCGTTTATGAATCATGCTAATAAGATAATCGTTAAAACGTAAAAGGATCTCATCAGATATCGGAATCTTCAAAGGCAACGATCAAAGCTGAGTGATACGTAAAACTAACACGAGAGGCATCAATGATGACGATGAACCTATTAAATCACAATCACAAACAACCACAAAACAAAGGTTGGAAGAGCGCAAGTCTCCGCATTACACTATTAGAAAGCGATAATATTTACAAGGATAAGAATGAGAATCCCCCACGAGGCACACTGTTTTTGATAACCGAGTTTAAAACTCGACTGGAATCCCCATAGATGTGATCATTTAGGGATTATCACGGTATGGTCATTTTTGGTGGGGCTTACATGATAAAAAAGGCCCAAAAAGTACATGGACTACTTAAAAATACGATAAATGTATACCGGGGTCAAAGATAGCGTCTTCGTTTTTAGAAGAAAGACGAAACAACGCTACTCCAACTGTAAGCAAAACCCTAAAGGGGTAGAAGAAAATAGATGAGAAGTAGAAGGGTGGGACAATGGGTGGGGCACAAACACTTTTAGCTACTCGAGGTAGAGTCACACCAAGAAAATAGATAAGTTTTCCATTTATTGCATCGTTGGAAGACTGAGATTTCCCTATAAATGCGATTTCGGGATCAAATATCTCGTCCTTGGTGGAGAAGTGTGAGGAAACATAAGGGGCTTCCCCCACAGTAGATCCACACACACCATCATCAAAAGGAGTAGACGAGGTGGTGGGACTCAAACAACGTAGTGATGATGGGGTTAAAATTGTAGGAACATCATACAAATCATATTCAAAATCTTTTCCTTTTTCATCGTTTTTAAACTCTTTATGAAAATCCGATTTAATTATGTCGAAAATATTTAGCGTTTCAAAATCAATATTATCCACGCTAAATATCCTCACATTAACGTCGTGGGTGGGGGGGGGGGGGTGGTGTATTGCATAAGTTCTCAAAACATTGATCCACAAAGAACACCGCCCCCTCGGGGTCTACATAAACGTCATCCTCCACGAGATCGTTAATCTCATCAGTTTCTTCATCGTAGATGGGTTCGTCAAACCAACGTTTTTCGTTCCCTTCGTGAATGATTTTAGAAACTCTTTCGAAGAGATTACAATCAAGTACGAAACCATCATTCTTTGGTGGGGATTGTTGATAAGTTAAATCCTCACGAATGTGGTATATGTCATTCTCATTTGAGGAGCGTTGATTAGGTAACTCCTCGATAATGTGATTTTGGGTCACGCGAGTTGGCTCGTCTTTAAAAATAAGACGTTCCAACTCATCAAGTTTGGCCTCGATATTGGTAAAATCTACCTTACTTGTAGGTGGTAGTGGAGCCAAAAGAGCAAGCTCTTGTTCAATAATTTCCTCAATCTCAGAGTCGTATTCAAAATCATCGTACTCACCACACGAAGAATTCTTTTTGGAAGAATAAAAAATAGCTTGTGTATTTTGAGTACGTGATTGATTTCAGCAAAATCCTCATCAAAGAAAGAGTCGATGTGAGCACTCAGAACCATGGTCTTACAAGTCGATTGACTATGCTTAGGTGACTCTTCAATGATGAGCGGATTGGTGTCGATAAAACCTTTAGCCTCAATAGATATTGGGCTAGGAAATGGAGGCACTTCAATAGGTTTAGAAGTTGAAGCCTCAAAGACGTGGTCCTTCGAAAGTGGTGAAAACGTATCCATTTTAGTCATTGTCATGATGGAATTAACGTTACTCTTCGGAATTGTTTGTTCATTTATTTCGCCGAATACATCCCAAAATGATTTTTCGTCCATGCATTTACGAATACCTTTTCCAATTAAGTACACGTATTCACGATCATTAAATTTTTCATCTTTAAAACCGTTCTTTTTAATTCTTTCAAAACATGCATCAAGCCTCATATTTTCCACTAAAGTGAACATTTTGAAATCATTTTGGAAACATCGGTTTTGCTTTGATCATTTGAATTTTGGGGTGTACTCGCGAAAAATCCATTTTATCTCCCCATAAGTCATAGTCATTTTACCACCGTGAACGTCGATTACGGCTCGAGCCATCAATAAAAAGGGCTGACCTAAAATAATGGGACATATAGGATCACACTCATAATCGAAAATGATGAAGTCCGCGGGAAAAATAAACTTTCCTATTTTAACATAAACATCCTCGGCTATTCCAACTGGTTTTAATGGCGTACAATTTGCTAGCTTGATATTCATGTTCGTGGGGGTAAGTCTTGGCAATTTCATCAATTCCAAAGAAAATGAGGCATGAGATTGATGTTAGCCCCTAAATCGGCAAGGGCTAAACATCCCTAAATTTCGGAAAAATCACAAGGTAATAGAAATTGGCACGGATCCTCTTCCTTTCTCAGCATATGCCTTTTAGGTTTTTTTAAGAAGGGTCGAAGCACAAACTTCTTCAAGGTGAACTTTGGTAAGGTCGATAAAACTCTCTTTTGAACCGTGGATTGAATTTGAGGTACACGAGGGTGTGCACTCTTTTCCTTGGTCACCACGTTCATTCCCTCGACTTTAGAAAATGAAGGCTTTTTGAGGTCGAGGGTAGACATGAAGGCACAACTTTAAAACCATCAAGGTTTTGGGGAATCACAAGACCTTTTCCATGAGACGAGATGAAGTTTACATGTTCCTTCGGATTACTCATGGTGTCACTAAGTAACGCCGTACTCGAAGACGAACTCGATTGATTCTTCATTATAGCCGAAAACATGTTTTTAATGTCGACCTGACCTTGGTCAATCTTGTTGTTTTGCCCTCTCAACGTGTTGGAAAATCTCTTCATATTAGCGTCATTTGATTTAACGTAATTTTGAAAATCATTTGAGCCATTAAAATTTTGATTAAAATCTTGGTTTTGATACCCACCTTTAAAAGTGTTCCTTCATTAGCGTTGTTCGAAAAATTTGAAATTTACCCATTGTTAAAATTCCGGTTTTGATTGTTGTCGTTGTTAAAACCTCGATTTTGCCAATTCAAATTTTGACCTTGATTATAGTTGCCTTGATTACCATGATTATTTCCTTGATTTTAACAATTGTTTCCACGATTAAAATTATTGCCTTGGTTGTTGTTATAATTTCCTTATGATAGACCCACGTTATTTTGATTTTGATTTTGAAAATTCCTGTTTAACACGTTAAGACTCGACGTTCGGCCATCCGTAGCCGCTCACTTGTAATAATTATGAGGTCCACCATATAACGTACATGAAACCTCAACCGCTTTCACCGTAGCGGGAGCGTTTTATCTCGATAAAAAGGGTGACGTAAAAGCACTCGTCAATTTGTCGCCTTTCGCATCAACCCTCTCAATATCGCGATTAGAATTACTAATATTGGCGACACTAGAAACACTCGATGTGTTACAGAGTTGGTAAACCTTGGATCTATTCTCGATAATTATTAAAGCTTCTCTAGGAGTTTTACACGAAAAGTTATCGCCCACGGCGGAATTTAACGAATCTTGCTCTTAAAAATTAAGACCGTTATAAAAAGTGTCGACTTGGTGCAACTCGGAAAAACTGTGGGGAGGAAATTGCCTAAGAAATTTCTTAAATCGATCCCACGCATCTCTAAACGACTTGTTCGGTTTTTGTTCAAACCTCGTGATCTCGTTTTTGAAAAACGTGGTCTTAGACGGTGGAAAAAAATGATTAACGAATTTGGAAACGAGATCCTTCCACGTAATTATGGAATTAGGTGGCTGTTTCTCGTACCAATCCTTGGCGGCACCATCGAGCGAGTACGAAAAAGCATAAGCTTAATGAAATCGATGTCAATGTTCTTAAACTTGCTCGTGGCTAAAAGACGATCAAAATTTTGAATGTGATCGTGAGGATTATCCGCCTCACGACCCTTAAACGTTGTTTCTTGAATTAAACTCAACATGCCACTCTTGATTTAAAAATTCGCCGCTTCGATTGCGGGAATTACGATCTCTTCTCCATAACCCTTGGTGGGTTCTTGGAGTAATTCCATCATGGTACGATTCTCGGGCATCTCGTCTACGGTTTCAACAACGATATTAGGAATGTTCGTTTCTAAATTACGTCTTCGTTGTCGATTCCTTCGATTTTGATTTTTTCGATTCAACACGTTGCTAGAAATAGAATAATCCTTCGATCGACTGGGTATTCACTAAACGTAGAATGGGGGGGGGGGGTAGCAAAGAAGATTCTTTTTGGGATTTTTTACTTTTTCAATTTTTATGGTTTTTGATTATTTTTTAATTATTTGGATTTTTGGCGTATTATGTAATTAATCCAAAAAACTATCCACTAATCAAAGGTCTCGATTAAGGAATCCAAGAGGAGTGAAGGAAATTATGTTAAGTAAAAACCTTCGTCGACTTTGAAACGTTGGTAGAACGCCAAAATATTTCGAGGGTTCAATAATTAAAACTCACAAGAATAGATATATTAATACTTGAATGGCAAACCCTTAATTAATCGTCACAAAATCGATACGCACAAACGAGCGTAGAAAACGAGGCGACACGAAGCACTTAAGAGCCTTTTTTCCTTAGGTCGTGAAATACAACCGCCTTATACCCACCTTATAGTTTGTATCAATTGAGATTACATCAAGGGTAAAAGCTATAAAATAGACACGTACTCTTCATTTTGTTCTAATATGGCAAATATACTATTTTATGTACTCATTTGCCCATTGAACTTGTTAGTTTGTCACAATATCACCAATATGGGTCACCTGTTACCGACTATACCGTTTTTTTTATTATTGGTAAATTAGTCACGAAAATAGACATTAAATGACTAATTTACCCTTGTCCCCTTCATTCCTTGATCCTTGTCAGAAATCCGGTAAGACAGTAGCAGATTCTGGCGACCGCTACACAACCGCCCGTGACATAACTTCATTTACGATCCTTTCAATACTGTAAAACCAATATAAAGACAGAATAAACATCCTTTCATAAGCTGAATAAAAAGCATACATAACAATATAACACTCAAGTGAAGAGATTATCATTCGCAGACTAATGTGGATGTTTAATTAAAAGAAACCAAAATTGGAAGTGATTGTCAGGGTACATCTATTAAAAACTTAGGCTGATTTGCATTTCTCAGTTGAGCTTAGAGGTTCAAGGCACCTCTAGCCATCGCAAGTGCACCCTCATACGTATGATTACCACCAATGAAGCCGCTCATATGCACAAAAACGCAATTTGGGATCTCGGATTGCTTATATAGATCATCATCTCTTAGACCTCTCCATTGAACTGGAATAGCCTTACGGCTCTCAAAGCTATCAGGCGATTTTGCTACTGCTTACACCCTTCAGCCTTTACTCCTTTCATCTAGTCATTTTTATCCCAAGTATCAGCACAAGAATGACAGATAATACCTCGCAGGGGATAAGGGGGGATAAGGAGATAAGGGTAAATTAGTCATTTCGCGTTATAAAAAATGACATGAAAATAGATCCGGTCATATTGGTGATTTTGTGACAAACTAACAAGTTCAATGGGCAAATGAGTACATAAAATAGTACATTTTCCATATTGTAACAAAATGAAGAGTTCGTGTCTATTTTATATCTTTTACCCTTAAATCAACTAAGAGTATTTATCTATTTTGCCTTTGATTTTCGTTTCAATTCGATACACTATATAATGACCGGAACGCCCACTATTAAGGTGCGATTTCTCGGTATTTAGATAACTATTGTGTATTAGTTGTGATACGTAAATACAATATACTATTGACAAGAAAAATGGAAAGAGATTTTGTGTTAATTGATTTTAATTTAACAATTTTATTTACTTTTATGGTACTATAATAGTAGAAAAATAACAAAAAGAGTATATACGATATGTACGCACCCAAAAATGGAAAGCCAAATACGTGCTACTCAAACAAACATGATAATATATCGCAACAAACACCTCCCCAGAAGCGGCGCCAAAATGATTGTAGTTAAATTACACACGTTTTAGGAAAAACGCGTAAATACGGTAAGTATTAGAAGTTACGATTTAGGAAAACCGTAAAATCCGATATGTAGAGTTCGTTTTCGGCGGAGGTATATAAGTTTGTGCCAATATTAAAATCAATGTTTTGATTAGTAACGTTTTTGAATGAAAGAGATTGGAAAATAAAGACGAGTTACGCTAAAAATTACACTACAACGCGGAAAAACGTAAAATCATAAAATCGACAAAAAATAAAAGTTACCTAAAAATTCTCAAAAAATTAATTTAAACTTCTAAAAATATATCTAGGGTTTAAAAATCAAGAATAATTGTTTGAACTTTTTAAATGAATTAATATTTAATTTTTAAATGTTAATTAAAGCCTTAAAAATCAAATAGATCAACAAAAGTGCAAACCAATATTTTATCACCTGTAAACCTAAAATATGCTTAATAAACACTAAAAAATATTTTTCAAAATTATTTCAACAATTCAATCTATTTTTAAATGGCTAAAAACTATTTTTATATTAAATAATCATAAAAAATAAAACAAAAAGGGGAAATATCTGAAACTTTTTTAGAAAATTCTATTTGACTTAATGGGGAAAATTAGAAAATGCTAAATTAAGCTGAAATATAAGCTGGAAACAAGCGTAAGGATAAGTTTGTTGTTTTGTGCTAATAGTGGGAACACACTGCACTGTCAGTAGGAACTGTTCCCACTGATAGTGTAATTGTGACAGAAACATGTTGCGTGGGTTTTTAAGCTATTTGGAGCTTGGATTGTGGCTGTTTTTGGGCAAAGAAGGCACCCCCACAACCACTTGGGTTGTGGGGAGTCAAATAAACAACTAAAACACACAAACAAGCAACAATGAACCCATAAATCACTTTAACAGTCTAAAAAAACAAGAAAATACCGAAAGCAAGTTTGCTGGTGTAGTTGGTCTATATAAGCTATGCAGTGAACTTCAATAGCCCTAACACTCTACCTAAAGCTACCCAAAATCAAGTACCAGCTAATGCAAACCTGTAACTAACCTTAACTTAACTAATGACCAAAAATTACCAAATCAAGCCTAAATCCTACTGTTTGCAGACAATGACTGGTGGATGGTGTTTTAGAGCAATACAGTGAGTAGAATTCACCAAACCTTACAATTTAAACTACCTAATATTTAACAAACAACAAACATCACTAGACTAACATCATTACCAAAAATCAAACACCAAAAATCAAAGAAATAAAGACCCTACATACCTATTGTTTTAACAAAAAGGTGTGTATGCATTTTTTATCAAGAATTTGGCCTACAACAAGCAAATTTCTAATATTTTTTACTAGAACCTTGAAACCAATTGGCCAAACCCCTACTGTGAACCTATTAGGGTAAACTTGGGCTACTCTTACCACACTAAAGTGTACCAAAAGTAAACCTAGACACCCCTTAAAACTAACTTTTATGAAAATTTTCAAAGACTTTTCAGTCAAAGCAAACTAATATCACTTCAAATCATCAAGAACATGTTCTAAACTAGCAAATATCATAAATTACACATGTAGATTCTATCACAACAGAAATAACCATAGATCACATAAGTTACATAAACTAAAAAGCATTAAAGGGTTCAAGCCTTACAAGACTTGGCCTCCCTCACGCCAAGTATATGGCTGATGCCATCATTTGAAGCTAATTTGGCTTATGTAGGGCTTATAAGAATGAGCTTGTGATTCCCCTGTTGATTAATCTACAACAGATCAAATGGAAAGAAAAGAGGCAAGAAAATGTCTTCAACTTGGGTATCCTTGCTAGCATGTGATAACTACACCACCAAGAAAATAAACAAGTATCAAAAACTAAACCCAAAAGCTATTGTCTGTAGCTATTGGGAGTAGCTTTAGCTATAGTTAGCACAAACAAGAAATAAACAACGATTTTTTGTAAAATCTTTTTGAAACCACTTTTTGAAACGCCAAATGAAACCAAACAAGTAAGTAACTTTAAGGCAACAAACTCACCACCACTTGATCTTGTCAGGATCAATTGGTTATGAACATCTTTTACTTTAAAGGGTCTCAAAAACTCTAGGTTGTCAAAGTTCTTTGCACACCAAAAAGATTTTGATAAAAATTTACATTAAGATTGCATAAACATAAACATTACACTAAAACAATTAAAATATGGAACTCAGAACTTGTATGATTTTTAACAAAACACTATAACTATTCATTAAGTTAAAAAAAAGAGAACAAGTCTAGAATGAAAATTAAAGGGGTACAGGTACCTCCTTTATATAGTAATGGAAAGAAAAGTCTAGAATAGCTACTAACATAAACCCTAACAGCATAAAATTCTCAGAATGCCCATTTGACCAATTTGAATTCGGGTCAAAATCTTGGTTTTGTGATTGATTGTTGTTGCCAGTTATCCTTGATGTGATCATAGCCGTTGAATATATTCTTTAGGGAGAAGAAACCAATCTTGAACCATGGATTAGCTGTCAAGATACCATATTTGCTTTTTTTGGATAAGACAAGGTATAGGGGTGTCATGTGGTGACCCCACCAGGTGAGTGTGATAGGTTTTGGGGGTTAAGAAGTGGTGAGGTTAAGGTTAATTGGTGATCTGCATTAGGTTAAGGTTTAATTTTAGGGGTTTAAGGAATTGGGTTTTTAGGGTTTAAGAGGTGATGGAGGTTGAATATGAGGGCGTTAGATTCGAATTAGGTTTATTAATTGTGTTTAACGCCCTTTAAAACATTATATAATCCATTTCAAAAAATGATTTAATATGTTTAAAATGGGTTTAGTGAGAATCCAACGTGGAGTGGTGAGTGACGTGGGAGGAGGTGAGTGGGTGGAAGGGTGTGACGTGGGATAAGGGTGGACCGGGTTAAGTGGATGGGCTGGGGTTTGTATATAAGGCTGGTAGGCTTGATGGCTTATAGAATGGGCTATTGATGGATAAAACCCGGGTGTGGATTTCATTTGATACAAAACTGCCCCCTAGACTTTCAATTTCTTGGTAAATGAAGTTTAACATCTCCCATTCTTGTTTCCTTTGATAAGAAACTATGACCAATTGACATTTTGGTCCTCCAACTTTTGTAGAACTAGAATAAGGACCTTATATGTTACTTTTAGCAATCTTTAAGGGCCAAATGTGTAATATCTTAAAACTTTAGGACCATTCTTGTATTTTTGATATATACAAGGGTCTAAAATGACAAGTCTTTAATAGTTGAGGAACAAATCTTGACAAATGATCAAACTTCAAGGACTTCTTTGGAAATTTATTATTCGGGTCGGTTCTTTGTGCGACTTCATTTCCTGTGTTCGTTTTTGCTTGATTCTTTTGATCTTTTGTTGATTTCATGATATCCGTACCTAAAATACACAATGAACAAACACAAGCATATTTTCCGGTATTTTATGATATTTTTGTACATTTTAAGCCCTATTTGGATGATGAGACTATGTATAAATGCTGTCTCATCAGTGAACTTCATATGCCATTATTATATGCTACTATTGTTTATTGTGACAACGTGAGCGCTATGTATTTGACATCCAATCATGTTCAGCATCAGCGGACCAAACAAATTAAGATTGACATTCATTTTGTTCGTCATATAGTTGCTCGTGGTCATGCTCGTGTTCTTCACGTGCCATCCTGTTGCCAATATGATGATATTGCCGTCTGCCTTATTTGAAAATTTTTGTTCTAGTTTGAGTGTTCGGCCATCTCTCGCTCCAACTATGGGGGAGTATTAGACATTAACTTTATTAGTGATTATGAGATTTGTTAAGTTTGTTAGGTATAGCCTACCCATGTTGCTTCTATAATACTCTAAAAGATATTATATAATGTTAGGTTAGGTAATTGAATAGACAAGCCAATTATATTTTTAATAATATTATGTACAATGACTTGCTTTGAATAAGGGATGGAGCCACATATAGTTTGGGTTGGCCAAAACCCACCAAAATTTTAAAAATTATTAGATGTGTACATATTTTATACTAGTAATTTAAAATTGGTTAATTGATTGATAAATTGGCCCACTCAAAATTACAAGATGATTGAAAAATAACAAGGAAGAAAGAACAAACAACTAATTAACAAAAAGTAATTGATTAATAAAATTACCAAGATATCTATTAACGTTAAATGTCATTATGAAATCAACAGTGACAATATATGTTAGTGCTCTACATTGAAAAAAACTATACTAGTTAGTACTACTTCTTCGTAATTACCGAAGGATATATGTTAGCCATATTTAAAATGATGGTCATATAATATACCATTGCGAGGCTCGTGGAAAATGCTATTCAACGGTGTCGAGAGTTCTGATAAGTGTGAAAACACTTAAAACACGGCCAATTATATCAGTTTATATTTTAAAATATCAGAAGTACGCATGTATTTGGTGTTTATGTGTTTTCAGGTAAAGCAAATACATTTTCAAGCAAACACGTGCTTAAACAGGTTTTATCTGAAGAAAAAATGAAGAATAGAAAAATCAAGCCTTGAGGGTCCTTTCTTGCCACTTTTATGAAGATTCAAGTGTTAAAATGGCCATTCATTAAATTTATTCCTAAATAACTCAAAACTGCCAAAGAACAAGAAATTCATGGGCTGAAATTACCATTTCTAAAAGAAATATAACAGCTGGACCAATAAGGTTGCAAGAGTGGGTAATACATGGATCATCAATTTTATCAGCCAATCATAGGCCATAAAAGGTATTCACACGGTTTAGGCATTATGTTATACCCAATCTAATCCATAACACAATATTTAGATGATATTATAGAGAGAGAAATAGATGAAGGTAGAGAGAGAAAGTAGAAAGATTATGGAAGGTTAAACACTTTTAGAGAGAGAAACAAAATGGTAACCAACACCCTCTTCCACACATGGAAGAGGGTATTTATATGCCACGGCCATAAGGGCTTAGTGGGATTGTTCATGGGTCGGGCTTGGCTTTGCTTGGGCTTACGCCCCTAACTTATACAATATTATCTTAAATACCAAGCACGGTTTTCCCGACTAACCTATTACAATACAAGACCAATAACGACTAAGATGACCTATTACATTCTTGTTCGACTATATAAAATATAGGGCTAACAATCTCCCCCAATGTCTCGGTCATCTTTAAATGCATAAGATGATTGAGTGAATACATCTTTGTGGATTTGATCTTCATTCTTTGGTCTTGTATCTTGCTTTTGATCTTGTTTACAATGGCTTTGTTCCATCATGCTTTTGTGATCTATATCTTGAGCCTTTGTCATTTGACTTTGAGTGCTTGAGATCTTCATCTTGTGCTACTTGTGACTAAGATGACCTATTAAATTCTTACATTCTTAGGTATCTTGATTATCTCCATCTTGTGCTCTTGTGACTTCTGAATCGACATCAGTTAGTACACAGCTACGCCACCTTCTTGATATGGAGCAACATATATAGACACAGATAAAATGGCTTTGAACATTTCATCCTATCTCGGTAGCGTTTTACCTCCGGTCGGTGAAGAATTTTAGACGGTATCAGATACCGTACCTACGATCGGGTAGATTCGATTAAGAACCTCCTTGACAGGGTTTCCCGGCGGTAGTAGCCAGTTCTCTTTACTCGACTGTCTCAAAGCAGACTGCGAACGTAAAGAGTGAATCATAAGGATAAATTATCCGTCTGATTAGAGTCATCAGTTAAGAATTCCTGGAACAAGTTTGATTCTATAAGAATCGCACCATTGTTGCTTTCCAGTTTGTCACAAGCTCGATTCATGAAGAATCTTGCGAGTTACCTACCGCAGTGCTGTTTGAGGTTGACACTGGAAGGATTTCCATTCGTCACTGTGAACTCTAATGAGTGTCACTCTGAATGTACTGGCAAGATCATACGGATTTTGCGAAGAAACCTGGAATCAAATTTGAATCAATTAAGCATCGAAACTTAGTTGCTTTCCAGTTCTCACAAGTTTGATTCGTGTAGAATCGCACAAGTTACCTACCATGAGCTTGTTTAATGCTGGATCAAGAAGGATTTCCATCTTCATTGTGAATCGTATCACTCAGATGTTCTGGCAATATCACAAGGATAATGCGTAGGACTCGATTGTGTCCTAATGAGATGATAGATTGATCTCTTTTGGCTCTAGACTCAATAAGTGCATTTTGGTAATCGGAGGCTGGAGCAGACTGCCACCTTTTCAATATTAACTAACTCGGAGTGAGAAAGTCAATAGATACGTGTTGATCTCCGTGACAATGAGACAAGTTTCTCTTGAGAGAAACTCGAATGGCTGGGGAAGGGTTGTGCATCGCATCACTGGGTCCATGACACTTGTCTTCAAAAGATGTGTTAACCTAGTTTCTGCCTAAGTTGCATAGAACATTCAACTCCTTCAATGCTTACCCATACGTCATCACTAGCACCTTGTTGTGATTGTTCTAGTGCTAACTTAAGTAATTGGTCCGCATTCAGCTTTATTCAACTCCATCTTTCCTAAGGACAACTATTTCTAGCTATGGAATGTCCTTGGGTAGATCCCTCCGGTTCTGGTTGGATCATAGGACTTTGTTTCCTATCCTAAACCACCTTTTGACTCCAATATTCCGTCGTGGATAGTAGGTTGTTTTGGGTATAGATCGTAATCATAAACCGTTGAAAACCATTCAAAGTGCTTGATAAAAATCAAAACTTTTAACACTTGAAAGTTTTACATTTTCGAAAAGCTCCCCCTACACACATGCATCGATATACGAAATAGTTTGGCATGTGAAGGAAAGAGTTGCACTTGAGTCTTTAAGATCACATGTTGCGATATATTACATTTTAATCACATTTTCTCCCCCTATCTCTAATATAAAAACATAATATTAGAGATACCAATGGATTAAAATATGACAATTTCTAAAATCCTTGGGAGAGAAACATGTGTACACGCATGAATCATGGAACTTTTTCAGTCGGGATGCTCCCTCTCAACAATATATGTGTGTCTTAAAACAAAAAGTTTAACAAAATTTTGGAAAAACGACACCACAAAATATGTTGAGGTACAGAGTTGAGATGCATAATACGATATAGTATATTACATATAACAGTTTTAAACCATTTTCGGAATGTGTTGGATACATAAAATATGACAATTTTAGATATGTACCCAACAACATTAAAGGCGTGATTTTAAAACGCTCCCCCTCAAAATTTGATCAAAATAACATATGAAAATTTTGAGATATAAAAACCACATATGAGGAAGGGAGTGTTGAACACACAATTTTGAAAGATTTAGAAAAATCTTTTGAGAAATTCTTGAAAAATTGTGTTCAACGGTTTTAAAATAATCAGGATAGAAGACTTCTCTTCTATTGCTTGGGGAAAGAGCACTGAAACGTACACTTCCCTTTTGGGTCCGTTTTTCATGAGCTCAAAACTTTGATTGTTTTGTGACTAGCTCATGACCGAGAAAAATAAATTTCCCGTTGTGAAGGATAAGTTATCGTTCGTGATAAACTTTCCTTATTTGAGGTCCGAGTCCTAAGCTGTGATGCGCTTAGAGGTCATAATGAGAGAGTATCAAGCAGCTTCATTTGCCAAAACCTCCAAGTCTTCTGAAGTCATATACTTCATACCAAGACGGCCAACGAGATACTAAAACCTATTTTGGGATAGGGCTTTAGTAAACAAGTCTGCTATCTGGTACTCAGTTCTACTACGATGTGCTTGGTACGGGAGGTGTTGAACCGGATTACAAGAAATGGCTATGGCGACTTTGAGTCACAATACATAGGTATTTTATCAAACTAGAAGCTATAATCTGTGAGTTGAGTTCTCATCCAGAGGACTTGAGCACAACACGCGGATAGAGCCACATATTCTGCTTCAGCAGATGAAAGCGAAGTGCAATCCTGCTTCTTTGACGACCAGTTCACAAGCTTGTCTTCCCCTAGAAATTATACGCTACCAGAAGTTCTTTTTGACTATCATGGCAACCTGCGTGATCAGAATCTGAAAAAGTTGTTAGATGAAAACCGGTTCCCTTCTGATACCACAGTCCCATGTGAGTGGTATTCTTAAGGTACCGAAAGATCCGTTTAACCTCTTTGAGGTGCTTTTGAGTAGGTCTGGCTTGATATCGTGCACAATAGCATGTGGCATGATGAATATCAGGCCTGCTGGCTGTAAGGTACATAAGTGACCTGATCATACTGCGATATCGTGTTTGATCTACGGGATATGAGTACAAGTCAACGTCTAGGGATTTGGTCGACAATGGTGTACCAACGCGAGCACATGAGGTCATACCATGCTTTTTAAGTATCTCTTGAGCATACTTAGCTTGGTTAATAAAGATACCACGTGGGGATTGATGAATCTGGAGGCCTAAAAAGAATTTTAGCTCCCCCATCATTGACATTTCAAATATGCTGTGCATTAATTTTTCAAAACGTTTTGAAAGTTTTGGGTTCGTAGAACCAAAAATAATGTCATCAACATAAACTTGCACCAGCAGTATGTCATCCCCATATTTATTAATGAAGAGAGTAGGATCAATAGAACCTTTGGATAATCCTTTGGAGACCAAGAAGTTGGATTGTTCTTCGTACCATGCCCTTGGAGCTTGTTTAAGTCCATATACAGCCTTCTTGAGACGATAGAATTTGTTAGGATTATGAGGATCGATGAATCCTTCCGGCTGATTCACATACACTTCTTCCTTCAAATGACCGTTGAGAAAAGTAGTTTTAACGTCCATCTTAAAAATTGTGAAGCCCTTATGTGCAACATAAGCAAGGAATATCCTGACAGCTTCCAAACGAGCAACTAGGGCGAATGATTCATCGAAATCTATCCCTTATTTTTGACGACATCCCTTAACCACAAGACGAGATTTGTTTTTGATGATGGTTTGTTCTTCATCCAGTTTGTTTTTCCATATCCATTTGAAATCTAAAAGCAAAATTCCATAAGGTCTGTCAACAAGTTCCCAAACATTTAGGCGTTCAAACTGATGAATTTCGTCTTGCATTGATTCAATCCACGCATGACTAGTCATGGCTTGGTTGATGTTTATAGGTACAGTTGAACTCACGGTTAGTGCATACATATACACATCGCCATCGGTGTTGAGTTGTTTGCGTCTTCGAACCGGTTGTGAAGGATTTCCAATTACTTGCTCCAATGGATGAGCACGAGTCCAATGGTGAGTGGATGGATATATTTGGTAGAATGTATGCATGTTGGATGGATCAACATGTTGAGTAGAAGACTCTCCGACTTCGTGTATCGGTGTACCAAATGGATTGATAAATTCTTCTTCGTCAGGTTGTGCATCGACTGCTTGATTGTTGTTTCCTCCTTCAGATTGACGGTTGGTGATGTTGGTAGTATGATATTTTCTTGAGTTTGTTGAGTATCCATTGGAATTGTCTCTTGAGCAACGGTTGCTGAAGTAGATGTAGTTGTGTCTTGTTGACTTTGTTCGGGTGCATCAGCAGTATTGCCAGCGGAAGGCTTTGACACAACTTGATTGTTTCCATAGTAATATTCTTCGAACATTGGATCATATAAACAACCAACTCATTCATTTGTGTTGTATTCGTCGAGTATGCTGTAGGAGTACTTTCTTGACATTCTTGCACGGGACGTACACTATTTTGTGTAGGTGCCATTGCTGGACAATGAGGTGCGGGACTTAAGCTGTTGTGTTCAAGTACCATTCGTGGCAATTCGTCAAAGTTCACATGAATTGTTTCTATAATAATTGTAACACCCCCAAATTTATACAACTCAGTACAGCGGAAGACTAGTTGGTGTTACGGGATAGCACATTACTCACATCATAGACAACGCATAAAAATCACGTCGTTTAATAATAAATCATTTCCATTCATAAATATTAAAGTTACATCGGTCCCAAGTCATATTATTTCATACGAAGTTTTACAAAGTATTTGAATGGAAAAATATTGTTTAAGTGCGGGCCATGAATTCTTGTTGTCTTCCCGAGAATTACCTTCAAGTACCTGAAATAAAACATGTTAAAAGAAAAGGTCAGCGATAACGCCGAGTGAATTCATAGAGTTTAACAAAATCCATCAATATAATATCAGTATAAAATTATTACTGAAAATCATTTTATACAAATCATTTTAATAGGCCATAAAATAGCCAAAGTTATTTTATACAAATCTTTATCAAAATCATAATATAGGCGTTTGCCTTAAAAATCATTATACGAGCTAATGTCGTAAAAACATCATACAATACGTCTTATGACGTTGTATGAAAATAAAAACCGTTATATGAATATGGTTATGAAAACCAAAACACGAACATAATATCAATAGTATGACCCTGTATTGCTAGTCAGGCAATACATCGTAATTCGGAGCGTCTAGTAATATTTCGGTGATTGGATTATTATAAGCCGCATGACATTGTTACCTTACTAAAACCAAAACGGGTAGCTAACCCGATACCAATTTTGCCCATCTAAAGTAGCGTGTCGTCACAAAGGTCACGCTATGGAAATCTTCTCATACATAAATTCGCTTACCAATCAATGTGGCACGACGGGGATCAACCGTCAAGGCGCGAACTGGGGTGATCTTCCCCAAATAGTACTATTAAATGCATAAGCGTCTACCAAATCCCGGTAGTTCACAATTCATGCTAATGGGACTTTTAGTGACATAACCTAACTTTAATAATCCATTTAATTTCATCTATCGGGTCCTTTAATCATTTATCGGGACATACAATCGGGTCATTCAATCATTCGGGTCCAAAATCAATAAACAAACAATCGGGACAAATGGTGTCCTATTTTATAAAAACTAACATGTTATCTCCCTCGCGGGTTTATAAAACATTTATAAAACATTTAAAAGAGTGCGAGGCTATGAACTCACGTTGATGTGGGAAGGCGGGTTATCGGCAATTCGGACGTACGGTACGTGCTTCAATCACGGAAACCTAGACAAATAATACTCGGTCTTAGACGTTTGTCCAATGTCTTTATAAAAATAACAAGTATGTATACATATAATGATTATATATATATGATGATCAAGTGGGTTTACATATTCTCGTTTACACATTTTAGTGTTATATGTCGATAACTTTTATATTAGTTTACTAGTTTTACCCATTTACGTGTCTTAAGTCCAATAAGCTTATTATAAGTTATTTAACTTATTTTAATCCATTTTGTACTTATATTATCAGTACTTAAACTTTACAAGTTGGGCCTAAATGGGTTAAGCCCAATAAGTTCTTTTTACAAGTTTTTATCTTATTTAGTCCAATTATTAGTCCAATATGCTTAATTAGCTCGTAAATGTCCGTATTTCTTATAGTTCGGGTTTTATCGGTTTTTACTTGTTATACATGTCTATATATCAGTATATAAGTTTTATAAAGTTTTCATTAGACGGGTCCAACCATCTAAGTTTTATTTAACAAAAACGTTAATTTTTACGGTATTAGCCGAAAAAGTCGTAAAAACAATGTTTATAGTTTTATAACTTATAAGACTTAACAAGTTACCATTTTTATAAAATGTCCACTTATTTAACCTTTAACATATTTATATAAATAAAATTCATGAGTTAGTGGGTTTTAACTTTTCATTTTATACAATATAATTTTGAGTGCTTATATAATAGTATTATACTTTATTTTTCAAAAATCTGATTTTTATCTTCACTTTCACCAAAACTGCCATATCTTGAGTTCTATATGGAGATAGAAGCTCAAATTTTTATCACATAAACTACATGATATGTGCTACATTTAACTCTCCTATAGATACTGTTGATTCATCCTTTAAGTATTTTCTAAAAATCGTCCAAAACAGTAACCTCAGATTTATACCTTAAACTTGTTTTGATCATATCTCACTCATTACTTTGATTCCATTGCATGGCCAACTCTCACATGTGTACAAGACCCATAGATTACTGTAAATCCATTAATCTATGCCATTTTTATCAGTTCATCATTTGATTCTTTACTGTTTTATACAGCCAACAAATTTAAACAAGATTTTAACCTTGTTTCTTATAGTCTTTCATCTTTTTAAGCATGTTTATCAACTCCAAATCCCCACACAATACTTTTATCATCATATAATCATCATATACATATACAATAGGAAAGAAAATACATGATTACATAATAAAAATAACAAGAGGATGAGGAGAACAATCTTTATACCACCATGATGATGAAATGATGAGCTTTTGGATGAACAAGACATGGTTTTGGGTAACCAATCTTATGAGATATCAACACCACTTCTAGGATCACCAAGTATTTGTAGATTCCTCCAAAAATCAGCCCTTGTTCTTCATGAAAACTCCTTGAGAAATCAGCCCCAAACTCCCTTGAAAACTCCTTTTTACATGTTAAGATCACCTCCAATCTTCATAACTTCAATGGGTTTTCATCATATGTGTGAATAACATATGATTTCATGGTTAAATCAAGATCAAATGGGTTATTTAGGGTGAGAGTAGGATGAATTTTTGAGAGAGAAATGGGAGGATGAGAGTGGTTTGCATGAGTGAAATGGTGGTTATGAGTAGCTAGTTGTTTTTGTGGGATGAGTGGAAGAAACTAGCTTAAGTGTTAAGCTAGTGCTTACACTTGTAAGCTACAAGTTAACATGATGCCACATCTTTGATGTGGTGTCATGTTGTGCCATCCCATGTGTATTAGTGGGGTGGGATAATGTATTTTGTCCCACCTCACTAATTTACGGGTATTCCTCGATTCTAGTTTCCTCGATTTGCGTGCCCTCGGGTCGTTTTACGAAAAACGTTTTTATAAATTATGAATCAACGACACAAAACGAATCCAATAAAAATTGTCTCATCAAAAATGGAGTTCAAAAACGTAAATACGTAATCCTAAGGTTTCCGGTTTAGTCGTAAAGGACGTTAAATTAAAATCGTAAGTCCTAATCTCTTCTCGTAAATTTGTGAGTTTATGAACCAACATAAATTTAAAACTCTAAAATAATATTCACGGATAAATTTATTTTCTGAAGTGTCGGACTGTCACCAAAGACGGTGTACGTAAACGTAAGCACGTAACGTTGAATCCTCCGGTTTAGACGTAGTCGATGCTACTCCAAGACGTAAATCCAAATTTCTTCCTAAAAATATGTGAGTTCATATGGTAAATTGTTTTTAAATAATATTGAGAATAAAATATCAACCATAAATTGACGGATTGTCACAGCATTTACCCCTAAACAGGATCTTTGTCCTCAAAGATCATCTTACCTTACTACTCGCTTCTTATAGAGTTAAAGCCATGTGGGTATTTCCTCCACACCCGGTCTTTTCTCACAAGTGCAATTAATTACAATACGCGAGTTCTATCAAACATAACTACGGGAATAAGATCAGGCTAAATGTTGACTTACTTTCTCTATCCATGATGTTCACGGGTTTTTGATGAATGCAACTTTTCGCCGATCTATGCTTTACTAAGAACAATCAGATTTTCACTTGATAGATATTCCATCAAGTTCGATTTACGAAACATAATTCACGCATCTCTTGAAGTCCTTGGGTAGATCCAACTTATATGCCTTTCAAACCAATCTTTTACATCATCTCAATGGTCCCATACAACGGGAACTTATATCCCATGATTTGTCAGATCATGAATTCATTTTTCCAAGGTTAAAAATTGTGGCATAACTTCGCTACCCATTTGGCACTTCAAGATCTACATTTCATATTCACATAACCTCCTGCCCACTATCGGCAGTCAATAATCAAATCCTAATTTCAACAATCATTTCAGATCTCGCGGGTCGGGTGTTTTGCAAGGATAGGTTCGCCATCATAGAAAACCTTAAATCTAAAAGACATGTCCAACTCACAATGGGTGTATGTCGGGTGTCTTCATCTCAACTCTTGCTTACAGATGCTCTAATATTTAGATCCTAACAAGATTCAATCTCAATCCTAATACGATGATTATCAATGATAATCCTTCCAAAGGAAAACGATTATACGGTCTATTATTAAAGGTCAATCATTCAAACATAAAACAACACTTATATTACTCTGTATCGTTACTTTACCTCGTCCCTTCGATTTGGGATGGTACATAGTACTCTCATCAAGGTTCGTTCTCAATGATTTCTGAGCAAATCTCTAGAAATTCGATGCGAAGCGAGGATCTTGATTTAGATGTTCGATACAGGCACACTATGTTTACATAACTCTTTTGCATTTATCATTAACGGGAATGATATTAGCAGATTTGGTCAGTCTGTCGACGATGACCCAAATCGAATCAAATTCAGATGATGACCTTTGCAATAGCTAGACGTTTACTAATGTATGAGGCGATGTATGCCTTCATAATTGTCATTAGTACAACTTCTTCAGACACAGATACTTCTAGTCAGAAATGACATAAATAGAATACTTATACTTACAAATTCCAACATAACTATATCTCACAATCTCCATATTTAGGCAACCACAAGTGGCCTTTAAAATATTTAACACTATCGGCTTCTAAATTTTTAATGGTTCACATTAGCCGTGAAACTAGGGGTGGAAACGAGCCGAGCTGCTCGTGAAAAGCTCGGGATCGGATCGGTAAAAAGCTCGAACGAGCCGAGCCTAAACGAGCTCGATCCCGAGCTCGAGCCTAAGTTGCAGCTCGTTTACTAAACGAGCTCGAGCCCGAGCTTCACGTACAAAGCTCGTTTGGGCTCGCGATCCTAAACGAGCCTAACGTTTTATATACGAGCTTCTTAACGAGCTTAATAACAAGCTTATTAACGAGCCTAATTTAGGTATGTTACGAGCTGAGCTCGAGCCAATTTTTTTGTTTTTATTGCAAAATCGTGTAAACGAGCCGAGCTCGAGCCGAGCCCGAGCTTGTCTACCAAACCACGAGCCGAGCCCGAGCCTAAATAATAAGGCTCTAAACGAGCCGAGCTCGAGCTCGAGCTTTGTAAAACTTAAACGAGCCGAGCTCGAGCCCTGGCGAGCTTGAGCTCGGCTCGGCTCGTTTCCACCCCTACGTGAAACCTTTCACTATTCATATTATCCTTTTTACAAACATTGTTTATTTTTAAATTGTTCGGCAATTTATTTTGCACCTTCATTATTAAGAAATATATCCTAATTGGTTCTTTATCCTTTTTATATAATATGTCAGTATCTATATTCTCTTCTCATGATGATGTAATTATCATGTCCACAATTCACTCAGATATTCTTTCTATATTATGCGTCAGTAATTACGTTCACCTTCCTGATGAAATAAATATCACAACCGTATTTATTTAAAATTCTTTCTTCATATCTTCTATGTTCTAGTTTCTTCTTTACTCAATCCGTCGTCTAAAGCGTCAATAATTATTACAACTAATTAACTAATAATTATTAAATTTTTATGAAACGTAAACGTTTTAAATTTCTTAGTTCGACCAATTATAATAAAATGTTCAAAATAAATTTGATTTTAATTATCAAGATTTTTGCTAATTTATCGAAAATAATTAATAAGCTTTGTAAATGTTTGAAAAATCTTTGGTTATACTTTTGGTCAAAATTTTCTTAGTTGAAAAGCAAAATTTGTTGTTTCAAATTTCAAGTTATGGTTTAAATGGTTTTCATCAATCCTTTTTAAGTTATCTGGAGGTATACACAAGCATTTACACCTAAACAGAAGTTTAGTTAAATGGTTTGTGTATAAGGGAATGATCCCTTAAAATCCTTTGTTAAAACATTTGTCAAAACATATTTCCATTTCTTTTTGGTAAAATCCAAAGTCTTAAAAGGGCTCTTAGTTTTTAAAGAGTCAATTTATATTCCATTATCCTTTTTATCACATAGTCAAATCATGTAAAGGTTCAAGTCTTTAATCACGTGTTAATTATTCAAGGTTCAGGTTTACACTATTCGGCCAATTCAGGGCAGTCTATAAATAATTATTAACTCATTCTTATTCTGATAAACAAACATATAGTCCTTAATGATCACGAGCATGAATTTATCAAATTACAGCCTACACACGTGATTCACCAATTTATGAATGCTACATGTGCATTGGTCAATCCAAACGACATCACGTGAAACTCATAATGTTCATTACAAGCACCGGATGTAGTGATTGGAATAGATAATCTCTTTCGCAGATGCGAAGTTGATGATAACCATGCTATGGATCAAATCTTTAAAACATACGCTAAAACCTTGTAAATGATCGAACAAATCTTCCATTTCGAGTTATGGATATCGTTTTCGATTGTCAATTTACTCAGTTCACAGTAATCTATAAATATAAGGAAAGATAACACCATAGCTCTTTAGGATGACAGGCTTGGTATAATAAAATCTTTCTCCGACAACTTTCTCAGTTGTACGGTAATTCCTTTAATTTAGATGGTGCTGACGTACAGTGCATATGCCACGGGTGCAGCACCGGTTATATAATCAATACCAAATTCAACTTGCCTTAATGGCGAAAGTCTAGGTAATTCATCAACAAATACTTCCTAAAGTTTCAGATAACATAAACATCTTTTAATACATTCACTTTTTAAGTTCCTTCTAGATTATTATATCTATGACTTCAAAACCATTCACAATATAATTTCAAGTCTTAATGCAGGATAAAATCATCCATCAAGAATTATTTAGATCACTTTTGATAATCAACATCTTATCTTTTAGGGAAATTCTACTCGAGTTCCCATCAATTAAGACAATATCGTCATGTCATAATCAATCGATTCATTCTACTGGCATTACCAACTTTTCAGTTTTATTGCCGTCGATAAGATGTGAATTTCTCAAAAATTTAATAATAATTCATAATCCTTCACAAATTCAGGGATATATGGAGACACAACTATCATCAAAAGAGTAATGTCAACGCATAATCTACGCGATAGAATTTCAAATCAGATACAGACGAAAACATTTAACGAATATGAGTATATCCCATGTTTTCATAATTTGAGTACGCATTCGAAAGCTCCTCGGATCGTTACCCGGGTCATTCAAATGAAATCAAATCATAGGAAATGATAAGAACGTCAATACATCCAGTCGGGTATCAACACTCGGTAATCAGATACTTTTCCTAAGAATCTCACTACGGGAGAATTAGACAAGAAAGAATTATCAATTGTCAAATAAGACAATTTCCACAAATGAGTAAATTCGACTCAGAAGAATAAATAGTACGGGCACCTATGTAGGTGTCCCTAACACTATGTCCTGATTTTTCACTTCTTGCAGATCTTATTTTAATTTTTCACAATCTTTAAAGAAAATGTAGTGTTTATTAATCAGTTTTATGGTGACTACTAATCAGCCTTGCATGGTCCATTCCAAATTGTATGTAGGCGCGCAACTATATACAATTTCAAGATTAACGATGCAATACTCAGTTCGTTAAAATTTTATCATCATGTTTATAATAAAAACATTTTCATGCTTAATTCTTAAATAAGAATCAAAAATAAATTTACAAAGATTTTCTTTGTTATGAAAACGATTAAGTTTTCCAAAGTGTTTCATAAAAAACCTTATTTCGATAATGATTACTCATAAATCTCACTTTAAATAATCCATATAGTGATGAAAATCAAATTTTTCTCAATGGATACGGTTTTATCTTATAAAAACAATGAGTGATCTGCAAAAGAGTGATGAAAGCTTGTTCACCAAGAATTAACTACGATATGATAGGAAATGAGCTTTAGCCAAATAATCATGAGGTTCATGACCTCGATGGCGCTCAAAAAGAATAATCCACAACGTAACTCAAATCAAGATGAGTACTTGTTCAATGGTTGCATCACTAATGCGAATATTAGGATGAAGCAATAAAAGATAGATAACATCGATACATGTAGAATTTAGCAATCAAAGGTAGTCTTTTTCATTAATCACAAACAAGTCAAAATTGTACCGTAACACATTACGCGTCACTATGTCATACAATTCTCGGAACTCATCCTACCAACTGATGTCTCAGTTAAGTTAGGGATTTTTAAAAGATACCACAATGAATACTAATCTACAAGAATCATTAGGTGTTCCACATGTCCCGGAAGATCCATCGGTCCCAATTCAGAAGAAGATTTCTTCAATTTATTTCTTGGACACTGGGCATCCTCATTAGTGGACAATGGCCTAGGAACAACACTTAACACGCATCAACAATCAATTAAAATCTTATAATTCAATCTCATATTCCATACAAGTTAAATTTTTACTTCATTCAAGTTTTAACCAATTTTATACTCAATTCAATATCCTACCTCATATTCCAATACTTTCAATCTTATTCTTAGACCTTGAAAGGGCAATAAAGCTCGATATGATCAACACTTAATTCCAATCCTGTTAGCTCTTACAACAACAATTATCAAATGAGTCATTAATATGAAATGACTCGATCATTCAATTAGACTTCTCGGAAAGGTATTAGTGGCATGAGGCTTTTGGGTAATGGTTCCAATGACAGCCTCAAGTGCAACATTCACCCCTTCGATTTCAATTTAAGAATTGGATGACAACGAATGAGATGACATCTTTCTAGGTGGTAACGTTTTGTCAAACTCCACTCTATAAGAAAAGATCGTCATAACATCGATATCAGTTAAATCTTGCCAATTCTTTTTCAATATCACAATCAATTAATATCTATATTCCTACGAGTATCAACCATTTGTTGGGATCATAAATATCCACAACTTGGTTTAGATCTAGGATAGCTAGAATTCCTACGAGAATAGCTTCGATTAATTTACTAGGGGATTTAGGGTTTCTTGTGACAATCTACGTCGTATAAATATCTCGTATAAATATCAAAATAATCATCAAACAATCATGTAATAAAATCACATCATATATATATATAATCCAAGTTATATATATATTAAAATAACACTTCTCAGTCTGGCCTTGTCGGTAACTCGGGAGTTCTTCGGCACCGTTATAGTCAAAAGATTTTTAGACATTTTTAGAAAAATGTTTATAGTTAAAAGATTTTAAAAAGTTTTATTCAAAACCTTGGTTTTAAAAATCTTTCGTTCTCTATAACGAGAGATCTGGTACCAAACTGTAACACCCCCAAATTTATACAACTCAGTACAGCGAAAGACTAGTTGGTGTTACGGGATAGCACATTACTCACATCATAGACAACGCATAAAAATCGCGTCGTTTAATAATAAATCATTTCCATTCATAAATATTAAAGTTACATCGGTCCTAAGTCATATTATTTCATACGAAGTTTTACAAAGTATTTGAATGGAAAAATATTGTTTAAGTGCGGGCCATGAATTCTTGTTGTCTTCCCGAGAATTACCTTCAAGTACCTGAAATAAAACATGTTAAAAGAAAAGGTCAGCGATAACGCCGAGTGAATTCATAGAGTTTAACAAAATCCATCAATATAATATCAGTATAAAATTATTACTGAAAATCATTTTATACAAATCATTTTAATAGGCCATAAAATAGCCAAAGTTATTTTATACAAATCTTTATCAAAATCATAATATAGGCGTTTGCCTTAAAAATCATTATACGAGCCAATGTCGTAAAAACATCATACAATACGTCTTATGACGTTGTATGAAAATAAAAACCGTTATATGAATATGGTTATGAAAACCAAAACACGAACATAATATCAATAGTATGACCCTGTATTGCTAGTCAGGCAATACATCGTAATTCGGAGCGTCTAGTAATATTTCGGTGATTGGATTATTATAAGTCGCATGACATTGTTACCTTACTAAAACCAAAACGGGTAGCTAACCCGATACCAATTTTGCCCATCTAAAGTAGCGTGTCGTCACAAAGGTCACGCTATGGAAATCTTCTCATACATAAATTCGCTTACCAATCAATGTGGCACGACGGGGATCAACCGTCAAGGCGCGAACTGGGGTGATCTTCCCCAAATAGTACTATTAAATGCATAAGCGTCTACCAAATCCCGGTAGTTCACAATTCATGCTAATGGGACTTTTAGTGACATAACCTAACTTTAATAATCCATTTAATTTCATCTATCGGGTCCTTTAATCATTTATCAGGTCATACAATCGGGTCATTCAATCATTCGGGTCCAAAATCAATAAACAAACAATCGGGACAAATGGTGTCCTATTTTATAAAAACTAACATGTTATCTCACTCGCGGGTTTATAAAACATTTATAAAACATTTAAAAGAGTGCGAGGCTATGAACTCACGTTGATGTGGGAAGGCGGGTTATCGGCAATTCGGACGTACGGTACGTGCTTCAATCACGGAAACCTAGACAAATAATACTCGGTCTTAGACGTTTGTCCAATGTCTTTATAAAAATAACAAGTATCTATACATATGATGATTATATATATATGATGATCAAGTGGGTTTACATATTCTCGTTTACACATTTTAGTGTTATATGTCGATAACTTTTATATTAGTTTACTAGTTTTACCCATTTACGTGTCTTAAGTCCAATAAGCTTATTATAAGTTATTTAAATTATTTTAATCCATTTTGTACTTATATTATCAGTACTTAAACTTTACAAGTTGGGCCTAAATGGGTTAAGCCCAATAAGTTCTTTTTGCAAGTTTTTATCTTATTTAGTCCAATTATTAGTCCAATATGCTTAATTAGCTCGTAAATGTCCGTATTTTTTATAGTTCGGGTTTTATCGGTTTTTACTTGTTATACATGTCTATATATCAGTATATAAGTTTTA
Organism: Glebionis coronaria; assembly: GCA_025667525.1. Classification (NCBI taxonomy): domain Eukaryota; kingdom Viridiplantae; phylum Streptophyta; class Magnoliopsida; order Asterales; family Asteraceae; genus Glebionis; species Glebionis coronaria. Next base: position 316,926,091 of record CM046879.1, on the reverse strand, counting down.
TAAAGTTTTCATTAGACGGGTCCAACCATCTAAGTTTTATTTAACAAAAACGTTAATTTTTACGGTATTAGCCGAAAAAGTCGTAAAAACAATGTTTATAGTTTTATAACTTATAAGACTTAACAAGTTACCATTTTTATAAAATGTCCACTTATTTAACCTTTAACATATTTATATAAATAAAATTCATGAGTTAGTGGGTTTTAACTTTTCATTTTATACAATATAATTTTGAGTGCTTATATAATAGTATTATACTTTATTTTTCAAAAATCTGATTTTTATCTTCACTTTCACCAAAACTGCCATATCTTGAGTTCTATATGGAGATAGAAGCTCAAATTTTTATCACATAAACTACATGATATGTTCTACATTTAACTCTCCTATAGATACTGTTGAATCATCCTTTAAGTATTTTCTAAAAATCGTCCAAAACAGTAACCTCAGATTTATACCTTAACCTCAGATACTGTTGAATCATCCTTTAAGTATTTTCTAAAAATCGTCCAAAACAGATTTATACCTCCATTAATCTATGCCATTTTTATCAGTTCATCATTTGATTCTTTACTGTTTTATACAGCCAACAAATTTAAACAAGATTTTAACCTTGTTTCTTATAGTCTTTCATCTTTTTAAGCATGTTTATCAACTCCAAATCCCCACACAATACTTTTATCATCATATAATGATCATATACATATACAATAGGAAAGAAAATACATGATTACATAATAAAAATAACAAGAGGATGAGGAGAACAATCTTTATACCACCATGATGATGAAATGATGAGCTTTTGGATGAACAAGACATGGTTTTGGGTAACCAATCTTATGAGATATCAACACCACTTCTAGGATCACCAAGTATTTGTAGATTCCTCCAAAAATCAGCCCTTGTTCTTCATGAAAACTCCTTGAGAAATCAGCCCCAAACTCCCTTGAAAACTCCTTTTTACATGTTAAGATCACCTCCAATCTTCATAACTTCAATGGGTTTTCATCATATGTGTGAATAACATATGATTTCATGGTTAAATCAAGATCAAATGGGTTATTTAGGGTGAGAGTAGGATGAATTTTTGAGAGAGAAATGGGAGGATGAGAGTGGTTTGCATGAGTGAAATGGTGGTTATGAGTAGCTAGTTGTTTTTGTGGGATGAGTGGAAGAAACTAGCTTAAGTGTTAAGCTAGTGCTTACACTTGTAAGCTACAAGTTAACATGATGCCACATCTTTGATGTGGTGTCATGTTGTGCCATCCCATGTGTATTAGTGGGGTGGGATAATGTATTTTGTCCCACCTCACTAATTTACGGGTATTCCTCGATTCTAGTTTCCTCGGTTTGCGTGCCCTCGGGTCGTTTCACGAAAAACGTTTTTATAAATTATGAATCAACGACACAAAACGAATCCAATAAAAATTGTCTCATCAAAAGCGGAGTTCAAAAACGTAAATACGTAATCCTAAGGTTTCCGGTTTAGTCGTAAAGGACGTTAAATTAAAATCGTAAGTCTTAATCTCTTCTCGTAAATTTGTGAGATTATGAACCAACACAAATTTAAAACTCTAAAATAATATTCACGGATAAATTTATTTTTTGAAGTGTCGGACTGTCACCAAAGACGGTGTACGTAAACGTAAGCACGTAACGTTGAATCCTCCGGTTTAGACGTAGTCGATGCTACTCCAAGACGTAAATCCAAATTTCTTCCCAAAAATATATGAGTTCATATGGTAAATTGTTTTTAAATAATATTGAGAATAAAATATCAACCATAAATTGACTGATTGTCACAATAATCTTTGTTTTCTTGTTGTAAACTCGATATCCTTTCGACAATGTAGCATACCCCACAAAAATACATGCAACACCTTTTTCTTTCATCTTGTCGAGATTCTCTCCGTCTTTAAGAATATAGCATAAAGATCCAAATACGTGAAAGAATTTAACCGTAGGTTTCCTGCCATTGATGATGTGGTAAGGTGTCTTTTCATGTCTAGGGACGATGAAATTGAGATTTTGCTAGTTGAAGAAGTTCGTTTCTCGGTATCTTCTCGAATTGATTTCCGGTTTAAAGTGTGACTCAGTCGTTTTCGGTAAAGAATAATATTTTTGGTTTTGGTAAAATAAATGTGCAAGACTTTAAAATAAAGGACGGGTAATTAAAGCTAAAACTAGTTGAAACGTAAACGGTGCAATAATTAAAACTTTAAAAGTAAATGACGAGAAATTAAATGACGTAAAACTAAAACTTAACGAAAAGTAAATTAACAATCAAATAAAAATGCAAAACGTAATTAAAATAGACTAAAATCAAAACGAGAAAAACTATCAAAAAAATAAAAAGTGAAAAACAAAACTCATCCAATCGGAAAGTCCAATCGGAATCCATGTCGGAATCCCCATCGGAAAGACGCTGATCGGATTGTGCAAAAGGAAAGCTGATCGGAATGTTTGAAAATAGAAGCAATCGGAATACCAAAAATTGAGCCAGATCGGAATGGGAAAAACCACCACAATCGGAATACACTAAAACCCTTTTCCGATCAACAGATCGGAATAAGGTCCTTTGGTCGGAATGTTCAATCGGAAAGGGGTTTACCCTTTCCGATGGTATCTACTCGAAATTAAGTTAAGTTTTGAGCTACTAGGAATAAGCTAAAACCTAAACTTGATCGAATTAATGATAAGCCAAACTAGTAAGCACAAATAACAACTTTTCCAACTTAAAATAATCAAACTTTTAAATCAAACCATAAAATATGAAACTTTTTAAGAAAACTTTTAAAAAGTAAATAAGCTAAATACAAATTAAGCCAATAAGCATGTCAAGCTCAAAGCTTAATCCATATAAAAACTCATTGATGAATAAAAAGATGAACTTTTTAAGCACGAAAACATCAAGATCAACACGGATCAAATATATTTCGCACCAAAAGTAAACTAAAATCAAGAAAGGAAGATGAGAGTTTAAACAAGTAAAGTAAAGATTCAAGAACAATAATAGAAAACATACTTGGAAATTAAAAGGAATTAAAAGGTGCGATACAAGGAAAATTAAAGTGCAAGAAATTAAATTGTGCAAAGTATGAAAATGGTGGAAGAGGTGGGTTGTCAATCCACCCAACAACTTGAAAATGAATACATAATGAACTATATATAGGGAGATTAGGGAGGAGCTTAGGAAGCTTCCTCCCTCTTTCTTCTTTCTCTTAATTGCATGCTTTAGTCCTTGATCTTCTTTAATCTTTTGACTTCAATGACTTTGTCCTGGGATTTCTTTAAACTCATCTTGAGTTTTCTTAATAAATAAGACTCGAGTTCTTCGGCTTTTAATAAACTTCCGTCTTTTGACTTTTTCTTCGATAAATCTTCAGAATTGGTCTTGGACTTCCGTTCTTTTCGCACTCTTGATCTTTCGACTTCATCTTTCGTCTTTTTCTTCGATAAAAGCCCGTGAAATCCTGTGTTTTCTCCACTTTTCACCTTTTCGTCCTAAATCACAACAAAAACACAAACCACGCATAATTCGGACATAAATGACATAAAATACACGTTTTGGCTCGGTTATTATTGTAATTAAGTGGTAAAAAGGATGGGTGTTTTCACACCTATCAAATCCCCTACTCTTAACCATTGCAATGTCCTCATGCAATGCATTAGTTACAAAGCAAGATTACATTTTCCATCATAATCAATCCACGTTGGCCTTTATTAAAGAGATAGACAATTATAAACATTCAAAGTAAAGAAATCAAAAACATACCTTGGGTTTTCGAAATGTCATGAATAATCATCATTCTCAAGTTTCACGTTCCCCATACCAAGCTTAAAAACGAGATCATTGTTATTATAAGTTAGCAAACTAACACGAACTCATGTGGGCCAATTATTCACTTAGACTCCCTTATTCCTAGGTGTATCTCTTATATTTTATTTTTTGTCTTGAATGATCACGAGGATGCATTGTTTGACTTATTTCGATAGTTATTTAGTCCGAAAATAAAGTGAACGATTTAATCAATAGTTAGCTAAAGGACAAAATCTTTTAAAACTGCTTCTCGAGACCTCATAAAGTTCATATCTTGGCATAACTCGCTTCGCAATTTGAGATCTTTCTCGGATCGATCTTTGGCAGCGACTTCATACTTCAAACCTTGAGAGACGTTCATGAAATAATGGTCTTCTCTTCATAATGGGAATTTCTTCACTTGAAGTTTTGAGAGATTCATACTTGGACCACGACTTCTTCATTTTTCTCCAATATTTATTTTGGATTTTGATATACAACGATCCGCCTCCTTTTTGGACTTGGCTTCATTTATCCTCATACCTTGCTAGGGTCTTTTCGGATAGACTTCTCCATGACTTTTGGGGAGTTTTTGCTTTTCGTCATGTGTCTCGATCCTTCATATTGATTTTCGATAAATGATTCTTCACATCACTTGGGATATATAGCAACAAAATGTAGCCCTCATGCCTTGTTAGGACCTTTTCGGACTCGCCAATCTTCGCATCCCGCTTCAATAAGTTATGCCTTGGCTATGAACTCTAATTAATACCGAGCAACTTTTAAACGATCTTGGGCTAGAAGCTTAGTAACTTTTCAAATCGTACAACCTTATTTATTGCAGATAAATTTATTAACAAGCGATGGGAGAATAGGCTCATAATTAACTCACATAAACTCACGAAAGAATACCAAACTTATAATTGACTCTATCGTCTCTCGTTTTCCACAGTTTAAAATCTCAAGGAATGAGATTCGTGGATGCTTAGCCTATTAAATCAAAGTTTTGGGTTTTCGAGTCATCTATAGGATCTTGCAAACTCTTAGACTTTTTCAAGTTTAGAATTCGCATTTTAAAGTTCCCTTGATAAGCAACTCTCTAGGATCAATTATAGGAACTTGCGAAAAGTTCTTGTTCTTAACCCGTGAGAGTTAAGACTTTCGCGTTTTAAAGCTCCCTATATAAAAGCCTAGCAAAACTTGACTTAAACACGTTAAGGATACTAGCTAGAGTAAACTTAGATAAGTAAACTCGGGTTGAGTCAAAATATTCATGACTAAGAAAAATTTAAAACCACTTTATTAAAATTTTATTCTAGCAAGGAAAGAGAATAAAAATAACAAAGGAAAATACAACTATACAACTAGGCCAAAATAGATTAAAAATTTTGAAAAATGTCGAAAAATCAAATTTTCCGGTTAAAATGAGTGCAAATTCATGGAAAAGACCACTTACTTCGAAAGAAGTCCACCTACACTTGATATAAACATTGTCCTCAATGTTTAAGCATGTGGGAGTAAACTCCCCTACACTTAGGACATTGTGCACTTTGTTTAAATCTTGCTAAGGAAAGGACAACTAAAGTGAATTCAATGTGAACATATAAGATATGAAATATTGAATCACAAGAGTTTAGGATAGAACCGGGAAGATGGGAACACGGTATCATGGTTCGTCAAAAGTCATCAAGAGTGTGTCTTTGAAGCTCTAATCCCGCACATGATAAGAAAGAAAGCAAGAAACACCAACGGGGCTCCCCCTACATTTATGGTGAAAACAGGTAAAGATAGATAGATAATTGGGTTGCCTCCCAAAAAGCGCTTGTTTATATTAACTGAGTCACGAGCCTGACTCGTCCCCGAATTAAATGGTCCATGGGGAAGCCTCGAATGTGATACCGGGATCAAAGACCTTGTCCTCGTTCCCGGTTGACATCAACAAAGGAGAGGCGGGGGGATAAGTCTTGTATGGGAGAAAGGTCCTTTCAACATACGTAAAGTATGTGAAATCAAGATCCACGGGAGGTGGGGTGGGTAAAGTAAGCACATTGTCATCCCCCAAAGACAATGGAGGCTGAGCATTCGGCAAAGCCGTAATGTTATCAATGATAATAAAATCAATGTCACCTCCCGGGTCAAAGCACTCATCCTCCGTAATAGTGGCTAAAGTGGAGGATGAAAGGTGATCGAGAGGGGGACTTGGGTCAATATCTTCCTGCATCAAATTATCAAGAATAATATCCCCCTCCATGTCATCTTCATCAATACCTGGAGGTATGGAGTGAATGTCGATTACTTCCAGTAATGGGTCATTATCTTCAACGGGAGGATTAGATGGAGGCAAAGACTCGGAAAGAGGAGGAGAAGTCAACTCTTAGATTTGAGTAATAAGAAGATGCACTTTCCGTAATCTGTCGCGGAGAATAAATCGTCATCGCCCGCATCTCCCGGTGGAGATTGAGAAATTTCAAAAGTGAAATTCTCATAGCTTGGAGAAAAATCGTCATCATTAGGATCGACCTCTTTCGTAAGAGCAACGTTGTCCTCAGGCTCCATAGCAGTCGGTAAGTCACAAACCTCATCATCAAATAATTTATCGAGACCAAAATCACTTAGCTCACTCAATGTATCACAATCCTTAGACACGTTTGGGATATCGAGAGGAGGGATGACAATTGCACTAGGACATTGAGCAGTAAGGTCATTCCAAGAAATAGTAGGCTCATCGTCATCATCATCATAATAGTATGGATACACCGGGGAGGAGTATAAGTCTCGATATTCGATATTTTCTCAGGCCGTTGATCCTCTTGATATTTTTCGATGATCTTGTTGCAAGCTTCTTGAAGTTGTTGACCTTGCTTAACAAGAGTGGCCCATTGTTCGTGGGAGCTCAAATGTTTGAAGGAGGGTTGATGATCGATGATGTGTTGTGGGGGTTCAAAATGTTGAAAACCTGAATTATAGCATGGGTGTGGCTCATAGTAGTTCATCAGTTGAGAAAAATTAGAAACCGAGTTTGGTTCATAATAATCCATTGGTGAAGAAAACTGAGGACACGGATTTTGCTCATAATAATTCATTGATTGACAATAAGAGGTATCATGAGGACCCCCACAATTTTGGCAAGAAGGGTATGGAGAAAAATCGGGTGCTTCTTGTAGATAGCTATTACCATTGTCATAATTGTAACCCGGTTCTTGCTCGTGACTATACGGGTACTGAACCGGGCACGAAACATGCCAATGAGAATCGCTTCCACAATAGATGCATGGGGGAACAAGAGGTGGGTTCAAAAAGGACGAATTAGTCGAGTTGCACAAAGGACAAAATCCGAATTGTGTGTTGTCAATATCGTTTCCACACCGCTCACATGTACACCATTGACAAGAGTCGTTCCCGTACAATCGTCTCCCACACCCGACGCAATGGACATAAGAATCCATAAAGAAAGATAGAGAAGTAAGAAGAATATTTTTGGTGCAAAACTTTGAAAAAGAAATGCTTTTTATAATTTTTCAAATGTTTTTGGATTTTTGAAAATTTTTTTGACACGAAAAATAACGTTCACGAGTGAACGGATCCCAAAAGCCAACGCGTCTCTCACAAAAAACCGTTAATCCTCACGAAAAGAGCCAGCAGCGGCGCCATTTGAAATTGAGATTTTGCTAGTTGAAAAAGTTCGTTTCTCGGTATCTTCTCGAATTGATTTCCGGTTTAAAGTGTGACTCAGTCGTTTTCGGTAAAGAATAATATTTTTGGTTTTGGTAAAATAAATGTGCAAGACATTAAAATAAAGGACGGGTAATTAAAGCTAAAACTAGTTGAAACGTAAACGGTGCAATAATTAAAACTTTAAAAGTAAATGACGAGAAATTAAATGACGTAAAATTAAAACTTAACGAAAAGTAAATTAACAATCAAATAAAAATGAAAAACGTAATTAAAATAGACTAAAATCAAAACGAGAAAAACTATCAAAAAAATAAAAAGTGAAAAACAAAACTCATCCAATCGGAAAGTCCAATCGGAATCCATGTCGGAATCCCCATCGGAAAAACGCTGATCGGAATGTGCAAAAGGAAAGCTGATCGGAATGTTTGAAAATAGAAGCAATCGGAATACCAAAAATTGAGCCAGATCGGAATGGGAAAAACCACCACAATCGGAATACACTAAAACCCTTTTCCGATCAACAGATCGGAATAAGGTCCTTTGGTCGGAATGTTCAATCGGAAAGGGGTTTACCCTTTCCGATGGTATCTACTCGAAATTAAGTTAAGTTTTGAGCTACTAGGAATAAGCTAAAACCTAAACTTGATCGAATTAATGATAAGCCAAACTAGTAAGCACAAATAACAACTTTTCCAACTTAAAATAATCAAACTTTTAAATCAAACCATAAAAATATGAAACTTTTTAAGAAAACTTTTAAAAAGTAAATAAGCTAAATACAAATTAAGCCAATAAGCATGTCAAGCTCAATGCTTAATCCATATAAAAACTCATGGATGAATAAAAAGATGAACTTTTTAAGCACGAAAACATCAAGATCACACGGGTCAAATATATTTCGCACCAAAAGTAAACTAAAATCAAGAAAGGAAGATGAGAGTTTAAACAAGTAAAGTAAAGATTCAAGAACAATAATAGAAAACTTACTTGGAAATTAAAAGGAATTAAAAGGTGCGATACAAGGAAAATTAAAGTGCAAGAAATTAAATTGTGCAAAGTATGAAAATGGTGGAAGAGGTGGGTTGTCAATCCACCCAACAACTTGAAAATGAATACATAATGAACTATATATAGGGAGATTAGGGAGGAGCTTAGGAAGCTTCCTCCCTCTTTCTTCTTTCTCTTAATTGCATGCTTTAGTCCTTGATCTTCTTTAATCTTTTGACTTCAATGACTTTGTCCTGGGATTTCTTTAAACTCGTCTTGAATTTTCTTCATAAATAAGACTCGAGTTCTTCGGCTTTTAGTAAACTTCCGTCTTTTGACTTTTTCTTCGATAAATCTTCAGAATTGGTCTTGGACTTCCGTTCTTTTCGCACTCTTGATCTTTCGACTTCATCTTTCGTCTTTTTCTTCGATAAAAGCCCGTGAAATCCCGTGTTTTCTCCACTTTTCACCTTTTCGTCCTAAATCACAACAAAAACACAAACCACGCATAACTCCGACATAAATGACATAAAATGCACGTTTTGGCTCGGTTATTATTGTAATTAAGTGGTAAAAAGGATGGGTGTTTTCACACCTATCAGATGACGAGAGAACGATTCTGAGTATAACAGGCGGTTGCAATAGCTTCAGCCCAGAAGAATAGTGGTAATTTTGAAGCAGAAAGCATTGTTCGAGCTGCCTCTACTAAAGTGCGGTTCCATCTTTCGACAACGTCATTTTGTTCATGAGTTCGAGCAATAGACGTTTGATGTTCGATGCCTTCTTCTTGAAAGTAAGATTGCAAATTCTTGTTCAAAAATTCAGTACCCCTATTCGTTCTTACGGTTAAGAATTGAGCTTGAAGATTGCGTTGTATCATCTTGAGAAAATTTTTGAGAACCTTTGGTGTTTCATCTTTGGACCTTAAGAAGAAAGTCCATGTGTATCTAGAGTAATCATCAACAATCACGAGAATATACTTTTTCCCGTTAATACTCTCTACACGCATGGGACCACATAAATCCATGTGTAGAAGTTCCAATCGTCCTTTTGAGCTTGGGGTAGTCTTTGTTTTGAAAGACTTCCGTTTTGCTTTCCCCAACTCACAAGAAGAACAAAGATGGTCTTTGACGAATTTTAATTTAGGAAGACCGGTCACAATATAATTCTTCGAAAGCAAGTTGATGGTGTCAAAGTTGAGATGTGACAATCGTTGATGCCATAACCATGCTTGAGAGGATGTAGCTTTCGCCATTAAGCAAATTGGATTTGGTGAAGATGTATCTTGAAGAGTAACTGTGTAGAGATCAGAACCACGAGAACCTGTAAGAAGGTCATTCCCATTGTAGTCTCTAACATAGCAAGTAGTTTTCTGAAAAGCCACTTCCAAATCCGCATCACAAAATTGACCAACCGAGAATAAATTGTGATTCAGTCCCTCGACGTAATAAACCCGTTTTATAGTGATATTCCCTTGAACCAAGTCTCCATATCCGAGTATCGGTGCAAACTGATCATTTCCAAACCGTACCGTACCCAGAAACTTCTCCACGAAGTTAATTAGAAGCTTGAGATTTCCCGTCATGTGCTTTGTGCACCCAAATTGCATTATGGATAGAAAGATCTTGACGAGCTGCATAAGCATTAGAAGACAATGTAGAGTTTAACAAAAGGGAGCCCTTGAAAGAAGTGGGTTCCAAAATATTAGTAGGCATAGATTCTAAAGGCAAACTGACATTCATAGACCCAATTAGAATAGTGGTTGTCTTAGGTACCCATTTGTATCCAGGTGGTGTAAATCTTGAGTACCCCTGTTTACATGTCCTACTCATGTTCTCATAAAGCTTCATTAACATTTTTTGTTTACGCAGAGTTGTGGATTCTAAACACATTTGTAGTGGTTGAGCAGTGGATTGGTTCAAAGTTCTTGTGGGTTTTCTAGTACTAGTGGGCACAAGAATAGGCTTCCTAGTTTTAGCATTCACGCCACTATGATTAAAAGCACAAGCATCATGATTGAAAGTATGAACACATTTTCTACATTTAACACAAACAAATTCAACATTCAAAGTCTTAACATTCAAACTGTCATTACATGCAGTTACAGACGTTTTATTCTTAGAAAACTTAAAATTTCTACGGTGATCTTCTACTTCCTTCTTCTTCCCTTGACTATTGTTAGACATGACTCTATCTTCAATTCTAGTGCTCTTAAGCTGTGGTCCGCTAACGCTAGTAGTGGGAGTTACTCCTGTAGAAGAAGACACACGTTGATTAGTTTTCCTAGTATTCTGAGGTAACCGCGATGTTCCAGTTTGAGTGGACCTAGTGTTCATCTTATACATTCCAGGTGCTATCACATTTGTGCTCTTATCAGTTCCTAACTTAGGCAAAGTCTTTGGGGGGTTTGCCCAAAATAGATGATTCAGGGCATTTAAGCGCATTCGATTGACGAACAGCGGATGGTTTACCCAAATCAGACTTTCCTTTCAGTTTTGCAATGAGATTTTGTAACTCACTGATTGCCATGTCTCTTTCTTGTAGTTGAGCTTTCAAATCATTTATTGCAAAATCTTTTTCATTTAAAATACGAAACGAAGATGCTGCCATTTCGTGACATTTTTTATGATTATGAGATTGATCATTACTTTGTGAAGCAAGTTCAAGGGTGTGAAAACTTTTCTCAAGATTAATAAATCTTTTCTCAAGTTCTTTGTATGACTCAACCATTTGTGAAAGCTCAACCTCAAGATTTTGTCATTTATCAACAACTATAACGTTCAAATGGTCTATACGATAATATTCTCGCGAAAGCCGATCAATTTCGTTAGAAAGATGGGTTTCTTGTGTCTTTAATTTAGTTTGAATAAAATCAACTTCATCTTCAAGAGATTTGACATATCTTAAATCAGTTGTCATTTCCTCAGTGAGAGCATTATAAAACATTTCCACAGTGTTTGAAAGATCATCGATGGTTGGGACAATACATTGTTGAATGACGACTTCTACTTGTGGGTGAGGTTTAATATTCCAAACAATATCTCTAGAAACTTTTTCATAATCGACAATACCTTTGTATAAACTTAGAACCCCTTGTTTTATAAACTCAAATTGCTGAGCACTTTTACATTATTCATCCCATTTACATTTTTCATCAAAAATTCGCTTTTCTAACAAAATTGACTGCTTTTTAAGACCCCGTTTTGAAGAACTTTTCGTTTCCGTGTGATTATAGGTTGGTGGAATATTTGGAAAATACTCTTGTTCAATTGAAAGCTCTCTTTGAGGGACAAAGTTAATAACATGTTTCTCATTCCATGCGGTATAATCATAGGGTGTGATAAAATTATGTAGGTTGGATTGATGTTCAGCGTCAAGGCGAAGGATTTCTTCGGAGTTAGGGGAAAGCATAAGGGCAAGATTATCATTATAGCAACCGATATCATAAAGACCAGGCTTGATTGTTTGAACGTTCTTGAAATAGTCAGGCTTAACAAAACTCTTTTTCATATTTCTATTGAGCATATTCATAGTTGAATAGACTGACTCGTTTTGTAAACAATGTTGTTTAACGTGTCGACTCTCTTTTCCAAAGCAAGAATTTTTTCAGTATCCTTTTCTTCACGAGTTTTATAAAGCTCAGTTTGTTCATTGTTAACCGACTCTAACTCAGTAATTTGGAGTTTATGTAGCAACAATTGTTCTTCAAGTTACGATATCTTTTGTTTTGACATATGAATTTCGTGTGTTACTTCAGAACAATATTGTTCGTTGAGCACCTTACGTTCATATACCAAACCATTAGCTATTGCAACTCGTCGATCAGCTTCTTTTACATAATCACACTCTTTAAGCCTGTCTATCTCCTCAGCTAAGGATGTGTTTGCTTGCTGCAAACGTTTATTAGCCTCTGTTTTCCTCAATTTCATGTTTTAAAGAATCAATTATAGACGCAAGCAAATCACGGTCCCCATCCGAGTCAGTATCCTGAACAGCATTACCGTCATCATTACACATATGTTGTGAATCCGTAGAGATATTGTTATCCTCCGTGTCCATTACATATGTGTCATTGATGCTTTCGGGTTGCTCAGGATGCCGTCGTTCATTAGCAAAGACATTATAGTTATCATATGTTGGTACCTTTTCAATTGGCTCAGTATCAAAGATAGGTCCAAAAGTATCAGCAATCTCTGGAAGCACTTCTTGAATCTTTGCCATGTACACATAATGTGCCTCTGGCTCTTGATCATCGGCTTCATCATCAGTGTCATCACGCCAGTCAACTTCATCTGCTGTGAGTGGAATTCCGGCTTCTTCTTTCTTACACAGCAACATCTTTTCCTTGTGATATCCTGAATCCTTAACCCGTTTTGGCTTCTTGCATTCCCTAACCATGTGCCCAAACCCCTTGCAATTGAAGCATTGAATCCCAGTCTTCTGCACAACCGGAGTGCCTACAGTATCTCTAGCCCCAACTTGATTTGGCATCCTATGATTATCATACCTAGCCTCACGATCATACCTAGGTGCATGATCAACTTCCTTATATCGAGCATTGGATGATGATCTGAGGTTGTTGTTGGTAGGTTTGTAGATCTTCTTATAAGTTGTGGTGAGTAAAGACATGAGTTCTTCAATCTTTTTGTCTCTTGAAGTTTGTTCATCATCACTGTCTCCATCTGACTCGGTGTCATACTTTGGAGGTGGAGTGGGGACAATTGCTTTTGCCTTTTTAGCAGTAGCTGGAGGTTTGGTGGATGAGCTTGATGACTTTGAGGAATGAGTAGGTAGTTGTTGACGGTGTACGGGTTTTGTTGAAGTAGTAGCCACAAAAGCAATAGAGTTAGCAGACCGTTCTGCCTTTTCAGCCCTTAGTTCATTCACTTCAGTCTGATGTTGGTTCAGGATATCATAAAGTTTGTGATAGGAGATGGTCTTGATATCTTCCATTTGTTTAACCAAAGTCACAAACCTTTGCCATTCCCGTTTGAGTTGAAGTAGAAACTGAACATCGGCATGATGATTAGAGATGGTGCACTGATTTCTAACAAGCTCATTCATCATTTTGTAGAATCTCGAGTAATATGAGTCAATGGATTCACCATCTTCGGATGTGAATTTTCCAAACTCCCAAAGTAAATTAGTCTCGAGATCTTGAACGTTGATTGACTCACCTTGCTTCAATCGATGAATTGCATTCCACATTTCCATAGGATTAGGACATGCATAAACCGTGAAATAGATATCGTTATCAATCCCAATGAGTATGTAGTTCACAACATCAACTTCAGCTTGGAGGAGTTTCTTTTTCTCAGCAAGACAAGTATCGAAATTCTCCATGGCTCGTGTAGTTGATGAAGTACCATCCTTTGCTTGTGTGGTAATGGGTCTGAATTCAAAAACTGGAGGTGGATTCTCAAGGCAGTGATGAAGAGCAGTTAGGTTCTCTTTTCCATCGAGAAATCTGAGAAAGCGAGATCTCCATTGAACATAGCAGCCGGCAGTGAGCACATGTGGATTCCCATTGCCACCTTGTTCCAAACGAATTTGATTTGAAGGTCGCATTGCTTATATTGTTGTTAGACAATGTCGATGATTGTGAATGGATTAGGATCTTAGTGGATGTGTCGTGATGAGGCGTGGTTGATGTTGTTGAGAAAAGATGTTAAAATCCCCTAAGAAAAGATGTTAAAAAATTTCTCTTTTTCGAAAAAATTGCCTTTTTCGGAAAATTGAGTATCTTCCGAAATTTTAAACTTCTTCGAAATAGAGGAGATCTTCGGATAAAAGCAATGTTTTCAGAAAAATGTGTTTTTTTCGGAAAAAATGCACTTCTTCGGAATGTAGTTCAATCTTCGGAATAATGGATGATTTTCAGAAAAATGAGGTTATTCGGAATAATGAGGTTTTTCGGAGAAATGAGGTTTTTCGGAGAAATGAGGTTTTTCGGATAATGAGAGTTTTTTGGAGAAATGAGGTTTTTCGGATAAATGAGGGTTTTTCGGAGAAATGAGGTTTTTCGGAGAAATGAGGTTTTTCGGATAAATGAGGGTTTTTCGGAGAAATGAGGTTTTTCGGATAAATGAGGGTTTTTCGGAGAAATGAGGTTTTTCAGATAAATGAGAGTTTTCCGGATAAAGGAAGATTTTCGGAGAACTAGTATTTTCGGAAAACTGGATTTCTTCGGATAATTCTTCGGATAAACATCACTTTTCGGAAAAACACCCCTTTTTCGGAATAATTTTCGGAAAAACACCACAATTTCAGAGAATCAAAACCCTTTTCCGAAATAATTATTTCGGAATAAACTTACTTTTTCGGAAAATGAAAACCCTTTTCCGAATATCCAACTGTTAATCGATATACCACTTTTCTCGGAGCAATTTTATAAAAACCGTAACTTTTTTCCAAAAAATTGATCCAAATACCCAAAATTTTTGTGTTTTTAGCCAAAATAACAATACCAAATCTTTACCACAACTATGTAGATGATTTGTGTCAAGGATAAACCATAAAAAACACAAAAAAATATTTGGATCAAGGATTATGGATCAAATACCTAACAAGATCAATAAGAACACAACCACGAATCTTCAATCACCTATCCACTATAGGCTCTAATACCAACTGTTATACCCAATCTAATCCATAACACAATATTTAGATGATATTATAGAGAGAGAAATAGATGAAGGTAGAGAGAGAAAGTAGAAAGATTATAGAAGGTTAAACGCTTTTAGAGAGAGAAACAAAATGGTAACCAACACCCTCTTCCACACATGGAAGAGGGTATTTATATGCCACGACCATAAGGCCTTAGTGGGTTTGTTCATGGGCCGGGCTTGGCTTTGCTTGGGCTTACGCCCCTAACTTATAAAATATTAGCTTAAATACCAAGCCTGATTTTCCCGACTAAACTATTACAATACAAGACCAATAACGACTAAGATGACCTATTACATTCTTGTTCGACTATATAAAATATAGGGCTAACACAATAACTGCAATTTATGAGGGCGAATATTCATAGTATGGAAATTTTTTAATCCCAGTTTAATACAATCAACCAATTAGATGCCAGTTTTAATTCTCACACGGATTCTACTGTTGTAAGGGATATTAATCCCTGTGACATTACAACAGCCAATCATAGTTTGACACGTCAGGAGTTTTCTTCTACCAAAATTTGTGATCGATTTATGCGGTTTCAGAGATTGATATAGAGAGCAAAAGTGATCGAGTTTGCTTCCTCTTCACACCCAAGCCTTCAATTAAACTCAGGACATGTAAATAAAAAACGCCCAAATCTAGAAATGATGATGAACTTTTTTTGAATACGTGGCAGTTTTGGATTTGTTGGGACACGTGTACAACTCATCTCTCACCTCACTCCCACTCTATAAATACCCTCATTCCCCTCATTAGAAAAGTTGTTAGATAGTTTATACTTGGAGTAGTTTAGACAAATCTTTTCATACAGTTATGTTATATTATGTTCTTCAAGCATTTAATTCAATTTTAGATCTTGTTAATCTTGTAACAAACTTCTGTTATCAATTCAGTTAGCAGTCAGTTAAACTTCTGCAAGAAACTTACCTCCATTAATGAAAGTTTCAACCTTCTTAATCTTCTTTCATTGTTATTGATCTTAAGTATAATACTAAGTTCATGAGTTTTTGGAAATAATGATTTGTTACTGTTATGATTCAATATTCTCAAAAGAGTTAGAGGTGTTCATTGATTTGGAGTGATTTCAGTTTTTTTAAAGCTTTGAGTCATAGATCAGTTTTCAGCCTTTTAAGGTAAGCTCTGTTCTTAATCTTGTTAGTTTATTTTAAATCTATTATAAGTCTATCGTACAAAGAAGTTTGGAGTTGCTGTTTGAACGAATTTTATATAAGCTGTTTAGATCAAAAGCTCAATAGGGATTAATGAAAGATTCTGATAAAGTTTTTGAAGTTCAAATCATTCACGTATGAGTAGAGGATTCAAAAGTTCAGAAATTCAGTTTTCATAAGAACTAATTTAGTTTAACAAATTATACGAGTTCTTCTAGTTTGTTGTTTGAGTAAATCTTGTAACAGCTAATGAAGCATAATTTGTTGGCGCATGGATAGTTGTTTTCCGTTAACAAACGATCAGACGTAATGGTTTCATCAGTTTAGAAATCAACTTAGAAATAGATGGAGTACATCAGTTCAGCCTTAGCGTCTTCGACAATGGGCAGGCATGTATGTTTCTATCACACCCCACCATGGCGGAATATGGGGCGCGACGTATGGATATTATCACAACAATAGCGTGTCTATAGAGATAACTAAATGAAATGGAAATATCATAAATGGATGACACAATGTCATGACAATATCTCAAACAAGGTAGGCGTCTAGGTAAGTAGGTAACATGTCTACCCCTTACCCAAGACATTCAAATACACAAATCAACATATAGGTGTCTATAATGTATCACTTATTCAAACATAAAATAAAGGCTAAGAGGAAAGGGTGGTTCCTCCAAATGAATTCCTAAGCCTCCAAAGATAGCCACTCCTATTCTCACGCTTAACCACATTCTTACCTGAAAGAGACACTAAAACACGTCAACAATAATGTTGGCGAGTGTCATAGGTTTAGACTACAACGCCAAATCAGTTATAAGTTGTGAATAAGAACCATCAATAAAATAACATATGGACACTGTGCTACAGTTATGTATTAACAAGTAACATTCAAGATTAACCAACCATCACAACTCCAAGGCTCCAAGCCTTACCAATCACAATAGTTCTAAGGCTCCAAGCCTTACCAATCATCATGGTTCCATAGACGCCCATACACCTATAAACCAATCATAATACAACGCCTTGTCAACATCCCTTGGTACCAAGTCAAACCACAATAACTGAGACGGTACGTGTCCCCTGATCCAAATCATAAACACAATTAAGAATCACATAGCAGTTAATCACATAAGTGTACACACAAGTCTATCACAAACCATATAAAAATTCACAACATTAGTTACAAAACCATACATTGTCTCTTCTATCCCATCAGGAAGTCAAAACATTTATAAATCATAGAAACATGGGACTATGAAACTCACCTGAACAAGCTTCTCCAAGTATCCACGCTCTAGCAATCTAAACACACAAACATATACAATCAAGACATGAACCACATACCAAAATGGATCATCAATCTATGATGGATATCTAACCTTCTCCTACAGCGTAACCCCATTTATATGTAATAAGCATCTCATTACACCACTCTATAAAGCCCTTAACTTAGTTAGTTCATAATTCGTCCCGTTAACATTTAACCCAAAACAGTCCCCTTTTTCACACTCCGTATTATGAGCAAAATGCCCACCAAACCTAAACCACATTCCTTGCAATGAAAACCCCATAAACTTATACGTGTTAGCTAAAATATCAGCCCTTTCCCCAACATCAAAGCTAATCTTAAGTCCCCGATATACAACTTATACTTTCGCCTATCCAGATTTTACCGATTTTGAACATATGAAATGTTTGTTATGATCAGAGGGTCTTACCCTATCCCATTTGTTTAGCCCTTCTATAGATCTTTTATTTCATTTATAATCTAAGTCTCATGTTCATTTGAAGATCCAATTATAACCCTAAGTACCCCAAACAATTCAAAACATAAAATGAAAACAGGCTGATCCAAAAACTGTTTTGACACCCGACTGATGTAACCTGTCTTTGACCAACTTCCCGACATCCAATTTAATTCTCGTTTCTTGAATTTGATAGCTAATTCAATTACCTTTCTAGGGACATAAAATTTCTGCCCAGTTTTTAAAAACGAATCTAAACATGATTAAACCCTAATTACCATCACTAATCTTCATAATAACCAAAGTAATCAATTCATATGAACCCTAATCTCACTAATCTCAGAAAAGTCACAAACCCTAATTCATCATAATATCAATTACATGATTAGATTAATTAAAATCATTAATAGAACAAGGGTTTTAAAGGTTTTACCTTAAAAATCAATGGAAGATCTTTATTTTTGAAACCCTAATTTCTCACCATTGTTGATTTTCGGCTAGGAGCTATTATGGAGGTTAAAAATCTGATTATTTTGGTTATGGGTTTGGTTTGGTTAAGTCCTAAATTCCCCTTAATCCCATTATAAGTCCACTAAGCCTTGTTTTGGGCTTTTCCTTATTTCTTTCTTTTAGCCACCCAACCCAAAGCCCAAAACCCCTATTTGACCGAATTTTATAGTCCACCTACTGTTATTTATTCATAACTAAACTTAGTGGTACCCTCGGGTTACCTCCAAGCCAAAGCCCGAAAGTTGTACGTTAATTTTTCGACTTCTTACGCGATTACCGTAAAATACATAATTTTATGAAAACTCTTAAAATAAGTTAGTGAATTAATAACTAAGTCTAAACTAACCTAAATCTAAGCGTATATTACTCCCGACACTAAATCTTTAGTCCGAGACCTCTAAACGCTAAACTCTTGCATCGTAAATATACGATTTACTATAATACATATACGTATATATAAAAACTTAAAATAACACTGTTTCATTTCATAGTCACTACCAGGTGAGCTCATGAACATGAAATAACCACACGTCGTTTCACTTACGACGTACCCCGTACCCACAAACGATGTCCAAACCACACTTTATTCACACCAATTAACACATAAAGACACATAATTTTACGAAATTTGCATAAAATAAAACTAAGTGACGAACCTCAAAACCGCGGTTGTCACATCACTCCCTCCTAATAGAAATCTCGCTCCGAGATTTACTCCTTAGGATCAACAAATCACATGAGGATACTTGTTCTAAATGAACTCCTCTCATTTCCACGTGAACTTTAGTTCATGACTAAATTTACCAGATATATTAACCAAAAATATTTAACTTCATTCTCTAACTCTTGACTTCGGAGTCCATAAATCTTAAAAATGACTCTTTGATAATCAAAGACTTATTATCACAAATCCCGAATAACCATACATGCAAATATGCATTCTCAAACCACATTTCCCAAACCTTAATGCATGAAATATATCATGTACACCACTTAATTCCTACACTAATTCCTACACTATACCGTCCAACAGATATTCCATACTTCATTCATCAAATCTATTGAAATCGCTAGTGCATTGGATAATGCATAACTGTCTCTTCCAAAGATCTTTCATAACACCTTCACAAAACCGACTCTCTAAATTACTTGTCCACGAACTTTTTCAGCTCCAGCTTTAATACTCATCTCTCGATATCGACTAACCCGAAATTCTATCTTCGTGTAGTCACGCGACGACCCCCTCTTGTTACTTCCACAAGTCCTTTAACTCCTATGTAGTCACTTCATCACGATCTATTGGTCCAGCTCTTCGTAGCTCCACCCCGGTAACCGAATTTTCCTTCTTCATCACGAACCATAAGGAAATTTTCCATCGTTGTACTTGTTACTAATCCAGTCCTTGCAGCTTCTGCGGCTCCTCCGAGATCTCTTGCATTCTTCTTGTTGCCGGCACGTAGTCCTTGCAGCTCCTTCCTCCACATGTCTACTATTACCTTGTCTCCATAGCTATGCTAAATCCTTACTCTACCCTCACATCCGCTAGCACCTTCATCAATCCCCTAATGACACTTCAATCCTCTTTTCATAGTATGTCATCTCATTCCCACGACCAGTCAATCAGCTTTACTTACTTTCTTATTCCCATAACCAATCTAAATTTCTCAACTCTACAAATCTTAATTATTCTCTCAACACAACCTTTAAACCAAAAGACATCTCTCCATTCTAATATCTAACCATAAGTAATACTATCCAACTCTATCATCTCATCCAAACGTTTCCACAACCGCATAACTAAATCAACCATGACGTGTACCAAAATAATTCCAAACAATCGCGTCTCATAATAAATATAGGGTAAACTGAAAGATCAACCATAATGAACCCTAGCCAAAACAGCTGAATACGAAACAATGTAATCCAAAATATCAATGGAGTGTGCCAACAACGAAAAATTAGACTCGTCACGATTAGTATTACCAAATTTCGATACCTTAGAAAATTTTAAACTTTCGCCCCATTTAGTTACTTCTCATAAGATCCAAACTTCAATACTATTAAAATCAATAATACTCATTTTTAACCATAAACTCATCTTTTATCTTCATTATTTTATGATAGATATCAACTAGTTAGTATGCTACAATCTTATTCTAACCATTATCTTGTTTACTCATATTAAACTTATTTCACTTGTTATTATAAAACCAATACATGTTTATAAAATATAGTGTGTTTTTTTATTTTATTCTATATTATTATTATTATTTTATATAATCCATTTAGGCTGGTTATAACTAAACTATTACACGTTTATAAAGTGTGGTGTTATTATCATCATTAATATAATAAAATCTCCCTTTTTACTCTTTCCGTCTAGTTAAATACTTCTAAAATTTTAACTTCACTTAAGAAAATTATTGTAAAATTTCTTTACCCTTTAAAATGTAATATCACATGTTACCTAGAAAACTAATCTAATTGTTTTCAAGATTTTTTTTAACTTACTACCACAAACTTAAAAAAAAGATATGTAAGTCACGATATCATACCATACACTTACACATTATTTTCAAAATCGATTTCCTGTAATTAACCAGACTTATTTGCAAGAAAATTTAGTAGTTCTAATTAATTAAAATACATACCCGAATGTAGACACACATAAAAAACTCAAAACGTCGTTGGAACTCCATCAAACTCCAGCACCATAAAACACGAGCAAAAACAAGGTACATTCAAGTTATAATAACTATTGAACGACCATACATCATAACTTAACACATACCAGTATATATACAGCCGCATATATATACCTATTAAATCACCCAAACCATACTCGTTACCATACATGTCAGATCAATCATGTTGGGAATAAAATGAGCCAAGACACTTAGACGCTGACAAGAGTTGATTGGACGTTGATAGGAAGAAATTAAGCGTTAACAGACCAGGCGATTACAAGAAGAAATCAAGCGCTTATGAGAAGAAGTCCAAGCATTGATAGAATACTTAGTCTGCACGTTTTATATTTCTAGTAAAGATATGTTCGACATTGTATTTTCTATATTTATCTTTACCTAAAATAGCTGATAGGTAGACTCTTGTTTTGCTTGTTCTTCATTCAAGTATTAATTCTGCATAGTACTTGATTTATTCATACAACAAAGTTTCTCTAAGTGTCTAACTTGATTTAATCTTGTTACAAAGCTAATCGATCTAAGTTTGGGATCAACAAGTGGTATCAGAGCTTGTTGACGAACTTTGATCAAAAGAACACAAAACCCTAAAAACCCTAAATCGCCAAAAACCCTAATTTTTCAAGAAACACTAAAAACCAGACAAGATGTCTACTCCATATATGACCTCCTCCACAAGCCATAACCTAAAAATCCCCATGCTAGACTCGGACAACATTGAGCTATGGAAGTTCAATTTTGAGCAGTACCTTCAAATTCATGATCACACTCTCTAAGAAATTATTGAATATGGAAACACATTCGATAAGGCTGCTAAGATTGCTACTGCTATTGTTGCAAGATCAATTGAGGGCTCAACTGAAGAGGATCTAAAAGAAAAACCTTCAAATGGGAGAGCTGTCTCAACTAAGGACATTGCAAAGAGAAGGAATGACATGAAAACTCTAAGCATTCTCAAACTTTCTTTGGGACCAACCAATCTGCACAAGTATAGAGGTTTTGAGTCTGCCAAAGAACTTTGGGCAGCTCTTCAAGTCAACTATGGTGGTAATGATGATACTGCTGTTGATGCAAAAGTTGGGTGATCCTTGCTAGACCCGAATTAGGCTTAATTCGGGTTGGCTGGGCTCCGGCTCCTGCACCAAGTGAATCGTTTGGTTGGGATCCTGCACACTAAACAGCACGCGTTAGACTTATCGTGGGAATGTTTCCCACGATTAGACTCCAGCGTGAGAGTAAGTAATCGGTTAGGGTTTTATGTGAGTTGAGAGTATAGAACGTAATACCTTTATAGAACCCTTGGGTGTTCCTTTTATAGGCAGTGGAACCCTAATGGGCTGCCACTGATACTTTGGCCCCAAGGAAAGGATAACTATCATAATTAGAATGATTGTTATCTTCTAATTATGGTAGTGAATATCCTCCTCTGTTGGGGTAAACCTATTCCTAGACAGAATATGATTCTGTCCAACCCTATGTCGGTCGTGCCGGGCCGTGGGCCGCACACATGTGCGGTTACTATTCATTCAAGCCCATAAGCTTGAATGACATTATTCCCACCCATCTATGATGGGCCGGATACGGGTAGTACCCGTGGGCCAGGTTCCTGACCCGGCTGGGGACTATACGTCATCATGTCCCCCCAGTCTAGTTGTTACAGCCGTAGGCGTAACCTCTAGACTATCAAGGTGCTCTCCGGACGTACCAAGAAAGACCTAGGGGAATAAAAAATATTGGAAATGTTGTTTTGGCCGCACATGACGGCCTGCCTTAGGAATATTTTTTGAATAGCACCTCAGCCGCACGTAACGGTCGAGACAAATTAAATGTAGTATTAAATGCGGTCTTACGTAAGAGCCGCATATCCCGACACAAGAATAAGAACATTAATGGTAGTCAACTTCCCAGTCGCACGCCTGCAAAAAGTGCACCATTAATGCCCACCATTGAGCCACGTAAAACTGCCAAGAAGTGACCCATGGGCCCCCCTCTGATTTTGCAGAAGTGTCAGAAATCCTATCCGTTGGATAGGCGTGGTGGCCTACACGTGTCGAGCATCCACGTTACCTCGGAAACCGAGGCAACCCTATATAAGAGTTGGTATGTGGGTTTGTTACACACACACAACACCCATTTCCTTCCGCCATTGTTACTTTCAAGCTTTTACTCCCAAAACTTTGCCTTCTTTTCCACGGACTTCCTTCGCCACAGGTTAGATCATCACGCCCTTAAAAACCTTTTTATAAAACATGGTAAATGACAACCCCCTTATCACGGATGTCCTCAACGTGATGTCAGCGGAAAAATACATCGACTTTCTGTCGAAGTATTATATTCCCAAAAGCGTACACCCCACCTATCCAGGTGAAGGTGAAGCGATTACGGATGCACCGGCGGGGAAAATAGGCGTGTACACACGCCTGTTTGACTCGGCCAACTACCGTATCCCCCTGTGCAAATTCTTGGTAGACCTACTATTGTATTATGACTTCCACATAACCCAACTTCACTGCATAGGGGCGTGTAAAATCAACCAGTTTGAAATTACATGCCATACCTGCGGAGTAACCCCAACCGTAAACCTTTTTAGGGATTTTTATTTTCCCCAGCTAGTGAATGGGTGGCTATCGTTTAAAAAACGACCCGGGAACGCCCCTATGACGTATAGGAAGCCTCTAGACTCCCTTAAGAACTTGTACGACCACTACTTCTTTGTAGATGAGAAGGTATTCCCTACTCCTTTCGTACTCAAAACCAAAGCACCCAAAGATTATCCGCCCAAAGCCAAAGACTATAGTAGCAAAGACTTAAAAACACTAGATACCCACCGTACGGAATTCCATAGAGGGTTGCCGGAACACTTCCTTTGCTTAGTAGGAATAAGCCGCCGCTACTTTGGGAGGGATGACCTATATCCGTGCTTCCTGACGGAACAGGGAGAGGGTAGGTTTACTTTATTCCTTGTAAATGTGAAATGCCATGCATATTTGTAAAAACTTACTAACCCACATACTCATAAATGTCCGCAGAAATGAACCTACACGGGTTAATACGCCAGGGCGACCCCATGAAGGTGCCCAAAGGGTTCCGGCCACTGAAGTAGAATGAGCTCCCCTTGCTGGAGGCAACGCTGACCGCACCATGCCGCTCGAAGAAACGTCCGAGCCCAGATCGGATGAAGAAGAACCACTGTTGGAGGGGGGCACCACCAACCAGGAAGAGGAGAATGACCCCAATGAAGACACTACTCAGGCATCCGGGTGCGCCCCGCTCACCTCTAGGAAGAGAAAGACCACTAGAAGGGTGGCAAAGAAGATAGGGGACGAGGCCGGAGCCGCGAATGCTCCCCCAAAGAAACTGAGGAAGGATCATCCGTAGTACCAAGAGGGGAGTGGTACTGCGACCGCTCAGGCCGACTCCACCCCGAACATGGGAGGGCCAATCTTGCGAGTCACGCCCGTGAGCGTCGTAGCTCCTACCTGCCCAGACCCTACCATTGATACCTCGTAAGTATCCTTCGAACATGATTCGTATCACTATATAATGCGTAGACTAATTTTGCCATGTCAAATAACAGGGCTAATCCGGCGGCCGTAGCACAGGAGGAAGAAGTGGGGAGGAATCCATCCCCCGCACCAACTAACAAACCCCCATCCCCTGCTGCAACACACGCCAAGGAACCACACCCCGAGGGGCCAGAAGAAAGCCTGCGCCTAGAATGGAACCTGTCAAGCTTGACAAGGTTGGAAGCAGAATCTGAGTGCTCAGAATTCATTGAGCACATCACCCCGCCAGTCCTTGCACAAGATTTAGACGAGTTGGATCATGAGGCCCTTCTTGAGCAATTTGACGTGTCGTCCGCACACCAACTGACGGTGGGAGCCGCTTTGAGACGTCGGTTGATCAAGGCCCTTACAAATGTGAATCGGGCAGATAAGAGGATAGCCTGTCGTGAGGCGATGGTCGTGAAGAACGAGAAGACCATCGCGTCCTTACAGGCAGCGCTGGTGACAGCTGAGGTGACGGTAAAAGAGCAAGCTCATCACGCCGACACCCGAGAGAAGCGCATTGCCGAGCTCGAAGCCCTTGTAGCTGCATCAAATGAGAAGGTATACTTTCGAAATTTTTGTACATATACTCAAACTTTGGGTATTCATTTGACCCAAAAAAGTATATATCCTTGTAATAACTCAAAATTTTATACGCAGGTGTCTGCGGCCGAAGCTGCTACCAAGGCCGTGACCGTGCAATCCTTCAACATCGCCCAAGAGCGTGATGCGTTGAAGAACGAGCTGACACAGGCGCAGACCAACCTGGAAGAGCAGGCTGCCTCCATGCATGAGAAGCTAAGCAAGATGGCCATAAGTTGTGCTGAGAGACTATGTCCTCCCCTGCTATCCGCGATAGCTGGACGTAGGTGGATAATCGGGCAAGGACCGCGACTTGCTGTGAGCAGGGACCTGGAAGCTCCACACCTATTGCAGGCATTCGCCGGGGTCGTATCCGATGGAATCGACCGTGGTAGACATGAGGGCTTGGTCAAAGCTGCGGAACTGACAGGAAAAAATGAAGACATCATGAAGCATCCCTACCACAATCCCTCCGCCGCGGATAATATGACCGCATCCATGAATGCCTTGGCGGAGATCCAACACCCTCTCCTGGATGAGCTTGAGACACTTAGAGACGCCCCAAACGAGGCAATAATGTCCCGGCTGACTGCGGATCCCATCCTTTTGACCTTGGCCACTTATGATTCCGCGTCCAAGACGATGAAAGATGAGAAACTGCTTGTAGAAGCGTTGGATGCGATTGCGGTCAAAGCCCAGGATGGGAAGAATGCTCGTGGGGAGGTTCTCCGTGCTCTGATTGAAGACGGGAAGAAGGACATAGGGGAATTCCTGCCCCCCTTGTAATTTATCAGTTGTAAATATTTGTAATTTTATTCGTCCGTGCATGTACACGGCTAAGACATATGTGAAATGACTGCCTTTTATATGAAAGTCCGTGATGACCACGGCTATTTTGTTATTTATTTTTGAAACTTGTGTATTTTCATTTTGTTTGAACATTGTATGCCAATACCGCATGACATGTCACGTCTTACACAAAAAGAAAATAACTACAAGCCTATAATTTACTAGACATGCGACGTGCGTCTTTACTATGCGGAGCACTGCGTGAGTACGGCATACGAAACTTACCACAACGTCTTGTGAGTAAGGTGTCTAGTAAGGATACATGATCCGTGCGGCTGGGGTTGCATCCCTCTTACGCGGCAAGTTGAATTAGTAGGTTCACTTAATCCTCTTACCCCGCCTGGAGGCGTATAGTACATGTACAGTAATTTGAATGAATGCATATGAATGAAACATGGCATATTATAATAACAATTAAAAAATTCATATGACTAACAAAAAATCTAAAAAATGATTTGCACGAAACAAGCCGTGGAGCTAGCTAGGCGCCACGGCATTTTATTAGAACGTTTACATGTTTTGTTTGAACAATAATGACAAGTCCTAGAAAACAAGAAAGGAAACTAAACAAGACATAAGAAAAACAAATAAACCGCATGGTTCTTCATTAAAGCCACATATAGCGAAGCACCCATGCGGAAGCCGTAGCTTTCAAAGATAGCACCTTTTGAGATTGGAGATGTTCCATGTGTGCTCTAGGTCGTGGCCATTCATGTCACGTAACTTGTACGCGCCTCGTCCCAAGGCCTCCGTGACTTCATACGGTCCTTCCCACTTAGGGCCCAGCTTTCCTGTATTCTCCGCTCGACTTGCTTCGTTAGCACGATAGACATAATCTCTCGGTCGAAAAGAAACACCTTTGACCTTGGCGTCATAATAAGCCTTCATTTTAGCCTTGGACTTAGCCTCATTGATGGCTGCTATCTCCCTTTTTTTCTTCAAACAGATCCAGGTAGATTCGCAGCTGCTCGTCGTTCGTGACGACATTAACCTCCGCCGTGCGGATGGTAGGCATTCCTATTTCTGCTGGTATAACAACTTCAGTGCCGTAGGCTAATGCAAATGGAGTATCTCCGTTGGCAGTTTTGATCATGGTCCTATGTGCCCATAGGACATGTGGTAACTCATCCACCCATTTGGCACTTCGTTCATCCAGACGTGCCTTGATGCCATTTCCCAAGCTTCTATTTGCTCGTTCCACGAGGCCATTTGTCTGCGGATGCTTAACAGATGCGAAGCGCCGCCTAATATTCAATGATGCACACCAGTCCTTGAATGGATTGTCCGCGAACTGTTTGCCGTTGTCCGAGATGATTTCTCCTGGTAGGCCAAAACGGCACACAATATGCTCCCAAACAAACTTTTTAACTTGCTTGCCTGTGATGGATTTGACTGCCTTGGCCTCTATCCATCGTGTGAAGTAATCCATTGCGACAATCAAGAACTTCACTCCCCCCGCAGCTACAGGAAATGGTCCTGCGATGTCAATTCCCCACTTATAGAATGGCCATGGAGATGTAATAGGTGTAAGCTCCTGCTGCGGATGTCGCGGCACTGGTCTATGCACTTGGCAATCACTACACTTGCGAATCATGTCGCACGCGTCTCTGTGCATGGTAGGCCAATAGTATCCTGTTCGTAAGGCTCGAGCTACCACGGATCGTGGACCTGCGTGCATGCCGCATAACCGTTCATGTATGTCACTGATTACGTAAGCGGCCTGCCGTGGTCCAACACACCGTAACCACGGCTGCAAGAAAGAGCGCTTATAAAGGATGCCTTCTCGAAGTTCGAAGTGTTGCGACTTCCTCCTGACGCACCGTGCTGCTTTTTCCTCGTCCGGAAGGGTCTCACTAGTCAAATAATTGATGATCGGGGTCATCCATGTAGGTCCGTCCTCCTCAACTATAGTAGCGACCTCCCCTTCCGTTATAGATTTTTCCTTGAGTATTTCCACCAAAACTTGTTTGGACAAGTGAGCGAAGCTTGTGGATGCGATCTTGCTGAGAGCGTCCGCCTTTTTGTTCTCGCCTCTTGGCACCTGCTTGATGGAAAATTTGCTGAAAGCCGCGATTAGTGACTTGACTTTTTCCAAGTATCTGACCATGTTGTCCTCCTTAGCCACATATCCACCTAGAATATGGTTCGCAACAAGCCGTGAGTCCACGTAGGCCTCAAGGTTGCGGACTCCCATTCTAGCGGCGATTTTTAAACCCGCAATTAATGCTTCATATTCCGCTTCGTTGTTGGTAGCCGTGAACTCAAAACGGAGGGCGTACGTGAACTCCATTCCTTCCGGATTTGTGAGGATGAGACCAGCTCCGGAGCCATCCGTACACGAAGATCCGTCCGTAAATAGCACCCATGGTTCTGTTGGAGTCTCATCTTGTTTAACGATTGGCCCTTCCTCATCCGGCTTCTCAATCAGGAAATCTGCCAAGATCTGGCCTTTCACAGCCGTCCTTGGCCTATAAGATATATTGTGCTCCCCTAATAAGATGCTCCATTTTTGTAGCCTCCCTGCCACATCTGGTCTAGAAATAACCTGCTTGATTGGCTGGTCCGTAATAACTACAATTGGGTGCGCCTGAAAGTACCGGTGCAACCGCTTTGTAGCAAACACTAGTGCTAACACCAATTTTTCCATAGAGGAGTAATTCAGCTCCGGCCCTTGTAATGTTCTACTTATAAAGTAGACCGGAGTTTGAACTGTATCTCTATCTGTCATGAGCACCGCGCTTATTACGCCATGAGTGGTTGAGAGATACATAATGAGTTCCTCCTTTGGCCGAGGAGCTACTAGCATAGGGAGAGATGCAAGATGCTGCTTGAGTTGGCCAAAAGTTTCCTCGGCTTCCTTCGTCCACCGGAAGTCTCCCTTCCTAATGCACTTCTTGAGTGTCTTAAATAGGGGTAATGACTTCTCTGCGGATTTGGATAGGAACCTATTCAGCCCGGCTAGTTTCCCATTTAAGGATTGCACCTCCTTCCGTGTCTGAGGGGATGGCAGCTGTATCACTGCGTCCGTTTTCTCTGGGCAAGGTTTGATGTCGATTGGATCAATCAAATATCCAAGGAACATTCCCTCCGTTGCCCCAAACGTGCATTTCTTTGGGTTTAGCTTCATGTTAATCCTCCTCAGTGTATGGAATGTCTCTTGGACATCCTGGAGAAGTGCATCCTCCGTATGACTTTTTATAACCAAGTCATCCACATAGACTTCCAAGTTGCGGCCTATCTGTGATTCAAAAGCTTTGTCCACCAGCCGCTGGTCTGTAGCACCGGCGTTCTTTAGTCCAAACGGCATTTTCGTATAGCAATATACGCCCTGGCTTGTATGGAACGCCGTTTTTTCTGCATCTTCCTCCGCCATCTGGATCTGGTGATATCCTTTATATGCGTCTAAGAAGAAATTAAAGGGATATCCACATAGGGATTCCACCTTCCAGTCTATTTCCGGTAACGGGTAACAATCCTGTGGACAGGGTTTGTTCAGATCCGTAAAATCCACACACATGCGCCAACTTCCGTCATGTTTTTTGACCATGACCGGATTGGATAACCACTCGTGGTAGTATACCTCGCGCATGATACCTGCGTTCACTAGTTTCCGTACTTCCTCCAATATTACTTGACTGCGCTCAGGCGCCTGGCCGCGCTTCTTTTGCTTGACGGGTTGGTACCCCTGGCGGATCTGGAGCTTATCTTCTGCTATCGCCCGTGGCACGCCTGTCATATGCTTTGGCTCCCATGCGAATATATCTAGGTTTGCACTTAAAAGAGAGCACATGGCCCTTTTGCTGTTATCCGAGAGTGCCCTCCTATGGATATCTCCTGTTCCGGATAGTCGGGATGAATTGCCACCTTCCAATTGGGAGGTGGTGATCCATCCTTGGGTGGAACAGGTGGAGCCGGTGTTGTCACGGTATGACATTCGGATGCTGGTACGATTGTGTTGTAAATGGTGACGATTCCTCCCTCCACAGGGAATTTGATCATTTCGTGCGCCGTGGAGGGTGACGCCCGTATAGCCAAAATACCTGGTCTGCCTATGATCCCATTGTACAGAGAATGTGAGCGTATCACCATGAAGTTCATCCACGCCGTAGTGGAGTGTTCCTTATTCCCAATGGTTACAAGCAGACGTAATTGCCCTATCGGCCAGATAGTGTCTCCACTAAAGCCAGTGAGCGGCGCCGTGGCCGGTACTAATTGGCTTCTTATTTCTGGGCATAACTGCACGGAACAGTGTTCATACAGTACCTCTGCTGACGACCCTCCATCCACATACATGCGACGAACATTGTGTGTTCCAATGCTTATCTCAATAGTGAGAGGCGCATCAATCACATCGCTTGCTGTGATGGGAGGGAATGAGATTTCCCTGCCGCGTGAAAATTTTTGGCCAACTTTCTGCTTCGTGCGGCGCTGTCTGGATTGGATCATGTATATAGTCAAAGGTTTGTCCTTTTGGGGATCCTTCTTATCATACTTCTTGTTGTCTTTCCCATCCTTCCAATCCTTAACTAAGTGCTTGAGTTTACCTGATGTGATCAGTGACTCAATGTGCTTCTTGAGCTGGATACACTCCTCCGTACCATGGCCCTTGTCATTATGGAACTCGCAGAAGAGATTTCCTTGCCGACGGTTCGGCGGAGTTGTCATTGGGGGAGGCCTTGGAAAGTTTGCCCCTTCCGTCAGCAAGATCTCCCGGTAGGACATCTTTAGGGGGTAAACTTATCGTCCGGTCGTCCTCCTTTGTTCTGGCTCTTATAGTCTGAGCCCTTGCTATTGTTCTGATTTCCCTGACCGCCCGACTGTCTTCGAGACTGGTCGTTTGACCGGTACCCATTTCCTCTGGATGGGTAAGCCGCGACAACAGCTGTTTCCCCTTCTATGAAATTTCTGACCCTTTCCATGAGGTCATCATATCTCTCTGGACGCTTGTCATTGAGGCGCCTGATCAATTCCCTGTCTTTTATGGCGTGCATGTAGTTAGAGATTTTCAGGAGTTCCGGCATTGTTTTTGTGCGCGTGCACTCATCATTGAAGCGTTCAGTGAAGGCTTCTGTGGACTCCCCCGGCCGTTGTTTGACAGTCGCCAGTGAGACCGGATCCCTATTATACTTCTTCCTCTGAGTATAATTATTCTTGAACGCAGTGCGTAGTTCCGTGAAACTATCAATGCTTCATGGAGGGAGTCCCTCAAACCAGTCACGGGCATTTCCAATCAGAGTTGAATTGAACATTTGGCACCATATAGGCATGGGCCATCGCTCAATTTTAGCCTGCGTATCAAATATTTTAAGGTGATCATCCGGATCACCAGTTCCATCATAGGTCTTGACACACGCCGGCATGCGACGTTTAGTGTCCTCGGAATAGTTTCGTATGCGGAGGTTGAACGGGTCTTCCCTGGGATCCGCCCATGGCCGGGTGAGCCTAGGGTCATCCCATGGTTCACACCATGGGCGTGAAAGATCCTCCGCTTCTGTATCTCGATAATAAGGGCCACCATAATACTCATCATTGTTTGGTGGTGGTGGAGGGGTACGCCTAGGTCGGCGACGCTTAGGCGGATGTTCATCTGAGTCTTCCCCTGACGGGTCTGGAGACGGCGGTGGTGCCCCATCCTTTGGGTAGGGACCACTTTTTTGGGATGAACCAGGAGCCTTTTTCCCAGTGTTCATCCTGTCCCACACTCTCGTGCGGCGAGCGGTTCTGGCCAGCTCTCGATCTGGTCGCTCGGGTGAACCGTCAGTCTTATCTCCTCCTTCTCGAGACTGCATTAGTTCCTGTATGAGGCGATCTCCTATGCGCTCAAACACATTCCTGGGTTGAGGGGATTCCTCAAAGATGCTCTGCTCCTGAGGCCGAGCTCTCCTTTTCCTCTGATTTTGGGAAGAGGTGATTGGTCTGGTGTCACCAAAGTTGAGTCTGGATTGGAGGTTCCTCCCCAGATTCAACCTTGATGCGATCCCCGGGACGATCCTATCAAATTTCTGCGTGAGAACTCGAGTGAGATCCTCCTCGCTGAGTGGTAGGACTTCTACTTCCTCCTCCGCTGACGGTTTGCGCGGCTCCTTGTTAGGAGGGTTGGGCGCGCTTCCTGGGTCAGGGTTGTCCAGGGTTGAAGTAGGTGGGGGTGTTATGGAGATCGTGCTCGTCACCCCCAAGGGCTGAAAACCGCCACGGTTACCAGGTCCGCCTGCAAGGCGGCTAGGGGATTGATTGGGGATGAGTATCCCTTCCCCTTGGGACTTCCGATTTCCAGGATTCGTGTTCCTGGGATTAGCTTGTGGATGCCCCTTCGTCATTGGAACTTCAGAATGAGATTTTGTTCTAGCTTAGTGTAATGGTCCCACGGATGGCGCCAACTTGTTGATGCAAAAGTTGGGTGATCCTTGCTAGACCCGAATTAGGCTTAATTCGGGTTGGCTGGGCTCCGGCTCCTGCACCAAGTGAATCGTTTGGTTGGGATCCTGCACACTAAACAGCACGCGTTAGACTTACCGTGTGAATGTTTCCCACGATTAGACTCCGGTGTGAGAGTAAGTAATCGGTTAGTGTTTTATGTGAGTTGAAAGTATAGAACGTAATACCTTTGTGGAACCCTTGGGTGTTCCTTTTATAGGCAGTGGAACCCTAATAGGCTGCCTCTGATACTTTGGCCCCAAGGAAAGGATAACTATCATAATTAGAATGATTGTTATCTTCTAATTATGGTAGTGAATATCCTCCTCTGTTGGGGTAAACCTATTCCTAGACAGAATATGATTCTGTCCAACCCTATGTCGGTCGTGCCAGGCCGTGGGCCGCACACATGTGTGCGGTTACTGTTCATTCAAGCCCATAAGCTTGAATGATATTATTCCCACCCATCTGTGATGGGCCGGATACGGGTAGTACCCGTGGGCCGGGTTCCTGACCCGGCTGGGGACTATACGTCATCAACTGCCTTAGAGAAGAAGAACCAACTCTTGCATGAGTATGTTGTGTTCAAAGCTCTCCCCGATGAAAAGCTAAGTGGGATGAGAAGCAGGCTTTTAGAAATCATAAGAAAATTGTCCTTTATGGGAACAATGTATGATGATGCTGATATCATTACCAATTTCCTTAAAAGTCTTGATGATGCATGGAAAATTGAAGCAAGGTATATTATTGCTACCAATGCTCACAAGAGTTCTACTTTTGATGACGTCTACAATAAGCTAAAGATTGTAGAGAATGAAATCCTCTTGGATCAAGGAAGCAAATCTACCTCCGGAAACATGGCTTTCTTCTCACATAGTGAAGGTCAAGTTGATCAGAGAGAGCCATATGTACATCCTGTTATTGGATCAACTTGTGTCAACCGTGGATCAACCTTTGTCAGCGCCTCACATTCAGACGCTGACACGTACAATGTTGACTCACCAAGGATTAAACCTGCTGGTATTGATCTAGACATAGTGTGTGCATACATTGCTGCATTGCCAAATGGTTCAGTGATTACATATGAGGACCTTGTTTTCTTCCCTTTTCACATTTTATTCCTAAATCACAATAAAAACACAAACCACGCATAATTCCGACATTTACGACATAAAATACACGTTTTGGCTTGGTTATTATTATAATTAAGTGGTAAAAGGATAAGTGTTTTCACACTTATTAAATCCCCTACACTTGACCATTGCAATGTCCTCATGCAATGCATTAATTACAAAGCAAGTTTTACATTTTCTATCATAATCAATCCACCTCGGCCTTTATTAAACATAAGACAAGTAAAAAGAACAAAGACTTACCTTAGGGTTTTGTAATGTAATGAATGTTTATCACCCTCAAGTTTCACGTTCCCCATACCAAACTTAAAAACGAGATCATTGTTATTATAAGTTAGCAAACTAACACAAACTCATGTGGCCAAGTTATTCACTTAGACACCCTTATTCCTAGGTGTATCTCTTATATTTTATTTTTGTCTTAAATGATCACGAGGATGCATTGTTTGACTTATTATGATAGTTATTTAGGCTGAAAATAAAGTAGGACGATTTAATAAATAGTTAGCTAAAGGACAAAATCTTTTAAAACTGCTTCTCGGGACCTCATAAAGTTCATATCTTGGCATAACTCGCTTCACGATTTGAGACCTTTCTCAGATAGATATTTGGCATTGACTTCATACTTCAAATCTTGAGAGACGTTCATGAAATAATCGTCTTCTCTTCATAATAGGAATTTCTTCACTTGAAGTTTTGAGAGATTCTTCATACTTGGACCACGACTTCTTCATTTTTCTCCAATCTTTATTTGGGATTTTGATATACAACGACCCGCCTCCTTTTAGGACTTCGATCTCTTTATCCTCATACCTTGCTAGGGTCTTTTTGGATAGACTTCTCCAGGATCTTTAGGGGAGTATTTGCTTTTCGTCGTGTGTCTCGATCCTTCATATTGATTTTTGATAAATGATTCTTCACATCACTTGGGATCTTTAGCAACAAAATGTCGCCCTCATGCCTTGTTAGGGCCTTTTCGGACTCGCCAATCTTCGCATCCCG
This sequence comes from Glebionis coronaria, assembly GCA_025667525.1. Classification (NCBI taxonomy): domain Eukaryota; kingdom Viridiplantae; phylum Streptophyta; class Magnoliopsida; order Asterales; family Asteraceae; genus Glebionis; species Glebionis coronaria. The sequence continues at coordinate 316,891,302 of CM046879.1, read as the reverse complement.
CTTCAATAAGTTATGCCTTGGCTATGAACTCTAATTAATACCGAGCAACTTTTAAACGATCTTGGGCTAGAAGCTAAGTAACTTTTCAAATCGTACAACCTTATTTATTGCAAATATATTTATTAACAAGCGATGGGAGAAAAAGCTTATAATCAACTCACATAAATTCATGAAAGAATATCAAACTTATAATTGACTCTATCATCTCTCGTTCTCCATAATTTAAAATCTCAAGGAATGGGACTCGTGGATGCTTAGCCAATTAAATCAAAGTTTTGGGTTTTCAAGTCATCAATAGGATCTTGCAACTTCTTAGACTTTTTAAAGTTTTAGAATTCACATTTTAAAGTTCCCTTGATAAACGACTTTCTAGGATCAATTATAGGAACTTACGAAAAGTTCTTGTTCTTAACTCGTAAGAGTTAAGACTTTCGTGTTTTAAAGTTCCCTATATAAAAGCCTAGCAAAACTTGACTTAAACACGTTAAGGATACTAGCTAGAGTAAACTTAGATAAGTAAACTCGGGTTGAGTCAAAAGATTCATAACGTTGAAAAGTTAAAACCACTTTACTAAACTTTATTCTAGCAAAGAAAGTAAATAACTATAACAAAGGAAAAACTACAAGGCCAAAATAGATCAAAAATTTTGAAAAATGTCGAAATATCAATTTTCCGGTTAAAATGAGGACAAATACAAGGAAAAGCCCATTTAACTTCGATAGAAGTCCCCCCTACACTTGATATAAACATTGTACTCAATGTTTAAGCATGTAGGAGTAAACTCCCCTACACTTAGGACATTGTGCACGTTGTTTAAATCTTGCTAAGGAAGAGACAACTAAAGTGATTCCTATTTTAATATTGAAGAATATAAAATAGAGAATCAAAAGAGTTTAGGATAGAACCGGGAAGACGGATACACGAAATCACGGGTCGTCAAAAGTCATCAAGAATGGATCTTTGAAAGCTCGAAACCCTGCACATCATAAGAAAGAAAACAACAAACACATACGAGGGTCTCCCCCTACACTTATTATAAAAACGGATAAAAAGGGTAGATACTGCGGGTTGCCTCCCGAGAAGCGCTTGTTTTTGTTAACCGAGTCGTGAGCCTGACTCGACCTTGATTAGTATGGAAAGAAGCTTGAAGAACATCCACCGGGATCAAATACATGGTTTTCGTCTATCAAATAGCACAAGCTTAAGGCGAACAAGGCAAGCCAAAGAAGAGTAGGCAAGGTTCCCTTAAGCATTTGTTGAGCACGGTGGTAGACAGTATGATGAAGTGCAAGCATATCTCCATTGTTTCCAAAAATCTTTCCTTTTATTTCATCAGATGGATACTGAGATGGCTTAAAAATTGCAATACCGGGGTCGAAAACCTTTTCCTTTAGGGGAAAATAACACTCAGGCTGAGTAGACCATGAAGAAGATCCGCTCATAAATCGCACAATCTCATCCGATGAAGGTGGATAAAGAGGTGTTAAGACATAGGTACTACGGATATCGGTGTCGTCCAGTTTCTTCTCCTTTGAAATGGGTTTCTTAATATCCGAAGGAGGATAAAGACCAAAATCAAAGTCTAAAGGAGGAGAATCATTCTCATTGGGGAAGTATGTATTGAGAAAAGTAGCAAAATCTTCCTCAAATGATTAATCATCCAAAGTAGGATCAAGCATTGTTGGTGGAGGATCTTCATCAAAAGTAGGAGCAAGGTCATCATGTGAAGAATCACTCGAAAGAGTATAAACATCATCAAAATCATCATATGTTGGCATGTCTTTATACTCTGAAGTAAAATCATCATAATCATCCATATCGGAACTAGAATCATCATAGATTGGTGGAGCATCATATATTGGTGGAGGATCAAAATTGGAGAGAGAATCATCCACATCATCTTGGAAAAGTGGATTATCATAGCAAGAATAGAAAAGAGGATTGTTGTAAACGACAAAATCATCAAGCTTTGTAATTTCACAAGTAGTTGTATCAAACTCGTCTTGAAGCACATCAATCATATTCGCCGATTCTCTTCCATTTAATTTGTTTGTGAACTTCCCCATTTTAAACACTTGTGCATCATTCCTGACTTTTAGAATGAGTTCACCTTCGGCAACATCGACTAAGGTTTTTCTGGTACTTAAGAATGGCCGACCAAGTATTAACGGAATACGAGGGTCCATTTTATAATCAACAACAACAAAATCGACCGGAAAAGTGAAGGTACCAACTTTAACAAACACACTTCAGCAATACCAACGGGGTATGCGAGAGTTCGATTTGCTAGCTCAAGAGTCATCTTTGTTGGTGTAAGATCGGGTAATGATAACTTTTTCCAAACACTTAAAGGCATCAAATTTATACTTGCCCCGAGATCGGCTAAGGTAGTAAATTCTTCGGTTTGGTTAAAAGTACATGGTAGCACAAAATGACCGGGATCTCCAAGTTTTTCCGGAAGTTCTTTAAGAAGGACTACATAACAGTTTTCATTCAATCGAGTATTAACAAAATCGGCCATCTTCTCCTTCTTATTAAGCAATTCCTTGAATGCTTTCACAAATTTCGGCATTTGGATAAGTGCTTCAACGAGGCTAATGTTGAAATCATTTGAGAGATCATCTTCATAAAAGAAGTGATTTGAGCATCCTCTTTAGTAAGCAATTTGCTCTTGTCTAACCGAGAAAGATAAGGGATGTTGGGTTTAGGTGGTGTAGGTGTAACAGGTAAAGGTTGAGATGTTGAAGGTTTAAAGGTGGAAGGTGGGGTTGGTGTAGGGTGTTTCTTGGGAACTTCTTCAGTAAGAGGTGGAGACGGTAATGGAGAACTAATACTAGGCGTAGAAGTAGGTGGGATAAATGGTGGTGGAGGAGGTGTAGATGGAGTATTTGGGGGAGGGATAGATGGTCCTACTAAGGTTGCTCCACTGCGTGTAGTAATAGCACTCACATTCGCTCTTGGGTTGGTGACGGTATTTGAAGGAAGAGAGCCCGAAGGAGAGGGTTGAGTACTTGGGAAGAAACTAACCAGCATATTCTTCAAATCATTTGTTTGATTGCTAAAAGAGGTTTTCATATCATGTCGAAGCTCGGTTCTAATATCATTCCCTTGCTTAGTGATATCTCCTTTCAAGTTGATGATTTGGCTTTGCAGATTCTTAACTAGCTCTCCTTGGGTCCTCATGAAAGCTTCAACATCATGATTATTAGTTGTGGGTGGAGTGATGGGTGGTGCTTGTAGAGCGGGTGGGTGATAAGGATTAGAAGCTCGAGGTGGGTTTGGATTGCTTCTATTGTAGTTGTTGGGGTTGTGGTTTTGAGGAGAAAAACCGGGTGAAAGAAAGTTGTTAGAACGGTATCTTAGCAAGTTACGATCACCTTGAGGTCGGGCTTGATAGCTTTCCGTTGAATAGTTACCATGAGCCGCATACACGTTTTCCGGATTGTCATGAGTAGAAGGACAATTAGTGTATGAATGAGGACCGCCGCAGATCTCACAAGAAAGTGCTACAGCTTTAAATTATTGTTGTTGATTTGTAGCCAAGAGTTGGATACTTTTGTTCATTTCGGCCATCATGCGGGTGAATTCGGTCATCTCGGTGTGTCATAAAGTAGAAGAAACATTAACTCTCGGGTTATTCCTTGAAGATGCGGATGAATCCCAATTTTTGTGATGAGTAGTCATGTTCTCTATAAGCTCTCTACACTCCTCAGGTCTTCTTTTCATAAATGTGCCACCAGCGGCTGCGTTAATCGTATCACGATCTCGAAAAGTTAAACCGTTGTAGAAAGTATCAATTAAGGTGACGGGGAGCATGTTGTGGTTTGGACATCGTTCGATAAAAACATTATATCGTTCCGAAGCATCAAAAAGTGATTCATCAGGTTCTTGAGTAAATCCACTAATTTGATTCCGAAGGCTCGTGACCATGGATGGTGGAAAGTAGCGCGACAAAAATCGTTGAGTCATCTCCTCCCAAGTATGAATTGAATTCTTCGGAAGACGATCAAACCATTTTTCGGCATGGTGGGATAAAGTGTGTGGAAATAGGTGAAGGCGAAGAAAATCCATAGTAACCCCGGGCAACTTCATGCTTTGAGTAACAGTAATGAATTTGTCGAGATGTTTGTTGGCATTGATATGAGTGATTTTACTCATATCAATAGTATCTTAAAACAACTAATAAATGCATAAATATGATGAAAATGCCTTGTATATGTTTGTTTCTTATTTTAATGTGTGTAGGTACCAAGATCGCGAAAACCGGCAAGAACGACACGAGTTTGAATGAAAAGATCGACAAAGCCAATTTCAAGCTCATTTTAGCGGATTTTATCATTTATGGAGTTTAAAGACTTGTGGGTCCCACATTTGGGCAAATGGGCTCAAAAGCCCATCAATGGCCCAAGTTATATAAACGGATGGAAGAAATATGCAATTTGGGCCCAAGAATAATTGAAGAGCCTATTTGTGATATGTTAAATGGATACAAGCAAATTACTTGGGCCTTTGAACCCATTAGGGTTTACAAACGAATGTGCGTTTGTTTATTAACTCATCTTCAGTCAAATATTCCACACATATTCACTCACTCACGCTTTAAATAAATCCCACACACACATTTTTCCACTTCCTCTCACATAATAAAATAATCCATCAATACATCCTATGTATCCCTTTCTTCCCCAAAAAGAAAACCAGTGACATTATCACTATTCACAAAACCCTAAACCAATTAATCACAAAATTCATAAAGGGCTTTTACTCACACGAGTGATTCAAGCGTGGGGGAATTAAATACCCCAAGTTTTAGGAAGAGAAAAGATGGATGCGAGGGGTACGTGGCAGCGAATAACCGGAGGAAACACATCACCACTCCTATTCCTCCAATCAAGAGGCATCAAACGAACACAACTAGCACAAACGGATGCCACGTTGGCAATCCGTGTGCTAGTTGTGTCTTATCAACCGTAGGATCAAAGCAAACAAGAGAGATAAAGAAGAATAGATGGTCTAAGGGTTAAAATTGAAGATGGAATATGCTCTCGAAGATCCGAATATACTCTCCTCAATAGCCTTGGGATGGCTATAAAAACCCTTTATTTTCTTGTAATTCAGGATCCCTTTTTATTTTCTAAAGTTATAATGCTAGATTAGTTTTAGAAGTAATTTGTATTATTTTATTTTCTCCAGTATTGTAACAGATTTTGTTATTAATAAAAGAGTGTTGGTTTCGAAATATTTCTTATTTTACTTACTGTTAAAATCAATTATGCAATTTACTTTAATCTAATTGGTATTATTAATGATTATAATATTTATTTAAGCTTAAATGATAGCTTAAACTGAATATTAAGAATGTAGAATTGGGGATAAACTTTCCCTACTGGAAAGTTTTAAAAATCAGTTCGTTGGATGATGATGTTACTGGATCGAGTTTTATGGTGATGAGATGTTTATGTTATTTAACCAGCTCAGCGCTGCGTTACTGCTCAAAGGGTTTCTACAAATTGTATGTTATCCACTTAATTTTGTGTTATTTTACATGTTTTATATTTAATCTGTTAATAAGCTGAATAATATGTGTAATAGGATTATTTAGATCAGTGATATCTGCTATGAGTTCTTGATGCTTGCTGATTAATGTTCTATGTTTTTAACTAGTTTACTGATCAATGGACTTTTGTAATCTGCTGCTAATAAACATGAGTTAGTAATGATTTGAATGTATAATCGTTTGAGAGAGCTAAGAGTACTTTTTTTTTATTTCTTATTCTGTTTGTTGAGATCGAGTGAATTCGTGTTCTGATTGATAAAAATAATAAAAAAACTCTATAAACATCAATGGCTGCAAAAAAATCCCTTCTTCTCATAACCTAATTTTCTTTTTCCTTTAATCCGAATACCTTATAATGATGCTGTTTTCTCGAATAATCACTGATTATTCTTGAGTTAACAAAGTCTTTATTTGGTTGATTGATTTTAGGGTAAATTAAATTGGGTTTAATTTTCGTTTTTTGCCGTCATTGTCTTGTGCGATTGTATTGTTTCTCTCGTTGGTGGTTACTTGTCTCTTTTAGGTCGTCACGTGTTACCTGGACAAGTAGTTTCGTTTTGTTTGTTTAAAAAGTGATTCGCATTAATTGTTTTTTAGGGGTTCGCTGTGTTTGGGTATCGTTTTGAGCGGGTAGCATTAAATCATCCTTTAGAATTGTTGCAGCATTAATCGTCCTTGTCTTTATATTGTCGGCTGACCCTAGCTTGTGGCGGCTGACATAATTGGTCGGCTGACCCTTCAGAGTTGTTGCAGCATTAAATCGTTTATCTTGTCGGCTGACCCTTGCTTGTGGCGGCTGACATTTTTGTTCGGCTGACCCTATCTTTGGTCGGCTGACATTATATTAACATTTGTGCTGAAATTGATTTGTAGGGTTCGTGGTTGGCTGATATTAAGTGGTCGGCTGTAATTAGTTTATTATTCTGTGGTTCGATTGATTCTGTGTCGTAGTTTTGTAAGCTATGGTGGATTCGAGCAATGAAAGTAATAAGACACTGTTTACAGGTTGGAATGATGTGGTTAAGGTGTCTACTCTTGAGGTTTTAGTAACGTTAGAGGAGATATCTAATTTGTTTTCTATTCCTTTAAATACTGTGCGTGACATTGAAGTGTTTGCAAATGGTGTTAAGGCAAACAAATTTCCTAAATGGTCTACTTTACCTAAGGAGACCACTATGCTTTATTATGAAGTTTTGTGTGAACGCCATAAGAATCTTACTAGCAGCATTTCTTCACTCAGTTCAGGTGGTTCGAGTGTGCACTCTGCACATATGGCTAAGGAAACAGATGACCCTATTACTAATGTTTCCTCTTCTGGTGATGTATTTTTGGACCTTGCAGCTAAGGCTGCAACCATTAATGGGTTGCAACCGTGTAATCTACATGAGGTTTTGAAATTATTTGGTGTAACGATTCGCACGGTTGGTGATGCGGGTGAATTTGTGCATGAGTTAAGAATGAAGAAACATCCTTTGTGGGAATTGATCTCACATGACCGTGCTAAAGAAATTCTGGAGTTACTTTGCAAATTTGAAGCTGATATGGTTACGTCTACTAATGGAGGTATTAATGCAGTCTCTTCTTCGTTTAATTCTGAAAATGTTTGTGAAGGGGTTAATATCTCTATTCCTAGGAAGGTCGTTGAAAGAGTAAATACTCGTTACCACAACACTTTATATGGTTACTTTCTTGGTAAAAGGATTGCATTTCCTGTGGTTGAGTATTTTGCTAAGAATAACTGGGCAAAACATGGTCTTAAGCGTATCATGATGAATGAGAAAGGTTTTTTCTTAATTTAGGTCTAGTGAGGGTCTTAATGCGGTTCTGGAAGGTGGTCCGTGGATGGTTCGTAATTCACCAATTTTTCTTAAGAAATGGACTATGAAAACGAATCTTCTAAAGGAGGAACTAACTCGTATTCCGGTATGGGTCAAGTTTCATGATGTCCCGCTACAGGTATTTGAAGAGGAAGGTATTAGTTTAATTGCTTCGTTTCTTGGTAAACTTATTATGATGGATAAGTATACTGATAATATGTGCAAAGAGTCTTGGGGTCGTTGTAGTTTTGCTCGTTGTCTTATTGAGATGAACGCTGATTCAAAGTTTATAGATAACGTTACTACTGGTGTCCCTGATCTTGAAGGCTCTGGTTGTACTAAGGAATTAATTCGTGTTGAATACGAATGGAAACCGCCTAGATGTCATACTTGTAATATTTTTGGTCATTCCTTTGATTCTTGTCCGAAAAATGTTAAACCTACAACGGTTGAAAATGTGACAACTCATGTTGATAATGATGGATTCCAACAAGTGCAAAGCAAGAGGAAGAAGTACAAAGGTAATTTAGGGAATCAAGTTCCGAGAGGTGTTCCATTGAGTAAGGGTTCCCAAACAGGAAAGACGGTTGCTTTTCGTCCAAAAACTCGCTTAGTTACTACAAGTACGAGTGGTGATAATAGTAGTAAGTTGAATACTAAATCTGGTCAGTTGCAGCAGTCTAGCAATCCTAATGGTCAGAACAAGGGTAAAGCTCAAATGAGCAGTGTTTCTACATCTAATAAATTTTCATCTTTGTCCATGCCTGGTATTGACGAAGGGGTTCAAGTAAGCGAGGAAGATAATGAGGAGGAGGAGGGAGTTGAGGTCGTCTTTGATGAATCGGTGAATCTTCTCAACACTAATATTAGGGCAAGCACTCCTACTGTCTGATCCCATGTTGCTATTTTATTATTTTCCTCGTAACTTTATGTTATCGTCTTGGTTTTTGTCTAGTTTATATATTTCCAGTATTCTAGACTAGTTAATGTTTATGGCCTGTCATAAACATTTTGTTTAACAAGCTGCCTGTAGCTTGCGGTTAATGTGGTATTTCAGCCACATTCCTTGTACTTCAACGCTTTTTTTGGTTCTATTTACCGGGGTCATTGTTACCCTTTTACCAAAAAAAAAGATATTTAGTTCGTTAAGTTGGGTGTTGTAGGTTAATTGTGGCTATAAAACTACTGAGTTAATTGTGGTCGCTTTTGTTGATGTATTACTGTTCCTGGATCACAAGCTCTTGTGTTGTGTTATTGAGCTTGTTGAATCGATGTGGTTAGTTTGTAAGTTAGCTGTAGAATCATAATTGAACATGTTTGATTGTTTTAGTTATTGTCTGCTGTTAGTTATCTATCTATTGCTACGTCTGATTTAATGATCTGTTTTATTTGAAGATTTTATTTGCTTTACATTTTTGCCTGCTGAATGTTTCATTTAGAAGTATTTGAAAGACTGATAATCTGATTATAATGGTTTTTAACAGAGTTTTGGTGAATAAATTGATGATTTTGCGATTACCTGTTTAAGATAGATACTGGATTAATTTTTGCTGTTTTTTTTGTGTGATTTGCTGATTGATTTGAGCTGTATTAATCTGTGTGCTTGTTTTACTGTATTGAGTATAATTACTGTATTATTGTACAAGCTATAAGCTATCAGATCCCTTTGATCTGATTAGCTCATAAGCTGAAATCCTTTTCAGCTTTTCATATAAGTTGTGAGATTAGTCACCTCCTGTGACTTGTAGTTAATCTCTCAAAAAGAAATTATTCGCAAAAATATGCTACTGCTGGGTCTCGACCTCGTGACCTAGCATTTCAACACCCAGTGTGTTACCCAATTGAGCTACAAGCTCTTTTGAGTTTACTTTCTATTACTTAATTAATATAGTAATAATTTACTGGCAGTTTCATTTAAATTGTAGATTAAGTAAATTTTTGTTTATATAAGTTTTGATTAATATTTTATTTAAAGTTAATTTCAGTATAAAAAAAATAGTTTAGAAATTGAATTAAATAAATTTAAAATAAAAATAATAAAAAAATGTTTTTATTAATTTAAAAGTTTAATTAGTTTATTTTAATATTTAGATTTTTATAATTTTAGATTTAAATAAAACTAGTTTTAAAAAATAGATTTGGTATAAGTAAATTTTAATAAAGTTAATTAGTTTAAAAAGTTAATTAGATTTCTAAAATAGTTTAAAAGTCATTTTTAATTAAATAGAATTATTTTTATAGATTTTTAAAATTAGTTTAATTTTTAAATAGTTTTAAATTTTAAGTATTTGTTATTAGATTAAATAATAGCGGGGTTTACGATTCATTCACTTTAGGTTAAGATTAAATAGTTTAAAATTGGTAGATTTAATTTCTCGTTTTAAAACCGAAAACCAATTCGAATCAATTGTCCAAATCAATACGAAACGTCTCAAATTCACTCAATCTTCGTGTACAACGAACTTGGTTCACAAATGTGCTTAATTGAATTCGTCTTTGGTAATATTAGTCTATTACTTATTCCTAAAGGTAATTTTCTTATTTACCCTATAAGTATCAAATTATCACTATACTATCACGATCACATCAAAAAATTTGGCGCCGCTACCGGGGATCTTGTGTACGATTCGCTTTCGTGGATATTTGTTGATCGTTGATTTGAAGACCCTTTCCGTCCTTGGAAAGTTTTGTTATTTTTCTATTATATAGTATGTATCATTTTTCTCGTTTTTTGTGAATACTATATTGTATTACGTAGAACAATAAATTTACATACTTTTCAAATAAGGCCTTACTTGGGATTTCATCACCTAGCTATTGTAGTCGAATCCAAAAAGAAAATAAAAGGCAAAATAGATAAATACTAATAAGAAGTTTGAACTCGATTTATACAAACTATAAGGTGGGTATAAGGCGACGTGCTATAAAAGGCCGTCTAAGGAAAAGGTTTTTAAGTGCTTTGTGCCACCTCGTTTCCCCGCTTGCTTGTGCGTATATTGAGAGGGAAAACCTATTATTGGTTTGCCGACTCAAGTAGTAATAAATCTTATTTTTTTAGTTTACTTATTGAACCTCGAGACGTTTAGGTTTTCACCTATCGTTTCAAAGTCGACCGAGGGTAATTTACTTCCATAGTAGTTATCCTTATTCCTTGTTTTTATCGATCATTTTTTATTGAGCAATACCAAATAAAATACCAAAAATAATCTTCTTCTTGTCTAATTTCTTTTCTTCAATCCTCTAAATTCTCGTCTTTGTAGTGTATGCAATTACGTTCTTCTCGTCTTGTGACTGATTTTAATAGGCTTGAAAATATTCCTCGTAGAAATAGAAATCGTCAACAACGAATAGTGGAACCCGAGCTTCCACCTATTGTTATAGAGATGGCCGATAACCGAACAATGGATGAATTGCTCCGTGCACCCACCGAAGGGTATGGGGAAGCAATCGTTGTGTCGGCTATTTTGGCGGATCATTTTGAGATTAAGACGGGTCTTTTATTGCTCATTCGTGCCGACCAGTTTCATGGAAATGAGACCGATAGCCCGCATTCTCACATTCGGAATTTTCTTCGAATTACCTCGACTCTCAAGTTTAGAGATGTGCCGAATGACGCGATTAAGCTCATGCTTTTTCCGTACTCGCTTGAGGGTAATGCTAAGCTTTGGTATGAGAAAGAACCACCGGGTTCGATCTTAACATGGGATGATTTAGTGTCTAAGTTTATGGATTACTTCTTTCCACCATCTAAGACAACACACTTTAAGAACGAGATCACTAAATTTGAAAAAAAAGTGCATGAATCGTTTGGGGTTCCTTGGGAAAGATTTAAAGGTTTGTTAAGACAATGTCCACACCACGGTTTCTCGGAATTGCATCAAATAAATACTTTTTATAATGGGCTTAATATGATTGAACAAGATTCTTTAAATGCCGCCGCGGGTGGTAATCTTTTATGAAAAACTCCGAGAGACGCGTGGAGAATAATTGAGGATAAGTCTAGAGCATAATATTCACGAAACACACCGGGTGTTTCCAATGTGAATTCATTAAATCCCGAGATTGCTAGATTGGACTCTAAGATTGATGGTGGATTTGCGACTTTGTTGAATGAGATTAGGAAGAATCCCCATGGATCCATTAATATGGTTGAGAATGTTTGTGTATCATGTGGTGGAGCACATCCTAATTATGCTTGTTCGACCATGGGGTTTGATCAAGCTAATGCTTTTACCGCGACGGGAACTTATGGCTCCAACGGTTAAGTTCCTCGTCAAAATCATGTTGCTCCACCGGGTTTTCCACCGGTTCAAAATAGGTACAACAATGGAAACAATGGGAATAATTTTAACCGTGGTAACCAAGGGAATTATAATCAAGGAAATGGGTTTAATTCTAATCAAAACAATCAAGGTTTTCACAATAATCGAAATGAGTTGTCAAGCTATATCAAGTCAAATGAGGCAAATATGAAAGCTTTTCAAAACAACATTCAAGGGCAAATTAATACTTTGAAGCTCGATTTTCAAAATACGATTAAAGGGCAAAACAATAAGATTGAGCTTAATCAACAAAGGCTAGAGCAAAACCAAAATCGTATGCAACAAAGTATGGAACAACGTCATAACAAGATGCTTTCGATGTTTGAATCTTTTATGAGTCAACCTTCCTCGTCTTCGGGTGGCTTACCTAGCAATACCATTCCAAACCCGAAGGGTGAGATGAAAGCTATAACCACACGTAGTGGGAAAGCTTTAGACGGACCTTTGCTTCCACATGTGAGTACCTCTCCAGTGAGGGAAGTGGAGCAAGAACCCGAGGTGGTTAAAGAAAAGGAAATTCCAATTCCACCAAAGGTAGACCAATTTCCTATTCCGGAACCCAAGCTTCCGAAGACTAAACCCACACTACCCTACCCTTCGAGACATAACCAAGAGAAGCTCCACGAAAAGTCCAATGCTCAAATGACTACTTTTTTAGAGATGTTTAAGAATCTTTATATTAATGTTAGTTTCGCGGATGCATTGCTTTACATGCCTAAGTTTGCTTCGACTATTAAGAGATTGATGAATGATAAAGGGAAATTGGTTGAAGTGTCTACATCTTTAGATGCTAATTGTTCTGCGGTTCTTACACAAAAGCTTCCCAAAAAGCTTGGAGACTCGGGCAAGTTTGTGATACCATGTGATTTCCCTAATATGGAAGAATGCTTAGCTTTAGTCGATCTTGGTGCTAGCATTAATTTGATGCCTCTTTCCGTATGGAAAAGGTTATCACTTCCCGAGCTTACACCTACTAAGATGACTCTCGAGCTAGCGGATCGATCGATCGCCTTACCAAAAGGTATAGCCGAGGACGTGTTTGTCAAGGTAGGGAAACTCGTCTTTCCAACGGACTTTGTGGTTTGCGATTATCCCGAAGATTCTCGTGTACCACTAATTTTGGGAAGACCATTTTTGATGACGGCTAGTGCTTTAGTTGACATGTAAGCGGGGAAATTGACTTTAAGAGTTGATGATGAAAATATCACGTTTGATATTGGTCATATCTCTAAAGTTTCTTCCAAGTATTACGAGGAATCAATTAATCAAATCGATGTGATTGATGTTACTTGTGAAGAATATTCTCAAGAAGTGCTTGGATTCTCGGCTTCTTCTAAAAGTGGCAATCCCACTTCTTCGAATCCTATTATCTCTTTGGCTAAACCTCCACTCACTCCATTTGAGGGAGGTGATTTCGTTCTTGAAGAGCTTGAGAATAATGGTTATTCAAAAATCGAAAAGGAAATTGATGATTACCTTAGCACACCGTTTGATGCTAGTGAGTTTAATAGTGAGAATTTTGATCCTGAGGGAGATATTGCTTTAATTGAAAAATTGTTGAATATGGATCCTTCTGAATCACCACCTATGGATTTAAAAGTTGTGAGTGAAAATGAAACTAAAGTGAAAACATCTATTGAGGAAGCACCCGAATTAGAACTTAAGGAATTACCCACTCATTTGGAGTATGCTTTTCTTGAGGGATCGGATAAGTTACCGGTGATTATTGCTAAGGGATTAAAGGAAAATGAAAAGGATGAACTTATCAAAGTGCTTAAGAAACATAAACGGGCCATTGCATGGAAAATCTCCGACATTAAGGGTATAGATCCAAAATTTTGTACTCATAAAATTCTAATGGAGGATGATTATAAACCCGCTATCCAAAATCAAAGAAGGGTCAATCCAAAGATTCATGACGTTATCAAAAAGGAAGTCACAAAAATTCTAGACGCCGGAATGATCTACCCTATCTCGGATAGTCCATGGGTTAGCCCCGTGCATTGTGTTCCAAAGAAAGGAGGAATGACGGTTGTTACTAATGAGGATAATGAATTGATTCCTACTAGACTTGTGACCGGTTGGCGTGTTTGTATTGACTATAGGAAACTTAATGACGCCACTAGGAAGGATCATTTTCCATTACCTTTTATGGATCAAATGTTAGAGAGACTAGCGGGGAATGAATTCTATTGCTTTTTGGATGTATTTTCCGGCTATTTCCAAATCCCCATTGATCCTCGTGATCAAGAAAAGACCACATTCACTTGTCCTTATGGAACATTTGCTTATCGTCGCATGCCTTTTGGACTATGCAATGCTCCGGGGACGTTCCAAAGGTGCATGATGGCCATTTTCCATGATATGATCGAGAAAACCATGGAAGTCTTCATGGATGACTTTTTGGTTTTTGGGGAATCTTTCACTTCATGTCTCTCTAACCTTGAAAGAATGTTGCAACGTTGTGAGGAAACGAATCTTGTGCTTAATTATGAAAAATGTCACTTCATGTGCAAAGAGGGAATTGTATTAGGACATAAGATCTCTAAGGTCGGTATTGAGGTTGATAGGGCTAAAATCGACGTGATTGCCAAATTGCCTCCACCCACCACCGTTAAGGGAGTAAGGAGTTTTCTCGGCCATGCCGGCTTCTATCGACGTTTTATACAAGATTTCTCTAAGATAGCTCGGCCTATGACCCATCTTTTGGAAAAAGAGACTCCTTTCATCTTTTCGGATGAGTGTATTCAAGCCTTTGAGATGCTTAAAAGGAAGTTAACCGAATCTCCAATCTTGGTTGCCCCGGATTGGGACCTACCTTTTGAAATTATGTGTGATGCTAGTGATTATGCGGTAGGTGCGGTTTTGGGGCAACGTAAGTCAAAACATTTCTTACCTATACACTATGCTAGTAAGACTATGACGGATGCTCAAACAAAGTACACTACAACGGAAAAGGAGTTACTTGCCGTTGTGTATGCTTTTGAAAAGTTTAGATCATATCTCGTCTTGTCTCAAACCATAGTGTATACGGACCACTCGGCTATCAAATATCTTCTTAATGAACAAGATTCTAAGCCGAGGTTGCTCCGGTGGATTCTTATCCTTCAAGAATTTAATGTCAAAATTCTAGATAAAAAAGGAGCCGAGAATCTCGCGGTCGATCATTTATCTAGACTTGAGAATCCTCACCAAAGCGATCGAGAGAACAAGGAAATCAATGAAACATTTCCTCTCAAGACGCTTGGTATGATTGCTTTTCGTGGTGATGATAGTACCCCATGGTTTGCGGACATCGCAAATTACCATATGGGGAAGTTTGTGATCAAGGGTATGTCGTCCCAACAAAAACGAAAGTTTTTCAAGGATATATCCTATTACTTTTGGGACGACCCCTATTTGTTTCATGTGTGCGCGGATCAAGTGATTCGTAGGTGTGTGTTTGGCAGAGAAGCTCAAGATATCCTTAAATCTTGTCATGAGGGACCCACCAGGGGACATCATGGTTCCAACGCCACCGCGAACAAAGTCTTTGATGCCGGCTTCTTTTGGCCTTCCATATATCATGATGCCCAAGACTTGATCAAGACTTGTGATGCTTGTCAACGTCAAGGAAAGAACTCACAAAGGGATGAAATGCCTCAAAACATTATCCAAGTTTGTGAAATCTTTGACATGTGGGGGATCGATTTTATGGGACCGTTTCCATCTTCGAAAGGAAATAAATACATTCTCGTAGCCGTGGACTATTTGTCTAAATGGGTTGAAGCTAAGGCTTTACCTACGAATGATGCTCGAGTTGTGGTGAACTTTTTGAAACAACTCTTTGCTAGGTTTGGAACTCCGTGGGCTATTATAAGTGATCGTGGGACCTATTTTTGTAATGAACAATTTGAAAAAGTTCTAAAGAAATATGGTGTTACTCATCGACTTTCTACGGCTTATCACCCTCAAACGAGTGGTCAAGTGGAGGTTTCAAACCGGGCTCTTAA
Organism: Glebionis coronaria; assembly: GCA_025667525.1. Lineage (NCBI taxonomy): Eukaryota > Viridiplantae > Streptophyta > Magnoliopsida > Asterales > Asteraceae > Glebionis > Glebionis coronaria. Next base: position 316,875,613 of record CM046879.1, on the reverse strand, counting down.
AAGGATTTTGTAGCGTTCTATTGGAGAAAATCACACTTCATGGTCGGATAAATTGGACGATGCATTGTGGGCTTTCCGTACGGCTTACAAGACGCCAATTGGTTGTACACCATTTAGGTTGGTCTACGGAAAAGCATGCCACTTGCCAATTGAACTCGAACATAAGGCGTATTGGGCTCTTAAGCATTGTAACTTTGATTTGAGGACCGCGGGTGATCATCGCAAGGTTCAATTGAATGAACTAAGTGAATTAAGGGATCAAGCTTATGAAAATTCTTTGATCTATAAAGAGAAGACTAAGAGGATTCATGACTCAAAGATCAAAAACCGCATTTTCAATGTTGGTGATCAAGTCCTCTTATTCAACTCTCGACTTAAGATTTTCTCGGGCAAGCTTAAATCCCGTTGGTCCGGACCATTCACCATTGCACAAGTTTTCCCTTATGGCACCGTTGAGCTAGCTCAAAAAGACGGGCCTAACTTATGGTGAATGGTCATCGTGTAAAACACTACTTTGGAGGGGACATACCTACGGAGGTTGTACCAGATATTAAAACTTTCCCTAAGGACCAATGAATGCGGGGATCGAGTCGAGCTCATGACTCGGTGAACAAAAACGAGGTGCCTTGTGGGGGAGTCCCATACATTCTATCTTCTATCTATATTCTAACACTAATAAGGCTTGATATTTCAAGCTCGTGCTCGTGTTTTGTTGTGTTGTGAATCTTAGGTATGACCCTAATATTTGAAGACTCTCGTGTTCGGTTTTTACCGGTCCACTTGATCTTCCATTCTTTAAATGCCAAAAAGGGGCACACTCTTTATCCCTTGATTTTTATCGACTAACGTTTTATCTTGAGGCATAATTAATAAACGGCTTATAGATTTGCATGCTCTTTCCATGCTAGGATTTTGCATTAGACTCTTCGTATTTTAGCAAAGGGGTGTTACTCTTGAGCTAAGAAACATTGAGGACAATGTTTGATTTTAGCATGGGGGAGTCAATCGATATAATCGCTTGCAATTGCTTTTGTCGTTTCCAAACGTAATTTTTTTTCATTTTTCATAAAATTTTAAATTTTTAGTGTTATTTTTAAATTTTAATAAAGAAAATAAGTGCTTTTGACACGAATGTAGGCTTTCCATTGGCGAAAATAAAAATAGTTTTTGACTCGACTCGGTTTTTAACCTTAGCTTTTCTTTAACGTATTTGAATTAAGTTTTTCTAGGCTTTTATATAGGGAGCTTTAAAACGCGAAAGTCTTAATTCATACGAGTTAAGAACAAGAACTTTTCGCAAGTTCCTATAATTCATCCTAAAAAGTCGTTTTTCAAGGGAACTTTAAAACGCAAATTCTAAAACTTAAAAAAGTCTAAGAAGATGCAAGATCCTATAGATGACTTGAAAACCCAAAACTTTGATTTAATAGGCTAAGTATCCATTGATTTCACATTTTTGAAATTTTACAATATGGAGAACAAGAGATGATAGAGTTCAATCATAAGTTTCTAAGGTTAAATTCTTCTTTGTGCAAGTATTTTTGTCTTTGATTTAATCTCCTCGTATTTACTTTCCACACTTGAATAATAATTGCTTAATAAATGAAGTTTTTAGCGGTTTAGGCTTGATATCTTAACTCGTAACTCCTTCTTTTTCTTCCCTTGTAGTTAAAGTGAGAACACATTAAGGGTGTGTTGGAAATACGTTTTTCCCAATAAAGTCTCGGTCACATCTTAGTTAGCATAGATCACGAGATATAGACTATTTAGAACTTTGTTTCTTGGAGCGACCTCCCTTAGGGGGAGATTGTTGGAAATACGTTTTTACGTATTTATGAAGGATCGGCCGCTCCAACGATATATTAATGTAACGGGCTCGTGATCTAGTTAGTAAACGTATAGCCCATATAGCCAAGAAATACGTTTTTACGTATTTATGAAGGATCGGTCGCTCCAACGATATATTAATGTATTAGGCTCGTGATCCAGTTGTAAACAGTATAGCCCATATAGCCCACATGTAGGGTGGGCTATATATATCCCATCCTAGCATGTTAGGAGGGGTGGCTCTTTCATTTTTCTCACTTTTCAGTTAATCAATTTACTTTCTCTCTCTATCTTTCTTTTCTCTCCTCTTTCTCTCTCTACACCCTCATCTTCTTCCTCCTCCTCCTCCATTCAATTAATAGATAAATTCATAGATTGCACAATCCCAAGAAAACGTACACCTTCAATTGGTATCAAGAGCCAAGGTTAGATTGGTTTATTCTTGCTTTTATTTTAATTGATTTTGGTGGGTTTTGATTTAATCAAGCTTTAATCTTAAAAAGTTTGTATTTTTATGCTTTAAATCATAGTAAAATCTTTAGATTTACTTATTTTATATAAAAATCACAAATTTTTATTATCAAATCTTGAAAAAGTTTGTATTTTTACAAATGTTGCGGGTTGATTTTTCATTTTATTCAATTAAAAATTTTTAATTTTATCTTTTTATCTTTAAATTTTGATTGCAAAACACGTTTTTACTTTTCGTTTGATTAAATTTTTTACTCAACTTTTAATTTTATCTTTTCAATTTAATTTTTTAATTAATAGTCAATTTTTATTTTCTTTTCATTTTTTTTTTTTTGATTTTTTTATTTTCATTTTTTTAAGGTTTTACTTTTAAGTTTTTTAAAGTATTTTATTTTTTTTATTTTAACTTTTTATTTTTATTTATAAACATATTGCCTTGAAGAGAGGAATAGATGAAACTGGAAGAACTGTCAAATGAATAGTCCAGAAAAATCTTAGTTCACAGAGAAGAGAAAAAACAACGATCAAATTCATTTTCATAAGAAGCTCTTGGAACAGTTCTTACAAACATTGATTTAATATTGTAGCCTGATACTTCTATCTAAGTGGAAAAAGAACTAAAGGACACTAACTATTGATAAGAGGTTAAAGGGAAAAAAGGAAATAGAGAAAAATTCTATTAGTTTACAACAAATTGCAAGCACGTTTGTTTTTGACACGGAGTCCGTTGTCAAATTCATTGGTCCCTTTTTGTTTATTCAGAATCAAGATTTTTTCCGAGTGAACATTTTTTTCAGAATCAACCTTTTTTCGCATCAACTGATTATTCATAATCAACCTTTTTCCGCATCAACTGATTATTCAGAATCAAGATTTTTTCTGAATCAAGAATTTTTTTCCGAATCAACGGTTATTCCGAATCAACGGTTATTCCGCATCAAGCTTATTCCGCATCAAGCTTATTCCGCATCAAGCTTATTCCGCATCAAGCTTATTCCGCATCAAGCTTATTCCGCATCAAGCTTATTCCGCATCAAGCTTATTCCGCATCAACTATTATTCCTCATCAACTATTATTCCGAATGAAGAAGATTCAAATATAACGGAACTCACCTCCCAATAGACTCTCGACTCAGATCAAGACCCTCAACAAAAACCCCCACGTCTCGAACAACACTCTACAACCCTCTCGACTCAAGACCCTCGACAACACTCAAACTCTACAACACTCGAACAACAAAGACCGAGTCTCACTCACTTAACTCACACTCGTCTCAACACTCATCAGACAAGACTCACTCCCACTCGCAGACCTCACTAACATCTCCTCGACTCTCGACCCTTAACCTAGACACGACATCACCAACACTCGATCTCATCACAAACTCACACTCACTTTCAACTGTTACAACAACACCATCGACTCAACCAACTAACCAAGTCAAGCAGACTCGAATCTTAACAGAAACTTGATCTATAAACGATCTCAGATTTTGTCTGGGTTTCATCATTGAAAGAGATTCACAGATCTCGAATGATCTATACAACCTGAGACTATACCATCATTGATTGATGTCAGGGTTTTACCCTTATTTAATATTCGAAATATAAACAATATTTATAACATAATTGTTATAAACTATTTGTTTTGTTTTCGATAAATCAATAAAAAAACATACAAATCGAACCTACCCGAGATCTTGTTTGATCAAGATCTTGAAGCCAATATCTACAATCTTCGACTTAGTGATTCAGATTAACAAGCTCTTAAGATTTGTGTGATTTTTACTCAAACGGAGATTGGTATTGGGTTTATATAACAAATTAATAGACGGAGGATTTGTGAAGTATTGAGATTTGTGTGATTTTTGAAGAGACGGTGACAGTTTAAAAGAGAGAGAGAGAGTCGAAGGTGGGGGGCGGAGTAAATTTAGGGTTGACTCCTTTGGGTTTGTGAAGATTAACGTTTATATAGCAAAGAAAAATGGGCAGACAAAACTATGCATGTGCCACGTATCATTTGACTAGGCCACGTGATTGGTATTAAGTTTATCAACAATTTTAATCAAACGTGGTATTAACATATTTGGTTATCGTCAATATTTTTTAGTCTCGGGTTTTTTAGTTGGCCATGTGTAGTTAACATTTTTTATAGAGCCACATTTTTATCATCATTTTTATATTGTTGCTATATTTGGTCCTCTGTGTATCGGGTTTATTTGATCATCGTTTGAGCCGACATTAATTTTTGAGCCGAGTAAAGAGTTATACCATCAAACGAGGATTGGGACGAACTTTTACGGTTTTGGTTGGGGTGTAAAATCTCGTAAAATCCGCTTCACGATTTCTTCACGAATTGTAAAATCCCGAAAACAACAACATCCACATCATTTTTCCTCGATTTTCAATGGATTTGTTCGATTCGACATGTCAAAAGGGAGAAACGCATAAAATGCAAGACAAAGTTAGTGATAATGGCATCACTTCATTTCAAATGCTCCAGTATCATCTAGTTACTATTTCACGGATTCAAGGAGGGAGCGAATTTGTGACAATCTTTGGTCAAGATCGTCATATATTCGTGGAATCGATGTTCATCATCTTGACCCAACTAGCAGAGTAACTCCACAATAAAGACTTTAATCATTATGCATCGGCACTTGCATATAAGGCCCTTGTGACACAACTCACGCCTTTCCTCCAATTCAATATCATCAAGCCTGAAAATTCAGTGATTTGCCAATCATTTCTTCGAGATACACATACCGAGCTTCGAGTTTTCCGTGATACAATTTTGAAACTCATGACATCGGTCTCGTCTTCAATTTATGAAAGATCTCGACTTCAGCAAGCGTATGATAATGGAGTGCAAGACTCTATGATGCAGATGCAAGATGAGAATGGTCATACGGTTGACAACTTGGAGCCTAACGTTGGCAAGAGCACGGAATCAGGAGGACAACATGATACCAATGGCACGTCCGGGAATGTTCACGAGATTTCTCTTGATGACACCTTACCCATTTATGACGAAGAGCCTGCAAACATGGTACAATGTAATGTTGTTTATGATGTATATGCTGATGACATGCCGCATATTGGGCATTCTGAACCTAATTATGACAAACATAGGATGGAAAAGAGTGATAGAAATACCACTTCTGATTCATCCGATGTGAGTCATAATGGGGGAGAAAGTGTTCAAAATGCTAAACATCATGATAATTGTTTAATAACTGCCTCATTGACTACTTCTGATTCCAAGATTAGAGAGCTCGAAACGATTGTAGCTCAACAATCAAAAGATCTTGAGGATGCCAAACTTGAATTTTCTAAGAAAACGAACAAATTTGAAACATACTTTGAAAAACTTGAAAAGTCTAACGTTGTTCTTGAAAGAAAATTGGATCAAAAAGTTTTAGATTCTAAAGCTGAAAAGGATAATCTTTTGAAACAAATTCAGTTACTAGAGTCTAAATTGGCATCCCAAGATGAATTGCTCAAAGAAAATGAGACCTTAAAAGATCAAGTTCAGGAAAAGGTTTTTGCTATAGCTGCGTTGAAAAATGAATTAAGGAAATATAGAGGACCTAGTGTCGACACTAAGCTTAAAAAACCATCAATCTTGGGGAAACTACCTACAAATCAATTCGTCAGACAACCGACTGTCAGACAACTTACTGCATTTAGATCCGAGCGACCACAATCCTTGAGACCGCGGTTTGCCTCCCAAATTGATGTGGTTCATCTTTCTAGACCAGTCACTCCTGCAACTAGGCCCAATGTGACAAAAACAGCTTTAGCAAGACCTAATCACATGATTGCCTCTAGTTTCTCTAAAAACACCAAGACCACGTCTAGAACTAGTTCAAATGACGTTCACCATAAATCTGGTCTAAGGGAAGCTATTCAAAAGACACAAGTAAGAGATAAGACTTTCAAACCTAGATAGATGCCTTCTAGACTACCCAACACTGCTAACCGTAGCATGTCAAATCCTAGGAGCATCAATCAATCGTCCAGGAATTCTAGATCTTACTCTGACATTAAATATGCTACTTGTAAAAGATGTAGAAAATGTGTCTTTACGGCAAATCATGATTCTTGTATCAAGAAACTACTTAATGAGGTGAACTCCCGTGCTAGACTTAAATCTCAGTGGGTTGCTAAAATCAAACCCATTGGTAAAATGTGGCGCCCCACTGGTAGAACTTTCAATCTTGTAGGAAACGAGTGCCCTTTAACTAGGATAGTATCCATTTCTACTAAGACTACTAGGGAGGAAATTGATAAAGATGATACATCACTTAAGCCTAAACTTAAGGTTTTCTATAAAAGGAAACGTTTGCCAGCTAAGACAAGTGAATCATCTACTCAGGTCGCCTCTGACACAAGTAAAGCCAACTGTGAACCCCCACGTGCTTCTATAATTGATATCGCTAACCCATATCAAATCATGCAAATTTCTAATGAGAATGCAGGTACAAAAGTTGATGTTCCAAAAGAACGAAGCGGTCCAATCGTTGTATACCGTTCAACTAAGGACACTCTTAGAGTTTGGTTGCTGAAGAAGCAGATATCAGAGAAACTAGTATCTCAGGGGATTCATGGTTAAAGCTTACAGGAGGACTTACAGTCACATAACAGACTGTAACTCGCTCGCAAAAGACAGGAAAGTTCATCTGGATGATGACTTATCCTTATAACGAGAAATTAAATTTTCTCGGGCACGAGCTATTATTAAAATTATTCAAAGATTTTAAGCTCGTGTAAAAGGCTTACAGTCGGACACAGATTGTAACCCGTGCTTCAAAGAAAGGAAAGTTTATCGCCGATGATAAACTTATCCTAACAACGAGAAATTCATTTTTCTCGGGCATGAGCTTATATAAAAAACATTCCAAATTTTTAAGCTCATGCACAATGGCGTATAATCACATCACAGTTTATGCCCCGGACTTCAAAGAAAGGAAAGTTTATCGCCGATGATAAACTTATCCTCACTAACGAGGAATTAAATTTTCTCGGACACGAGCTTTCGTTAAAACTATTCAAAAGTTTTAAGCTCGTGTATAATGGCTTATCGTTAAATATCAGACGATAACCCGTACATCAAAGAAAGGAAAGTTTATCGCCGATGATAAACTTATCCTTACAACGAGAAATTAATTTTTCTCAGGCATGAGCTTATATCAAAAAATATTCCAAGTTTTTAAGCTCATGCACAATGACTTACAGTTAAATGTCAGACTGTAACTCGAACTTCAAATAAAGGAAAGATTATCTTTTATGATAACTTATCCTCATAACGAGAAATTAACATTTCTCGGTCATGAGCTTGTATTAAAACATTCGAAGTTTTAAGCTCAGAAAGGAAAGTGTATCTTTTAAATAAGATAACTTTTCCTCATAACGAGAAATTAACCATTCTCGGTCATGAGCTTTCCGTTAAAACAGTCAAAGTTTTCAAGCTCATGAAAACGACTTCTAAGTAAATGTCAGCTTAGAACTCGTCCTTCAGATAAAAGGAAAGTTTATCGCCGGTGGTAACTTATCCTTAACAACGAGAAGTTTACAACTTCTCGGACTTGAGCTTTCCTTAGATATTCCAAATCTTAAGCTCAAGTAATTGGTTTTCAAAACATGGAACACAATTATTCAAGAATTTCTCAAAAGATTTTTCTAAATCTTTCAAAATTTTGTGTTCAAAATGTTTTGATAAAAAGAGCATGTCTTCTGGAATCGATAATATTTACGAACCTAGAAATGTCATTCAATAATGACACGGGGTTGTAAATAAAGTTCGAGCAGAAGTTTAAAAGATTTAAAACATGCTCAAAATGGTTTGCTGTTATTTCCGATAGTAACCCGCTTTTCACATTGAAGTCAAGCATTTCACCGGAAAGCTTTGACTCTACAATCCGAAGTTATCAACTCCACAATTCGAAGTTCGTTGCAATTAATATCTACAACTAGACGATGCGACTGCTCAAACGACGACTATAGCTCTTTAAGTAGAACACGGGTCAACAATTGAGGGGGAGCAATTGTCCAGCATTCAGAATCTTCGATGCCGAAAGTGCCATAGTTCACAAGTTGGTGTCAAGACAATGATATCAATTGTCCATGTGGTGTAAAGGGGAAGATAATTTCAGAAGTTACGAGGAAGACCAACATTCGTGAACAAGAACCATGTGCTTCTATCATATGATGTTCTCCATCATTCAGGTCCAACCTCGTATATTGCTAATCTTGTGATACTTTATCATATATAATCTTTGCACGTGATACCTTACACTTGTGTTTAAAAGGTATTTAATTTACGTTTCAATTACACCCTCATTAATTTGAGGGGGAGCTTGTGTAATTCATGAAGATAATTGGATTTGCATCTTTCTTCCCAAATTTTCTTAAAATACTATTAAATCAATTGATATTAAAAAGATCGATTGGGTTAATATTTTTAATATGGGGGAGAAAATATGATTTAATATGGGAAATGATTAATCATAAATGGTTTGACTTAACATGATAGCTCATCCCGACATGTGCGAAATGTTTTCGGATATCATGGCATATGTTAAGGGGGAGCAAAATGGATTTGCACTTTAAAATGGATTTCATGGTGACATACACTTACCCAAAACATCTCTATTCACGACGGTGAAGATTGTGGTGACATAAGGATGGTAGGATAGGTTAAAGTCCAATGATTCCTCTAGAACCGGAGGAATCTTCCCAAGGACATTTCATAGCTAGAAATAGTAGTCCTTAGGAAAGATGGAGAAAGATTGTGAACGTAGCTGAATGCCGACCAAGTACTTAAGTTAGCACTGGAACAATCACAACAAGGTGCTAGTGATGACGTATTAGTAAGCATTGAAGGGGTTGAAGAATGAAAAAGAATTGTAAAGATAAAGGGTGTAAAGAAAGAAGCCCTCCTTACAACTTAGGCAGAAACCGGGTCAATACATATGCTATTAAGATCATTGTTTAATGATTCTTGATATTGAAGACAGACATCATGGACCCAGTGATGCAAGGCACAACCCATCTCAGCTAACTCAGATATCTCTTAAAAGATATTTGTTTTAATCAAACGGAGGCAACACATTATCTATTAATTTATTCACTCCGAATAAATTAGTATTGAAATGGTGGCACTCCTCTCCAGCCTCCGATCACTAAAAATCCAAAATGCACGATCGAGTTTAGAGCCATTTGAGATCATCAAATATCTCATTAGGACACACTTTCATATTTCCTTGCTTCTTCACACACTATGAAAAGTAAGAAAGATCTTAAGAGTCCTACGCAAAATCTTCATGATCTTGCCTGAACATCCGAGTAATAAGAAAGTATTTACAATGAAGATGGAAATCCTTCTTGAGCGAATATCAAAAAGCTCATGGTAGGTGACTTGTGCGATTCTTTATGAATCAAACTTGTGATAACTGGAAAGCAACAGTGGTTTAATTCTTAAATGAATTTAAACACGTTCCAGGCCTCTACGCAATATCTTAGTGATCTTGCTAGAACATTCAGAGTAATACTATTAAGTATTTACAGTGACGAATGGAAATCCTTCTAGTGGTAACATCAAACAACACTTGGTAGGTAACTTGCAAGGTTCTATATGAATCAAGCTAGTGACAACTGGAAAGCAACGATGGTGCGGTTCTTAATTGAACTTCACTTGTTCTAGGAAAATGAATTGACGGCTTTAAATCATGCGGATAATATTATCCAAATGATTCACTCTTTACGTTCACAGTCAGCTTTGGACGGTCGAGTAAAGAGAACGAGTTTACCCGCGAAATCTTGTCAAGGAGGTTCTTTATTGAAACTACCTGCCACAAGTACGATATTTAATATCGTCCAACGGTCTTCACCGACCGGAGGTAAAATGATACCGAATTAGAATGAAATGTTCAAGGCCATTTCATCCGTGTATATTACATGTTTCTAACTGTCTTATGCAGCGTAACAAGAAGGTGGCATTACGGTGTACAATCCAGAAGAAGTCATCACCACATGCTTATACTACATACGATTAGTACTTCAACAAATTCAAGAAAGTCTGAAGGTCAAGTCTTCCGCTGTATCAAACTCTGAAGCTTTCAAGAATTTAAAGGTATAAGTATGTGGAACATGAAGTCACGAAGAGGCGAATGTCACAAGTGATGAATGCACAAGGTCAAGGCAAGAAAACATGCTCAAGACTTAAGTCAAAGATCACATCAAGCATATTCACAAGAACAAGATCGAAGACTCAAGCATAGATGCTAGGTTTAAGATTTTGTAAAAAGATGTGACCTCCCTTAGGGGGAGATTATTGGTAATACGTTTTTCCCAATAAAGTCTCGGTCACATCTTAGTTAGCATAGATCACGAGATATAGACTATTTAGAACTTTGTTTCTTGGAGCGACCTCCCTTAGGGGGAGATTGTTGGAAATACGTTTTTACGTATTTATGAAGGATCGGTCGTTCCAACGATATATTAAAGTAACGGGCTCGTGATCTAGTTAGTAAACGTATAGCCCATATAGCCCACATGTAGGGTGGGCTATATATACCCCTCCTAGCATGTTAGGAGGGGTTGGTGATTCACATTTTCATAATTCCATTTCACTTTCTCTCTCTATGCTTCTCTTTTCTCTCCTTCTCTCTCTACACCCTCATCTCCCTTCTCATCTTATCTTTTATTATTAATCAATCTATCCACCAAATCAATACAATCCATCATGTAGAATAGGCCAAGATTTTCGTAGACCTTCAGGGTGTCAGCGTCATGGACTTTTAATCATGGGATTGCGGAAATTTGGTTTACTATAAATATCATATTACTAAAGAAGAATAAATAAAAACATGTTCTCTAGGAGCCTTCAGGTGGGAGTCATGTAGCACTAACCTTGTCATTAGAGCCTTAGGGTGTATGTCAAGGGGCGTGTTGAATAAAAATTGCTTCATCATCATGATCCGTAAGGTGGGATGGTGAAGTCAATTCCCTTATTTTTGTCCAAGGAGCCTTCGGGTGTGGATTTTAAATAAGGAGCACAATTGCATCTTAAAGAGCCACAAGGTGTTATGATGTAGTTGTTGCTAACTCCATTAATAAGGTCATAATTAACTTTGGAGGTTTTTATTTTTTCTTTTAAGTAGTCATATTAGCCAAATTTCGGGTTCGGGGATTTATCCCTCAAATCGTGTTAAGTTATCCTTGATGTGGGCTTTCTTTAGTGACAACGATTTTTGAAGTCGAGGTTAGGTTTTGAGTGTTGAGTTTACACCGTTCTTACCTTCATTTTTGGACTAACAAATATCAAAATAAAGTCAAATGAGCCTTTGGGTGAATGACAAATAAAATCTAGAGATACAATTAGGAATAATAGGAGATTGAGTTTAACACAAATTACTTGTATGAGTTGGTTTAATTTTGGGGCTTATGATTGACAATGATCTTGTTTTTGCACTTGGCATGGAAAAGTGAAAAGTCGGGGACGATGAATCTATTTGAGTTTTATGATCCTTAAAATTATTTTTCAAATAATGAAAGTTATACATTATGTCTTTTCAAAATAAAGTTTCAAATGTTGAATAAAGGTGTAGTTAGTGTTTTATTTTATCAATGCGTGAGGACACGGCAATTGCTTAGCAAGGGGGAGTTTGATATGAGTGATTTTACTCATATCAATAGTATCTTAAAACAACTAATAAATGCATAAATATGATGAAAATGCCTTGTATATGTTTGTTTCTTGTTTTAATGTGTGTAGGTACCAAGATCGCGAAAACCGGCAAGAACGACACGAGTTTGAATGAAAAGATCGACAAAGCCAATTTCAAGCTCATTTTTAGCGGATTTTATAATTTATGGAGTTTAAAGACTTGTGGGTCCCACATTTGGGCAAATGGGCTCAAAAACCTATCAATGGCCCAAGTTATATAAAAGGATGGAAGAAATATGCAATTTGGGCCCAAGAATAATTGAAGAGCCCATTTGTGATATGTTAAACGGATAAAAGCAAATTACTTGGGCCTTTGAACCCATTAGGGTTTACAAACGAATGTGCGTTTGTTTATTAACTCATCTTCAGTCAAATATTCCACACATATTCACTCACTCACGCTTTAAATAAATCCCACACACACGTTTTTCCACTTCCTCTCACATAATAAAATAATCCATCGATACATCCTATGTATCTCTTTCTTCCCCAAAAAGAAAACCAGTGACATTATCACTATTCACAAAACCCTAAACCAATTAATCACAAAATTGATAAAGGGCTTTTACTCACACGAGTGATTCAAGCATGGGGGAATTAAATCCCCTAAGTTTTAGGAAGAGAAAAGATGGATGCGAGGGGTACGTGGCAGCGAATAACTGGAGGAAACACATCACCACTCCTATTCCTCCAATCAAGAGGCATCAAACTAACACAACTAGCACAAACGGATGCCACGTTGGTAATCCGTGTGCTAGTTGTGTCTTATCAACTGTAGGATCAAAGCAAACAAGAGAGAGAAAGAAGAATAGATGATCTAAGGGTTAAAATCGAAGATAGAATATGCTCTCGAAGATCTGAATATACTCTCCTCAACAGCCTTGGGATGGCTATAAAAACCCTTTATTTTCTTGTAATTCAGGATCCCTTTTTATTTTCTAAAGTTACAATGCTAGATTAGTTTTAGAAGTAATTTGTATTATTTTATTTTCTCTAGTATTTTAACAGATTTTGTTATTAATAAAAGAGTGTTGGTTTTGAAATATTTCTTATTTTACTTACTGTTAAAATCAATTATGAAATTTACTTTAATCTAATTGGTATTATTAATGATTATAATATTTTTTTAAGCTTAAATAATAGCTTAAACTGAATATTAAGAAGGTAGAATTGAGGATAAACTTTCCCTACTGGAAAGTTTTAAAAATCAGTTCGTTGGATGATGATGTTATTGGATCGAGTTTTATGGTGATGGAGATGTTTATGTTATTTAACCAGCTCAGCGCTGCGTTACTGCTCAAAGGGTTTCTATAAATGGTATGTTATCCAATTAATTTTGTGTTATTTTACATGTTTTATATTTAATCTGTTAATGAGCTGAATAATATGTGTAATAGGATTATTTAGATCAATGATATCTGCTATGAGTTCTTGATGCTTGCTGATTAATGTTCTATGTTTTTAACTAGTTTACTGATCAATGGACTTCTGTAATCTGCTGCTAATAAACATGAGTTAGTAATGATTTGAATGTATAATCGTTTGAGAGAGCGAAGAGTACTTTTTTTTATTTCTTATTATGTTTGTTGAGATCGAGTGAATTCGTGTTCTGATATTTAGTTCGTTAAGCTGTGTGATGTAGGTTAATTGCTGTTATAAAACTACTGAGTTAATTGTGGTCGATTTTGTTGATGTATTACTGTTCCTGGATCACAAGCTCTTGTGTTGTGTTATTGAGCTTGTTGAATGGATGTGGTTAGTTTGTAAGTTAGCTGTAGAATCATAATTGAACATGTTTGATTGTTTTTGTTATTGACTGCTGTTAGTTATCTATCTATTGCTACGTCTGATTTAATGATTTGTTTTATTTGAAGATTTTATTTGCTTTACATTTTTGTCTGCTGAATGTTTAATTTAGAAGTATTTGAAAGGAACTGATAATCTGGTTATAATGGTTTTTAACAGAGTTTTGGTGAATAAATTGATGATTCTGCGATTACCTGTTTAAGATAGATACTGGATTAATTTTTGCTGTTTTTTTGTGTGATTTGCTGATTGATTTGAGCTGTATTAATCTGTGTGCTTGTTTCACTGTATTGAGTATAATTACTGTATTATTGTACAAGCTATAAGCTATCAGATCCCTTTGATCTGATTAGCTCATAAGCTGAAATCCTTTTCAGCTTTTCATATAAGTTGTGAAATTAGTCACCTCCTGTGACTTGTAGTTAATCTGTCAAAAAGAAATTATTCGCAAAAATATGCCACTGCTGGGTCTCGACCTCGTGACCTAGCGTTTCAACACCCAGTGTGTTACCCAATTGAGCTACAAGCTCTTTTGAGTTTACTTTCTATTACTTAATTAATATAGTAATAATTTACTGGCAATTTCTTTTAAATTGTAAATTAAGTAAATTTTCGTTTATATAAGTTTTGATTAATATTTTATTTAAAGTTAATTTCAGTATAAAAAAATAGTTTAGAAATTGAATTAAATAAATTTAAAATAAAAATAATAAAAAAAATGTTTTTATTAATTTAAAAGTTTAATTAGTTTATTCTAATAATTAGATTTTTATAATTTTAGATTTAAATAAAATTAGTTTTAAAAAATAGATTTGGTATAAGTAAATTTTAATAAAGTTAATTAGTTTAAAAAGTTAATTAGATTTCTAAAAATAGTTTAAAATTCATTTTTAATTAAATAGAATTATTTTTATAGATTTTTAAAGTTAGTTTAATTTTTAAATAGTTTTAAATTTTAAGTATTTGTTATTAGATTAAATAATAGCGGGGTTTACGATTCATGCACTTTAGGTATTAAATAGTTTAGTAGATTTAATTTCTTGTTTTAAAACCGAAAACGAATTCGAATCAATTGTCCAAATCAATATGAAACGTCTCAAATTCACTCGATCTTCGTGTACAACGAACTTGGTTCACAAACGTGCTTAATTGAATTCGTCTTTGGCAATATTAGTCTATTACTTTTTCCTAAAGGTAATTTTCTAATTTACCCTATAACGTATCAAATTATCACTATACTATCACGATCACATCATCATCATCATCCAGTAATCCGCGAAATGGACAAGTGTTTTGAACTTGTTGGATCATGTGATGCTTCAACGAAAACTCTAGAGCCGTGATTTGCATTGGCGCAATCGGTCCTCCTCGTCCGTTCATGGTTGGTTAACAAAGCTCCTCCATCGTTCGAAGGTCTGGTTGAGGGCCATTGTTGTTATTATTCATGTTGGGTGAGGTGGATTATTATTGTTGTGCACACCAGCCATATCTAAGTCTTCAAGAGTCTCGGGCTCAGAATAAGACGAAGATCTAGTACGCATACACCCGCAAAAGAAAAAGAAAAAGATATCAAAGAAATAGAGAATATATATGTACTTGTAAAAATAAAATCTTTTTGGATTTTTGAAATTTTTTAATTATTATGGATTTTTAAAACTTTTTAATTTTTATGGATTTTTGAAAATTTTTAAGCAAGAAAAATAACGTTCACGAGTGAACGGATCCCAAACTTCAACGCGTCTCTCACAGAAAACCGTTAATCTTCACGAAAAGTGTTGGCAACGGCGCCATTTTAATAACTGAGAAATCGTTCTTTGAATATGTCTTATCAAATTGATTACTGGTTGAATGTGCGACTCAGTCGTCTTTGGTGGATAAAATAATAGGTTGTCGTTGAGTAAATTAAAGATGCAAACTTTAAAGAAAGAAAACAACAAACACATACGAGGGTCTCCCCCTACACTTATTATAAAAACGGATAAAAAGGATAGATACTGCGGGTTGCCTCCCGAGAAGCGCTTGTTTTTGTTAACCGAGTCGTGAGCCTGACTTGGCCTTGATTAGTATGGAAAGAAGCTTGAAGAACATCCACCGGGATCAAATACATGGTTTTCGTCTATCAAATAGCACAAGCTTAAGGCGAACAAGGCAAGCCAAAGAAGAGTAGGCAAGGTTCCCTTAAGCATTTGTTGAGCACGGTGGTAGAAAGTATGATGAAGTGCCAGCATATCTCCATTGTTTCCAAAAATCTTTCCGTTTATTTCATCAGATGGATACTGAGATGGCTTAAAAATTGCAATACCGGGGTCGAACACCTTTTCCTTTAGGGGAAAATAACACTCAGTCTGAGTAGACCTTGAAGAAGATCCGCTCATAAATCGCACAATCTCATCCGAAGAAGGTGGATAAAGAGGTGTTAAGACATAGGTACTACGGATATCGGTGTCGTCCGGTTGCTTCTCCTTTGAAACGGGTTTCTTAATATCCGAAGGAGGATAAAGACCAAAATCAAAGTCCAAAGGAGGAGAATCATTCTCATTGGGGAAGTATGTCTTGAGAAAAGTATCAAAATCTTCCTCAAATGAGTAATCATCCAAAGTAGGATCAAGCATTGTTGGTGTAGGATCTTCATCAAAAGTAGGAGCAAGGTCATCATGTGAAGAATCACTCGAAAGAGTATCAACATCATCAAAATCATCATATGTTGGCATGTCTTTATACTCTGAAGTAAAATCATCATAATCATCCATATCGGAACTAGAATCATCATAGATTGGTGGAGCATCATATATTGGTGGATGATCAAAATTGGAGAGAGAATCATCCACATCATCTTGGAAAAGTGGATTATCATAGCAAGAATCGAAAAGAGGATTGTTGTAGACGACAAAATCATCAAGCTTTGTACTTTCACAAGTAGTTGTATCAAACTCGTCTTGAAGCACATCAATCATATTCGCCGATTCTCTTCCATTTGATTTGTTTGTGAACTTCCCCATTTTAAACACTTGTGCATCATTCCCGACTTTTAGAATGAGTTCACCTTCGGCAACATCGACTAAGGTTTTTCTGGTACCTAAGAATGGCCGACCAAGTATTAACGGAATACCCGGGTCCATTTTATAATCAACAACAACAAAATCGACTGGAAAAGTGAAGGTACCAACTTTAACAAACACATCTTCGGCAATACCAACGGGGTAATCGAGAGTTCGATTTGCTAGCTCAATAGTCATCTTTGTTGGTGTAAGATCGGGTAATGATAACTTTTTCCAAACACTTAAAGGCATCAAATTTATACTTGCCCCGAGATCGGCTAAGGAAATAAATTCTTCAGTTTGGTTAAAAGTACATGGTAGCACAAAACGACCGGGATCTCCAAGTTTTTCTGGAAGTTCTTTAAGAAGGACTGCAAAACAGTTTTCATTCAATCGAGTATTAACAAACTCGGCCATCTTCTCCTTCTTATTAAGCAATTCCTTGAATGCTTTCACAAATTTCGGCATTTGGACAAGTGCTTCAACGAGGCTAATGTTGAAATTCATTTGAGAGATCATCTTCATAAAAGAAGTGATTTGAGCATCCTCTTTAGTAAGAAATTTGCTCTTGTCTAACCGAGAAGGATAAGGGATGTTGGGTTTAGGTGGTGTAGGTGGTGTAGGTGTAGCAGGTAAAGGTTGAGATGTTGAAGGTTTAAAGGTGGAAGGTGGGGTTGGTGAAGGGTGTTTCTTGGGAACTTCTTCAGTAAGAGGTGGAGACGGTAATGGAGAACTAATACTAGGCGTGGAAGTAGGTGGGATAAATGGTGGTGGAGGAGGTGTAGATGGAGTAACTGGGGGAGGGATAGATGGTCCTACAAAGTTTGCTCCACTACGTGTAGTAATAGCACTCACATTCGCTCTTGGGTTGGTGACGGTATTTGAAGGAAGAGAGCCCGAAGTAGAGGGTTGTGTACTTGGGAAGAAACTAGCCAGCATATTCTTCAAATCATTTGTTTGATTGCTAAAAGAGGTTTTCATATCATGTCGAAGATATGTTCTAATATCATTCCCTTGCTTAGTGATATCTCCTTTCAAGTTGATGATTTGGCTTTGCAGATTCTTAACTAGCTCTCCTTGGGTCCTCATGAAAGATTCAACATCATGATTATTAGTTGTGGGTGGAGTGATGGGTGGTGCTTGTTGAGCGGGTGGGTGATAAGGATTAGAAGCTCGAGGTGGGTTTGGATTGCTTCTATTGTAGTTGCTGGGGTTGTGGTTTTGAGGAGAAAAACCGGGTGAAAGAAAGTTGTTAGAACGGTAACTTAGCAAGTTACGATCACCTTGACGTCGGGCTTGATAGCTTTCCGTTGAATAGTTACCATGAGCCGCATACACGTTTTCCGGATTGTCATGATTAAAAGGACAATCAGTGTATGAATGAGGACTGCCGCAGATCTCACAAGAAAGTGCTACAGCTTTAACTTGTTGTTGTTGATTTGTAGCCAAGAGTTGGATACTTTTGTTCATTTCGGCCATCATGCGGGTGAATTCGGTCATCTCGGTGTGTGATAAAGTAGAAGAAACATTGATTCTCGGGTTATTCCTTGAAGATGCGGATGAATCCCAATTTTTGTGATGTGTAGTCATGTTCTCTATAAGCTCTCTACACTCCTCAGGTCTTCTTTTCATAAATGTGCCACCGGCGGCTGCATTAATCGTATCACGATCTCGAAAAGTTAAATCGTTGTATAAAGTATCAATTAAGGTGACGGGGAGCATGTTGTGGTTTGGACATCGTTCGATAAAAACATTATATCGTTCCCAAGCATCAAAAAGTGATTCATCAGGTTCTTGAGTAAATCCACTAATTTGATTCTGAAGGCTCGTGACCAAGGATGGTGGAAAGTAGCGCGACAAAAATCGTTGAGTCATCTCCTCCCAAGTATGATTTGAATTCTTCGGAAGACGATCAAACCATTTTTCGGCATTGTGGGATAAAGTGTGTGGAAATAGGTGAAGGCGAAGAAAATCCATAGTAACCCCGGGCAGATTCATGCTTTGAGTAACAGTAATGAATTTGTCGAGATGTTTGTTAGCATCATCATCCGGTAATCCGTGAAATAGACAAGTGTTTTGAACTTGTTGGAACATGTGATGCTTCAACGAAAACTCTGGAGCCGTGATTTGGATCGGCGCAATCGGTCCTCCTCGTCCGTTCATGGTTGGTTGAAAAAGTTCCTCCATCGTTCGAAGGTCTGGTTGAGGGCCATTGTTGTTATTATTCATGTTGGCGTGAGGTGGATTGTTATTGTTGTGCACACCAGCCATATCTAAGTCTTCAAGAGTCTCGGGCTCAGAATAAGACGAAGATCTAGTACGCATACACCTGCAAAAGAAAAAGAAAAAGATACCAAAGAAATAGAGAATATATATGTACTTGTAAAAATAAAATCTTTTTGGATTTTTGAAAATTTTTAATTTTTATGGATTTTTAAAATTTTTTAATTTTTATGGATTTTTGAAAATTTTTAAGCAAGAAAAATAACGTTCACGAGTGAACGGATCCCAAAATTCAACGCGTCTCTCACAGAAAACCATTAATCTTCACGAAAAGAGCTGGCAACGGCGCAATTTTAATAACTGAGAAATCGTTCTTTGAATATGTCTTATCGAATTGATTACTGGTTGAATGTGCGACTCAGTCGTCTTTGGTGGATAAAATAATAGGTTGTCGTTGAGTAAATTAAAGATGCAAACTTTAAAGTAAAAGGCAAAGTAAATTGTGATAAATGATTAAGAAGTAAATGACGAAAAATTAAAGCGTAAAGATAAATGACGAGAGGTTAAAACTTGACAAAAAGTAAATGACGAAAACATTAAATTTAAACTAAGATAAAACAAGTTTAAAACAACACTAAGTAAAAATGCGGGAAAAGTAAAATTTGAAATAAATATAAAAAAACAGGAAATAAAATCCAACAAATGTCAGATCGCACTCACGATTTCAACCAACGATCGTGGTCTGGATCGTACCCTGGATCACAGTCAAGCGATCGCACTCTAGATCTAAGTCAAGATCGTAGCCAACGATCGAAGTTTTGGATCGCACTCCACCACGATCGCAACAAGTGGATCGCTGTGGACGATCGTGACCAAGTGATCATACCCACAATCGAAGCCTTGGATCGTAGTGAACGATCGGACTCTAGATCGTAGCCACAGATTGCAACAACAATCGCAACAGAGCGATCGTAGCTTAGATCGTGGTGAGTGATCTTAGTCTTGATCACAGTAATGGATCGTAAGTAGAAACCCTAGGGTTTATGCGATCACACTTACTCGATCGAAACAAGTAGAAACCCTTAAGAAAGTTACGATGGAATACAATAAGCAAATAAGCCGAACCAAATAAGTACTTAAACAATAAGCAATTACCAAAAACTTAATTAAAACAATAATAAGTCGAACTAAATAAGCACAAATTTAAAAACTTTCAAGACACAAAATAAGCAAACTTTATAAGATAAACTAAAAGATTAAACTTTTAAGAAAACTTAAAAGAAAATAAGCTAGACACGAAATAAGCCAAAAAGCATAACAAGCTTAAAGCTTAAATCGTATAAAAGCTTAGATAGGAATAAAAAGATAAACTTTTTAATCAATTAAGCAATAAGATCAAGAAAAATGCATACTTAATCCGAATCAATATCAAAATCAAAAACAAGAAAAGTAGAATAAGATGGATAATGAAAAGCTTGATTAAAGGAAAAGATTCAACAATTAAAAGTAAAGATTAAAACTTACAAATTTAAGGTGCAAGACAAGGAATTAAAATTGACAAGAAAATAAATGACATGAAAATAAATGGTGGAAGAACTATCTGTCAAATAGCCAACCCCTCATAAATGAGGTGGGATGTCTCTATTTATAGGGAGAAGGGGAGGAACGGGTGTTGGTTGCTTCCTTCTTTCTTTCTTTTCGTCTCGAATCGGTTTTAATTCTTTGTCTTTCTCAACGTCGTCTCGGGATTTGTCAATATAAACTGAACTCGTCTTATAATTTTCTTCTTTAATTAGACTTGGTTCTTCGACTTTATTAAACTTCTGTCTTTAGACTTTTTCTTTGATAAATCTTCAGAATAGGCCTTGGACTTCCGTTCTTTTTGCACTCTTGATCTTTTGACTTTGTCTTTTGTCTTTTTCTTTGATAAAAGCTCGTGAAAGCCCGTGTTTTCTTCCCTTTTCACATTTTAGTCCTAAATCACAACAAAAACACAAACCACGCATAATTTCGACATTTACGACATTAAATACACGTTTTGGCTTGGTTATTATTATAATTAAGTGGTAAAAGGATAATTGTTTTCACACTTATTACATATTTTATTTTTGGGCAACTTGTATATCATAATTTAAGGGGAGGTTTAGGAAACCTTTAGGATTTTTGGGTATTCTTATAATACTCTTATCACAATTCTAGATTGTGTCGACTGGTGAGTAGGAGTGAGTTTTCTAAATCGTGAGGCACTATAGCATGCAAAGTTGATGTACTTTTCACGCTGCCAAGACCTTTTGACCTAGAATTGGTTGTGGTCGGTTGGGAGACTTGGGTACGTTTTTTTTGGGCTTACCTGGGAAGTTACAAGGGATTTATATGAGATAACTTCATTGTTAAGAACTTTGGTTAGCAAGGGACACTTGAGGGAAATTATGTCTATCTTGCTTAAGCAAGTGTGCATGATTGGACAGTGCTTGCCACCCTATAGTGATTTTCAGTCTATAAGTTATCTTTACTAGGATAAATTACTTTGTTAAGGTCCTTTTTCTTTTAAATTATTTTTATTTTTGGACGCTGACAATTTTTCTTTCCAAACACTGTTAAGACCAATTTTAACGTTGACATGACAATTTCCAACGTTGACAAGAATATAGCCGTTGGGCGCTGATAAGTTATTTTTTACCGTTGATAAACATTGGGTCCTACCCAGTTGTTATTTTTGACGAAAATATGGGCCGTAGTTTTAGGAGTTGATAACATTTATTAATGATTGAGATAAGTTATATATTTTCAAGATTTTCATGATTATATTTTGAATGTAACTGCCTCATGTTTTGACCAATCACATCTCTTCACCTCTCCTATATATTTGGCTCATTTCTTTTAAACAGGGTAACTGCTTATTCTTGTCTAACTAAATTTTCTCAAACCTTCATTTTCCATAACTTCTATCACAGCTTTCTTACATCAATGGCACCTAAGTTTAAATCTAGAGATTTGGAATTGGGGTTCAGGAGTTAACACAATATGGTAGCTTATTTACAAGCTGATAATACTCTGTTTCCCCAATATACTCAGATGGTTGAGTATTTGAATGCGTCCCTATTATGGTATGTACTTTCACATACTCCTCTTATCCCTGTCACACACATTATACAGTTTTTGAACACTGTTACTTCCTCAATAGTTAATGCAGTGACTACATTGACTGCTATTGTGCATGGGGTTCCATGGGTGGTTACTGAAGCTTTGGTTCGCCAAGATTTGCATCTTAATGATGCAGATGGTATAACCACCCTACCCATTGTATAGCTAGAGCAAGGAATCCAAGCCTTGGGTTATCCTTTGCCTTAACAAGGCCATATAAACAAATCTTCAAAACAAGAATTTCCCCCGACTTGGAAGTACTTAATACATGTCATTCTTCAGTGTTTGAGTCTCAAATGCACTACAAACAATGAAATCAACCGATCCATTGGGAGTGCCATTGTGTGTATTGCAACTGGGAAAAAGTATATCTTTTCAAAAATGATTTTTGATGACATGTGATGAGATGACATTTATACATGATCTCATCGTTCTTTTCGGGCTTTAAATGCATAAAAATGTCATAAAATACCATATATATGCTTGTGTTTGTTTACTTGTGTATTAGTTATGGATATCGTGAAAAAGACAAAAGATATCAAGAAACAAGGAAAAACGAACACGAGAAACGAAGCCGTATAATGAACCGGGCCCTAGTTATGGATTTATCAAAGAAAAACCCTTGAAGACTTGAATATGTACAAGAATGATCCTTAATCTATGAAGAAATGATACTTAATACCCTTGTATATTCATGATTACAAGTTTGGTCCCTTAAGTTTGTCAAAATTACAAAAAGGTCCTTCAGCTTTGAAGATTTTGCAAGTTTAGTCCCTCAACAATTCTAAATTGTCAACAATGGTCCCTCATGAAGTCAAACATCCAATAAAGACCTTCAAAGATAAGAAATGTCCAAGATCACTCCTTGAACTATTCAAAAATGGAAAAAATAACCCTTGAAAACCTTTCACCAAAGTTTTGGGGCAAATGTGTGAAATTGGAAACTTAAATAAAAAAGGAAACCAAGTTAGTAAGCTGAAAAATTCGTTTTACATGTTTTGCCAAAACACAAGGACTCATAATGTCAATTCCCAAACTTCAAACGCACAAACACGCGCCAAACATAACACACCCCCTAATTTCAGATCAAAACTTACCACTATTCACCCTGATGAACCCAGTTACTATCCCACTTAAAACAAAGGGTAAAATGAAATTACCCAGGCACACGCTTAATTCACATGCCTAGGAACTCATCCCACACCCAAAACCCCAATCCCCACTCACCATGTGACCCCACCATTTAACACGTCAACCAATCATATTGCAACCTCCTCTCCAAGCAATCCTAGTTGGCAAGATCAACGATTTATAGCTACTACTTGGTCCTCAAGCATAAAATGAACAGCCAAGATCATTTTGGATAGCTCACAACATCAAAACACGCCTCAAGCACTCAAGGGCATTCTAGGGATTTTCTAGCTAGGGTTTTCATGTATTTTGCATCTAGAATCGTCTATTGTTGCCTATAAAAGGATCCCCAACTTGTGGTGAGGCCTTTCTTCCAGATTTTAGCTATTTTCTTTGTAATTCCTTTTTATGAAATAAAATTTGAATTTCTGAAAATTTTGAATTCTCTTTTGTGATTTATAAAAGTTTGGTGTTGGAATAGCTAAGATCTGAGTTCCATATACATGTTTGGTTGATTTTGAGAAAAGGTTTTAAGGTTTAAAACACTTGTTTTCAAAAATCAAAGGATAATCTGTTTTGGCTTACTTTTGTGTTTGTTCATCTTAGCAGCTTTTGGAAGCTGGTGCTTGTTCTTGCTAGCACCTCAGCTCAAACATTCCAAAGTGTGGATGTACATTTTGGAGGTTTGATTCTTTTTATCACTTTTACTTTTTCTGATTTTTGTTTAATTTTTGGGTGAATCTGCATATTTGATTGTGAATCTGTGAATTTGTGGTTGATTTGTATTTCTAAGGTTGGATTATTATTGCTAGGGTTGTTTTGATCTTGGATTGAGGGTTAAAACACAACAATCCTTTGAAAATCTGACAAATCAAATTCCAAAGGGGTGTTTGGGTTAATTTATTTATCAAGATTCAAGGCAACCTTTGGGGTTGTTTGTTGTTCCTTTGTGTTGGTACTTGTTTATCTGGTGCAAGTGATCTGTTATCTGCAAGTTTTGAGGGTCTAAACACCTAAATCAAACAAAGGTCTATAAAATCTGATTTTCTTGGGTATTTTGGCTAAAATTTTGGGGACACCTAGATCTAAGGGTAGACTAGGGTTAACAAGTGTTAAATTTTGGTTAACATAACCAGGGAAAGGGATTTGAGGGTTTGAAATTGGGTTGGTGGTCAAATAGATCAGCAAAAGGATTTTAGATAATCACCTTTGTTCATCAGTAACTTTTTATGCTTGAATCTACTTATTTACTTTGATCTAATGCTTGAAACAAGTTTATTTGTGCTTATTGGAATTTATTATAGCTTGTGTATGCATATGGTTCAATTTGGCTGGCTTATTCATGCTTAATCTGCTTATTTTGTCATAACTGCTTATTTTCAAGGTTTGTATCAATTCTGTAGACTGTTTGCTTATTCTTTGCTTATTGAGTGAACGAAATAGTGATTTGTTGATTGATATTTAATCCTTGTGATCCACTAATTACAAGGGTGCCTTTGTTTTCATTTGAGTCTAACTGGATCTCTCTAAAAAAGCAAGCCAAATAGTCAAAGCAGTGGGAACTCCTTTCCCCTGCTGCTAGCCACTGCTAGTGTTATTTCACCTTGTGCTTTTCAATAAGATGTTCTAGCTTATTTAAACCTGCAACAACTTTGAATTTGTAATAGGTGTCACTTATTTGACCCATTTGTTCATACTGGAGCATTTGAGGGGTTGACTTTGCGCTTTGACTAGAAAACCAACAACCTTGACTTTTACATAAGTGCTTATCATCTTATTCAGCTTATTTGGCTTGACTTATTGAACTTTTCTTTGTTGATTTGTCTTAATTAAGTCATTTAGAGTCTTTTGAAACTTATTTCAAGGTTTGAGGTGGTCTAGAACCTCAACCCGACTATTTTGTCTTTTAGTGAAATTCTACTTTGCTTATTTCTGGCTTACTGGGTTTGCTTTTTCAAAATTTATTTTCACAGATCTCTTAGGCATCTCAAAATAAGGTTGTGTGTCAAATCTGAGCTTATGGCATTGGCTTACTGCTTAATGGGCTTATTAGCCCAATAAGGATAAGTTGTTATACCAATAAGCTGTGATAAGCTCAAAACCAGCTTTTGGTCCTTCAGACTTTTGTGTTCAGAATCAAATTTTGAGTCAGATAGAGCTTTTTTAGGTCTTTTGGTTGAGTTTGAACTTTTTGGGCCCATTAAGCCTATTTAAGTGGACTGTTTTAGTTTTTAGCCCATTTGGGGTATTTTGGTAATTTCAGTTTCATTTTTTGTTTATTTAGGTTAAAATAAACTAGTTTTGAAGTTTTTAGAATTTTTTATGATTTTTGGATTCTAATAATATTTTAATATTATTTCATTATTAAATTTCAATTTTCACAATTTTTGCACTTTTTATATTTTTCTTAGGTCTAATACATTAAAATAGGATTTTTAAAACTCTTAGATTAATTTTAGCATCATTTTCTTAATTTTTAGAATTATTTTAAGGTTTTAATAGTTTTTAATCATCTTAAATAGTTTTAATTAGTTTTAAAATTCATAAAATAGGTTTTATTCTTTTTAAGTCATTTTAGAGGTTTACAAAGTGAAAAATCTTTATTTGGGCTTTTTAATAATTATTTTGATTTTTAGGGCTTTAATTAGAATTTAAAAATTAATATTTAATTAATTAAAAGGTTTGAAAAAGTTTTGATCATTTGTAAACTCTTGGTTTATTTAATTTGATTTTTGGTACCTTTTTGTTAATTTTTAGAATTAATTTTTATTTTAGCACTTTTTACGGTTTTTATTTTAGTCGTCGTAGTAATAATTTTCACGTATCCGTCATTCTATTTTCTTATCCCCTTCTTTCTCAAATATTAATCCAAAATATTTACATCTTAATCACACACATATACCTCCTTGGGAAACTAACTTAATTGAGTCAAAAACACTTGATTTTCCTAAGTCATTTGTTTAATACTTTCCGCTTTTACGCCTTTTTCCTAAAAGGTCGTATTTTACCACAATCATTTTGGCGCCGCTGTCGGGGAGGTGTGTCGTGATTAATTTGTCATTTTGTTTTTAATATTAACCATAAATAGTATTTGTATTAGTAGAACTCTACTAATACGTATTATCGATTTTTTTTCGTTTTTCTTGTGAAATTATTATTACTATATTGTATTAAGTATCACAACAAATACAAAATATCTCCAAAAGTGTAAAAACACAACCTTAATTGGGATTTGATCTCCTAATTATTGTATTCGAATCTCAAACAAAAAGAAAAAGACAAACTATAAGGTGGGTATAAGGCGGGTATTATAAAATATACCCAAAGGAAAAAGGCTCTTAAGTGCTTCGCGCCGCCTCTTTCCCCACTTGCTTGTGAGTATTTTGAGATTGAAAGCTAATCGAGGGTTTTGCCGCCCAAAGTATTATTACGTATCATATATATTTGCTTGGTTTCTTTGTGATTAAACCCTCTTGAACAATTTGGTTTTCACCAAAGTTCTAAAGTCATTCGAAGGCGTTCACTCCACGTGATCGTTTTCATTCTTTTGAGTCTTATTTAATCAAGAGTTTGATTCGGGGAGAGATTTGGTAGATTGTTTTCTACGAAGATACACAAAATCCAAAAAAAAAATTAAACAATCAAAAACACAAAAAATAAAATTTGAAAATTCACAAAACACCCAAAAAGAATCTTCTTTGCTCACCTCCCATTCTACATCAAGTTTATGCTAACTTGTAATCAAGCAAAACGATCTCGTAAACGTCGTCAAATCAAGGAAATCAAGAGCCTTTGATTGAAGAACAAACTCCAATTGTCGAACCCGTTGTAGAACTAATAGTCCCCATGGCTAATCGTACTATGATGGAGTTACTTCAAGCACCCACCGAGGGTTTTGGAGAAGCTATTGTGATTCCCGCCATCCTTGCGCAGAATTTCGAGATTAAGACGGGTTTAATGTCGATGTTGCAAGCAAATAAGTTTAGAGGTCATGAAAAAGACAACCCACATTACCACATAAGGAATTTTAATCGTCTCACCGCAACAAGCAAGTTTAAGGATGTTCCACATGACGCCATTAAGATGATGTTGTTTCCATACTCGTTAGATGGACCGGCTAAAATTTGGCTCGAGAAAGAACCGCCAAATTCGATTTTGACATGGGGTGATCTCGTCTCTAAGTTTGTGAACCAATTTTTTCCACCATCTAAAACAAGACATTTGAAAAATGAGATTTTAAGGTTTACACAACGTAATAATGAAAGTTTTTCAATGGCATGGGAACGATTTAAGGAAATGTTACATGAATGTCCACACCATGATTTTTCGGAGTTGCATCAAATTGATACTTTTTATAATGGGCTTAATGATCATGAACGAGATTATTTGAATGTCGTCGCGGGTGGTAATTTTTTGTGCAAAACGACCGATGAGGCTTTAAAGATTATCGAGAATAGATTTAAGGTTTATAACCCTCGTAACACACCGAGTGTTTCCAATATGGGTTCGTCATCGTCGTCATCTTCTCGTCACATTAATGCCTTACATGATGAAGCAAATGAGGAAAATCGGTTTTTCGATAGGTTTTCGACGCTTATGACACATTGGAAAGCACAAGATGCTTTGAATTCCGCATCGGTTAAAGAGGTTGAAAAGAGTTGTTTATCTTTTGGTGGAGCTCATGATCTTTCCGAGTGCATTACCGCCGGTGGTAACACTTCGAGTGCTTACGTAGCAACGGGAACTTACAACCAAAACGGACAAGGTTCCCGCCCAAATCAAGCTCCACCAAATCAAAATGCTAACAACTATCCAAACAACAATCAAAATGGTGGTTATCAATGAAATTCACGTAATTATAACAAAGTGAATTATCTAAGTGGGAATGGACAAGTTTCAAATCAAAACCAAAACCGTGATTTTCAAACTACTACACAAGGTTTTCAAAATGATCACACCAAAAATATTCAAGGAGAATTTTTGAATTATGCTAAAGCAAATGATGCTAAGTTTGATAATATGCAACGTGAGATGATTAGCTTAAGATCCGAGTTGAAAAACCAGCTTAAAAACGAACTTGCTAATGAACTTAAGACTCATGCTAATAAAATGGAAGGAAACGTTCAACGTCTTCAACAAAATCAACAAAAGATGGAACAAGGACAATATGAGATTAAGAAAGAATTGTTAAAAGCGGATGCTAGGCAATCAAAATTTGAAGACCTAATGGCAAAAATGTTTGAAGCAATCATGTGTAAACCCTCTTCCTCGGGTGGTCTTCCTAGTGATACCATTGCAAACCCGAAGGGAGAAATGAAGGTTATTACTACTCGTAGTGGTAAAACTTTCAAGGAACCAATCTCTCGTCCAAGTACTTCTACGGAGAAGGAAATCGAGAAAGAACCAGAGGTGATAGTCGAAAAGGAGCATATCACAAGCCCACGAAGTACCGCTCATACCACACCTACGGTTGAACCAATACCAATCATGGAACCCGAGATTCCAAGGCTGTTGCCTAATGTCGAACCCACACCACCCTTATGTTTCAACAAGTTCATTTTGATGTAAGTTTAACTGACGCGTTGATGAGACTGTATTTATACATAGTCTCATCGTCCAAATCGGGCTTAAAACGCTTAAAATATCGTCAAAATACCCAAAATATGCTTGTGTTTGTTCATTGTGTATTTCAGGTACGGATATCGTGAATTCACCAAAAGATCAAAGGAATCAAGCAAAAACGAACACGGGAAACGAAGCCGCACAAAGAACCGGACCCGAATCATGATTTTCCTATCAAGTCCTTGAAGTTTGAAGATTTGGCAACTTTGGTCCCTCTACTTTGGAAGACTTGACATTTTATACCCTTGCAAAACTCATAATTTCATTTGGGTCCCTAAAATGTTGATATTATACCATTATGGTCCTTGAAGAAAGCTAAAATTACACATAAGGTCCTTGTTCAAAGTTTAAAAGATGGTTGTGCCAAAAAAGACAAGTTCACCAAACTTGTTATAAAGGGAATTAGCCTAAACTTGTCACAAACTTGTTATGAAGGTAATTTAGAACTGCAAGGGTGTGTTTTGCCATTTACCAAACCCATACCCATTCCATACCCGAAATTAGCCCAACCTAACCCACCTTTTAACACCCACAAGCCCAAAACACACCCCAAATACCCGGCCCAAGTCAAATGGTCAAAACCACCCCATTAACAATTTTTAAACAGGTTTTATATTAATTAAAAACGGGGGAAACAATCACTATTCACTCCCCACCCCAAATTAACCCCTAATCCCACTCAAAAAAACCCTAATCCAATCAATAAACGAATCAAAGGGGAAATAAGTGAAAGCATCCAGAACCTTAATTCACTTCAACATGAACCAATCCCACTTATCCCCAATCACACCCATGACCACATGAGGGCCCCCCATTTTCCCCTGCTCCCCCATTTTTGGTAAAGAAGGCATCAAGATAGAGAATCAAAGGTCCTCATCAATTTCGTGCTCCCAAAGGAGTTATTCAACAGCCAAGATCATGCCAACACATCTGTCAATCACATGGGCCAGTTTGACTAAGTTTTGAAGTTTGAAGACTCAAGGGCATTACTGGAACTCATAGCATTAGGGTTTTATTTCACTGTTTTCTAGATAGGATTCTGTTTATTGTATATAAAGGGTGCATGTACCCTTTATTTCACTTTGTTCCAGTTTTTGTATGTTTTTTTTAGAAGTAATGATAATGAAATTTTCTTCACATACATAACTGAGTTCCCATTTATTAGTGCTTTCTAGTTTAAGTTTATTTTCCAAAGCAAGTTAGTTGAAAGTTTCAAAAGGTTTCAGTTTTCAGAAATTTTCAAAGGTTTGTTAAAAACGTGTTCTAAGATTTTTTTCAAAGTTAAACCAAGCATAAGGTGGAAGTGAAAGTGGAAGCCCTAGGCTTGGTTTGATTTGGTTTAACCTGGTTCTAGTTTTTCAGTTGGTAATCATCAGTTTCAAGTGTTCCAAGATTTTCAGAAATTATGTTCTCTCATTTTTATTTATTTAAGCTATACGCCATAAGCTAGCTTAACCAATAAGCCCAGCTTATAGCTTATAGCTATTTCTATTCAGATCATTTTTTTTGTTTGTCCTTTCTTAGCAGGTTTGCAAATTCTCCAAGTTATTGAAAAAGTATTTGGTGAGTGTGGTCCTTTGCACCCACCACTAGCATTCTCTACTTAAGCTCACCAACAAGCTTTCTCTCTACTGTTCATCAGCTTTCATAAGCTCTCAAACCAGTTTCTAGAAGGCATCAGCCTGAGGTATAGGCTTGAACCCTATTAACTTGTTTTCTTTGCTTTTTGAAGTGACTTTGTGATTTTGTGTGAGTCCTTGTTTGATGTGTTAAGTATTGCTTATTTATGCTTAAATCTGTCTCATATGCATGTTAAAGTAGTTTGAATCTGTTTAAATGGATTTGGTAAAGATTTGGTTTGAATATTGCTGATTTTCAGAAATAGAGGTGTGTTTGGGACTACTTATTTGGCTAATATTGTTGACAGATTTTGGTTGGAAAACAGGCTTAACACACTTTAAATCTTGTTGGTAGTAATATTCAGTCAAGTTTTTGGAATTGGTAGGGTTAAATAGCTATTTTGCTTGTTCATTTTTGGTAAAATCTTATAGAAATCAGTAAGTCTCCTATTGACTGTTTTGTGTAATTTTGGCCCACTAATTCTTGCTCATTGTTAGACAATACACTAATCTAAGGTTTAATCTAGTTTGTATGAGATTTGGTAGGGTTTTGTGCAAGATTGTGGCTTCTGAAATCAGTTTGTTTGTCAATTGCACCAGCAAATAGCACCCAGCCCTGCATATAGACATACAGTAACTGTTAGGGCAATTTGTGTGTAATTTTGTGTTGATACATTGTTGTTTTTGTGCTTTTGTTGACTCCCTACACTCCACTGAGTGTAGGGGTGCCCCTCTTGTCCATTAAAACAAGCTCAATCACAAGTTACAGCCAAGGGAAGCACCAGACCCGTTTTTAATACAAGCAGTGGGAACTCCTTTCCCACTGCTAGCTTTGCTATTCCCACTGCTTAGCTAAAAGACAGAAAACACACAAGTGTCACTATCAGATTTTTCTAATTTTTGTCTTTAGTGCCTCAAAATAGGTATTATGACTTCATTCTTTTTCCAGTATTTTTCTTTTTTAATTCTTGATTTTTCTGTTTAATTAGTTTTTATTTTACTGTTCATCTTATATTTTTAGATTAAATAGTTAATTTAAATTACTTTTTAATTACTGTTTTTTGGAATTTAGTGTAGAAAATTATTATTTTTCAGATTTAAAATTTTTCCTAGACTTAGAATAGTATTTTAAGATTTTTAGTTTAAAAGTTTTTCACTGTTCACTTTTTTAATTATTTTTTATAATTAAATTAGTTTAATTAGGGTTTATTTATTAAATTGTTTTGTCTTTTAGTGCAAATTTTTACATTTTTCAAACTTTTTCAATTTTCTACTGTTCATTAGGGTAATTTAGGATTTTTAAAATTGTTAAATTAATTTTGGCATTATTTTATTATTTTTTATGATTATTTTAGTTTAAAAATAGTTTTTAGTGATTAAAAAATAGAAAAATAGTTTTAAAATTTAGGAAAAATAGTTTTTAGTCTTTAAATAATATAAGTAACTTATTTGTTCAATAAAATTATATTTTGGGCATTTTGTTAATTATATTTAATTTTAGGGCTTTAATTAGCATTTAAAATTGAATATTTAATTAATAAAAGGTTTTAAAATATATTTGTTGGATTTTTATTCTTATTTATATTATTTAAGACTTAGTTTAATCTTTTAATTAATTTTTAGGTTTAATTTTTAATTTTGTCGCGTTTTACGTATTTACGTTCGCGTTTTACGTCAACGTCGTAGTTTTAATCGTAGTCGTAGCTCGTCTTTAATTTTTCTCTTCTAAACCAAAAACGTCACTAATCCAAACATTGTTATTTTATATTTTGGCACATTAATACACACACCTCCTTCGAGAACGAACCCGCATTTATTCGACTTGTCGGTTTTCCTAAATCGTCGAGTTTAATACTTGCCGCACTCATACGCTCTTTTTCCTAAAAGACGTGTTTTTACCCCAACATCATTTTGGCGCCGCTGCCGGGGAGGTGTTTAGTGTGCCATTATTATTAGTATCGTGTTTGTGTGAGTAGTGCGTTTTTGCTTTTCATTTTTTGGAAAGCGTGAATATCGTACATACTCATTTTTGTTATTTTTCTTTACTATATTATAATATCCAAATAAAACGTGTTTAAATTTTCCTAAATTAAACACAAATCAATCTTTACTATATTGTAGATATATTGGTTTTCGTTTTTCTTGTGAATATATTATTACTATATTGTATCTACGTAAGAACAATAAATATACAAGTACTCCAAAAGCGTGAAAACGCAACCTTGATTCGGGATTTCATCACTCGATCATTGTATTCGAATCTAAAGCAAAAAGTTTAAAGGCAAAATAGATAAATACTTTCGTGAGGCTTAATTTCAATTAACACAAACTATAAGGTGGGTATAAGGCGGTTGTATTTCACGACCTAAAGGAAAAAGGCTCTTAAGTGCTTCGCGCCGCCTCGTTTCCTCCGCTTGCTTGTGCGTGTTTTGAGAAAGAAGGCTAATCGAGGGTTTGCCGCCCAAGTATTATCTACGTATATTATATTTGCTTGTGTTTTCAAGATTAAACCCTCTTGAACGTTTTGGTGTTCCACCAACGTTCTAAAGTCATCGAGAACGTTCACTCCACGTGATCGTTTTCATTCTTTGAGGCTCGTTTAATCGAGAAAGTCGATTCGAGGGGAGATTTGTAGATTTGTGTCTACGTAATACATTCAAAAATCCAAAAAAATTAAAAAATCAATCAAAAACCAAAAAAATTGAAAAATCAAAAAACCGCAAAAAGAATCTTCTTTGCTACCACCCATTCTACGCTTAGTGCATGCGCACTCGATCGAAGGATTATTCCAATTCTAGTGAAGCTTCGAATC
This sequence comes from Glebionis coronaria, assembly GCA_025667525.1. Taxonomy (NCBI): domain Eukaryota; kingdom Viridiplantae; phylum Streptophyta; class Magnoliopsida; order Asterales; family Asteraceae; genus Glebionis; species Glebionis coronaria. The sequence continues at coordinate 316,842,190 of CM046879.1, read as the reverse complement.
GACGCAATCGTAATCGAAGGAATCGACGACGTAGACGAGAATTAGAAACCGACGTTCCTAATATTGTTGTTGAAGAAACCGTAGAGGAGATGGCCGACAATCGTTCTATGATGGAATTGCTCCAAGCGCCCACCGAGGTTTATGGAGACGCGATCGTAATTCCCGCTATTGAGGCGGAGAATTTTGAGATAAAGAGTGGAATGCTTTCGTTGATTCAAGCTACGAAGTTTCGAGGTCGTGAAGCCGATAATCCTCACGACCATATTCGAAATTTTGATCGTCTTTTAGCCACGAGCAAGTTTAAGAATGTCGACACCGATGTCGTCAAGCTTATGCTTTTTCCGTACTCGCTCGATGGTGCCGCCAAGGATTGGTACGAGAAAGAGCCACCTAATTCGATAGTTACGTGGAAGGATCTCGTTTCCAAGTTCGTTAATTATTTTTTTCCCACCGTCTAAGACAACGTTTTTCAAAAACGAGATTACGAAATTTGAGCAAAAACCGCATGAATCTTTTAGAGACGCGTGGGATCGCTTTAAGGAATTGCTTAGGCAATGTCCTCACCATGGTTTTTCCGAGTTTCACCAAATCGATACGTTTTACAACGGTCTTAATTTTCACGAACAAGACTCGTTGAATTCCGCCGCCGATGGCAACTTTTTGTGTAAGACTCCGAAAGATGCATTGATAATTATCGAAAACCGATCCAAGGTTTACCAACTCCGCAATGCACCGAGTGTTGCCAATGTCGCCAATGTTAGTAGTTCTAATCGCGACATTGAGAGAGTTGATGCAAAAGTCGACAAGTTAACGAATGTGTTTACGTCTTTTCTCGTTGAGATGCAAAAGAAAGACGCTCCCGCTACGGTGAAAGCGGTTGAGGTTTCATGTACGTTTTGTGGTGGACCTCATAATTATTACGAGTGTGCGGCTACGGATGGCCAAACATCGAATGTGAGTGCGTTAAACAACAATTTTTCAAATCAAAATAACGCGGGTCCATCACAACAAGGCAATTATAACCAAGGCAACAATTTTCAAAACCGAAACAATTTTCATGGAAATAATCAACAAGGAAATTTTTCGAATCAAAATCAAGGAGGTTATAATCAAGGTCGTAATATAACTTGGCAAAATCGAGACAATAACCAAAACTCGAGTTTTCAAAACAACAACAATCAAGGTAACAATTTTTCAAGTGGTACTCAAGGAAATTTTCAAAGAAGTAATCAACCAAGGGAACTTTAATTCAAATCAAAATAGTTCGTCAAACGATTTTCAAAATTACATGAAAACGAATGAGGCTAATATGAGACGATTAGAGGGAGAAATTGGTACTTTGAAAAATGACTTTTCTAATACATTGAAATTACAAAACACCAAGATTGAGCAAGGGCAAATTGATATTAAAAAGATGTTTTCGGCCATAATGAACAAAGCCTCGGGTTCGTCATCGAGTTCGTTACCTAGTGAAACCGTTGCTAATCCGAAAGAACAATGCAAAGCCGCCTCGTCTCGTGAGAAAGGTCGTGTGATTACCCCTAACCTTGAAGGATTCCGTGTTGTTTATCCCTCTCAACCCTCGACTTTTAAGACGTCTTCTTGTTCTAAAGTCGATGGGGTGAACGTGGCGACCAAGGAAAAGAGTGCACACCCTCGTGTACCTCAAATTCCATCCACGGTTCAAAAAGAGAGCTTTGTCGACCTTACCAAAGTAACCCTTGAAGAAACTTGTGCATCGATCCTCCTTAAAAAACCCAAAAGGCGTATGCCGAGAAAGGAAAAGGATCCCGGCCAATTTCTACTACCTTGTGATTTTTCCGAGATTGAGGGATGTTTATCTCTTGCCGATTTAGGTGCTAGCATCAATCTCATGCCTCATTCTCTTTGGAAATTGATGAGATTGCCTTCGCTTACCCCCACGAACATGACAATCGAGCTTGCAAATTGTACTCCACTTATACCAATTGGAATAGCCGAGGATGTCTATGTTAGGATTGGAAAGTTTGTTTTTCCCGCGGATTTCGTTATATCCGATTACGAGTGTGACCCTAAATGTCCCATTATTTTAGGCCGACCATTCTTATCGACGGCTCGAACCGTAATCGACGTTCACGAGGGGAGACTTACTATGAGATATGGGGATGAGAAAATAGACTTTTTCGCTAGAAAATCCCAAGGGTTTAATGAGAATGAAAAAACCGAGGTTTCAAAACCTAATGATTCAAATTCTAATGATTTCAAAATGTTTACTTTTGCGGAAAGAATGAAGCTTGATGCATGTTTTGAAAGAATTAAGAAAAACGGTTTTAAAGATGATGATTTTAACGATAAAGAATACGTGTACCTAATTCAAAAGGGTATGTGTAAATTTATGGATGAAAACTCACTTTGGGATGTTTTTAGCGAAACAAGTGAACCACCAATTCCGAAGGGCGACGTTAGTGCCATCACGACAAAGACCAATATGGGCTCGTCTTCACCACCTTCGAAGGACCACGTCTTTGAGGCTTCAACTTCTAACTCCATCGAAGTGCCTCCTTTGCCTAGCCCAACACCAGTTGAGGCTAAAGGGTTTATCGACATCGATCCTCTCGACTTAGAAAAGTCACCTAAGCATAGTCATTTGACTTGTAAGTCCATGGTTGTGAGTGCTCACATCGACTCTTTCTTTGACGATGACGATGGCGATTTTACCGAGATTGATCACATACTTTGACATCCACATGCAATTTTTGATTCTCCTAAGAAGAAACATGTGAAGTACGATGATTATGAGTTTGATCCCGAGATTGAGGAAATCATTGAACGAGAGCTAGCTCTTATGCCTTCACTTCCACCTACGAGTGAGGTCGATCTTTCCAAAATCGAGGATGAACTCAATGAGTTGGAACGTCTTATTTTCGATGACGAACCAACTCATGTGACCACTAAGAATCCAATTCTCCAGGAGTTACCTAATCAACACTCCTCATTTGAGAATGACATTTACCACATTCGTGAGGATCTAACTTATTAACGATCCACACAAAAGAATGATGGTTTCGTGCTTGATCGTGATCTTTTCGAGAGAGTTTCTAAGATACTCAAGGAGGGGAATGACAAACCTTGGTTTGACAAGCCTATCTTTGATGAAGAAATCGATGAGATCGACGTTCATGAGGATGACGAGTATGTAGACCCCGAGGGGGCGGTGTTCTTTATTGACAAACGTTTTGAGAACTTATATAATCCGCCACCCCCTCCCGCCAAAGACTTAAATGTGAGGATTTTTAGCGCGACTAATTTTCAATTTGACACGCCAAATATTTTCAACATTATTCAATCGGGTTTTCATAAAAAGTTTTTGAACTATGAAAAAGGAAAAGATTTTAAAAATGTTTTAAAAGATTTTTCTACGTGTTTAACTCCGTCATCACCGCGTTTGATGAGTACTACCACCTCGTCTACTCCTTTTGACGATGGTGTGTGTGGTTTTAGTGTGGGGGAAGCCCCAAATGTTCCCTCCCATTTCTCCACCGAGGACGAGATTTACGATCCCGGAATTGCTTGTAAAGGGAAATCTCGGTCTTCCACCGATGCAATAAATGGAAAATCTTTTCGTTTGCTTGGTGTGAGTCTACCTCGAGTAGCTCATAAGTTTGACTTACCCATTGCCCCACCTTTCTACTTCTTATCTCTTTTCTTCTACCCCATTGGGGTTTGTGTTGGAGTGGCGTTGTTTCGTCTTTCATCCGAAAACGAGGACGCTATCTTTGACCCCGGTATACGTTTATCGGGTTTTTAAAGTACTCAATGTACTTTTGGGCCTTGTTTATCATGTAAGCCCCACCAAAAATGACCATACCAAGATTATCCCTAAATGATCACATTTATGGGGATCCGAGTCGAGCTTTTGACTCGGTTATCAAAAACAAGGTGCCTCGTGGGGGATTCTCATGCTTATCCTTGTACATATTATCGCTTTCTTAGTTTAATGTAACGAGGGGACTTGTGCTCTTCCTACCTTTGTTTCGTGGTTGTTTGTGATTGTGATTCATTAGGTTCATCGTCATCATTGAAGCCTCTCGTGTTCGTTTTACGTAGCACTCGAGCTTCGATCATTGCCTTTGAGATTCCGATATCCGATGATATCCTTTTATGTTCTAACGTTTATCCTATTAGCATAATTCATAAACGGCTTTTAGGTTATTCGTTTTACCCTTTCCATGCTCGAGATTAAGCATTCGACTTCGTCTCTAGTATAGGGGTGTTTACACCCCTAGACTCGAAACATTGAGGACAATGTTTAGCTTTAGTATGGGGGGTGAGTAGATACTTCACCTTGCTCACGTCAACACGCAATCCAATTTTCATCTTTTTGTTATCATTTTATGCAAAATAAGGCTAAAAATGGCCAAATTTTAAATTTTTTCTTGATTTTCATAAGTGTTTAAGACACGAATGTAGGTTTTCCGTTGGTGAGAACGAGAGTAATTTTTGACTCGACCGTGCGTGTTGAGCACTTAGCTTCGATTCCTTAACTTTTTAGGCTAAGTCTCTTAAATGAGGACGAGAAATGATAGAGTTATTTATAAATCTCGTAATCGTCACGATCTTATGTGTAGTAATTATTAGCTTATTCTCCCAACGCTTTTGCATAATAAATTGTTAATAAATATTGATTTGGCGGTTTAGTCACTATTGTTGGGTTTCTAATTTGTTTTGGTAGCTTCCATGTAATTAAATTGGGAAAACATTAAGGTATCGCCAGCGTCACGGTTTTGAAGTATTGGCACCCGAATAATCGAAAGCTTCACCTAATAATAAGATTTCAAGTGCTCACCTAAATTAAGCAAAAATTTGAAGCTCACAAGGCCGAAAAATCTATGCCCAAACTGAAAGTGAATCAAGCCTTAATCTTCGAAGTTTTAAAGATCCAAAATTCGCTTTAGCGTGAGGATATACTTCTTTGGCTAATAAAACCACCGATAAGGCGGATAATAAAAGGCAAGGCAAGACCGAAGTCATAATAAAAGCTTCATGGCGAAGTTGAATAAAAGATGGAGGTAAACCAAAGATAATAAGACCCTTCCGTTAGGGGGCGTATAAAAGTCTTGGTAATAAGTCTCATGTTCAAAACTGTTATAAAACCGTGTTTATCGATCCTTCTTGTTGACTTAATTTTTTGACATCGTTGTCTATTGGGATGAATTATTAATTTAATGATTTTAGTTACACCGTTAAGTTTCTATTTTTAGACTTAATCTCTATTCACGCATAAGTCAATGATGTATCCTCGTGATCATTAAGACAAAATAAAATATAAGAGATACCAAGTAGGAATAAGGGAGTTTAGGTTCGTAATTAACACTCATGAGAAGTGATCGTGTTGCTAACTTATAATAACAATGATCTCGTTACACGCTTAGCATGGAATTGGGTGAAAATCGAGGACGACGAAATTATTTCTAACGAAGCATTCACGTGTTCTTGTTCTATGATCCCAAAAGTCACTTAATCGTGATGAAAACAATACATTATGTCTAAAACACGTGTAGTAGTTTATTTAAATTTATGTCTTCAATAAATGTCATCATAAAATGAATTTTGGAAGTGCTATGATACTTAATTCTAGCATTGCGTGGGGACACGGCAATGGTTTAGTATGGGGGAGTGATGAGACTGTATTTATACATAGTCTCATCGTCCAAATCGGGCTTAAAACGCTTAAAATATTATCAAAATACCCAACATATGCCTGTGTTTGTTCATTGTCTATTTCAGGTACGGATATCATGAATTCGCCAAAAGATCAAAGGAATCAAGCAAAATCGAACACGGGAAACGAAGCCGCACAAAGAACCGGACCCGAATCATGATTTTCCTATCAAGTCCTTGAAGTTTGAAGATTTGGCAACTTTGGTCCCTCTACTTTAGAAGACTTGACATTTTATACCCTTGCAAAACTCATAATTGCATTTGGGTCCCTAAAATGTTGATATTATACCATTATGGTCCTTGAAGAAAGCTAAAATTACACATAAGGTCCTTGTTCAAAGTTTAAAAGATGGTTGTGCCAAAAAAGACAAGTTCACCAAACTTGTTATAAAGGGAATTAGCCTAAACTTGTCACAAACTTGTTATGAAGGTAATTTAGAACTGCAAGGGTGCGTTTTGCCATTTACCAAACCCATACCCATTCCATACCCGAAATTAGCCTAACCTAACCCACCTTTTAACACCCACAAGCCCAAAACACACCCCAAATACCCGGCCCAAGTCAAATGGTCAAAACCCCCCATTAACAATTTTTAAACAGGTTTTATATTAATTAAAAACGGGGGAAACAATCACTATTCACTCCCCACCCCAAATTAACCCCTAATCCCACTCAAAAAAACCCTAATCCAATCAATAAACGAATCAAAGGGGAAATAAGTGAAAGCATCCAGAACCTTAATTCACTTCAACATGAACCAATCCCACTTATCCCCAATCACACCCGTGACCACATGAGGGCCCCCCATTTTCCCCTGCTCCCCCATTTTTGGTAAAGAAGGCATCAAGATAGAGAATCAAAGGTCCTCATCAATTTCGTGCTCCCAAAGGAGTTATTCAACAGCCAAGATCATGCCAACACATCTGTCAATCACATGGGCCAGTTTGACTAAGTTTTGAAGTTTGAAGACTCAAGGGCATTACTGGAACTCATAGCATTATGGTTTTATTTCACTGTTTTCTAGATAGGATTCTCTTTATTGTATATAAAGGGTGCATGTACCCTTTATTTCACTTTGTTCCAGTTTTTGTATGTTTTTTTTTAAAGTAATGATAATGAAATTTTCTTCACATACATAACTGAGTTCCCATTTATTAGTGCTTTCTAGTTTAAGTTTATTTTCCAAAGCAAGTTAGTTTAAAGTTTCAAAAGGTTTCAGTTTTCGGAAATTTTCAAAGGTTTGTTAAAAACGTGTTCTAAGATTTTTTTCAAAGGTAAACCAAGCATAAGGTGGAAGTGAAAGTGGAAGCCCTAGGCTTGGTTTGATTTGGTTTAACCTGGTTCTAGTTTTTCAGTTGGTAATCATCAGTTTCAAGTGTTCCAAGATTTTCAGAAATTATGTTCTCTCATTTTTATTTATTTAAGCTATACGCCATAAGCTAGCTTAACCAATAAGCCCAGCTTATAGCTTATAGCTATTTCTATTCAGATCATTTTTTTTGTTTGTCCTTTCTTAGCAGGTTTGCAAATTCTCCAAGTTATTGAAGAAATATTTGGTGAGTGTGGTCCTTTGCACCCACCACTAGCATTCTCTACATAAGCTCACCAACAAGCTTTCTCTCTACTGTTCATCAGCTTTCATAAGCTCTCAAACCAGTTTCTAGAAGGCATCAGCCTGAGGTATAGGCTTGAACCCTATTAACTTGTTTTCTTTGCTTTTCGAAGTGACTTTGTGATTTTGTGTGAGTCCTTGTTTGATGTGTTAAGTTTGCTTATTTATGCTTAAATCTGTCTCATATGCATGTTAAAGTAGTTTGAATCTGTTTAAATGGATTTGGTAAAGATTTGGTTTGAATATTGCTGATTTTCAGAAATAGAGGTGTGTTTGGGACTACTTATTTGGCTAATATTGTTGACAGATTTTGGTTGGAAAACAGGCTTAAAACACTTTAAATCTTGTTGGTAGTAATATTCAGTCAAGTTTTTGGAATTGGTAGGGTTAAATAGCTATTTTGCTTGTTTATTTTTGGTAAAATCTTATAGAAATCAGTAAGTCTCCTATTGACTGTTTTGTGTAATTTTGGCCCACTAATTCTTGCTCATTGTTAGACAATAGACTAATCTAGGGTTTAATCTAGTTTGTATGAGATTTGGTAGGGTTTTGTGCAAGATTGTGGCTTCTGAAATCAGTTTGTGTGTCAATTGCACCAGCAAATAGCACCCAGCCCTGCATATAGACATACAGTAACTGTTAGGGCAATTTTTGTGTAATTTTGTGTTGATACATTGTTGTTTTTGTGCTTTTGTTGACTCCCTACACTCCACTGAGTGTAGGGGTGCCCCTCTTGTCCATTAAAACAAGCTCAATCACAAGTTACAGCCAAGGGAAGCACCAGACCCGTTTTTAATACAAGTAGTGGGAACTCCTTTCCCACTGCTAGCTTTGCTATTCCCACTTCTTAGCTAAAAGACAGAAAACACACAAGTGTCACTATCAGATTTTTCTAATTTTTGTCTTTAGTACCTCAAAATAGGTATTAGGACTTCATTCTTTTTCCAGTATTTTTCTTTTTTAATTCTTGATTTTTCTGTTTAATTAGTTTTTATTTTACTGTTCATCTTATATTTTTTAGATTAAATAGTTAATTTAAATTACTTTTTAATTACTGTTTTTTGGAATTTAGTGTAGAAAATTATTATTTTTCAGATTTAAAATTTTTCCTAGACTTAGAATAGTATTTTAAGATTTTTAGTTTAAAAGTTTTTCACTGTTCACTTTTTTAATTATTTTTTATAATTAAATTAGTTTAATTAGGGTTTATTTATTAAACTGTTTTGTCTTTTAGTGCAAATTTTTACATTTTTCAAACTTTTTCAATTTTCTACTGTTCATTAGGGTAATTTAGGATTTTTAAAATTGTTAAATTAATTTTGGCATTATTTTATTATTTTTTATGATTATTTTAGTTTAAAAATAGTTTTTAGTGATTAAAAAATAGAAAAATAGTTTTTAAAATTTAGGAAAAATAGTTTTTAGTCTTTAAATAATATAAGTAACTTATTTGTTCAATAAAATTATATTTTGGGCATGTTGTTAATTATATTTAATTTTAGGGCTTTAATTAGCATTTAAAATTGAATATTTAATTAATAAAAGGTTTTAAAATATATTTGTTGGATTTTTATTCTTATTTATATTATTTAAGACTTAGTTTAATCTTTTAATTAATTTTTAGGTTTAATTTTTAATTTTGTCGCGTTTTACGTATTTACGTTCGCGTTTTACGTCAACGTCGTAGTTTTAATCGTAGTCGTAGCTCGTCTTTAATTTTTCTCTTCTAAACCAAAAACGTCACTAATCCAAACATTGTTATTTTATATTTTGGCACATTAATACACACACCTCCTTCGAGAACGAACCCGCATTTATTCGACTTGTCGGTTTTCCTAAATCGTCGAGTTTAATACTTGCCGCACTCATACGCTCTTTTTCCTAAAAGACATGTTTTTACCCCAACATCACGCGTTGTTATACATGCCTCGTTTCTCTTCCACTTTTAAAAGTATGATGAATGATAAGGAAAAGCTTTCAAACCTTGCTAATTGTTCTTCGGTTTATCTTAACCGCATACCGGAAAAAGTTGGTGACCCCGGGAAGTTTCTCATTCCTTGTGATTTACAAGATATGAAAGAATGCCTCGCCCTGGCCGATCTTGGTGCGAGCATTAATTTGATGCCAATTTCTATTTGGAAATAACTTTCGCTTCCGGCTCTTACTCCTTCAAACATATCTATCGAGATGGCCGATCATTCTACAATTTTAGCTTGTGGAGTAGCCGAGGATGTTTTCGTGAAAGTGGGGAAGTTCTACTATCCTGTTGATTTTATAGTAGTTGACATCCCCGTGGATCCTCAAGTTCGTCTAATTTTAGGTCGTCCATTTTTAGACACCCCGAGATCGCTTATCGATGTTCATGCAAGAACCATTACTTTGAGATTCAACGAAGAGGAACTTGTTATAAACGCTACTCAAAACTCGAAACCTTCTCATGTTTATGCAATCGCTACCATCAATCACATCGACTTAGTTGATGTGGTTTGCGATGAGTTTTCACAAGAAGTGTTAGGTTTTTTCGATAGCTCGTCGAGTGGCAATCCTACTATTTTGGATCCGATTCTTGCTAATTCTACACCAAATCTCACTTCATTCCAAGGAGGCAACTTTACTTCAAATGAAATCGACAATGAAGATGAGGTGATTACTAGTAATGATACTTCTATTCCACCATTTCTTCCGCCGATGGAAGTTATGAGTGTTGAGCAAAAATCTTTAATCGAGGAACCGCCTATCCTTGAATTGAAAGATCTTCCAACTCACCTTGAATGCGCATTCTTGGAAGGTGATGACAAGTTGCCGGTTATTATTGCAAAAGGTCTTTCTAATGATGAAAAAATCGCATTCTTGAAAGTTCTTAAAGCTCATAAAGGGGCAATTGCGTGGAAAATTTCTGACATTAAGGGTATTGACCCAAAATTTTGTACACACAAGATTTTAATGGAGGAGGACTACAAACCCGCAATTCAAGGTCAAAGAAGGGTAAACCCCAAAATTCACGATGTCATCAAAAAGGAAGTTTTAAAACTCCTTGACGCGGGAATGATTTATCCTATCTCCGATAACCCATGGGTGAGCCCAATCCATTGTGTCCCTAAAAAGGGAGGAATGACCGTTGTGGCCAATGAAAACAACGAGTTAATTCCCACTCGTGTTGTGACCGGTTGGAGGTTGTGTATTGACTACTGAAAGTTAAATGACGCCACTCGTAAAGACCACTTTCCTTTACCCTTCATGGATCAAATGTTGGAGCGACTCGCCGGAAATGAATTCTATTGGTTTTTAGATGATTTTTCCGGTTACTTTCAAATCCCTATCGACCCTCGTGATCAAGATAAAACTACGTTCACGTGTCCTTATGGAACGTTTGCTTATCGTAGGATGCCTTTCGGACTTTGCAATGCACCGGGTACGTTTCAACGGTGTATGATGGCTATTATTCATGATATGATCTAGAAGTCGATGGAAGTGTTTATGGATGACTTTTCGGTGTTTGGCAATTCGTTCACGTCGTGTTTATCCAATCTCGAGCAAATTTTAAAACGTTGTGAAGAAACCAACCTTGTGCTTAATTGGGAAAAATGTCATTTTATGTGTAAACAAGAAATCGTCTTAGGGCACAAGGTCTCGAAAGCGGGAATTGAGGTAGATAAAGCTAAGGTAGACGTCATCGCCAAGTTACCTCATCCAAAACCGTTAAGGGAGTTAGGAGTTTCCTAGGCCACACAGGCTTTTATCGTCGTTTCATCAAAGACTTTTCGAAAATCTCTCGACCTATGACACACCTTCTCGAGAAGGATGCTCCTTTTAATTTCAATGAGGATTCTGTTAGAGCTTTTGAAACTCTTAAAAGGAAACTTACCGAAGCTCATATTCTTGTTGCTCCTAATTAAGAATTACCCTTTGAAATCATGTGCGATGCAAGTGATTATGCTATAGGGGCCGTCTTAGGGCAACGTTATGAAAAGAATTTCCGTCCTATCGATTATGCTAGTAAGACGATGATCGAGGCTCAATTAAAGTATACCACAACGGAAAAGGAATTCCTTGCCGTGGTCTATGCTTTTGAGAAATTTCGACCTTATCTCGTCTTGACTAAAAGCATCGTGTATACCGTCCATTCGGCTATCAAGTATCTCTTAGCTAAGCAAGATGCTAAGCCGATATTGCTTCGTTGGATGCTCCTCCTCCAAGAATTTGATGTCACCGTGCTTGACAAAAAAGGAGCCGAGAATCTAGCGGCCGATCATCTCTCTTGTCTAGAAGATCCTCACAAAGATGTCTTCGAGAATAAGGAAATTACCGAAACATTTCCTCTCGAGACTCTCGGTGTAGTGAATTCTAAAGACACCACACCATGGTTTGCCGAAATTGCAAATTACCATGCAAGTAATTTCATAATCAAGGGTATGACGACACAACAAAAGAGAAAATTCTTTCGTGACGTCAAGTTCTATTTTTGGGAAGACCCTTATCTCTTTCGGGTTTGTGCGGATCAACTCATTCGACGTTGTGTTTTTGGTGCCGAAGCTTCTAACATCCTTAGAGCTTGTCACGAGGGACCCACGGGTGGTCACCACGGTGCTAATCTCACGGCTAAGAAAGTGTTTGATGCTTGCTTCTTTTGGCCTACTATCTATCGTGATGCACACGCACTTGTGAAGTCGTGTGATTCGTGCCAACGTCAAGGAAAATCGTCTCAACATGATGAAATGTCGCAAAATATAATTCAAGTGTGAGAGATTTTCGACATTTGGGGCATAGACTTTATGGGGCCGTTCCCATCGTCTCATGGAAACAAGTATATCCTCGTCGCCGTCGACTACCTTTCTAAGTGGGTGGAAGCTAAGGCTTTACCTACTAATGATGCTCGTGTGGTAGTGAAGTTTTTGAAGCAACTATTCTCTCGGTTTGGAACCCCTCGTGCTATTATAAGTCATTATGGAACCCATTTTTGTAATGACCAATTCGAGAAGGTCTTAAAGAAATATGGAGTTACTCACCGTCTTTCTACGGCTTATCACCCGCAAACGAGTGGGCAAGTCGAGGTTTCAAACCGAGCTTTGAAGAGGATTTTTGAGAGGTCGATTGGAGAAAACCGTGCTTCATGGTCCGACAAACTCGATGACGCTTTATGGGCCTTTAGGACCGCTTATAAGACAACTATCAGTTGTACTTCATATAAGTTGGTTTATGGAAAGAATTGTCATTTGCCCATTGAATTCCGCATAAGGCATATTGGGCCCTTATGTATGCAAATTTTGATTTAAAGACCGCGGGAGATCACCGGAAAATACAATTGAAGGAATTGGATGAATTAAGAGATAATGCTTATGAAAATTCATTGATTTTAAAAGAAAAGACTAAAAAGTTTCATGATGCAAAGATTAAAAACCGGGTTTTTAACGTTAGTGATCAAGTGTTACTTTTTAACTCTCGATTAAAGATATTTTCCGGGAAATTGAAATCTCGTTGGTCGGGTCCTTTCACCATTACACAAGTGTTTCCTTATGGGACCATCGATCTAGCTCAAAATGATGGTCCTAATTTTAAGGTTAATGGACATAGGCTTAAGCACTACTTTGGTGGGGAAGTTCCTTTGTTGGACGACCTCGACCAAGTCACCTTCCCCAATGATAATTAGCATTGAGGGGATCGAGTCGAGCTCATGACTCGGTAATAAAAAACGAGGTACCTCGTGGGGGAGATCCCATGCTTATCCTTTTAATGCTTTCTAATAAAATAATGAGAGGGGATTTGTGCCCTTCCAACTCGTTGTCTCGTGGTTGTTTGTGAATGTGTTATCTAGATCTTCATCATCGCCACGATTAAAGACTCTCGTGTTCGTTTACATGAGCCTCGATCGTTTGCTTGAAGAGTTTTTCACGAACCCATGACATATCCTTTATTGTTCTAACAATTATCTTTTAGCATAACTAATAAACGGCTTTAGATATATTGTTGATCATCCTTTACATACTAGATCCTAAGCATCCGACTCTTCATCTCTAGTATGGGGGTGCTCCACCTTTAGACTCGAAACATTGAGAACAATGTTTAATTTTAGTATGGGGGGGGGGGGGGTGAATAGATACTTGCTTTGCTACGCCCTTACGTTTTCCAACTTTCAACATTTTGTTTTGTTTTGTTGCTAATAAGGCTAAAAATGGCCAAATTTTAAAATTTTTCTTAGTTTTCATAAGTGTTTTTAAGACACGAATGTATATATTTTGATGGGTAGAAAAAGAGTTAATTTTTTACTTGATGGGCATTTGGAGCCTTTTACATTCCTTAACCCGCTCGAATCAAGTTTTGCTAGACTTTTATATAGGGAACTTTAAAACGCGAAAGTCTTAGCTCATTCGTGTTAAGAACAAGAACTTTTCGCAAGTTCCTATAATTGATCCTAGAAAGTCACTAATCAAAGGAACTATAAAATGCATTCTCTAAACTTGAAAAAGTCCAAGAAAGTGCAAGATCCTATAGGTGGCTTGAAAACCCCAAACTTCGATTTGATATAGTCTTAAAGAAAGCTAATCCAAATTTGGCTTAATTTTGACTTGAGTGGCTAAGTATTCACGAGTCTCTTTAATTAGAGGTCTTTAAATAAAGAAGAACGAGAAATGATAGAGTTAGACAAGTGATCATGCTAAACGTAGAACATGAAAATGTTCTTTCAAACTCATATGTTTTTAATTGTGGCTTTTTCTCCCATAAGATCAATGCATTAGGAATAAAAATAATTGCAATAAGTAAGGTCGTACGATTTGAAAGGTTACTTAGCTTCTAGCACAAGATCGTTTAAAATTTGCTCGGGGTTGAATAGAGTTCATAGCCAAGGCATAACTTATTGAAGTGGGATGCGAAGATTGGTGAAGATCCAAAAAGGCCCTAACAAGGCATGAGGAGCTCTATTTTTTTGCTAAAGATCCAAGATGATGTGAAGTATAACTATTCCTAAATCAATATGAAGGATCGAGACACACGACGAAAAGCAATTACTCCCCTAAAGATCATGGAGAAAGTCTATCCAAAAAGACCCTTACAAGGTATGAGGATAAATATATCCAAGTCCGAAAAGAAGGCGGATCGTTGTATATCAAAGTCCAAAATAAAGATTGAAGAAAAATGATGAAGTCGTGGTCCAAGTATGAAGAATCTCTCAAAAACGTCAAGTGAAGAAATTCCAAAATATGAAGAGAAGACCATAATTTCAAGAACGTCTTTCCAAGATTTGAAGTATGAAGTACTTGCCAAATATTGGTCCGAGAAAGGTCTCAAATCGTGAAACGAGTTATGTCAAGATATGAACTTAAGGAGATACACGAGAAGCCGTTTTAAAAGATTTTGTCCTTCGGCTAACTATCGATTAAATCATGCTACTTTACTTTCGGACTAATAAATACTCAAATAAGTCAATATGAATCACTTTTGATCCATGACAAATAGTTAAAAAAATTCTAGAAACCCATTTCCTTTCCTAATAACTAGGATTGCGGGGAGAAAAAGTATTACACAATTTGGATGTATGAGTAGTGTTAGCATTGTGACTTGTACCAAAAATGATCTCGTTTTTGCACTTAGCATGGAATGTATAAAAATCAAGGATGACGAACTTTACTCTATGGGACATTCACTTGTTTCTATTCATTGACCCTAAAAGTCACTTACTTGATGAAAATCATACATTATGTCTTTACACATCTTCGTAATATTTTTGCAAGTTTACTTTTTAATAAAGGGTAATAAAATTGAATTTTGGAGATGCTTAGATACTTTATTCCAGCATTGCGTGAGGGCAAGGCAATGGCTTAGTATGGGGGAGTGATGAGATGGCATTTATACATGATCTCATCGTTCTTTTCGGGTTTTAAATGCATAAAAATGTCATAAAATACCATATATATGCTTGTGTTTGTTTACTTGTGTATTTTAGGTATGGATATCGTGAAAAAGACAAAAGATATCAAGAAACAAGGAAAAACGAACACGAGAAACGAAGCCGTACAATGAACCGGGCCCTAGTTATAGATTTATCAAAGAAAAACCCTTGAAGACTTGAAGATGTACAAGAATGATCCTTAATCTATGAAGAAATGACACTTAATACCCTTGTATATTCATAATTACAAGTTTGGTCCCTTAAGTTTGTCAAAATTACAAAAAGGTCCTTCAACTTTGAAGATTTGGCAAGTTTAGTCCCTCAACAATTATAAATTGTCAACAATGGTCCCTCATGAAGTCAAACATCCAAGGAACACCTTCAAAGATAAGAAATGTCCAAGATCAGTCCTTGAACTATTCAAAAATGGCAAAAATAACCCTTGAAAACCTTTCACCATAGTTTTGGGGCAAATGTGTGAAATTGGAAACTTAAATAACAAAGGAAACCAAGTTTGTATGCTGAAAAATTCGTTTTACATGTTTTGCCAAAACACAAGGACTCATAATGTCAATTCCCAAACTTCAAACGCACAAACACGCGCCAAACACAACACACCCCGTTATTTCAGATCAAAACTTACCACTATTAACCCTGATGAACCCAGTTACTATCCCACTTAAAACAAAGGGTAAAATGAAATTAACCAGGCACACGCTTAATTCACATGCCCAAGAACTCATCCCACACCCAAAACCCCAATCCCTACTCACCGTGTGACCTCACCGTTTAACACGTCAACCAATCATATTGCAACCTCCTCTCCAAGCAATCCTAGTTGGCAAGATCAACGATTTATAGCTACTACATGGTTCCCAAGCATAAAATGAACAGCCAAGATCATTTTGGACAACTCACAACATCAAAACACGCCTGAAGCACTCAAGCGCATTCTAGGGATTTTCTAGCTAGGGTTTTCATGTATTTTGCATCTAGAATCGTCTATTGTTGCCTATAAAAGGAACCCCAACCTGTGGAGAGGCCTTTGTTCCAGATTTTAGCTATTTTCTTTAGAATTCCTTTTTATGAAATAAATTTTGAATTTCTGAAAATTTTGAATTCTCTTATGTGATTTATAAAAGTTTGGTGTTGGAATAGCTAAGATCTGAGTTCCATATACATGTTTGGTTGATTTTGAGAAAAGGTTTTAAGGTTTAAAACACTTGTTTTTCAAAAATTAAAGGATAATATATTTTGGCTTACTTTTGTGTTTGTTCATCTTAGCAGCTTGTGAAAGCTGGTGCTTGTTCTTGCTAGCACCTCAGCTCAAACATTCCAAAGTGTGGATGTACATTTTGGTGGTTTGATTCTCTTATCTCTTTTACTTTTTCTGGATTTTGCTTAATTTTTGGGTGAATCTGCATATTTGATTGTGAATCTGTGAATTTGTGGTTGATTTGTGTTTCTGAGGTTGGGTTATTATTGCTAGGGTTGTTTTGATCTTGGATTGAGGGTTAAAACACAACAATCCTTAGAAAATCTAAGAAATCAGATTCCAAAGGGGTGTTTGGGTTAACTGATTTATCAAGATTCAAGGCAACCTTTGTGGTTGTTTGTTGTTCCTTTGTGTTGGTACTTGTTTATCTGGTGCAAGTGATATGTTATCTGCAAGTTTTGAGGGTCTAAACACCTAAATCAAACAAAGGTCTATAAAATATGATTTTCTTGGGTATTTTGGCTAAAATTTTGGGGACACCTAGATCTAAGGGCAGACTAGGGTTAACAAGTGTTAAATTTTGGTTAACATAACCAGGGAAATGGATTTGAGGGTTTGAAATTTTGTTGGTGGTCAAATAGATCAGCAATAAGATTTTGGATAATCACCTTTGTTCATCAGTAACTTTTTATGCTTGAATCTACTTATTTACTTTGATCCAATGCTTGAAACAAGTTTATGTGTGCTTATTGGATTTTATTATATCTTGTGTATGCATATGGTTCAATTTGACTGGCTTATTCATGCTTAATCTGCTTATTTTGTCATAACTACTTATTTTCAAGGTCTGTATCATACTTGTGGACTGTTTGCTTATTCTGTGCTTATTGAGTGAACCAAATTGTGATTTGTTGATTGATATTGACTCTTTGTGATCCACTGATTACATGGGTGCCTTTGTTTTCATTTGAATCCAGCTGGATCTCTTTAAAAAAGCAAGTCAAATAGTCAAAGTAGTGGGAACTCCTTTCCCCTGCTGCTACCCACTACTAGTGTTATTTCACCTTGTGCTTTTCAATAAGCTGTTCTAGCTTATTTAAACCTACAACAACTTTGAATTTTTAATAGGTGTCACTTATTTGACCCATTTGTTCATACTAGAGCATTTGAGGGGTTGACTTTGAGCTTTGACTAGAAAACCAACAACCTTGACTTTTACATAAGTGCTTATCAGCTTATTCAGCTTATTTGGCTTGGCTTATTGAACTTTTCTTTGTTGATTTCTCTTAATTAAGTCATTTAGAGTCTTTTGCAACTTATTTTAAGGTCTAAGGTGGTCTAGAACCTCAACCCGACTATTTTGTCTTTTAGTGAAATTCTACTTTGCTTATTTCTGGCTTATTGGGTTTGCTTTTTCAAAATTTCTTTTCACAGATCTCTTAGGCATCTCAAAAGAAGGTTGTGTGTCAAATCTGAGCTTATGGCATTAGCTTATTGCTTAATGGGCTTATTGGCCCAATAACGATAAGCTGTGATAAGCTCAATACCAGCTTTTGGGCCTTCGGACTTTTGTGTTCAGAATCAAATTTTGAGTCAGATAGGGCTTTTTCAGGTCTTTTGGTTGAGTTTGAACATTTTGGGCCCATTAAGCCCATTTAAGTGGATTGTTTTAGTTTTTAGCCCATTTGGGGGCCCATTAGGGGTATTTTGGTAATTTCACTTTCATTTTCTGTTTATTTAGGTTAAAATAAACTAGTTTCCAAGTTTTTAGAATTTTTTATAATTTTTGGATTTTTAGTAATATTATAATATTATTTTATTATTAAATTCCATTTTTCACATTTTTGCACTTTTTATTATTTTCTTAGGTCTAATACATTAAAATAGGATTTTTAAAACTCTTAGATTAATTTTTTAGCATCATTTTCTTAATTTTTAGAATTAGGTTTTAATAGTTTTTAATCATTTTAAATAGTTTTAATTAGTTTTGAAATTCATAAAAATAGTTTTTTTTCTTTTTAAGTCATTTTAGAGGTTTACAAAGTGAAAAATCTTTATTTGGGCTTTTTAATAATTATTTTTATTTTTAGAGCTTTAATTAGCAGTTAAAAATTAATATTTAATTAATTAAAAGGTTTGAAAAAGTTTTGATCATTTGTAAACTCTTGGTTTATTTAATTTGATTTTTGGTAATTTTTTGGGAATTTTTAGAATTAATTTTTATTTTAGCACTTTTTACGGTTTTTATTTTAGTCGTCGTAGTAATAATTTTCACGTATCCGTCATTCTATTTTCTTATCCCCTTCTTTCTCAAATATTAATCCAAAATATTTACATCTTAATCACACACATATAACTTCTTGGGAAACAAACTTAATTGGGTCATAAACACTTGATTTTCCTAAGTCATTTGTTTAATACTTTCTGCTTTTACGCCTTTTCCTAAAAGGTCGTATTTTACCACAATCAGCATGTGTCGTAATCAGGGTAACAAGATGACTCTTGCTTACCCAAGGTTTTTGCAAATGTTTTTAGATTTACAAGAATACTGCAATAGGGACCACAATGATTTTTATACGATCCCTGTTCAAAAGAAAGCAATTTTTGGGAAGATGAATTCTGAACCTTATAGAGACCTACCCCTCACCCAAGCCATGCTTGTTGTTATTGAAGCAACAAACCCACACCCTCACCCACAACCAGACCTATTGCCTGAACAACCACTATCACCCTAGCAAATGGATGTTGACCAAGAATAATTCAACGTTGACACTTCAAATGTTGGCGTTGACACTCCAAATCCAAACGCTGACACCCTTTTACCACAAACCCAAACACCCCTTAACCTTCAAACAGACACTCAATCCACTCCATCTCTACACCCCCAGAATATAGGTTGATAACACACCAAAGGACTACTGGAGTGTTCTCCTCTAGTGGTCCTAGCCATGTTGCAGAGAGAACCACCACCACAAGTGTGGTTGGTGACATGGGTGGGGCTGGGACTATTAGTTCTAGTTTAGATGCAGGCCAAGACAGTCCTAACATTATTAAGACCCCATCCATGCCACATGAATCTACTTTGGGAGGTCAAATTCCTATTCTAGAGGAGGGCAGATTGGAACCTTACACAAATTTGGAATTGACGGCAGTCTGCATTAGCTTGCAAAAGCAAAATGCAGACCTAGTACAAATTGTCAACACACAAGGCCTTGAACTCAAGCAATTGAGGGAGAGCATAGTTATTTTGGAAGGAGCTAACAGTAGGCGTAGGGAGGAGGATTCTTCAAAAGGGAAGGATGAACAGGCCCATATGAGTGACAAAGGCTCACAAAAAGGTACTTCTTTTGGTGATTCTTTGGGTATAGCTGAGGCTTTTACAGATTTGAAGAGACAACCAGGTTTTGATGCTTCATTGATTACTCCTACAAAGTTGTCTTTTACTGAAATGATGGAGCAGTTCACAAAGTCAAGCGCTGACAAGAGTAAATTAGGCGTTGAAACTCATAGTTTGGACACTGAGAGACTTGCAGATGTAGTTTGTGTATCACAGTCATCAAATATCATTAAGGGTGTGTCTACACAGGTACCATCAACTTCTTTACCCACTATTAATGTATTAGATAAAGGTAAAGAAATTACGGTAGAAGCAGAAGTTCCCAATGATGCAACCCAAGTACATTTTGATTCCATTTTGGCCGCACAACTTGAGGAAAAGGAGAAGATGAAGACGACTGTTATTGAGTCACAAATTGTGACTTCTTCTGAAAGTAATAAGGAAGGCAGTGATGGTGAAAGTACTGATTCAAGTGTGATGATTATTGAAGATCCATAGAGGCTGGAATATGGTGATGAGTTGGCTAAGGAAAGACTTGAGCAGTTGAAAATGCAGGTAGATTATGATATGCCTGAAGTGGTGCAGATGTACTTTGCATGGGAGAATAAGGTTATGGAGAATCCAGACATGACAATTTCAGATCAAATTTGGGGTTTAGAGATTCTCTTAAGAGTTCAACGTGATTGCAAGGTAATCTTAAAGCATAGGGCTAGCAAGGTTCTTTCAAAGCTTAAGAGGGATAGAAGGGATCTCTATTATATGCTTCTTAGATGTCATCAAGGGGGTTGGACTTTCAAGAAATTCAGTATTTGTCCATTGATGAATTGGAGTTTCGTTCATATCCTATATGGGCACGTATTCAAGAGGAGAATACTATCAGACTCCTTTTTGATGAAAGAAAGGAAGAACTTGCAGAAGAGATGCTGATTCAAAAGGCTTCAATTACTCCAAGGCCAGTGAAGAAGGGACTTGCTATTGAGTTTCCAGCTTTGGATAGAGTAAATCCTAGTGAAGTAGTTATTAGAAGGAGTATTAAGCTCTCACCTTTGGAAGCTTCACATATTGCAGAGGTATTACCTTTTGATTCCAGAAACCCTATAGTTCGCTATGAAGAAGATGCAAGTGGGTTCTGGATGAATGGCAGATATGGAAAGAAGGTGCATACTTTTACTTCTTTCATCTCTTTGTTTGCAAGCCTGTATAGAGAAGACTTGGTAGATCTTTGGATATTGATGAAGGCCAAGTATGAGGCTGAAGCACCTACTTCAGTCAATGGAATAAAGATTTGGTCCACATTCAAGAGAATGTGTGAGCCAAATGATGCAGATCCAATATGGTTGGAATTGGATGATATTAGTGGACTTCAATGGCGTCTACATTCAACAGCTGGTGTTTATCATTTGAGTACTACAAAGTTTTCAGAATATCTTCTTGTGGATGCTGAATATCGCATGTCCAAGGAAGTTTTGAAAAAAAAGGTGTCAACACGGCTGGAAATGGATTATACAAGTGATGTTGGCAAAGATTTAATTGGGTTTATTTATTTCCTAATTAACAAGTGATTTGTATTTGTAAGAATCCTCCGTGTACTTCGTTTTTATTCAGAAACTTGATTACTAGAGTAGATATCAAGTTTAGGGGAGGATTGTTGGGAATAAAATGAGACAAGACACTTAGACGCTGACAAGAGTTGATTGGACGTTGATAGGAAGAAATCAAGCGTTGACAGACCAGGCGTTGACAAGAAGAAATCAAGCGCTGATGAGAAGAAGTCCAATCACTGATAGAATACTTAGTCTACACGTTTTATATTTCTAGTAAAGATATGTTCGATATTGTATTTTCTATATTTATCTTTACCTAAAATAGCTGATAGGTAGACTCTTGTGCAAGCCTCCTTAATCTATAAAAGGTGGCCTTTAGGTTTTAGATTAATATACGTTTTACACTTTCATTGTACGCAAGTTTGTTTTATCAATCAAGAGTGAATGTTTGGTTTACTTGTTTTGCTTGTTCTTCATTCAAGTATTAATTCCGCATAGTACTTGATTTGTTCATACAACAAAGTTTCTCTAAGTTTCTAACTTGATTTATTTTTTTGGGTAAAGGGGAATCAAGACCCCGGTAAAATATATTCCCAAAAGCGTTGAAGAACAATGGAATGTAGCTGCAATGCTACATTAACCTCAAGCAAAAGCTTGAACAACCACTAAATCATATGACATGCCATATGATCCTACAAACAATTACAAAACAAATAACACCAATAGGAAAAAACCACCTAAAGGTGCATGAACAATGAAAATAAAATGACATCAAGGCTAACACTTAGAACGAACATCAGGCTGACGAGCACCATGCCGATCATCAATCGATATGACTTCTTCAACCTCACTATCACTAGCATTAACCACATCTTCCTTGATATTAGAACCATCTTCCCAATCGGTGCCATCATCTATCTTATCCCAAAGAGCACTAAAAGAGTTTTGAGAACTCTTCTCCGTATTATTAGGCTTAGCAACAAAACTCGAGGCTTTGTTATTCAAGAAACCCTTCTTAAGCAGGGGAGTTGCCTTCTTCTGACCGGTATCACTTGTCTTTGACGTTTCACCCCTCTCAACATTACGATACTTAATATTAAGGGCTGGTTTCGTAAGTTTAATGCCAGAAATTTGTTGTTGCTGCTTATTCTTCCCCTTGCTCTTCTTGTTCTTAACTACATGAAAACCATCATCCTCCACAACCTTATGATCTTCCCTGCTAACCACCTTCTCAACCACTACCTGTTTAGGCAACCTAGGACATTTAGCATCAATATGGTCAAAAATAAGACAAGTAGAACATCTAGGAGGTGTCCACTCATACTCGATGTCAATAGTCTTCAATTTGTGCCCTCTATCCTTCTCAATCGGAATAGCAATGACCAACGACTTCTTTAAAGCATCATCAGCCGAAATCTCAATAAGAGCACGGGCAAAAGTACTCCTACCCCACGGGTTGATACACATGCTGCTAGTATAAGAATCAAGCATAATAGGTCTTCCAATTTGAGTTGTGATCAAACTAAGACCAATCTCCGAATAAGCATCAATAGGCACATGATGAAGTTTCACCCACACCGGTGCCTTCTTAATCTCTGTTTTATGCAAATCCATAATAGACGACCAAACATTCAGAATTAACGGAACATGTCGAATCAACCACGGACCATTCTCCAACACCCTATCCATACCACTTTTAGAATCAAACTGAAAAAGAAAGAACTCATCCTGAAGTTTAACTCTTTTTAAACCATATTTGGCCCATACATTCTTCACATAATTTTCTACCAACGGAAACGCAAGACGCTTCCCAATGAAATACCCAAACAGTGTGTTATTAAGATGCGCCCGAATCCCTTCCACAGCATCATACGGAAGAGTTACAGCAGCCCCAACAACTTGTTCGTCATTATGCAATTCCTTAATATGAACCGGCTTACACACCGGCTTATTCTGCACTAGCGATGCATATGAGGTCGAAACACCAACTGATGAAGAACCAGCCCCAGGCGTATGTTGAACCCCGACCTCATTCTTCCTAGCCATAGAACTCCCAATCCTCGCATCATGGTTAACTTGCACACCAGTTATATCACCACCATTACTACTAGCCTTCTTGGACAAGTCACACATAACCGGCGTAACCTGCATATGAGCATTAACAGCAGCAGTAACGTGAATCCCAGCAGCGGCAGTAACATCATCCTCAGACGAAACCCTAGCAGCAGACGGCTGCCTATTAAGCTGCCCCTGACTAATGTCATTCATTATATCAACCGCGCCATTCTTTTCAGCCGTATGATTACCAACTCCCGAGAACCCAGCATGCTCACCACATGAGACCCCCGCGTTAGGAGCCCTAGCATGTGTTGAGTCCGCCATAATTGCTCTCAATCGCTGCACCCTATCAGAAAGAGCCGTCATATCAACCTGATTATCCAACTCAGACATCATAACCAATAAACCCAAAAAACCCTAATAACACCTGTTTAATAATCCCAAACGAACAGATCCTAAAAAATAGGATCCCAGCCAACCCGCCTTGACACCTTACATGAGCATAAACAACCCACGACTCAAACAGCAAATCTAAAAAAGGAATACAAACAAGAATGAACAAGACAGAAATAAAAAACCCTAAAACAACCAATAGAAACCCTAAAAACGACAACCAACCCTAAATCCTTCAACCAAACCGTAATCAATTAATGTTATGATACGATCAATTAACAACGAATGAAGGTTAAAGAGAGCGGGAAGGAAACGAAATTAAGGCTAAGAGTGGCGGCTAGGGAGAAAATATTTCTGCCATTATTAGGGTTTAATGGTAGAGGTTAAAGGTTAAATAAGTGGACATTTTTCCATACGAGTAATCACCATCTTACAACAAGGCATACAACCCATCACTAAAACCAGTCCATATCATGTGACCCCATAATCACACAACATGACTATAACCCAAAACATATAACACACTAAAAAATAGCCATATCGTAGGCAACCGTTACATAAACCCATATATTATACATATACCCAAAATCCACATCTCATCATATACAAGCATGTACTACCTTCTTTCATGCAATCATATTTAAGAACCCATTGAAGTTGTGGTACTTGTATAACTATGTTGGCCACCATACTTATACAATTACCTTTTCCCCAATGCACTCCCTCCTATGATGACACTTATAAGAATCAATACAACATATAACACATAAATCCATCTACCCACATAAGCTCATAACCAAATAACCAATAAGGTCCAAAACTCCATCTATTAAAATAACATAGTCAAACTCTTGGAATACAGAAATCCATAGTCTAGCTAAAACAGCATAGACAAACTCCAAAACAACATCATAATCAGTTATAAGTCATGTCGCCCATAAGGGTGGAAACAACTTAAAATCCTTCCTATCCACCTACTCCTAGTAACTCGAATCACCACATGATTCTTAGGGAACATGAGTTAAACATCAAAAGAAAAATACTATACATCAGGTACACAAAATAACTTATCAATGTTTGTGAAAATACACAAAGGACGGTAACTTACCATTTACCAAGTTATGTACTATAATGTACAATTTACACAAAATACAACCATGACTAGCGTGGACGACTATGGCTCAACCCGCACTAGTCAAAACTCGAAAAGAACATAACATGTGGCAAAGTATGAACTATTATGGTTCAATCCATTCTAGCCTAAATTTCAAGAAAAACAAGAACGACTATGGTTCAATCCATATTAGTCAAAACTCAACAAAACATCGCCAATAAAAACCAATAACATCTAGAAAAAATTTAATTAATATAATGCGCGCATACTCCTATGACGCCTATATGCACGGACCCTTAAGCTTAGACTAGGCTACGAGACTATGCAACCTAATTCTCTATAACCATTGTCTCTGATACCATTCTGTCACACTACACCATGGCAAAATATGGGGCATGACGTATGGATATCATCACAACAATAGCATGTCTATAGAGATAACTAAATGAAAAGGAAATATCATAAATGGGTGACACAATGTCATGACAATATCTCAAACAATGCAGGCGTCTAGGTAAGTAGGTAACATGTCTACCCTTACCCAAGACATTCAGATACACACATCAACATATAGGTGTCTACAATGTATCACTTATTCAAACATAAAATAAAGGCTAAGAGGAAAGGGGGGTTCCTCCAAATGCAATCCTAAGCCTCCAAAGATAGCCACTCCTATTCTCACGCTTAACCACATTCTCACCTGAAAGAGACACTAAAACACGTCAACAATAATGTTGGTAAGAGTCATGGGATTAGAATACAACGCCAAATCAGTTATAAGTTGTGAATAACAACCATCAATAAAAGAACATATGGACTGACTGTAGTTTTTTACTACTCTTTAGGAAAAGAGCGTAAATAGGGAAAAGTATTAAGTGATGATTTAGGAAAATCAAACACTAATGACCCAATGAAGTTCGTTTCCCAAGGAGGTATATGTGTGTGACTAAAATGTAGCAAGATTTGAGATTAATATTGGTTAGAAGGGGATGAGAAAAGAGGATGACGAAGACGTGAAATTAATTACTACTACGACTACACGTAAACCCGTAAAAAGTACAAAAATAAAAATTAATTCTAAAAATTACCAAAAATTCACCAAAAATCAAAATAAATAAACTAAGAGTTTACCAATGATCAAAACTTTTTCAAACCTTTTAATTAATTAAATATTAATTTTTAAATGCTAATTAAAGGCCTAAAAATCAAATTAATTATCAAAAAGCCCAAATAAAGATTTTTCAAGTGGTAAATCTCTAAAAATGACCTAAAAAGATTAAAAATTATTTAGAAATTTTTCAAACCAATAAAAACTATTAAAAATGATTTAAAAATATTAAAACTTAAAATAATTATAAAAATTAATCTAAAGATGACAAAATTAATCTAAAAGTTGCAAAATTCCTATTTTAATGTATTTAAGCTAAGAAAAATATAAAAAGTGCGAAAATTTGAAATTTGAAAAATAATAATAAAATAATATTAAAATAATATTAAAAATCCAAAAATTATAAAAAATTCTAAAAACTTGAAAACTAGTTTATTTTGACCTAATTAAACAGAAAATGAAAGTGAAAAGACCTGAATACCCCTATTGGGCCCCCAAATGGGCTAAAAGCAAAAACAGTCCACCTTAATGGGCTTTTTAGACCAAAAAGTCAAAATAAGCCCAAATGACTTGGAAAAGCACTATCTGACTCAAAATTTAATTCTAAATACAAAACTTTGAAGGCCCAAAAGCTAAAAGTGAGCTTATCACAGCTTAATGATCAACAGCTTATCCTTATTGGGCCATTAAGCCCATTAAGCAATAAGCTAATGCCATAAGCTCTAATTTGACACACAACCTTCTTTTGGGATACTAAAGAGATCTGTAAAAAGAAATTTTGAAAAAGCACACTCAATAAGCCAGAAATAAGCAAAGTACAAATCCACTAAAAGACAAAATAGTCGGGATTGAGATTTAGGGCACCTCAGGACTTGATTCAACTTGCAAAATGTTACAAATGACTTCAATAAGCCAAATCAATCAACCAAAATCCAATAAGCAATACCAATAAGCTGGAATAAGCCAATAAGTACTTATGAAAAAGTCAATTAAGTTGGTTTTCTAGTCAAACCCTAAAGTCAACCCACCAATTGCTCCAGTATGAAATGGGTCAAATAATGAGCACCTATTACAAAATCCAAGTTGTTGCTGGTTAAAATAAGCTAGAATAGCTTATTGATAAGCTGATCACAAAAATACACTAGCAGTGGCTAGCAGCAGGGGAAAAGGAGTTCCTACTGCTTTGACTATTTGACTTGTGATTTGTGAGAGATCCAGTTGGATTCAAATGGAAACAAGGGCACCCTTGTGATCAGTGAATCACAAGGATTCTATATCAACAAGGAAATCACAAATTGGTTCGCACAATAAGCCCAGAATAAGCAAACAATCCACAGATATTGCACAGACCTTGAAAATAAGCAGTTATGAACAAATAAGCAGTTTTAGCATGAATAAGCCAGCCAAATTGAACCAAATGCATACACAAGCTATAATAAAGTTAAATAAGCACAAATAAACTTGTTTCAAGCAATGGATCAAAGTAAATAAGCAGATTCAAGCACCAACAGTTACTGATTAGCAAAAGTGATTATCCAAAATCCTTTTGCTGATCTATTTGACCACCAATCCAATTTTAAGCCTTCAAATCTCTTTCCCTGATTAACTTAACCAAAATTTTACACTTGTTAACCCTAGTCTACCCTTAGATCTAGGTGTCCCAAAAAGTTTAGCCAAAATTCCCAAGTAAATCAGATTTTATAGCCCTTTGATTGTTTTGGTTGTTCAAACCCACAAAACTTGCAGACAAATGTCACTTACCAACCAATAAACAGATATCAACCCAAAAGAACAAAGAACAACAACAAAGGAAGGGTCAAATCCCTTTGAATCAGTTAACCCAAACACCCCTTTGGAATCTGATTTTGTAATCTTCCAAAGGATTGTTGTGTTTTAACCTATCAAACAAGATCTAATCCACCCTAACAACTTCTAAGCAACCTCTGAAAGACAAATCAAGCCTCAAAACACAGATTCACCAATAAACATGAAAAATCACCAAAAATCATATGAAAATCAGAAAAATGAAAAGGGAGAAGGATGCAAACCTCCAAGACTTACATCCAAGCCTTGGATTGTTTGAGCTGAGGTACTAGCAAAACAAGGACCAGCTTCCTTGTACCTGCTAAGAACAACAAACCAAAGTGATGAACAAATAACAAGAACTTTCTAATTTTTGAAACATAAGTTTTATTGTTTAAAACCTTGCCTCAAAAACCTTCAAACATGAATAAGGAACTCAGACTTTAGCTTATCAGATACCAAACTTTTATAAAACATAAAGGGAAATCATAAATTTTCAGAAAATCCAACTTTATTTAATAAAAAGGAATTACAAAGATTTAAAAGCTAAAATCTAGAACAAAGGGACTCTCACATGTTAAGGTCTCCTTTTATAGGCAAATGCCAACCTAACACTATTCATAAACCCTAGATGTGAATTTCCCAATTTATCCTTGAGTGCTTCTAGACGAACCCTTGATATGAGCTGTCCAAAATGATCAAGGACGTTCATTTTAGCTTTGGAGTTAAGCTATGACTCTTAGCTGTTGATCTTGACACGTCATTTGCCTTGGGGAGAAAGTTGTGTTTTCATTGGTGGAGGAGGTTGAGTGTGGGGTCCATTCGGTAATGGGATTGAGGTTTTTGTGTGTGGGTTATGTTTCTGCATGTGTGAATCAAGTGTGGGAATAGTTAATTGAAATTTACCCTTTGTTTAAGTGGTGAGAGTTACTGGGTTCATAAAGGTGAACAGTGGTAACTTTGATCCGGTTTTGGTGGATTTTTTTGTTGTTTGGCGCAATTTCTTTTCAAATGTTTCACTTGCACATGTTTGGCCCTTGTGTTTTCAGAAAGATGGTAAAACAAGTTTTTAAGCCTTCAAAACCGTTTTCCTTTGTTAATAAACTTTCAAAGTTTATAGTTTTGTCACAAAACAGTGGTGAAAGGGTTTAAAGGGTTGTTTTTGTGTTTTTTCATATTTGAAGGACTGAATTTGGACTTTATTGATCTTCAAAGGTCTTCAATGTATCTTTGACTTCATGAGGGACCATAATTGGCAAATTAGATTTGATGAGGGACTAATCTTACCATTTCTTCAATGTTGAAGGACCTTTTTGCAAATTTGACAAACTTAAGGGACCAAACTTGTAATTATGATTTCGCAAGGGTTTTAAGTGTCATTTCTTCATTGTTTGAGGATCAATCTTGCATATCTTCAAGTCTTCAAGGGTAATTCTTGGATAATTAATGGATTAGGGCCAGGTTCTTTGTATGGCTTCGTTCTCGTGTCCGTTTTCCTTGTTTCTTGTGATCTTTTGTCTTTTTCACGATATCCATACCTAAAATACACAAGCAAACAAACACAAGCATATATATATGGTATTTTATGACATTTTTATGCATTTAAAGCCCGAAAAGAACGATGAGATCATGTATAAATGCCATCTCATCACTCCCCATACTAAGCCATTGCCGTGCCCTCACGCAATGCTAGAATAAAGTATCTAAGCATCACCAAAATTCAATTTTATTAATCTTTATTGAAAAGTAAAAGACTTGCAACAATACTACGAAGATGTGTAAAGACATAATGTATGATTTTCATCACGAATGTGACTTTTAGGGTCAAAGAATAGAAACAAATAAATGTCCCTTAGAGTAAATTTCGTCATTCTTGATTGTCATACATTCCATGCTAAGTGCAAAAACGAGATCATTGTTGGTACAAGTCACAATGCTAACACTACTCATACGTCCAAATTGTGTAATACTTTTTCTCCCTGCAATCCTAGTTATTATAAAAGGAAATGGGTTACTAGCATTTTTTAACTATTTGTCATGGATCATAAGTGATTCATGTTGACTTATTTGTGTAGTTATTAGTCCGAAAGCAAAGTAGCACAATTTAATTGATAGTTAGCCGAAGGACAAAATCTTTTAAAACGGCTTCTCGTGTATCTCCTTAAGTTCATATCTTGGCATAACTCGTTTCACGATTTGAGACCTTTCTCGGACCGATATTTGGCATGTACTTCATACTTCAAATCTTGGGAAGACGTTCTTGAAATTATGGTATTCTCTTCATATTTTGGAATTTCTTCACTTGATGTTTTTGAGAGATTCTTCATATTTGGACCACGACTTCATCATTTTTCTTCAATCTTTATTTTGGACTTTGATATACAACGATCCGCCTCCTTTTCGGACTTGGATATATTTATCCTCATACCTTGTAAGGGTCTTTTTGGATAGACTTTCTCCATGATCTTTAGGGGAGTAATTGCTTTTTGTCGTGTGTCTCGATCCTTCAATATGATTTAGGAATAATGATACTTCACATCATCTTGGATATTTAGCAACAAAATAGCTCCTCATGCCTTGTTAGGGCCTTTTTGGATCTTCACCAATCTTCGCGTCCCGCTTCAATAAGTTATGCCTTGGCTATGAACTCTATTCAACCCCGAGCAACTTTTAAACGATCTTGCGCTAGAGGCTAAGTAACCTTTCAAATCGTACGACCTTACTTATTGCAATTATATTTATTCCTAATGCATTGATTTTATGGGAAGAAAAAGCCACAATTAAAAACATATGAGTTTTTGAAAGAACATTTTCATGTTCTACGTTTAGCATGATCACTTGTCTAACTCTATCATCTCTCGTTCTTCACTATATAAAGACCTCTAATTAAAGAGACTCGTGAATACTTAGCCATGCAAGTCAAAATTAAGCCGAATTTGGATTAGCTTTCATTAAGACTGTATCAAATCAAAGTTTTGGGTTTTCAAGCCACCTATAGGATCTTGCACTTTCTTGGACTTTTTCAAGTTTAGAGAATGCATTTTATAGTTCCCTTGATAAGTGACTTTCTAGGATCATTTATAGGAACTTGCAAAAAGTTCTTGTTCTTAACCCGAATGAGCTAAGACTTTCGCGTTTTAAAGTTCCCTATATAAAAGTCTAGCAAAACTTGAATTGAGCGGGTTAATGAATGTAAATGGATCCAAATGCCCATCAAGTAAAAAAATAGCTCTTATTCTACCCATCAGAAAATATACATTCGTGTCTTAAAAACACTTATGAAACCTAAGAAATTTTTTAAAATTTGGCCATTTTTAGCCTTATTAGGAACAAAACAAAACATTGAAAGTTGGAAAACGTGAGGGCGTAGCAAAGCAAGTACCTATTCACCCCCCATACTAAAAGTAAACATTGTCCTCAATGTTTCGAGTCTAAAGGTG
The DNA here is from genome assembly GCA_025667525.1 of Glebionis coronaria. Classification (NCBI taxonomy): domain Eukaryota; kingdom Viridiplantae; phylum Streptophyta; class Magnoliopsida; order Asterales; family Asteraceae; genus Glebionis; species Glebionis coronaria. The sequence continues at coordinate 316,810,979 of CM046879.1, read as the reverse complement.
GAGCACCCCCATACTAGAGACGAAGAATCGAATGCATAGGATCTAGAATGGAAAGGGTGATCAACAATATATCTAAAGGCGTTTATGAATTATGCTAAAAGATAATTGTTAGAAAAATAAAGTATATGTCAATGGATTCGTGAAAAACTTCTTCAAGCAAACGATGGAGGCTCACGTAAACGAACACAAGAGTCTTCAATCGTAGATGATGATGATGATCTAGATAACACAATCACAAACAACCACGAGACAACGAGTTGGAAGGGTACAAATCCCCTCATATTAGTTATTAGTAAGCCTAAAAGGATAAGCATGGGATCTCCCCCACGAGGCACCTCGTTTTTTATTACCGAGTCATGAGCTCGACTCGATCCCCTCAATGCTAATTATCATTGGGGAAGGTGACTTGGTCGAGGTCAACCATTGAAGGAATTTCCCCACCAAAGTAGTGCTTAAGCCTATGTCCATTCACCTTGAAGTTAGGACCATCATCTTGAGCTAGCTCGATGGTCCCATAAGGAAACACTTGTGTAACGGTGAACGGACCCGACCAACGAGATTTCAGTTTTCCGGAAAATATTTTAAGTCTAGAGTTAAAAAGTAACACTTGATCACCAACGTTAAAAACCCGGTTTTTAATCTTTGCATCATGAAACTTTTTAGTCTTTTCTTTGAAAATCAATGAATTTTCATAATCATTGTCTCTTAATTCATCCAATTCATTCAATTGTATTTTCCGGTGATCTCCCGCGGTCTTTAAGTCAAAGTTTGCATGCTTAAGGGCCCAATATGCCTTGTGCTCCAATTCAATGGGCAAATGACAATTCTTCCCATAGACTAACTTATAAGGAGTACAACCGATAGGTGTCTTATAAGCGGTCTTAAAGGCCCATAAAGCTTCATCGAGTTTGTCGGACCATGAAGCACGGTTTTATCCAATCGACATCTCTAAAATCCTCTTCAAAGCTCGGTTCGAAACCTTGACTTGCCCACTCGTTTGTGGGTGATAAGCCATAGAAAGACGATGAGTGACTCCATATTTCTTTAAGACCTTCTCGAATTGTTCATTACAAAAATAGGTTCCACGATCGCTTATAATAGCACGAGGGGTTCTGAACCGAGAGAATAGTTGCTTCAAAAACTTCACTACCACACGAGCATCATTAGTAGGTAAAGCCTTAGCTTCCACCCACTTAGAAAGTTAGTCTACCGCGACGAGGATATACTTGTTACCATGAGACGATGGGAACGGCCCCATAAAGTCTATGCCCCAAATGTCGAAAATCTCACACACATGAATTATGTTTTGCGGCATTTCATCACGTTGACACGATTTTCCTTGACGTTGGCACGAATCACACGACTTCACAAGTGCATGTGCATCACGATAGATAGAAGGCCAAAAGAAACCGGCATCAAACACTTTCTTAGCCGTGAGATTAGCACCGTGGTGACCACCCGTAGGTCCCTCGTGACAAGCTCTAAGGATATTAGAAGCTTCGGCACCAAAAACATAACGTCGAACGAGTTGATCCGCACAAACCCGAAAGAGATAAGGGTCGTCCCAAAAATAGAACTTGACGTCACGAATGAATTTTCACTTTTGTTGTGTCGTCATACCCTTGATTATGAAATTCCCCGCATGGTAATTTGCAATATCGGCAAACCATGGGGTGGTGTCTTTAGAATTCACTACACCGAGATTCTCGAGAGGAAATGTTTCGGTGATTTCCTTGTTCTCGAAAACATCTTTGTGAGGATCTTCTAGACGAGGGAGATGATCGGCCGCTAGATTCTCGGCTCCTTTTTTTCAAGCACGGTGACATCAAATTCTTGGAGGAGGAGCATCCAACGAAGCAATCTCGGCTTATCATCTTGCTTAGCTAAGAGATACTTTATAGCCGAATGGTTGGTATACACGATGCTTTTAGTTAAGACGAGATAAGGTCGGAATTTCTCAAAAGCATAGACCACGGCAAGGAATTCCTTTTCTGTTGTGGTGTACTTTAATTGAGCCTCGGTCATCGTCTTACTAGCATAATGGATAGGACGAAAATGCTTTTCATAACGTTGCCCTAAGACGGCCCCTATAGCATAATCACTTGCATCGCACATGATTTCAAAGGGTAATTCCCAATTAGGAGCAACAAGAATGGGAGCTTCAGTAAGTTTCCTTTTAAGAGTTTCAAAAGCTCTAACATAATCCTCATTGAAATTAAAAGGAGCATCCTTCTCGAGAAGGTGTGTCATAGGTCGAGAGATTTTCGAAAAGTCTTTGATGAAACGACGATAAAAGCCCGCGTGGCCTAGGAAACTCCTAACTCCCTTAATGGTTTTGGGATGAGGTAACTCGGCGATGACGTCTACCTTAGCTTTATCGACCTCAATCCCCGCTTTAGAGACCTTATGTCCTAAGACGATTCCTTGTTTACACATGAAATGACATTTTTCCCAATTAAGCACAAGATTGGTTTCTTCACAACGTTTTAACATTTGCTCGAGATTAGATAAACACGACGTGAACGAATTGCCAAACACCGAAAAGTCATCCATAAACACTTCCATCGACTTCTCGATTATATCGTGAAAAATGGCCATCATACACCGTTGAAAAGTACCTGGTGCATTACAAAGTCCGAAAGGCATCCTACGATAAGCAAACGTTCCATAAGGACACGTAAACGTAGTCTTCTCTTGATCACGAGGGTCGATAGGGATTTGAAAGTAACCGGAAAAACCATCTAAAAAGCAATAGAATTCATTTCCCGCAAGTTGCTCCAACATTTGATCCATGAAGGGCAAAGGAAAGTGGTCTTTACGAGTGGCGTTATTTAACTTTCGGTAGTCAATACACACCCTCCAACCGGTCACAACACGAGTGGGAATTAACTCGTTGTTTTCGTTGGGCACAACGGTCATTCCTCCCTTTTTAGGGACACAATGGATTGGGATCACCCATGGGCTATCGGCGATAGGATAAATCATTCCCGCGTCAAGGAGTTTCAAAACATCCTTTTTAATGACATCGTTAATTTTGGGGTTTACCCTTCTTTGACTTTGAATTGCGGGTTTGTAGTCCTTCTCCATTAAAATCTTGTGAGTACAAAATTTTGGGTCAATACCCTTAATGTCAAAAATTTTCCACGCAATTGCCCCTTTATGAGCTTTAAGAACTTTTAAGAGCTCGGTTTTTTCATCATTAGCAAGACCACTTGCAATAATAACCGGCAACTTGTCATCACCTTCCAAGAATGCGTATTCAAGGTGAGAAGGAAGATCTTTCAATTCAAGGATAGGTGGTTCCTCGATTGAAGATTTTGATTCAACACTCATAACTTCCATCGGCGGAAGAAATGGTGGAATAGAAGTATCATCACTAATAAACACCTCATCTTCATTATCGATTTTATTTGAAGTGAAATCGCCTCCTTGGAATGGAGTGAGATTTGGTGTAGAATTAGCAAGAATCGGATCCAAAATAGTGGGATTTCCACTTGACAAGCTATCGGAAAGACCTAACACTTCTTGTGAAAACTCATCGCAAACAACATCAACTAAGTCAATGTGATTGATGGTAGCGATTGCATAAACATGAGAAGGTTTTGAGTTTTGAGTAGCGTTTATAACAAGTTCCTCTTCGTTGAATCTCAAAGTGATAGTTCTTGCATGAACGTCGATAAGCGATCTCGAGGTGTCTAAAAATGGACGACCTAAAATTAGAGGAACTTGAGGATCCGCGGGGATGTCAACCACTATAAAATCAATGGGATAGTAGAACTTCCCCACTTTCACGAAAACATCTTCGGCTACTCCACATGCTAAAATCGTAGAATGATCGGCCATCTCGATAGACATGTTCGAAGGAGTAAGAGCCAGAAGCGAAAGCGATTTCCAAATAGAAAATGGCATCAAATTAATGCTCGCACCAAGATCGGCCAAGGCGAGGCATTCTTTCATATCTTGTATGTCACAAGGAATGAGAAACTTTCTGGGGTCACCAACTTTTTCCGGTATGCGGTTAAGATAAACCGAAGAACAATTAGCAAGCTTTGAAAGCTTTTCCTTATCGCTCATCATACTTTAAAAGTGGAAGCGAAACGAGGCATGTATAACAACGCGTCGGCTAAACTCACATCAAAATGAACTTCTTGAAATATTTTTATAAAAAGCTCGATTTGTTGTTTGTTACGTTCTTGCAATTTCTCTTTGTTTCGTCTCGAAGGGTAAGGTAAGGGTGGTGTGGGTTGGACATTAGGCAACGGCCTTGGAATCTCGGGTTCCATAATTGGTATTGGTTCAACCGTAGGTGTGGTATGAGCGGTACTTCGTGGGATTGCAATATGCTCCTTTTCGACCATCACCTCGGGCTCTTTCTCGATTTCCTTCTCCGTAGAAGTACTTTGACGAGAGATTGGTTCCTTGGAAGTTTTACCACTTCGTGTAGTAATAACCTTCATTTCTCCCTTCGGGTTTGCAATGGTATCACTAGGAAGACCACCCGAGGAAGAGGGTTTACACATGATTGCTTCAAACATTTTTGCCATACGGTCCTCAAATTTTGATTGCCTAGCATCCGCTTTTAAGAATTCTTGCTTAATCTCATGTTGTCCTTGTTCCATCTTTTGTTGATTTTATTGAAGACGTTGGACATTTCCTTCCATTTTATTTGCATGAGTTTTAAGTTCATTAGCAAGTTCATTTTTAAGCTCGTTTTTCAACTCGGATCTTAAGCTAATCATCTCACGTTGCATGTTATCAAACTTAGCATCATTTGCTTTAGCATAATCCAAAAATTCTCCTTGAAGATTTTTAGTGTGAGCATTTTGAAAACCTTGTGTAGTGTTTTGAAAATCACGGTTTTGGTTTTGATTAGTGACTTGTCCATTCCCACTTTGATAATTCCCTTTGTTGTAGTTACGTGAATTGCCTTGATAATTACCACCTTGATTGTTGTTTCGATAGTTATTAGCATTTTGATTTGGTGGAGCTTGATTTGGGCGGGACCCTTTGCCATTTTGGTTGTAAGTTCCCGTTGCTACATAAGCACTCGAAGTGTTACCACCGGCGGTAATGCACTCGGAAAGATCATGAGCTCCACCACAAGACAAACAACTCTTTTCAACCACTTTAACCGAAGCGGAATTCAAAGCCTCTTGAGCTTTCCAATGAGTCATAAGATTAGCAAATCTATCGAAAAACCGATTTTCCTCATTAGCTTCATCATGTAAGGCATTAATGCTACGAGACGATGACGACGATGACGAACCCAAATTGGCAACACTCGGTGTGTTACGAGGGCTATAAACCTTAGATCTATTCTCGATAATCTTTAAAGCCTCATCGGTCGTTTTGCACAAAAAATTACCACCCGCGGCGGCATTCAAGTAATCTCGTTCATGATCATTAAGCCCATTATAAAAAGTATCAATTTGATGCAATTCCGAAAAATCATGGTGTGGACATTCATGTAACATTTCTTTAAAGCGTTCCCATGCCATTGAAAAACTTTCATTATTTCTTTGCACAAATCTTGAAATCTCATTTTTCAAATGTGTTGTTTTAGATGGTGGAAAAAATTTGTTCACAAACTTAGAAACGAGATCACCCCATGTCAAAATTGAATTTGGCAGTTCTTTCTCAAGCCAAATTTTAGCGGGTCCATCTAACGAGTATGGAAACAACATCATCTTAATGGCGTCATGTGGAACATCCTTAAACTTGCTAGTTGCGGTGAGACGATTAAAATTCCTTATGTGGTAATGCGGGTTGTCTTTCTCATGACCTCTAAACTTATTAGCTTGCAACATCGATATTAAACCCGTCTTAATCTCGAAATTCTCCGCAAGGATATTGGGAATCACAATGGCCTCTTCAAAACCCTCGGTGGGTGCTTGTAGCAACTCCATCATAGTACGATTAGCCATGACGACTTCTTGTTCTACAATAGGTTCAACATTTGGAGTTTGTTCTTCAATCAACGTCTCTTGATTTGCTTGCTTTTGAAGACGTTTACGAGCTCGTTTTGCTTGATTACGAGTGATCATAAACTTCACGAAGAATGGGAGGTGAGCAAAGAAGATTCTTTTTGGGTGTTTTGTGAATTTTCAATTTTTTTTGTGTTTTTGATTGTTTTTAATTTTTTTTGGATTTTGGTGTATCTTCGTAGACAACAATCTACCAAATCTCTCCTCGAATCAAACTCTTGATTAAAGAAGCCTCAAAGGAATGAAAACGATCACGTGGAGTGAACGCCTTCGAATGACTTTAGAACTTTGGTGAAAACCAAATTGTTCAAGAGGGTTTAATCACAAAGAAACCAAGCAAATATATTATACGTAATAATACTTTGGGCGGCAAAACTCTCGATTAGCCTTCAATCTCAAAATACTCACAAGCAAGCGGGGAAACGAGGCGGCGCGAAGCACTTAAGAGCCTTTTTCCTTAGGGTATATTTTATAATACCCGCCTTATACCCACCTTATAGTTTGTATTTTTCAAACTCGAGCTTCACGAAAGTATTTATCTATTTTTTGCCTTTTTCTTTTTGTTTGAGATTCGAATACAATAAATAGGAGATCGAATCCCAATTAAGGTTGTGTTTTAACACTTTTGGAGATATTTTGTATTGATTGTGATACTTAATACAATAAAGTAATAATAATTTGACAAGAAAAACCAAAAAACCGATAATACGTATTAGTAGATTTCTACTAATACAAATACTATTTATGGTTAATAATAAAAACAACAAGACAAATTAATCACGACACACCTCCCCGGCAGCGGCGCCAAAATGATTGTAGTTTTTTACTACTCTTTAGGAAAAGAGCGTAAATAGGGAAAAGTATTAAGTGATGATTTAGGAAAATCAAACACTAATGACCCAATGAAATCCGTTTCCCAAGGAGGTATATGTGTTTGACTAAAATGTAGAAAGATTTGAGATTAATATTGGTTAGAAGGGGATGAGAAGAGAGGATGACGAAGACGTGAAATTAATTACTACTACGACTACACGTAAACCCGTAAAAAGTACAAAAATAAAAATTAATTCTAAAAATTACCAAAAATTCACCAAAAATCAAAATAAATAAACTAAGTTTATCAATGATCAAAACTTTTTCAAACATTTTAATTAATTAAATATTAATTTTTAAATACTAATTAAAGCCCTAAAAATCAAATTAATTATCAAAAAGGCCAAATAAAGATTTTTCAATTGGTAAACCTCTAAAATGACCTAAAAAGATTAAAAATTATATTTAGGAATTGTTTAAACTAATAAAAACTATTAAAAATGATTTAAAAACTATTAATACTTAAAATAATTATAAAAATTAATCTAAAGATGATAAAATTAATCTAAAAGTTGCAAAATTCCTATTTTAATGTATTTAAGCTAAGAAAAATATGAAAAGTGCAAAAATGTGAAATTTGAAAAATAATAATAAAATAATATTAAAATAATATTAAAATTCCAAAAATTATAAAAAATTCTAAAATTTGCAAATTAGTTTATTTTGACCTAATTAAACAGAAAATGAAAGTGAAAAGACCAGAATACCCCTATTGGGCCCCCAAATGGGCTAAAAGCAAAAACAGTCCACCTTAATGGGCTTTTTAGCCCAAAAAGTCAAAATAAGCCCAAATGACTTGGAAAAGCACTATCTGACTCAAAATTTAATTCTAAACACAAAACTCTGAAGGCCCAAAAGCTGAAAGTGAGCTTATCAATTACCTTTTCCCCAATGCACTCCCTCCTATGATGGTGAAAGGTTATTTAAGTTTCCAAACTTGGTTTCCTTTGTTATTTAAGTTTCCAATTTCACACATTTGCCCCAAAACTATGGTGAAAGGTTTTCAAGGGTTATTTTTGCCATTTTTGAATAGTTCAAGGACTGATCTTGGACATTTCTTATCTTTGAAGGTGTTCATTGGATGTTTGACTTCATGAGGGACCATTGTTGACAATTTATAATTGTTGAGGGACTAAACTTGCCAAATCTTCAAAGTTGAAGGACCTTTTTATAATTTTGACAAACTTAAGGGACCAAACTTGTATAACTATGTTGGCCACCATACTTATACAATACCTTTTCCCTAATGCACTCCCTCCTATGATGACACTTATAAGAATCAATACAACATATAACACATAAATCTATCTACCCACATAAGCTCATAACCAAATAACCAATAAGGTCCAAAACTCCATCTGTTAAAATAACATAGTCAAACTCTTGGAATACAGAAATCCATAGTCTAGCTAAAACAGCATAGACAAACTCCAAAACAACATCATAATCAGTTATAAGTCATGTCGCCCATAAGGGTGGAAACAACTTAAAATCCTTCCTATCCACCTACTCCTAGTAACTCGAATCACCACATGATTCTTAGGGAACATGAGTTAAACCTCAAAAGAAAAATACTATACATCAGGTACACAAAATAACTTATCAATGTTTGTGAAAATACACAAAGGACGGTAACTTACCATTTACCAAGTTATGTACTATAATGTACAATTTACACAAAATACAACCATGACTAGCGTGGACGACTATGGCTCAACCCGCACTAGTCAAAACTCGAAAAGAACATAACATGTGGCAAAGTATGAACTATTATGATTCAATCCATTCTAGCCTAAATTTCAAGAAAAACAAGAACGACTATGGTTCAATCCATATTAGTCAAAACTCAACAAAACATCGCCAATAAAAACCAATAACATCTAGAAAAACTTCAATTAATATAATGCGCGCATACTCCTATGACGCCTATATGCACGGACCCTTAAGCTTAGACTAGGCTACGAGACTATGCAACCTAATTCTCTATAACCATTGTCTCTGATACCATTCTGTCACACCACACCATGGCGGAATATGGGGCATGACGTATGGATATCATCACAACAGTAGCGTGTCTATAAAGATAACTAAATGAAAAGGAAATATCATAAATGGGTGACACAATGTCATGACAATATCTCAAACAATGCAGGTGTCTAGGTAAGTAGGTAACATGTCTACCCTTACCCAAGACATTCAAATACACACATCAACATATAGGTGTCTACAATGTATCACTTATTCAAACATAATATAAAGGCTAAGAAGAAAGGGGGGTTCCTCCAAATGCAATCCTAAGCCTCCAAAGATAGCCACTCCTATTCTCACGCTTAACCACATTCTCACCTGAAAGAGACACTAAAACACGTCAACAATAATTTTGGTAAGAGTCATAGGATTAGAATACAACGCCAAATCAGTTATAAGTTGTGAATAACAACCATCAATAAAAGAACATATGGACTGACTGTAGTTTTTTACTACTCTTTAGGAAAAGAGCGTAAATAGGGAAAAGTTTTAAGTGATGATTTAGGAAAATCAAACACTAATGACCCAATGAAGTTCGTTTCCCAAGGAGGTATATGTGTGTGACTAAAATGTAGCAAGATTTAAGATTAATATTGGTTAGAAGGGGATGAGAAAAGAGGATGACGAAGACGTGAAATTAATTACTACTACGACTACACGTAAACCCGTAAAAAGTACAAAAATAAAAATTAATTCTAAAAATTACCAAAAATTCACCAAAAATCAAAATAAATAAACTAAGAGTTTACCAATGATCAAAACTTTTTCAAACCTTTTAATTAATTAAATATTAATTTTTAAATGCTAATTAAAGGCCTAAAAATCAAATTAATTATCAAAAAGCCCAAATAAAGTTTTTTCAAGTGGTAAACCTCTAAAAATGACCTAAAAAGATTAAAAATTATTTAGAAATTTTTTAAACTAATAAAAACTATTAAAAATGATTTAAAAAATATTAAAACTTAAAATAATTATAAAAATTAATCAAAGATGACAAAATTAATCTAAAAGTTGCAAAATTCCTATTTTAATGTATTTAAGCTAAGAAAAATATAAAAAGTGCAAAAATGTGAAATTTGAAAAATAATAATAAAATAATATTAAAAATCCAAAAATTATAAAAAAACTCTAAAAACTTGAAAACTAGTTTATTATGACCTAATTAAACAGAAAATGAAAGTGAAAAGACCATAATACCCCTATTGGGCCCCTAAATGGGCTAAAAGCAAAAACAGCCCACCTTAATGGGCTTTTTAGACCAAAAAGTCAAAATAAGCCCAAATGACTTGGAAAAGCACTATCTGACTCAAAATTTAATTCTAAACACAAAACTCTGAAGGCCCAAAAGCTAAAAGTGAGCTTATCACAGCTTAATGATCAAACAGCTTATCCTTATTGGGCCATTAAGCCCATTAAGCAATAAGCTAATGCCATAAGCTCTAATTTGACACACAACCTTCTTTTGGGATACTAAAGAGATCTGTAAAAAGAAATTTTGAAAAAGCACACTCAATAAGCCAGAAATAAGCAAACTATAAATCCACTAAAAGACAAAATAGTCGGGATTGAGATTTAGGGCACCTCAGGACTTGATTCAACTTGCAAAATGTTACAAATGACTTAAATAAGCCAAATAAATCAACCAAAATCCAATAAGCAAAACCAATAAGTACTTATGAAAAAGTCAATTAAGTTGTCAAACCCTAAAGTCAACCCACCAATTGCTCCAGTATGAACAAATGGGTCAAATAATGAGCACCTATTACAAAATCCAAGTTGTTGCTGGTTAAAATAAGCTAGAATAGCTTATTGATAAGCTGATCACAAAAATACACTAGCAGTAGCTAACAGCAGGGGAAAGGAGTTCCCACTGCTTTGACTATTTGACCTGTGATTTGTGAGAGATCCAGTTGGATTTAAATGGAAACAAGGGCACGCTTGTGATCAGTGAATCACAAGGAGTCTATATCAACAAGGAAATCACAAATTGGTTCACACAATAAGCCGAAAATAAGCAAACAGTCCACAAATATTGCACAGACCTTGAAAATAAGCAGTTATGAACAAATAAGCAGTTTTAGCATGAATAAGCCAGCCAAATTGAACCAAATGCATACATAAGCTATAATAAAGTCCAATAAGCACAAATAAACTTGTTTCAAGAAATGGATCAAAGTAAATAAGCAGATTCAAGCACCAACTGTTACTTATTAGCAAAAGTGATTATCCAAAATCCTTTTGCTGATCTATGTGACCACCAATCCAATTTTAAGCCTTCAAATCTCTTTCCCTGATTAAGTTAACCAAAATTTTACACTTGTTAACCCTAGTCTACCCTTAAATCTAGGTGTCCCCAAAATTTTAGCCAAAATTCCCAAGTAAATCAAATTTTATAGCCCTTTGATTGTTTTGGTTGTTCAAACCCACAAACCTTGTAGACAAATGTCACTTAGCAACCAATAAACAGATATCAACCCAAAAGAACAAAGAACAACAACAAAGGAAGGGTCAAATCCCTTTGAATCAGTTAACCCAAACACCCCTTTGGAATCTGATTTTGCAATCTTCCAAAGGATTGTTGTGTTTTAACCTATCAAACAAGATCTAATCCACCCTAACAACTTCTAAGCAACCTCAGAAACACAAATCAAGCCTCAAAACACAGATTCACCAATAAACATGAAAAATCACCAAAAATCATATGAAAATCAGAAAAATGAAAAGGGAGAAGGATGCAAACCTCCAAGACTTACATCCAAGCCTTGGATTTTTTGAGCTGAGGTACTAGCAAAACAAGTACCAGCTTCCTTGTACCTGCTAAGAACAACAAACCAAAGTGATGAACAAATAACAAGAACTTTCTGATTTTTGAAACACAAGTTTTATTGTTTAAAACCTTGCCTCAAAAACCTTCAAACATGAATAAGGAACTCAGAATTTAGCTTATCAGATACCAAACTTTTATAAAACATAAAGGGAAATCATAAACTTTCAGAAAATCCAACTTTATTTAATAAAAAGGAATTACAAAGATTTAAAAGCTAAAATCTGGAACAAAGGGACTCTCATAGGTTGAGGTCTCCTTTTATAGGCAAATGCTAACCTAACACTATTCATAAACCTTAGATGTGAATTTCCCAATTTATCCTTGAGTGCTTCTAGACGAATCCTTGATATGAGCTATCCAAAATGATCAAGGACGTTCATTTTAGCTTTGGAGTTAAGCTATGACTCTTAGCTTTTGATCTTGACACGTCATTTTCCTTGGGGAGAAAGTTACGTTTTCATTGGTGGAGGAGGTTGAGTGTGGGGTCCATTGGGTAATGGGATTGAGGGTTTTGTGTATGGGTTATGTTTCTGCATGTGTGAATCAATTGTGGGAATGGTTAATTGAAATTTACCCTTTGTTTAAGTGGTGAGAGTTACTGGGTTCATAAAGGTGAACAATGGTAACTTTGATCCGGTTTTGGTGGATTGTTTTGTTGTTTGACGCATTTTCTTTTCAAATGTTTCACTTGCACATGTTTGGCCCTTGTGTTTTCAGAAAGATGGTAAAACAAGTTTTTAAGCCTTCAAAACCGTTTTCCTTTGTTGATAAACTTTCAAAGTTTATAGTTTTGCCACAAAACTTTGGTGAAAGGGTTTAAAGGGTTGTTTTTGTGTTTTTTCATATTTGAAGGACTGAATTTGGACTTTATTGATCTTCAAAGGTCTTCAATGTATCTTTGACTTCATGAGGGACCATAATTGGCAAATTAGATTTGATGAGGGACTAATCTTACCATTTCTTCAATGTTGAAGGACCTTTTTTCAAATTTGACAAACTTAAGGGACCAAACTTGTAATTATGATTTCACAAGGGTTTTAAGTGTCATTTCTTTATTGTTTGAGGATCAATCTTGCATATCTTCAAGTCTTCAAGGGTAATTCTTGGATAATTCATGGATTATGGCCAGGTTCTTTGTATGGCTTCGTTTCTCGTGTCCGTTTTCCTTGTTTCTTGTGATCTTTTGTCTTTTTCACGATATCCATACCTAAAATACACAAGCAAACAAACACAAGCATATATATGGTATTTTATGACATTTTTATGCATTTAAAGCCCGAAAAGAACGATGAGATCATGTATAAATGTCATCTCATCATGGAAAATGTGGTAAAGTTAGGTATTAACAACTAACATTCAAGATTAACCAACCATCACAATTCCAAGGCTCCAAGCCTTACCAATCACCATAGTTACAAGGCTCCAAGCCTTACCAATCAGCATGGTCCCATAGACGCCCACACACCTATGAACCAATCCCAAGGCCCCGCTTTCTCAACATCCCCTTGATACCAAGTCAAACCACAATAACTGAGACGGTACGTGTCGCCCGATCCGAATTATAAACACAATCAAGAATTACATAGCAGTTAATCACATAAGTGTACACACAAGTCCATCACAAACCATAAAAACATTCACAAAATTAGTTACAAAACCATACAGTGTCTCTTTCATCCCATCTGGAAGTCAAAACATTTATAAATCATAGAAACATGGGACTATGAAACTCACCTGAACAAGTTTCTCCAAATATCCGCGCTCTAGCAAAATCTAAACACACAAACATATACAATCAAGACATGAACCACATACCAGAATGGCTCATAAATCTATGATGGATATCTAACCTTCTCCTACAAATTAACCCCATTTATATGCAATAAGAATCTCATTACACCACTCTATAAATCCATTAACTTAGTTTAGTTCATAATTCTTTCTGTTAACATTTAACCGAAAACAATCCCCATTTTCACACACCGTATTATGAGACAAACGCCCACAAAAACTAAACCACAGTCCTTTCAATGAAAACCCGTAAACTTATATGTGTTAGCTAAAATCTCAGCCCTTGCCCCAACATCAAAGCTAATCTTAAGTCCCCAATATACAACTTATACTTTTGCCTATCCAGATTTTACCGATTTTGAACATATGAAATGTTTGTTATGATCAGAGGGTCTTACCCTATCCCATTTTCTTATCCCTTATCCAAATATTTTATTTAATATATAATATAAGACTCATGTTCATTTGAAGCTCAAATTATAAACCTAAGTACCCTAAAGAATTCAAAACATAAAATGAAAACAGGCTGATCCAAACACTGTTTTGACACCTGACTGATGTAACTTGTTTTTGACCCACTTCCCGACCTCCAATTTAGTTCTCGTTTCTTTAATTTGAAAGGTAATTCAATTACCTTTCCAAGGACATAAGATTCGAAAAACAAAAATTTATAGAACTCTAGATATGATCAAAACAATGGACAAAAAAATCTGCCTAGTTTTTAAAAACGAATTTAAACATGATTAAACGCTAATTACCATCACTAATCTTCATAATAAGAAAAGTTATCAACTCATATGAACTCTAATCTCAATAATCTCAGAAAACTCACAAACCCTAATCCATCATAAGATCAATTACATGATTAGATTGATTAAAATCATTAATAGAACAACGGTTTTGAAGGTTTTACCTTAGAAATCAATGGAAGATCTTTAATTTTGAAACCCTAATTGGCCACCATTGTTGAGTTTCGGCTAGGAGCTGTTATGGAGGTTAAAATTCTAATTATTTTGGTTAGGGGTTGGGTTTGGTTAAGTCCTAAATGATCCCTAATCCCATTACAAGTCCACTAGGCCTGTTTTTGGCCTTTTCCTTCTTTCTTTCTTTTAGACACCCAACCCAAAGCCCAAAAACCCTATTTGGCCGACTTTTATACTCTACCTACTGTTACTTATTCGTAACTAAAGTTAGTGGTACCCTCGGGTTACCTCCGGCCCAAAGCCCGAAAGCCTTACGTTAATATTTCGACTTCTTACTCGATTACCGTAAAATACATAATTTTATGAAAACTATTAAAATAAGTTAGTGACTTAATAACTAAGTCTAAAATAACCTAAATCTAACCCGTAAATTACTCCCGACACTAAATCTTTAGTCCAAGACCTCTAAACGCTAAACCCTCACATCGTAAATATATGATTTACTATAATACAAATACGTATATATAAAAACTTAAAATAACACTGTTTCATTTCGTAGTCACTACCACGTGAGCTTATGAACATGAAATAACCATACAACGTTTCACTTACTGCATACCCCGTACCCGCAAATGATGTCCAAACCATACTTTATTCACACCAATTAACAGATAAAGACACATAATTTCACGAAATATGCATAAAATAAAACTAAGTGACGAACCTCAAAACCGTGATTGTCATAGTTTCGGTAATCCTTGTTTTAATTTACTACATTTAAAGTTTAGTCTACTAGTAGTTATAACTGTAGTGTAAACTTGATTGTTACATGTCGGTTTAGCTTTAATAAGTAATGTCTGACGTTTACTTTTGCTTATTGACTTTATTCAATGATTTAGATTTTGTAGCATTTCTGTACTTTTTGAAAACCAGTGTTTGGCAACTCGATGTAAAGCAGTGTGGTAGAAGGCTGTGATATGGCTTGTAATAAGATTCGTGTGTCTTTTCGGATTGATGTTAGTTGGATAGCTTAAAAGTAGCTAGTATATTGCCTTGTTAATCCTTGAAATTCAATAGTAAAAATAGTAGAAGTTTAGTGGTTTAGGCTACGACATCATGTTTTGTAAATGGTTGTAGGATTAGAGTAGCAAGGTAAAAGTTTTAATTGATTTGGATTTTCGTGTTTAGAGGTAAAATTGGTTTAGAATTGTGGTTTATTAATTAGCTGATAGTAAGACTTGGTTTTCTGAAAAGTATCGAAAATAAAAGAGTTAAGAATTGAGGTAGAATTGTAGTCAGTTCATTTGCCAGAAGTTGTTATTCGTTTGATTTAGTCTGCTTCTGAATGTTAAATGTAAATCTTAGTAGCTTAAAATTCTTCCACTATAAGTTTGCATTAGGATAAGTATTCATGTGCCAACTGTATTAAATTCGTAATAGTGGGCCTGTTATTTTTGTAGCAAATTGTTATTCAGTTAGACAATTCGTAGGTACTTGGACTTTTGTATTTCTTTTGGGTTGTTTCATTTTAGCTTTAACTGGACTAGTTAAGAGTTAGACATAAACGTGTAGATTAATTTTGTAATTGTAATTTTACGAATATCTCAATTTTATAAAATTTGTATTTTGATTTTTTTTCAAATTGATATTTCTTTTATAAAATTGCAAGATTTATTAAAGTAGTTTAAATAAATTTTGAATTTGAAGATTTATGAAAATAGGATATTAAAAAGTTGGTAAAAGTTTGTTTTTGTGAATTTTTAGTTTGTTAAATTTGAAATTTTGTTATATTTTGTTATTTTGCTTGTTAATTGTTTGTTATAAAACTGTTAGATTATTACTTGTACTTTGTGCTTAAGAGTTTGTACGTGCAATATATTTTTAGATTAGTATGTATACGTAGCTAGCTAATATTTTTACTTTTACATGCTTTGTGCCAATTAGAAATAGATTCCAAATCAAGCTATTATTACCAAAAACAATTAAGTCACACTTGAAAGTCCGGATTTCAATTCGATAAGATACCGAAAGAAACGATATACTATAAAACCAAATATTAAATGGCGCCGCTGCCGGTTCTTAACGTTACGATTGACGGTTTCTTGTGAGACGTATTGGATTTTGGGATCCGTTCACTTTGTGACCGTTATTTTTGTTTCAAATCAAAAACAAAAAAATTAAAAAATCAAAAATATAAAAATACAAAAAAATTAAAAATATCAAAAGCAATTTCTTTCCTAAGAATTGAACCAAAAAAATAAAAAAATCCAAAAGTAACTCTTCCCTAAGAGTTACACCAAAACTACTACGTACATATTACTATACATATTACTTTTTTACTTCGATTTCTCTCATATTTTTCTTGTGAATATATTGTCTTATAAAAAAATAAAAAATAAAAAAATTATTTTTCTTTATACTATTATAAGTAAATATTAAGTATATGTAGATACGAACCACCAATAAACCTACTTCCATAAGTATTGCCTTGGAAATACACCGTTTGTGGCGGCGTTCCGGTGCCACTTACGTGTATCGATCAAACGTAATTAAGGCACAATAAACAAATACCGCAATCTATTTAATCTTGAGAGAGAAGTCAACGTGTGGAGGGTATAAGGAGTGTCTATTTCACATTCTAAAGAAGCAGGCTCTTAAGTGGTACGCGTCTTCTCATTTCTCCGCTCCCTTGTGATTCTTTTAAAAGTGATAGTAGTGCGTGGTGTCCCACCGAATTAGTATTTGAAAGTCCCTAATCAATGCTAGAAACACTAAACTTAACTAATCAACACAAGTAAATACTTTTCAAACGTAATACTTATTAATGTATAATAAAGAATTACAAGTGTTATGGATAACACCGTTTGATGACAATGTGTTGTGCACACTTTGGACAACTAAATAACCTAACTTATGAATACAGTCACAGCTGTTTGATTCAATAAGTTCTAAGCATTAATGTGTGAATATTCTCAAAGTGTTAAACATTAATGTTGGGCTACACATCCTATTTATAGTGATACGAGGTTGACCTAAGTACTAGTTGATGGTGACTACACAAGACATTCACTTTGCAGACATCTGTCACAAGATGCTCTTCTATTCTTGGTAGTCTGCCATAATGCTTTAGAAAAACAGATCTTGAAACAGTTTCCCTTTTCTTCATAGTCTCGTACACACAAATGGCATGTCCAAAGTGTGCTGAGTGTTAACAGGGTATTACCACCTCTGTTAACCCTCAACCCCTCAGAGTCCCTGATACATTTTGGCTGTTATCCATCACAGCCAATGAGTATGTCTTCAAGTAATCTTCGACTTCTTTGACAATGTCTCTGACATGGACTCCTCTGAGGTTGCTCACAGAGACTTGGATCTCTGTGAGTCTTGCGATACTTTCCTGCCTCCTAGGCACAGGCAAGTGACAATCTAACAGCTTAATTTGTGTTTAAATCTATGATACAGGGAATCTAACAAACTTAGATTCCCAATAATCTCCCCCTATTTAAGCATAAATATAGCTAGATCTATCTAAGTTAAGGTAAGTGAGATAATAGCTTCTTGTTACTCATAACAGATCTAAACAAACATACCTCATGATTTTATTCATACTTAAAGAAAATTACAAGTACATTAAAAAAGTAAAATAAAACGTGAAGGTAAAATTGAGCTGTGAAATTCTTCAATAGTCATCATTTTTTATCTTTTCTTCAGCTTCAGCTATGTCTGTTCTAGTATCCAATTCTGCCTGTAAAGCTTGTGCAAAAACCTTGGAATACTCTGAGTTAATCTTGAGTCCCTTTTTGAGACAAAGCAGCTGAATTGTTGATGCTAAGCCAAGCTCATCTTCTCTTTGGAATGCATACTAGCAATCTCTGTTCATGAAGGCCATACCTCTTTCAGGCACTGTGTAGGTCTGACCATCAACAGGACCAATGATTCCATTTGGTAGTATCAAATCCCTGTACATTCCATCCACTTGAACATCATCTATGATAAAGGTTTCCTTAACAAGTTGAGAAATCCTTCTTCTTTTCTTGCCAGACTTTGGGGGTTCTTGTTCAAATAGCTGTGGTGGGGGATCTATTTTGAGTTTGGCTGCTATTTCTTTGATCTAGGTGAACTTAGCCTTAAGAGTCTTAAGAAGAAGGAAATTGGCCTGACCAGTTCTTTTGGCAGCCAAGGCTTCAAGTTCAAACCATTCAGATAACCCAAGTTTCTTTAACCTGAAGTCCTCAAAGACATTCATATTACCCTGTTGGTTATCTCTCCACAAAATCATTTGTGGTGTATTGGTGGACTTGTGAATTGTGTATTTGAACTTGGTTATCTTTCAAGGTGCATACCTGTTGTTAAAGCAGGCATCATAATCTGCTTTTACTTTTCTTAGTGCCTCTGCACGTTTAGCTTCAATTTCCCTTAACCTTTGTCTCTGCTTCTCCCTTTTAGGTGGAGTCATCTTCCTCAGAGTTGCCTCATTTAACTCCTTGGCTTTCTTGATTTCATTTAGCCTCTTGAATTCCTCAGCCTGTTTCTCTTTCTCTTCAGGTGTTAAGGGATTCTCATTGGAAGGTGTGAAGGTTGAAAATTGGGAAAGGTCTGCAGTGGATCCTCCTGTCTCTAGCATTGCAGCTATATTCTTTAGTTTGGTATATGTGTCAACCAAAACTATCTCCTTTCCTTTCTTCGAGACAGAGGATTCCATACTCATGTTTTTCAGCTCCTTAGCTCTTTTGATAAACGCTGACTGAGCTTGAGTTTGTATTGCCTTGGGTAGGGAGCTAACAGTGAACTTTAGCTTCTTGGCTGCTGGTTCACCATCATCCCAGACTCGGTGGTGTTGAAAAAGTCAGGGACTTTGATGAATCAACTCCATCATTATTCTGTTGCTCCCCCTTAGTGTCATCCTCATCATCGGGTATTATTACAGGTGTGATAACTTGGAGGGGGACATGTGAAGAAATGGTGTTATCAGCAGAGGTTGAGCCCTGTTTGGCAGATTCAAGGTTAAGTACCTTTTCCTTCTCCCCCTCACGTTCAGCCTATCTCTTCAGATGTTTGGATGAACGTGCCTGAAAGTGCCTTGCAATCTGTTCAACAGAGGCAGCCATATCACGTTGCCTGGTCCTTGAAGCTCTGGCAATCTTCAGCAGGAGATTGCAATTTCCATTGGTGTTGCGATGAACACGATCAACGATAAAGTTTGTGTGACGATATTGCCTGCTACGAACAGCTTCAAACTCTCTATGCATTGTTAACTCATGATCATGAAGGAGAGCAGGGACCTTTGTGACAATGGCATCCTTGATTCTTGTGGACAAATGACTAAGTCCTTATGATACGCCTTTTCTTGCACCATCCTTGATGGGTTCAGTGACTGCATCCTTGACCGCCTGATTGATGATCCCTGGAAATGTGACAGTGAAATTATGCATCCCAGACTTGATAACATCCTGCTTTCTTGATAGGCGATGAATATCTGATTCATGATGAACAGGCTGAAGATTATTGGTGTTCAGGATTTGTTGTGCATAATCATCCCCCCTTAGCAAAAGATCAAAGTTGGTTTGGGCAGGATGATCAAACATAAGGAATTCAGTAGTTGGATCATAAGCAGGTCTTTGGAAGACTGTTGTGGTGGAGGTAGCAGAGGTGGGAGTGACAACAACTTCCTTGGGAGGAGGAGTGATATTATCAGCTGGTGTGGACACAGCTATTTCCTTGGGAGGAGACACAGATTGTTGATCATCTTTTTCTTCATCGTCCTCCTCCTCAAACATCCCCTCAACGAGTATTTCGTCCTTAGGCATCGATTCAGGTTCAGAGAAATTATCAACTAATGAAAGCACTTCTTCTTCAATATCAAACAGGGGCTCTTCTTCATTTGGTTGATCCTGAATGATTGTATCAGCTTCTTTGTCTTGTTGCTCCAGGGATTCTGTGTTTGGCTGTACAATATCAGCCTGCAAATTGTTTTCATTAGTAACAGGGAAATAAGGAAGGGGAATGGTCGCCATGTCGCTGTCCCAGAGAGGCTGAGGGTGATTACTCAGCCACTCCAAAGGATAAATCCTTGGGATTCTTTTAAGGGTGAAAAGTATAAGGTTAATGATCACCATTCGCTGCCCCTAGGAAAGCTGAGTGTGATTATTCAGCCCCCCCAAAAGGTTAAAACCTTTGGGACTCTTTTGATTGTGAAACATATGTTGTTAAGGATCGCCATTCGCTGCCCCTAGGAAGGCTGAGGGTGATTATTCAGCCCCCCCAAAAGGTTAAGAAACCTTTGGGACTCTTTTAATGATGAAACATATGTGGGTGAAGGTCGCCTGTTACGCTGTCCCTAGGAAAGCTAAGGGTGATGATTCAGCTCCCCCTGAAAAGGATAAATCCTTTGGGATTCTTTTAAGGTGAAAAAGATATGGGTTAAGATCGTCTTATTACGCTGTCCCTAGAAGAGTTGAGGATGATTATTCAGCTCCTCTAAAAGTAAAACTTTTAGGATTTTATTTCTGAGGAAACCAAGAGGCTGTGTGAGGTACAGCTGGTCAAGGTCGAGACATATATGTATTCAGGTTGTTGTTTGCCTAAATACTATCTAGAGGGTGCAGGGTCATCGGGGTTCTTTATGAACACAAATGAATCATTCCCTGGTGCATAGAAAGGGTGTATAGAAGTCTTAAAGAGTTATAAGTGCATATACTGACTTCTATGGGTCGAGGATTACCCTAACTTCACCACTCTCACCTACAGACATTTGAGAGTAGTTGCTTGTGGACCTCTAAAAATTTACACTGATTACCTGTGTGATATCAGCAGAATTCGGCTGGTTCCCTGTTGTCTCGGCTGACATCGAGACACTAGACCCTTGTTGTTGGTCAGCAGAAGTCTCTAATTCCACAGGAGTCTCTGGAACAGAGAAGGTTTCGAGGTTCACAATCTTCTTTACCCTGGCCTTTGCAACAGTTTTGGTGTGGGAAGAAGATGGGGTTTTCTTCTTCTTAGGTTGTTGGCCAGTTGTTGGCCAGACACACTAGAGGTATTCACCTTCTCAGAGGAAGGGAGCAAGGACTTCTCAGCAGATGGTTGTTTGTTTGCTATGTTCATCATGTGAGAGGTGACAGGGACATCTTCAGCTCCACTTTCCTTATAAATGGCACCAGTGATGAGATAGGGCTTTAGAGAAGTGAGTGTAGAGTTGTGATAACTGTCACCCAACAGGCTTTCGAAGATCAGAGATAGAAAGCGAACGTAGCATATGTTTTTCTCCCTAACCTGGTTACGTCCCTTCAGTTGTTTTTCGTTGCATGAGAGGCTAAAGGTAATGGTGTCATCAACGACTTCAGCAGAGTACCAGAATTCCCTAAGGTATTCTTGGTAGAAGGTGGTTGGGGATTTTGTGAATGCTTCACTTGCATCACAATTTTTCATGAAGTTTACCAGATCTGAGTAGGATTCGTTTGGAGCCTGGAGCCATCCAATGGAGTTGTTCGATGCAAGAATACTTTCGTTAAGTTCAAAGTTGACGTTTGCTGCCTTGGGAACTGGGAATGCCATGGATTCAAGGTTGAAGAAGAGCGAAAATGGAGGATGGGTTTAGAGAGAGAAAGCTTAGAGAGAGAGAGAGAGAGATTTGTGAAATGAGAATGGTGGTAGGTGAGGAGAGACGTGAGACAATATATATATTCAAATGTGAAAAAAGTTATTCAACCACATTTAATGCAAAGTGGGAAAATGACTGCACATGTGGGTCCCTTGACCTTTCAAAACTATTTTTCTCCTCGTTATTCGAAAATAAATGATTAAATATTGAGAATGTTTTTTAGAATTTACTTGGAAAGTAACTACCTAGTTTCATGTGAAAAACATTTAATATAGAATCAGACATTTAATGAACACATTTATTATCAAGCCACAAGCTTTGAGATATTGAGCATCCCTAGCTCAACAACTAGCCTGTTGAACGAAGGTTCAACCAAAGGCTTTGTGAAAATATCAGCTAGTTGCAGCTCTGTGGGAACAAAGTGCAGCTTAATATCTCCCTTCATTATGTGATCCCTGATAAAATGATACCTGATATCAATGTGTCGGTACGAGAGTGAAGAACAGGGTTGTTGGAGATGGCAATGGCGCTGGTGTTGTCACAAAAGATTGGCACTTTGTCATATAAGATTTCATAGTCAGCCAATTGACTTTTCATCCAGAGCACCTGAGCACAACAGTTGGCAGCAGCGACATATTCTGCTTCAGCTGATGACTTTGCCACAGAGTTTTGCTTCTTAGCACTCCATCCAACCAATTTTCCTCCTAGGATTTGACAACTACATGAGGTGCTTTTCCTGTCAATACAGCATCCAGCATAGTCTGAATCTGAAATAGGCCTTGAGATTAAAGCCTGATTCCTTGGGTTACCATAGACCCAGGGAGGGTGTTCCTTTGAGATACCTGAAAATTTTCTTAACAACCACTAGATGGGATTCTTTTGGGTTAGCTTGGTACCTTGCAAAGAGACATGTGGAGAATTGGATATCAGGACGACTAGCTGTTAGATACATGAATGACCCAATCATGCCTCTGTATATAGTCTCATTAACAGAGACCCCTGACTCATCAGGACCCAAGTTGTTGGGTGGAAGCATGGGGCATTTCACTAATGCACAATCAGCTAAGTCATATTTTTTAAGTAAATCTTTAACATACTTTTCTTGACAAATTGAAATTCCCTTATGACATTGTTTAATTTGAAAACCCAAAAAGTAAGTTAATTCACCCATCATACTCATCTCATATTTCTTGGTCATTAATTTAGCAAAACGTTTACTAAGATTAACATTTGTTGACCCAAAGATGATATCATCCACATAAATCTGCACCATGATGAAATCACTCTTATCCTTGAAGGTAAAGAGTTTTTTATCAATAGAACCCCTGGCAAATTTGTTTTTAGTTAAGAAATTAGAAAGAGTTTCATACCATGCTCTTGGAGCTTGTTTCAGCCCATACATGGCTTTGTGTAATCTGTACACATGATTGGGAACCTCGCTGTTCTCGAATCCTTCAGGTTGTTCAACATATACTTCCTCAGCCAAATCTCCCTTGAGGAAGGCACTCTTAACATCCATCTGATACACAGTGAAGTTCATATAAGCAGCATAAGCCAGGAAGATTCTGATGGCTTCAAGTCTTGCTATAGGAGCAAATCTTTCATCATAATCAATTCCTTTAGTCTGTGTATACCCTTGTGCCACCAGCCTGGCCTTGTTTCTGATGATGTTTCCAATTTCATCCATCTTATTTCTATGGATCCATCTAGTGCCTGTGATGTTCTTACCAGGTGGAGCTGGAACTAGTGTCCATACCTTGTTCCTTTTGAACTGATTGATTTCTTCCTACATAGAAGCTACCCACCCATCTTCTACAAGAGCCTCAACTACTCTCTTAGGTTCAATTTGAGAGAGAAATTCAGCAAAGAGACATTTATTGGCTGAGGCAGACTCTGAGTCATGAATTCGCTGTCTAGTAGTAACCCTTGCATTAGGTTCCCCAATGATGTTGACAAGAAGAATGTGTTGATCTCTTGACCACTTGGTTTGAGGAGCTGGGGAATCATGGACAAGGACAATTGTGGGTATAGATGGTATTATTTGAGTTTCATCCTGCTGACTAGGAGGGCTTTCTTCAAAGATTACTTCAGTGTCTGAGTCTACTTCAACCATATCAAGGGGTATAAGTTCATTATCAGCATGAGATTCTTCAGGGATTTGAAGAATTGGTGAGTCATCAATAACAGTTGAGGAAGAAGGACTATAAGAAGGCTGTGGTTCTTCTTCATCAAGTTCCCGAGAGGTAGGAACTTTGATGTTGTGTGTAGACAGAGGGTCAAAAGCAGGAACGTAAGGAGTGAGAGTGTTGGAGTGATGATGGTGATGACAGGCAGGTCTTGGTTTGGAGAATTCATCACTTGGGAATGACACATTTTCATTAAAATCAATTTCATCACCCTCTGTTCCAGTTCTCTGTATGACATCATCATCTTCATTGAATCTGACATGAAAGGTTTCTTCTACTTCTTGTCTTCTGATGTTAAATACTCTAAAGGCTTTGGCTGTTGGAGAGTATCCCAAGAAGAAACCATCATCAGCTTTTTCATCAAATTATACAAGTTTATCCCTGTAGTTATAAATGAACACATGGCATCCAAAAACATGAAAATAGCTGACATCTGGAGCTCTGTTTCTGAAAACTTCATAGGAAGTTTTACCATGTCTTTTGACAATGATTGATCTATTTTGGGTATAGCAGGTAGTGTGGACAGCTTCTCCCCAAAATTGCTTTGGTAAAGCTACACCATTAAACATATTTCTGGCTGCTTCAATCAAAGTCCTGTTTCTTCTTTCAGTCACACTATTTTGTTCAGGGGTGCCAGCTGAAGAGAAGTTTTCTGATATTCCCTTTTCATCACAAAGAGATTCAAGTTGATGATTTTTGAATTCAGTACCATTATCACTTCTTAGAGCTTTGACTCTAACTTCATTCATATTTTCAACATGTCTGATGAAGGACATGATGGTATCAGCTGCATCACTTTTCCTTCTAAGGAAGAAAATCCATGTATACCTTGAAAACTCATCAACTATGACCAAGGTGTATTTGTTGTGATTATGGTCTGAGGTTTGACAGGCCCAAACAAATCCATGTGAAGGAGATGTAAGCACTTGTAAATAGAAATGATTGCCTGGTTTTGAAAGAAGACCTGTGATGCTTTCCCTTTACACAAGCAGAACAAGTCTTGTCTTTAGAAAACATCACTGAAGGTAGACCAACAACCAAGTTTTGTGTGGCTATCTTGTTGATGTTCTTGAAGTTGAGATGAGACAGTCTTTTGTGTTACATCCAATTGACACTTTCAGAGGCTTTGGCAAGAAAATAATTTGAGCTGTCTTTAGAGCAAACAGCCATGTTGATGACATAAACATCTCTCCTTCTTGGTGCAATAAGCACTACATCATTGTTCTTGTTGAATATGGTTCCTTGAGTCTTAGTAAACAAAACCTTGTAGTCAGCATCACACAATTGGCTGATGCTAATGAGATTGTGTTTAAGACCATTCACATATGCAACCCTCGTAAAAGTTATCCCATTGCAGTTCACTGAGCTGTATCCCTCTGTGTCGCCTGAAGAATTATCTCCAAACACCACTTTAGGACCTGGCTCCCTTGAGTATCTGTGCATGTATTGTTGAATCCCTGTCATGTATCTAGAACAGCCACTGTCTAGATACCATACCGATTCCTTAAGATGTTTCTACACAGATACATAGAAACAAGTTAGTTCCTATGGTGAACCCACTTTCCAGTGGGTTCCCTGAATTGATGATTAGCAACTCTTAAGTTCCTGTAGAACTTTTGGCGATGGGAAGGACAATTAGCTGTCTCATGGGTGAAACTTCCACAGATATCACAACATGGGAAGTCACCACACTCATCTGAGTAATGGTCTGTGAATCCACAGAATTTATAGGGAGGATAAGGTTTGTAGTTCCCTAGTTGTCTTTTTAAACCCTGTTGTCTTTCCCTAGAAGGTGTCTGAGCTCTCTTAACAGCCATTTGTCTATCATGCTCAAAGGTCATGTGATGAGAGTTCTTACAGATATTGCAATAAGGTTTGACTAACCTTTCCCCCTTGGGTTCACCTAGAACAGACTTAGGTTCACGAGAAGTAGAGCATTCAGCGGAAGGCTTAATGTGTTGTTTTAAGAGTTCTACTTCTTTTATTAATGACAACAGGCGTTCTTCAGTTGAGGAATCAACTTTGTTCACAGATTTTGTTCAGACAGGTTTAAATGCAACTTGCTTAACAGATTGTTTAGCAGGTACAAAAAATATTTTAGCTAGTGGTTTCTCAACATCTGTTTTAAGTTCACCCTTAGCTCCTCTAGAGGAACTGCTGGGTTCAACTACTGAGAGTTTGGGTAAAGGTGGTAATTCAGCCACATCTTCAGAGACAGGGTCATCAGTCAAAATGGGATCTGACATATGAATAGTCTCTGTATATTTAAAAACAATCTCTTTGGGTTTGGTGAGAATTTTCAGCTTATTTTTCTTAGCAGATACATCCCTTTTAATGTCAGCAGGAAGTTCATCATTAAGCAATTGATCTATAGTGAACCTACTACACAGCCATTTTTCAATAACCTTGTTTAATTCAGATACTTGATCATTTAAGGCACTATTCTTCAAACTTAACCTACTGACTTCATTTTGAAGGGATATTTTCTCTAAATTAACCCGTTTGAGACTTTCACATTCAGATTTAGCATTCAACAATTCATTTTTAATAGAATGAAACTTATCAAGCAGGTTCTTTCTTTGTTCCTCAACAAAGTGCAAATCAACAATGGTGTAATCAAGGACATGTTTGCGTTCATCACTATCAGACATAGATAAAAGCCTGTGTACCTTTTTCATTGTAATGTCAACCCATTGTCCTGATCTTGCATCACCTTTCCCAACAGCTGGTTCATCCTCAGCTATAGCCATGAAAGCCCTGACTCTAGTAGTATCTTCCTCATCTGAAGTCAGCAGCTCATCATTCCAATCATATGCTTCAGCTACCAACCCTTTCTCTGTCTTTTTATCACCTCTTTTCTTCATAGACAGAGCTTCAAGCTTCAAATTCATCTATTCTAACTCAGCTTTAAGTGCCTTGTACTTGTTCTTGTAATCCTTCTTCTCATTGTCTGATGAGTTGAATTGGTGAGATGAGTTGTTGTGTTGTGATTTGAACTTGTAAGGTTTGGTGGAAGATGATGGATAGGAAGGTGAGGATGTCTTGCTGGAAGGACAGTCTTTTTGGAAATGTCCAAGCTTTCCACAGGCAAAACAAGTTTCTTTTGATCTGTCCGTTTGCTTACCAGCTGATCCTATTCTCCCTGATCTTTTGAAGAATCTTCTTTGATTAGCTAGCAAGGCTCTTTAATGAAACTCAGCATTAAGGTCTGTCAAGAACTCTTGGCTGCTGCGGGTGTCTTCTTCAACATCAGAGTCGCTGTCATGAGGATGTGGGGTAGAGATCAAGGCTTTGGAAATTGCTCCTTGAACTACAAATCTTTCAGTCTCTGATTTGTATATAGTATCAATCAGCCCTTCTACATAATTATACTTGCCATAAAGCTGGGCTAAGGTGTCATTCTTGATTGAGTTATTGGCTCTCTGAGTTTGATTCATACTCAACCATTTTCTTGGAAGGCTGTTGACAAATGTGGCATTAATCTCAGCTTGACCAATGGTGACATCATTCATAGCGAGGTCATTGAGAAGAATCCTCAGCCTTGTATAGGTTTGTTGAACCTTTTCACCTTCAAGTGCCTTGAAAGCATTGAACTGAAGTCTGAGAGCCTGAATCTTGGTTTCTCTGGTTTCAGAGGGTCCTTGATGGCCAAGGATGAGGTCTGTCCACATTTGTTTGGTTGGGACACTGAATGTCAAACTTCATGATGTGCTTGGGAAGATAGGATATGATGATGCTTTTGAGACGTTTATCTTGGTTTGCCAATTTTCTATCAGCTGGAGTCCATTGTTTGAGAGGTTTGGGAAGAGGGTTTTCTTCAATAGAGGTAAGCGCCATGGGAACGTAAGGACCATTTTCTGGAATTTCTAGAAGAAATGGTTCAAGTCCATCGAGATACACAAGAAATTGGTTCTTCCAACTAGCAAAATCTTCTTCATCAAAGACTGGTACACTGGTAAGATGTGATCCGCCTCTTGAGTCAAGAAGTTGAGGTAGATCATCGTCATTAGGAGGTGGAGGAGTGAGTCTTGGTGAAGATGATGATGCATTGTTGTTGTTTCCAGAAGGCGATTGTGGTGGGTTAGATGTTTCTAGCATGGTGGATCTTGATTATAAAACTGAGAAGGATGTTTCTTGAAGGTTTTAATATCAAACACCCTTTCTGATACCAATTGAAAGTCCCTGATCAATGCTAGAAACACTAAACTTAACTATCAACACAAGTAAATACTTTTCAAACGTAATACTTATTATTGTATAATAAAGAATTACAAGTGTTATGGATAACACCGTTTGATGACAATGTGTTGGTAGTCTGCCAACACATTCCCTTTTCTTCATAGTCTCGTACACACAAATGGCTTGTCCAAAGTGTGCTGAGTGTTAACAGGGTATTGCCACCCCTGTTAACCCTCAACCCCTTAGAGTCCCTGATACATCTTGCCTGTTATCCATCACAACCAATGAGTATGTCTTCAAGTAATCTTCGACTTCCTTGACAATGTCTCTGACATGGACTCCTCTGAGGTTGCTCATAGAGACTTGGATCTCTGTGAGTCTTGCGATACTTGCCTGCCTCCTAGGCAAAGGCAAGTGACTATCTAACAGCTTAATTTGTGTTTAAATCTATGATACAGGGAATCTAACAAACTTAGATTCCCAACAATATTACACATATATTTCTTGTGGATATTAATTATCAAACCTCGATTGGGGTAATCCCTCCCCTTTCAAAGTCACCAAGGGCTCCTCCCTTACTCCTCGAGTTTACTTACACATGTAATCGCACGAGTGTAAACATACCACATATGGTGTATTACTTCCTCCCACAAGGAAGATTAAACGTCGTTCACTTGTATATACATTCAGTCATTTCCTTCACGCCACCTTGCTACACATGGATACTCGTTCTATGTGGGAGATTTTGCAACAAAAATCCGCCAACGCTATTTATCTGACTTGTTCGAATTGTGGTGGTCCACATGATACTTATTTATGTACTCAAAATAATGGCCATTATGGGGAGGGTTATGCTTATAATGGAACCGAGAACCCTAATTTTCAACCTAACTTTCAAATGGACTACACTTGTAATGACTATATGGAATATTCCGGTTTTTCATCACAAACTACACCATCATTTCAAGATCAAAACATTAATGGGCCATATCAAGACCAAGGATTTTCCAATTATGGAGGCTTTCAAAATGATGAAAATTTTAAATGCTATAATCAAGACACCTTTAAGAATCAAGGATCTTTACATCATGAGGGTTTTCAAAATGATGAAAATTTTCAATGCTATAATCAAGAAGATTTTCAAAATCAAGGATTTTTAAATCAAGGCGGTTTTCAAAATGAAGGAAATTTTCAAGGTTATAATGAAGAAGACTTTCAAAATCAAGGATTTTTAAATCAAGACGATTTTCAAAATAAAGGATATTATCAAGGTTATAATCAAGAAGATTTTCAAAATCAAGGCTTTTCAAATCATGGAGATTTACAAAATGAAGGAAATCTTCAATACCTTAATCAATGAGATTTTCATAATCGAAATTCTTAAACGGACTATATGACAATTATGTTGCAAGAAAATAAGATAATAAGGGAAGATAAAGAGAGGAGATTTATTGAACCACATGAAGAATCATAACGTCTTGAAAATCAGCTTTTAGAAGCCATTAGAGGCTATTTTGAAGCTCATTACCCCACTAGTAGTGATGTTACCTCTGTGGAACCTTCCATCTCTCCACCAATAAAAGAGAGACGAGGTCCTGAGACTATCATGAATTGTACTCCACCTCAGGTGTTGACACCCACAAATACATTTAGCTCTCCTCCTCTCTCACCTTCTATGGAAATCCCTGAGATTATACTTGAGCCTGATACACCTTATGAGCTTGACACCACCATTGATGATTCTTGTGATGAACCCTTTGATGATCATTGTGATGAAACCTTTGATGATCCTTGTGATAGCGATGAGTCCTTTACTTCTGATGATGAATCCATTTCTTCTATGACTCATTCACCTACTCTTCCAAATGATTTTATGATGCATTTAAACCCTTTTTTGAGACATGTTTTGATAACCTACCATTGATTGATCATACATCACCGGTTTTTGAGGATACACCTATTGATTTTCATGATCATAGCATCCCTAAGATTGATTCTCTCATTGATATACCTACTTTTGAGCCTTCTAGTCCCACCTTTTCACCCATGGAGTTGGTTATTGCTGAAGATCTTATCCCCTTAGAGATTGATAACATTTCACCCAAGGAAAATTTAGAACCAAAAACCATTGATATGGACTCTCTTATGGAGATTGATGCCATCATAGAGGCTACTCTTGCTAATATTGATATCGAGGTCGATGATAGTATTTCTAGTTGGGAAGAGTAGATTCCTCTTATTGAGACATTGCTGTTTGGAGACACAGAGCCTACACCTCCACCACAAGAAACTATTACTCTTGATCCTCCTTTCACTATGCCTTCTATGGAGGATTCCCCACATTTTGATGATGATGAGGAGCACAACATGGACATAATCGTCATGAATGTTTTAATCCCTACACCCTCATTGTATCATGATGATTTGATAACTAAGGGGGAATCTCATATGTTTGATACGAGCTCATCTTCTTATTTTCCCATGATGGGAAAAGTTTTTGATCCTAGGATCCGTATGTTTAATAAATATTGGCATTCATATACTCCACTTAAGAGTGTGACTTCTATTGATATGGGATTCTCGTATGAGCTTTCTTTGTTGATGCTACCTACTTTGGATTTGTTTGAGTGTAGAGATGGAAATTATGTCTTTGATCCTGGTATGCTTACTATATGAGCGATTTCGTATGCTGGATAAACTTGAGACATGTTGGACCGGTCCATTTATCGAGGGGATATTGTAAATATCATTGTAAATGGCAACGTGCTAAGTTTGAGTGTATCATGTGAGATGAGCTTCAAAGTGGATATCCTTTATTCTCCTTGATGGTTCAAGTCGAGCTAGAGATTTTGGGAATAAAATCAAACATCGAATAACTAGGTTTAGATTCCTTAGATCTTTTCCATAAATAAGAGGGTGTTAGTAGAGTTGAAGTGGATGGGCGCCTTTCTTCATCTTTTGGTGTTTTTTAAGGGTTTCTCTCTCTCATTTTATTCATGGAGCTTATGGAGGAGGCCCGTGTATCCGGTTCACTTCGATTTTTTTTGCTATTGTGATATTCAACCTTGCTTAAAATGAATTTACTTTAGTTGTCTCTTCCTTTGCTCGATTTAAACAAAGTAATCAATATCATACGTGCAGGGGAGTTTATACTCCAATACTCTTAAACATTGAGAACAGTGTTTATCTTAACTGTAGGGGAGACTTCTATCAAAGTGACCTTGTCTAGACCATTGCCTTTTTTTTGGTAAAGGGGATTGTCCCTGGTAAAAGATATATTAACAAAAAAACATTGAAGAACAGAAGGATAAGGGTGAATCCCTTATCACAGCCCGTTATATGGGCAAAAAACAAGCTACAAACTAGCTAAAACCAACCACCTACATAAGATAGACATGCCTATCTTACGATCAACCAAACGAGCTACTTTCTATTCTTATTAGTAAGATTAAAATCATATTTATCCGCGTAGCTATCATTAGGATCAAACATATCATCATCATCATCAGATTCGTTAATAACTAACCCTGATCCCTTAGTCTTCTTCTTTCCATGTTCTTGAGCCAGATAATCCTCTTCCCCAATTGAGTTCAAAACATTAAAAAAATTTGATGTAGAGGTAGATGCAACATTAGTCATATCAGATTTCTTTACTTGTTTTTTCTCCATACCGGTTTTCGTCGGCAGCTTATAATATGAAACTTTTGGTTTAGTAAGGCGCAACCCTGCAACCGGTTTAAGCTTCCATTGCTGATCAACTTGCTTTCCTTTATTCTTCCTATTTCTCACCTCAATAAATTCATCATTATGACTTGATTGAGCAGCACGTGCTTCAGCAGTCTTAGTAACCAGCCGTTTTGGACGTTGAGCACTCGAATGACCAAATCTTTTGCACTCCAAACAATGTGGAGGCTGCCATTCATACTCCACCTCAACTCTCTACATAAAATGACCAATTCCATCCTCAAGTGGAATAGCAACAACTAACGAATCCACGAGAGCTTGATCTTAAGTAACCTCAACAAGTGCCCGCGCATATGTACATCGTCCCCAAGGATTAATGCACATGTCACTACTATAACTGTCCAACATTATAGGTTTACCCAATTTAGAGGTAATGATACTAAGACCCACCTCCGAATAAGCAGCAATAGGAATGTTATGGATTTTGAGCCAAACTGGAACAGAAGTAACCTCCTCCTTAACAAGCTTCGTGTTAGGCTTCCAGATATTAAGGATAATGGGGACTAACCTGATCATCCAAGGACCACTTTCAACAACCTGCTCCATCCCCTCCTTAGTCTTAAACTTAAACAAATAAAAACCATTTCGAAAAATAAATCGCTCTATACCATATTTAGACCATGTATTCATCACATATCTCTCCACTAGAGGAAAAGCTATTCTCTTACCAAGAAAGTATCCATATAACGTATTCGTGAAATGAGCTTTCACCTCATCAACTGCAATTTTCGGTATTGCCACATCCGCACCCGCAACTGTCTCAAAATCAGTAACATGAGAAACCTTAACAACTTTCTTTGGATTTAATGGTGTTGGCTCATGAAAAAGATTAGCAAACTTCTGCCTAATGTCCTTTCCCGCCATAGTACCAGCAACAATAGGCGAAGAAGTACCACTCCTAATATCAGCCCCTACTTGACTTGAATGTAGACACGCAGCACTCGTAGGACTGTTAGCTCCCTGTTCAGCCGTAGCCGCCATAGCA
Organism: Glebionis coronaria; assembly: GCA_025667525.1. Taxonomy (NCBI): domain Eukaryota; kingdom Viridiplantae; phylum Streptophyta; class Magnoliopsida; order Asterales; family Asteraceae; genus Glebionis; species Glebionis coronaria. Next base: position 316,777,862 of record CM046879.1, on the reverse strand, counting down.
GGAGTAACACATGGCTGCACATCAGCATCATGAGCAGTAGTCTCATTCTGCGAATCAAATCCTACCCCAGCGAGATCCGTCTCAACATCAGCCTCCATTGTAAAGCTGCTGAGTTTCGTAGGAGCCCTAACTCCAAACGTTTCTGGATTGGCCTCCCTCAATCGTTGCATACACTCAGCAAGAGCACCTAAATCCACCCTATTCAGACCCTCCATTAATCACAGCAACACACACCACCCAATAGCAACACAGATCAGATCACGAGAAATCACCCTAACAAACACCCATTAAAACGAGTCTCATTAAATGAACAGCTACAAATACCACCGTATAGATCAAAGAAAGAAACCCTAATTTTCAAAAAGAAACAAAACCCTAAACAACCTTAAAAAACGTGAATAACCTAAGAATCACCTATAAATCAGAATAAAAAACGTTTTAAACAACACAATCTAAGATTCTGTTGATAAAAACGAAAATGATAATGATTAGGTAGATGAAACTAAGATCATAAACGAAAAGAAAGGATACTTAGAAATTTAGGCGGCTAGAAAAAAAGATTAGGGTTTCTGCCATTGTTTAAATTGTTTCGAATCAACAAATGTTCCGGATAGACCATTGCCTTTGCTTTAATGATAATTGGAAAAATTAAATTTTCAATATTTTTCAAATTTTTTATCTACTTTGGCCACAAAAATATTGCATTCATCATTTTTTGCATATCATTTTCATTTGCATACACCTTGCATTGTCTATTATTTCTTTTGTTCTTCAAAAATATATAAATGAAAAAGAAAAAATATAATAAAGGATATGGTTTAACAAGTTTAGACGTCTTTGACATATTAGGCCCATCATGAATATTTTGACTCAACCCGAGTTTGCTTATCCAAGCATACTCTAGCTAGTATCCTTAACCATGTAAAGCTTTCATTTGGTTTATTAGGCTAAGCATCCATGAGTCTCATTATTTGAGATTTTAAACTGTGGAGAACAAGAAATGATAGAGTTTGAAGTAAGTTTAAAGGGATAGATAAACCTCATACTAATTACTTGTTTATATTTTACCCCCTTTCGTAACCTTTACTTTCTCATCAACGCATGTATATATTGTTAATAAATAATCAAGAATGGTTTTATTCGGTTTGTAGTCTCTTATGCATTTTTGACTAATTATTCGTGGTTGGTATAAGTACGTCTTAAGATTATAAGTTAAAACGTTTTATGTGTACTAGACTTTTTTCATCCTTAATACTTAGCGGGTGTTTTTCTTTTAATTAATTTTCTTTTATTTGTGAGGAATAAAGAAAAATAAGAGCGGCTTAAAAAAATGAGTGGCTAGAAAAATTTTTTTTATTCAGAACTCCTAAGAGGGGTAGTGAGGCGTTAATTATAGTAGCTATTGAATTCCAATAATACTCTCACAAGGGTTGCGGAAATTTAGTAGTTACTCCAATCCAATATTACTCTCACAAGGGTTGCGGGATTGAAGATCAAGGTCTCAAAAAGGCGACGGATATAAATTATTGCGTGAGTTTTATTTTTCTTTTCCTAGCGAGTGAGTAGCTACTTATTAAAGCATGACATAATTTTCTTACACATATGGCGAATGACTTATTATTTTAGGTCAGACTTATATCAATTGTAGGCGGTTTTTCGAGTAATGGATAAGATGATTATCTATCATTAAAACCCTGCTTCCTTATTTTCAGATTTTACATTTCTTATATTTCACGCCAAATAAAGACAAATTTGCTCAAGAGCAATTTGATCAATTAAAATTAGATAGAGGCAAAATAAGTGGGGGGTATATAGTAACACAATTAATTTTTATGAATAAGTCGATGCACTTGTACTTACGAATGACAGTGATCTCATTTTTAAGCTTGGTATGGGGAACGTGAAACTTGACGGTGATAAATTTTCATGGTACAAAAGCCCTAATCACAGTCATTGATTTCTTTATGAGTTATTTCCATCAAATCATTTCAAGAAAACATAAAAATTAATAAATAGAATTGTTTTTATTGCATTGAATTCTAATAAATAACATAATGCGTGATACAGCTTAGCACAGTGTAAAAGCATATCATATTGGCCAAGGTAGGTTAATTATGAGAAAAATGTACCTTAGAGCTTCAAAATATTGCATTGCATGTGGGCATGGCAATGGTCAAGTGGAGGGGATTTGATAAGTGTGAAAATACTTATCTTTAATAACCCAAAACACTTAAAACACACCCAATTATATCAGTTTATACTTTAAAATATCATAATTACGCGTGTATTTGGTGTTTATGTGTTTCAGGTAAAGTAGATACATTTTCAAGCAAACACGTGCTTAAACGGGTTTTATCTAAAGAAAAGACAAATAAAAGAGAAATCAAGCCTTGAGGGTCCTTTCTTGCCACATTTATGAAGATTCAAGTGCTAAAATGGCCATTCATCAAAGTTATTAACTAAAAACTGCCAAAGAACAAGAAATTCATGGGCTGAAATTGCCATTTTCGAAAGTAATATAACAGCTGGACCAATCAGGTTGCAAGGATGGGTAATATATGGATCATCAATTTTCTCAGCCAATCATAGGCAATGAAGGTGTTCACACGGATTAGGCATTTACTATAATTTATGAGGGCAAATCTTCACAGTATGGAAATTTTGTTAATCCAACTTTACTCCAATCAACCAATCAGAGGGCAGTTTTAATTCTCACACGGATTCTACTGTTGTAAGGGATATCAATCCCTGTGACATTACAACAACCATTCATAGTTTGACACGTCAGCAGTTTTCTTCAACCAAAATTTTTGATCGATTTATACGGTTTCAGAGATTAATATAAAGAGCAAAAGTGATCGAGTTTCCTTCCTCTTCACATCCCAAGCCTTCAATTAAACTCAGGACATGTAAATAAAAAACGCCCAACTCTGGAAATGATGAAGAACTTTGATTGAACATGTGGTAGTTTCGGATTTGTTGGGATACGTGTACAACTCATCTCTCACCTCACTCCCACTCTATAAATACCCTCATTCACCTCATTAGAAAAGTGGTTAGATAGTTAGAATAGGAGTAGTTTAGGCAAAGCTTTTCACACAGTTCTGTTATATTATGTTCTTCAAGCATTTAATTCAATTTTAGATCTTGTTAATATTGTAGCAAACTTATGTTATCAATTCAGTTAGCAATCAGTTAAACTTCTGTAAAAAAGTTACCTCCATTAATGAAAGTTTCAACCTTCTTAATCTTCCTTCGTTGTTATTGATCTTATGTACAGTACTGAGTTCATGAGTTTTCGAAAATAATGATTTCTTACTGTTATGATTTAATATTCTCAAAAGAGTTAAATGTGTTCATTGATTTGGAGTGATTTCAATTTTTTTAAAAAGCTTTGAATCATAGATGAGTATTCATCCTTTTAAGGCAAGCTCTGTTCTTAATCTTGTAAGTTTGTTTTAAATCTTTTATAAGTCTGTTAGAGTGTGTAACAACACCAAGCAATCGATAAGCTAAAATCAGTGTTTTTATTTCCATTCAGCTACTATTGTACAAAGAAGTTTGGAGTTGTCGTTTGAACAAATTTTATATAAGCTGTTTAGAACAAAAGCTTAATAGGGATTATGAAAAGATTCTGATAGAGTTTTTAAAGTTCAAATCAGTCACGTATGAGTAGAGGTTTCAAGAGTTCAGAAATTCGGTTTTCATAGGAATTAATTCAGTTAAACAAATTATGCGAGTTCTTCTAGTTTGCTGTTTGACTAAATCTTGTAACAGCTTATGGAGCATAAGTTGTTGGCGCATGGATAGTTGTTTTCCGTAAACAGTTGATCAGAGGTAATGGTTTCATCAGTTCAGAAATCAACTTAGAAATAGATGGAGTAGATCAGTTCAACAATTCAATTTCAGTTCAACCTTAGCGCTTCGACAATGGGCAGGCCTGGATGTTTCGGTAATCCTTGTTTTAATTTTCTGCTTTTAAAGTTTAGTCTGCTAGTATGTTAGCCTTAAAATATTGAGTCAAACAAGAATGTTCGGTCATAGGCTTTTATTGTAACATTTATTTGAACGTTGTAATAGTTAGTTAAAATAGTCGTGACATTACGGGCTTGATGGCTAGCTTAAAAGGCCTCTTTTAAGGTACTAAGCATTTTATTCAAGCCCGGCCCATTTAACAAATATAGTCCATTAAGGCTACATGTAAGCCCAACTATATATATCTCTCCTAGCATTTTAGGAGAGGTTGGATCTTTCATTTTTCTTAATCTAATTTCACATAGTTAATCATTTGTCTCTCTCTACTTTCTCTCTCTAGAAATCATCTTCTTTCTTTCTTTTTTCATAATTAATTAATCAGATTAACCACGGTGAAGTGAATAAAATATGGAAACAACATTTGGTATCAATCGCCACGGCGTAGATTAGTGATTAGTTGTTGTTATTGATTTGATTCGTGTGATTTGATCTAAAATCATCATAAATTGAATTTTGTTAGTGTTTTTTTTCGGGCTCTAAATCTTGATATAAATCACGTACATAGTTGTGGTAGGGATTTGGGTTAGTTATTGTGGTTAAAATCGCAAGCTTTTAGGTGTTTGGATCATCTTTCGGCTTAAAAATCGAGTTCGCGGGTTTGTTTCGAGAATCAGTGTATTTTGTCGGCCAACAAAACGAGTTTCAGAACTGGGTTTTAGAAGAATTGCGAAGGTGAGTATTTCCTTTATCCCGAAACTCAAGGTTTTTCGGAACTCAAAGTAGTGCTTTATTCCTAAACTCAAAGGTTTGAGGTATTCTGAAACTCAAAGGTTTAAAGTTTTCCGACACTCATGTTTTCCGAAACTCAGTTTGTGGATTCGTGTGTTTTTTGGCCTTAGAATTTTTGGTTTCTTGAGAAGACATTTTTTAGGGGATTTTAACATTTTTATTCGACAACAACAATCACAACACATCTACTTAAGATCCTTTTCACTTCAACAATTTCAAGTTTTTCAACATGGATTCTACTCAAGAGTATCGTGTCACAAACAACAACATCATGGTGGTGGGTATTAAAGAGAGACCACCAATGCTTGTGTCCGGTCGATATGCACAATGGCAATCACGATTTCTTCGATATCTTGACACTAAACCCAATGGTGATGTTCTTCACCGTTGCATCACAGACGGACCCTATACTCCCACTACCATCACTATTCCTGCAACTCCAGCAACCGACACGACGCCAGGTGCCACTGAGCAGACAATTAAGGAAACATATGAGAATCGAGCTTGGATTGATGCAGCGTAAAGGAAGTAATTTATTTGATTCTAAGTGGGATTGGGGATGATATTTACTCAACGGTTGATGCATGCTCTACTGCTAAAGAGATGTGATTTGCCATTGAACGTCTGCAACAAGGAGATTCACTAAACAAACAAGATGTCAAGAAAAACTTGTTTTGGAACTTTGGTACGTTTACATAATTGGATGGGGAATCAATTGATTCATATTACTCTAGATTCTACAAAATGATGAATAATATGACAAGAAACAACTTGGAAGTCTCCACCATGCAAGTCAATGTGCAATTTCTATAACAACTTCAACCAGAGTGGACACGATTTGTAACTTTGGTGAAACAACAAAATAAGTTGGACGAGGTCAACTATCACACGCTCTTTGACATTTTGAAACAATTTAAGAATGAGGCAAATAAACTTCGAGCTGAACGGGTAGCAAAGACTGCTAATCCACTTGCTTTGGTGTCTAACACTCACCATGTCCAAGATCATCGCTCTCGTGCTCCAAAGTCATAGTCCACTACATCCTCCTCACAAAGATACTCCACTACTTCCTCCTCACCAAGATACTCCACTTCATCCAAGTCTTCAGCTCCTACAAGATCACGATGCAAAGAACCAAGAGCACCATCACCATCACCTGAGCCATCATCTAAAGTGGACAGTTATGAAGAACAAGCTCAAAAGGATAGGGAGATGAACCAACAAATTGCTTTCATTATGAAGACCTACAAGAAAATCTTCAAACCCACCAACAACAATCTTCGAACATCATCTAACACAAGGAGCCAATATGTTGAGAGTCCTCGAAGGTATGACACACGTCAATGTGATGAAATTCCTCCTAGGTATGATCGACGTAATCCAACACATGTTGAGGGTTTTGCACGATATGATCGACAAACTGCTAAGTATGATACTCGGAGGATTGCTACTGTTGCTGGGAATAGGGAAACTGTTGGAACTCAAGTGGTTCAGCAAAGTGGGATTCAGTGCTTTAATTATCAAGGTTATTGGCATATGGCAAAGGAATGTAGGAAGCTGAAACGGGTTAGGGACTCTAGTTATCATAAGGAAAAGATGCTGATATGCAAGAAGATGGAAGTTGGGGTTAAACTGTCGGCTGAGGAAGGAGCAATGCTTGATGATACTGATGATGAAGCCTTCGACCAAGAAATTGAAGCACATTACTGGTACATGACACAGGTTGAAGAAGTTCTAAATATCACTGAAGATGACAATGGTCCTCTCTTTGATACTAAGCCAATCGATAAGGTACACACTAAAGAGGAATATAATGTGTTTTGTAATATTCATGAGCATTGTGAGCTACCCAAAGCCATTACTGACACATGTATGATGGAAAAGGTTGATAGCAATACCACACCTGATTCATCATCCATGTGCAATAATGAGTCTGAGGATGATCAACATGCAAATGAGTATGATGATGATGAGGAGCGTATTGCGCTTGCTAACTTAATTACTTCTTTACAAAAAGTTGTCAAAGAAACAAGAAAAAGTTAAAAGCAATTAAAGAAGGCAAACGCTACGCTCACTCAAAATTTTGAGGAAAGCAAAGCTACAGTCATAAAATCTAGTGAGCTTCTTGCAAGCTGCAGAGCTGAGCTTATTCAAAAAGACAAAGAGCTTGCAAGGTACAAAGGGGGTGTTGTTACTACTGTAAAGGATGTTTTTGAAACTAAATACAACGAAACTTTTAAGCTTTTAGAACAAGAGAAACGTCATTATAACACCTCTTTAAGTACGGAATGACACATAACGTATCTTTAAGTACGGAACGACACATAACGTATCTTGATTTTCTTCAAGAGGATAAAACTAAACTAGTCACTACGAAAATGGAAGAGGTTGTAGACTTGAAAAAAGTTTCAAAATTAAACAAGCTAAAGACATTGACAAAGTCGTGGAACTTGAAGTGCAAATTTATTTTTATAAGAAAATTGTTTATAAAACAAATCAATCTATTTAAACCATGCGAATATTGGCACCTCGTTCGTTTTTCAAGGGTAATGCTAGTTTTGCTAGTCCTAAGTACCTCGAGCAAGCTCAATCTGAGAACCCGCGCCTATATCTTGAGGAGTCCCAATGGGCCGACATTGATTGTCTAATTGCTAGGCCAAATAGTGATGAGTCAATAATTTTTGACGAGGAGAGTAGATCACCAGTGAATAAAGACTTTGTGTAACCATATAATTATGCTTATTAAAATAGCGTTTATGAAATTTTCAAACCACAAAAACAGAAGTCTCGTGACCAAATATTTTTCGAACGTGAACAAATAAGAATTAAATGGAGACAAGTTTTTGCCACTAAGAAAACTAATGTTTCAAAGTTTATTGAGTACTTGCCATATAAAGCTTCTGTAAGCAAGAGTAAGCAAGCACTTAGTTTTCTTAAACAAAACATTGAAAATTTCAAAAAGGTTGTAGATGACGACTGGAAAGAACGTGAACGTTTGAAAGGAAAAAAAGAAATTCCTCACGATATAACTGTGCTTGTGAAAAGTATTTTGGTTCTACTTGCGAAAAGAACGCAAAAACATATTTTGGAATTTGAATCATTAATTAAGCAAGAAATGTTTGATGATTTGAAATATGTGGAATCTCTTGAACAAGAAGTGAACGACCATCAACCTGAAAGAGACGAATTTTCTATAGCATATGATCTACTTTTGCAAGAATGCCTCTCAAAAGATATTATGTGTGTTTATGTTACATCTTGTACTGATATTGATGAATATTCTGATGTTGCATGCAAATAATGTCAGGGAGTTGTTGACTGTGGATGGAGACGTTTGAAATTTCCTTAATTAGCAAATGACACATTTTTGAAATAATGTTTGTTTTATTCACAAGAAAAATTCAATGCCATTAACTCTTTTGAATCACATGATTGATTGGTTTTAAATGTTGTTGCTCAGATATGCTGAAGCTGATGGCAATATTTGTGAGCTTCAGTGCGTCAGATGAGGCGACAAAACCCCATATACATGTTCACATAAGTGAACAAGACATATGACGTTGCACGCTCCTCTACTCAGGCAGCTACTCGGTTGTATTTAAAAATTTGTTCAGCATTGCTAAAGGAACCTTTTGATGACTGGTGATTGTTTGTTCAGCTTCAGTGAATCAGATAAGGCGACAAAACATCATATACACAATCACATAAAGTGAAATAGACATATGACATTGCACACTCCTTTACTCATACAATGTTACTTAACATTAATCAAAATCTTTATGAAATGCTGAACCTTCAAGCTTCTTTAGTAAATGCTGAAGGTTCAGGTTTTGTATCATCAATGTTCAGCATACCAAGCTCCATTATCAATCTTTTGAAAGTTGGTTCATCTAATGATTTGGTGAAGATATCATCCAATTGGTATTGAGTGGGGATGAAATATAATTCAATGTCCCCTTTCACAATGTGATCTCTAATAAAGTGATATTTGATATCAATGTGTTTTGTTCTTTAGTAGAGGACTGGATTGTTGGATATTGCAATAGCACTAGTGTTATCACAAAAGATTGGTACCTTTTCATATTATATGTCATAATCACCCAGTTGGCTTTTCATCCAAATAACGTTGGCACAACATCCAGCAGCTGTCACATATTCAGCTTCTGCTGAAGACATGTCAACTGTTTGTTGCTTTTTAGCACTCCAAAACACAAGTTTGCCACCTAGCAATTGGCAGGCACCATAAGTGATTTTTTGTCCAAGTTGCATCCAGCATAGTCAGAATTTGAATACCCCTTGAGATCAAAACCTGCGGATTTGGGGTACGAAAGACCTAGACTTGGTGTACCTTTTAGGTATCTGTAGATTCTTTTTACAGCAGAAAGGTGTGATTCCTTTATATCTGCTTAGTATCTTGCACAAAGGCATGTAGAGAACTGAATGTCAGGTCTGCTTGTATTTAAGTACATGAGTGACCCAATCATACCTCTATACTGAGTCTCATTGACTGATTTTCCATTGAGATCAAGTCCTAAGTTGTTAGGGGGTATCATTAGAGTCTTCACTGAAGCACAATTGATATCATACTTCTTCAATAGATCCTTGACATAATTTTCTTGATTGATGGAGATGCCTTGGTCAGATTGTTTAATCTGAAGACCAAGGAAGTATGTGAGTTCTCCCATAATACTTATCTCAAACTTGCTGGTCATAAGCTTGGCAAATTGTTTGCAAAGTTTCAAGCTTGTAGAACCAAAGATTATTTCATCCACATAAATTTGTACCAGAATGCACTACTACACAAAACGCTAAAGAGACCCCCTTAAAAAGACTGGTTATAAAACAACATGTCTCTATGACCAAAACTGGTGGGAAGGGAATGCATGGAAACTGGTTTTCTTGAAAAAAACCAGTCTCCATAATGTGAATTCTAAAGAAACCGGTTTTTAAGATGCAACCAGTCTTTTTTATAAAAGTAAAGACACTGGTTTTTACGTAACAACATGTCTTTATGTGTTTGTTTTATGGACACCATTTTTTATAAAAAAACCAGTGTTTTTACACATTTTAAGACATTGGTTTTTAAAAAACCAGTCTTGTTTTATTTTAAAAAACCAATCTTTTAACACAATAAAAAACTAGTACGCAATGTTTAGCGGCAAATTTGGGTCTCATATCTTCATATCCCCCCAAAAAATTTCACTTTTTTTAGCGGCCATTTCATCTTTTCATATCAAATGTCAAAAATTTTACTTTTCATTTAAGCCGGGCTGTAAAAAGTGAAATTTTTATATCAAATTTAAAAAAGTGAATCTCAAGTTTCACACACCCACCAAAAACAAATCCACTTTCATCTCATCCATGTGGTCAAAATCCTAACTACCAGTCCACAAACATAGCTCGAATCCTTTAATAATCAGGTATGTAATATTGAGTCCATCTTCAATTGATTTTGTTTATTGGTAAACAACTCATTAGATCTAAAAGCTTATGTATGAACTCTAAATAACTATTAATGGTGGTCAAAATTTAGATTGCGTTAGATTCAATTTGTTTCATGAGTTGTATTGCATTTTACTCATTTTATAAACAATGTTATTGTTACTCATGTTGATTACCATATAGACCCGAATTAGAAATAACCATAAATTTTAATTTATAAACAGTGGTTTTTGAAGCACACCAACTGTTCGACGAAATTGCTCAACCGGACATTGTTGATGATGAAGAGATGAGTTGGAGGATTTAAGGAAGGTGACGAATGATGAGTTGTTTTTGGCTGATGAGTTGATTCAAGATTGTGATCTTAATGATGACAATGAGATGAAGGCGTGGATATTGTCGAATCGAGAGGTCAAAAAGGAAGGGGATGGGAGGAATAAGGCGGTGATGTCGGTTGTGACGAGTTCATCGAGTTGGAGTGAGGATGTTTACGAGAAGGCGTATTTAATGGTATGTGTTTTTTTTTATTTGTTGCAATTGTTTAAGCTTGATTGTTTTTTATTGTTACTATTTATAGTAATCGTTAGCGTTCAAAGTTTGCGGGTTAGATTGATATTTTCTACTGAATAGTAGAACACTTGTTCTTGAAATCTGATTAGTGTTGCTATATTACGTTTTTGTAATATTTATTGTGTGTTTCAAGGTTTGTCTTTGTGATTGGAACTGTAGAGATATATGATTAGAAGGAAAAAAACGGGTATTAAACTCGTAATAATATTTATTTTCTGATCATGTGGATGTATATATATATGCTAAAGAACAGTATTTGATATACAGTCCCTCATGCGCATAAAAATTTTCACAGCAAAATCTTGTTTTAGATGTAAATTTTGATTTGGATGTTTAATTAGTTCTTAAATACAAGGTATGTTTTCCTATCTATTATAGTAAAAGTTGATTTTTTTTTGTTCTTAAATTTAAAAAAATTCACATAGCAAATATAATATTATAAATCTAGTATATGGACATAGGCTGATGGCAATTTTAGTTTCAGTTGTTAGCGTGTTTTGTGATGTTTAAAAGTTAGAAATGTTGAAAATAGATACATTAACATAATAGGTCTTTAAAAAACATAGTAGAAGCTTTTATTTGATGAAAGGCAATAAGAGAAATAAGGTTTGTAAAGTTAGCACTTGGCACTATTGTTATGTAGATATATTCACTTCTCATTTTAAACGTTGACTTATGCCCATACATATCCATCTTCTTCATTCAGCCACTTTGGTTATCAATGTTTTTTCTTCTTTTTTAAAAACAATTCAAAATATAATTTTGTCTCTAGAATGAGTGTGACACCTTTAAAATATAATAAACATCACCAAAAAGTTCTCTTAGTTGCCAAAATCAGTGTGTGGCTCGTATGTAGATCTGTCCTCGTGTATTCATACCGTTTGTATAACGGTTACGGGAGATGAAATGATAAATATATTTCAATATTTTAAAGTGATGATACGTGATTTATGTTGATCAATTTTGAAAAAGTATAATTGGAAGAACTAGAAGATAGTGCAAGAAGTTGTTGCCGTATTTGAGGTTTCGTCTCGATACTAATCGTAAAGTAAGTATTTTAATTACTACATTTATACATAGTTGGATTAGCTAATTTACGCATGATCGAAAATTAGCGTGTTTTCGTATAAAATTAGCAAATTGTAGGAAATCAAAAAACGAATGTTCAGGTTATTTTAATCCTTCCAATTAATAAAGTTCTCTTTATTTACATACATTTGTTGTTTATGACAATTCAAGTCCTTTAATTTAGTTTTTTTTATATAATTCTTGTATTTACGTTATTCCATTGTAGAGGGTTAAATTTGTAAAATTTGGAATTTAATAAAAATTCCAATTTTTTTTTATAAAAAACTAAGCAAAAAGAGACTGGTTTTTTAAAAAGACACATTTTTTTACTCCATAAAAAGACTGGTTAGATGCTCTTAAAAAGACTGCTTTCTGGAGATTAGTATGGAGACCAATCTTTAAAGAGACTTGTTTTTATGAAGATAACCAGTGTCTATTCTTTTAATAGAGACTGGTTTCAAAACCAGTCTCTTTATGTTTCGAGCAAGGAGATCCTCCACATAGAGACGTCCTACAAAACCAGTCTCTATTGCCTTTTTGGACCAGTCTCCATGGACTTTTTTGTAGTAGTGATGGTGTCAGTTTTAGATATATAGATAAACAAGGTGCTATCTATTTTTCCTCTGACAAATTTATGATCAATGAGAAATGTTGAGAGAGTTTCATACCATGCTGTTGGAGCTTGCTTCAGTCCATACAAAACTTTGTAAAGCTTGTAGACATGATATGGGTATTTACTACTCTCAAAGCCAGGAGGCTGAGTAACATAAACTTCTTCTTTTAGGTCACCATTTAGGAATGCACTTTTGACATCCATTTGGTAGATGATGAAGTTCATGTAAGTGGCATGAGCAACGAACATTCGCATGGCTTCCATACGTGTAACTGGAGCAAAGGTTTGATCAAAATCAACACCATGCTCTTGATTAAATCCTTGGGCCACCAGCCTAGCTTTATTTTTTGTCACTGCATTGGTTTCATCTCTTTTGAGCTTGTAAACCCATTTGGTGCCAGTGGTTGATTTACCATATGGAAGAGGAACCAATTCCAGAATTTGTTTCTTTCAAAGTGATTGAGTTCCTCTTGCATGGCATCCACCCATCCAGGGTGTGTGAGTGCTTCAAAAACCTTTGTAGGTTCAATTTCTGAGAGAAAGTTTGCATAGAGGCATTCTCAAGATAAAGTAGCACTCAGTTTCATTGCCATAGATCTAGTGACTCTACCTTCACCAGGATTGCCTATTATGTTCACCAGCTATATGTGACTATTTTTAGTCCAAGATTTTTGTGGAGCTGGAGAATAGGCACTGGTGTCATGATTAGAGCTAGAGCTTGGAAGTCCATGACATGAACTTGGACTTGGATTATCTCTAGTGTCTACTGAAGGATATTCAGTGGACAAAGGTTCAATCAATGGAGGGCGTCCTTCTTGGTCAGAAGCAACACATCCAAGACCTAATTCCCTAGAGATGGTATGAGAGTTTTAAGCAAGGGGCTCAGATTGTTCATCAGCAGCTGCATATGATTAATCATTTTGATCATGTGTGTCAACATGCTGATTGTATTGAGACTGGCCATTTTGGTCATTTGTGTTGCCTTGCTGATCATTTTGATCATTTTGAAACTGATCATTATTTGATTGACAACCATCAGTATGTGATCCTGAAGGATTTTCTTTTGTAGGACTTGTCAAATCTTTAAATGGATCAATATGAGGGACTGAGTTGCTTGTTTGATATCTTTGAGAAGGCTCATAATGTTGAAATTCACAAATGGATAATTGTGAGATTCATGTATATGAAGTTCAACATCTGATGAATTTGTAAATTTGAGAGCTTCAGAACTTTCATTGAATGTGATGTGATAGGTTTCTTCAATACATTTTCTTCTTGTGTTGAAGACTTTATATGCTTTAGATACTAGAGAGTATCCAAGAAAGTAACCATCATTAGATTTTTCATCAAACTTTCCAAGGTGATCCTTGTGATTGTTAATGAATACTGGATACCCAAAACACATGTAAAAATGAAATGTTTGGAATTCTCCCCCTGAAGACTTCATAGGGAGTCTTCATGTGTCTCTTCACAATGATGGATCTATTCTGAGTGTAACAAGCAGTGGTTACAGCATCAGTCCAAAAATTGCTTAGAGAGAGCAGATCCAGCAAGCATTGTCCTTGCTGCTTCAATCAAAGTTATGTTCCTTCTTTTAGCCACACCATTCTGTTCAGGTGTGTAAGGAGATGAGAAATTTTGGGAAATTCCTTTTGATCAGTGTGTAATTTCTGAATTTAGTGCCATTGTCAGTTCAGAGTTGTTTGACATGAGTGTCATTTTGATTTTCAACTCTTTTGATGAATGACATGATGACATCTGGTGCATGGTTTATCTTTGTCAGAAAATATACACAGGTGTACCTAGAGTACTCATCAACAGTGACAAGTGTATATTTTTCATGAAAAATGGCCCTAGGTGATACTGGGCCAAATAAGTCCATGTGAAGCAAATGAAGACTTACTGTGATTGAGAAAGTTTTCTTAGTTTTGAAACTGGACCTATGGTGCTTCCCTTTTTCACATGCTGAGCATGGTTTGTCCTTGGAATAGACAAGTGAAGGAAGACCAATAACAAGATTTTGTTTTGCCAGCACAGTTATTGTTTTGAAATTGATATGTGAAAGCCTCTTATGCCAAAGCCATTTGGTAATATTGGAAGCTTTAGCAAAGAAGCATGTCTCCTGAGTAGAGTTCATGTTCATGACATAAACATCTTTGACTCTCAGAGCAATCACCACAATTTCATGATTGGAGTTGAAGATTGTACCTTTTTTGTCATCAAACAGCACAAGATACTTTGCATCACAAAGTTGACTTATACTGATGAGGTTGTGCTTCAATCCATGTTGGGAATAAATTATGGCCAGTTTACTTGAGCGCTGACAAGAGTAAAACAAGCGTTGACAGGAGTAAAACAAAGGCTGACAGCTCAAGCGTTGACAAGACAAAGTCAAGCGTTGATACATTGAAGACAAGCACTGATGGGAAGATATACTCTACGCGTTTATTGTATTCTAGATTACTTCTAGTAAAGATAGGAACAACAATGTATTTTCTATATTGTATTCTAGATTACTTCTATGACTACACTCTCTGGGAGATCATTGAATATGGGAACACATACAATAGAGCTTAAAAGGTTGCTGCTGCTATTGCTACAAGAACTGTTGTTGCTGGATGTCCAGAAGCAGATAAGAAAGAAAAACCTAGTGATGGTAGAGCTGTGTCTGCTAAAGATATAGCTAAGAGAAGGGTTGATATGAAAACCCTAAATATTCTGAAAGTCTCTTTAGGACAAGAGAACCAGCATAAATACAGAGGTTATGATTCTGCTAAAGACCTTTGGGCAGCTCTTGAAGTTGCATATGGTGGCAATGAAGATACTAGGGAAGAAAAGAAGAAACAACTCATGCATGATTATGCTGTTTTCAAAGCTCAACCCAATGAGAAGCTTAGCAGTGTGAGAAGCAGATTGCTTGATATTACAAGAAAGTTGTCCTTTATGGGGACACAACTTGGTGATGTTGATATTAATGCTACTTTTCTTATGCTGCACAGCAAGCTCTTGATTTGGACACATCAAATGATTTGCTGAAAGAAGATCATGCTCATTATTTAGTTGCTTTCAAAGAAGCTGTGCTTGATGAGGAACGTTTTCTCCGGCAGAAATCTAAAATTGAATGGCTTGATGCAGGTGACTCTAATACTGCTTACTTTCATAATTCGGTAAAGAGTAGGGTTGCTCGTAATCGCATTGAAATGGTTCGTGATTCTCTTAATGTGCTTTATGAGGGAGGTGCTGTGCCTGGTGCTTTTGTTGCTCATTATGAGCAATTTCTTGGTCAATCAAGTGCTTCAGGTGAATTTAATACTTCTAACTTATTTGTTCGCAAGCTTGGCCCCCAAAATGCTGCCCATATGGTTCGTGCTATCTCTGATTCTGAGATTAAAAGTGCTATATTTTCTATCAGTGATGACAAAGCCCCTGGGCCGGATGGTTTTACTGCTGCTTTCTTTATGAAGTCTTGGGATATTGTGGGTGCTGATTTTACTTGTGCTATTCGGGAGTTTTTCTCTAATGGAAAACTACTTAAAGAGGTTAATTATACCATTATTGCTCTTATCCCTAAGGTTACTGTTCCTGACAAGATTACTGATTATAGCCCTATCTCTTGTTGTAATGTTATCTTTAAATGCATTAGCAAGATTATTGCTAACCGTATTAAAGGGGATTTGGGGGTTCTGGTTAATATTAATCAATCAGCTTTTGTTCTGGGTCGTAGGATCTCGGATAATATATTATTGACGCAAGAATTGATGAGAAATTATCACAGGAATTCTGGTCCACCAAGATGTGCTTTTAAAGTTGATATTCAAAAGGCTTATGATACGGTGGATTGGCAGTTTCTCCGTCACACTCTGACTGGGTTTGGTTTTCATCATATAATGGTTGAATGGATTATGACATGTGTTTCTACTACGTCGTATTCGATTTGTATCAATGGTAATTTATATGGTTGGTTTCAAGGTAAGAGAGGTCTTCAACAAGGTGATCCGTTATCTCCGTATCTTTTCACTTTGGTTATGGAAGTTCTTTCTCTTATGATGCAGTGAAGGGTTCTTGATACTGATGACTTTTATTTCCATCACCGGTGTGAGCAGCAACGAATTATTAACCTTTGCTTTGCAGATGATCTTTTCTTGTTTGCCAGGGGTCATTTGGGTTCTGTGCAAGTTATTATGGATGTCTAGGAGGAATTTAAAATTGCTTCTGGTTTGGTTCCAAGTATCCCTAAGAGCACTGTTTTCTTCTGCAATGTTCCCACTGCTGTTAAAAGCACTATTTTACATATAATGCCTTTTGCTGATGGCGAGTTACCTGTCCGATACCTTGGTGTTCCTCTAATCTCTTCCAGGCTTCTATATAGGGACTGTAAGGTCCTTGTAGAAAAGCTTGATAGTAGAGTTAATGATTGGCGCAATAAATTTCTTTCTTTAGCAGGAAGACTCTAGTTAGTTCGTTCAGTCCTATCTTCTATGCATATTTACTGGGCGTCAGCCTTTATTTTACCTGTGCGGATTATTCATGATTTGGAACAGCTTATGAGAAGCTTCTTATGGTGTCAATGTGAAATGAAGAAGGGTAAGGCTAAAGTTGCTTGGGACTCTGTCTGTACTCCATTTTATGAAGGTGGCCTTGGTATTCGTAAGCTTGCTGATTTTAATGTTGCTTTAATGGTTTCTCATATTTGGTGTATTTTTACTCGTAAAGATTCTTTATGGGTCAAATGGATCTATTCTTACAAGTTAAAGGATAGAAGCTTTTGGGATGTTCCTTGTATTGGTGACATGAGTTGGGGCTGGAGAAAACTTCTCCAAATCAGACCACATGTTCGTAAGTTTGTATGGTTTAATATTAATAATGGTAGAGTTGCTTCTATGTGGTTTGATAATTGGGCAGATTTATGTCCTCTACGGGACATCCTCACGGTCCGTAATATCAATAGATCGGGGTTCTCTTTATCTAATAAGGTGAGGGATCTTATCGTTGATGGTGCTTGGCAGTGGCCGCAGGATTGGCATACTAGATTCCCTAATATTGTTTCTATACCTGTGCCTATTATTAATGATGAAAAAGAAGATGAGTTGCTATAGAGGGATATTAGTGGTGTTTCTCGGCCGTTTTCTGTGGTGTTAGCTTGGGATTCCATACGTGATCGGGCTATGGAAGTAAATTGGTATAAAGCTGTCTGGTTTTCTCATTGTATTCCTCATCACTCTATTAATTTGTGGATGGTGGTTAGAAGGAAATTGAAGACGCAGGATAGGCTTAAGCAATGGGATGTTGGCCCGTTGGTGGATTTAAGCCTTCTTCGGTGTCCTTTATGTAGTTTGGTGCAGGACTCCCTTGACCATCTATTCTTTGAATGTTCTTTTTCTATGCAGGTTTGGTCTAAGGTTCGGACCTTGTGTGGTATGGATACTGTTCCCCCTCGTTTTGATGATATATTAGCACATGTTATTCTAATTTCGAATGGGAAATCATGTGTTAGTATTATTGCTCGTCTTGTGTTGGCTGCTACTGCTTATTTTATTTGGATGGAACGAAATTCAAGACTATTCAAGAAGAAGCGGATGTCTGTTGATCAGTTATCTCAGATTCTATGTGATACTATTTGTTTGAAGTTGATTTCTTTCCGTTTCAAGAAATTATCTACCAGGTCAAGTTTGCTGCTTGACAAATGGAGGGTTCCGAGCTCAAGATTTGTTCCATGATAGGTGTGCCGGGTGAGTGTTGTACTCTTTTTTCCTTGTCCAAGGTTTTTCCCATTGGGTTTTCTTTGGTAAGGTTTTTTAAGGAGTCAGACTCATTTGGATTCACCCTGCTCCTCTCATGGTGGTGTTGGATGTTGAAGAGTGTGCGCGGTTTCATGTTCACATCTTGGTTTTTATCTAGTTTACGTTTGTCTTCTATATTCGGTTAGGGCTTCTGATGTTTCATAGTCTTTGTTAACAAGCTGCATGTAGCTTGAGGTTAATGTGGTATCTCAGCCACATTCCTTTGTACTTAAATGCTTTTTTGGTTAATATATTTACCAGGGTAACCCATTACCAAAAAAATGCTACTTTTATTAAAAGTCTTGGTGAAGTGTGGAAGATTGAGGCAAGATCTATACTTGCCAACAACACTCACAAAAGTTCCACTTTTGATGATATCTACAACAAACTAAGGCTGTTGGAGAATGAAACCCTTTTGGAACATGGAAGTAAGTCTACTAATAGCAACATGGCTTTCTTCTCACATAGTGAAGGCCAATTTGAACATAAGGACTCTTACATGCATCCAGTTACTGGATCATCATGTGTCAACGCTGGAACATGTCTTGTCAACGCCTCCTTTTTAGACGCTGACAAAAGTGACTCACCAAGAGTTAAACCTGCTGGTTTGGATCTGGATACTGTGTGTGGTTATATTGCTTTTTTGCCCAATGGTTCAGTGATTACATATGAGGACCTTGAGCAGATAAGTGATGAGCACTTGGAAGAGATGGACATTAAGTGGAACATGGCTCTGGCTAGTATAAGAGCAAATAGGTAGAACAGGAGGTTTAAGAAGAAGATGACCTTCAATGCAAAGGACACAGCTGGATTTGATAAATCCAAAGTTGAATGCTACAACTGTCATCTTATGGGGCACTTCATGAGGGAATGCAGATCTCCTAGAAGATCTGATGCTGGTAAACCCTCAAGTCAAATTGTTAAAGCTCAGGATCCTAAAGCCATGGTTGCAGTTCAAGGAATTGATGGTATGGGATGGGATTGGAGCTATCTGGCTAAGGATGTGGAAGAGGATAAAGCTTTGGTTGCTGAAATTGAAGAAGAAGAGCATGTTGAATATGCTCTCATGGCACACTCCTCCACTTCATCTGATAATGAGGTATACGATGATGCTTTTTGTAGTAAAGGTTGTAGGTTAAATACTGAGAAACTTAACAAAGAGGTGTTAAGATTATTAGATGATGTGAGTACTGAAAGATGCAAACTGTCTAATTACCAACTAGCTCTCACTCAAACTGAGAAGACAGTTTTTGAATACAAGAAAATGGAATTTGACTTAAAAGATAAAATAAATATCTTAAAACATGAGTTAAATGCTAGTATGGATATTAGAAACATCATGGAAATGGTTAATGGTGAGTTACAGGCTAAGTTAGATGAAGCCATTAAAAACAAAGATAGTGTTGGCCTTAAAATCTATAAATTTGATAAGGCAACACAAACCCTAGGTGAATGTGTGAGTAAACAAAGGGATCCTAAGGACATGACTGGGATTGGGATGAAAGACTACTCTGTGGTTCCACCACCAGCTGGTGACTTCTATGGTGTCCAACAAAAGGAACTATCTTGGACTGGTTTGCCAGAACTCCAAAAGGAGGAATTCATTCCTCCACCAAGAGTTGTCACCCCAGTTGAAGAGTATGAACAAAAGTTGACTGACCTGAATGAATGGAAGAAAGCTAACCCTACCTTATTTGTTAAGGGTGGCTTACTATGTGAAAGTCCTAATGAGTCAACCCCCATTAAGGTTACAAACCCAATCACTGGTAAAGCTGTTGACCTTGGCTCAAACACTGTTAGAAAACCTAGCATTAAGTATGCAGAGATGTATAGGAATACTAGGTCATCTAAGAGCCAAGTTAGCAATGATGGAACAGGCTTCTTCTCTTCTAGACCTAGGGTTGTGTCTAGAAAAGCCTGTTACAGTTGTGGTAGCTTTTCACATTTAGCATATAAGTGTGTCAACACTCCCTAAGTCAGCGCTGACAGGAACAAATTCAGCGCTGACAGGAACAAAGTCAACGTTGTTAGGAAGTCAAACGTTGTCAGACCCAAACCTTGTGTGCAGCAAAGTCCGCAAGTTGTTAGACCTGCCCCATTCTTCACTAGAAGGTTTAACACTCATGGACAAAGACCATTTCAAAAGACAAACACTTGGTCTAATAGGCAATGGGTTTCTGTAGCAAACCCTAGGTTCAACGCTGACAAGGGTAATTTCAGCGTTGACAAGATCAATTCCAACGCTGACAGAAACGTGACCAGACCTAAATATTTGCAACCACAGGGTAAGGGGTCTAAAGCTTCTTCAAGCTTAACATGGAGACCAAAGGAAGATCAAAACCTTAATGATAATGGGATTTCAATGACCTGCAATAGATTTAATTACATTTCAAAGGTCATTACAAAACCTTTTGGGGTTAACTGGGTATTTCATCCAAAGAAGGATGAAAATGGGGTTGTTATGAGAACTAGGTCTGTTCTTATTGAACAACCAGATGAATCCAAGTCTTCTAAGGCTTGGGTTCCCAAAGAAAACTAACTTGTTTTCTTTATGTGCAGGGCATTCAAAGACAGGTCAATGATTTTGGATATTGGGATAGTGGATGCTCAAGGCACATGACAGGGAAGGAAGATTATCTGACAAACTTCACTCCCATTAAGGATGGTGATAAGGTTTACTTTCGAGGCGGATATGGTACTATCATAGGCAAAGTAACACATCTCACCAAGAATTTGCGTTTTGAAAACGTATTTTTGGTAAAGGAACTTGATTACAATCTTTTTAGTGTATCACAAGTTTGTGATAACAAAAATAAAGTTTTGTTTACTGATACTGAATGTTTGGTGTTAAGCAAGGATTATAAGATCCTTGATGAGAAATATATTGACTATAGAACACCTAGGCATAAAGACATATACAATGTGAATCTGAATGGGATTAGAATGGATAACAATATGTCTTGTTTATATGCTAAAGCTTCAGTAGATAAAAGTAATTTGTGGCACACGAGACTAGGGCACATAAATTTTAAGAATATAAACAGGCTTGTGAGACTTGGCTTGGTTGATGGTTTGCCTGAGAAGGCCTTCCACAATGACCACTCTTGTGTTGCATGTCTTAAAGGCAAGCAACACAAGGTCTCATTCAAGTCCAAACAGGTGCACTCTAGTACTAGACCTCTTCATTTGCTTCATATGGACCTCTTTGGCCCAACCAATATAGAAAGTTTGAATGGAAAGTCCTATTGCTTTGTCATCACAGATGAGTTTTCTAGGTTTACTTGGACCTTCTTTCTAGCTATGAAGAGTGACACAGCTGATACTTTAATTGATTTTATCACTCAGATTGAGAAGAAATCTGGCAATAAAGTTAAAATGCTTAGGAGTGATAATGGTGGTGAATTTAGGAATAAAAAGTTAGATGATTTCTGTGCCAGGAAAGGAATTACTAGGCAATTTAGTGTTGCCAGAACCCCACAACAAAATGGGGTTGCTGAGAGGAAAAATAAAACCCTAATTGAAGCAGCCAGAACCATGTTGGCTGATGCTCATTTCCCAATAGCCTTTTAGGCTGAGGCTGTTAATACAGCATGCTATGTACAAAATAGAGCATTGGTCAACAAAATTCAGAACAAAACACCTTATGAGTTACTTTAGGGTAGAAAACCTAATATTGGTTTTCTCAGACCTTTTGGTTGTCATGTAGTAGTTTTAGATACTAGTGATGCCTTAGGTAAATTTAGTGCAAAAGGTGATGAAGGCTACTTCATGGGGTATTCAGTGCAGAGCAATGGATATAGGGTTTATCTTAAAGAGGAAAAACGTATTCTTGAAAGAGTACATGTTAGGTTTTTAGAGAATAAACCTAGTGATCCTAAAAGTGGTCCAAATTGGCTGTTTGACTTGGAACCTTTATCTAGAACTTTAAATTATATGCCTGTCACTAATCCAGACATTGTGAAGGTAACTTCAAATGTTGTGGAAGAACAAGTTGTTGATGTTTCAGGTACACAGGTTCATGAAAAGGTTGGATCACAAGCAGAAAAGTCATCTCTTATACAAGAATATGTTACAATCCCAATATGGACAGATGCTTTTGCTGCTGCTGCTGCTGCTGGTAAAGATAATGGTGGTCCCCAAGTACCACCAGATAAAAACATGCATAGTCCTTTAGGCGCTGACAAAGGAAAATCTAGCGCTGACAAGACCAATTCAGACGTTGATGGCACAGACGTTGACGACAACAGTTCAAGCGTTGTTAGCTCACATGCTGACAAACAAGGTTCAGGCGTTGACAACTCTTCTGCACATCTTTTCTCTTCCACTTTTGAACAAGGTGAACCTTCCAATTTATATGAAGAGGTTCATCCTCATGTTGATGAAAGAGAGTCTGAAGAAGAAGATATTGGCAACATGGAGAATGAGGTTGAGGACACCAGACTTTTTGAAGGAGGAGTTCTCACTTCTACTATAAAGAATCACCCCACTTCTCAAATCATTGGTGATATTATGACTCCTGTTCAAACTAGAAGATCTCATCAAGGTCTTGGTGGGTTTATTGCCAATATTCACAAGAAGGTTGATACCCCTCTTGTGCAAGCATGTTTGTTTGCCTGTTTTCTGTCACAACAGGAACCCAAGAAGATATTTGATGCTCTCAAAGAACCAAGTTGGGTGGAAGCAATGCAGGATGAGCTTCACCAATTTGCAATTCAGGATGTTTGGGAGCTGGTTGATTGTCCCAGATATGTCAGACCTATAGGGACAAGATGGGTTCTAAGAAACAAGAGAGATGAAAGAGGCATTGTGGTCAGAAACAAGGCAAGGTTAGTGGCACAGGGTTATACACAAGAGGAGGTGATAGACTATGAGGAGGTCTTTGCACCAGTTGCAAGGATTGAAGCTATTAGGATCTTTTTAGCCTATGCATCCTGCATGGGCTTCACTGTCTATCAAATGGATGTCAAGAGTGCCTTCCTCTATGGAACAATTGTTGAGAAGGTATATGTGATGCAGCCTCCTGGTTTTGAGGATCTAGAGAATCCAGACAAGGTGTATAGAGTCAAGAAGGCTATGTATGGACTTCATCAAGCCCCAAGAGCATGGTATGGTACTTTGTCTACTTACTTAGTGGACAATGGATTCAAAAGGGGCACCATAGATCAGACACTATTTACAAAGAAGAAAGGTAAGGATGTGTTGCTTGTTCAGGTCTATGTTGATGACATTATTTTTGGGTCTACTGATCCAAAGATGAGTGAGGATTTCTCCAAGCTTATGACAGACAAATTCAAGATGAGTGATATGGGGGAGATGAACTTCTTTCTTGGTTTACAAGTTTAGCAGAAAGAAGATGGTATCTTCATCTCCCAGGATAAGTATGTGGCAGAGATCTTGAAGAAGTTTTTCTTTTCTCCACATGAAAAGAGGGCTACTACTCCTATGGATAGAGAACACTCTTGGGGAAAGATTGGAGATGGGAAATATGTTGATGTCAGGCACTATAGATCCATGATTGGATCATTGATGTATCTTACATCCTCCAGACCTGACATCATGTTTGCTGTGTGTGCTTGTGCACGCCATCAAGTGACTCCCAAAGAATGTCACCTTTATGCTGTGAAGAGGATCTTTAGGTACCTAAGATGCTATCCTAGTCTTGGTTTGTGGTACCCAAAGGATTCACCATTGGAGTTGATTGCATATTCAGACAGTGACTATGGAGGTGATAAATTTGATAGGAAATCCACAACTGGTGGATGTCAGTTTCTTGGGAGCAGGTTGATATCTTGGCAATGCAAGAAACAAACAGTGGTGGCTAATTCTACAACTGAAGCTGAGTATGTGGCTGCAGCTTCTTGTTGTGGACAAGTTTTGTGGATTCAGAACCAGCTGTTAGACTATGGGTATAATTTCATGCATACCAAGATATTTGTTGACAATAACAGCACTTTATGCATTATTAAGAATCCTGTACATCATTCTAAAACAAAACACATAGAAATTAGACCCCATTTTATAAGAGATTTTTTTGAAAAGGGTTTAATACAACCAGATAGGGTTGACACAGAAGAGAATGTGTCAGATTTACTTACTAAACCTTTTGATGCTGGGAGGTTTCAATACTTGGTAACAAGTATTGGAATGATCAATCTCACATAATATGTGTTTTGGAGTTCTTTTCGTAAAAGTATGTACAGGATAATGCATTGTTATTGGTCTTTTTGAGGATTTAGATTTTCCATTATATTTTTCTAACACTGATAAAGGTTGCTTGAACGCTGATAAGTATTTTTGTGACGTTGTCAGCAATATATTTGTCTAACGCTGACAAAGCTTCCCTCAACGCTGTTATGTGTTATCGGGGCGTTGTCAGCAACAATGTTAGTTTTGTGGTTTTCAATCTAAATGTGCAGGTGGTGTTAGCAGTATACCATTGGATACAGAGTTGCTTATGGATCAATGGAGAAGCATTTGGGCATGTTTTTGTTTATGGATTATTGTTGGAATTTTTAATTCCTATCTTGACATAAATTTTTATGTTCATGCATATTTTTAGCAACTTATGTATCATAGTTTAAGGGGAGGTTTTAGGAACCTTTAGGATGTTTGGGTATCCATATGATACTCTTATCACAATTCTAGATTGTGTCCACAGGTGAGTATGAGTTAGTTTTACTAAATCATGAGGCATTGTAGCATGCAAAGTTGATATACTATGCATGATGCCAAGACATTTTTTGCCTAGAATTGGTTGTGGTCTGTTGGGAGCCTTGGGAATGATTTTGTCATGGGATTTACCTGGGAGTAACAATGGATTTTATAAGGTAACTTGGTTGTTAAGAGTTTTGGTTAGCAAGGGACACTAGAGGACTGTTTTGTCTATCTTGCATAAGCAAGTATGCATAACTGGACAGTGCTTGCCGCCCTATAATAATTATCAGCTTTTTGGTTATCTTCTCTAGGATAAATTACTTTGTTAAGGTCATTTTTCATTTTTAAACATTTTTATTTTTGGACGCTGACAAGTATTTTTCCAAGCGTTGTTGTGACCAATTTAGACGCTGACATGGCTATGGCAAACGTTGACAAGAATATAGCCGTTGGGCGTTGATAGGTTATTTTTGACCGTTGACACTCAGTGGGACCTACCCAGTTGTTACTTTTTGACATATTTTTAGGCCGTATTTTTGGGAGCTGATAACTTTCATTTAATGCATGAGATAAACTTATTCTTTTACAATATTTTCATGATTACATTTTGAAAATACTTGCCTATTTTTGGGCCAGTCACATGCATTTTCTTCTCCTATATATTTGGCTCCTATTTTTAAACAGGGTACCTATTATTCTTTTCTAACACAATTTTCTTTTATCAACTTCATCTTCATCAATCATTTTAACAGCTTTCACAAATGGCACCAAAGTTTAAACCATCAGATTTGGAATTGGGGTTCAGAATCCAACACAACATGATCGCGTATCTTGAAGCTGATGATGCTCTGTTTCCCCAATACACACAAATGGTGGCGTATTTGAACGCATCTCCTTTTAGGTATGCTCTTTCTCATGCACCACTCATTCCTGTCACACATATTAAACAGTTTTGGAACAATGTTAGTTCCTCAACAGTTAATAGAGTGACTACATTATCTTCTATTGTTCATGGGAGAACTTGGGTGGTTACTGAAGCTTTGGTACGCCAAGCTTTGCATCTTGATGATGCTGATGGTATAACCACCCTTCCCATCAGTGAAATAGAACAAGGACTAAGGGCTTTGGGTTATCCTTTTCCTGCTCAAGGAACTTTAAATAAATATCATAAACAGGAGTTTCCCCCCAGCCTGGAAGTACCTAATACATGTCCTCCTACAATGTTTGAGTCCCAACTGCACTGCCCACAATGAGATCAATAGATCTATTGCAAGTGCTATTGTGTGTATTGCTACTGGGCATTATTCCTGTTAGAAAATGAGTTAAACTTTAGGGTTTGTCTGGTAATTTGTTTGACTTGTCCTACAAGTTTTGTTATTTTTAGTATGTTTGGATTTAGTATGTTTTAGGTCATTCGTCTCCTATAAATAGAGGCCAATGTCATTAGTTTTTTTTGTAGCTTTGGAATTTTAATTTAGGGTATTAAATAAAAGCTTCCGCTTCGTTTGTTTGATCTTGTTTGTTCGTTTGATTTATCCAACAAGTGGTATCAGAGTCTGGTTCGTTTCGCCATGAAGAAGAAAAAGAAAAAAAAAGGTTCGTCTCTTTTTGGTTCAATAAATCGATCGCGTTTGAGGTTTTTTCTTGTCGAATCGTTTTTCATCGTTCATAGGTGTTGTCGATTGTTTGAATTAGTAATTTGATATGCTGATTTTTGATTGGTTCATGCTTTGTAAATGGGTCGGTGGAAATCTGTTAGGTATATAATGCATGAAAATTATGGTGCATGGCATTGGATTTGCATGGTCATGTAATTTGAATTGTTATGGTTTAGAGAATCGACTTTTAAGGTTTTGTCGGTTATGGTGGAGTAATTATTCGAGATTTGAAAATCGATTTGGTGCTTGAAGACTTGGTAATAATTGGGTTGTTTGGAATTGTACGATCGTTTGAGACTTTGAGATCTTTGTTCGTCGGGTTTTTGAAGTTAGTTGCTGGAATTTGATAGTCTTTGGTGTAGATCGTTTGGGGCGATTTGTTTGTTTGATTGACCGTTTTCAGGTTCGGTCGTTTGTTTGGTAGATCGTTTTCAGGTTCGATCATTTGTTTGTTTGTTTGGATCGCTTTCAGGTTCGATCCAAGATCGTTTTCAGGTTCGATCATTTGTTTGTTTGTTTGGATCGTTTTCAGGTTCGATCCACGATCGTTTTCAGGTTCGATCATTTGTTTGTTTGTTTGGATCGTTTTCAGGTTCGATCATTTGTTTGTTTGTTTGATCATTTTCAGGTTCGATCATTTGTTTGTTTGTTTGATCGTTTTCAGGTTGGATCATTTGTTTGTTTGTTTGAGATCGTTTTCAGATTCGATCGTTTGCTTGTTTGCTTGTTTGTTTGTTTGTTTGTTTGTTTGTTTGTTTGTTTGTTTGTTTGTTTGTTTGTTTGTTTGTTTGTTTGAGTCGATCGTTTATTCGTTCGTTCGTTTGGAATTCCGAATTAAGACGGAATGTTCGTTTGGTTTGAAGTTTCGAATAGAGTTGAAGTCACGGTGGAGATTGTTAGAAAAGTGACTTAAACTCTCAAGGGGCGTTTGGAATTTGATATTCGGATATTTGAATTTGAAGACCAAGATTCGTTTGTTTTGAAGTTTCGTATGAAGTTGAACTCACGGTGGAGATTGTTAGAAAATGAGTTAAACTTTAGGGTTCGTCTGGTAATTTGTTTGACTTGTCCTACAAGTTTTGTTATTTTTAGTATGTTTGGATTTAGTATGTTTTAGGTCATTCGTCTCCTATAAATAGAGGCCAATGTCATTAGTTTTTTTTGTAGCTTTGGAATTTTAATTTAGGGTATTAAATAAAAGCTTCCGCTTCGTTTGTTTGATCTTGTTTGTTCGTTTGATTTATCCAACAATTCCAAAATGATTTTTGAGGGCATGTGTAAAAATAAAGGGAACAAAATGACTTTAGCTTATCCCAGATTTTTACAAATGGTTTTTGATGTCCAAGGATACTGCACAAGGGATCATAATGATTTTTATGAGATCCCTGTGCAAAGGAAACCAATTTTTATGAAGATGAACTCACCCCCACATCGTGACCTACCCCTAACCCCAGCTATGATTGCTGTCATTGAAGCAGCTCAACCCCAACCAGACCCCCAACCCCATATTGACCCAATACCTAAACCATTACCTTTAACCCAACATATGAAATTGACCAAGAACCCTTTGACGCTGACACGTTAAATGTTGGCGTTGATGTGCCTATTTCAAACGTTGACACACAACCTTCAGAGACCCAAACACCCCTTAACCAACCCACATCCACCCAATCCACATCATCATCTCCACCAACACAATATAGGTTACAAAAACGCCAAAGGACTACTGGAGTGTTCTCCTCTAGTGGTCCTAGCCATGTAGCAGAGAGAACCACCACCACAAGTGTGGTTGGTGTTATGGATGAGGCTGGGACTATTGGTTCTGGCTTAGAAGCTGGCCAAGACAGTCCTAACATACTTAAGACCTCATTCTTTCCCAATGAATCTAACTTGGGAGGTCAAATACCCATTTTAGAAGAGGGCAGATTGGAACCAATGACCCTAATGGAACTGACGGCTGTCTGCATGAGCTTGCAAAAGCAAAATGCAGACTTGGTACAAGTTGTCAGCACACAAGGCCTTGAACTCAAGCAATTGAGGGAGAGGATTGTTATTTTGGAGACTGCTAGTACAAGGAGGGGGATGGAGGAATCTTCCAAAGGGGAGGATGAACAAATAAATGTGAGTGATAAGGGCAGCCATGATGGACAGTCTTTGGATGTTGCTGAGGCCCTAACAAGTTTGAAGAAACAGACAGGTTTTGATACATCTCTAGTCTCTCCTACAAACTTAAATTTATCATTTACAACCATGTTGGAGGAAATTGAAAAAGGCGCTGAGGCAGGAAATTTGAGCGTTGACAAGGAGAATTTGAACGCTGACAAGGATATTTTGGGCGCTGACAAAGCAGAATTGGGCGTTGACAGACCTGCAAATGAGGGTGATGTATCCCAGTCATCATCCATCATCAAGGAGGTTTCTTCACAGGTATTACCATCTACCTTACCAACAATTGATCCACTAGATAAGGGTAAGGGTATTATGGTAGAAGAGGTTGTTCCAAAGAATGCAGCACAGATTGAGGTTGATAGAAAGTTGGCTGCACAAATTATGGAACAAGAAAGAAATGAGGTGTCACCTTTTGTTGTCACTTTAGAAGAGCAAGAAGGTAGTATTGAGGCTAGTTCAGACTCAAGTGTTATGATCATAGAACAACCAGAAAGACTTGAGTATGGTGATGAGCTGGCCAAGGAGAAATTGAGAGAGTTGAAATTGCAGGTTGATTTTGATATGCCAGAGGTGGTTCAAATGTATCATGCTTGGGAAGATAGATGTATGGAGAATCCACACTTGACCATTTCAGATCAGATATGGGGTTTGGAGATTCTTCTCAGAGTGCAAAAGGATTGCAAGATCATACTGAAACACAAAGCCAGCAATGTTCTCTCAAATTTGAAAAGGGATCGAAGGGAGTTGTACTGCATGTTGCTTAGGTGTCATGGAACAGGGTGGACTTATAAGAAGTTGATGGCATTGACATTTGATGAGTTGGAATGTAGGGCTTATCCCATTTGGGTTAGAGTGCATGAAGCAAACACTCTAAGACTTCTTTCTGATGAAAGAAAAGAAGAACTTGCAGAGGAAATGGAGCTCAAGAAAGCAATGTTTGTTCCCAGACCAGTGAAAAAGGGAGTTTCTCTTGAGTTTCCCAAAGATATGGATCCATTACATCCAAGTAAAGCTGTCATAAGAAAGAGCCTCAAGCTCTCACCATTAGAAGCTTCAGATATGGTACAAGTGTTACCACTTGATTCCAGAAACCCAATTGTAAGCTATGAAGAAGATGAATGTGGGTTTTGGAAGATTGGCAGGTATGGAAAAGAGGTGCATACTTTTACCACCCTTATATCTTTGTTTGAAAGTTTTGACAGAGAAGACTTGGTAGACCTATGGAGGTTATTAGAAGCCAAGTATGTGACTGAAGCACCAACTTCAGTCAATGGAATAAAACTGTGGTCCATATTCCAAAGAATGTGTGGACCAATTGATGAAGATCCTGCTATTTGGAAGGATCTTGAAGATGATCTCAGTGGTCTTCAATGGAGGTTGTATTCAACTGCTGGAGTTTATTATTTGAGTTCTACAAAGTTTGCTGAGTATCTACTTGTGGATGGTCAGTACTTCATGTCCAAGGAAGTCTTGGAGAAGATGAAGAACACTCAGCTGGAAATTGATTATTCAAGTGACGTGGCAAAAGACTTGATCAGATTTATTTATTACCAATATGAGAAGGTTTGTAAGATTCCTCCTAGTTCTTAATTTTTATTCAGAAACTTGATCACTGGAATAGATATCAAGTTTAGGGGAGGATTGTGGGGAATAAATTATGGCCAGTTTACTTGAGCGCTGGCAAGAGTAAAACAAGCGTTGACAGGAGTAAAAAAACGCTGACAGCTCAAGCGTTGACAAGACAAAGTCAAGCGTTGATACATTGAAGACAAGCACTGATGGGAAGATATACTCTACGTGTTTATTGTATTCTAGATTACTTCTAGTAAAGATAGGAACAACAATGTATTTTCTATATTTATCTTTAGCTAGAATAGTTGATACGTAGATTATTGTACAAGGCTTCTTATGTCTATAAAAGAAGACCTTTAGGTTCATGTTCAAAATAAGTTTTCATACGTAAACTACTTTCATTGTAAGCAAGTTTGATATCATTAATCAAAGTGAAAGTTTGTTTACATCTTGTGTGTTCTTGTTTAAGTGTTAATTCCGCATAACACTTAGATTGTCATATACATATACAAAGGTTTCTCTAAGTGTATTACTTGATCTAATCTCGTATACATAAAGCTAAATCGATCTAAGTTTGGGATCAACAATCCATTTACATATGCTACCCTTGAGAAAACTATACCATTGCATTTTACTGAACTAAATCCTTCAGTAGTAGCTGATGAGTTATCACCAAAAACAAATTTAGGACCTTGTTCCTCCTTATACTTGTGTAGATAACTTTTGGTGCCAGTCATATGCCTTGAGCAGCCACTATCTAGGTACCAAATAGGCTTCCTGAGATTATACTACACAAGTTAAGGAAATGGTCAGTTTTGCTTTGAAACCCACCTTTGTTGGGTGGAGGTTTTAGATCTAGAAGGTGTTCTAGATCTGAAGGGTCCTCTGGTAGAGGGTATGTTTGATTGCTCTGAAGAAGAAGAGGTCTGAACAGCTTTTTCTTTCTTAGCCTGGAGGGCTTCACCTCTTCTGAACCACTCTATATGGTTTTGATCAGATGTAGTATGGACATCGCTTCCAGAAGTCTCACAACATTTGGTAATAGAGTTTGGGTTTCTTGGTTTAATACCTCTTATGAGTGAGATGATTCGATTATGTCCATGAGTGTCATGGTCATAACTTCCACAAATATTACAAATAGGGTAATAGTGATAGTCATTTGAGTAATGATTGCCCATACCACAATGAATGCATGGTGGGAAAGGCATATTTCGCCTGGATTGAGATGCTTAAGTGTTGTGAGCATTAGCACTAGTTTTGGACAGCATATACTGAGTATGTTCACAAGTGCGATGATTAGTCCTCTTACATTTAGTACAATAAATCACTCTTAAGCAAGTTTGAGTGAGATGGTTGTTTAGACCACATAACTCACAAGCCCTTTTAAATTGTGTCGTGTACTTTAAATGAGGAGAGTCTGAAGGTTCATCTTTGAACCGAGTTGGTGTTTGCTGCTGCCTGAGTTGCAATTTGAGATCATTGATCTCTTGCATGACACGAGACATTCTCTTATCTTCCTCAGATCTGGCATTCTTCAGCTTATTTGTTGAAACTAGAGAGGTAGTTCTCATATGTGAACCTTCAGCAGGAGCTGAAGAGTTCTTTGAAGTGTCAATTTTGACATGTTTGGAAGAACTACCTTTGTGTGTGGTGTGTGACTTGATGATAGATTGGATAGTTTTGGGTCCAGTAGTGGGTTCAGCACCAGCCAGATTCTCCAAAGGAGGAAGTGGGGTATTTACTTCATTCTCTATATCATCATCTGAGTCATCCTCAGTTACTGAGGACTCAACTGGTGCTGAAGTGTCAGAATTAGCTTGTAACTCAGGAATAAGGATTCGTCTAGTGTCTTGATTGGGTAAATTCTCTTCACCTGACCTTTCAATGTCAGGGATCGAGCTACCATCCTCATTTGAGGCTTTGACAAAGACAATAGATTTGGTGTTGGAGGATCCTTCAGCACCAAGCATTTTCCTCTTTTGAGCAGGAATTTGTTCACTTATGCATTGATTTACCCTATCAGAGTTTCTAAGCCAAGATTTAACAATATCTTTTGCTTCTTTTAATTCAACTCTTAGGGAGTTATTTTCTTCCAAAGTTTCTTTGTTCAATTGTTGAAAAGTAAGAATATCAAGTTTTGCTTCTTTTAGCTCTATTTGCTTACTTTCAAAATCTTCAAGTTTTAGAACAAGTTTATGAAATTTTTCAAGAAAATTGTTTCTTTGTTCTTCAACAAATTTTAGATCAATGCACAGGTAATCAAATACAAATTTAACGTCATCTTTATCTTCTAATTCAAGAAGAGTTTGTATCTTTTTTATTGTGACATAGACCCATTCACCATTTCTGGCACTTTCTCTGGCCACAACATTGGAGTTAGCCCCTTCATCATCAGCAAGTGCCAGCAGCACTTTCACATTAACCATTTCATCATCATCTGAAGAATAATCTTCTTCATCCCATTCATAGGCTTCAGCAACAAGCCCTTTGTTCTTTTCTTGCTTGGGAGCCTTGGAAGAGGAGCTTTCAGTACTCATTAGGGCCAATCTTGCTTTAATTTCTCTGTATTTGGCCTCAAAGTCTTTTGTTGGTCTGAGTTGAATCCTATTTTGCTGAAATAAGTAGAAGCAATTAGTTTTGGTTCAAAAATTGATGTAGGTAAATCGTACACGTTTTAGGAAAAACGTGTATGTGGCAAGTATTAAGTTGCACGTTTTAGGAAAAACGCGAAACCGAATAAATGCGAGTTCGTTCTCGAAGGAGGTGTGTGAATTAAGTGCCAATTACATAAAATCAAAGTTTGGATTAGTGACGTTTTTGGGTTCAGAGAGAAAAATTAAAGACAAGCTACGATTACGATTACACTACGACGATTTGACGTAAAACGCGAACGTAAATACGTAAAACGTGACAAAATTAAAAATTAAAGCTAAAAATTAATTAAAAATTAAAACTAAGTCTAAAATAATATAAATAAGAATAAAAATTCAATAAATAAATTTTATAACTTTTTATTAATTAAATATTCAGTTTTAAATGCTAATTAAAGCCCTAAAATTAAATATAATTAACAAAAAGCCCAACATATTTTTTTATCAAACAAATATCTTACTTATATTAATTAAACACTAAAAAGTATTTTTCCTAAATTTTTAAAACTATTTTTCTAATTTTTAAAGGCTAAAAACAATTTTTAAATAAAATAATGATAAAAAATAATAAAATAATGATAAAAATAAATTTTATTTTTCTAAAAATTCTATTCTAACTAAATTAACAAGGGAAAAATGAAAAAAGTAAAAAAAAAAACTAAAAAAATGGCTAAAAACGAAAGTACCCCAAAGTACTCCAATGTGGAGTACTTCTGTGTTGTCCAAGATCCTACAAGAGAAAGGTGTTGCCCAATGTCAGTTTTGTCCGATATCAGACAACGCTAAGAAAAACAAAAATATGCAGCATTCTCGGACAACAAATAGAAATGTTGCTGTATGGTTTTGGAGCTCGTTTTCGCTTGTTTTGAGCTTGTTTTCTTGCTGTTTTTGGGCACTAACGGCACCCCCACAAGCATGGGCTTGTGGGGAGTCAAGATAAACACAAATAAAATACAAAAGAAAAACAATCACCACAAATCAAACCAAAAAACAAGGAAATTATGTAGAAAAATGATGGTTGCGGTAGAACAGCGACTATCAACAACAAGTATGAGCCACTAAAAGTCAACCAAACCCCACAACCAGATAACTAAGACCTAATTCTAACCCTAAGCTAGATATACACCAAAAATGAGACCTTAAAGCTAAAAAATAAAGGTACACCACCTGCTGGTGTGGATGGTAGGCAGAAAGTGAAAGTCTGGGGCTGTAGGTGGTATATTACGCTAGTAGTGAGCTTTTAAACTTCCACAAACCCGCCTAAAATCTTTCAAAAGCCTAGATTACCAGTTATACTACGACTTATATCAACTTGAGAGGCAACCGTTCATCAAAGAATAAAAAACTTGCAAAAATGAACCCAAAAGGCCTGCTATGGGTCTGATGGCTGTTGGTGTTATATCAGCTTAACAGTGGGCTAACACAACAAATTTGAGGCTACCAAATCCTATCAAAGTCCTAAAACTAGATGATAATAACCTAAACACTAACCTAAGATATGTATATACCAAAATTTAAAGCTCAAAACCAATACTTTATGCCTGTGGGCCTGCTGGTGTTCCTTGTGTTGGCAGCAAGGATGTTGGTGGGTTCTAAGTTGCTACGCAATGGGATTGTACCATATTAAACCACCCTAAACCTCAACACTAGATATGGCATACCTATTACTACCTTAGAGCTATAATGTATAACCACTTCCTAGCTTAAAAACACAGCAAAGGTCCCCTAAACCCTTGATGTTATGGGACAGACAGAAGGCGGGGAGTGGTTGCTAATATAAAGTGCTCAATAGTAACGTAAAAGCTAACTTTTAGTGCAATTTAAATTTACCAATCTCACAAACATCTAACAATCCTAGATAGGCACATACTACTACAATTGAAATCAAAATGAAATCCTACAAGCCTACTGTTAGAACTTAGACAGAATTTGAAAAAAAAATTAACTTTGCAAACATTACATGACTACTAATCAAGAAAAACTTACCACTTACACTACCCTAAATGTGCACAAAGGAGTTGTTCAAGCAAAGTAAAGCAACCTACTTGTCACCCTAGGACCGTAACTTGACTTAACCAAACACCATTTAAACTAGCTTAAGCCTAAAACTTTTAAAAGATAGTATGTAAGTCTACACCAAATCTATCTAAACCAATGAAGACATTTTTCAAAATAAAAATAAACAGAGAAAACCAAAATCCTAAACATTTACTCAACACATCTTCATAATAAACCAAAAAATCATGAAAAAAGGGAGTTCACAGAAAAACTGTCTTTTGACCGTAATCAGGCCAAAACGATTCTCTGGATGCCACAGACTTATCTATCAAGATCCTTGGGGGATACGATGAGTCGTGGAGAGCTAATGCAATGGGTGCAAGACCCTTTTTGGAGAACTACAACAGTTCACCAAAGAAAGGGGCACTGATGAAAAGAACAAGATGGTTCGATGAGACTGGATATCAGCAACCTGCATATAACAAGATTCAAAGGCGAGCAACAGAAACTATTCAACAGCTTGTTTGCCAAGCAAGTTGTTCGATGGCTTTTGCTACAATATAGTTATGAAATCACAAGAAAGAAAATGAAAGATTTTATAAAAAATATTTGAAAAACACAACTTGAAACCAACTATTGAAAACTCTTTTAGAGCTGAATAGGTAACCAACTGAATATTAACACAACTTATACAACTTGAGAACTCTTTGAGTTGTCAATTCAAAACGTCCTCAAGCCCTATAAGCAGCGGTTCTTCAAATAATTTTTCTGCCAAAATTTTTGAATAAAGAAAACAATATTTGAATGGGATTTAAACTAAACTTGCAAGGAAAAATAAAAGATTAACTATTGAAAACAGTAAGATTGGAACACAACTTGTAAAATTATAAAAGTTTCATTTTCATTACTTTTCTTAAAAAGATACAAGCTGGAACAAAGGGCTTATCCACAAACTGGAGCTCCTTTTATACTAGACAATGGAACTATCTAGAATCATAAATATAAATAAAATATGACAAACCCTAATGATGTTGAATCCCAACTATGCCCTTGCAAGTTTAAATTCGTGGATTGGTCAAATGTGCCTTCTTGTGATTCTGCCATAAACCATGTGATGCCAGCTGTGGTAGATGCAATCTTAGCCGTCTCTTGACAAGTATGGAGCAAGGAATCATTCAAGCCCGTTGATTTTGTCCCCTACATGGGGTTTGGGGGAAAGTGATGGGCAGGAGAGCCACGTGGGACGTTTTGAGGTGATGGGGGGACCAAACTGAGAGTGGGGTTTTGATTAGGGGGTCTTAAATCACTAATCTGGAGGAGGGATTAGATTTTTATTAAAGGTTTAATGACGTGGGGTTTTAGGGTTTTGGGTGGACAGAGATGAAGTTTGATCTTCATTAGGGAAGACACAAGTGTTAACCGCCTATGTTTTTATTATTAAAACCAGTTTTTAAAAAAATTGATTTAATAATAATAAGGTTAAGTGGAGGCTGGTTCAATTCGGGTTGGGTATGGGTTTATGGGTCAAGGTAAATGGTTTGATGACGTGGCATGGGATGATTGGCTGGTGTGAGATTGTTGTCTGGCCATAAATGGTCCTCCATGTCCTTAGTCTTTGTCATTTCAAGTTTATCAGCCTTTCTTTGAAATCCCTTTGATATAAACTTTGCATTTTCCAACTTTTGCCACAAATAGTTTAAGTAAACTTGTACCAAGGACTCTCCTTGCAATTTGATCATTATTCAAGGGCTTTAGATGATATTTCTTGAAATATTAGGGATCCTAATGCAATAAATGAGTTTTGCAAGGGTATAATATGATAAGTCTTCAAAAGTTGAGGGACCATTCTTGTCAATTCTTCAAACTTTAAGGACGTGAATGAAAATTCATGCTTAGGGTCCGGTTATTTGTGCGGCTTCGTTTCTCGTGTTCGTTTTTACTTCATTCTTGTGATCTTTTGTTGATTTCACGATATCTATACCTAAAATACACAATGAACAAACACAAGCATATATTTGGGTATTTTGATGATATTTTAAGCGTTTTAAGCCCGATTTGGACGATGAGACTATGTATAATTTCAGTCTCATCACTCCCCCATACTAAACCATTGTCGTGTCCCCACACAATGCTAGAATTAATTATCGTAGCACTTCCAAAATTCATTTTATGATGAAATTTATTAAAGACATAAACTTAAATAAACTATTCCATGCGTTTTAGACATAATGTATTGTTTTCATCACGATTAAGTGACTTTTAGGATCATAGAACAAGAACACGTGAATGCTTCGTTAGAAATAATTTCGTCGTCCTCGATTTTCACCCAATTCCATGCTAAGCGTGTAACGAGATCATTGTTATTATAAGTTAGCAACATGATCATATCTCATGAGTGTTAATTACGAACCTAGACTCCCTTATTCCTACTTGGTATCTCTTATATAAGTATGTGGGACATGAAGAGGCGAAGATCACAAGTGATGGATGCACAAGATCAAGGCAAGAGTTTAATGCTCAAGATTGATATCTAAGATCACATCAAGATGTTCACCAGAAAAGGAAAAGAAAAGAAAGACGAAGACTACAAGCTCAAGACAAGCATAGTATGCTAGGTTTATTTTATTATAGTAACTTGGGTAACGCCCTTGTTTGGAGTGACCTCCCTTAGGGGGAGATTGTTGGAAATATGTTTTTACGTATTTAGGAAGATTCGATCACTCCGACAATATATTAAGTAGTAGCTCGTAGTCTAGATATCTTTACATTTATCAAACAAGGAAAAGCCCGGTCCATTATTATATGGCCGACCCAATATTGTAAGCCCAAGCCCATCTTATGGGCTTGGTATATAAACCCTCTCCTTAGTTGGAGAGGGTGTGGTTTTCTCATACTTTACACATAGTAAAAAGTGTATTCTCTACTTTCTCTCTATAAAGTGTGTGTGAAATCTACCATCTTTCTATCTCTTTCTCTCTCTAGAACATAAGCAAGATTTACAATATCATACAATGTGTCCCGAGGAAGTCAAGTTTTTTTTGTTCAAGTGACCGAGAAACTGCAAGAAGCAAAGCGACTAGAAGATATTCTGATAGTTAGAGATTTTCCCGAAGTATTTCCTAAAGAATTACCAAGTTTGCCAACTGAACGTCAAGTTGAATTTCAAATCGATTTGATACCAGGAGTAACACCAGTTGCTAAAGCGCCTTATGGATTAGCACCTTCGGAAATGCAAGAACTGTTAAATCAAATCCAAGAACTAACTGATCTAGGATTTATTAGACCAATCATATCACCGTGGGGAGTTCTAGTCTTATTTGTGAAAAAGAAAGATGGATCTTTTAGAATGTGTATCGATTATCGTGAGTTAAACAAACTTACTATAAACAATCGTTACCCATTACCCAGAATCGACGATTTATTTGATCAACTTCAAGGATCAAGCGTATATTTGAAAATTGATTTACGGTCGGGTTATCATCAATTAAGTGTTAAGTAAGACGATATTCCTAAAACTGCTTTCAAGACACGATACGGACATTATGAATTTCAAGTTATGCCTTTTGGTTTAACCAATGCACCAACTGTTTTCATGGACCTCATGAACAGAGTGTGTAAGCCTTACTTGGACAAATTTATAATCGTGTTTGTCGATGATATTCTTATTTACTCTCGTAACAGAGAAGAATATGCCAAGCATCTTGGTATAATTCTCGAGTTACTTAATAAGGAGGAGTTGTATGTAAAATTTCAAAATGTGAATTTTGGATCAATGTTGTTCAATTCCTAGGACATGTCACTGATAGACAAGGTATTCGTGTGGATCCTGAAAAGATTAAAGCGGTGAAAAATTGGAGTAAGCCTATTACGCCTACAGAAATTGGACAATTTTTAGGACTTGCTGGGTATTATCGAAGACTTATCGAAGGTTTTTCAAAGATTGATAAAGCTTTGAGAAAATTAACTCAGAAGAACAAACCGTTTGTCTGCGGAGATAGTCAATAGATAGTAATACATGGTTTTTAGGCCTCGTATCAAAATTCGTTAGTCCCAAGTCTTTTCGAATTGAAAACCGGTCTTAAGTGCGACTCAATTGTCTTTTGGTGAATCAAGAGAATGGTTTGGTTTGTTTGTCTAATTTTAAACTATTAGCAAGTGATTAAAGTGTCGATGAGTAAAAGGGAAGTTAAAAGATTAATTCTAAATGACGAGTAAAATAAATGCTAGCTCAACATAAAGATAAGATTAGAAAAAAATGCTTTATCACTTAATAAAAACTAACACTTAGAAGATTACTAAAAGAAAGTAAGGTCGGAGAATCAAACAAAGCAAACAATCGGAATGAGCCCAAAAGGAGTCCCGATCGGAATGTTTTCCGATCGGTTGATCGGAAAATGGTGATGATGCGCCCAATCGGAATATGGGGAAGGGTCAAATCGGAATGCAGCTAACAATCCCAATCGGAATAAACCAAAGACTCACCGTCGGAATATGGGACGCAAGGCTAACAATCGGAATGCACAAACGAGATCCTGATCGGAATATCAAGCAAGACTTCAATCGGAATACTTGTGGGCAAATCGGAATAAGGATAAACCCTTTTCCGATTGGCAAATCGGAAAAGGGGTGGCTGCTCGGAATGGGACAATCGGAAAGCACCAATCGGAAAGGGGCTTTGTACCCTTTCCGAAATTTTAGGAATTCGGTTAGAAAGCTAGAAAATAAGCTATTAGATTGAGCTTATTCCCAAAACTAAATCGAATCAACTAAACGGATCAAATAAGCACTTTAATCAACTTATCAAACCTCAAATTAAGCAACTTTTTGGATCAAACAAAAAAAACATAGACTTTTTAAGAAAAGTTTTATAAAGTAAATAAGCTAATCTTAAAAGTAAGCCAATAAGCACAAAAGTCTTAAGGCTTAATCAAATGAAAACTTATAAAATGATCAAGGGATTAACTTTTTAAGCACGAAATCAATTAGAACAACACGGATCATATGATAATCGCACCAAAATCAATCTAAAATCAAAGAAAAGTAGAATGAGAATAAGGATTAAAAGCTTAAAATGAACTTGATTAATAAAAATAAGCAATACAAAGTGTTTAATCTTGAAAGATTAAGAAAAAGATGAAATTTAGTGAGTGAAAGTTTAAGACTTTCTCTCTCTAAAACTAGAGAAAACTAAGAAAAAGTGAAAACTAACTAAAAACTCTAACCACCCTCCTAATGACTATTAGGAGGGTATTTATAGGGAAGGTGGAAGGAGTGCATGTGTTGCATCTTCCTTCTTGCTTTCTTCTCGACTCGACTTTAATTCTTCGTCTTTGTCGTCTCGGGATTTGAACTTGTCTTTTAATTTTCTTCTTCTATTAGACTTAAGTTCTTCGACTTCGTTAAACTTCCGTCTTTTGACTTTTTCTTCGATAAATCTTCAGAATAGGCCTTGAATTCCCGTGTTTTCTTCCTTTTTTCATAATTTGGTCCTAAAACACAATAAAAACACAAACCACGCATAATTCCGACTTTTACGACATAAATCACACGTTTTGGTCTTGTTATTATTGGAAATAAGTGGTAAAAGGATAAGTGTTTTCACACTTATTAAATCCCCTACACTTGACCATTGCAATGCCCTCATGCAATGCATTATTTTTAAAGCACGGTTTACATTTTCCATCATAAATAACCTACATTGCCCTTTATTAAATACTAAACATGAAAGATAGAAATAAGTAAAAAAATTAAAAACTTACATTGGGTTTTGGCGGCCATGAACGTTTATCATCCTCAAGTTTCACGTTCCTCATACCAAGCTTAAAAACGAGATCATTGTTATTATAAGTTAGCAAACTATCACGAACTCATGTGGGCCAATTATTCACTTAGACTCCCTTATTCCTAGGTGTATCTCTTATATTTTATTTTTGTCTTGAATGATCACGAGGATGCATTGTTTGACTTATTTCGATAGTTATATAGTCCGAAAATAAGGTGAACGATTTAATCAATAGTTAGCTAAAGGACCAAATCTTTTAAAACTGCTTCTCGGGACCTCATAAAGTTCATATCTTGGCATAACTCGCTTCACGATTTGAGACCTTTCTCGGACCGATATTTGGCAGGGACTTCATACTTCGAATCTTGAGAGACGTTCTTGAAATAATGGTCTTCTCTTCATAATAGAAATTTCTTCACTTGAAGTTTTGAGAGATTCTTCATCTTTGGACCACGACTTCTTCATTTTTCTCCAATCTTTATTTTGGACTTTGATATACAACGATCTGCCTCCTTTTAGGACTTGGATCTATTTATCCTCATACCTTGTTAGGGTCTTTTCGGATAGACTTCTCCATGACTTTTGGGGAGTTCTTGCTTTTCGTCGTTTGTCTTGATCCTTCATATAGATTTTCGATAAATGATTCTTCACATCACTTTTGGATCTTTAGCAACAAAATGTAGCCCTCATGCCTTGTTAGGGCCTTTTCGGACTCGCCAATCTTCGCATCCCGCTTCAATAAGTTATGCCTTGGCTATGAACTCTAATCCGTACCGAGCAACTTTTAAACGATCTGGGGCTAGAAGCTAAGTAACCTTTTAAATCGTACAGCCTTATTTATTGCAGATAAATTTATTTAACAAGCGGAGGGAGAATAGGTTCATAATTAACTCACATAAATTCACGAAAGAATACTGAACTTATAACTGACTCTATCATCTCTCGTTCTCCACAGTTTAAAATCTCAAGGAATGAGACTCGTGGATGCTTAGCCTATTAAATCAAAGTTTTGGGTTTTCGAGTCGCCTATAGGATCTTGCAAATTCTTAGACTTTTTCAAGTTTAGAAATCGCGTTTTAAAGTTCCCTTGATAAACGACTCTCTAGGATCAATTATAGGAACTTGCGAAAAGTTCTTTCTTCTTAACCCGTGAGAGTTAAGACTTTCGCGTTTTATAGCTCCCTATATAAAAGCCTAGCAAAACTTGACTTAAACACGTTAAGGATACTAGCTAGAGTAAACTTAGATAAGTAAACTCGGGTTGAGTCAAAATGTTCACGACTAAGAAAAGTCTAAAACCACTTTATTGACAATTTATTCTAGCAATGGAAAGAAACTAAACATGATAAAGGAAAATACAGCTATACAACTAGGCCAAAATAGATTAAAAATTTTGAAAAATGTCGAAAAATCAAATTTTCCGGTTAAAATGAGGGCAATTTCATGGAAAAGACCACTTACTTCGATAGAAGTCCCCCCTACACTTGAGATAAACATTGTCCTCAATGTTTAAGCATGTGGGAGTAAACTCCCCTACACTTATTACATTGTGCACTTTGTTTAAATCTTGCTAAGGAAAAGACAACTAAAGTGAATTCAATGTGAACATATAAAATATGAGATATTGAATCACAAGAGTTTAGGATAGAACCAGGAAGATGGGAAACACGGTATCACGGTTCGTCAAAAGTCATCAAGATGCTCTCTGAAGCTTTAATCCCTGCACAGCACAAGAAACAAGACAACAAACATATGCG
Source organism: Glebionis coronaria (assembly GCA_025667525.1). Classification (NCBI taxonomy): domain Eukaryota; kingdom Viridiplantae; phylum Streptophyta; class Magnoliopsida; order Asterales; family Asteraceae; genus Glebionis; species Glebionis coronaria. Next base: position 316,735,384 of record CM046879.1, on the reverse strand, counting down.
GGGACTCCCCTACACTTATTACGAAAGCAGTAAAGGATAGATCACGGGTTGCCTCCCGAGAAGCGCTTGTTTTTGTTCACCGAGTCGTGAGCCTGACTCGACCCAATTTTAGTTCATGTGGAACATGGTGAGGGATGGAATCATATCTTGAGAGATGTCCTCACCAAAGTACAACTTCAGACGCTGGCCATTCACCTTGAAATTGGGCCCATTCGGCTGAGAAAGCTCAATGGTCCCATAAGGAAAGACTTTAGCGACGGTGAATGGACCAGACCAGCGGCTCTTCAACTTGCCAGAGAAGATCTTCAACCGAGAGTTAAAGAGTAAGACTTGATCACCAACATGGAACTCTCGGTTCTTGATTTTAGCGTCATGAATGATCTTGGTCTTCTCCTTGTAGATCAGCGAGTTCTCATAAGCTTCATTCCTTAGTTCGTTGAGCTCGTTGAGTTGAATCTTGCGATGATTACCGGCTTTGTTGATGTCGAAGTTAGCCCACTTCAAGGCCCAGTGCGCCTTATGTTCCAGCTCGATGGGTAGGTGACAGGCTTTCCCGTACACAAGACGATAAGGTGTACAACCGATCGGGGTCTTGTAAGCACTACGGAAAGCCCACAGAGCATCATCTAACTTATCGGCCCACGCGGCGCGATGCTCTCCCACAGTACGCTCTAAAATTCTCTTCAAGCCACGATTGGAAATCTCAGATTGCCCATTGGTTTGGGGATGATAGGCGGTGGAAAGACGGTGAGTGACACCATACTTTGCCATGACTCTTGCAAATTGATCGTTGCAAAAATGAGTCCCGCGGTCACTGATAATAGCACGAGGAACTCCAAATCGAGCGCAAAGCTGCTTCAAAAAGTTCACAACCACCCTCGCATCATTCGTAGGAAGAGCCTTAGCTTCAACCCATTTAGAAACGTAGTCGACGGCGACGAGGATGTACTTGTTCCCTTTGGAGGATGGAAATGGCCCCATAAAGTCGATGCCCCATACATCAAAGATTTCACATTCCTGTATGAAATTTTGAGGCATCTCATCCTTATGTGTGATCTTGCCTTGACGTTGGCAAGCATCACAATGCTTAACCATTTCGTGAGCGTCACGATAAATGGTGGGCCAGTAGAATCCAGAATCAAACACTTTTTTAGAGGTGTAGTTGGGACCAAAGTGACCACCGGTGGGTCCTTTGTGGCAAGCTTGGAGGATGTCAAAAGCTGCCGGTCCGTCAACACATCGACGAATGATCAGATCAGCACATTGTTTGAATAGATAAGGGTCATCCCAAAAGTAAGTCTTAACATCATTCAAGAACTTCTTCTTTTGTTGGGATGTTAACCCTTGGATGAGAATACCACCCGCTAAGTAGTTTGCAAGTCCGCAAACCACGGGGTGCCATCAAGATTGAGGTTTATAGACATTAAGGTCTCAAGGGGGAAAGAGTCGTTGATCTCTTTGTTCGGATGATCCCCTTGATATGGATCCTCAAGTCTGCTCAGATGATCCGCGGCCAGGTTTTCTGCACCCTTCTTGTCACGAATTTCAATGTTGAATTCTTGAAGGAGTAAAACTCAGCGAAGAAGTCTTGGCTTAGAATCGTTCTTAGTCATCAAGTACTTCAACGCGGAATGGTCCGTGTATACGATGGTGGTGGATAAAACAAGATAGGGGCGAAATTTCTCAAAAGCATAGACAACAGCTAACAGCTCTTTTTCGGTTGTCGTATAATGCAATTGAGCCCCCGTCATTGTTTTGCTAGCGTAGTGGATTGGTTGGAAGTGTTTATTCACTCTTTGGCCCAGAACCGCACCAATAGCAAAGTCGCTAGCATCGCACATCAATTCAAAAGGCAGCTCCCAATTAGGGGTAACCAAGACCGGTGCCTTAGTTAGCTTATCCTTAAGAAGATTGAAGGCTTCGAGACACTCTTTAGAAAAGATAAAAGGAGTATCTTTTTCCAAGAGGTGGGTCATCGGGCGATCGATTTTAGAGAAATCTTGAATGAATCGACGATAGAAGCCCGCATGACCCAGAAAACTTCTCACACCCTTCATAGTTGAAGGTGGAGGTAATTTGGCTATGACATCTACTTTAGCACGGTCGACTTCAAGACCGGCTTTAGAGATTTTGTGTCCTAGCACAATGCCTTCTTTGACCATAAAATGGCATTTTTCCCAATTCAGAACAAGGCGAGTGTCTTCGCACCGCTTAAGCATACGTTCCAAATTGGCAAGGCAAGAAGAGAAGGAATCCCCGAAGACCGAGAAATCATCCATGAAGACTTCCATGGTTTGCTCAACCATGTCATGGAAGATAGCCAACATGCACCTTTGGAAAGTCCCGGGGGCATTGCATAAGCCAAAAGGCATTCGTTTGTAAGCAAAGGTGCCATAGGGACAAGTGAATGTTGTCTTCTCTTGATCTTGGGGATCGATGGGTATTTGGAAATAACCCGAGAAACCATCAAGAAAGCAGTAATATTCATTACCCGCTAAACGTTCAAGCATTTGGTCCATAAAAGGTAGAGGGAAATGATCCTTTCTCGTGGCATCATTGAGTTTGCGGTAGTCTATACAAACTCTCCACCCAGTAACGAGACGGGTAGGAATTAACTCGTTGTTTGCATTGGGCACAACAGTGATTCCGCCTTTCTTAGGCACACAATGGACTGGACTAACCCATGGTGAATCCGAAATAGGGTAAATCATACCCGCATCAAGAAGTTTGATAACCTCTTTTTTGATGACTTCATGGATTTTAGGATTCACCCTTCGTTGACTTTGAATTGTGGGCTTAAAGTCGTCCTCCATGAGAATTTTATGTGTGCAGAAGTGAGGATCAATTCCACGGATGTCGGAGATTTTCCAAGCGATAGCTCGTTTATGCTTCTTTAACACAGTGACAAGTCGGGCTTTTTCGTCTTCGTTCAGATCCTTTGCGATGATGACCGGTAACTTCTCGTTGTTTTCTAGGAAAACGTACTCAAGATGAGGGGGTAGGTCCTTAAGCTCGAGAGTAGGAGGATCCTCAATAGATGGTGAAACTAACAATGGATCATCATTAATCACCTCTTTAGGAGCAGGAGGAGAGACCGGGTCCTCATTGAGAAGTCTCTCAATAGTACGAATGTCTTCATCCCAATTGGTGGACAAATTATCATACTTAATATCGAGAGGACCCAAGCTAGCTTCGAAATCATCCAAGTCACTTTCTCCAAAAGGAGTCAATGCTGGAGCAATTGAGGCAACGGTCTCAACATTGGGTAGAGAAGAAAGAGTACTTTTGCAAGCATCATGAAAATGTTCTTCACAAGCCTCATCGAGAACATCAATAGCATTAACACTCTCATATGAATAAGGTTGCTTAGAAATCTTACCCATGTTGAAGACAATTTTATCGTCACCAACTCTCATGATTATTTCGCCCGCGGCTACATCAATGAGAGTGCGACCGGTCCTCAGAAATGGACGTCCAACGATTAATGGAACACGAGGATCCATCTCGTAGTCAACGACGACAAAATCCGCCGGGAAGGTGAATTTATCAACGCCAACAAAGACATCTTCGGCTATCCCCACTAGATAAGCAACCGTACGGTTGGCTAATTCCAAAGTCATTTTGGTGGGGACCAGCTCGGGGAGAGATAATTGCTTCCAAACACTTAAAGGCATTAAGTTTATACTGGCACCTAGATCGGCTAGGGCCATGCAATTCTCTACTCCCGGTAAGTTGCAAGGAATCAAGAAGCGACCCGGATCACCAAGTTTGGTGGGTAATTTCCTTAAGAGCACTGCGGAGCAGTTCTCATTAAGTTGGGTCTGAGCGATGTCAAGAAGCTTTTCCTTATCACTTAGAAGATCTTTAAACATCTTAGCGTATTTGGGCATGTGAGCGAGAGCCTCGGCAAAGGAGATGTTAAAATTCAATTGTTTAAACATTTTTAGAAAGTTTGAAACCTGAATATCATCCTTGCTCTTTTGCTTCTCTTTCCTCAACCTTGAAGGATAAGGTATATTGGATGAAGAAGAAGGCTTTAAGGGAATAGGATCACTCACAACCACGGGTGGTGGGGAAATGGGGATAGAAGGTGAAGGAGGTGGGGAAAGTTGCTCTTTTTCCTTGTTCACAATCACGGGTGGAGGTGTAGGAAGCTCGGGTTCCATATAACCTTTTCCACTTCGAGTGGTGATTGCTTTCATCTCCCCTCTTGGATTCGCAACAGTATTACTCGGAAGAGTACCCAAAGAAGAGGGTTGATTACTTTGGATGAGCGAACCAATCATATCACGAAGGTGAACAACTTGATTATTAAAAGAGTTTTGCATGTTTGCATTAATTGCATCGCTGTGCTTAGCCATGTCATTCCTTAGCTCGGCTCGAATATCGTTCCCTTGTTTTGCCATTTCTCCCTTCAAGTTGCGGACTTGACTCTGAAGATTCGTCACCAACTCCCGATTAGTCTTCATAAATGTCTCGACATCTGGATTCACTGCCATCGAGTGATTGAGAGGTGGAGCCTGGTAAGCTTGAGAATTTCCTTGAGTTGGGTATGGGTTTCTTTGGGATTGATATTGATTATTTGCACGAGGTTGGGATTGGTTTGCAGGAGGGAAACCGGGAGGAGCAAGATAATTGTTGGAGCGATAACTTAGCAAGTTACGGTCTCCTTGAGGGCGAGCTTGATAGCCTCCCATGGGATAAGTACCATATGCTGCGTTAACGTCTTCAGAATAATAGTCGTGAGTAGAAGGACACTCATTGTAGGAATGAGGACCACCACATGTGTCACAAGAAATAGCAACGGCTTTAGCTTGTTGAGTTTGGTTAGAAGTCAAAATTTGGAGACTTTTGTTAATATCAAGAATAGCACGTTCCAAAACAGACGAGTTGGTGGTGGAAGAAGTAGATGAAACATTGACTCTCTGATTAGATCTTGAGGATGCGGAAGAATCCTAATTCTTGTGGTGAGTAGTCATGTTTTCAATCAACTCTCGACACTCCTCCGGTCTCCTTTTCATAAAAGTACCACCGGCGGCGGCATTGATCGTGTCACGATCACGAAAAGTGAGACCATTGTAAAAGGTGTCAATGAGAGTGACGGGGAGCATATTGTGATTAGGACAGCGGTCGATCAAATCATTGTATCGTTCCCAAGCATCGAAAAGTGATTCATCATTCTCTTGCATGAATCCACTAATTTGGTTACGAAGGCTAGTGACCATGGATGGGGGAAAGTAGCGCGATAAAAAGCGTTGAGTCATGTCATTCCACGTATGAATAGAATTCTTAGGAAGACGATCAAACCATTTTTCGGCATGGTGAGAAAGCGAGTGTGGAAAAAGTTGAAGGCGAAGGTCATCCATAGAAACACCGGAGCACTTCATGCTTTCGGTCATGGTGATGAATTTGTCGAGGTGTTTGTTGGCATCATCATCCGGAATTCCACGAAATGGGTTCGTTTGCACTTGCTGGATCATGTGATGCTTCAACAAAAACTCCTGAGCCGTGACGTGCATTGGCGCAATCGGGCCTCCGCGTCCGTTTATGGTGGGTTGACACAATTCCTCCATTGTTCGTAAATCAGGCAAGAGGACATTGTTGTTGTTGTTGTTGTTGTTGTTGTTATTCAAATTGTGTTGAGGTGGGTGATTATTGTTGTTATTAACACCAGCCATATCTAAATCTTCACGAGTCTCGGGCTCAGTATAGTTCGAAGATCTAGTACGCATACACCTGCAGAAGAAAAATATACACAAAGAGAATAGCTATATAATCTTTTTGGTGCAAAACCTTTTGAAAAGAATTGCTTTTTAATGATTTTTTATTGTTTTTGTATTTTTGAAGAGTTTTATATTTTTTATGGATTTTTGGAAATTTTTATAGCAATGAAAATAACGTTCAAAGAACGGATCCCAAAATTCAATGCGTCTCTCACTAGAAACCGTTTATCGTAACGAAAAGAGCCGGCAGCAGCGCCATTTAATACATGGTTTTTAGGCCTCGTATCAAAATTCGTTAGTCCCAAGTCTTTTCGAATTGAAAACCGGTCTTAAGTGCGACTCAATTGTCTTTTGGTGAATCAAGAGAATGGTTTGGTTTGTTTGTCTAATTTTAAACTATTAGCAAGTGATTAAAGTGTCGATGAGTAAAAGGGAAGTTAAAAGATTAATTCTAAATGACGAGTAAAATAAATGCTAGCTCAACATAAAGATAAGATTAGAAAAAAATGCTTTATCACTTAATAAAAACTAACACTTACAAGATTACTAAAAGAAAGTAAGGTCGGAGTATCAAACAAAGCAAACAATCGAAATGAGCCCACAAGGAGTCCCGATCGGAATGTTTTCCGATCGGTTGATCGGAAAATGGTGATGATGCGCCCAATCGGAATATGGGGAAGGGTCAAATCGGAATGCAGCTAACAATCCCAATCGGAATAAACCAAAGACTCACCGTCGGAATATGGGACGCAAGGCTAACAATCGGAATGCACAAACGAGATCCTGATCGGAATATCAAGCAAGACTTCAATCGGAATACTTGTGGGCAAATCGGAATAAGGATAAACCCTTTTCCGATTGGCAAATCGGAAAAGGGGTGGCTGCTCGGAATGGGACAATCGGAAAGCACCAATCGGAAAGGGGCTTTGTACCCTTTCCGAAATTTTAGGAATTCGGTTAGAAAGCTAGAAAATAAGCTATTAGATTGAGCTTATTCCCAAAACTAAATCGAATCAACTAAACGGATCAAATAAGCACTTTAATCAACTTATCAAACCTCAAATTAAGAAACTTTTTGGATCAAACAATAAAAACATAAACTTTTTAAGAAAAGTTTTATAAAGTAAATAAGCTAATCATAAAATTAAGCCAATAAGCACAAAAGTCTTAAGGCTTAATCAAATGAAAACTTATAAAATGATCAAGGGATTAACTTTTTAAGCACGAAATCAATTAGAACAACACGGATCATATGATAATCGCACCAAAATCAATCTAAAATCAAAGAAAAGTAGAATGAGAATAAGGATTAAAAGCTTAAAATGAACTTGATTAATAAAAATAAGCAATACAAAGTGTTTAATCTTGAAAGATTAAGAAAAAGATGAAATTTAGTGAGAGAAAGTCTGTGAGAGAAAGTTTAAGACTTTCTCTCTCTAAAACTAGAGAAAACTAAGAAAAAGTGAAAACTAACTAAAAACTCTAACCACCCTCCTAATGACTATTAGGAGGGTATTTATAGGGAAGGTGGAAGGAGTGCATGTGTTGCATCTTCCTTCTTGCTTTCTTCTCGACTCGACTTTAATTCTTCGTCTTTGTCGTCTCGGGATTTGAACTTGTCTTTTAATTTTCTTCTTCTATTAGACTTAAGTTCTTCGACTTCGTTAAACTTCCGTCTTTTGACTTTTTCTTCGATAAATCTTCAGAATAGGCCTTGGACTTCCGTTCTTTTTGCACTCTTGATCTTTTGACTTTGTCTTTTCCCGTTTTCTTCGATAAAAGTCCGTGAATTCCCGTGTTTTCTTCCTTTTTTCATAATTTGGTCCTAAAACACAATAAAAACACAAACCACGCATAATCCCGACTTTTACGACATAAATCACACGTTTTGGTCTTGTTATTATTGGAAATAAGTGGTAAAAGGATAAGTGTTTTCACACTTATTAGATAGCTTTTCAATTATTGAAGCATAAGTTGTGTGAAGCACCTATCATAGCATTACCAGAAGGTAAAGATGACTTTATCGTTTACTGTGATGCATCTATTCAAGGAATGGGAGCAGTGCTTTTGCAAAGGAATAAAGTTATTGGTTATGCATCAAGGCAGCTTAAATCGAATGAGAAGAATTATACTACTCATGATCTAGAATTAGGAGCAGTAATATTTGCTCTTAAGATCTGGAGACATTACCTCTATGGTACGAAGTGTATAGTATTTACCGACTACAAGAGTCTTCAATACATTCTTCATCAGAAAGAATTGAATATGAGACAACGACGTTGGTTAGAATTACTTGTTGATTACGATTGTCAAATTTGTTATCACCCAGGTAAAGCCAATGTAGTAGCTAATGCTTTAAGTCGAAAAGAACGTGTTAAGTCGTTACGAGTTAAATCATTAATGATAACTCTTTTACCGAAGTTACCTACCCAAATTCTCGAAGCGCAAGAAGAAGTACTTAAAGTAGAGAATGTTGGAGCTGAGAAATTAAGAGGAATGGATAGAGAATTTGAAATTCGTCAAGATGGAATTCGTTGTATTAAAAATAGTAGTTGGTTACCTGCCTACAATAATTTACTAGATCTAATTATGCACGAGTCTCATAAATCAAAGTATTCTGTACATCCTGGTTTCGACAAGATGTATCAAGATCTGAAGAAACTCTATTGGTGGCCTAACATGAAGGCAAACATTGCAGAATACGTTGGCTAGTGTTTAGCGTGTGCAAGAGTTAAAGGAGAGTATCGGAAATCATCCAGTCTATTGATACAACCGAGATTCCAATATGGAAGTGGGAAAGAATTACGAAGGATTTTGTGACTAAATTACCTAAGCCATCAAATGGACACTATCTGGGATATTGTCGATCGTCTTACAAAATCTGCACGATTTCTTCCTATTAAAGAGACTGATGGTATGGAAACTCTTTCGAGATTTTACATTAAGGAAATAATCTCACAACACGAAGTTCCTGTATCTATTTTCTCAGATCGTGATAGTCGTTTTACATCTGTATTTTGGAAATCAATGAAAAGTACCTTATGTACTTAATTGGATATGAGTACGGCATATCATCCACAAACAGATGGGCAAAGTGAAAGAACAATTCATACTCTCGGGGATATGCTTAGAGCTTGTGTGATAGATTTTGGAAAAGGATGGGAGAAACATCCACCTTTAGTATTATTCTCTTATAACAATAGTTATCATGCTAGTATTAAAGCAGCGCTTTCGAAATACTTTACGGAAAAAAGTGTCGATCGCTTGTTTGCTAGGCTGAAGCTGGAAATATTCAACTAACAGGACCAGAAATAATACATGAAACTACTGAAAAGATTGTTCAAATTCGACAGCGGTTACAAGCTGCACAAGATAGGCAAAGAAGTTACGCTAAGACTAGACGTAAACCTTTAGAATTTGCAGTAGGAGATCGTGTTATGTTGAAAGTTTCGCCTCGTCAAGGAGTTATTCGATTCGGAAAGAAGAAGAAACTGAACCCAAGGTATATAGGACCGTTCAAAATAACCAAAAGAATTGGCCCTGTGGCATATAAACTAGAGCTTCCTGAAGAGCTTAGTAATGTTCACTATACATTTCATGTTTCGAATCTAAAGAAGTGCTTATCTGATGAATCATACCGATTAAAGAACTTCAACTCGATGATATGTTAAATTTTATAGAAGAACCAGTGGAAATTATGGATAGAAAATTGAAATGCTTGAAGCAGAGCCGTATCCTAATAATTAAGGTATGATGGAACTCGAAAAGAGGACCTGAGTATACTTGGGAACGTGAAGACCAAATTCGAGCTAAATATCCACATCTATTTTCTTCTGTTAATCCTAGTTCTAGTTAAATCTCGGGACGAGATTTTAAATAAGGGGGAGAGACTATAACATCCAGTAGTTTTGGCTAATGTAATATCCATGTTCATAAATAAAGAGGTGATTTTACTTAGAATTTTTGCATTTTCACTATAGTATATGACTGACTTATGAATCTCACTATCACAATTGCCACATCAACATATTCCTATATGTTGTAAACACTATGTATATATCAAGTCTATGTTCTAAAAGTAATCACATGAATAAACAATGAATAAGAGCAACTCAAATACCCTAAATTCCCATAGAAATCCTAGAAATTCCTTATAAACTAATATTTCAAGCAATATAACCACAAAATGACTATGTACTATGATTAAACACTTTACACTAATTCTAATCCACCATATAAATAAAAGATAAATAATCATAAGACACTAATATTCACTAATCACAAGCTAAGTACAAGAAAATGACCTAAAACCAAGATTAACATATAAAATCCAACCTATAATGAATTAGACACTAATCTTTTGCAAAAAATTATAAAACTCAACTAAGTATCATAATATGATCATACATTTGTCTTGAACTAAGTTACAAATTATTAAAGCATAAAGTACAAGTTTTCAAAGCATAGAACCATAATCTTACTTAAATAACCCTAGAATATGATCAACCCGTATAAACCCTTACACTAAGAATATAGAACCCATAGAAGTCATAAACTGTGATCCCCCGAACCCAACGTCATTTATTTAATCCTATTTTACGTATATTTTTGAAATTTTTAAGAATTTTTATCGTGGATTTATTTGACGGTTTAATTTGAAACCAAGGATCGAGGTCATAATTTTAACGTTTAACGATTTGAGAAGAACCGATAACGACTACGATACCGACGGATGCCCAAAACTTACATTTTATTATCGATTGATGGATATTTGAATTTTCGAGATTTTTATTTTTATTACGTTTTAAGTCGATTCAGAACCATATGAATATTCGTTTTGTGTGCGTTTGAACCATTTAAAAGTATTTTGAGGTAGCCGGGACAAACCCCGACTCCCGTAAAATTTCAAAACGACTAGTATGTCATAATCCTGCTCCTTAAATGTTCGTTTATTTATGAGGCCAAAAGATAGTTAAGTTGTCAACTTAGTCCCCCTAATTTTTACAAAAAGAAGGAAGGTAAAAGACACTCATCATTTCACATTCAAAAAACTTAGGGTTTCCCCTCCCCCTCTCCTTTAGCCGTCGCCACCACCACCCACCATACACCACCACCATCAATTTTCTTGGGTTTTTGGAGGAAGTAATCAAAGACCACCTTTTCTTTTATCATTGTAAGTATTCTAATCAAACAAAATCACACATGCATTCATAAAAATCTTTTCAAAAATTTATGATTTTTATAAAGTGGGTTTTGATTTAATTAAAGGGTGTACATGTTTTTAATTAAGTGTTGTGATGATAAATAATCAACAAAAAAATATGGGGGCTGCTTTTTCCTTGGTATTTTGGTCACCAAACCCCACGGCCAAAAGGGGGTTTGGTCTGATCATTGATGTTTGATGATTTTTGTTGTGTGGTTATGTTTAAAAACATGTTTTGATCATTTTTAGTTGTTTTGATTAGATTGCATGTTGGTTTTATGAAATGGGTTTTGATGAAGATTGAACATACAGGTGATTTAGGGTATTTTGATTTGATTAGAATGTTTATTAGGTAATATTAGAAGTATATGAATGATTGAAATGGGTCGAAATGATGTTATGATATGGTTTTGTAAAGTCCATTTTAGGTCAGAAACTTTAGGGGTATTTTTCGTGGGTTTAAGTTTGAGCTAAGGTTGAGAAGATAGAATATTGTCGTAGAACTACTTTCTAGCTTCTTTTCCATATAAAATAGAGCTTTTAACTCCAAACGAGTCTAAAGTTACGCTAGTTTGAATTTTTGTGTACCGGGAGATGAGAATCGACAGGATACGAAATTATGTCCGATTTTTGTTCAAATCTCGGGGACCATATCTACAGTTCTAAAAATGGTTGAGAGTTTTTATTTGGCTCAAAACCTGGATAAATGATTCTATTTTCAAACTTAAGTGTTGGTTTTTCAAATGGTGTTGACTAAGTAAGTCAAAGTTGTGTCACATTATGAAAGTACAATTTTGTCCGAATTTTTTAGTTTATAAATGTGTCGAGCAGTGAGTCTTAGAAGTGAAAACTTTTTATGAAATTTAATATAGGCTTTATACAGGTTATAAATGATTTTTACAAATTTTCTCAAATTTTTTGGTGATGTCTAAGTAGGGGAAAACAACCCGTACATTTGGTATGTACCGGTAGAATTTTAAAATGAGTAATAGTTTTAAGAAAGTATAAACGTGGACGTGTCTAGTAAATATCACTTGTATGGAATTTTGGCACAGTTTATACAAACTTTGAGTGACTTTAATTATTTATATACAGTACTTGATGGTACTTGAAGTAGTTGATTCATTACGTGATTATTCGTTAGGTGTTGTATTTGATTTCCGGGGGCATCCACACCGTCGGTGATCGACTTCGTTTACGTCGTAGTTACTAATACTACCACTACCACTTAAGGTGAGTCTATAGCCTCGCTCTTTACTTATTTCAAATGTTTTTACCCGCGAGGGGGATACATGCTATTTAAATGAAAATGAACATAAGTCATGAATGATTGTTGGACCCGAATGTTGCCTTGAATTGTGTTGAGTACCTAGTTGTAAAAGTCCCTAAATTCAGAATTATTAACTATTGTCTTGCCCTTGTGTGGGTTAGAGATAGCCGCTTATACAATTGATAGTACTATGGGGTTGACGACCCTATCCAAGACGAGAGCTAGTACGTTGAGTACCCTCTGCGGACGGATAACTTGTGATAAGAAATAAGGTATAATTACAACTAATGCCTTTAGAAGGGGCCCTGGTTTCACTTAAATCATGCTGGTCTATGTACACGGGTGATTGAGTTAACGGATTAGTGTCACGAGCTTAAACACAATTATTAGCTATTGTTAAAGATAATATCCTTGAATAATAGATTGTGAGTACGACAATGCTATTGAATGGTCATGATTGGTTTTAATACTTATGTTCAACTTATGATTTGATAAACCTATAGATTCGCTCAACCGTTGTGTTGACGATTTTAAGCATGTGTTTTAGGTAATCAAGTTTGATAGCAGTGGAGCATGCATGGAGGGAGTTGGTGCTTTATTGGTCTAAAATTTTGGATTTCCTTCCTTTTTTAAGAAATTATTAAATTTCATGTCTTGGTAAAAATATGTTGTTGTGTCTGGTTGAGATCTTTGGGGACAAGTAATGCTACTATGATGTAAACATCATTTTTGGGAAGTAAATGTTTTAGACAATGATTATAAATAATCTTTTATGTTTATCTTAAACGTCTCTTTTGAGGTTGTTTTCTGTAATTGTGTGTGATGTGCTATAAAATGACGCCCAAAGTGGTATTCCACTGCGTGGTAAATTGAGGGTGTTAAAGATTAGTATCAGAGCCACAAGTTATAGAGAACTAGGTCGATTTTTGAAAAACCTAAACTATAACTTTTGGTGTGTCGTAAAAAGTTTTAAAGCACGCAACTACTCCGCATGGCTCTGGTAAGATTTCTTTTAGCATTAATTTATATTTTAGATGTATCCCTCAAAACTGATATGAGTTCCCTAGTATTTAGTAAGTATATACTATGATAATATATTGAGATATATTGTTGTGTACGTCGAGTACTTATCATCGTAATTTGCAAATTCTTGTAAGACTATTTTATATGTTGCATGTAATTGGCATATGGGCTACATTGCATTACATGGCATCACTGTGTTGTGATCCTATGTGTATGTAGGATTGAGTGTATTTATAGGTATGTATATACTATGGTATTTAAAGGCATTGCACGTGAAGCAATGGTTCTTGCGTGATTATCGTACATTTTATAATACGATTTTGTTCATAATTTGGCCTCACCGCCAATCATCGATCTTGATAATTAAGTTATTGTTCGAATAACCGAATGTGAACCTCGTTTGATACTCTAGACACGTAAATAATGCCTCGTAACATATTGTATATCGACTAGATTGATCCCGATTGTCGTTGTCGCACCGTGATGTGCCATTTTAGGACATCTTCTTTTTGGAACGTAAATTACTAACGTACTATTTTATTTCCCTTATTCTTATGGGTTTGATCTGGTTTTGATCTAGTGTGTGTAAACATGGGGAGAGAGAAATATTGGAGATATATTTAGTAAGTGATAAATATAAGCGATACGTGGGTGTTTATTCACCATAAATGAGACGCTCTCGGTTGGTTATTTACTAGTTTGCCCCTAAAGTTTGTAATATATACCATATCAATATACAATTTTAATAGATTTTTCCCAATCAATATTTAATTTTAACATATTAATAGGCAGGTGGTCGTTTATTCATCATAATTGAGACATTCTAGAAAGGTTATTACTAATATTTACCAAATCAATATACAACTTTATTATATTTTAGCAAATCAATATATAAATTTATCATATTTTATCAAATCAATATACCATTTTATCAGATTTCTTTAAAAAAATATTAAATATAAATGTATAATGCTTAAAAATCTACTTATTTCCATTAGAAGTTTACCAAATCATAAAGGTTAATTACTGCATTAAAGGAGAGGATAAGCAAGATAAATATTAGGTAAATAGAGTGGCATTTACAATGTACTTAGGCTAAGCTGAAATAAAATTACAACAGAAACAAACTTTATGTTTTGGGTAAACTTTACATAATAAAATTCTTCAAAAGTTTATACATAATTTCATTAAATTTCATCCATGGATTTCCTTCTTTATTCTTGCTTCAAACTTTCTCATGAGCCCAATATTAACTTTCACATTGAAACCACTTATAATCTTTTGTTTCTTTTGTTTCTTCTTCCAATGTTGGTCCGCCGCTTAGTAACTCATTTCTCCAAAGGTTACAAGGCAACAACAGAATCTTTGCTAAGTACTTTGCTCTGAGAGTGTTAATAGTTGATTTTTGATATTTATTTGCATCTGGCATTGTCATCAACCATATTTCTTTACCCACGTACATCTCCATATGCCTCATAGCAAATAGACCACAACCGACACCATTTTTTTTTGTCCTCCAAGTCATCTTCAAGACTCTTGGGACGACCTTCATGAATGCAGCATGTTTTGGATGATTTACACTTTCTAGGTAAGCAATGAATAATTTGATCTGTGAAAAAATACAAGATTGCTGTTAATGCTGTAAAATAATATGTAATGCAATAAAAAAAAATTTATTTGTTATATTTAAAAAAAAATTATAACAAAATTTTGAAGGTTATAAAAAACTAGTATTTATTAATACATATCTATTTATCCAAATGAGATTCATAAATCAAAAAATTACCATTGTCATGGCATAAGGACCATATCTATCATCAAGATCCTCAGAATCATCATCAAGGTTGTCCATGATTTCTATTTCAGCAGATATCATATTGAAGCATATTAAATAGTAATGGTTTACAACACCTATCATCTGAATGCAAGGAATCATAACCTGTAGATAATTCAATAAAATATTATTAACTAAAACATAGTAATGCTGTAAAAATTTAACTGTAATGCTGTAAATAATAGTATTAGTAATAGATGTTATTTATGACTTACCATACTAATGTTATTCAAATTTGTTTTCTTTGAATTCTGTAAAACAGACTCAAAGTTATCTTCAAAAACTTTTCTCAGGTGTTCTTCATCCATTTTTTGTTCAACCAGAGCGGGAGGCTGTATATAATCACAAAAAAAATAAAATATTTCAACCTATAGAAATTTAATTTATTAAGTATATATATAGACAAAAAACTCACTAGCATTCCTGTACTGCGGTACAGATTTGAGTTAAATGAGACGCTTGATTTGAATGTCTCCTCATACGCCAGAACAAGACTCCATAAGTCAAGAATAGTTGATGAAATTAGGATGTTTGGATAAAGACTCAAGAACCATATACATTCAATTATTATGCCCAATCCACTGAATATAAATTCCCTGCACATTATAAAAGGAATTCAGTTTTTTTTTACAAAATCACAAACAAAAAAAATATATCTATAATCAGTTACTTTATTAAAGGTTAATGCAGTAAAAACTAACCCTTCAGGACAACTGCCACTCAATACATATTCTGTAACCTTTATTTCATCTTCAGTAAATGGTATGGCTGGATGAATTTTTCTCTCGTGACATGCTGACAACTTTTGACTTGAGTCTATCCAATAAACCGCATCTTCTAATACTTCAGCGCCTCTTTTCATACTTTTGATAGGCCTTTTAAAATCACTTTCATTTGAGGGTTCTGGAACTGCAATACTAACCACTTTCTCTTTTCCTTTTTCTGAATTCTTATCTGTAACACTACTTTTGAACATTGGCGTCTTAGTGTCCGTGTTTTGGACTGCATTAACAAGTATTGAAGCCATTCCAGCAATTTCAAGAATTTCAGTTGCTTCAGCCACTTCATTAGCTTCAACAGATGTTTTTGGAGGCAATTTAGCAACTTCATGAGCTTCAACACTTTTTTCTATGGCACTTGTATTTCCTTCATCCATTTTTCTTGCCTCAAAATGTCCTTCATTGTTTCGTACTAGGCTTAATTTCATATTTCTTGATTTAGGACGAAAGGAAGGAGTGTCGAGATTTTGTAAAACTTCTGAGGTACAATTCCAAACATTATCGGTCATATTGTCAACCAAATCAAATGCATCCAACCCGGTTTGACCTACATCAAAATCAACAACTTTAGCACCGAAGATACCCAAATCATCTTCAACATCAATCTTTCTTCGTTTGTTGATTTGATATCCTTTTTCGTCTTCCTTCGTTTGTGATAAAGGTTCTATTGTGGGAAGTCTAGTGTTTAGATAACTCAACAAACTTTCATCACTATCTTCTGAAGGTTCTTCTACGACATAAGCTATCCGAGCATTTTTATCAGTTTCATTTGAAGATTGTGTTTCTAGAGGAGTTGTCTAAGTGAAATAAGTATAATAAAATGGTACAATGCCCATTTTTTGGCCTGCAATCAGATTTTGAGGCCCCTCTCCAGCATTTTTACAATCATGCTCATCTTTCTTTTCCTCATTTACATCGTCACCACCTTTTTTATTCTTTTTTTCATCATCGCCATTATCTGCATATTTTTACATTGTTAGAATTTTTAAATTGCAAACCTTACCAAATTAATGTAATAATGTTATAGCATTGTAGTTATATTATTACCAAAAAAAATTTTAGTAGAACATAGAAAAATATAATTTGAAGGTTATAGACATACCATCATGTTGATCCTCAACATTTCCTTTTTCTGCATCATCATGTTGATCATCAACATTTCCCTTTATTGCATCATTATCATCATCTAATGCATCATCATTGTCATCTTCTTCGTCATCATCTAATCCATCATCATTGTCAGTTTCATCATCAATATCATCATCCTCATCTCCATTCCCGTCTTCACTACCACCATTTTCATCATCCTCATCTCCATTCCCCTTTTCACTATCATCATTTTCATCTTCCACATCACCTTGCTTATGTTTATAATAAACTATGAAAACCTTATTTCTATGATTTACAAGTTTTTTTAACCTTTCGGACTCGGGATAGTATCTAAAAGCAAGATCCAATTTTCTATCAGAATCTTCCATCAGCTTAATTGCTTGCTGTAGATTAGCTTTTACAGTATCGTACATTCCCTATAATATAAAAAAGCATTTAAAGTTTAATGCATTAATATGTTTTTTTGCCAAATCACTTTAATAACTTTTAAAAAATAACAACATAATTATCATTTTCAAACAACCGAGTTCTCAATCCTCATTACAAAGAAGGAGTCTTCCCAATATGGGGAATCAAAAGGCTCCCACTAGGTTTTCGAGCTTGTTCCTAGTGAGCCACATGCATCAAATATTTTTAGATTGTGTGAGCCTTAAGACCGGAAAATTTACTGAATTTTAGTTAATTTTTTAACCAAATCATCTTACGTAACATATATTTCATTCAAAATTATTACCTTAAAAGTTTTAGATGAAAAATCTTTAGCTTCTTCAAGTTCTTCTTCTGAAAACTCTTCTTCATCTTCTACAACATCAACAAAATAAATTATTATATAATAACAAAATTTCAAGAATATTTTTATTTTATATTTTATGTATACCTGATAAATTCACTAATTTCTTTTTTTGGTATCTTTCTTCTTTGGCTCAATCCATTCTAAACCATCAACGATTTCTAAACGTCCAAAACCTCCTTTCTTAAGTTCAAGAGATTCTCTAGCTTTCATCAATTGATGATTCCATGCTTTGAACGCAGGGACTGTTTTTTCGACCTTTACGTTTTTACACACAGTTGAATTGCAATACACAAGCTGCACCAAAAAAAATTAGTAGTTAGCTGTTGAAAATTTATGTAAAATTTAATAAACTAAAAAGTAAATTTTTACAGCATTTTAAGTAAAAAATTTACAGCAGTTAAGACTAAAATTTACAACATTTAAGTTTAAATTAGTACTTACTGTGAGTAAAACCAATGGTCCACTGAAGGTGCTACTTGAATCAAAACTGGTGCATTCCCTCACCAAACATTCTAATACATATGAGCACCAATCCATTTTTGCAATCCTATCAGTGTTATTCCCAATAAATGGAATAAGCCTCTCATTTATCGTTCCATCTTTGTTACCTTCTCCGATTATTGAGAAGAACAGTGATAGGAAACCAACATCAAATACCCAATTGGCTTTTTCGTATTCAGACAAAAATGATTCCAATTTTGATACTCCGATTTTTTTATCATTACCGACAATATGCTTCACCTTTCTTCTCCATCTCTGAGTCGTAGGCTCTAATAGATTTTTTTTCTTTTAGAGTTTCAACAGGGATATCACCCATTGGTATCCCAAGCATATCATGCACAAGTTGTTTGGTAAACTTTATCTTCCTACCATCTCCCATTCCTAGAGTGTGTGTTTCTGAATCAAAATTGGTAGCTAAAAACAGACCTAAGGTTGATGGGATATAATATATGTTGAAGTTTTTAGGAAAATCACCAAATCCCATAGA
The DNA here is from genome assembly GCA_025667525.1 of Glebionis coronaria. NCBI lineage: Eukaryota > Viridiplantae > Streptophyta > Magnoliopsida > Asterales > Asteraceae > Glebionis > Glebionis coronaria. The sequence continues at coordinate 316,716,661 of CM046879.1, read as the reverse complement.
CGCTTGTCTTGTTGAGGGCTTAAGTTGTTTAGGACCTTTGGAGATTTCTTGGTGACATTCTGTATTTTATTGCTTCCTGATCAGCCTTTTTTGGCTTCTTTTGTTGAATTGCTTGTGGATAACAAACGATCATATTATCTTTTGTTTTTGCCTTCTTTTTTGACTGAAAATAGACATCAAAATCTTTTTTTACTGCAAGCCTTTTCCCCTTATCTTCCTTTTTTCTATCTTATATTTATCGAAAGTATTTTCTTCAAAATCCGAATCACTGTTTTCCATTGTTTTTTTTTTCTCATTGGTCTTTTTAACTGATGGAGATATACATGAAAAGATCACACACTCTATTCATTTACAGACAGTCTACATAAATCTTTCATTTGAACCTAACACATAAGCAAGAGCATTAGAATACAAATTTTAACACATCACTCTGATTTTCAAACGTATAAACTCACATTTAATCATACTTTAGACAACAACCAACCTAAATCATTCATATGAACCTAACTTGGATTCTATAGCATTAGAATACAAATTTTAGCACATTATAGTGTTTTTCAAGTATGAAATCTCACATTTAATCATACTTTAGACAACGGCTAACTAATATCATTCATATGAATATAACTTGGATATTAGAGCATTAGAGTACAAATTTTAAGACATCATAATGATTTTCAAGTATGAAATCTCACATTTAATCATACTTTAGACAACGACTAACTAAAATCATTCATATGAATCTAACTCGTATTTTAGAGCATTAGAGTTCAAATTTTAACACATTATAGTGTTTTTCAAGCATGATATCTCACATTTAATCAAACTTTAAACAACATCTAACAGGAAACATTCATAAGAACCTAACTTGGATTTTAGAACATTAGAATACAAATTTTAACACATCATACTGATTTTCAAGCATATAAACTTACATTTAATCAAATTTTGAACAACATTTAAACTAAATCATTCATATATACTTAACTCAGATTTTAGAGCATTATAGTCCAAATTTTAACACATTGCATTGTTTTTCAAGCATGAAAACTCCCATTTAATAATACTTTAGACAACAGCTAACCTAAATCATTCATATCAACATAACTTGGATTTTAGAGCATTAGAGTACGAATTTTAATACATCACTCTGATTTTCAAACATATAAACTCACATTAATGAAACTATAAAAAACAGTTAATATAAATCATTCATATCAACATAACTTGGATTTTAGAGCATTAGAGTGCAAATTTTAACACATCACAGTGATTTTCAAGAATGAAATCTCACATTTAATCATACTTTAGACTGCGGCTAACTAAAATCATTCATATGAATCTAACTAGCATTTTAGAGCATTAGAGTTCAAATTTTAACACATTGTAGTGTTTTTCAAGCATGATATATCACATTTAATCAAACTTTAAACAACAGCTAACAGAAAACATTCATATGAACCTAACTCGGATTTTAGAACATTAGAATACAAATTTTAACACATCGCATTGATTTTCAAGCATGAAAACTCCCATTTAATCATACTTTAGACAACAACTAACCTAAATCATTCATATCAACATAACTTGGATTTTAGAGCATTAGAGTACAAATTATAACACATCACTCTGATTTTCAAACATATAAACTCACATTTAATGAACTATAAAAAACAGTTAACATAAATCATTCATATCAACATAACTTGGATTTTAGAGCATTAGAGTGCAAATTTTAACACATCATAGTGATTTTCAAGTATGAAATCTCACATTTAATCATACTTTAGACAACGGCTAACTAAAATCATTCATATGAATCTAACTCGTATTTTAGAGCATTAGAGTTCAAATTTTAACACATTATAGTGTTTTTCAAGCATGATATATCACATTTAATCAAACTTTAAACAACATCTAACAGAAAATATTCATATGAACCTAACTCGGATTTTTGAACATTAGAATACAAATTTTAACACATCATTCTGATTTTCAAGCATATAAACTTACATTTAAACAAATTTTGAATAACATTTAACATAAATCATTCATATGAACCTAATTCTAATTCTAGAGAATTATAGTTAATTTTTAGCACATAGCAATGATTTTGAAGCATTAAAAGCCACTTTTAAACAAATTTAGTATAACATCTAACCTAAATCATTCATATGAATCTTAGTCTAATTCTAAAGCATTATAGTGCATTTTTAACACATAGCAGTGATTTTGAATCTTAAAAAGCCACTTTTAATCAAATTTTGAACAACATCTAACCTAAATCATTTATATGAACCTTAGACCAATTCTAGAGCATTACAATGCAATTTTTAACACTTAGCAATCATTTTGAATCATAAAAAGTAAATTTTAAACAAACTTTGATCAACATCTAACCTAATCATTCATATGAACTTAAGTCTAATTCTAGTGCATTATACTTCATTTTTAACAAATAGTATTTATTTTCAAGCATAAAAAGTATCTTTAAACAAACTTTGAACAATAATTTAAAAATTAACAAATCTATTACCAGACGGAGAAGGCGGAGATAGTCCAATAAAGGTACGAATCATCTCGATTGGCTGCTTAACTTTCTGATTCAAGATGATTTAGAGTGTGAAATGCGAGTTTTTTGATCGGATTCACTGTGAGAAGTGTGTGTTTTTTATCGGTTTCAGTGTGTTAACTGTGTGTTTATTGAGCGGTTTCAGTGCCTTAAGTGTGTGTTTATTGAGCGGTGTTTAACTGCGTGTATTTTGTGTACTATGTGTTTTGATCAGTTATGGGCGCGTTTAATATTTTTTTTCTTTCGAGAATTACCCCTAAAGTTTGATAGTTTACAAAAATACACCTTTTTTTTATCAAATTTACTAATTTTGATCCAAGGGCTGAGAATTCACCTCATTTGTTTTATTATAGGATTTGTTTTATAATAAGCCCACTCTAAATATATATATATATATATATATATATATATATATATATATATATATATATATATATATATATATATATATATATATATATATATATATATATATATATATATATATATATATATATATATATATATATATATATATATATATATATATATATATATATACTAGTGGCAAAACCCGCCCGATGGGCGGGTATGACTTGTGATTGTCGTTTACTTTTTTTGTTTGGCTAATTATTGTTGTTATAAACATTTGTGTTTTAAAATATTATTGTTATTTTCTTTTGTTTTGTAACTAACACTATAAGAGTCATGTCTTGTTTCATTTTTGTAGCCAAGACTTTTAAGTTGGCTTGATTGTAACAAAACCTTATCGATAAAATGGAACTTCATAATTTTATTTTTAGGCAATACATATAATATTAGAATAAACAAAAGTGATCCAATGATCATACAAAGCAATGTTAAATGGAAACAAAATAGTTTGACAATAATTTCACTTAAAACTGAAATACAAAAATTTGATTACGTGATTACGGCTTATCTGTAGTGATTACGGCTTATCTGTAGTGATATCAGGTTAAAACTTCTCAATTTTTGTTTCAGTATAATGTCTCGAGCAATCTTTTTTTGTTGCATGATTTATCACCATAGGACTCTACAATTAAACTCCTATTCGGCCCTGTTTTCCACTTTTCCTCAGGAGTTAAAGTTGTGTTGTTATTCCTTGCTAAATTAGGAAATTAGGAAATAAATAATAATTTATTCGATACTATTATCTTGCTAGCTACCTCTGCACTATATATCTTCTTTTAAACATATGATTTGCTCATCAAGCATTCCTAAAATTCCCATTTTCAGATATAAACGATACAAAATAACCCATTATGATTTTGCTACTATTGAATTCTAATTTACAACTTGGAGCATGAAAGGGATTGTTGTTGCACAAACCGTTGCTTTTGAAGTATCAGTCTAGGAAGACTTATAGTGTGACTCATTCGTAATAACATCTCTAGACGTCAAATATGAAAATTGTTCTGAGTCATAACATCATCTAAGAGTCATTGCTATATACTTCATTTGACCATTATTTGGGGTAGTATTTTACAATATTTTGAAACTTGATTTTTAGATTGATTCGGTCGAGTCACCGAATCATCGGGTTACCGGCTTAATCACGGTCGATCCGAGTCAACCTGATTTTCCAAAAAATAATATAAGTTTTTTTTATAACAGTTAACAAAAACTATATATATAATATAAAATCTTCCATATATTAAACATATAAACTGTTTATCAACATATAAAATATGTAAAAATAAAATTATGAGCAAATACGCATAATTTACATACTTTATTAACGAAACAATCAAAACTCGGTCGGGTCTCGAGAACAGGGTTCACACGAATCACCCCCAACCCGGTGTCTAACCGGGTTTCGAAAATATGAAATCGGGTTTAATATAAACCTTGCATCAAGTATCTTTGTGTCGTGAGAAGAAATAAAATCATTTGCATGATTCATAATAGTGACCCATTGCATATCTAACTATAAATTAAAGTAACAAATTATAGTGAGGTAAAAGTCAAAAATACATAATGTACTATTATTAATAAGCCATTATACATAACGAACTTTTTTATGTCCAATATACGTAATGAAACCTTTGACTGGATACATGTTTGACAAGGACTTGCAATGTCAGTCCATAAAACGATAGAAGCATTTACAAAGTTAGTCCATAAATAAAAATTTGCAAAGTTAGTCCAAAATCAAAAAAATTATTAAAAAAATTATAAAATTTGAAAAACTAAATTTTTTTTCAGAAATATAACTTTAAAAAAAAATGAAAATAATAACATTTTTTTTCAAGAAAAAACTATTACCTTTTTCAAAAATTATTAAAAAATAAAAAAAATTGGAAAAAAATATTTAGTTTTTCTAACTTTTTCAAAAAATTTGAAGAAAAAAACGAAAGAAGATTATAAAAATTTTAAATTTTTATATAATAAAAATTTTATTTCTTTCTTTGAATTTTAAAAAAAAGTAAGAGTTTTTTTTTTCTAAAAAAATAGTTTTTCAACTTACCATAAAAATATGTTTATTTTTTTTTCTGAAAAGAAAAAAAATGTTTTTCAAAATTTTTTATATTTTTTTATAATTTTTATGCATTTGGACTAACTTTGCAAATTTTTTCAATGAACTAATTTGGCAACTGATTGTCATCGTTAAATGGATTGACATTCAATTCTTATAACCGGTCAATTGTAAAATATCAAGTCAAAGGTTAACTCAACGGTTTTTGGTTAAATATCTGACGTGGCAAATAGGTATATTGGATATAAAAAAATCGGTTTTTTGTTAAATATCTGACGTGGAAAATAACTATATTGGACATGAAAAATTCGTTATTTATAATGGCTGAATTATAATAATACATTGTTACTTTTGATGTGAAGTAGTAATATGCTGCTACAAAAAGGGTAATGTGACACAAGGAAGAAATCCGAGTAAACAATGTTCTTTGTAGAGTTAGGTAGGTGACCCTACTGCTACTTGATAAGTATCTTAAGACCATTAGCTGATGTAGATCTCGACAAAGCCAAATATAATTGGTCGTGACCAAGAATCAGTTAAGGGGTAAATTTCGATCTTGTTTATCGACTGCCCTTGGCTCTTATTAACTGTCATAGTATAGCAAAGCCTAACTTGGAATTGCGTTCTTTTATAACAAAAGGTAATTCTTTATCATTGTGGGTCAAAAGAATCCAATGTGTATAGACTTTGCGGCAATGGATCATCCAACACAAATCTGTTGTACTATCAGCATCTGGGTCACTTTGGCAATGGATCATCCAACGCAAATCTGTTGTACTATCAGCATCTTGGTCACTTTTTGGGAATTTTCATCATAGTTCAATGCTACTTTCACTTCTTTGTTTTAAGTGTGCAATAAACTCACCCCAACAATACCCGATCTTGACTCGTCTTCATAATCCGTTTCAGCAACTAAAGTCTGACGCAATCGAAGACCAAGGGGGTGTTTGGATGTGCGGTTAGAAGGAGATTATTTTCAAATCTCAGTTCTAAAATGGAGATTAGGTAAATAAAAGTGTTTGGGTAATAAATGGAGATAAATGCTTATTTGCGTTTAGAAGCTCTAAAATGGAGTTTTGAAAAAGTTAGTGGGAAGCTACTTATTTCATTTTCAAAATGGAGTTTTGGAAAAGTAAGCTTTCAAAATGGAGTTTATTATCAAATAATCAAATTTGCCAAACACTCAACAACATGAGTTAAATCCATCGAGAATTGTATGAGACACTTTAGTGGACCCCAACCCTTTTTGTGTGCCATGTTTTTCTGTATAGACCCAGCTTCACAACCTACAAACATTCTAAAGGGTGTACCTTTTTATTTTTGTAGAGATAAAGATTCAATCCACATTGGCGTTACGTTGAATTTTACTTCAGGATTAACATGAAGCAGTTTCTTTTTTCTTGGGTACTGGGTTAAATAATTTCTGCTCTGCACAAGTGAGCACGTCGTGGGGCGCAACGTCTTCTCTACCCATACCCATTCAAGATAGCAAAAGTAATGTGTGATGATGGTGTACATATCATTAACATCACCTTGTCCACATGTACGTTCACCATAGAGGATGTTCATGGTGGAACTGAATCTAGGATTTCTTAAAGACAGAGTGTCGTTTTTGGTTGGTTTGTAGGATCAGACCATACAATCATGCACTATATCTATTATGTTCCTCTCCATGATATTTGCCACAATTATTGTTAAGCATTGTAGCTTTTATATTCATTGTACAGAGTCAAAGAGCTTGGGAGCTTTTGTCTTCCTCTTGTCACAATCAGTGACGTTATTAATCCAACCTGGGCTTTGAAGAAGGGTAAAAGGAAAAGAATTATGTCTCGTAAAGTTAGGTCCAACGGCAGCATAATTGGTTGTGTACCATCAGAATGACACAAAAGTACCAAACCAAAAGAAAAAGAAAGCTCCATCTTTTGAGCGTACTCCTACCAAGGAAAATAAAGATGGGGCCGGTTCTCTATTATCCATATGGGGTGTTTGTATTGCCTGCTAAAACTGATTCTTTGAGTTGCAATAACGAAATTATAATATTCTGATAAACAATTTATGGGTTGTAGTCACTTTTTAAAATAAGTTATCATACCAGCTCCAACAAAAAAAGTGTCCTTGTTTCATACTTTTTAACCTATTTTGAAAGACATTTATACGCATTTGAAAAAAAAGTGTCCTTTTTTACGATGTCGTTTTTTGGTTATTCCATCTTTTACATCCTTGAATTATCAGATTTGTCAAACACTCAAACTTCTGAGTATCCGATTATTATTCATACAGTAGAAGAACCACATTCAAACACTATCTGTGTTACAGTACAAAGCTGAGTATTTGTTTCTAAAAGAAGAAACTTATGACCTAGCCAAAACATTTACCTAAAAACCCATATGTTTGAATCACCTCCAGCCAACATATGTTTTATTATTATGTTTCAATCAACTTCTTCTAATATGAAAAGCATTTTTTCATTATCCCATAACTTCATAAACTCCTGTAAGATGATTAAGATACGATTAGCTGATATAATGAAAAGATATTACCTGATATGCCAAAACAATGTTGAGGAAGGACAAAGCCAAATGGTTTTATATTTACGGGAAACATATGGCAATGTATTTAGTTGAAGAAATATGTGTGAATAGGGACATTAAATCAAGAAAAACTGCTAATATAGGATCTGTATGTGATTCGCTTAGTGAAACTGCTTATATATAGGGGCTGTTTGGGATTCGTAGCTGCTTATTAATACTGCCTATATATAATTAGCAGCACGTCTTAAAAATAGTAAGCAAAAGCAGCATATATGTATTGACTTATTTAACTTGTCACCAAAGTAGTTGCTAAGTTTAAATTATATTCAGTTTTAAGTGTGTTGTTTATAAATCTAAGAGAAATTACAACCTCATGAAACCACGTTGTGAGAATGCACCCAAGCACCAGGAACTATATTGCATCTTGAGAAGTGTATCATGCCAATTCTACTGCCATGTTGGTCTCCTTTGAGTATAACGTCATTGCGTTGACCTACAATTAGACGATAGACCAAAGACACGTAAAAGTAGATTTGATAGAGTAGTTTTAATAAGCAATCCCAAACCACTCCGATGAAATATATTTCTATACATGTCCAGTACACCAACTCTAATCTTATATAACTATTCAACTGCATATGTAGTCTTTCTGTTGCGCAATATCAATGTCTCTTTTATTTCACATATTTTTGTGGGTTGGTTGGATAGCATGATAGAGTAAGGACACAAAGATGATCCATAAAAAACAATGGACTGAACTAATATGAAGAATTGTTAACCAATAACATTAAAAGTCATCCACATATCTGATATAATGGCGTGACAGAATATTGATACTTTATCGTTTATGAAGAATTATTCCTATCATAATCCCTCTTAAATAAGAATTAACAAATTAGAAATTTAATGGTGTGCTATAATATAAGGCAAACTCATTAAAGTGATATGCATTAAGTAAGACAAACTCATGAAAGTGCTATCATATATATGAGTTATTAGTAGTACCTTAAGTGTAGCTTAATACTTTAATGGACCATCATGCTTTGATGGATCATAAAACAGGTTGTAGTGCACGTGAAAACTTCCCTTCGAAGCACGCATATCAGCCATACACATCCACAAGCATTCAGACGACTCAGAAACACCAGCCTTATCTCTTTGAGTATGACTGAATTTTATTTAATTACTCTTTGTCATAGAAGATTAATGTGTGCTAATTATGACATTAAATATTATAATTATGGCATACATACAATATCATGACATCTGGCATCGTGTAACTAATCGAAACCAAACGAAGAATTGACGGACTGTGCACAGAGATATAAAAATATAAATGATGCTCTCTATTTGCAGCTACCTAACAAAAATAATGCAATAAATACTCTAAATAATTTCTTTCCAATTTTATTATTTGTCATGTAAGATTTGCAGCTACATGATCTCAAGTGCAAATACGCAGAGAAAATTAGGACTGACCTGAGGCTTTAGCTCCTTGGTCATCAGATTATTGCAAAGACCAATGGTTTTAGCACGGGATTTTCTAGAGTTGCCACACCAAGAGTCGCACAACAACCATTCTTTCATTTCCAAAAGATTGGTAAAGTATGTTGCATAGTTCGGAAGATCCTGAAAGTCCAAGATAATTAATTGGTTCAGTTTCATTTTTGGTACAGTGTTTGGTCTTGCTGAGTTCAATCCAGAGGGTGTTTGGCATTGCGTTAAAAAGTGAATTTGAGTACAGGGAATGATATGTGAACATGATTAATTGTGATGTTAGTAAATGAATGTTTCAGAATTAGATGTTAGTAATATGACGAAATCACCAACGTTGAATTGCCAAAGGGATTTAATTAGATAGTAGAAAAATGAAAGTTTAAAAAAAAATTCAAAGCTCAAGTAAAAAAATATCTGATCATTACATGTCACCAACTTATGTACATATACAACAGTAGCTTAAAATTGTTCGGAAAAAGCAACTACCTCATAAAAGGTTTTCGTCAAATAACAATAAGAGAATATAGAGTTTTATAGGGATCATTTGAATTTTTTATTATAAGTGTTTATCTGCTTACTTTTTAAGTAAATAAGCAGCTTTGAGCGTTTAAGTATAACGTCTTGTGGTATACTATCGTATTAAACAGACAAGCAGTTTGATATAAACAATCCCAAACATGGCCTGAAAACGTAAGATTAAAGAAAGGCGATAATTATACCTATTTTCTTGCAAGGTCGATTGGGTATTTGGGTCTTGGTAGCTGAGATAGCTCATTGTGGCCAATATTTAAGACCGCAAGCCACTTGGCGAACCTTGCACAACCTATGTAGACACATCGCCGAGAAAGACCATCAAGACCATGGGTTATGGTCTCGTCGTTGGTTCGAGCAAGCTCGATGGTACCCTTGTCAACCTTAATACAGGAAAGGATTCCAACCTCCTTCATGACATCAACAAATAGCTTACCTGCAACACTTTTGAAATTAATTACCAGATGCAAAATATAGTAAAACAACATATAAGAATAAAAAAGATCAAAATTGATAGATCTATAAACCAAAGTTTTTTGCACAAGCCACCCTATAAACCAAAGTTTTGTGCAAGTTGCAGCATGCTTTAGCTCACTGATTCTAGATACCTGACAATGAAGGGTCAATATAATTAAGTTTGGATTATCAGTAGCTGTTGTTTATCCCACTTTATATTAATGTGTACCTTTTTTTGGCGTATGCTTGATTTTTATCACATCCTAAATAAGGAACGTACAGATGCTCATAGATAAGTACTTATTTAGCATAATAATCTTTACCACCAACCGCCCGTTTTTCATCTACTTTCATATTTACCCGTTTGACCCGTTACAAATAATACATAACCAGAATGTATTTAAATATATCGAATAAGTCATACCTTAAGAATGGGAAGTATACATATCTGTTAGGATTTCAACTTAGTGATACACTCGAGCACCATTCTGGCTCAGACATGCTTGAGATGCATATGTCGCTGGAACATTGAGCAACGCCAAAGGAACATGTTCGGATACATTACTGACATGCCTGATGTATGAGAGCCCGTAAGACAACAATCATTTCAAAATTTAGTTAATAGACACATGGTGTTGGATCCTATAAAATGGTCAAATTTCCTAGGAAGTTATTTGAGCTAAATTGTGTCATGGAAGCCTGTTTTTAATGAAAAAACAATTGCATCCAGTTTCTTACGCTTGGTACCTTTCATCAAAGCTTTCAATTAGTTCAGAAACATTATTATTCCCTCGGCGAAGAACAATAACAACTTGAGAGGTGTTTGAACCTGCAGTGTCTACTTCTAAGCCTTACTTCCAAGGACTAACCTACCGCCTATATATTTAACTATATTTTGATCAAAGTCACATATCTTTATCGTACAAAACATTAGTTTAATTATGAGTATACGAATTATGGATTTAGAGAAACTTTAGGTAAGCAACTGATAATGTTATTACCTTAACACAGTGACTAATGAAGAGTTTGAAGGGGTACCCCCTTATAGTCCTCATCTATAACATGTATCACGTCACAAATAATATATAAAAATCCTATTTTTCCTACTTTGAAAATTCTGGCAGTGTTCAGTGCAAGTTTAGGATTCAAAGTCCGTTGACCGTTGTCAGTTGTAGCGACAGGCGTGTGGGTCTGCGTTGGTGTTCCTTGTAGAGCTTGAGAAGCTAATAAGTGCGATTTAATTTCCAGACCAGTTCCTAATAGTGTATTTTAAAGAAAATTAAGAATACGTTATTAAGAATAAACGCACTACAGGCCGCATGAAATATTGCAAACCTTTTGTTTCGTTCACTGTTGGGGAATTCGAAGCTCACTCATGAAACCCGGCACAACTGCGCACATTGCCCGACTAAAGTGTTGTGCGAGGTGTGACATCATTTCCATCCCTTTTACGCGATGTGAAACTTGACACAGTAGATCCTGCAACATTCAACGCTGTGGCAAGCATATAAAATACGCATTAAAAACAAAGGAATCCAATTCATTAGTCTTTTTGAAACAGCTAAAGAAAACTGATAATACTCGTTATCAGAAGGCCGCCATTCCTTGATTAGCTGGATGGTTGCAACTGATGACAGCAGAAGTATCATAATTCACCAAATAAGGCATCAAAAGCTTGTTTTGCATAAACTAATTAAAGGTGCCATGCCTATACGTTACTAATCATGGAAAAAATATATATCCTTGTTTCATTTTTCACTTAGAGCCTACTTGTTTCATCATCAAAAAGAATTCTGCACCCTCTATATTATCTTCTACCATTAATTAGATTTTTTATTTACTGAATTAAAAAAAAACAACCATTTAAAAATTAATCATAGAAACCTATCATTAACAAAATCAAACAATCAATATAATCAATAAAAAATTGGTACTATTTTATAACTTGGTGAATAAATATGAAGACATTATAAATCAGGAAACGATGATAGACGCAATCAATTATGTAAATTCTGACTAACCTGATTTGGTGAATAATTATGAAAACACGCATCATGAATTGATTGATTAGTGATATTGATTGAGAAGAAAAGGCAGATTTTTACGGAAGGTTTTTTGAAGACCTAACTTAATATGACTATCACCAATCTTAAAAATATCAAGCATCTAAAAAAAACCGCAGAAACTTAAACTCATGTACCACATAAATCTCGATAACAGTATGGTGAGCATTAGAATAGTTTTACTCCATAGCAAGCGCAGGATGGCCACTGCCTTAAGATCAGCACATCGTCGTCAACTACATCTTGAAGGTAGTGTGTTCTAGATTGATGTCATCAAGTTTAGGTGATAGATCGATGACAAAAGATTAGGGTTTTGGATTTTTTTTTGAAGCGTATTAGTGATTTGGGGTGTTTTAGGTTTGTTTGGGCTATGAGACGGGTAAGAAATACGGAGCCCAGTAAAAGTGCTGATGTGGATTAATATAATGCTTACGTGGCATATCCCTCCTCTTATATATAATGTAAAGATATATATATATATACTAGCCTTTAGACCCGTCTGGTGGACGGGCTAGCTTTAAATATATTTTTTTAATGAAAACTGAATTTATGTGTGTTTGTATTAGAAGTTTAGTATATGTAGTGTTAGTTATGGCATTTATATTTTAATAATGTAGCATAGAATAGACAAAAATAACGTATTTAAGATATTTTATTTGTTAAAGAATATTATGAATTAATTAAATTTGCATACGTTAACGTTATGAATAAGTTTGATACATTAAATTTTTTTAGAATTTTAATAATATTGTATAAATATTTTATGTATTTTTGAATTTTATGAGGTAATAAATTTTGTATATGTTAATGTTATGAATTACGTTTTTACATTAATTTTTTTTTGAAATTAATATTATTGTTGTGCTTTTTATAGAATTTTGCATTTAAGGCATTGTTTCACCATCCTTCATTATATTTTTATAGAATTTTGTAGTTAAGGCATCATTTATAATTCCTATATATATTTTGATAGAATTTTGTATTTAAGGCATCATTTGTAATTCCTATTTTATTTTTGTAGTATTTTATGGAATCATTTTTATGATTTGTATTTAAGGCATTGTTTCACCATATTTCCTTATATATTTTTATAGAATTTTTTATTTAAGGCATCATTTGTAATTCTTATATATATTTATATAGAATATTGTATTTAAGGCATCATTTGTAATTCCTATTTTATTTTTGAAGCATCTTATGGAATCATTTTTATAGAATTTTGTATTTAAGGCATTGTTTCACCATCCTTCCATATATATTTTTATAGAATTTTATATTCAAGGCATCATTTGTAATTCCTATATATATGTTTATAGAATTTTGTATTTAAGGCATCATTTGTAATTCCTATTTTATTTTATAAGCATTTTATGGAAACACTTTAATGAATTACATGTGTCATTTTTATAGAATTTTGTATTTAAGGAAATGTTTCACCATCCTTCCTATATAAGGGTTTTTGATTTGATTTGATTTGATTTGATTTGATTTTAATTTGATTTTGATTTGATATATATATATATATATATATATATATATATATATATATATATATATATATATATATATATATATATATATATATATATATATATATATATATATATATATATATATATATATATATATATATATCTATATATATATATATATATATATATATATATATATATATATATATATATATATATATATATATATATATATATATATATATAATTTACCCTACCGAGTTTAATATTCTATGATTTTGATTTACTATTGTAATTCTTAATCATCCGGTTAGGATTGATCTAAACCAGTCCATTATGTATATATATATATATATATATATATATATATATATATATATATATATATATATATATATATATATATATATATATATATATATATATATATATATATATATATATATATATATATATATATATATATATATATATATATATATATATATATATATATATATATATATATATATATATATATATAATTAAATTTATGTGTGTTTGTATTAGAAGTTTATTATATATAGTGTTAGTTATGGCATTGATATTTTAATAATGTAGCATAGAATAGACAAAAATAACGTAGTTTAATATATTTTATTAATTTAAGAATATTATGAGTTAATTGAATTTGCATACGTTAACGGTATGAATAAGTTTGTTACATAAATTTTTTTTAGAATTTTAATAATATTGTATAAATATTTTATGTATTTTTGAATTTTATGAGGTAATAAGTATTGTATATGTTAATGTCATGAATAACGTTTTTACATTAATTTTTTTGAAATTAATATTATGGTTGTGCATTTTTATATAATTTTGTATTTAAGGCATTGTTTCACCATCCTTCCTTATATATTTTTTATAGAATTTTGTATTTAAGGCATAATTTGTAATTCATATATATATTTTATAGAATTTTGTATTTAAGGCATCATTTGTAATTTCTATTTTATTTTTGAAGCATTTTTATAGAATTTTGTATTTAAGGCATTGTTTCACCATCCTTCCTTAAATATTTTTATATAATTTTATATTTAATACATCATTTGTAATTCCTATATATATTTTTATAGAATTTTGTATTTAAGGCATTATTTGTAATTCCTATTTTATTTTTGAAGCATTTTATGGAATCATTTTTATAAAAGTTTGTTTTTAAGGCATTATTTCACCATCATTCCTTATATATTTTTATAGAATTTTGTATTTAAGGCATCATTTGTAATTCCTATATATATTTTTAATAGAATTTTGTATTTAAGGCATCATTTTTAATTCCTATTTTATTTTTGAAGCATTTTATGGAATCATTTTTATAGAATTTTGTATTAAAGGCATTGTTTCACCATCTTTCCTTATATATTTTTATAGAATTTTGTATTTAAGGCATCATTTGTAATTCCTATTCTATTTTTGAAGCATTTTATGGAATCATTTTTATAGAATTTTATATTTAAGGCATTGATTCACCATCATTCCTTATGTATTTTTATAGAATTTTGTATTTAAGGCATCATTTGTAATTCTTATATATAGTTTTATTAAATTTTGTATTTAAAGCATCATTTGTAGTTCCTATTTTATTTTTGAAGCATTTTATGGAATTATTTTTATATAATTTTGTATTTAAGGCATTGTTTCACCATCATTCCTTATGTATTTTTATAGAATTTTGTATTTAAGGCATCTTTTGTAATTCCTATTTTATTTTTGAAGCATTTTATGGAATCATTTTTATAAAATTTATATTTAAGGCATTGTTTCACCATCCTTCCTTATATATTTTTATAAAATTTTGTATTTAAGGCATCATTTGTATTCCTATAGATATTTTTATAGAATTTGTATTTAAGGCATCATTTATAATTCCTATTTTATTTTTGAAGCATTTTATGGAATCATTTTTATACAATTTTGTATTTAAGGCATTGTTTCACCATCTTTCCTTATATATTTTTATAAAATTTTGTATTTAAGGCGTCATTTGTAATTTCTATATATATTTATATAGAATTTTGTATTTAAGGCATCATGTGTAATTCCTATTTTATTTTTGAAGCATTTTATGGAATCATTTTTATAGAATTTTGTATTTAAAGCAATGTTTCACCATCCTTCCTTATATATTTTATAGAATTTTGTATTTAAGGCATCATTTGTAATTCCTATTTTCTTTTTGAAGTATTTATGGAAACCCTTTAATGAATTACAAGTGTCATTTTTATAGAATTTTGTATTTAAGGAATTGTTTCACCATCCTTCCTATATAAGGGTTTTTGATTTGATATATATATATATATATATATATATATATATATATATATATATATATATATATATATATATATATATATATATATATATATATATATATATATATATATATATATATATATATATATATATATATATATATATATATATATATATATATATATATATATATATATATATATATATATATATATATATATATATATATATATATATATATATATATATATATATATATATATATAGAAAATAACAAAACTTTCCAAGGATAGAAAAGGTCTTCAAATCAACGATCGACAAACCACCACGAAAGAATCGTACACAATCTCCCCGGCAGCGGCGCCAAAATTTTGATGTGTGGGAAACGTGTCGGTGTATTTTAATGTAATACGTTATAGAGCAAGTAGCAGAAATTACCTTTAGGAAAAAGTAATAATCTAAAACTCGCTAAAGACGGATTAATTAAACACGAGTGTGATCCCGGTTCGTTGTACACGAAGAAATTGTGAATTTGAGACTTTTCAGTTTGGTTTTGACAATCGATTTGAATGGTTTCGGTTTTTTAACTAAAAATCCTACGTTTTAACTAAAGTGCATGTATCGTTAAATTTACAAAATCACTATTCGTTCTTATTTAAAATTCTATGATATGAAAAATTTTAATGACAAAGCTAAAAACACAAGACACGCGAATCGAGACAATTCTAAAATACCTTTATTTATTTGTTTTTCTTTTTTCTTATTTTTTTATATTATTTTCTTTTATATTTTGTAATAATATATTAATGGAAACTAGAAAAATAACTTTTCAACTTATATTAAAAGTTTATAAATAAAAAAAACTCAAAAGTAAATTCACTATAAGTTATATTAAAGACAAGATACTAACAAAAATCTCAAATAGATGACTAGTTAAAGTATGATGAGTGAACAGTGAGATCACGTGTTCAATTCTGGGCTTGGACATCTTTATTTATTTATTTATTTATTTATTTTTATTATATATTACTATACTAATACGAATTTAAATAGTGAGCAAGATAATCAAACAAAATAACTTGCAGTTCCAAATAACAATCCTACACAACAAACTGACAGCAAGTAAAATCAAATGCATTAAAATTTCAAAGAAATAAACAGTAGCATATCAAGTGACTACAGTGTTTAAGAAGGAAAAAGCACAAATCAATTAATTCAAAGACTAATTAACATAAAACATCAGCTGTAAACAAATGATAAAAAGTTTAGCAACTTAATTAAGCTACAACAAATGAATAAGCAATTATCAGATATCCCTCTACAGCAACACCGAAAACAAACAACCCCGTTTATAAGAACAAACAAGAGCAGTGACATCGAAAAATGAAAAGAGTAGCAGCTACGTAATCGCAGAAAGGAAAGAAAAACTCAGCAGCAAGGAGACAATAAGAACTTATGCAGCACTTATAACAACAACTAAAATAAGTTTTACAAACGGATTCAGAGAAAACAAATTCGATAGCAAGAACCAAAACATATAACATCCTTATTTCTAAAAAACCAATGGTACAAGTAGTAATTTAAACCAAATCACCCAGCTCAGGAAGTAAACTCAGCTTAGAAGTTAAACATGCAGAACTCATGCAACGAAAACATCAAGTAAATGCATAAAACACAAATATACCAACATACAGTTCCATAATAAAGCACGAATAGTGGCAGTGGCTAGAGAGTAATCACAACGATTATGCAAAAACTTACTCAAACATCAATAAAGTACCAATTAAAATAGTTAAAATGACAAACTAAACAACAAATCTAGTTCCTACAATATCGGCAATCCTATCAAAAGCAATAAATCTAATACTTCTAAACATACAGATAACCACATTTAGCAATAGATGAACCATGAACAGAATTAACATATTTAATAGTACCAACAGTCCACGTTTACTATCAGCTATAACAGCAACTACAAAACTAGAAGTCTTAGATTCCACAACTCAAAAGCATGATTTATACTAGTGTCACAGAAGCAATTTCATTCTCATAACACAGATCATTAACTGAAAACATCAAGATAACAGATTCATTCATTATCACTAAGCATATTTTGTAGACTAGCAGATCAAGCAACCATTACACTTGAACAAGAAAAACATACATCATAACCATATATCAGTTAAGCAATACAAACAAATTCCAAAAATCAACAAACTCAACTTATAGCATCAAGATTAAACTACAATAGCCATGATAACTCAACTTAAAAGCTTAATCAGATAAAACTAAATAGTGATCGAACCAATATATTCAACAAATAACTCAATCTAACAATCTAATATTGGTAATAAACAGTTACAATTACTCTAATAACAACTTAGATCAGTTCCAAAACAGTTTAAATCCAAAACTCACAGCAAATTCAAAGATTCACTCAACAATATACGCAGCAATAATCAAAATCAATTAAAAGCATTCTCAATCTATTTAAAATAAAGAGCTGAATTAAAAGTTAAAAACAATGGAATCTGGATTCTCTCATCAGAACAGAGAGAAAGATATTGCTCTTTAGAGCTTTTTCTTTGCGTCCGTAGCTGACGAGCCACGGACTACACCTCCTTATATCTTATCAACCTATTCTAACCTATTGTCGACCATCGACACTGAACACCAACGCCATATTATCATCATAAAACACGATTATCAGCAGCTTTACACCTGTTTTTCACTTAATCAGTGGGATTAAGCTTTATCCCTTATTCAATCTCAATCATTCGCATAAGCTATAGTGTGAGCATATATGAACAATCCATAATCATAATAAGTTTAAAGATTTAGATGGCAAACAATTATTTCAACAATATTATTAATTAAAATAAGAAATAAATTGCAAGAATAAAGAGTTATCACTGAAATCGAAATTTTATTAAAACAAAACAGAGATTACAATATTTTTAAAAAGGAAATAACAATATCTAACTAAAAACTGACATTATAACAATAAGATAGAAAAAAATGGATGAAAATTACAGGGAAATGGGGGGTATTTATAGCTGAACACGAGGGTGGGGGTGAGGAGATTGTTGGTGAGAACCTTCAATCAGATCCCTTAGATCATCTTTTCATTATCCTCTCTATAGTTTGTTGCAATCCAACGGTGGATAATCGTCCTCCATCACGCGGATCACCAACGTGGCATAATTTGTGCTTCTTTGAGTCTGACTTGGCAGGTAATCGGCCAATGTGAGGCTTGCTGTGACGATTCAAGATGCCACGATGGAGCATAGTATTAAGTATCTTCGTGTTATACACGCTCCATTCCTTCCTATTTTCTCTGATTTAACACGCGTGGCTTTCAATCGCTGGATTAATTTTGATCCCCTAAAATTAGGGTTCTTGGCTGCTAATATTGTTCTTCCCTCTTTCTTTCTCTCATTTTTATTTTCTTTCCTTTATTGGCTCTTTTGACCGAAACTCCTTTTACCAAAGTTATTAATAAACTTTCTCCGTCTAATTTCTTTTGGGCTTGTATTGGGGCTTTTGACTTGGGCTTTTTATTATTTATCCAAAATGAGTTTCAAACCTCCATAAATGGGCTTTCGGGCCAATTTAGCTCAAGTAGGCCCTACTAAACCTCAAACTTTTGATAAATCCGTGAATAAAACGATCTCGACTTTTGGCTTTTGATAAATTCTTCAATCCCGTGTCGGTTTTGCCGATTCTTGTGATCTTGCTACCTACACACATGAAAAGAGCAAAACAAGCATATACAATACTATATTCATGTGTTTTATTTATTTTTAAACCGTTTTATTAAATAAATGATATGAGTATTTTCACTCATATCATTCTGTAAATGTGAGTTTTGGTTGAAATCAGTGCAATTTTTGGGGCACGTGATTGACAATGAAGGTGTTCGTGTAGATCCTGCTAAGATTGAGGCTATCAAAGATTGGTCGGTACCAACAACGCCGACTGAAATTCGTCAATTTCTTGGTCTAGATGGGTATTATCGAAGGTTTATCGAAAAGTTTTCACTGATTGGTAAACCATTAACCAAGCTTACTGACAAGAATGGGCGTGTGAGTGGGGATAAAAAAAAGAAGATGCTTTTCAACCACTAAAGGATAAGTTATGTTATGCGTTGATTTTGTCATTGCCAGAAGGATTTGAATATTTTGTAGTGTATTGTGACGCGTCTCACAAGGCTTATGGAGTTGTGTTGATGCAGAGAGAAAGTTATAGCTTATGCATCAAGGCAATTGTGAAAGCATGAGGAGAACTATACTACTCATGATTTGGAACTTGGAGTTGTGGTTTTTGCTTTGAATCTGTGGAGACACTACTTGTATTGAACCAAGTGTGTGGTGTTCACTGACCATAAGAGTCTGCAACATATTTTGGATCAAAAGGAACTGAATATGAGGCAAAGGAGATGGGTAGAATTGCTGAGTGATTATCACTGCGAGATTCGTTACCATCCTGGTAAGGCGAATGTGGTAGTTGATGCACTTAGTAGAAAGGAAAGGAAGAAGCCTCTAAGAGTTAGAGCTTTGATAATGACGGAAAGTGTTGATCTGAAGAAAATGATATTGAAA
The DNA here is from genome assembly GCA_025667525.1 of Glebionis coronaria. Classification (NCBI taxonomy): domain Eukaryota; kingdom Viridiplantae; phylum Streptophyta; class Magnoliopsida; order Asterales; family Asteraceae; genus Glebionis; species Glebionis coronaria. The sequence goes on along the minus strand of CM046879.1, from coordinate 316,696,164 downwards.
GCTCAAGCCAATGGTTCAAAGAAGGAGAATGTTAAGAAGGAGAATCTGGGTAGAATGTTGAAACCTTTGTTTGTAGTAAGGCCGAATGGAATGAGATATTTTGAGAATAAGATTTGGTTACCATTGTGTCCACCTGAGGAAGGTGTGTTAGGAGTGCGAGATTTGGTGATGAATGAATCTCACAAGTCAAAGTATTCGATACATATTTTACCGGGGTTTTCCCCTTTACCCAAAAAAAAAGTATTCGATACATCCTGGATCATACAAGAAGTATCAAGACATGAAGAAAGTGTATTGGTGGCCTAACATGAAGGCGGATATTGCTCGGTATGTTAGTAAGTGTTTGACTTGTGCGAAGGTGAAGGCTGAACATAAGAAACCGTCTAGGTTATTGGTGCAACCTGAAATTCCTGAGTGGAAGTGGGAGAAAATTACTATGGATTTTGTGACGGGCTTGCTGAGAACTTCTAGTGGCTGTGATATGATATGGGTGATTACTGATAGATTGACCAAGTCTTCTTACTTTTTACCAATCAAGAAGACGGATAGTGATTGTGGTAAAGTACGACCTTTTAGGAAAAAGGCGTAAAAGAGGAAAGTATTAAACAAATGATTTAAGAAAATCACGTGTTAATGACCCAATTAAGTTTGTTTCCCAAGGAGGTATATGTGTGTGACTAAGATGTAAATGATTTGAGATTAATATGAGAAAGTAGGGATGAGAAATTAGAATGACGGATACGTGAAAATTATTACTACGACAACGAAATTAAAAACCGTAAAAAGTGCTATAAAAATTAATTCTAAAAATTCCCAAAAAATTACCAAAAATCAAATTAAATAAACTAAGAGTTTACTAATGATCAAAACTTTTTCAAACCTTTTAATTAATTAAATATTAATTTTTAAATGCTAATTAAAGCCCTAAAAATCCAATTAATTATTAAAAAGTCCAAATAAAGATTTTTCACTTTATAAACCTCTAAAATGACTTAAAAAGACTAAAAACTATTTTTATGAATTTTTAAACTAAAGAAAACTATTTTTAAATGATTAAAAACTATTAAAGTATTAAAATAATTCTAAAAATTTAGAAAATGATGCTAAAATTAATCTAATAGTTTTAAAAATCCTATTTTAATGTATTTAACCTAAGAAAAATATAAAAGTTGCAAAAATGTGAAAAATGAAATTTAATAATAAAATAATATTAAAATATTGTTCAAAATCTAAAAATTATAAAAAATTCTAAAAACTTGAAAACTAGTTTATTTCAACTTAAATAATCAGAAAATGAAAGTGAAATTACCAAAATACCTCTAATGGGCCCCCAAATGGGCTAAAAACAAAAACAGTCCAAATGAAATGGGCTTTTGGGCCCAATAAAATGAAACTTAACCAAATAAGCTGAAAATCACCAGTATAGCTTAAAATTCAGTTCTAAACACAAAAGTCTGAAGGCCTAAAAGTTGAAAGTGAGCTTATCACAGCTTAATAGTATAGCAGCTTATTCTTATTGGGCTTTTTGGCCCATTAAGCAATAAGCCAATGCCATAAGCTTAGATTTGACACACAACCTTCTTTTGAGATGCCTAAGAGATTTGTGAAAAGAAATTTCAAATAAGCTCAACCAATAAGTCAGAAATAAGCAAAGTAAGTTTTCACTAAAAGATAAAATAGTCTACTTAGAGTTCTACACCACCTCAGACCTTGAAATAAGTTGCCAAAGACTCTAAATGACTTAATTAAAACAAATCAGCAAAGAAAAGTTCAATAAGCCAAGCCAAATAAGCTGAATAAGCTGATAAGCACTTATGTAAAAGTCAAAGTAGTTGGTTTTCTAGTCAAAGCTCAAAGTCAACCCCTCAAATGCTCCAGTATGAACAAATGGGTCAAATAAGTGACACCAATTACAAATTCAAATTTGTTGCAGGTTTAAATAAGATAGAACAGCTTATTGATAAGCACAAGGTGAAATAACACTAGCAGTGGCTTAGGGCTGAGCAAAACCGGCCGAAACCGATTTAACCCGACCGAACCAATTTAACCGACCGAACCGATCCCGATACCGAGTTAATCGGGTCGGTTATCGGTTGAAAAATTATTGATTTTCGGTATCGGGTCGGGTCGGGCCAAAAACCGACTTTATCCCAATATAACCCGACAAAACCGACTTAAGAATATGTGTATGTTTTATTTTGGAAATTTGGACAGCCGTCTATTATCTTGTCAACATCACAGATAGAAGTATGGAACCACATCTATCTTATCAACATCACCTAGAAGATTACCCTTCTCTCACTCCCCATTTGTATTCCAAATCATTTCAGTTTTCCAAAGTTAACACTTTCAGCTTCAGGAATCAAGTCCATAAGTGGTACGACTAAATCCAAATATGTGAGCTTCTACAAGTTCATTACCTCAACAATACGAACTCTTCCTTTTTCTTCTCTCAAAACGAGAAGAACACCCAATGTTGAAGTAAGTTTTGATTACCCACTGTTAATTGTGTATAGTAATTTGATATTAACTTTTGATATTAAGTTTTGAATATTAAGTAATTAGTGTATAGTAATTTCAACTTTTGAATACCCACTGTTAATTCGTTTGTTGTTCAGATTTTAGTATACCCACTGTTAATTCGTGTATACTTGAACAGGGATGTTTGGATTGTTGAAGTGGAACAGCAGCTTAATTCGGTTTCGGGTTCAACCCGAATGTAAACCGAGTGAGCCCGAGTTGGGACCGAACCGAACCGAGCATTTCGGTTTCGGTTTCGGTTTAGCTTTATGGGTTGTTTCGGTTTCGGTAAATTTCGGTTCGGGTCGGGACGGGTCGGGCTTGGCCCGAAGCTCAGCCCTACAGTGGCTAGCAGCAGGGGAAAGGAGTTCCCACTGCCTTGACTATTTGACTTGCTTTTTAAGAGAGATCCAGTTGGATTCAATGGAAAACAAAGGCACCCTTGTAGTCAGTGGATCACAAGGAGCCAATATCAATCAGCAAATCATAATTTGGTTTACTCAATAAGCACAGAATAAGCAAACAGTCACCAGATATGATACAGACTTGCAAAATAAACAGTTATGACTAAATAAGTAGATTAAGCATGAATAAGCCAGCCAAATTGAACCATATGCATATACAAGCTATAATAAAGTCCAATAGACACAAATAAACTTGTTTCAAACACTGGATCAAAGTTAATAAGCAGATTCAAGCATAAACAGTTATTGATGAACAAGGCACTTTTTCAAAACCCTTTTGCTGATCTGTTTGACCACCAATCCAATTTCAAGCCCTCAAATCCCTTTACCTGGTTAAGTTAACCAAAATTTAGCACTTGTTAACCCTAGTCTACCCTTAGATCTAGGTGTCCCCAAAATTTTAGCCAAAATTTCCAGGTAAAACTGATTTTATAGACCTTTGATTGATCTAGGTCTTTAGACCCTCAAAACTTGTAGGTAAGTAACCCAATATACCAGATAAACAAATACCACCACAAAGGAACAACAAACAACCACTCAAGTTGCTTTGAATCTTGATAAATCAGTTAACCCAAACACCCCTTTGGAATCTGATTTCTCATATTTTTAAAGGATTGTTGTGTTTTAACCCTCAATCCAAGATCAAAACAACCTAGTAACAACAGTCCAACCCTCAGAAACACAAATCAACCACAATATATGATATTCACAAACAATCATGCAAAATCACCAAAAATAAGGCAAAATTTAGAAAATATAAAAGGGAGAAGAGAATCAAACCTCCAAAAGTACATCTACACTTTGGAATGTTTGAGCTGAGGTGCTAGCAAGAACAAGCACCAGCTTCCACAGCTGCTAAGAAGAACAAACACAAAAGTGAGCTCAAAACAGATTATACCTTTGATTTTTGAAAACAAGTGTTTTAAACCTTAAAACCTTTTCTCAAAATCAACCAACATGTAAATGGAACTCAGATCTTAGCTAATTAAACACCAAACTTTCATAAAACACAAAAGAGAATTCAGAATTTTCAGAAATCAAACTTTTATTTCATAAAAAGGAATTACAATGAAATTAGCTAAAATCTGGAACAAAGGGGCACTCACATGTTGAGGCCTCCTTATATAGATGAGTAAGATCATTCTAGAAGGGAAAAATACATGAAAACCCTAGCTAGGAAATCTCTGAATTATCTTTGAGTGCATTGAGTTGATGACCTGTCCATTTTGATCCTGGTTGTTCATTTTAGCTTTGGGGCCAAGTAATTGGTGTGAGTCGTTGATTTGGACACGTGGCTTTACTTGGAGAAGAGGGTGTAACATGATTGGTGGACGGGTTTGAATGGTGGGGTCCTTTGGTGACTAGGATTGAAGGTCTTCTTCAACCGTTAGATATTCCAGAGTGGAAGTGGGACAAAATCACCATGGATTTTGTTACTGGTCTTCCGCCGACAAAGAAGAAGCACGATGCAATTTGGGTTATCGTTGATCGACTTACGAAATCAGCTCATTTCTTACCGATCCGCAAGGAAGATTAGGTCAGTAAACTCGCCAATGATTATAGAAGGGAGATCATGAGACTTCACGGTGCTCCATCCAGCATCGTCTTAGACAGAGATCCTCGTTTCACTTCTCGATTCTGGAGAAGTATGCAGAAAGCTTGGGGTACACAACTTAAGCTTAGCACGGCTTTTCATCCTCAAATAGACGGGCAGTCGGAGCGAACGATTCGGACATTGGAAGACATGTTGAGGTCATGTGCGTTGGAATGGACGGGTGATTTGGGACGATTATATCTGTTTGGTGGAGTTTGCATACAACAACAGTTGGCACGCAAGTATCAAGTGTGCTCCTTTCGAGATGTTGTACAAAAAGTGTCGCGCCCCAATCTGCTGGGATCAGGTTGGTGAGCGAACACTTGAAGGACCAGAAATGATAGGGTTGACTAATGAGAAGGTCGCAATAGCGAAGCAGAAACTGCAAGAAGCACGATCACGTCAGAAGAGTTACGCAGACAAGCGTCGTAGGGACTTACATTTTAACGTAGGAGATCATGTTTTCCTTAAGGTTTCGCCGACACGTGGTGTTAGACGTTTTGGAATAAAAGGGAAGCTCAGTCCTCGATTCATCGGACCGTTTGGCGTTATTGAACGAGTCGGTGAAGTATCTTATCGTTTAGCGTTACCTCCGCGGCTTTCTAATGTTCACGATGTTTTCCATGTGTCCTTACTCAGAGGGTACAAGTATCATCCCCTTCACATGGTCCAGTATCCACTGGAACAGATTTGTGAAGATCTCACTTTCATAGAAGAACCCGAACGAGTTCTTGACAGACAAGAACGAGTCATGAGAAGGAAGACGATTCCATTCGTCAAAATCCTTTGGAGAGATCATACCGAGCGGGAAGCCACTTGGGAAACAGAGGAGTCTATCCGGGCTTCTTACCCTCATTTCATATTTTGAGTTCGGGTATGTTCTTCTTTTCCAGTTTACTTTATCTATAATTCGGGGACGAATTATTCTTTTTAGGGGGAAGAGTTGTAAAACCCGCATGCTTTTACCATGAATAGTACTCTTACGATCGTACGTACATGATTAGAACTTTCCTTTTATAGCATGTTTACGTTTCACGAACAAGATTTACAAGTATTACGTACGTGTTATATCACGATAAGTATTTAATACGTATTAAGACGCGATAATTATTTCAATAATAATTATAATCACGAACACACGAACATGAAATCATGAACGCAAATAATCACGAGCTTTGTATTACGTATTTATGTATATTTCTTACGATCATGAATAAATATAATAATACTGTTAGCCTCAAAATATTGCGTCAAACAAGAATGTTCGGTCATAGGTTTCTATTGTAAGATTTATTAGAACGTTGTAATAGATAGTTAAATAGTCGTGGTTCACGGGCTTGGATTAAAGCTACTTAAAGCCCAAAAGACAAGCCCGGTCCAAACAATATAGCCCATTATGGTTACTGATAGTTGTATTTTTACCCCTTTAGGAAAAGGATGGTAAATTAGGGCAAGCGTGCACGACGATTTAGGAAAACCGTGTGTGTATGACCCTAAAAGTGAGTTCGTTCTCGAGGAGGCACGTGTGTTGTGTAATGAATGATGATTAATGTTTGTGATTATTAACAAGAAAAGGAAATAGAAATGATAAAGAAAAGAATGGACGGTTACGAAGACGGACCGAGCTAAGACGAAAACGCGTTCACGTAAAACCGTAAAAAACTACAAAATTAAAAATTTTAACTTAAAAATTCCTAAAAATTACTAAAAATCCACAATAAAATTCTAAGAGTTTACAAAAAATCCAAACTTGCTAAAACCTTTTAATTAATTAAATAATGACTTTTTAATGCTAATTAAAGCCCTAAAAATCACAATTAATTATTAAAAATCCCTAAACAAGATTTTATAGTTTGTAAACCTCCAAATAACCTAATAAAGCTAAAAAGTATTTTTTAAAATTTTAAAACCTAATAAAACTATTTTTAAACACTTAAAAACTATTAAAATCTATTAAATCTTAAATTAATTCTAGAAAATAAATGAAAAGCCCTAAAAAGATTTGGAAAGTGACAAAACTCCTAATTATGTGTTTACAATCTAGGAAAAATGAAAAAAGTAGAAAAAACAAACTTTTAATTTTTAATAATAAAATAATAATAAAACAATCAAAAAAATAAAAAGTTTATAAAATAATTCTAAGAAATTACCAAAAATCCTAAATAATGTAACTAAAACAAAAATGTGATTAAAAGTTCCTAAAACCTTTTATTTAATTTTATATTAAATTTTAAATGTTGCTAAAAAACCCTAAAATCAAATAAAATTAAAAATTAGACTTTTTGAAAACTTTTTGTGATGTAAACCTCAAATTACTTAAATAAAACCTAAACACTATTTTTCTAAAAATTAAAAACACTTTTTGCTATTTTTTATCTATTTAATAATATACGGCTAAACAAAAAATGATAAAAAATAATTAAATAAAGAGAAAAATTAAAACTTAGTGTAGAAAAATCCTAGACCCTATTACTAACCTAGGAAAAATAATCTAACCCAAATAAGCTTATTAAATAAGCTGAAAAAGCCCAAAATAGCTACGGCTAATATTATAAAAGCCAAAACAAAACGTGCTTAAGTATATTTTGTTTGCACCCTTGGTCAGTAAAAGACCCAAGGGCGCAATGGTAAGGTGTGAGTGATGTGAGAGGAGTGGCGTAGGTTCGAGTCCTGGCCACGTCCTTTTTGGTTTTTATTTTTTTTTCTCTTTTTTAAACTTTAAAAACTCAAACCTGAGCTTACTCTAAACACAAAAACACAAACACAAATCAAAAATAACAAAGTTTAAACCTAAAAGAGTGATAAAAGGGCTCAGTTATGCTAATTGATGAACACAAAGCACAAGTGTTTCTTCACTTGTGCAAATGTTTGTCAAGAGGTCTTGACTTGCTGATTTTGGATGTTTTTGTGGACAATCAGGCACCCTTATACTCTTTGGAGTATAAGGAGTCAAAATTAACACAAATCTAGCACAAATGAATCCCAAAGATCACACAAAATCACCAAACAAGTTTCTGATATAGCTTAATGTTTCTGATGAACTCAAATGACCCTTACTCACTTGCACACAAATGGATTTTAAAGTCTCCTAACATGCATACAAGCTTACCAAATCAGATAGAGACCCTACACAATCCTAAAACAGCCTTAAATCTAACAGACTTCAAAATTTGATGGCAAAATCACTCAAAAATCATACAAACAAGGCAGTTACTGATTTTTTTGCAATGTTATCCAAGTTTTTGACATGCACTTTGCTTTTAAACCCACCAAACTGAAATACAAAAGCATATAATACTTAACAAACCACCTAGAAGTATTTTCAAACAAGTTTTAACCCAGATTTTTATCTCAAATCCTAGCCAAACTCTTATCCCAAACACTCCTTTAAAATCTGAAGTCAAATTTTAACAAAGCAAATGGTATCAAAACACACCCAAACTGATTTTAAACAGTCCTAACATGCATATTATACCCTAATAACTCAAATCAAACCAAAAGAACACACATAAACTGCTTTGCACAATAAATCATACAAATCACATAAAAACTGAAAATGGAAAAAGGAAAAGGGTGCTACCTTAAGGGTCCTACATCCAGGACCCTTAGTGGTTGAAAAACCACCTCCTTATAGGCCCGGGCCTATGCAGAAACCTTGAACAAAATAATCAACACACCTGCAAAAATCAATGAACACACAAACAAGATATAACAAACTTCTGATTTTTATCACACCCTTTTAAAAACCTTGAAACCTCTTGAACCCTGAGACTTAACACGTTTTTGAAACAAGCACAAGATCAAAAATCCAGGATTCTTATCCACTTTCACTTCAAAGAACCTTGGATTTTCTGAAAATAGAGACACTTTTTCAAAAACCTTTTGAAAATGAAATAAACACCAATTGTTTATAAAAAATTAATATGGAACTCAGAATCTAAGCAATTCAATACCAAACTTTTAAAAAATAAAAGGAATTACAATTGACACAATGATGTAGTAGTTTTTACACACCTTTAGGAAAAGGAGGTAAAATAGTGGTAAGCGTTAACGAGTGATTTAGGAAAATCACAAGTTATGACGCAATGAGTGGGGATCGTTCTTTCGAGGAGGCACGTGTGTTGTGTAATGAATGATTGATTTTGTTTTTGATTATTAATGAGAAGAAAAGAGAAGAGAAAATGACGAAGACGAAAAAAATAGAAAAATAGGCAAAAAGACTACTAGAAAGTTAAGACGTAAAAACGTAAAAACGACAAAATTGAAAATTTTAACCTAGAAATTCCTAAAAATTACTAAAAATCCACAATAATATTATAAGAGTTTACAAAAAATCCAAACTTGCCAAAACCTTTTAATTTATTTAATAATGACTTTTTAATGCTAATTAAAGCCCTAAAAATCACTTTTAAATATTAAAAAGCCCTAAACAAGATTTAATAGTTTGTAAACCTCAAAAATGACCTAATTAAGCTAAAAACTATTTTTAAAAATTTTAAAACCAAATTAAACTATTTTTAAACTCCTAAAAACTATTAAAATCTATTAAATCTTAAATTAATTCTAAAAATTAATTGAAAAGCCTAAAAATTAATTGGAAAGTGAAAAAGTTCCTAATTTAATGTCTAGAATCTAGGAAAAATGAAAAAAAGTTAAAAATCAAACTTTGAATTTTTCTAATAAAATAATATTAAAATAATCAAAAAAATAAAAAGTTCTTAAATAAATTCTAAAAAATTCTCAAAAATCCTAAATATTCTAACTAAGACAAAAATGCAAATTAAAGTTCCTAAAACCTTTTAATTAATTTTATATTAATTTTTAAAGTTGTCTAAAAACCCTAAAATTAAATAAAATTAAAAATTAAAGTTTTTTGAAAACTTTTTGATATGTAAACCTCAAAAATACAAATTAAAACCTAAAAACTATTTTTTTGGATTTTTATATTACTGTTTACTATTTTTTATACACTTTCTAATTTTAAAACTAAAAATAATCCTAATAATTAATTAAATAATGGGAAAAATAAAACTTTTAAACAGAAAAATCCTAAACCTTAATAATATCCTAGGAAAAATGTAAACTAGCAAATAAGCTTGTTTAATAAGCTAAAACAAGCAAAATAAGCCACGGCTTATTTAAATAAGCCAAAACCAAAGTCACCTTATATACTTAATGAAATGAAAGGTTAACATAAAAACTCATCTGGATCACTGGTAGAACCCCTCACTCCTGAGCTGCAGGTCGGGGGTTCGAGTCCAGGAAGGGTGTAGTTTTTAATTTTTATTTTCTTTTTTTTTTTCCTTTTTTACACATGATTCCAGTAACTTTATAGCTCACAAAAACTCAAAAACAACCTAATTTAATCAAGATTAAAGCAAGTTTATGAGCAAAATGTGCCCAGGTCTGCTTGTTCTTTCTGATGAGCAAGTGACTGTTTCTTTGAGCAGTTTGGACCAAGAGGAGCTTGGTGTGAGTATTTGGTGGTGTTTTTGGAACAAGCAGGGCACCCCTACACTCTTTCTGAGTGTAGGGAGTCAAATAAAACACAAATAGCACCAACACTTAGCACAAATTCATACAATCAAAGCACATTCAGTCAAATTCAAGTTTCTGAGGTAAAGTATGGGTCTGTGGGTGTTTATAGCTTACTGCTTGCACTCAAATGATTTTCCAAGTCCCCAATTTTGCACACAAGTTCAAAAGCTAGCAAGTAATCAAACTACAAACCTAAATAAGCCCAGATCCTAGCAGAATAGCACAATCTTAGAACAAATTTCACAAAAAACAAGCAAAAAGAATGACTTGGCAGTTTTTTAGCTAACTTCCACTTTTTTACTTGCACACTTGTCACAAACCTTAACCAAACTGAACTAAGTCCACTCACAACTTAACACAATCCTATTCAATCTATCTAACACGTTTTATACTTCAAATTCTATCAAGATCTCTCATGTAAAACTTAAATCCAAACACCCCTTTTAAAATCTGTTTTCAAAATTTTTCAAACAAAATCCTTTTCAAACACAATCAAATTGGTTTCTTAATCATCTAACATGCATAACATACAATTAAGCAGATTCAAACATCTAAACAAACAAATAAATCCATGTTCAAGCAAATCATCATAAACTACAATTTTTAACTAGAAAAATTATAACAAGGGTTTTACCTTGTTGGTCTTACATCCAAGACCAACAATGGCTAGATAGCCACCTCCTTATACACTCGGGTGTATGCAGAACTGAATCAACAACAATATCAACACCTGTTTAAGAAAAATAAAACAAGCAAATATCTCAAATCTGTCTTTCTCTTTTTTTTTTCTCTTAAAAACCTTTTTCAACCAATAAACTTTATAAACCTTGAAACACACGTTTTAGAAAACAACTCTAACTTCAAAAATCAAATCCTTCAGTCCACTTTCACTTCATGAAAGATTGGATTTTTGAAAATTAAAACACTTTTTGGAAAACTTGAAAACTTGAAAACTCACACAAGTCTGTCACTCTTTGAAAATGGAACTCAGTATTAGCAATCCAAACACACAAACTTTTTATAATTAATAAAAGGAATTACAATTTATATCAAAAATACCAAACTTTATAAATATATAAAAAAGGAATTACAATGTGATTGCTAAAAACTGGAACAAGGAATGCCACAGGTCGACATGTCCTTATATACTACTAGAAAGAACTATCTAGAATATCAAAACCCTAAACATTGGATTGCCTAAAGTGCCCTTGAAGTCTTTGGCTGAAATTTGGGTCAAAAGGTGCCCATGTGATATGCCAGCTTGATTTTTGATCTTGGACGTTGAAAACAACTTGGAGGCCAAGTAGAGTGATCCTGTATGTTGGTTTGGTCGCGTTTTGGGGTTATGGGAAAATGACGGGTGCAGGGAGGTCTGGGGAGGGGTCCACAACGTATGTGATGGTGTTTTGTGGAGTGGGAAATGGTGAGGGTAAAGTGAATTAGTGAACTGGAGGTAATTAGGGTAAAACCCCTTGTTTTGGGTGAGATTGGATCTGGGGTGGGGATTAGGGTTTAAGTGGATTAAGCCAGGTTTAATCTATTTTTGGTATAAACACTTTTTAAAAAAGTGTTTTAGGTGGGAAAAGTTGGGGTGTGTTGACTGGGGTTTGACCCAGTCTATTAAATAAACTGGGTGGGTTAATGGGTGGTGGGTACGGGTTGGGGTAGGATATGGGTAAATGGGTGGGTAGGGCTGAGGTGTCACGTGCTGGGTGGTGGATATGTTTGGTGGTTTGGCAGATTTGGCCCCCAAGCTATTCATTTTCTTTCATTTTGTATTAATTAGCCATCAGCGCCTTCTTTCCCTTTGTCAACTTTGCACAAGTTGTCTTTTTTGGCACTAAAACTTTTAAAAACTTTATCTAAGGGTTTCTTTTGGATATTCTTGATTTTCCAAGGGCTGAACTTGTAATATCTTCAAACATAAAGGACCACACTTGTACAACTGATATTTGGAGGGTCAATTGTGACAAGTTCTTCAAAGATGAGGGACTAAACTTGACAATCTTCAATTCTTCAAGGGTCATTTTGCAAAATCCAAACTTGGGCCCGGTTCTTTGTGCGACTTCGTTTCCCGTGTTCGTTTTTGAATGATTCTTGTGATCTTTTGCCAATTCCTCAATATCCGTACCTAAAAATACACAAGTAACAAACACGAGCATATATTTGGCATATTTTATGATATTTTATGCATTTTAAGCCCGGTTTGGACGATGAGACCATGTATAAAAGCAGTCTCATCACTCCCCCATACTAAACCATTGCCGTGCCCTCACGCAATGCTAGAATAAAGTATCAAAGCATCTCCAAAATTCAATTTTATTCACTTTTATTGAAATGATAAACTATTACATACTACTATTACTACTACTTACGTTTTTAGACATAATGTATGATTTTCATCGCAAAATGGGACGTTTAGGTTCATAGAACAAGAACACGTGAATGCTTCGTTAGAAATAATTTCGTCATCCTCGATTTTCACTCCAATTCCATGCTAAGCGTGCAACGAGATCATTGTCATTATAAGTTAGTAATGCTAACACTACTCATATGCCCTAATCACGTACGTATTCTCCCATTATTCCTAAATTGTATCTCTTATATTTTATTTTGTCTTAATGATCACGAGGATACATCATTGACTTATGCGATAATAGAGATTTAGGTCTAAAAATAGAGTCCTAACGGTGTAACTAAGACCATCAAATCAATAACCCCTCCTAATAGACAACGATGTTAAAAAATTAAGTTGACAAGAAGAATCGATAAACACGGTTTTATAACGGTTTTGAACATGAGACTTATTACCAAGACTTTTATACGCCCCCTAACGGAAGGGCCTTATTATCTTTGGTTTACCTCCATCTTTTATTCAACTTCGCCATGAAGCTTTTATTATGACTTCGGTCTTGCCTTGCCTTTTATTATCCGGCTCATCGGTGGTTTTATTAGCCAAAGACGTATATCCTCACGCTAAAGCGAATTTTGGATCTTTAAAGCTTCGAAGATTAAGGCTTGATTCACTTTCAATTTTGCATAGATTTTAGGCCTTGTGGGGCTTCAAATTGTTTGCTAGATTTAGGTGAGCACTTGAAATCTTATTATTGGGTGAAGCTTTCGATTATTAGGGTGCCAATACTTCAAAACAGTGACGCTGGCGATACCTTAATGTCTTCCCAATTTAATTACACGGAAGCTACTAGAAAAGACTAGAAACCCAACAATCAAAACTAAACCGCTAAATCAATATTTATTAAGCAAAAAATATTTACATGCGAAGGGAGAATAAGCAAACAACGAGAACACATGAGTTTTTGAAAGAATACGAGTACTCTACGTTTAGCATAGTAACTTATAATTAACTCTATCATTTCTCGTCCTCATTTAAGAGACTTAGCCTAATGTGTAGTTAAGGAATCAAAGCTAAGTGCTCAACACGCACGGTCAAGTTAAAAATTACTCTTATTCTCGCCATCGGAAAATCTACATTCGTGTCTTCAAACACTTATAAAACATGAGAAAAATTTTAAAATTTGGCCATTTTTAGCCTTATTTTGCAACAAAACGATAAACAAAACGATAAACTTTGGAAAGCGTGAAGGTTTGGCAAGGCAAGTATCTATTCACCCCCCATACTAAAGTTAAACATTGTCCTCAATGTTTCGAGTCTAGGGGTGCAAACACCCCCATACTAGAGACGTAGTCGAATGCCTAATCTAGCATGGAAAGGGTGTAACCATTAAGTTAATAGCCGTTTATGAAGTGTGCTATAAACCTAAGGTTAGAACATAAAAGGATATATCATATGGATATTGGGAAAGGCCTCCAAAGCAAACGATCGAGTGCTCCCATAAAACGAAACACGAGAGGTTCCAAATCATGATCTAAAAACCACAATGCACAAACAACCACGAAACAAAGGTTGGAAGGGCACAAATCCCCTCACATTAGGATTAATTAGAAAGCAATAATATGTACATGGATAAGCATGGGTCTCCCCCATGAGGCACCTTGTTTTTTGATAACCGAGTCAAAAGCTCGACTCGAATCCCCATAAATGTGATCATTTAGGGATAATCATGGTATGGTCAATTTTTGGTGGGGCTTACATGATAAACAAGGCCCAAAAGCACGTGGGGTACTTTAAAAACCCGATAAACGTATACCGGGGTCAAAGATAGCGTCTTCGTTTTCGGATGAAAGACGAAACAACGAAACTTCAACACAAACTAAAACCCCAATGGGGTAGAAGAAAATAGGAGAGAAGAAATAGAAGGGTGGGACAATGGGTAAGTCAAAACATTGAGCTACTCGAGGTAGACTCGCACCAATCAAATGAAAAGATTTTCCATTTATTGCATCGGTGGAAGACCGAGATTTCCTTATATAAGCAATTCCAGGATCAAAAATCTCGTCCTCGGTGGAGAAAGGGAAGGGAACATAAGGGGCTTCCCCCGCACAAAGTCCACACAAAGCATCGTCAAAAGGAGAAGACGAGCTTGTAGTACTCAATAAACGCGGTGATGACGGAGTTAGAATTGTAGAAAAATATTTTAAATTAAATTCAAAATCTTTTCCTTTTTCATCTTTAAAACTCTCTTTGTGAAAACCCGATATAATTATGTCAAAAATATTTGGTGTATCTAAAACAATGTTAGTCACACTAAAAATTCTCACATTTTGAAATCTTTTTGGCTTAGGTGGTGGCAAGTTTTCAAATCTTTTGTCAACAAAGAAAACCTCCCCATCGGGATCAACTTATTCATCATCCAAAGAATCACTCGAGATTGGAATCATAGGCTTAACACTCTTAACCTCCATCGGCGGAGGGGACGGAACTTCATTTTTATCAACTCCTAAAACTCTATTGGAAATTCTTTTGCAAATGTTTTTGGTGGAATTGACATTGTACACAGATGTGATGGAATAAACATGAGAAAGAGTGGAGTTTTGGGTTGCATTAATGACGAGTTCTTCCTCATTGAAACGAAGAGTGATTTTTCTTGCATGCACATCGATAAGTGCTCTCGAGGTATCCAAAAAAGATCGACCTAAAATTAACGGAACTTTAGGATCGATGGGAATATCAACAACAATGAAGTCTACAGGATAGTAGAACTTTCCAACTTTCACAAAGACGTCCTCGGCAACTCCACAAGCTAGAATCGTAGAATGATCGGCCATTTCGATTGACATTCTTGAAGGAGTGAGATTTGGAAGATTGAGCGATTTAAAAATCTCAAGAGGCATCAAATTAATACTAGCACCAAGATCGGCCAAGGCGTAGCATTCTTCCATGTCTTGGATAGCACATGGGATTAAAAACTTTCCAGGATCACCGACTTTTTGAGGTATGCGGCTTAGAAAAACCGAAGAACAACTAGACGATTTTTGCAATTTCTCTTTGTTATTCAACATACTTTTGAAGTTCGCGGCAAATCGAGGCATCATGACTAAGGCGTCGGCAAAACTTATATTAAAATGCAAGTCACGAAACATTTTCATAAAGAGTTCAAATTGATAATTATTTCGTTCTTGTGCCTTTTCCTTGTTTCGTCTTGATGGGTAGGGTAAAGGTGGTGTGGGTTGGGGCAAATTAGGCATAGGCATCGGCCTTGGAATCTCGGGTTCCATGATTGGTGTAGGTTTAACCGTAGGTGTGGTTTGAGCGGTACTTCGTGGGCTTTGAATTTGCTCCTTTTCAACCACAACCTCGGGTTCTTTCTCTTTTTCCTTCTCCATAGAAGTACTTGGACGAGAAATGGGTTCTTTTAAAGTTTTACCACTACGAGTAGTAATAACCTTCAATTCTCCTTTCGGGTTCACGATGGTATCACTAGGAAGACCACCCGAAGAAGAGGGCTTACACATGATAGCTTCAAACATCTTAGCCATACGGTCTTCAAACTTAGATTGCCTAGCATCCGCTTTTAACAACTCTTGCTTAATCTCATGTTGACCTTGCTCCATTTTTTGTTGATTTTGTTGGAGTCGTGTGACATTTCCTTCCATTTTATTAGCATGAGTTTTAAGTTCATTAGCAAGTTCATTTTTTAGCTCGTTTTTCAACTCGGACCTTAAGCTAACCATTTCACGTTGCATATTGTCAAACTTAGCATCATTAGCCTTAGCATAATTCAAAAACTCTCCTTGAAGATTTTTGGTGTGATCGTTTTGAAAACCTTGGGCATTATTTTGAAAATCACGGTTTTGGTTTTGATTTGAAATTTGCCCATTTCCACTTTGATAATTACCTTTGTTATAATTTCTTTGATTTCCTTGGTAATTTCCACCTTGGCTGTTGTTGCGATAATTATTAGCATTTTGATTGGGTGGAGCTTGATTTGAACGAGAACCTTGACCGATTTGGTTATAAGTTCCCGTGGCTACAAAAGCATTCGAAGTGTTACCATCCGCGGTAATGCACTCGGAAAGATCATGAGCTCCCCCACATGACAAACAACTTTTTGAAACCGCTTTGACCGAAGCGGAATTGGAAGCTTCTTGAGCCTTCCAATGGGACATAAGGTTAGCAAATCTATCGAAAAATCGGTTTTCTTCATTTGCTTCATCATGTAATGCATTGATACTTTGAGACGATGATGAACCCCTTTTGGCAACACTCGGTGTGTGACGAGGGCTATAAACCTTAGACCTATTCTCGATTATGACCAAAGCTTCTTCAACCGTTTTACACAAAAAATTACCACCCGCGGCGGCATTTAAATAATCTCTTTCATGATCGTTAAGTCCATTGTAAAACGTGTCGATTTGGTGCAAATCGGAAAAACCGTGATGAGGACATTCATGTAACATCTCCTTAAACCTATTCCAAGCCGTAGAAAAACTTTCATTTGATTCTTGTGAAAATTTAGAAATCTCATTTTTCAAATGCGTAGTCTTAGAGGGCGGAAAAAATTGGTTCACAAATTTTGAAACGAGATCCTTCCACGTCAATATAGAATTGGGTGGCTCTTTCTCTAACCAAATTTTAGCGGGCCCCGCTAAGGAATACGGAAAAAGCATCATCTTAATCGAGTCATTCGATACATCCTTGAATTTGCACGTGGCGGTAAGACGATTAAATTGGCGGATATGGTTGTGGGGATTGTCCTTCTCATCACCACGGAATTTGTTGTTTTGGATCATCGACAACAAACCCGTTTTCACCTCAAAATTCTCCGCAAGGATTGCGGGAATCACAATAGCTTCTCCATAACCTTCGGTGGGTGCTTGAAGTAACTCCATCATAGTTCGATTCGCCATGGTTGGTTCTTCTCGTACAATGGGTTCGTCAATAGGAGACTCCTCACTAGAATGAGTTGGAGTGGGAGTTTTGTTCTTTCGTTTACGTGCACGTTTTGCTTGATTACGAGTGAGCATAAACGTCACGTACAACGTGGAGACGAGCAAAGAAGATTCTTTTTGGTATTTTGTGTTTTTCAATTTTTTTTTGGTTTTTGATTGTATTAACCTTTTTTGGAAATTGGTGAATATATTAAGTAGACAAAAAGTCCACAAATCTCCTCCTTAATCAAATATCTTGATTAAAAAGGCCTCAAGGAATGAAAACGATCACGTGGAGTGAACGCCTTCGATGACTTTAGAACGATGGTGGAACACCAAATCGTTCAAGAGGGTTTAATCAATAGAAACCAAGAAAATATATATGATATGTAATAATACTTTGGGCGGCAAAACCCTCGATTCACTCTCAAAATCAAATACGCACAAGCAAGCGGAGGAAACGAGGCGGCACGGAGCACTTAAGAGCCTTTTTCCTTTAGGTTGTGAAATACAACCGCCTTATACCCACCTTATAGTTTGTATTATCAAAATTAAGCTTCACGAAAGTATTTATCTATTTTTTTGCCTTTTTTTCTTTGGTTTGAGATTCGAATACAATGATCGAGTGATGAAATCCCGAGTCAAGGTTGTGATTGCTCACGTATTTAGAGTACTTGTGAATTTATTGTTCTACGTATACAATATAGTAATAATATTCACACAAAAACCGAAAAACGATAATACGTATTAATAGAGTGCTATTAATACAAATACTATTATGGCTAATATAAAAAACAACAATGTTTAATCAAAACACAACACGCCTCCCTGGCAGCGGCGCCAAAAATGATGTAGTAGTTTTTACACACCTTTAGGAAAAGGAGGTAAAATAGTGGTAAGCGTTAACGAGTGATTTAGGAAAATCACAAGTTATGACCCAATGAGTGGGGATCGTTCTCTCGAGGAGGCACGTGTGTTGTGTAATGAATGATTGATTTTGTTTTTGATTATTAATGAGAAGAAAAGAGAAGAGAAAATGACGAAGACGAAAAAAATAGAAAAATAGGCAAAAACACTACTAGAAAGTTAAGACGTAGAAACGTAAAAACGACAAAATTGAAAATTTTAACCTAGAAATTCCTAAAAATTACTAAAAATCCACAATAATATTCTAAGAGTTTACAAAAAATCCAAACTTGCCAAAACCTTTTAATTTATTTAATAATGACTTTTTAATGCTAATTAAAGCCCTAAAAATCACTTTTAAATATTAAAAAGCCCTAAACAAGATTTAATAGTTTGTAAACCTCAAAAATGACCTAATTAAGCTAAAAACTATTTTTAAAAATTTTAAAACCAAATTAAACTATTTTTAAACTCCTAAAAACTATTAAAATCTATTAAATCTTAAATTAATTCTAAAAATTAATTGAAAAGCCTAAAAATTAATTGGAAAGTGAAAAAGTTCCTAATTTAATGTCTAGAATCTAGGAAAAAAGAAAAAAAGTTAAAAATCAAACTTTGAATTTTTTCTAATAAAATAATATTAAAATAATCAAAAAAATAAAAAGTTCTTAAATAAATTCTAAAAAATTCTCAAAAATCCTAAATATTCTAACTAAGACAAAAATGTAAATTAAAGTTCCTAAAACCTTTTAATTAATTTTATATTAATTTTTAAAGTTGTCTAAAAACCCTAAAATTAAATAAAATTAAAAATTAAAGTTTTTGAAAACTTTTTGATATGTAAACCTCAAAAATACAAATTAAAACCTAAAAACTATTTTTTTGGATTTTTATATTACTGTTTACTATTTTTTATACACTTTCTAATTTTAAAACTAAAAATAATCCTAATAATTAATTAAATAATGGGAAAAATAAAACTTTTAAACAGAAAAATCCTAAACCTTAATAATATCCTAGGAAAAATGTAAACTAGCAAATAAGCTTGTTTAATAAGCTAAAACAAGCAAAATAAGCCACGACTTATTTAAATAAGCCAAAACCAAAGTCACCTTATATACTTAATGAAATGAAAGGTTAACATAAAAACTCATCTGGATCACTGGTAGAACCCCTCACTCCTGAGCTGCAGGGGGGTTCGAGTCCAGGCAGGGTGTAGTTTTTAATTTTTATTTTCTTTTTTTTTCCTTTTTTACACTTGATTCCAGTAACTTTATAGCTCAGAAAAACACAAAAACAACCTAATTTAATCAAGATTAAAGCAAGTTTATGAGCAAAATGTGCCCAGGTCTGCTTGTTCTTTCTGATGAGCAAGTGACTGTTTCTTTGAGCAGTTTGGACCAAGAGGAGCTTGGTGTGAGTATTTGGTGGTGTTTTTGGAACAAGCAGGGCACCCCTACACTCTTTCTGAGTGTAGGGAGTCAAATAAAACACAAATAGCACCAACACTTAGCACAAATTCATACAATCAAAGCACATTCAGTCAAATTCAAGTTTCTGAGGTAAAGTATGGGTCTGTGGGTGTTTATAGCTTACTGCTTGCACTCAAATGATTTTCCAAGTCCCCAATTTTGCACACAAGTTCAAAAGCTAGCAAGTAATCAAACTACAAACCTAAATAAGCCCAGATCCTAGCAGAATAGCACAATCTTAGAACAAATTTCACAAAAAACAAGCAAAAAGAATGACTTGGCAGTTTTTTAGCTAACTTCCACTTTTTTACTTGCACACTTGTCACAAACCTTAACCAAACTGAACTAAGTCCACTCACAACTTAACACAATCCTATTCAATCTATCTAACACGTTTTATACTTCAAATTCTATCAAGATCTCTCATGTAAAACTTAAATCCAAACACCCCTTTTAAAATCTGTTTTCAAAATTTTTCAAACAAAATCCTTTTCAAACACAATCAAACTGGTTTCTTAATCATCTAACATGCATAACATACAATTAAGCAGATTCAAACATCTAAACAAACAAATAAATCCATGTTCAAGCAAATCATAATAAACTACAATTTTTAACTAGAAAAATTATAACAAGGGTTTTACCTTGTTGGTCTTACATCCAAGACCAACAATGGCTAGATAGCCACCTCCTTATACACTCGGGTGTATGCAGAACTGAATCAACAACAATATCAACACCTGTTTAAGAAAAATAAAACAAGCAAATATCTCAAATCTGTCTTTCTCTTTTCTTTTTCTCTTAAAAACCTTTTTCAACCAATAAACTTTATAAACCTTGAAACACACGTTTTAGAAAACAACTCTAACTTCAAAAATCAAATCCTTCAGTCCACTTTCACTTCATGAAAGATTGGATTTTTGAAAATTAAAACACTTTTTGGAAAACTTGAAAACTTGAAAACTCACACAAGTCTTTCACTCTTTGAAAATGGAACTCAGTATTAGCAATCCAAACACACAAACTTTTTATAATTAATAAAAGGAATTACAATTTATATCAAAAATACCAAACTTTATAAATATATAAAAAAGGAATTACAATGTGATTGCTAAAAACTGGAACAAGGAATGCCACAGGTCGACATGTCCTTATATACTACTAGAAAGAACTATCTAGAATATCAAAACCCTAAACATTGGATTGCCTAAAGTGCCCTTGAAGTCTTTGGCTGAAATTTGGGTCAAAAGGTGCCCATGTGATATGCCAGCTTGATTTTTGATCTTGGACGTTGAAAATAACTTGGAGGCCAAGTAGAGTGATCTTGTATGTTGGTTTGGTCGGGTTTTGGGGTTGTGGGAAAATGACGGGTGCAGGGGAGGTCTGGGGAGGGGTCCACAACGCATGTGATGGTGTTTTGTGTAGTGGGAAATGGTGAGGGTAAAGTGAATTAGTGAACTGGAGGTAATTAGGGTAAAACCCCTTGTTTTGGGTGATATTGGATCTGGGGTGGGGATTAGGGTTTAAGTGGATTAAGCCAGGTTTAATCTATTTTTGGTATTAACACTTTTTAAAAAAGTGTTTTAGGTGGGAAAAGTTGGGGTGTGTTGACTGGGGTTTGACCCAGTCTATTAAATAAACTGGGTGGGTTAATGGGTGGTGGGTACGGGTTGGGGTAGGATATGGGTAAATGGGTGGGTAGGGCTGAGGTGTCACGTGCTGGGTGGTGGATATGTTTGGTGGTTTGGCAGATTTGGCCCCCAAGCTATTCATTTTCTTTCATTTTGTATTAATTAGCCATCAGCGCCTTCTTTCCCTTTGTCAACTTTGCACAAGTTGTCTTTTTTGGCACTAAAACTTTTAAAAACTTTATCCAAGGGTTTCTTTTGGATATTCTTGATTTTCCAAGGGCTGAACTTGTAATATCTTCAAACATAAAGGACCACACTTGTACAATTGATATTTGGAGGGTCAATTGTGACAAGTTCTTCAAAGATGACGGACTAAACTTGACAATCTTCAATTTTTCAAGGGTCATTTTGCAAAATCCAAACTTGGGCCCGGTTCATTGTGCGACTTCATTTCCCGTGTTCGTTTTTGAATGATTCTTGTGATCTTTTGCCAATTCCTCAATATCCGTACCTAAAAATACACAAGTAACAAACACGAGCATATATTTGGCATATTTTATGATATTTTATGCATTTTAAGCCCGATTTGGACGATGAGACCATGTATAAAAGCAGTCTCATCACACAACAAATACCAAACTTTATATTTCAAAAAGGTATTACATGAATTTGCTTAAAAAAAACTGGAACAAAGAAAAGGGGTCACAAGTCGACTCCCTTTTATACAAGTACTAGGAACTATCTAGAATACTAAAACCCTAGCAATGGAATGCCCTAAAATGCCCTTGATTCTTTTGACTGAATTCTTGGTCAATTGGTGCCATGTGAAGATGCCAGCTTGCACTTTTAATCTTGAACGTTTGTTTGATCTTGGGGACCAAGGAGTTAAGCTAAGTCGTTCAATTGGTCGGGTTATAGGGTTTGGGGGAAAGAGACGTGTGCAGGGGAGGGGTCCACAACCACATGGGTGTGTTGTGGATGGAATCTGGGTTGGGGGATAGGTTTAGTGTGGGGTGAATAGTAAATCTGGAAAGGTTGGGGTAAAAACCCTTTGTTTTGGGTAAATTAGTTTTTAGGGTTTATGGGATTAAGAACATGGGATTAGGGTGTTTTAATCTGTTTTTGGGGGTGATTTAATTCAAAAAGGTGTTTGGAGGGAAGGGTTTTAAGTGGTTTGACCAAGTTGACTGAGTTTATTTAATAAACTCAGCTTAGTGGAATCTGACGTGGGTGGAGTGAGTGAAGTGGAGGTATTTGATTGGTGGTGGTGGGTGATGTGGCATGATGATAGGTTGTGGGTTGTTTGGTTGTCTTGGCAGAAATGACCCCTCATGTTTCCTCTTGTCTTCATGTTGTAATAAAAGCTGTCAACGCCCATTTTACATGTATCAACTTTTGGCAACTTGTCAAAATTGGCACAAAAACTTTATAAACTTGAAACAAGGGCCATTAATGCATTTTCTTCATTTTCCAAGGGCTGATCTTGTATAGTCTTCAAACTTTAGGGACCCTATTCATAATTTTGAATATTTGAGGGGTATAAAGTGTAAATCTTCAAAAGTTGAGGGACTAAAGTTGCCAATCTTCAATTCTTCAAGGGTATTTTTGGAAATTCAAAACTTGGGCCCGGTTCATTGTGCGGCTTCGTTTCCCGTGTTCGTTTTTGAATGATTCTTGTGGTCTTTTGTCAATTCCTCAATATCCGTACCTAAAAATACACAAGTAACAAACACGAGCATATATTTGGTAGTTTTAATGATATTTTGTGCATTTTAAGCCCGATTTGGACGATGAGACCATGTATAAAAGCAGTCTCATTACTCCCCCATACTAAACCATTGTCGTGCCCTCACGTAATGCTAGAATAAAGTATCATAGCACCTCCAAAATTCAATTTTATGATGACATTTATTGAAATGATAAACTAGCTACACTACTACTATTACTACTACTTGTGTTTTAGACATAATGTATGATTTTCATCGCAAAATGGGACGTTTAGGTTCATAGAACAAGAACACGTGAATGCTTCGTTAGAAATAATTTCATCGTCCTCGATTTTCACCCTAATTCCATGCCAAGCGTGTAACGAGATCATTGTCATTATAAGTTAGTAATGCTAACACTACTCATATGCCCTAATCACATCCTTATTCTCCCATTATTCCTAAGTTGTATCTCTTATATTTTATTATGTCTTAATGATCACGAGGATACATCATTGAATTATGCGATAATAGAGATTTAGGTCTAAAAATAGAGTCCTAACGGTGTAACTAAGACCATCAAATCAATAACCCCTCCCAATAGACAACGATGTCAAAAAATTAAGTTGACAAGAAGAATCGATAAACACGGTTTTATAACGGTTTTGAACATGAGACTTATTACCAAGACTTTTATACGCCCCCTAACGGAAGGACCTTATTATCTTTGGTTTACCTCCATCTTTTATTCAACTTCGCCATGAAACTTTTATTATGACTTCGGTCTTGCCTTGCCTTTTATTATCCGCCATCATCGGTGGTTTTATTAGCCAAAGACGTATATCCTCACGCTAAAGCGAATTTTGGATCTTTAAAGCTTCGAAGATTAAGGCTTGATTCACTTTCAATTTTGCATAGATTTTAGGCCTTATGGGGCTTCAAATTGTTTGCTAGATTTAGGTGAGCACTTGAAATCTTATTATTGGGTGAAGCTTTCGATTATTCGGGTGCCAATACTTCAAAACCGTGACGCTGGCGATACCTTAATGTCTTCCCAATTTAATTACACGGAAGCTACTAGAAAAGACTAGAAACCCAACAATCCTAACTAAACCGCTAAGTCAATATTTATTAAGCAAAAAATATTTACAAGCGAAGGGAGAATAAGCAAAAAACGAGAACACATGAGTTTTTGAAAGAATACGAGTACTCTACGTTTAGCATAGTAACTTATAATTAACTCTATCATTTCTCGTCCTCATTTAAGAGACTTAGCCTAATGTGTAGTTAAGGAATCAAAGCTAAGTGCTCAACACGCATGGTCGAGTAAAAAATTACTCTTATTCTCGCCATCGGAAAATCTACATTCGTGTCTTCAAACACTTATAAAACATGAGAAAAAATTTAAAATTTGGCGATTTTTAGCCTTATTTTGCAACAAAACGATAAACAAAAAGATAAACTTTGGAAAGCGTGAAGGTTTGGCAAGGCAAGTATCTATTCACCCCCCCATAATAAAGTTAAACATTGTCCTCAATGTTTCGAGTCTAGGGGTGCAAACACCCCCCATACTAGAGACGTAGTCGAATGCCTAATCTAGCATGGAAAGGGTGTAACCAATAAATTAATAGCCGTTTATGAAGTGTGCTAAAAACCTAAGGTTAGAACATAAAAAGATATATCATTTGGATATTGAGAAATGTCTCCAAAGCAAACGACCGAGTGCTCCCATAAACGAACACGAGAGGCTCCAATCGTGAAGATCATGATCTAAAAACCACAATGCACAAACAACCATGGAACAAAGGTTGGAAGGGCACAAATCCCCTCACATTAAACTAATTAGAAAGCAATAATATGTACATGGATAAGCATGGGTCTCCCCCACGAGGCACCTTGTTTTTGATAACCGAGTCAAAAGCTCGACTCGAATCCCCATAAATGTGATCATTTAGGGATAATCATGATGTGGTCAATTTTTGGTGGGGCTTACATGATAATCAAGGCCCAAAAACAACCGGTATTAAGGACTAAGTCCTTAGATGGTGCAAAATACCGGGATCGAAGATGGCGTTCTCGTTTTCATTGGAAAAACAAATCAACGCCACTTCATCAAGAGTCAACAAAAACTCAAAGAGTTTCAAGAAAAGAGATGAGAAATAGAAGGTTGGGACAATGGGTAAGTCTCTAAAAACATGAGCTACTCGAGGTAGACTCGCACCAATCAAATGAAAAGATTTTCCATTTATTGCATCGGTAGAAGACCGAGATTTCCCTATATAAGCAATTCCAGGATCAAATATCTCGTCCTCGGTGGAGAAAGGGGAAGGAACATAAGGGGATTCCCCCACACTAAGTCCATACAAAGCATCGTCAAAAGGAGAAGACGAGCTTGTAGTACTCAAGACGCGTGGTGATGACGGAGTTAGAGTTGTAGAAAAATCTTTTAAATCCAAGTTAAAATCTTTTCCTTTTTCATCTTTTAAACTCTCCTTGTGAAAACCCGATTTGATTATGTCAAAAATATTTGGTGTATCAAAAGCAATGTTAGTCACACTAAAAATTCTCACATTTTGAAACCGTTTTGGTAAAGGTGGTGGTAAGATTCAAATCTTTTGTCAACAAAGAAAACTTCCCCATCGGGATCAACGTATTCATCATCCGAAGAATCACTCGAGATTGGAATCGTAGGCTTAACACTCTTAACCTCCACCGGCGGAGGGGATGGAACTTCATTTTTCTCAACAACTCCTAAAACTCTATTTGAAATTCTTTTGCAAATGTTTTTGATAGGATTGACATTGTACAAAGATGTGATAGAATACACATGAGAAAGAGTGGAGTTTTAGGTTGCATTAATGACGAGTTCTTCCTCATTGAAACGAAGAGTGATTTTTCTTGCATGCACATCGATAAGTGCTCTCGAGGTATCCAAAAAAGATCGACCTAAAATTAACGGAACTTTAGGATCGATGGGAATATCAACAACAATAAAGTCTACAGGATAGTAGAACTTTCCAACTTTCACAAAGACGTCCTCGGCAACTCCACAAGCTAGAATCGTAGAATGATCGGCCATTTCGATTGACATTCTTGAAGGAGTGAGATTGGGAAGATTGAGCGATTTAAAAATCTCAAGAGGCATCAAATTAATACTAGCACCAAGATCGGCCAAGGCGTAGCATTCTTCCATGTCTTGGATTGCACATGAGATTAAAAACTTTCCAGATCACCGACTTTTTGAGGTATGCGGCTTAGAAAAACCGAAGAACAACTTGACGATTTTTGCAATTTCTCTTTGTTATTCAACATACTTTTGAAGTTTGTGGCAAATTGAGGCATCATGACTAAGGCGTCGGCAAAACTTATATTGAAATGCAAGTCACGAAACATTTTCATAAAGAGTTCAAATTGATAATTATTTCGTTCTTGTGCCTTTTCCTTGTCTCGTCTTGAAGGGTAGGGTAAAGGTGGTGTGGGTTGGGGCAAAGTAGGCATAGGCATCGGCCTTGGAATCTCGGGTTCCATGATTGGTGTAGGTTCAACCGTAGGTGTGGTTTGAGCGGTACTTCGTGGGCTTGTAATGTGCTCCTTTTCTACCACAACCTCGGGTTCTTTCTCTTTTTCCTTCTCCATAGAAGTACTTGGACGAGAAATGGGTTCTTTGAAAGTTTTACCACTACGAGTAGTAATAACCTTCAATTCTCCTTTCGGGTTCACGATGGTATCACTAGGAAGACCACCCGAAGAAGAGGGCTTACACATGATAGCTTCAAACATTTTAGCCATACGGTCTTCAAACATAGATTGCCTAGCATCCGCTTTTAACAATTCTTGCTTAATCTCATGTTGACCTTGCTCCATTTTTTGTTGATTTTGTTGGAGACGTGTGACATTTCCTTCCATTTTGTTAGCATGAGTTTTAAGTTCATTAGCAAGTTCGTTTTTAAGCTCGTTTTTCAACTCGGACCTTAAGCTAACCATTTCACGTTGCATGTTGTCAAACTTAGCATCATTAGCCTTAGCATAATTCAAAAATTTTCCTTGAAGATTTTTGGTGTGATCGTTTTGAAAACCTTGGGCATTGTTTTGAAAATCACGGTTTTGGTTTTGGTTTGAAATTTGCCCATTTCCACTTTGATAATTACCCTTGTTATAATTTCTTTGATTTCCTTGGTAATTTCCACCTTGGTTGTTGTTGCGATAGTTATTAGCATTTTGATTTGGTGGAGCTTGATTTTGGCGGGAACCTTGACCGATTTGGTTATAAGTTCCCGTGGCTACATAAGCACTCGAAGTGTTACCATCCACGGTAATGCACTCGGAAAGATCATGAGCTCCACCACACGACAAACAACTCTTAGAAACCGCTTTAACCGAAGCGGAATTTGAAGCTTCTTGAGCTTTCCAATGGGTCATAAGGCTAGCAAATCTATCAAAAAATCGATTTTCTTCATTTGCTTCATCATGTAAGGCATTGATACTACGAGACGATGATGAGCCCATTTTGGCAACACTCGGTGTGTGACGAGGGCTATAAACCTTAAACCTATTCTCAATTATGACCAAAGCTTCTTCAACCGTTTTACACAAAAAATTACCACCCGCGGCGGCATTTAAATAATCTCTTTCATGATCGTTGAGTCCATTGTAAAACGTGTCTATTTGGTGCAAATCGGAAAAACCGTGATGAGGACATTCATGTAACATCTCCTTAAACCTATTCCAAGCCGTAGAAAAACTTTCATTTGATTCTTGTGAAAATTTAGAAATCTCATTTTTCAAATGTGTAGTCTTAGAGGGCGGAAAAAATTGGTTCACAAATTTCGAAACGAGATCCTTCCACGTCAATATAGAATTGGGTGGCTCTTTCTCTAACCAAATTTTAGCGGGCCCCGTTAAGGAATACGGAAAAAGCATCATCTTAATCGAGTCATTTGAGACATCCTTGAATTTGCACGTGGCGGTAAGACGATTAAATTGGCGGATATGGTTGTGAGGATTGTCCTTCTCATCACCACGGAATTTGTTGTTTTGGATCATCGACAACAAACCCGTTTTCACCTCAAAATTCTCCGCAAGGATTGCGGGAATCACAATAGCTTCTCCATAACCCTCGGTGGGTGCTTGAAGTAACTCCATCATAGTTCGATTCGCCATGGTAGGTGCTTCTCGTACAATGGGTTCGTCAATAGGAGACTCCTCACTAGAATAAGTTGGAGTGGGAGTTTTGTTCTTTCGTCTACGTGCACGTTTTGCTTGATTACGAGTTAGCATAAACGTCACGTACAACGTGGAGACGAGCAAAGAAGATTCTTTTTGGTATTTTGTGTTTTTCAATTTTTTTTGTGGTTTTTGATGGTATTAACTTTTTTGGAAATTGGTGAAATGTATTAAGTAGACAAAAATCTACAAATCTCCTCCTTAATCAAATCTCTTGATTAAAGATGCCTCAAGGAATGAAAACGATCACGTGAAGTGAACGCCTTCGATGACTTTAGAACGATGGTGGAACACCAAATCGTTCAAGAGGGTTTAATCAATAGAAACCAAGAAAATATATATGATATGTAACAATACTATGGGCGGCAAAACCCTCGATTCACTCTCAAAATCAAATACGCACAAGCAAGCGGAGGAAACGAGGCGGCGCGAAGCACTTAAGAGCCTTTTTCCTTTAGGTCGTGAAATACAACCGCCTTATACCCACCTTATAGTTTGTATTATCAAGATTAAGCTTCACGAAAGTATTTATCTATTTTTGCCTTTTTTCTTTGGTTTGAGATTCGAATACAATGATTGGGTAATGACCTCCCAAGTCAAGTTTGTGATTGCTCACGTATTTGGAGTACTTGTGAATTTATTGTTCTACGTATACAATATAGTAATAGTATTTACACAAAAACCGAAAAACGATAATACGTATTAGTAGAGTGCTACTAATACAAATACTATTATGGCTAATATAAAAAAACAATGGTTCAATCAAAACACAACACGCCTCCCCGGCAGCGGCGCCAAAAATGATAGTTGTATTTTTACCCCTTTAGGAAAAGGATGGTAAATTAGGGCAAGCGTGCACGACGATTTAGGAAAACCGTGTGTGTATGACCCTAAAAGTGAGTTCGTTCTCGAAGAGGCACGTGTGTTGTGTAATGAATGATGATTAATGTTTGTGATTATTAACAAGAAAAGGAAATAGAAATGATAAAGAAAAGAATGGACGGTTACGAAGACGGACCGAGCTAAGACGAAAACGCGTTCACGTAAAACCGTAAAAAACTACAAAATTAAAAATTTTAACTTAAAAATTCCTAAAAATTACTAAAAATCCACAATAAAATTCTAAGAGTTTACAAAAAATCCAAACTTGCTAAAACCTTTTAATTAATTAAATAATGACTTTTTAATGCTAATTAAAGCCCTAAAAATCACAATTAATTATTAAAAAGCCCTAAACAAGATTTTATAGTTTGTAAACCTCCAAAATAACCTAATTAAGCTAAAAAGTATTTTTTAAAATTTTAAAACCTAATAAAACTATTTTTAAACACTTAAAAACTATTAAAATCTATTAAATCTTAAATTAATTCTAGAAAATAAATGAAAAGCCCTAAAAAGATTTGGAAAGTGACAAAACTCCTAATTATGTGTTTACAATCTAGAAAAAATTAAAAAAGTAGAAAAAACAAACTTTTAATTTTTAATAATAAAATAATCAAAAAATAATCAAAAAAATAAAAAGTTTATAAAATAATTCTAAAAAATTACCAAAAATCCTAAATAATGTAACTAAAACAAAAATGTGATTAAAAGTTCCTAAAACCTTTTATTTAATTTTATATTAAATTTTAAAAGTTGCTAAAAAACCCTAAAATCAAATAAAAATAAAAATTAGACTTTTTGAAAACTTTTTGTGATGTAAACCTCAAATTACTTAAATAAAACCTAAACACTATTTTTCTAAAAATTAAAAACACTTTTTGCTATTTTTTTATCTATTTAATAATATACGGCTAAACAAAAAATGATAAAAAATAATTAAATAAAGAGAAAAATTAAAACTTAGTGTAGAAAAATCCTAGACCCTATTACTAACCTAGGAAAAATAAGCTAACCCAAATAAGCTTATTAAATAAGCTGAAAAAGCCCAAAATAGCTACGACTTATATTATAAAAGCCAAAACAAAACGTGCTTAAGTATATTTTGTTTGCACCCTTGGTCAGTAAAAGACCCAAGGGCGCAATGGTAAGGTGTGAGTGATGTGAGAGGAGTGGCGCAGGTTCGAGTCCTAGCCACGTCCTTTTTGGTTTTTATTTTTTTTTCTCTTTTTTAAACTTTAAAAACTCAAACCTGAGCTTACTCTAAACACAAAAACACAAACACAAATCAAAATAACAAAGTTTAAACCTAAAAGAGTGATAAACGGGCTCAGTTATGCTAATTGATGAACACAAAGCACAAGTGTTTCTTCACTTGTGCAAACGTTTGTCAAGAGGTCTTGACTTGCTGATTTTGGATGTTTTTGTGGACAATCAGGCACCCTTATACTCTTTGGAGTATAAGGAGTCAAAATTAACACAAATCTAGCACAAATGAATCACAACGATCACACAAAATCACCAAACAAGTTTCTGATATAGCTTAATGTTTCTGATGAACTCAAATGACCCTTACTCACTTGCACACAAATGGATTTTAAAGTCTCATAACATGCATACAAGCTTACCAAATCAGATAGAGACCCTACACAATCCTAAAACAGCCTTAAATCT
Organism: Glebionis coronaria; assembly: GCA_025667525.1. Classification (NCBI taxonomy): domain Eukaryota; kingdom Viridiplantae; phylum Streptophyta; class Magnoliopsida; order Asterales; family Asteraceae; genus Glebionis; species Glebionis coronaria. Next base: position 316,665,267 of record CM046879.1, on the reverse strand, counting down.
AATAGACTTCAAATTTGATGGCAAAATCACTCAAAAATCATACAAACAAGGCAGTTACTGATTTTTTTGCAATGTTATCCAAGTTTTTGACATGCACTTTGCTTTTAAACCCACCAAACTGAAATACAAAAGCATATAATACTTAACAAACCACCTAGAAGTATTTTCAAACAAGTTTTAACCCAGATTTTTATCTCAAATCCTAGCCAAACTCTTATCCCAAACACTCCTTTAAAATCTAAAATCAAATTTTAACAAAGCAAATGGTATCAAAACACACCCAAACTGATTTTAAACAGTCCTAACATGCATATTATACCCTAATAACTCAAATCAAACCAAAAGAACACACATAAACAGCTTTGCACAATAAATCATACAAATCACATAAAAACTGAAAATGGAAAAAGGAAAAGGGTGCTACCTTAAGGGTCCTACATCCAGGACCCTTAGTGGTTGAAAAACCACCTCCTTATAGGCCCGGGCCTATACAGAAACCTTGAACAAAATAATCAACACACCTGCAAAAATCAATGAACACACAAACAAGATATAAAAAACTTCTTATTTTTATCACACCCTTTTAAAAACCTTGGAACCTCTTGAACCTTGAGACTTAACACGTTTTTGAAACAAGCACAAGATCAAAAATCCAGGATTCTTAACCACTTTCACTTCAAAGAACCTTGGATTTTCTGAAAATAGAGACAGTTTTTCAAAAACCTTTTGAAAATGAAATAAACACCAAGTGTTTATAAAAGATTAATATGGAACTCAGAATCTAAGCAATTCAATACCAAACTTTTAAAAAATAAAAGGAATTACAATTGACACAACAAATACCAAACTTTATATTTCAAAGTATTACATGAATTTGCTTAAAAAAACTGGAACAAAGAAAAGGGGTCACAAGTCGACTCCCTTTTATACAAGTACTAGGAACTATCTAGAATACTAAAACCCTAGCAATGGAATGCCCTAAAATACCCTTGATTCTTTTGACTGAATTCTTGGTCAATTGGTGTCATGTGAAGATGCCAGCTTGCACTTTTAATCTTGAACGTTTGTTTGATCTTGGGGACCAAGGAGTTAAGCTAAGTCGTTCAATTGGTCGGGTTATAGGGTTTGGGGGAAAGAGACGTGTGCAGGGGAGGGGTCCACAACCACATGGGTGTGTTGTGGATGGAATCTGGGTTGGGGGATAGGTTTAGTGTGGGGTGAATAGTAAATCTGGAAAGGTTGGGGTAAAAACCCTTTGTTTTGGGTAAATTAGTTTTTAGGGTTTATGGGATTAAGAACATGGGATTAGGGTGTTTTAATCTGTTTTTGGGGGTGATTTAATTCAAAAAGGTGTTTGGAGGGAAGGGTTTTAAGTGGTTTGACCAAGTTGACTGAGTTTATTAATAAACTCAGCTTAGTGGAATCTGACGTGGGTGGAGTGAGTGAAGTGGAGGTATTTGATTGGTGGTGGTGGGTGATGTGGCATGATGATAGGTTGTGGGTTGTTTAGTTGTCTTGGCAGAAATGCCCCCTCATGTTTCCTCTTGTCTTCATGTTGTAATAAAAGCTGTCAACGCCCATTTTACATGTATCAACTTTTGGCAACTTGTCAAAATTGGCACAAAAACTTTATAAACTTGAAACAAGGGCCATTAATGCATTTTCTTCATTTTCCAAGGGCTGATCTTGTATAGTCTTCAAACTTTAGGGACCCTATTCATAATTTTGAATATTTGAGGGGTATAAAGTGTAAATCTTCAAAAGTTGAGGGACTAAAGTTGCCAATCTTCAATTCTTCAAGGGTATTTTTGGAAATTCAAAACTTGGGCCCGGTTCATTGTGCGGCTTCGTTTCCCGTGTTCGTTTTTGAATGATTCTTGTGATCTTTTTTCAATTCCTCAATATCCGTACCTAAAAATACACAAGTAACAAACACGAGCATATATTTGGCAGTTTTAATGATATTTTGTGCATTTTAAGCCCGATTTGGACGATGAGACCATGTATAAAAGCAGTCTCATCAGTTACATGTAAGCCCGGTGAAATGTGTATAGTTGAAGTTCGTTTTCTCAGTTCTTAACAAATTGAAAGTCCTAACAAGATCGAGTTTATGATTGTTTTTGGTTTGTAAAGATATTTGGATATTCTACGTCTAATTCAACAATCAAGTAAAAATGAAAAATATTAACTACGTAACCATAAAACAAATTGTCAAATACCACATTATTATTCAAGTAAAGCCAAAAGTATAAATCTATGAAAGTAAAGGGCTGAAAATGTAAATTCTGAAAAGTAAAATGCTTGAAATGTAAATCAATTAACTACAAGGACCGATTGTACAAATGTAACTAACTAAGTAACTAACTTTAACTAATTTTAAAAACTAACTAACCAAATTTTAACCAACTAGAAAAATCCAGGGACTAATCCTACAATTACCTAATTTTAGGAAAAATACGCTAATTATGCAACTGTTTAACAAGCCAAGGACCTATGTGCAATTTTCTAACAACTTTTAACCAAAACGGGCTAGGAAACAAAAATAAGCTCGTATAAGCTCGTTTCTTAACCAAATAAGCTCAAACATGTTTTAAAAGGCTTAAAATTGAAATTCAGCTAGACCAGTAACAGGAAATAAGCTGAAACTTCCTAAAACTCTAATAAGCTATTTGAAATAAGCCCAAAATAAGCTAACTAATAAGCCAAACGTTCACAACTTGATTTCTATGCAAAAACTTGTTAATCAGCTCAAAAGAAGAAGGGGAAGTTTTGTCTTATAAAAAATGGTCCATTATTAAGCTCAGAAAACGAAAATAAGCTAGAAAGAGCTTATGTTGACTTTTGTTGACCAAAAATCCAAAAAGTTGAAAAGTTCAAATCTTAACCAGGAACACTTTTTAAAGTCAATTGTGAAAGAAAATGGTTAGGTTTCTGAAGTGGATAAGCTAGAATGAGAAAATAGAATAGCTTTTATCACAGAGAATGGCATTTGCTCAAGGGCTGAAACAAGTGCTTATTTCTAACTCAATTCTGAAAACTGTAGAAATTCCAGCTAAAGGCTTAAACTACATATGTTGTGAGAGAGCTAGAAACTGGTTTCAATAAAATCCATCAAGAATTAAAGCAATGACAATGATTTGAAATCATTAACTTTCTGAAAACAAGTTTTGAAACAATATAACCCAAACCTTTTTACTGCAATTGGCCTATTTGACTAAAATTTTGACTAGAAAATGACTTAAAACTATTGAACTATGTATGTTATAGCTAAATGATCTAGATTAAGCAAGATTCTACAAAGATTTAACACTAAATCACACCCTAATGCTTAATGCCAAACACTAGTTATGAATTCTAATAGAACATGTGAAGGAAATTTAAGCTAGGAGCAAAACTGATTAAAGAGTGATAGCAAGCTAACAAAATAGCTAAGAAGTGATGAAATTGAAATACACTTAAGCTATGAATCAGACTACAAATCAAGGTACTAATGCAAGCTAAAAATGACTGCTATAAAGCTTTAACAGAATGAAGATAAATGCAAGTAATCAAGTGCTAAACTACAATCAAGCTACACAATTATCAAAATCAACTCAATTAACAGCTAAACACACTTGATCATACAACAATCACATTTACTCTAAGAATTGAGCATGCAGTCAACATTTGAGAGGAACATAAATGCAGAAAACCAAAACCTTTTAGCTTAGGCCTCCTTTGGGGAGTAGAGAAGCGCTGAGCTTTCTAGCTAGTGCTAAACCACCACCTTAGCACTAGTATCTACCAATCAACAACCAATCAACAGCTATCAACTCTTAACCTCCATTGATGATCTTAAAACCTTCAAAACTTCTACCAAAGCTTGGAATGAATGATCAAAACAGGTACTCAGCTACTGGACGTAATGAACAGCTACAAACTTCCACAAATCTTCTAATGATCAAGTATGATCACTAGAAACAAGCAATAACAATATCGTATGAACAGTAGGTAAGAGCAATGAGAGAATTGGAGGGAAATTTGAATTTTATTGAATTAGTGTGAAAAGTAGTTACAAAGGTGGTTACAACTAACTAACAGACTCTCAAGAGGTTGTCAGGCTCTTGAGAGTTGTTATCTACTAACTGCTAACAGAATGAGAGAGAGTAAGAAAAATCTAGTGTGTGTGTTTTTCACACTAGCTAACTATGTACAAATGAGAGCCTGATACCCTATTTATAGAATGAGAAAGTGAAGTTGTTGGGGAGAATGACGTGTCCAAGCCAATCATTGAGCTCCACGTGTCCCAATTCTACTAATTGAAATTTGCAGGTGAAGAACTTAATTGGGGATTTTTGATTGAGTTGTTGTCAGCTTAATTGAGTTATTGGGTTGTGGTCGTCTCATCCTTGTGATCAATTTTCATATAGAACTTTTCTTGTGAAAACGCCTCTAGCTAAATCCACGTTCTGGCAAAGTTGTTGGAGAAGAAAGCCACGTGGCATGTTGTGGTTGGTGGAGAGAAAAGCACACGGATCATTATCCGTTTGATGAAATATGATTGGCTGGTTGATAAAGTAGTGGATATTAAATGCTAGTAGCCAGCTGGTGATCCATGTTTTCCAAATAACACTCTTCCATTGGTCCACAACTTAGTCACACGGATTAAGCTTATTTATTACTTTGAAAATTGGCAGTTTAGGTCCCTTGACTTGGCAGATTGATGTTTTGTACTTGGAACTTCAATATCTTTTCATAAATGGTCCTCCATCTTGTAATCTTGATCAAATAGCTCCTTTGACTTGGTTGACTTGAGAGTTGACCAGGTTTGACTATGATCTTGACATTGACAATTTTACACTTTTAGTCCTTCATCTTTAGAATGTTGTCAAGATAGGTCCTTTGTCTTCAAATTCTTGTCATTCTTGATCCTTCTTTGTCTTCTTCATCCAAATTAGCTTGATCTTCTTCTTGTTTGCTTGAAATTGCATCCCTCTTACCTATTTGAACACAAACATAAAACATGCCACATAATTCCACTTTATAGCACAAAGTTTAGGTATTTTTCTTGTGTTTTAGGGTGATTTTTTTATTAAATGATATGAGTTTTTGCTCATATCAAATCCCCTACACTTGAACATTGTCATGTCCTCGTGCAATGCTATATTTTAAAGAAAAAATTTACATTCTCCTCATAATTAATCCACCTTGGCCATTATGGAATGCATCTACACTACTCTACACTATATGATGCATGATTTTGATTTTTAACAATGCAATGCACAAGAAACAGTTCTATTTATATCTCTTTTATTTTCTTGAAATGGTTTTGATGGAAATAACTCTTAAAGAATTCAATGACTTTGATTAGGGCTTGGGTACCATGGATACTTATCACCCTAAAGTTTCACTTTCCCCATACCAATCTTAAAAATGGGATCATTGTATTCACAAGTAAAAAGTGCATCAACTTATTCATGACAATTAAATGTGGAACCGGTTATTAGTTGAACAAATTGCTTGTGGGCAAATTTGTCATTATTTCAAGCGTGAAGTATAAAAAATGCAAAATCCAAAAATAAGGAAGCACGGTTTTAATCCTAAGTAATCCTCTCATCCATTACTTGAAAAACCGCTCACGATTAAAATAAGTCCGTTTCAAGAGTAATAAGTCATTCGTTTTATGTGTAAAATCCTCATGTCATGCTTTCACAAGTTGCTACACACTCGCTAAGGAAAGAAAAATAAAACTCACGCAATAATTTACATCCGCCGCCTTTTTGAGACCTTGGATCTTTAACCCCGCAACCCGTCAAGGTAATATTGGATTGGAGCAATCTATCGAATTCCCACAACCCGTCAAGGTAATATTGGAATTCAATAGTCTCTATAATTAACACCACACTGCCCCTCTTGAGAGTCTTGTATAATTCTTTTTTTTCTTTTTTTTCTTTTTCTTTTTTTTCTAGCCACTCAATTTTTTATAAGCCGCTCTTATTTTTCTTTATTCCTCACAAAGAAAATTGAAAAGAATAAAGGGAAAAACACCCGCTAAATATTAAGCATGACATAAGTCTAGTACACATAAAACGTTCTAACTTAGAATCTTAAGATGTACTTATATCAACCATGAATCATTAGACAAAAATGCATAAGAGATTACAAACCAATTAAAACTGTTCTTGATTATTTATTAACATATATACATGCGAAGAAATTAGAGGTAAAGAAGAGAAGGGTTTAGCCACAAGTAATTATCATGAAGTTTATCTAACCCTTTTATACTTGCTTCAACTCTATCATTTCCCATTCTCCACAAATTCAAAGTCTCAAATAATGAGATTGGTGGATGCTTAGCCTAATAGACCAATGAAGGACTACATGGTTAAGAATACTAGCTAGAGAATGCTTAGATAAGCAAACTCGGGTTGAGTCAAAGTATCCATGGCGGGCCTACTATTTCAAAGAAGTCTAAATTTGTTAAACCATGTTTTTATTATATTTTTTTCTCTTTTATATATTTGATGAAAGATAAAAGAAAAGATATATAATGCAAATGTGTTATGCAAATGAAAAATGATTAATACAAAAATTATGAATGCATATTTTTGGTGGCCAAAGTAGATCAAAAATTTGAAATATGTTTGAAAATTTAATTTCCAAGTTATCATGAAGATCAATGACACGTTCTAGGTAAGGTCACTTCGATAGAAGACCCCCCTACACTTGAGATAAACATTGTCCTCAATGTTTAAGAGCATGGGAGTGTAACTCCCCTAGACTTATGACAATGACTAGATTTTATTTAACTCTTGTTAAGGAAACGTCAACTATTGGTGAATTCATGTTTAAGCACAAGGTGTCTATGAAAAATCACGTTAGTAACGAAGTGAACCGGATACAAGGGCCTCCTCCATACGCTCCAAAACATGAAATGAGTGAGCAACCCTACAAATAATATGAAGACAAAAGAAGGTCTTCCCCTACACTTATCCTCAATTCTATACCCTTATTTCTAACCTACAACACTCTAAACCTAGTTATACGATGCTTGAGTTAAGGAGTCTCCAGCTCGACTCTTCCCTCAATGAATTAATTCATGGGGAAAATGGGGATCTCTTGGACCATTTCAACGGAAATGTCCTCCCCAAAATAATGTTTCACACGGTGACCATTCACTTTAAAATTTGGACCATCGGGTTGTGACAACTCAATAGTTCCATATGGAAACACTTGAGCAATAGTGAATGGACTGGACCATCTCGACTTAAGCTTGCCCACAAAAAGTTTCAACCTTGAGTTAAAGAGGAGAACCGGCTCTCCAACTTTAAACTCACGGTTCTTGATCTTAGCATCATGCAATTTCTTAGTCTTTTCCTTGTAAAGCAAAGAATTCTCATAGGCATTGGCTCTCAATTCATCCATCTCATTAAGTTGATCTTTCCTATGTGAACAGGCTTGGTTTAAATCAAAGTTAGCCCACTTGAGAGCCCAATATGCCTTATGTTCTAACTCGAATGGGAGGTGGCACGCTTTTCCATTAACAAGCCTATAAGGGGTACAACCAATTGGTGTCTTAAAAGCCGTCCTAAAAGCCCACAAAGCATCATCAAGCTTATCCGACCAAGAAGCTCGATGCTCTCCCATCGTTCTCTCTAAAATTCTCTTTAAACGACGATTTGTGACCTCGGTTTGACCATTGGTTTAAGGGTCATACGCGGTAGAAAGTCTATGATTTACTCCATACTTCTTCATAACTCTCGTGAATTGATCATTACAAAAGTGCGTACCACGATCACTTATGATGGCCCGAGGTACACCGAATCTAGCAAATAATTGCTTTAAGAACTTCACAACAACTCTAGCATCATTGGTAGGTAAGGCTTTAGCCTCAACCCATTTAGACACATAATCCACCGCTACAAGTATATACTTGTTTCCCTTGGAAGATGGAAAAGGTCCCATAAAATCTATGCCCCATACATAAAAAATCTCACACTCTTGAATAAAATTTTGTGGCATCTCATCACGTTGCGTAAATTTTCCTTGTCTTTGACACACATCACAAAATTTCATCATCTCTTCGGCATATTTGTAAATGGAAGGCCAATAGTAACCCGAATCAAAAACTTTCTTGGCGGTATAGTTGGGCCCAAAATGTCCACCCGTAGGTCCTTTATGACATGCTTCTAAAATGTTAAATGCCTCGGGCCCATCTACACACCGTCTAATGATTTGGTCCGCACATTGCCTAAAAAGATAAGGATCATCCCAAAAGTAGTACTTATCTTCCTTAAGAAATTTCTTCTTTTGTTGGGAAGTAAGACCCTCAATAAGCAGATTCCCCACAAGATAGTTTGCTATATCCGCAAACCAAGGGGTGGCATCCTCTTGGGAAGAGATAGACATGAGCTCCTCTAATGGAAAGGATTCATTGATTTCTTGATTAGGAAAATCTCCTTGAAAAGGATGCTCAAGTCTACTCAAGTGATCCACCGCTAAATTCTCGGCTCCTTTCTTATCTCGAATTTCTATCTTAAACTCTTAAAGCAACAAAACCCATCTCAAAAGCCTAGGCTTAGCATCTTATTTTGTCATGAGATACTTGAGAGCGGAATGATCCGTATACACTATGGTTGTAGATAGCACAAGGTATGGTCTAAATTTCTCAAAAGCATAGACTATAGCAAGCAACTCTTTTTCGGTGGTAATATAATGAAGTTGTGCACAAGTCATGGTTTTACTCGCATAGTGTATAGGTTGAAAATGCTTATTCACTCTTTGTCCTAAGAGGGCCCCCACCGCATAATCACTAGCGTCACACATAAGATCAAAAGGTAATTCCCAATTTGGAGAAACCAAAACGGGAGCCTTTGTCAATTTCTCTTTAAGAGTTTCAAAAGATTCCAAACACTATTGGTTGAAAATGAAAGGAGCCTCTTTTTCCAAGAGGTGAGTCATCGGTCTAGCTATCTTAAAAAAATATTGTATGAAGCGCCTATAAAACCCCGAATGACCTAAAAGAAACTCCTTACACCTTTAACCGTAGTGGGTGGGGGAAGCTTAGCAATCACATCAATTTTAGCTCGATCCACTTCTAATCCCTTGTTGGATATTTTGTGACCCAAAACAATTCCCTCTTTCACCATAAAGTGACATTTCTCCCAATTAAGCATTAACGTGTTTCCCCACAACGCTTAAGCATTCGTTCTAAATTGGTGAGACATGAGGTAAATGAATCTCCAAAGAAGGAAAAGTCATCCATGAAAACCTCAATTGTTTGTTATATCATATCATGGATAATTGCCATCATGCACCATTGAAACGTCCCCGGTGCATTACATAAGCCAAAAGGCATCCTCTTGTAAGCAAATGTACCGTAGGGACAAGTGAATGTGGTCTTTTCTTGATCCTTAGGGTCAATGGGTATTTGGAAATAACCCGAAAAGCCATCAAGAAAGCAATAGTACTCATTTCCCGCTAAGCGTTCAAGCATTTGGTCCATAAAAGGTAATGGGAAGTGGTCTTTCCTAGTAGCCTCATTGAGCTTCCTATAGTCAATACAAACTCTCCAACCGGTAACAAGTCTCGTAGGAATAAGCTCATTGTTCTCATTAGGAACAACGGTGATTCCACCCTTTTTTGGAACACAATGTACCGGGCTAACCCATGGAGAGTCGGAAATGGGGTAAATCATGCCCGCATCAAGGAGTTTGATCACTTCCTTTTTAATGACCTCATGGATTTTTTGGTTAACCCTTCGTTGACTTTGAATGGCGGGTTTGTAATCATCCTCCATAAGGATTTTGTGTGTACAAAAATGTGAATCAATTCCCCTTATGTCGGATATTTTCCATGCTAAGGCTTTCTTGTGTTTCTTAAGGACTTCAATGAGCTTCTCCTTTTCATCCTCTTTCAACTCTTTAGCAATGATCACGGGTAATTGGTCTTTGCCCTCTAAGAAAGCATACTCTAGGTGGGATGGAAGGTCCTTAAGTTCAATTGGAGGTGGACTCTCTATAGAAGGTTTTACTATGGAAGGATCATCATTGGTAACTTCTTGTGGAATGGGGGAAGGAATAGGGTCCTCATTGAGCAACTTTTGGATAGTAAGAATATCTTCTTCCCAATTGATGGGAGAATCATCATCACCAAGAAAGTTGGACTCAAATTCCTCCAAGAGGAAATCACTCTCTCCAAAAGGTGTTAAGGAGGGATCAATTGAGGCCACGGTTTCAACATGGGGCATAACCTCACTAGTACTCTTGCAAGCATCATGAAAGTGCTCATCACACATCTCATCTAGCACATCAACTATGTTAATAGTCTCACAAGGTTTAGACTCCTTAACCTCTTTCTTATCACAAACTTTCCCTAACTTAAACACCACTTTCTCATCCTCTACTCTCATAATTAGTTCTCCCTCCGCCACATCTATCAATTTACGACCCGTTCTCAAAAACGGTCTACCAACAATCAAAGGAACTCTAGGATCCCTGTCATAATCAACCACTACAAAGTCGGCCGGAAATGTAAACTTATCCACACCTACAAACACATCCTCCGCGATACCTACGGGGTAAGCTATGGTTCGGTTGGCTAACTCAAGTGTCCTCCTAGTGGGAGTGAGCTCGGGAAGAGAGAGTTTTTTCCAAACCGATAAAGGCATGAGGTTAATGCTTGCCCCTAGATCCGCCAAAGCCATGCAATTTTCCACACCGGGAAAATTACAAGGTATCAAGAAGCGCCCCAGATCTCCAAGTTTTGTTGGTAAGGTTTTAAGTAGCACGGCGGAACAATTTTCATTAAGGGATGTGTTGGGCAAATCAACCAATTTTTCCTTGTTGGAGAGTAAATCCTTGAACATCTTAGCAAACTTTGGCATATAAGCAAGAGCTTCCGCAAAGGATGTGTTGATGTTGAGTTGCTTGAACATCCTTAAGAAATTTGAAACTTGGATATCATCCTTGTTCTTTAACTTGTCCTTTTTCAACCTTGAAGGATAAGGAAGAGTTGGTATAGGTGTAGGTGTTGTAGTGGAAGATTTGTCTTTGATAGCTTCTTCATTGGGAGTTGTGGAAGGTAGAGGAGAAGTGGGAATAGGTTGAGAAGGTGTGTAATATTTTGTTTTTAGTGTAGTTTTCTTCTCAGCTCGATTCGAATTGATATAACGTTTTCTAGCAAAGACTTAATTATTTTTGGTAGTAAAATCTTGATTGGTATCTATGTCTAATTGGCAAGAAGCATGTAAAAAGGTAAAAATATTAGCTACTACGTATATGTACTAATCTAAAAACATATTGCACATACGTCAATTAAATGCACAAATCAAACAATTTTAACAAAATGTGAAAATCAATTTTTCTTATAAAATCTGAATTAGAACTTGCATTACCAGAAATGAAATGAAACCAACGTCCAATAATTTGTAAAACAGTCTGGCCCAAACTCTAACTAGCCCAACAAAGTCTAACAAACTAACGAAATAGTCAACTTAACAAAATTAAACTAACCAAGGACTATGAGTGAACTAATAGCTTACACAATGAGGGACCAAATATGTACTTTTACCAATCCTTACTAATTTGTAAAGTCTTTGCTGACTTTCTAATCAAACCAGTACAGTAACTGTATTTGAATTTCCTACTTGCACTAAAAACTCACTATCATGACGTTTTAAGCTAGCAGCTATGACGTCAGTATGTTATTCTAACATAATCAGGTACTAAATGTGGGTATCATACCAGCTATCCTATCAGATTACTAATCTATACTAACTGAATTTACTCAAAAACATCTATGCAAGATCCTAACGAACTCAGTTCACCCAAACACTACTATATTAACTGAAATGGAAAATCAAAACATGAAATCATATCAGACAAGGCATCAGCATAAACTGATTATCTATCAAGCCATATAAAATGAATCGCAAGCAAAGATTATGCTATATCTAACTTCTAACAACTTCAAACTAAGAATGTAAAATAGACATAAATCGTGCTTGACCTGTTTACATCCAGGCCAGTCCGTTGATGACGAGAAGTGCGGCGCTGAGCCGGCTTAGCTAATATTGAAATTGAATCTACACCTTTCTGCTGAGATCAAACTTGAAACACCAACCAATCTCCAACTTTATCAGCCGAAACATTACTTGAAACAGTAACCTGCTCAATATATCAAACTAAAACAGAAAACTGGTTAAAGCTCATAAGCTATGAGCTTATGAAATTATTAACAAGTTTAGCTAAAAGATTAATCCTGAAGTCCTATATTCCACAGAAATATCAATGTAAATTCGTACAGCTTATCTAATCAGCATCAAATCCAAACATCTAAACTAAACGATTATCTGAAGCTACCGACACGCTGAAACTCAAATGGTTACACCAACAATTCCAAACAAACTGCAAATTTGTTATCCTGTTAATCTATAAACCTGCACAATTGAAACAAAGAACAGGAAGACTAGACGAGAATCTGAATCCTTCAAAACTGTCATGAAAAGAAAACCGAACGTCCGGACTCAAACTTAAGCTGAACGAGAAAAACTGGACAAAATCCTTGATTCTGAAACTTGCTATCGCTAATCTTTTTTTGAGCGATTTCTACAAGCTGCCTAAACTGATACTCATTTACTAGCAACTTTTGAACAAAAGCTTATTGATTTTAGTATATCAGCCGTGAAAAACGAATTCGTTCAATTTCTACTAACTATATCATTTTATCTATTTATAACACTAAACAAGAAAATATAAGAGAAAGAGATGAAGCTTTTAAGAAAACTCATTAATGGAGGAAATCATTCATTACAACTACTGACGGAAACTTTAACAAGTTTAACAAGATTAAACTAACTTTTAGCTAATGAGAAATGAAGAATGAGAAAGACTTTTGATGAACAGTAATCTAAAGCAGTAAAATAGAAAAAGATAACCGAAATTAAACTCAAAGAAATCAGAGAGAGATTAGTAAAAAGTACTCAAAGCTTTCATTAATGGTGAAAAAGAAAGGATTCAGTTACAAACTTAAACTGATTAACAGATTCTAAACAAATTTCTAACTGAAAATCATAAAGCATTTGAGAGAAAAACTAACTAATTCCTAACTACTATGTGTAAAACTACACCTAAGCTAACCGTTTGCAAATGAGGTCTTCGTCTTCTTTTTATAGCCGTCGAGAGGAGAGTTGTGACGTGGCTCCACCAATCAGCGAATGCCACGTATTAAATACGAGGATCTTGATAGTTCTTCATCTTCATCTCATTTGGGCGTTTCTTCTCCATTGAGTCTTGATCTAATTCATTCATATCATCGTGTAGAGGAGAAAGATGTGATCATTTTTGCTGTTGAAGGCTTTGGCTGATTCCCATTATATCTCTCTCGAATATGGTTTGCAGGTTATGGAGATAAAGTCATCTTTCTCTCTCTTCTTTCGGTGAAGAAGAAGACGTTTTGTGTTTGTGTGTTTGTTTGACCGAGACTTGGTCAACAGACCAAGTAAATAAGACTTTTCCATTTATTTTGCTATTTAGTCCTTCCACTTTTTATCCTTCTCAAATGTGTATTAAAGCTTTTAAGTAATCACTTTTCCATCCTTTATCTTAATGAAAAGTGTATGCTAAGCCCTCGATCTTTGAAGTAGTGACAAGTAAGGTCCTTGAAAGCATCTTTCGTCTTTTTCTTCGTCTTTCCATAAAATAAGTCATTGAAAACGCGTCTTTCCTCAAAAATGTATCTTCTTACCTGAAAACACATGAAAAGCAAATACACGCGTAATTCTGATATTTTAAAGCTAAATATTATGTATTTGACTGTGTTTTGAGTGATCTATGGATCATTATTGATGAGTGTTTTCACATTTATCAACTCCCCTCCACTTGACCATTGCCATGACCTCATGCAATGCAACATTTTAAAGCTCTAAAGTGCACTTTTCTCATAATTAACCAACCTTGGCCATTTTATGATTTAATAAACTAAACTATACTACATGATGAATGGTTTTGAATATTTACAATGCAATGCAAAGAAAACAATTATATTTATATATTTTTGGATTTTCTTGAAATGGTTTTGAAGGAAATAACTCATAAAGAAATCAATGACTTAAATTAGGGCTTTGGTACCATGGACATTTATCACCCTCAAGTTTCACTTTCCCCATGCCAAGCTTAAAAATGGGATCATTGTATTCACAAGTAAAAAGTGCATCAACTTATTCATGACAATTAAATGTGAAACTGGTTATTATTTGAGCAAATTGCTTGAAGGCAAATTTGTCATTTATTTCAAGTGTGAAATATAAGAAATGTAAAATCCAAAAATAAGGAAGCACAGTTTTAATCCTAAGTAATCCTCTCATCCATTACTTGAAAAACCGCTCACAATTAATACAAGTCCGTTTCAAGAATAATAAGTCATTCGCCTTATGTGTAAAATCCTCATGTCATGCTTTCATAAGTAGCTACACACTCGCTAAGGAAAGAAAAATAAAACTCACGCAATAATTTACATCCGCCATCTTTTTGAGACTTTAGATCTTCAACCCCGCAACCCGTCAAGGTAATATTGGATTGGAGCAATCTATTGAATCCCCGCAACCCGTCAAGGTAATATTGGAACTCAGTAGTCACTATAATTAACACCACACTGCCCCTCTTGGGAGTCTTGTATATATATTTTTTTTTCTTTTCTTTTTCTTTTTTTTTTTTCTAGCCACTCATTTTTTTTGTAAGCCGCTCTTATTTTTCTTTATTCCTCACAAAGAAAGTAGAAAAGAATAAAAGGAAAAACACCCGCTAAATATTGAGCATGACATAAGTCTAGTACACATAAAACGTTCTAACTTAGAATCTTAAGACGTACTTATATCAACCATGAATGATTAGACAAAAATGCATAAGAGATTACAAACCAATTAAAACCGTTCTTGATTATTTATTAACAATTATATATATGCGAAGAAAATAGAGGTTAAGAAGAAAAGGGTTTAGCCACAAGTAATTATCATCAAGTTTATCTAGCCCTTTTACACTTGCTTCAACTCTATCATTTCTCATTCTCCACAAATTTAAAATCTCAAATAATGAGATTGGTGGATGCTTAGCCTAATAGACCAATGAAGGACTACATGGTTAAGGATACTAGCTAGAGAATGCTAAGATAAGCAAACTCGGGTTGAGTCAAAATATCCATGGCGGGCCTAATATGTCAAAGAAATCTAAATTTGTTAAACCATGTTTTTATTATATTTTTTTCTTTTTATATATTTATGATGAAAAATAAAAGAAGAAATATGTACAATGCAAATGTGTTATGCAAATGAAAAAAATGATTGATGCAAAAATTATGAATGCATATTTTTGGTGGCCAAAGTAGATCAAAAATTTGAAAAATGTTTGAAAAATTAATTTTCTCAATTATCATGAAGTTAAGGCAATGGTCTAGGTAAGGTCACTTCGATAGAAGTCTCCCCTACACTTAAGATAAACATTGTCCTCAATGTTTAAGAGTATTGGAGTGAACTCCCCTACACTTATTACATTTATTACCTTGCTTAACCCTAGTTAAGGAAGAGACCACTAAAGGATATTCATTTTAAACACAAGTGTTTAATATCACGATAGCAAAAACTAATCGAATTGAACCGGATACACGGGCCTCCTCCATAAGCTCCAAGCATGAAATGTGAGAGAGAAACCCTTGAAGCAAACACCAAAAGACGAAGAAAGGCACCCCTCCACTTCAGCTCTACTATAACATCCTTTTAATTAAACCTAACCTATTGAAAATCTACTCTACGTTTTCTAACCTAGTTATTCAATGCTTGAGTTTTTTTTTAACCCTAAGTCGCTAGCTCGACTCGGCCCCGAATTAGGTTGTCCTTGGGGAAACATCATGGAGAATAAAGGATATCACTTTGAAGCTCGACTCACATGATACACTCAAACTTAACACGTTGCCATTTACAATAAGATTTACAATATCCGCCTCGATAAATGGAACGGTCCAACGTGTCTCAAGTTTGTCCAACATACGAAATCTCTCAAATAGGAACACCCCAGGATCAAATACATAGTTTCCATCTCGACAAGTGAACAACTCCAAAGTAGGTAGCATCACCAAAGTAAGCTCATACAAGAATCCCATCTCAATAGAAATCACACTCTTAAGTGGAGTAGATGAAAACCAATTTTTTCCAAACATACGTATCCCAGGATCAAAAACCTTTCCCTTCATGGGAAAATAAGAAGATGAACTCGTATCAACCATATAAGATTCCCCCTTAGTGATCAAAGCATCATGAGACAATGAAGGTGTAGGTATCAAAACATTAATAACAAGTATATCCATATTAGGCTCCTCATCATCATCAAAAGGTGGGTAATCTTCCATAGAAGGCATAGTGAAAGAAGGTTCAAGATTAATAGTGTCTTGTGAAGGAGGTGTAGGCTCTATGGTCCCAAAAAGCAAGTGCTCACTAAGAAGAATCCCCTCTTCCCAAGTAGAATCACTATCATCAACCTCAATATCAATATCAACAAGATAAGCCTCTATGGTGTCATCAATATCCATATGAGAATCCATATCAAAGGTTTTGGGTTCTAAAGGTGCCATAGGTGAAAAAGGATCAATCTCTAAGAGTATAGGATCTTCATCAATAACCAACTTCAAGGGTGGAAGGGTGGGCATAGACGGCTCAAAAGAAGGTGTATTGAGAGAATCACTCAAAGGGATGATATCATCATAAAAATCAATAGGTGCAACCTCAAAAACCGGTGAAGAAATGTCAATGAAAGGTTCTTCTTCTATGGACTCATCATTATGGTTTGTGTTCAATGCTTCAATCGAGGAGATAAGATGATAAACGTTTGATAAAACCTCACGAATATGAACATCTTCCACTTCTTCTATATGATCAACATCATCATCCAAATTAGGAATGTCATCTTGACATGAAAAGTCCTCGGATAATATATCATAAGATGCCTCACTAGAATCACAATCATCATCCTCTACTTGTGGCAAGACTTGCAAAAACTCTTCCTCAATCTCATTATCCCTTTCTTTGAACAATTCATCAAGATCAAAGTCACCAAAATCACTAGTAGTAGCATGAAAGTAAACATGGGATGAAATCTCAATGTGATCATGAGGAGAAGAGGTATCAATACAAAGCTCGTCACATGGTTCAATGGAAATACCCTCAAACTCTCTTTGGATTGGGATAAGGTTCTCAACACTAGAAGCGGTTAATACATCCAAATCGGTATTTGTATTAGTGCTAAGAGGCTCGTCCCCCATAGTTAAAGAGTCGGTGGGTTCCACATGAGGTAAAGGTGATGAAGGTGTGTCATCATTAAATGTCATACAAATCGAAGGTTCCTCATCATCTTCATCTAATAAGCATTGTTTAAGCAAACGAGCACGATTAGCAATGATTTGTTCTTCTTTTTCCTTTTTATCAATCTTAAAGAGTAAATCATCTAAATATTTCTTGAGGAATCGTTCACCGATTACTATACATGTCACAAAATTTCATATTATTAAACCGCTTGTTCCTTACATCATCCTCAAGAGACTTAATTTCCTCCCTTAACCACCAAGTTTCTTCTTTCATTTCCTCGATACTCATCTCTCTCATAAGATTAAGAGCCTTCAAAATATATCTATTGTCTCTTCCTCGTTGCTCGAATAATAAAGAAAGCTCATTGAGATCACTAAGAGCATAATAAGGCGGATCCCTTGGTCGACAATCATAACCATAATGGGGTTCTTTTCCACAAAACTCACATGAATAAGTCGAAGAATAGGGTGGAGGTGGATTTCCATAATTAGGTGGATTATAGGTTTGAAAAGAGTCTTGATTATGAAAGTTCGCATGATTGTAACCTTGAAAATTTCCTTCATTTTGAAAACCCTCATAATGTGAAAATCCTTGATTTTGAAAAGTATCTTGATTATGGCATGAAAAATTTTCATCATTTTGAAAGCCTTCATTGTTTGAAAATCCTTGATTATGAAAGGTTTCTTGATTATAGCCTTGAAAATTATCATTATTTTGAAAACCCTCATAATTAGAAAATCCTTGGTTTTGGTATGGCTCATTAAAGGTTTGATCATGAAATGATGGAGGATTTTGTGATGAAAAACCAGAATATCCCATATAGTCATTACAAGTGTAGTCCATTTGAGTGTTAGGTCGAAAATTAGGGTTCTCGGTTCCATTATAAGCATATCCCTACCCATAATAACCATTATTTTGATCACATAAATAAGTATCGTGTGGACCACCACAAGTCGAACAAGTAGAATAATTTGCGTTGGCGGATCGTTGTTGCAAAATCTCCAACATGGAACGAGTATCCATGTTTAGCAAGGTGGCCGAATGTATATACAAGTATAGTGACGTTTAAAAGCTTCCTCGGGGAAGGAAGTAATACACCAAAGGTGGTATGTTTACACGTGTGCGAGTACACGTGTAAGTAAACACGAGGAATGAGGGAGTAGCCCTCGGTCGACTTTGAAGAGAAAAGGATTATCCTCTTCGAGTTTCGATAATTAATATCCACAAGAAAATATATATATGTAATTACTACTTGGGTGCAAGACCTCCAATCAAGCCTTCCTTCTTAGAATACGCACTAGTGTACGGGGGGTTAGGTGGCGCGAAGCACTTAAGTACCTATTGACCCTTAGATGGCATTTTATAGCACATCGCCTTTCTATTCACTTTGTAGTTTGTATTCTTTGAATTATTGCCTATTGGAAGTATTTATCTATTCTTGCTTAATTAAATTGGATCGATACGCGTGTCAAGGACCGGAACGCCCCCTAACACGGTGTATTGCCTCGGCAATACTTATGGAAATAGGTAACTTGGTTGTTCGTATATGTATACGTATTTACATATAATAATATATCAAAAATATTTTTGTATTTATTTGTTTTTTAAGAAAAATACTATATGTACGTAAAAACGATGAAAACGATATAATATATATTTTTGGGTGTAATCTTTTAGGAAAAAGATTACTTTTTGGATTTTTTATTTTTTTGGTTCAATTCTTTAGGAAAAGAATTAAATTTTGTGATTTTTTTTTTTTTTGTATTTTTATCTTTTTGATTTTTTTATCTTTTTGATTTATAATACGTATAAAAATAACGTTCACAAAGTGAACGGATCCCAAAATCCAATCATCTCACTCGAAATCGTTAATCTTCACAAAAAGAACCGGCAGCGGCGCCATTTAATATTTCGTTTTTAGTGTAGTTGTCTTCTCAGCTCGATTCGAATTGATATAACGTTTTCTAGCAAAGACTTAATTGTTTTTGGTAGTAAAATCTTGATTGGTATCTATGTCTAATTGGCAAGAAGCATGTAAAAAGGTAAAAATATTAGCTACTACGTATATGTACTAATCTAAAAACATATTGCACATACGTCAATTAAATGCACAAATCAAACAATTTTAACAAAATGTGAAAATCAATTTTTCTTATAAAATCTGAATTAGAACTTGCATTACCAGAAATGAAATGAAACCAACGTCCAATAATTTGTAAAACAGTCTGGCCCAAACTCTAACTAGCCCAACAAAGTCTAACAAACTAACGAAATAGTCAACTTAACTAAATTAAACTAACCAAGGACTGTGAGTGAACTAATAGCATACACAATGAGGGACCAAATATGTACTTTTACCAATCCTTACTAATTTGTAAAGTCTTTGCTGACTTTCTAATCAAACCAGTACAGTAACTGTATTTGAATTTCCTACTTGCACTAAAAACTCACTATCATGACGTTTTAAGCTAGCAGCTATGAAGTTAGTAATTTTATTCTAACATAATCAGGTACTAAATGTGGGTATCATACCAGCTATCCTATCAGATTACTAATCTATACTAACTGAATTTACTCAAAAACATCTATGCAAGATCCTAACGAACTCAGTTCACCCAAACACTACTATATTAACTGAAATGGAAAATCAAAACATGAAATCATATCAGACAAACATAAACTGATTATCTATCAAGCCATATAAAATGAATCGCAAGCAAAGATTATGCTATATCTAACTTCTAACAGCTTCAAACTAAGAATGCAAAATAGACATAAATCGTGCTTGACCTGTTTACATCCAGGCTAGTCCGTTGATGACGAGAAGCGCGGCGCTGAGCCGGCTTAGCTAATATTGAAACTGAATCTACACCTTTCTGCTGAGATCAAACTTGAAACACCAATCAATCTCCAACTTTATCAGCCGAAACATTACTTGAAACAGTAACCTGCTCAATATATCAAACTAAAATAGAAAACTGGTTAAAGCTCATAAGCTATGAGCTTATGAACTTATTAACAAGTTTAGCTAAAAGATTAATCCTGAAGTCCTATATTCCACAGAAATATCAATGTAAATTCGTACAGCTTATCTAATCAGCATCAAATCCAAACATCTAAACTAAACGATTATCTGAAGCTACCGACACGCTGAAACTCAAATGGTTACACCAACAATTCCAAACAAACTGCAAATTTGTTATCCTGCTAATCTATAAACCTGCACAATTGAAACAAAGAACAGGAAGACTAGACGAGAATCTGAAACCTTCAAAACTGTCATGAAAAGAAAACCGAACGTCCGGACTCAAACTTAAGCTGAACGAGAAAAACTGGACAAAATCCTTGATTCTGAAACTTGCTATCGCTAATCTTTTTTTGAGCGATTTCTACAAGCTGCCTAAACTGATACTCATTTACTAGCAACTTTTGAACAAAAGCTTACTGATTTTAGTATATCAGCCGTGAAAAACGAATTCGTTCAATTTCTACTAACTATATCATTTTATCTATTTATAACACTAAACAAGAAAATATAAGAGAAAGAGATGAAGCTTTTAAGAAACTCATTAATGGAGGAAATCATTCATTACAACTACTGACGGAAACTTTAACAAGTTTAACAAGATTAAACTAACTTTTAGCTAATGAGAAATGAAGAATGAGAAAGACTTTTTATGAACAGTAATATAAAGCAGTAAAATAGAAAAAGATAACCGAAATTAAACTCAAAGAAATCAGAGAGAGATTAGTAAAAAGTACTCGGAGCTTTCATTAATGGTGAAAAAGAAAGGATTCGGTTACAAACTTAAACTGATTAACAGATTCTAAACAAATTTCTAACTGAAAATCATAAAGCATTTGAGAGAAAAACTAACTAATTCCTAACTACTATGTGTAAAACTACACCTAAGCTAACCGTTTGCAAATGAGGTCTTCGTCTTCTTTTTATAGCCGTCGAGAGGAGAGTTGTGACGTGGCTCCACCAATCAGCGAATGCCACGTATTAAATACGAGGATCTTGATAGTTCTTCATCTTCATCTCATTTGGGCGTTTCTTCTCCATTGAGTCTTGATCTAATTCATTCATATCATCGTGTAGAGGAGAAAGATGTGATCATTTTTGCTGTTGAAGGCTTTGGCTGATTCCCATTTTATCTCTCTCGAATATGGTTTGCAGGTTATGGAGATAAAGTCATCTTTATCTCTCTTCTTTCGGTGAAGAAGAAGACGTTTTGTGTTTGTGTGTTTGTTTGACCGAGACTTGGTCAACAGACCAAGTAAATAAGACTTTTCCATTTATTTTGCTATTTAGTCCTTCCACTTTTTATCATTCTCAAATGTGTATTAAAGCTTTTAAGTAGTCACTTTTCCATCCTTTATCTTAATGAAAAGTGTATGCTAAGCCCTCGATCTTTGAAGTAGTGACAAGTAAGGTCCTTGAAAGCATCTTTCGTCCTTTTCTTCGTCTTTCCATCAAATAAGTCCTTGAAAACGCGTCTTTCCTCAAAAATGTATCTTCTTACCTGAAAACACATGAAAAGCAAATACACGCGTAATTCTGATATTTTAAAGCTAAATATTATGTATTTGACTGTGTTTTGAGTGATCTATGGATCATTATTGATGAGTGTTTTCACACTTATCAATGTGTTTGATTGAATGGGAGCATTTTGAGGTGGTGAAGTAGATGTAGAAGGCTTGTCACATGGAGGAACAAAAGTGGGTTTACAAATAGGAGGTTTAGGAGGTGAAGGATCCTTTGTTGACTTTCCACTTCTGGTTGTAATAGCATTGACATTTGCCCATGGGTTTGTTTGTGTGTTTGATGGCAAAGCCCCTTGTGGTCTTTGATTATACATAATTTGGTTGTGAAGAAGAGCTAATTTCTTGTTATTTTCCTCTTGAGCATCTTTCATTTGTTTCTCATAAGAAGTAAGCTTTTGAAAGATCAAATCCATGGGGTTAGGTTGCACATTCCCTTGATAAAAACCTTGATGTGGATAAGGTTGAGGTGGTGCATTAAATCCTTGATTTGGTGGATAAAAGGTATTTCCTTAATTGTGAAAGTTGTTAGGTGCCTTGTAGGTATTCCCTTGATAATGTGGTCTTGGACCTTGATTCTGTTGTAACAATTGAGGAGGATTTTGTTGAGGTTGGGTGGGTGGTTGGGGTGGGAATCCCGGTGGAGTAAGGTAATTTTGAGACTTGTAAGAAAGGTTATTGGGATTGATATTTGGCTTGAAATGTTCACGATGTTCCTCTTGGTAAGCATAAAATTCCCCTTGATAACCTTGCACCTTATCACATTGTTGATAGGAATGTGGACCTCCATAAGTCTCACTTGAAAGAGTAATGGCATGCACATCATTTGTAGAATGATTGCCCATAGAAAGCTTCATAAAGTCATTTATCATTGTTTCTTGCATCTTTTGAGTGTTTTGCATGATTGTTTTATTTTCCTTTGAAGCTTGAGTCAATGCTTTAATAAATGAAATGAGTTGAGTCTCCAATGGTGTAGCACTTCCTTCTTGAATGACATGGACTCTTTCATCAAATTGTGTGTTGATTTGTACCATTGCTTTGGTCTCAATAATATCCCAAGCCTCTTGAATAGATTTAAGAAGAATATTCCCTCCCGTGGAAGCATTGAGTGAGTCTTGGTGATGAGGTTTAAGGGCATTGTAGAAAGTATTGATTTGGTGAACTTCATCCAATCCATGGTTAGGGCATCTCCTCAATAACTCTCTATACTCCTCCCAAGCATCACTAAAGGTTTGACTAGGTTTTTGTTGAAAGCCTATAATTAAGTTCCTCAAAGCCGTGGTCTTAGATGGGGGAAAGAACTTGTTCAAAAACTTAGTAGTGAAATCATCCCATGTGGTAATACTCTCCGGTGGTTGTGTATCTAACCAATGCTTAGCCGGACCCTCTAGTGAAAATTGCACCAATATCAACTTAATGGAATCATGGGGAACTCCATTGTACTTAATGGTGTTGCAAAGAGCAAGAAATCTCTTAAGGTGATCATGAGGATTATCATTCTTGTTTCCATAAAAAGGTGTGTTTGAAACCAAGTTAATCATGGATGTTTTTAGCTCAAATGTGTTTGTGGGAATATCGGGTATCTTGATAACATCAGCATATCCATGAACATTGGATTGCAATTACTCCATCAAAGAACGAGTATCAACTCCGTCCATGGCTTCTTGTTGTGGATGAATCAAAGCACGATTCTCGTGATCGGCTTGATGGACGGTGGTGTTCCTACTCTTTCTCTTTTTCTTCCTTTTCGGAGGAAGGGGTTGTACACCAATCGGTATTTGTGCACGCCCACGAGTGAGCATGCAACTCAATACGAGGAATGAGAGAAAAGATCTCGTGTGACTTTGAAGAGAAAAGGATTATCCCCTTCGAGTTTCAATATGAAATATCCACAAGAAAATAATAATATACGTATGTACTACTTGGGTGCAATACCCCTAATGAAGCCTTCCTTCTTAGAATACTCACAAGTGAACGGGGGGTTAGGTGGCGCGAAGAACTTAAGTACCTATTGACCCTTAGATGGCATTTTATAGCGCATCGCCTTTCTATTCACTTAATTGTTTGTATTCTTCGAATTGTTGCTTATTGGAAGTATTTATCTATTCTTGCTTTATTTTGTTTGATCGATACACGTGTCAAGGACCGGAACGCCCCTCAACACGGTGTATTACCTTGGCAATACTTATGGAGAATATGTGAATTGGTTGTTCTTATACGTATACGTATTTACTTATAATAATATATGGAAAATATTTTTGTATTTATGAGTTTTTAAGAGAAAATACTATATGTACATAAAAACCGAGAGAATCCAATAATATATATTTTTGGTTGCAATCTCTTAGGAAAAAGATTGCTTTTTGGATTTTTTTAATTTGTTTGGTCAATTCTTTTGGAAAAGAATTGTTTTGTTAATTTTTTAGTTTTTATGTATTTTTATATTTTTGATTTATTATTATTTTTGATTTATGATACGTAAAAAATAACGTTCACGAGGTGAACGGATCCCAAAAGCCAATGAAAACCGTCAATCGATAGTCTCTCATAAAGTCAAAGAACCGGCAGAAAACCATTTGAAATGTGTATAGTTGAAGTTCGTTTTCTCAGTTCTTAACAAATTGAAAGTCCTAACAAGATCGAGTTTATGATTGTTTTTGGTTTGTAAAGATATTTGGATATTCTACGTCTAATTCAACAATCAAGTAAAAATGAAAAATATTAACTACGTAACCGTAAAACAAATTGTCAAATACCACATTATTATTGAAGTAAAGCCAAAAGTGTAAATCTATGAAATTAAAGGGCTGAAAATGTAAATTCTGAAAAGTAAAATGCTTGAAATGTAAATCAATTAACTACAAGGACCAATTGTGCAAATGTAACTAACTAAATAACTAACTTTAACTAATTTGAAAACTAACTAACCAAATTTTAACCAACTAGAAAAATCCAGGAAGTAATCCTACAATTACCTAATTTTTAGGAAAAATAGGCTAATTATGCAACTGTCTAAGAAGCCAAGGACCTATGTGCAATTTTCTAACAACTTTTAACCAAAACGGGCTAGGAAACAAAAATAAGCTCGTATAAGCTCGTTTCTTAACCAAATAAGCTCAAACAAGTTTTAAAAGGCTTAAAATTGAAATTCAGCTAGACCAGTAACAGGAAATAAGCTGAAACTTCCTAAAACTCTAATAAGCTATTTGAAATAAGCCCAAAATAAGCTAACTAATAAGCCAAACGTTCACAACTTGATTTCTATGCAAAAACTTGTTAATCAGCTCAAAAGAAGAAGGGGAAGTTTTGTCTTATAAAAAATGGTCCATTATTAAGCTCAGAAAACGAAAATAAGCTAGAAAGAGCTTATGTTGACTTTTGTAGACCAAAAATCCAAAAAGTTGAAAAGTTCAAATCTTAACCAGGAACACTTTTTAAAGTGAATTGTGAAAGAAAATGGCTAGGTTTCTGAAGTGGATAAGCTAGAATGAGAAAACAGAATAGCTTTTTATCACAGAGAATGGCATTTGCTCAAGGGCTGAAACAAGTTCTTATTTCTAACTCAATTCTGAAAACTGTAGAAATTCCAGCTAAAGGCTTAAACTACATATGTTGTGAGAGAGCTAGAAACTGGTTTCAAGAAAATCCATCAAGAATTAAAGCAATGACAATGATTTGAAATCAGTAACTTTCTGAAAACAAGTTTTGAAACAATATAACCCAAACCTTTTTACTGCAATTGACCTATTTGACTAAAATTTTGACTAGAAAATGACTTAAAACTATTGAACTATGTATGTTATAGCTAAATGATCTAGATTAAGCAAGATTCTACAAAGATTTAACACTAAATCACACCCTAATGCTTAATGCCAAACACTAGTTACGAAATTCTAATAGAACATGTGAAGGAAATTTAAGCTAGGAGCAAACTGATTAAAGAGTGATAGCAAGCTAACTGAAATAGCTAAGAAGTGATGAAACTGAAATACACTTAAGCTATGAATCAGACTACAACTCAAGGTACTAATGCAAGCTAAAAATGACAGCTATAAAGCTTTAACAGAATGAAGATAAATGCAAGTAATCAAGTGCTAAACTACAATCAAGCTACACAATTATCAAAACCAACTCAGTTAACAGCTAAACACACTTGATCATACAGCAATCACATTTACTCTAAGAATTGAGCATGTAGTCAACATTTGAGAGGAACATAAATGCAGAAAACCAAAACCTTTTAGCTTAGGCCTCCTTTGGGGAGTAGAGAAGCGCTGAGCTTTCTAGCTAGTGCTAAACCACCACCTTAGCACTAGTATCTACCAATCAACAACCAATCAACAGCTATCAACTCTTAACCTCCATTGATGATCTTAAAACCTTCAAAACTTCTACCAATGCTTGGAATGAATGATCAAAACAGGTACTCAGCTACTGGACGTAATGAACAGCTACAAACTTCCACAAAGCTTCTAATAATCAAGTATGATCACTAGAAACAAGCAATAACAATGGCGTATGAACAGTAGGTAAGAGCAATGAGAGAATTAGAGGGAAATTTGAGTTTTATTGAATTAGTGTGAAAAGTAGTTACAAAGGTGGTTACAACTAACTAACAGACTCTCATGAGGTTGTCAGGCTCTTGAGAGTTGTTATCTACTAACTGCTAACAGAATGAGAGAGAGTAAGAAAAATCTAGTGTGTGTGTTTTTCACACTAGCTAACTATGTACAAATGAGAGCCTGCTACCCTATTTATAGAATGAGAAAGTGAAGTTGTTGGGGAGAATGACGTGTCCAAGCCAATCATTGAGCTCCACGTGTCCCAATTCTGCTATTTGAAATTTGCAGGTGAAGAACTTAATTGGGGATTTTTATTGAGTTGTTGTCAGCTTAATTGAGTTATTGGGTTGTGGTCGTCTCATCCTTGCGATCAATTTTCATATAGAACTTTTCTTGTGAAAACGCCTCTAGCTAAATCCACGTTCTGGCAAAGTTGTTGGAGAAGAAAGCCACGTGGCATGTTGTGGTTGGTGGAGAGAAAAGCACACGGATCATTATCCGTTTGATGAAATATGATTGGCTGGTTGATAAAGTAGTGGATATTAAATGCTAGTGGCCAGCTGGTGATCCATGTTTTCTAAATAACACTCTCCCATTGGTCCACAACTTAGTCACACGGATTAAGCTTATTTATTACTTTGAAAATTGGCAGTTTAGGTCCCTTGACTTGGTAGATTGATGTTTTGTATTTGGAACTTCAATATCTTGTCATAAATGGTCCTCCATCTTGTAATCTTGATCAAATAGCTCCTTTGACTTGGTTGACTTGAGAGTTGACCAGGTTTGACTATGATCTTGACTTTGATAATTTTACACTTTTAGTCCTTCATCTTTAGAATGTTGTCAAGATAGGTCCTTTGTCTTCAAAGTCTTGTCATTCTTGATCCTTCTTTGTCTTATTCATCCAAATTAGCATGATCTTCTTCTTGTTTGCTTGAAAATGCATCCCTCTTACCTATTTGAACACAAACACAAAACATACCACATAATTCCGCTTTATAGCACAAAGTTTAGGTATTTTTCTTGTGTTTTAGGGTGATTTGTTTATTAAATGATATGAGTTTTTGCTCATATCAAATCCCCTACACTTGAACATTGTCATGTACTCATGCAATGCTATATTTTAAAGCATAAATTTACATTCTCCTCATAATTAATCCACCTTGACCATTATGGAATGCATCTACACTACTCTACACTATATGATGCATGATTTTGATTTTTAACAATGCAATGCACAAGAAACAATTCTATTTATATCTCTTTTATTTTCTTGAAATGGTTTTGATGGAAATAACTCTTAAAGAATTCAATGACTTTGATTAGGGCTTGGGTATCATGGATACTTATCACCCTCAAGTTTCACTTTCCCCATACCAAGCTTAAAAATGGGATCATTGTATTCACAAGTAAAAAGTGCATCAACTTATTCATGACAATTAAATGTGGAACCGGTTATTAGTTGAACAAATTGCTTGTGGGCAAATTTGTCATTATTTCAAGCGTGAAGTATAAAAAATGTAAAATCCAAAAATAAGGAAGCACGGTTTTAATCCTAAGTAATCCTCTCATCCATTACTTGAAAAACCGCTCACGATTAAAATAAGTCCGTTTCAAGAGTAATAAGTCATTCGTTTTATGTGTAAAATCCTCATGTCATGCTTTCATAAGTAGCTACACACTCGCTAAGGAAAGAAAAATAAAACTCACGCAATAATTTACATCCGCCGCCTTTTTGAGACCTTGGATCTTTAACCCCGCAACCCGTCGAGGTAATATTAGATTGGAGCAATCTATCGAATACCCGCAACCCGTCAAGGTAATATTGGAATTCAATAGTCACTATAATTAACACCACACTGCCCCTCTTGGGAGTCTTGTATAATTATTTTTTTTCTTTTTTTTCTTTTTCTTTTTTTTCTAGCCACTCAATTTTTTATAAGCCGCTCTTATTTCTCTTTATTCCTCACAAAGAAAATTGAAAAGAATAAAGGGAAAAACACCCGCTAAATATTAAGAATGACATAAGTCTAGTACACATAAAACGTTCTAACTTAGAATCTTAAGACGTACTTATATCAACCATGAATGATTAGACAAAAATGCATAAGAGATTACAAACCAATTAAAACCGTTCTTGATTATTTAATAACACATATACATGCGAAGAAATTAGAGGTAAAGAAGAGAAGGGTTTAGCCACAAGTAATTATCATGAAGTTTATCTAGCCCTTTTATACTTGCTTCAACTCTATCATTTCACATTCTCCACAAATTTAAAGTCTCAAATAATGAGATTGGTGGATGCTTAGCCTAATAGACCAATGAAGGACTACATGGTTAAGAATACTAGCTAGAGAATGCTTAGATAAGCAAACTCGGGTTGAGTCAAAGTATCCATGGCGGGCCTAATATGTCAAAGAAGTCTAAATTTGTTAAACCATGTTTTTATTATATTTTTTTCTCTTTTATATATTTGATGAAAGATAAAAGAAAAGATATATAATGCAAATGTGTTATGAAAATGAAAAAATTATTAATACAAAAATTATGAATGCATAATTTTGGTGGCCAAAGTAGATCAAAAATTTGAAAAATGTTTGAAAAATTAATTTCCAAGTTATCATGAAGATCAATGACAAGTTCTAGGTAAGGTCACTTCGATAGAAGACCCCCCTACACTTGAGATAAACATTGTACTCAATGTTTAAGAGCATGGGAGTGTAACTCCCCTACACTTATGACAATGACTAGATTTTGTTTAACTCTTGTTAAGGAAAGGTCAACTATTGGTGAATTCATGTTTAAGCACAAGGTGTCTATGAAAAATCACGATAGTAACAAAGTGAACCGGATACAAGGGCCTCCTCATAAGCTCCAAAACATGAAATGAGTGAGCAACCCTACAAACAATATAAAGACAAAAGAAGGTATTCCCCTACACTTATCCTCAATTCTATACCCTTATTTCTAACCTACAACACTCTAAACCTAGTTATACGATGCTTGAGTTAAGGAGTCTCTAGCTCGACTCTTCCCTCAATGAATTAATTCATGGGGAAAATGGGGATCTCTTGGACCATTTCAACGGAAATGTCCTCCCCAAAATAATGTTTCACACGGTGACCATTCACTTTAAAATTTGGACCATCGGGTTGTGACAACTCAATAGTTCCATATGGAAACACTTGAGCAATAGTGAATGGACCGGACCATCTCGACTTAAGCTTGCCCGCAAAAAGTTTCAACCTTGAGTTAAAGAGGAGAACCGGCTCTTCAACTTTAAACTCACGGTTCTTGATCTTAGCATCATGCAATTTCTTAGTCTTTTCCTTGTAAAGCAAAGAATTCTCATAGGCATTGGCTCTCAATTCATCCATCTCATTAAGTTGATCTTTCATATGTAAACCAGATTGGTTTAAATCAAAGTTAGCCCACTTGAGAGCCCAAGATGCCTTATGTTCTAACTCGAATGGGAGGTGGCACGCTTTTCCATAGACAAGCCTATAAGGGGTACAACCAATTGGTGTCTTAAAAGCCGTCCTGAAAGCCCACAAAGCATCATCAAGCTTATCCGACCAAGAAGCTCGATGCTCTCCCACCGTTCTCTCTAAAATTCTCTTTAAACCACGATTTGTGACCTCGGTTTGACCATTGGTTTAAGGGTGATACGCAGTAGAAAGTCTATGATTTACTCCATACTTCTTCATAACTCTCGTGAATTGATCATTACAAAAGTGCGTACCACGATCACTTATGATGGCCCAAGGTACACCAAATCTAGCAAATAATTGCTTTAAGAACTTCACAACAACTCTAGCATCATTGGTAGGTAAGGCTTTAGCCTCAGCCCATTTAGACACATAATCCACTGCCACAAGTATATACTTGTTTCCCTTGGAAGATGGAAAATGTCCCATAAAATCTGTGCCCCATACATCAAAAATCTCACACTCTTGAATAAAATTTTATGGCATCTCTTCACGTTGCGTAATTTTTCCTTGTCTTTGACACACATCAAAAATTTCACCATCTCTTGGGCATCTTTGTAAATGTAAGGCTAATAGTAACCCGAATCAAAAACTTTCTTGGTGGTATAGTTGGGCCCAAAATGTCCACCCGTAGGTCCTTTATGACATGCTTCTAAAATGTTAAATGCCCCGGGCCCATCTACACACCGTCTAATGATTTGGTCCGCACATTGCCTAAAAAGATAAGGATCATCCCAAAAGTAGTACTTAACTTCCTTAAGAAATTTCTTCTTTTGTTGGGAAGTAAGACCCTCAATAAGCACATTCCTCACAAGATAGTTTGCTATATCCGTAAACCAAGGGGTGGCATCCTCTTAGGAAGAGATAGACATGAGCTCCTCTAATGGAAAGGATTCATTGATTTCTTGATTAGGAAAATCTCCTTGAAAAGGATGCTCAAGTCTACTCAAGTGATCCGCCGCTAAATTCTCGGCTCCTATCTTATCTCGAATTTCTATCTTAAACTCTTGAAGCAACAAAACCCATCTCAAAAGCCTAGGCTTAGCATCTTGTTTTGTCATGAGATACTTGAGAGCGGAATGATCCGTAAACACTATGGTTTTAGATAGCACAAGGTATGGTCTAAATTTCTCAAAAGCATAGACTATAGCAAGCAACTCCTTTTACGTGGTAGTATAATGAAGTTGTGCACCGGTCATGGTTTTACTCACATAGTGTATAGGTTGAAAATGCTTATTCACTCTTTGTCCTAAGACGACCCCCACCGCATAATCACTAGCGTCACACATAAGCTCAAAAGGTAATTCCCAATTTGGAGAAACCAAAACGGGAGCCTTTGTCAATTTCTCCTTAAGAGTCTCAAAAGATTCCAAAAACTCTTGGTTGAAAATGAAAGGAGCCTCTTTTTCCAAGAGGTGAGTCATCAGTCTAGCTATCTTAGAAAAATCTTGTATGAAGCGCCTATAAAACCCCGCATGACCTAAGAAACTCCTTACACCTTTAACCGTAGTGGGTGGGGGAAGCTTAGCAATCACATCAATTTTAGCTCGATCCACTTCTAATCCCTTATTGGATATTTTGTGACCCAAAACAATTCCCTCTTTCACCATAAAGTGACATTTCTCCCAATTAAGCACTAAACGTGTTTCCTCACAACGCTTAAGCATTCGTTCTAAATTGGTGAGACATGAGGTAAATGAATCTCCAAAGACGGAAAAGTCATCCATGAAAACCTCCATTGTTTGCTCTATCATATCATGGAAAATTGCCATCATGCACCTTTGAAACGTCCCCGGTGCATTACATAAGCCAAAAGGCATCCTCTTGTAAGCAAATGTACCGTAGGGACAAGTGAATGTGGTCTTTTCTTGATCCTTAGGGTCAATGGGTATTTGGAAATAACCCGAAAAGCCATCAAGAAAACAATAGTACTCATTTCCCGCTAAGCGTTCAAGCATTTGGTCCATAAAAGGTAATGGGAAGTGGTCTTTCCTAGTAGCCTCATTGAGTTTCCTATAGTCAATACAAACTCTCCAACCGGTAACAAGTCTCGTAGGAATAAGCTCATTGTTCTCATTAGGAACAACGGTGATTCCACCCTTTTTTGGAACACAATATACCGGGCTAACCCATGGAGAGTCGGAAATGGGTTAAATCACGCCCGCATCAAGGAGTTTGATCACTTCCTTTTTAATGACCTCATGGATTTTTGGGTTAACCCTTCGTTGACTTTGAATGGCGGGTTTGTAATCATCCTCCATAAGGATTTTGTGTGTACAAAAATGTGGATCAATTCCCCTTATGTCGGATATTTTTCATGCTAAGGCTTTCTTGTGTTTCTTAAGGACTTCAATGAGTTTCTCCTTTTCATCCTCTTTCAACTCTTTAGCAATGATCACGGGTAATTGGTCTTTGCCCTCTAAGAAAGCATACTCTAGGTAGGATGGAAGGTCCTTAAGTTCAATTGGAGGTGGACTCTCTATGGAAGGTTTTACTATGGAAGGATCATCATTGGTAACTTCTTGTGGAATGGGGGAAGGAATAGGGTCCTCATTGAGCAACTTTTGGATAGTAAGAATATCTTCCTCCCAATTGATGGGAGAATCATCATCACCAAGAAAGTTGGACTCAAATTCCTCCAAGAGGAAATCACTCTCTCCAAAAGGTGTTAAGGAGGGAACAATTGAAGCCACGGTTTCAACATGGGGCATAACCTCACTAGTACTCTTGCAAGCATCATGAAAGTGCTCATCACACACCTCATCTAGCACATCAACTATGTTAATAGTCTCACAAGGTTTAGACTCCTTAACATCTTTCTTATCACAAACTTTCCCTAACTTAAACACCACTTTCTCATCCTCTACTATCATAATTAGTTCTCCCTCCGCCACATCTATCAAAGTACGACCCGTTCTCAAAAACGGTCTACCAAAAATCAAAGGAACTCTAGGATCCATGTCATATTCAACCACTACAAAGTCAGCCGGAAATGTAAACTTATCCACACCTACAAACACATCCTCCGCGATACCTACGGGGTAAGCTATGGTTCGGTTGGGTAACTCAAGTGTCATCCTAGTGGGAGTGAGCTCGGGAAGAGAGAGTTTTTTCCAAACCGATAAAGGCATGAGGTTAATGCTTGCCCCTAGATCCGCCAAAGCCATGCAATTTTCCACACCGGGAAAATTACAAGGTATCAAGAAGCGCCCCGGATATCCAAGTTTTGTCGGTAAGGTTTTAAGTAGCACGGCGGAACAATTTTCATTAAGGGATGTGTTGGGCAAATCAACCAATTTTTCCTTGTTGGAGAGTAAATCCTTGAACATCTTAGCAAACTTTGGCATATAAGCAAGAGCTTCCGCAAAGGATATGTTGATGTTGAGTTGCTTGAACATCCTTAAGAAATTTGAAACTTGGATATCATCCTTGTTCTTTAACTTGTCCTTTTTCAACCTTGAAGGATACGGAAGAGTTGGTCTAGGTGTAGGTGTTGTAGTGGAAGATTTGTCTTTGATAGCTTCATCATTGGGAGTTGTGGAAGGTAGAGGAGAAGTGGGAATAGGTTGAGAAGGTGTGTTTGATCGAATGGGAGCATTTTGAGGTGGTGAAGTAGATGTAGAAGGCTTGTCACATGGAGGAACAAAAGTGGGTTTACAAATAGGAGGTTTAGGAGGTGAAGGATCCTTTGTTGACTTTCCACTTCTTGTTGTAATAGCATTGACATTTGCCCTTGGGTTTTTTTGTGTGTTTGATGGTAAAGCCCCTTGTGGTCTTTGATTATACATAATTTGGTTGTGAAGAAGAGCAAATTTCTTGTTATTTTCCTCTTGAGCATCTATCATTTGTT
Organism: Glebionis coronaria; assembly: GCA_025667525.1. Classification (NCBI taxonomy): domain Eukaryota; kingdom Viridiplantae; phylum Streptophyta; class Magnoliopsida; order Asterales; family Asteraceae; genus Glebionis; species Glebionis coronaria. Next base: position 316,631,490 of record CM046879.1, on the reverse strand, counting down.
TCTCATAAGAAGTATGCTTTTGAAGGATCAAATCCATGGGGTTAGGTTGCACATTCCCTTGATAAAAACCTTGATGTGGATAAGGTGGAGGTGGTGCATTAAATCATTGATTTGGTGGATAAAAGGTATTTCCTTGATTGTGAAAGTTTTTAGGTGCCTTGTAGGTATTCCCTTGATAATGTGGTCTTGGACCTTGATTCCGTTGTAACAATTGAGGAGGATTTTGTTGAGGTTGGGTGGGTGGTTGGGGTGGGAATCCCGGTGGAGTAAGGTAATTTTGAGACTTGTAAGAAAGGTTATTGGGATTGATATTTGGCTTGAAATGTTCACGATGTTCCTCTTGGTAAGCATAACATTCCCCTTGATAACCTTGCACCTTATCACATTGTTGATAGGAATGTGGACCTCTACAAGTCTCACATAAAAGAGTAATGGCATGCACGTCATTTGTAGAATGATTGCCCATAGAAAGCTTCATAAAGTCATTCATCATTGTTTCTTGCATCTTTTGAGTGTTTTGCATGATTGTTTGATTTTCCTTTGAAGCTTGAGTCAATGCTTGAATGCATGAAATGAGTTGTCTGCAATAGTGTAGAACTTCCTTCTTGAATGACATGGAATCTTTCATCAAATTGTGTGTTGATTTGCACCATTGATTTGGTCTCAATAATATCCCAAGCCTCTTGAATAGATTTAAGAAGAATATTCCCTCCCGCGGAAGCATTGAGTGAGTCTTGGTGATGAGGTTTAAGGCCATTTTAGAAAGTATTGATTTGGTGAACTTCATTCAATCCATGGTTAGGGCATCTCCTCAATAACTCTCTATACTCCTCCCAAGCATCACTATAGGTTTGACTAGGTTTTTGTTGAAAGACTATAATTAAGTTCCTCAAAGCCGTGATCTTAGATGGGGGAAAGAACTTGTTCAAAAACTTAGTAGTGAGACCATCCCATGTGGTAATACTCTCGGGTGGTTGTGTATCTAACCAATGCTTAGCCGGACCCTCTAGTGAAAATTGCACCAATATCAACTTAATGGCATCATGGGGAACTCCATTGTACTTAATGGTGTTGCAAAGAGCAAGAAATCTCTTAAGGTGATCATGAGGATTATCATTCTTGTTTCCATAAAAAGGTGTGTTTGAAACCAAGTTAATCATGGATGTTTTTAGCTCAAATATGTTTGCGGGAATATCGGGTATCTTGATAGCATCGGCATATCCATGAACATTGGATTGTAATTTCTCCATCAAAGAACGAGTATCAACTCCAGCCATGGATTTTTGTTGTGGATGAATCAAAGCACGATTCTCGTGATCGGCTTGATGGACGGTGGTGTTCCTACTCTTTCTCTTTTTCTTCCTTTTCGGAGGAAGGGGTTGTACACCAATCGGTATTTGTGCACGCCCGCGAGTGAGCATGCAACTCAATACGAGGAATGAGAGAAAAGCTCTCGTGTGACTTTGAAGAGAAAAGGATTATCCCCTTCGAGTTTCAATATGAAATATCCACAAGAAAATAATAATATACGTATGTACTACTTGGGTGAAAGACCCTTAATGAAGCCTTCCTTCTTAGAATACTCACAAGTAAACGGGGGGTTAGGTGGCGCGAAGCACTTAAGTACCTATTGACCCTTAGATGGCATTTTATAGCACATCGCCTTTCTATTCACTTAATTGTTTGTATTCTTCGAATTTTTGCTTATTGGAAGTATTTATCTATTCTTGCTTTATTTTGTTTGATCAATACACGTGTCAAGGACCGGAACGCCCCTCAACACGGTGTATTGCCTTGGCAATACTTATGGAGAATATGTGAATTGGTTGTTCTTATACGTATACGTATTTAGTTATAATAATATATGGAAAATATTTTTGTATTTATGAGTTTTTAAGAGAAAATAATATATGTACATAAAACCGAGAGAATCCAATAATATATATTTTTGGTTGCAATCTCTTAGGAAAAAGATTGCTTTTTGGATTTTTTTAATTTGTTTGGTCAATTCTTTAGGAAAAGAATTGTTTTGTTAATTTTTTAGTTTTTATGTATTTTTATAATTTTGATTTTTTATTGTTTTTTATTTATGATACGTAAAAAATAACGTTCACGAGGTGAACGGATCCCAAAAGCCAATGAAAACCGTCAATCGATAGTCTCTCGTAAAGTCAAAGAACCGGCAGCGGCGCCATTTGAAATGTGTATAGTTGAAGTTAGTTTTCTCAGTTCTTAACAAATTGAAAGTCCTAACAAGATCGAGTTTATGATTGTTTTTGGTTTGTAAAGATATTTGGATATTCTACGTCTAATTCAACAATCAAGTAAAAATGAAAAATATTAACTACGTAACCGTAAAACAAATTGTCAAATACCACATTATTATTCAAGTAAAGCCAAAAGTGTAAATCTATGAAAGAAAAGGGCTGAAAATGTAAACTCTGAAAAGTAAAATGCTTGAAATGTAAATCAAATAACTACAAGGACCAATTGTGCAAATGTAACTAACTAAGTAACTAACTTTAACTAATTTTGAAAACTAACTAACCAAATTTTAACCAACTAGAAAAATCCTGGGACTAATCCTACAATTACCTAATTTTAGGAAAAATAGGCTAATTATGCAACTGTCTAACAAGCCAAGGACCTATGTGCAATTTTCTAACAACTTTTAACCAAAGCGGGCTAGGAAACAAAAATAAGCTCGTATAAGCTCGTTTCTTAACCAAATAAGCTCAAACAAGTTTTAAAAGGCTTAAAATTGAAATTCAGCTAGACCAGTAGCAGGAAATAAGCTAAAACTTCCTAAAACTCTAATAAGCTATTTGAAATAAGCCCAAAATAAGCTAACTAATAAGCCAAACGTTCACAACTTGATTTCTATGCAAAAACTTGTTAATCAGCTCAAAAGAAGAAGGAGAAGTTTTGTCTTATCAAAAATGGTCCATTATTAAGCTCAGAAAACGAAAATACGCTAGAAAGAGCGTATATTGACTTTTGTTGACCAAAAATCCAAAAAGTTGAAAAGTTCAAATCTTAACCAGGAACACTTTTTAAAGTGAATTGTGAAAGAAAATGGCTAGGTTTCTGAAGTCGATAAGCTAGAATGAGAAAACAGAATAGCTTTTTATCACAGAGAATGGCATTTGCTCAAGGGCTGAAACAAGTGCTTATTTCTAACTCAATTCGGAAAACTATAGAAATTCCAGTTAAAAGCTTAAACTACATACGTTGTGAGAGAGCTAGAAACTGGTTTCAAGGAAATCCATCAAGAATTAAAGCAATGACAATGATTTGAAATCAGTAACTTTCTGAAAACAAGTTTTGAAACAATATAACCCAAACCTTTTTACTGCAATTGACCTATTTGACTAAAATTTTGACTAGAAAATGACTTAAAACTATTGAACTATGTATGTTATAGCTAAATGATCTAGATTAAGCAAGATTCTACAAAGATTTAACATTAAATCACACCCTAATGCTTAATGCCAAACACTAGTTATGAAATTCTAATAGAACATGTGAAGGAAATTTAATCTAGGAACAAAACTGATTAAAGAGTGATAGCAAGCTAACTAAAATAGCTAAGAAGTGATGAAATTGAAATACACTTAAGCTATGAATCAGACTACAACTCAAGGTACTAATGCAAGCTAAAATGACAGCTATAAAGCTTTAACAGAATGAAGATAAATGCAAGTAATCAAGTGCTAAACTACAATCAAGATACACAATTATCAAAATCAACTCAGTTAACAGCTAAACACACTTGATCATACAACAATCACATTTACTCTAAGAATTGAGCATGCAGTCAACATTTGAGAGGAACATAAATGCAGAAAACCAAAACCTTTTAGCTTAGGCCTCCTTTGGGGAGTAGAGAAGCGCTGAGCTTTCTAGCTAGTGCTAAACCACCACCTTAGCACTAGTATCTACCAATCAACAACCAATAACCAGCTATCAACTCTTAACCTCCATTGATGATCTTAAAACCTTCAAAACTTCTACCAATGCTTGGAATGAATGATCAAAACAGGTACTCAGCTACTGGACGTAATGAACAGCTACAAACTTCCACAAAGCTTCTAATGATCAAGTATGATCACTAGAAACAAGCAATAACAATGGCGTATGAACAGTAGGTAAGAGTAATGAGAGAATTGGAGGGAAATTTGAATTTTATTGAATTAGTGTGAAAAGTAGTTACAAAGGTGGTTACAACTAACTAACAGACTCTCAAGAGGTTGTTAGGCTCTTGAGAGTTGTTATCTACTAACTGCTAACAGAATGAGAGAGAGTAAGAAAAATCTAGTGTGTGTGTTTTTCACACTAGCTAACTATGTACAAATGAGAGCCTGCTACCCTATTTATAGAATGAGAAAGTGAAGTTGTTGGGAAGAATGACGTGTCCAAGCCAATCATTGAGCTCCACGTGTCCCAATTCTGCTAATCGAAATTTGCAGGTGAAGAACTTAATTGGGGATTTTTGATTGAGTTGTTGTCAGCTTAATTGAGTTATTGGGTTGTGGTCGTCTCATCCTTGCGATCAATTTTCATATAGAACTTTTCTTGTGAAAACGCCTCTAGCTGAATCCACGTTCTGGCAAAGTTGTTGGAGAAGAAAGCCATGTGGCATTGAAACTAGGAATTTTTAGTCTTTTTTTTAATGCAATTAATGTTCGTTTTCCTCGACTCGACTCGAATTGATTTTCAATTAATGTGGGACTAATTTGTTCTTGGTAAAACGTATTTGAAATTTTAGACTAAAACTATTTAATTAAGATCTAAGAAACTTGATAATCTAATTTTTAAAAAAATCTAATTTAACTAATTTAAATAAAAACTAATTTTAAACTTAAATCTAAATTTTAAATCTAATTTTTTTTAATGAAAATTAATTAAACAAGACAAAATTAATTTTTAAACTAAAAGTATATTAAAATGACTAAAATAAAGACTTTTTAAATAAAGACTATTTTTAAATGAAAATTAAAACGAAATCTAAAAGAAAAATAATTGTTTTTATAATCTTTTTATTTTTATATTTTATAAACTGAATAAGGCACTAAAAACTTTAAATAAAACTTAAACTAATCTTAACTAAACTTTTTAATAAAACTGCCAAAGAAAACCTAATCCTATATTAATCTAAAGTGCAAAGCAATACACAAAAAGAGTGATAGAGTAGATGGTTGGGGCGTTCGACTGTGAGACAAGAGGTCCTGGGTTCGAACCCCGAGACAGACAAAATGTGTTAATTATTTTTTACTTTTTTGCTTTTTGAGAAACCAAACCAAGAAAACAAAATTTATAAAACTTCAAGCAGATAAATCTAGCAAATCTAAAAACAATTTAAATCTAAGCTAAACACCCAAATAAAATCAGCAGATCCAAACGCAAATTAAACCCAATCAGATAATTCTAAAAAACTATAACAAATCTAAACTACTGAAACCCAACAGAAACTTATCAAATACGAGACCAAATAAGCAGTTCCAAATACCAGAATAAGCAATAAGCAACAAATAAGCCTAATAAACTAAATAAGCAGAGTTAATAGGAAAATCAATCAATCACCAGATTAAGAACTAATACGCAGATAAAACAAAAGCCAAACAAAAACTTAACAGTCTACCTCAAGCAGATTTAAATCAAATAAAACTTAAACATAAATTAAAACTTAACAATCAAAATAAAAAGAGACGAGAACCTTTTTGTCGAATCCGTTGGAGAGAAAAAGCTGCGCTGAGCAGTCTTATCGACGAATCAAACAAACACCACCTTCAAATCTCAACAGCTTCGAACAAAAATTTCTAGATCCAAATACTATAACAGAACTCGATCCAAACGAATCTTCGAACAACAACTCTACCCGAACAGTGTCTTTTAAATATTCTCCAGTGGGGAAAATACTTCACTTTCCTTTATCCTTTTTTTTTTATTTTTTTTTATTATATTTTTTTTATATAACAATAAATCAGACGAACAGAATTAAATAAAGAAAGAAGAAAGCAGATTAAAAGAAATAAGCAGTGATAAAACTTAATTAAAAAGAAGAACAGTATTTCGATAAAGATGAAACTAAACGTAAAAAACAACTTTTCATTAATTAAAAATCAAGATTACATGACTGGAAATTGAAAATTACAAAATTAAATCCTAAACCTATTTTTACTAAAAAAATAAAAAGTAAAGAAAAGCTATCTTCATTACAGATTTGGAGGGTTTTTATAGGCAAACCCTAGGAAACCTTTTCCTTGGTGCCTACGGCTTAAAATCAGGACCGTTCTTCCTTTTCTCTTTCTTCTCTTTTGATCAAACGGTGGAGAAAATACCTTGAGTCTCGGATTGCCATGTTGTCCATGATGTTGTGCTTCTTGTTTTTGTTGATTGGTGAGGTGGAATGATATAAGTGGTTGATTAGTGTGTGGTGATTAGTCACAACCAATCAAAACAATTGAATTGGCCACGTGAGATGAGATGGAGGACCACCTTGAGTGGATGATGCGATTTTGGGGGGGGGGGGGGAATTAATTCCCTTGGTGTGAATTAAACTTTGTAGTGAAAAGCCCCAAAAATAATGGTTAATTATTGGTGTAAAAAATAGGGTTTGAGGGGATTCCGTTTTGTGGGGGGAGGAAGATGATGGGGTGTGTGAGTTTTCACATAGTTTTTAACGTAAAGTAAAATGGGATGTGAGAGTGAATTACTCGGTTTTATTAAATTGGGGTAGGTTGGGGAAAGTAAAGGGTGGATACGTGGGAGGTAAGGAGTGAATAAGGGTTGGTGATTTTGACCGAATCTTAACCCAAATAATCACTAATTTACTTCTTGTATTTGACTGGTAAACAATCCTCCATCCGTTTATTTGTTTTTGTTGAGACATGGGCTTAAGGTCCAAGTTCTTGTTCTATTGTTTTCAAGCAAATGGGCTTGGATATTTCCAGCCGTCCCAAATAATTTTCAAACAATGGGCTTTCACTTTGGGCTTAATTTTCAAACTGTATTCGTATTTACCCCATAAATGGGCTTTAAAGCCCATTAACCGGATGTGGGACCCACTTGGCCCAAAAACTTCAAAAAAGAATTAATCCGCTAAAGTCGAGCTAGAAATCGGCTTTCTCGATCATTTTCTTCAAATTTAATTTGACTTAGCCGGTTTTCGTGATCTTGGCACATTTTTGGTCTTTTGACTTTGTCTTCGTCTCTTTCTTGACTTTTCTTCGACATTTGACCGTGAAATCCCGTGTTTTCTCTTCTTTTGATCATTTGTACCTATTTAAACATAAGAACACAAAACCACGCGTAATTCCGACATTTACGATATAAAACACATGATTAGGTCTCGTTTTTCCTTGATTTTAATGGAAAAAGGATAAGTGTTTACACACTTATTAAATCCCCTACACTTGACCATTGCAATGACCCCATGCAATGTATAGTTATAAAGCATTAAGTTACATTTTTCTCATAATCAATCCATAATGGCCTTTATTACTATTACTACTACGACGAGAAGATAAAACTTAAGAAAGAGACAAAAGTTATAATCATTTATTAACTTGGAAATTATTAGATGGAAGAAACTCGTAAAGAAATCTAAGACTTAGATTAGGGCTTTGGTGTCATGAATATTAATCACCCTCAAGTTTCACGTTCCCTATACCAAGCTCAAAAACGAGATCATTGTTATTACAAGTTAGCACAACTAACACTTACTCATGTGGTTTAGTTAATCACTTAGACTCCCTTATTCCTACGGTGTATCTCTTGTATTTTATTTTTGTCTTGAATGATCACGAGGATGCATTATTGACTTATTTCGATAATTTATTAAGGCCGAAAATAAAGTGGGACGATTTAATCAATAGTTAGCTAAAGGACAAAATCTTTTAAAACTGCTTCTCGAAACCTCAAAAAGTTCATGTCTTGGCATAACTCGTTTCACGATTTGAGACCTTTCTCGAACCGATATTTGGCTTGTACTTCAAACTTCAAATCTTGAGAGACGATCTTGAAATTATGGTCTTCTCTTCATTTTGGTATACATCTTCATTAGGAGTGAAAGATGCTTCAAATGTTGACCACGACTTCTTCATTTATCCTCTTCTTTATTTAGGATTTTGATATACAACGATCCGCCTCCTTTTCGGACTTGGATCTATTTATCCTCATACCTTGTTAGGGTCTTTTTGGATAGACTTCTCCATGATCTTTAGGGGAGTAATTGCTTCTCGTCGTGTGTCTTGATCCATCATATTGATTTGGATTAATGATCTTCACGTCATCTTTGGATATTTAGCAAAAAAAATGAATCCTCATGCCTTGTTAGGGCCTTTTTGGACTCGGGTATCCTCATGCCTTGTTAGGGCCTTTTTGGATAAGCCAATATTCGCGTCCCGCTTCAATAAGTTATGCCTTGGCTATGAACTCTAATTAATACCGAGCAACTTTTAAACGATCTTGTGCTAGAAGCTAAGTAACCTTTTAAATCGTACAACCTTATTTATTGCAAATATATTTATTAACAAGTGATGGGAGAAAAAGCTCATAATTAACTCACATAAGTTAATGAAAGAATACCGAACTTATAATTAACTCTATCATCTCTCGTTCTCCACAATTTAAAATCTCAAGGAATGAGACTCGTGGATGCTTAGCCTAATAAACCAATTAAGGTCCATATGGTTAAGGATACTAGCTAGAGTAAACTTAGATAAGTAAACTCGGGTTGAGTCAAAATATTCACGACGGGCCTAATATATCAAAGATATCTAAACTTATTAAAACCATTTTATTCATTTATTTATTTTATTCTTGAAAATAGAAAATATAAATATGATGTAAAGAAAAGAAAATAAAAGAAAAATACTACAAGGCCAAAATAGATCAAAAATTTGAAAAACGTTGAAAATTTTTAAAACTTTTCCGGTTAAATGGGGGTCAAATTCATGGAAAAGGCCACTAAAATTTCGATAGACATCCCCCCTACACTTAATATAAACATTGTCCTCAATGTTTAAGCATGTGGGAGAATAAACTCCCCTACACTTAGGACATTGAGTACGTTGTTTAAAATCGAGCTAAGGAAAGGACAACTAAATTGATTACATTTATTCGTTTTATTTACCAAAAGTGGATCATTAAAGCACATGTCCCTGCACACAACATCACAACACAAACAACCTACTTGGCTCCCCCCTACACTTATTGGTGAAAATGGGTGAAAAAGGGTAAAAATCTAACCTAGTTAAACGATGCTTGATTTTTAATCACGAGTCTCTAGCTCGACTCGAATTCCCGAATGTCATCATTCAAATGGGAAAATCATGGAAAATCGAGATTTCCAAGGGAGGAAAATCTCTCCATGATAAAGGTGAAGCAAAATCATACAAGGCATACCCATGAAAATCCACCCGGGTCAAACACATAATTTCCATCACAAAAGGAAATAAACCCCGAGGTGGTACGCAAGTCATAGAAAAGTGGGGTATCCTTAGGCAAAAGTCTCTTACTAGGAAGGGTAAGGTGGTATGGCAATGAAAGCATAAAAGTCTCTATTCCCGGATCAAACACCGGTTCCTTAATGGGAAAATAGCAAGAGGTGTCGACATTTAAGCTCAAAATATTATCAAAATCCATAGTGGGAAAGTCATCCTCTTCCAAACTTGATGTGAAAACATAAGTATCGTAGGAGTCATAGGAAAACTCTTCCTCATGAGGAAAATAGGTATTTAGAAAGATATCTAAATACTCCTGAAATGGAATAACCTCTAAAGTAGGTATGATCTCTAAGAGTGGAGGATCCTCCTCAATAGTCATGACTTCTAAAATTGGAGTATAAAAGTCAAAAGGAGTCTCCATGGAAGAATCACTCATAGAGATATGAGGTGCATTAAGATAATGGGGTGGGTCATCAAAGTTGATGAGATCACTTAAAGAAGTGTCATCATCGTAGGTATCAAAGATTGGTTGATCATAAATGGGTGGGTCAAAAGTGGGTGGGTCAAAAGTCGAGTCGTCTAAGCCGAAAATAATGTGATCACTTGAAGAAGTTTCATCACTATAGGTGTCATAAATGGGAGTATAAAAAATTTGAGGCTCTAAAGGAAGGGATGAGTTTATCACAAAATCATTTTGAGTAGACTTTTCAATTCCAAAAGGATTAATAAAAATCTCATCATTATCATAATTAAGAACATCAATCATATTGACCGACTCTTTTCCATTTGATTTTGTTGTGATTTTTCCCATTTTACAAAACTTGTTGTTCATCCCGAACCCTAAGAATTAACTCCCCTTCGGCTACATCAACTAAGGCTCTTCCGGACCTTAAGAATGGTCTACCAAGTATTAACGGAATACGAGGATCCATCTCATAGTCGACGACGACAAAGTCCACGGGAAAAGTGAATGTACCGACTCTAACAAAAACATCTTCGGCAATACCAACGGGGTATGCGAGAGTTCGATTAGCTAACTCTAAAGTCATACGAGTCGGTACAAGGTCGGGTAATGAAAATTGTTTCCAAACCAAAAGTGGCATAAGATTGATGCTAGCGCCGAGATCCGCTAAAGCCATACAATCATCGATTTGAGGAAACGAGCAAGGTAACACGAATCGTCCGGGATCTCCTAGCTTTTCGGGAAGCTCTTTGAGAAGAACCGCGGAACAATTCTCATTTAAACGGGTGTTCACGAGCTCAACCATTTTTTCTTTCTTATTAAGCAAATCTTTAAACATTTTGACAAATTTTGGCATTGGAGCAAGTGCTTCAATAAGGCTTACGTTAACATTCACATTGGAAATCATTTTCAAAAAATTAGAGACATGAATGTCATCTTTGTTGAGCACTTTAGTCTTGCCTAACCTAGATGGATAAGGGATATTAGGCTTAGACTTAGAAGGTTGAGAAGGAGAAGGACTCGCTTCTTGAACAACCGAAGGTATAGGCTCTTTCGGCAATGGAGGACTAGAAATAGGAGTGGTAGTGGGGGGAATCACCGGAGGGGGAGTAGGATTACTCATTATGACCTCCGGGCCTTGTCTCTCCTTTATGGGCGAAGAGATGGAAGGTCCCACTAAATTGGCTCCACTTTGAGTATTGATAGCACTCACATTAGCACGAGGGTTAATCTCGGTATTGGATGGTAAGGCACCTTGGGGTATAAGGGTTTGCAACATAGTCAAAAATCTCTTATCGTTGGACTCTTGCATTTGTCTAGTAGATGCTTGCATAGCTTGCATGATTTTCTCTGTTCGGTCAATTTTTGTAGAACCAAGTCCATTTGAGGATTTTGCATATTCATTTGATTGAACCCTTGATTGTTAACCCCTTGATTAGGAAAACCTTGGTTTTGATATTGAGATTGAAAATCGTTGTTATTATAAAAACCTTGGTTATTATTTTGAAAACCTTGATTTTGACCATTAAAATTCCCTTGATTAACATTCCCTTGAAAATTACCCATTTGAGGACCTTGGTTCCTATTTTGGTATTGGGTATTTTGGGCGGGTGGGGGTGGTCTTTGTGGTGCTACAAAACCCGGGGGAGCCAAATAATTAGAACTATTGTAAGACAAATGGTTAACATCAACATTAGGTTTAAATGGAACCCTCTCATTAGCATTAAAAGCACAAACTTGTTGTTGATTATTGTAAACCTTGTCACAATTGAAATATGAATGTGGTCCACCACAAGTCTCACACGTTTCACTATTATCATTCACGGAATGCGCATGAGTGGTGAGGGCGTCGGTTTTTAGAGCGAGTGTTTCAACAAGCGAAGTAAGTTTATCGATTCTCTTGTCACTCTCACTAGAACTAGCACTTGCCATAGTGGCCCTAACACTCTTGGTTTGCACTTTTGCCTTGTTCTCAATAATGTCCCAAGCCTCGTTCATGGTTTTCACAAGAATATTGCCCCCCGCGGCACTATTAAGTGAGTCTTGGTCATTTAGAGTTAAACCATTGTAAAACGTATTTATTTGATGCACTTTGGTGAAACCGTGTTGTGGACATTTTCTCAAAAGCTCTTTAAATTGATCCCAAGACTCACTAAACGTTTGCCCATATTTTTGCTCAAAGGTGATGATTTCATTCCTTAAAGAAGTGGTCCGTGATGGTGGGAAAAAGTAATTAATAACTTGGTCTCTAAGTCGATCAATGTTGTAATACTTTGGGGTGGTTCCTTATCAAGCCAAATCCGGGCTTGTCCCTCGAGGGAAAAAGGAAAAAGTTGTAGGCGAACGGCCTCTTGTGGCACCCCATTGTATTTGACGGTATTTCCTAATTGGATGAATCGTTTGATATGAGCGTGTGGGTCATCATTAGTACGACCTAAAAATGGTGTAGCGGAAACCATTCGAATAAAATCCGGTTTAAGTTCAAAATGATTAGCTCCAATGGTCGGCACCACAATCGCGTCATCATTTCCTTCAACGTGAGATTGAAGAATCTCAATCATTGGTCGATTATCCGTTGCCATCGTTATGTCGAAAGCTCGATTCTCGGGATCGGCTTGAATGACGGTCTTTTTGTTTTTCTTCTTCTTCTTCTTTTTGGAAGAAATGGAAGTATTTGGTACACCACTCGGCATGTACGCGCGCGAGTGCGCATACAATTAAAACTTTGGAATGAGGTAGGTGACCTCGGTCGACTTTGAGAGGAAAAGGATTTTCCCTCTCGAGGAGCAATATGAAAAAGCTACAAAAATATATACTTAAATACTAATTGAGTCGGCAAACCAATAATCGGTCGTCCCTCTCAATTTACGCACAAGCAAGCGGGGAAACGAGGTGGCACAAAGCACTTAAAAACCTTTTTCCTTAGACGGCCTTTTATAGCGCGTCGCCTTATACCCACCTTATAGTTTGTATATATCGAGTTCAAACATCTTACTAGTATTTATCTATTTTGCCCTTTTATTTCGTTTAGGATTCGAATACAATAGTTAGGTGATGAAATCCCAACTAAGGCTTATTTGAAAAGTAGTTAAGTTATTGTGCTACGTAATATATTATAGTAAAAGAAAAATCTTTTTGTATTTTTTTTTAGAAAAATATATATTCACAAGAAAAATCGAAAGAAATCGAACTAAAAATTAACACTAATACGTAATATTTTTGGTGTAATACTTTTAGGAAAAAGTATTACGTTTTGCTTTTCTAATTTTTCTTTTGGTGCAATTCTTAGGAAAGAAATTGATTTTGTGAATTTTTAATTTTTTTGTATTTTTAAGTTTTTGATTTTTTTGTATTTTTTATTTTTTTGCTAGAAACGTAACGTTCAAAATCGAACGGATCCCAAAATCCAAACGTCTTCACGAAAAATCGTCAATCGTACGAGCGAAGCGGCAGCGGCGCCATTTGAAACTTGGAATTTTTAGTCTTTTTTTTTAATGCAATTAATGTTCGTTTTCCTCGACTCGACACGAATTGATTTTCAATTAATGTGGGACTAATTTGTTCTTGGTAAAACGTATTTGAAATTTTAGACAAAAACTATTTAATTAAGATCTAAAAAACTTGATAATCTAATTTTTAAAAAAATCTAATTTAACTAATTTAAATAAAAACTAATTTTAAACTTAAATCTAAATTTTAAATCTAATTTTTTTAATGAAAATTAATTAAACAAGACAAAATTAATTTTTAAACTAAAAGTATATTAAAATGACTAAAATAAAGACTTTTTAAATAAAGACTATTTTTAAATGAAAATTAAAACGAAATCTAAAAGAAAAATAATTGTTTTTATAATCTTTTTATTTTTATATTTTATAAACTGAATAAGGCACTAAAAACTTTAAATAAAACTTAAACTAATCTTAATTAAACTTTTTAATAAAACTGCCAAAGAAAACCTAATCCTATATTAATCTAAAAGTGCAAAGCAATACACAAAAAGAGTGATAGAGTAGATGGTTGGGGCGTTCGACTGTGAGACAAGAGGTCCTGGGTTCGAACCCCAGGACAGACAAAATGTGTTAATTATTTTTTACTTTTTAGCTTTTTGAGAAACCAAACCAAGAAAACAAAATTTATAAAACTACAAGCAGATAAATCTAGCAAATCTAAAAACAATTTAAATCTAAGCTAAACACCCAAATAAAATCAGCAGATCCAAACGCAAATTAAACCCAATCAGATAATTCTAAAAAACTATAACAAATCTAAACTACTGAAACCCAACAGAAACTTATCAAATACGAGACCAAATAAGCAGTTCCAAATACCAGAATAAGCAATAAGCAACAAATAAGCCTAATAAACTAAATAAGCAGAGTTAATAGGCAAATCAAACAATCACCAGATTAAGAACTAATACGTAGATAAAACAAAAGCCAAACAAAAACTTAACAGTCTACCTCAAGCAGATTTAAATCAAATAAAACTTAAACATAAATTAAAACTTAACAATCAAAATAAAAAGAGACGAGAACCTTTTTGTCGAATCCGTTAGGGAGAAAAAGCTGCGCTGAGCAGTCTTATCGACGAATCAAACAAACACCACCTTCAAATCTCAACAGCTTCGAACAAAAATTTCTAGATCCAAATACTATAACAGAACTCGATCCAAATGAATCTTCGAACAACAACTCTACCCGAACAGTGTCTTTTAAATATTCTCCAGTGGGGAAAATACTTCACTTTCCTTTATCCTTTTTTTTATATTTTTTTTTATTATATTTTTTTTTATATATCAATAAATCAGACGAACAGAATTAAATAAAGAAAGAAGAAAGCAGATTAAAAGAAATAAGCAGTGATAAAACTTAATTAAAAAGAAGAACAATATTTCGATAAAGATGAAATTAAACGTAAAAAACAACTTTTCATTAATTAAAAATCAAGATTACATGACTGGAAATTGAAAATTACAAAATTAAATCCTAAACCTATTTTTACTAAAAAAATAAAAAGTAAAGAAAAGCTATCTTCATTACAGATTTGGAGGGTTTTTATAGGCAAACCCTAGGAAACCTTTTCCTTGGTGCCTACGGCTTCAAATCAGGACCGTTCTTCCTTTTCTCTTTCTTCTCTTTTGATCAAACGGTGGAGAAAATACCTTGAGTCTCGGATTGCCATGTTGTCCATGATGTTATTTTGTTGATTGGTGAGGTGGAATGATATAAGTGGTTGATTAGTGTGTGGTGATTAGTCACAACCAATCAAAACAATTGAATTGGCCACGTGAGATGAGATGGAGGACCACCTTGAGTGGATGATGCGATTTTTGGGGGGAGAATTAATTCCCTTGGTGTGAATTAAACTTTGCAGTGAAAAGCCCCAAAAATAATGGTTAATTATTGGTGTAAAAAAATAGGGTTTGAGGGGATTCCGTTTTGTGGGGGGAGGAAGATGATGGGGTGTGTGAGTTTTCACATAGTTTTTAACGTAAAGTAAAATGGGATGTGAGAGTGAATTACTCGGTTTTATTAAATTTGGGTAGGTTGGGGAAAGTAAAGGGTGGATACGTGGGAGGTAAGGAGTGAATAAGGGTTGGTGATTTTGACCGAATCTTAACCCAAGTAATCACTAATTTACTTCTTGTATTTGACTGGTAAACAATCCTCCATCCGTTTATTTGTTTTTGTTGAGACATGGGCTTAAGGTCCAAGTTCTTGTTCTATTGTTTTCAAGCAAATGGGCTTGGATATTTCCAGCCGTCCAAAATAATTTTCAAACAATGGGCTTTCACTTTGGGCTTAATTTTCAAACTGTATTCCTATTTACCCCATAAATGGGCTTTAAAGCCCATTAACCGGATGTGGGACCCACTTGGCCCAAAAACTTCAAAAAAGATTTAATCCGCTAAAGTCGAGCTCGAAATCGGCTTTCTCGATCATTTTCTTCAAATTTAAGTTGACTTAGCCGGTTTTCGTGATCTTGGCACATTTTTGGTCTTTTGACTTTGTCTTCTTCTCTTTCTTGACTTTTCTTCGACATTTGACCGTGAAATCCCGTGTTTTCTCTTCTTTTGATCATTTGTACCTATTTAAACACAAGAACACAAAACCACGCGTAATTCCGACATTTACGATATAAAACACATGATTAGGTCTCGTTTTTCCTTGATTTTAATGGCAAAAAGATAAGTGTTTACACACTTATTAGGCATGTTGTGGTTGGTGGAGTGAAAAGCACACGGATCATTATCCGTTTGATGAAATATGATTGGCTGGTTGATAAAGTAGTGGATATTAAATGCTAGTGGCCAGCTGGTGATCCATGTTTTCCAAATAACACTCTCCCATTGGTCCACAACTTAGTCACACGGATTAAGCTTATTTATTACTTTGAAAATTGGCAGTTTAGGTCCCTTGACTTGGCAGATTGATGTTTTGTACTTTGAACTTCAATATCTTGTCATAAATGGTCCTCCATCTTGTAATCTTGATCAAATAGCTCATTTGACTTGGTTGACTTGAGAGTTGACCAGGTTTGACTATGATCTTGACTTTGACAATTTTACACTTTTAGTCCTTCTTCTTTAGAATGTTGTCAAGATAGGTCCTTTGTCTTCAAAGTCTTGTCATTCTTGATCCTTCTTTGTCTTTTTCATCCAAATTAGCTTGATCTTCTTCTTGTTTGCTTGAAAATGCATCCCTCTTACCTATTTGAACATAAACACAATTCCGCTTTATAGCACAAAGTTTAGGTATTTTTCTTGTGTTTTAGGGTGATTTGTTTATTAAATGATATGAGTTTTTGCTCATATCACCCGGCTATATAAGGCCCTTCCGAGCATGTTAGGAAGGGTGGATGATCATTTGTAACTCTCATTATTCTAATCTAATATTCACCAAGTTAATCATCTCCTTCTCTCTACTTTCTCTCACTACTTTCTCTCTCTAGGAATCCATCTCTTTTCATCTATTTTCTATCAGTAATCATCTAAATATATGGGACAACATTTGGTATCAATCACCATGGGGTAGATGCGTGATTGGTTTTGGTTTTTCTTATTGTGTTCGTGAGTTTTATTCATTTTAAAGCTCGAATCATCAAATTTTTTTGTGTTATTGTGGTGTTAGTGAGTAGACAAATCATCTACATAGGCGTGGTAGTGATTTGGGTTACTTAGATCGGTTAAAAACACGAAATTTGGTGGTGTTTGGCTTGATTTTAGGTGTGAAATCACGAATTTCATAAGAGTTCATCCTTGTTCCTAACTTTTAGGAAAATCTGTTACAAATTCGCAATTTTGTCCTGAATTGCGAAATTGAATTCCATCTAAAATTGCGAAATTGTGTTAGTAAAAGGATTGTGAAATTATTCTTCAGTAAATTGCGGAATTGTACATTAAAAGAATTGCGGAGTTGTACTTTAAAAGTTTTGTGGAATTGTACTTTAAAAGTATTGTGGATTTGCACATTAACAGAACTGCGGAATTGTACTTTGAAAGAATTGTGGAATTGTACCTTGAAAGAATTGCGGAATTGTATTGCGGATTTGTACTTTAGAAGTAATTGCGAATTTGAACTTGAGTGATTGAGAAATTTATCCATTGCGAAATTACTTCACCCATTGTGGAATTAATTCATTTTTTGCGGAATTAATTAAATATTGCGGAGTTACATACCACATTGCGAACTCTTTACTAATTTTTTGAAAAAATGTGTTTTTGAAAATTGTGTGTTTTTTCGCTTTAGAGTTTTTGGTTTCTTGTGAAGACAATCTTTAGGGGATTTCAACATCTTTTATCGACAACACCAATCACAACACATCTACTTTAGATCCAAATTCACTTCATCATTTCAGAGAATATTGAGATGGATTCTACTGCAAAATATCGTGTGACGAACAACAACATCATGGTCGCGGGTAATAAAGAGAGAGAACCAATGCTTGTGTCTGGTCGGTATGCTCAATGGCAATCACGTTTCATACGATACCTTGATACAAGACCTAATGGTGATGCCTTGAGGAAATGTATTACTAATGGACCATATATATTCAAGAAGATCTCAATTCCTCCAAGACCAGTCACAGATACTACTAATCCAATACCCGCAAGTGAACGTGATGAAACAAGAGCTGATCTAACACCTAAAAATTGTGACTGGCATGATGCGGAGAAGGAACCCATCTATATGGTTTTAAGTGGGATTGGAGATGATATTTGCTCCACGGTTGATGCATGCCCTACGGCACATGAAATGTGGACTGCTATTGAACGCTTGCAACAAGGAGAATCACTCAACAAACAAGATGTCAAAACAAACTTGTTTTGGAATTTTGGCAAGTTTACTTCAAGGGATGGAGAATCAATTGATTCATACTACTCCGGGTTTTATAAAATGATGAATGACATGACAAGAAATAATCTACAAGTCTCCACCATGCAAGTCAATGTTCAATTTCTTCAACAACTTCAACCCGAGTGGACACGGTTCGTCACTTTAGTAAAACAACAAGAAAAGTTAGACGAGGTCTCATATCATCGACTCTTTAATATCTTGAAGCAGTTTTAGAATGAAGCAAATGAGATTCGAGCTGAACGTGTTGCAAAGACGGCTAATCCACTTGATTTGGTGACTACCACTCAAAATGTTCAAGACCATCACTCTCGTGCTCCTAAGCTATACTCCACTACATCATCCTCACCATGATATTCTACATCATCTAAGTCTTCATCATCCACAAGATCATGAGGTAAAGTGCCAAGAGCACCATCACCACCATTTGAGTCATCATCTGAAGAAGATAGTGATGAATACCAAGCTCAAAAGAATCGAGAGATGAAACAACAAATTGCTTTCATAATGAAGACTTACAAAAAATCTACAAACCCACCAACAACAGTCTTTGAACATCATCTAACACAAAGAACCAATATGTTGAGAGTCCTCTAAGGTATGACACACGTCGACGTGGTGAAAGTCCTTCTAGGTATGATCGACATAATCCAACGCATGTTGAGGGTTTTGCAAGGTATGATCGACAAACTGCCAAGTATGATACTCAGAGGATTGTTGCTGCTACTGGGAATAGGGAAACTGTTGGAAGTCAAGTGGTTCAGCAAAGTGGGATTCAATGTTTTAACTGCCAAGGTTATGGGCATATGGCAAAGGAATGTAGGAAGCCAAAAAGGGTTAGAGACTCTGATTATCATAAGGAGAAGATGCTGCTATGCAAGAAGATGGAAGCTGGGGTTAAATTGTCAGCTGAGGAAGGAGAAATGCTTGATGACACTGATGATGAAGATTCCGATCAAGAAATCGATGCACATTACTTGTACATGGAAAAGGTTGAAGAAGTTCTCAAAGTTACTGAAGATGACAATGGTCCTATCTTTTACACTGAGCCAATCGATAAGGTACACACTACTAATGAATATAATGTGTTTGGTGATATTCATGAGCATAGTGGTCTACCCAATGCCATTAATGACACATGTATGATGGAAACGGTTGATAGTAATACCACACCTAATTCATCAGACATGTGCAATAATGAGTATGAGGATGATCAACATGCAAATGAGTATGATGAAGAGGAACGTATTGCGCTTGCTAATTTAATTGCTACTTTACAAAAAGATGTCACTAAAAATAAAAAGAGTCAAAAGCAATTAAAAAAGGCAAACGCTACGCTCACTCAAAACTTTGAAGAATGCAAAGCTGCTCTTATCAAATCAAATGAGATAACTGGAAGCAATAGAGATGAGCTCCTTCACAAAACCAAAGAGCTTGAGGGGTACAAGAGTAGTGCGTTAAAAAGTCAAAAGGACGATTTTGAAAACAAATATAATACAACTCTTGAGTTATTAGCCAAAGAGAAGCGTCAATATAATGTTTTCTTAATGGATGAACGTCAAAAAACGTACCTTGCCAATACCAAAGTTAATGAACTTGAACAAAAGCTCTCTATGACCACTACCAATTCTGCTAAAATTCTTGAGGTTAAGAAACAAGAGGTAGATGCGTTAAAACAAGACTTCAAAAGTAGATATGATAAAGAAACTGAAAAAGTTACGAAACTAGAAGAACAAGTCGAATTTTTGAAGAAAGTTGTATATAAGACGCATGATTCTATTCAAACCGTAAGAATGATAGCACCTCCGTCGATGTTTAAGGGTCAAGCTAGCTTTGCAAGTCCTGAGTACCTTGCCAAAGCTCAAGCTGCGAACCCGCGTCTTTATCTTGATGAGTCTGAACGGACCGATCTTGAATGCATGCCTGTTAGTGCTGATAGTGATGAGACTGCCCTTTGAGATGATGATAGTCGACCTCTTGTCAATAAGGAGTTTGTGAAACCATTTAATTATGCTTATGAGAATAGTCTTTATGGTCTTTTCAACAAACAAACTTATAAAACTCGTGAGGAAGTGTTTTTAGAATGCAAACAAAAGAGAATTCAATGGAAGAAAGCATTTGCCCCTAAGAAATCTAATGTTTACAAATATATGAACTATCTTCCTCTAGATGAGTCCAAAAGCTAGAGTCGGAAAACATTAGGTATTCTTAAACACCACATAGATAATGTTAAATCTATTGTTGAAAGAGATTGGGCAAAACGTGAAAATGCTGAGTGGCAACGCCCGATTCCTCAAGATATTACCTTGCTTGTGAAAGAACTCTTAATTCCAAATACGGCATTGATAAAAGAAACTGTTCTTCAATTTGAGGAGTACATTCGGACTGAAATGTTTGATGATTTAAAATATGTTGAGTCTCTTGAGAAACACATTGATGATCTTCAAATGGAGAAGTCTGATTTTTCAGATGAATATGATTTACTCTTGCAAGAATGCGTTTCTAAAGATGTTATGTGTGCTTATTTTACATCTTGTGCTGATATTGATGAATATTCTGATGCTGCATGCAAATATCTTGATAAGATCAAAGAATGTGAGCGTCTTGAAATTGAGCTTTCGAAACGTAAAGAAAATATTGATAAAAAGGCTTTTGAGTTACTTCAACACAAAACTGATTTCCTTCAAAAACATTGTCATTCTCTTGAACTTGCTTTGCAAAAAGACGTTGGTAGTTTTCCACATGATAATAACTTGCAAGAAAAACTTTCCAAAACGTTTCGAGAAATGAATGAACAGAATTTGGAAATTAAAGGGTTGAAAGCTCAGTTACAAGACAGGGAAAGAGCGATAGTAGAGTTGCAGAAACTCGTTGCTAAAATGGGTGGGAAAGTTGTGGAACCTGGCATTAAGAAACCTGTTGTTAGACAACCCAATGCCTCTAAAGTGAATAGATCCTCGATATTGGGAAAACCATCTGCTATATCAAATTCCTCGTTTGCAAAACCTATGTTTGCCCCCAAGATGGATGGAAAGGAAAGGTTACCATATAATCAACCCATAAGTAACACTATAGCACCAAGCGTTAAGAACAATAATGTGATTAAACCAGGGATGTATAGAATGCCCACTAAGCCCACAAACAAAGGACCTCACTCGCCTCAGACTTCTAGAAACACTAATATTCGTGTGTCTTCTACTATAGGAATAGTCTCCACTACTAGTGTTAGCCGGCCTCAACTTAAGTGCACTCAAGTGAATGATAAGGCCTGGAAACACAAGAGTCAAGAAAAGATGAAGGAAGTAGAAGAACAACCTAGTAATTTGAATGTTTTTAAGAATAAAAAGTCTGTAATCGCGTGTAATGACGATTTGAATGTTTTGAATGATGCAGATCTATAATCACAATCTTTTCTCGGTTGGTCAATTCTGTGATGCAGATCTGGAGGTTGCTTTCAGAAAGAAGACATGTTTTGTTCGTGATTATGATGGGAATGATTTACTTACCGGTACATGGGGTACTGATCTTTACACAATTTCACTACAAGACACAACTTCATCAACTCCAATTTGCTTCATCGCTAAAGCTTCATCGACTCCGGCATGGTTATGGCATCAACGTCTTTCTCATCTCAACTTTGATACCATCAACTTGCTTTCCAAGAAAGATATTGTGAGAGGCCTTCCAAGTTTGAAATTCATCAAAGATCATCTTTGTTCTTCTTGTGAGCTTTGTAAAGCTAAACGAAGTAGCTTCAAAACAAAGACTACACCAAGCTCCAAAGGACGGTTAGATCTTCTTCATATGGATCTGTGTGGTCCCATGCGTGTTCATAGTATCAATGGAAAGAAATATATTCTGGTAATTGTCGATGATTACTCAAGGTACACATGGACTCACTTCTTGAGGTCCAAGGATGAAACACCCGAAGTTCTCATCAGCTTTCTTAAACTGATACAACGTGGTCTTCAAGCTCAAGTTAAAGTGGTTCGTACTGACAGAGGTACATAATTTTTGAATTCAAATCTGAGAAATTATTTTGAAGCCGAAGGAATTGAACATGAAACATCTATTGCTCGAACACCCGAACAAAACGGCGTTGTTGAAAGACGAAACCGTACTTTAGTTGAGGCTGCTCGAACATTATTATCTGCTTCAAAACTTCCAGTATACTTTTGGGCCGAAGCAGTGTCAACTGCATGCTACACAAAAAACTGATCCTTAATTATCCCAAGACACGAAAAGACACCATATCACATAATTCATGATCGAAAACCTTCACTCAAACACCTTCATGTTTTTGGCTGTACTTCTTACATTATTCGAGATGGTGAAAATTTGGATAAGATGAAAGAGAAAGGTGATGCATGTATTCTTGTGGGATATGCAACTCAGTCTAAGGGATATAGAGTATACAACAAGAGAACAAAATTGATTGTCGAGACCATTCACATTCGATTTGATGAATTACAAGAGATGGCACTTGAACAAAACAGTTTAAGTCCCGATCCACAACGACAAACGACTTCCGTTCACAACCGCACGGAACTTGGAACTCAAGACCACAGCAATGAACCTTCAAGTTCAACGTTGGTTCCACAAAATGTTCCTAGAGCTGATATGACAGTCAACACGACAATTGAAGAGTTGGAAATGTTGTATAGACCAATGTATGATGAATATTTCACGGGGGAGAAACAAGTTGTATCAAAGTCTTCCGCTGTCACTCATGATAAGAATGATGATACCGAGCATCGTCAACAAAAGGATACAACTTCATCTACTTCAACACCGGTTGCTGCAGACTCACTTCCTCAGAATATCACTTCAACAATCGATCCTACAACATCCACAACTACTGTCATTGCTCCAGAGAACACAAATCAAGCAGACAATGCATTATCTGACGAAGACGAATTTATCAACCCATTCGGTACACCGGTACACGAAACTGGAGAGTCTTCTACTCGCCATGTTGATCCGTCAAATATGCATACGTTCTATCAATGACATCCTTCTACACATCACTGGACCCGAGATCATCCTTTGGTTCATGTAATTGGAAACACTTCACAACCCGTTCGCACAAGACGACAGCTTAACACCGATGGTGATGTTTGTATGTTCGCACTCGCTGTGAGTTCAGCTGAACCGAAAAACATCAAAGAAGCCATGGCAGATCACACTTGGATTGAATCGATGACGGATGAACTTCAACAATTTGAAAGACTTAAAGTCTGGGAACTTGTTGACAGACCATATGATGTAATACTATTAAATCTTCGATGGATCTGGAAAAACATGATGGATGAAGAGAACACGATCACCAAGAATAAATCTAGGCTAGTGGCTAAAGGGTATGGACAGAAAGAGGGTATTGATTTTGAAGAATCATTTGCACCAGTAGCTCGAATGGAAGCGGTCATGATATTTCTTGCTTACGCTACACATAAGGGATTCATTGTCTATCAAATGGACGTAAAGACGGCGTTTCTTAACGGTCCTTTGAAGGAAGAAGTCTATGTCACACAGCCGGAAGGATTTGTCAATCCTCATTATCCTGACAAGGTGTATCGTCTCCACAAAGCACTTTATGGACTCGAGCAAGCTCCAAGGGCGTGGTACGACGAGCTCTCGAAATTTCTGGTCTCCAAAGGTTTCTCAAAAGGTTGCATTGATCTAACTTTGTTCACTTATAAATATGGGGATCACATTTTGCTTGCGCAGATTTATGTTGATGACATTATTTTCGGGTCTACAAACCCAAAACTTTTAAAATGGTTTGAAAAAGTAATGCACATGAGATTTGAAATGTCTATGATGGGCGAACTAAAATTCTTTCTAGGAATTCAAGTTCACCAATCCCCAAGTGGTATCTTTATTAACCAAGCTAAGTATTGTCAAGAGATAATAAAAAAGCATGGTATGACCTCATGTGACCCCGTTAGGACACAATTATCAACCACATCCCTAGACGTTGATTTGGAGGGAGATGCCATAGATCAAACAAGATATCGTTCCATGATCGGCTCCCTCGTGTACTTAACAGCAAGCCGACCAGATATATCACATGCTACGTGTTATTGTGCACGATATCAAGCAGGACCCACTGAAAAGCACCTCAAAGAGGTTAAACGGATCTTTTGGTACCTTAAGAATACCATTCACATTGGACTCTGGTATCCGAGGGAAACCGGTTTCTTTCTAACGGCCTATTCAGATTCTGATCATGCAGGGTGTCTTGATACACGTAAAAGTACTTCTGGTGGTGCACAATTTCTATGTCAAGATAAGTTTGTGGGATGGTCTTCCAAGAAGCAGGATTGTACATCATTGTCATCCGCCGAAGCGGAGTATGTGTCTATCTGCGTGTTGTGCTCAAGTTCTTTGGATGAGAACACAACTCACGAATTATGGCTTCCACTTTGATAAAGTACCTATGTACTGTGACTCAAAGTCTGCCATAGCCATCTCCTGCAATCTGGTACAGCATTCCCGCACGAAGCACATTAACATCAGATATCACTTCATTAAGGAACAAGTTGAAAAGGGTATTGTTGAATTATACTTTGTTGGAACTGATTACCAACTAGCTGACTTGTTTACAAAAGCTCTTTCGAAAGAGAGGTTTGCGTATCTAGTTAGGCAAATTGGTATGAGATGTTTGACTCCAGCAGAACTGGAGGTTCTGGCAAAGAAGCCTGCTTGATTCATCTATCAAACATCTACTTGTAAATATTAATGAAAAAGAAAAATACAAAATTAAAAAATCTTTGATAATCCAAAAATATTCTTCTCGACATGTCTTTCAGTGGTGTACATAAAGCTCGAATGAAAGTTGTAAATATTTTTCAAAACATGTCATTTCTATCTTTTACAAAGGAAATTGTCTCTTTTGGACAATATTTCCAACAACGGGTAGAGCAATCTATCTCGGGTTGAGCTTGTCACAAAACATTCAACGTTTTGAGCTCAACACAATGACTTGTAATCACTTCCAGATTGCAACCCGGAACTATATTCACGGGGGAGTGTACGATTTCGTGCTCTTACCCTTAGCAAAAGAATTTAAATCTTCTTACACTTGAGTGGATTCGTCAAGACATTCAAAGTCTATGAAGTCAAGTTTATGCTTTAGAAATACCTTTTCGCCAAAAAGAATTGATTTTTCAAAAAGCGTTGAACACAATTTTTTCAAGAATTTCTCAATGATATTCAAAATCTTTCAAAAATTGTGTGTTCAACAACTCCTATCCTCAAAAGCTTAATGTGGATCATATCTTCATAATGACAATTCCATTGGATCAATTTTTGAGGGGGAGCTTTCCAAATTTCATGCTAAATTTGACACAATTTTCTCCCGAAGATTTTCAAGACTATTTTTCAAAAGATATTTTAATCAAACATGTTATCTCTAATATCAAAATATTTTATACATTAGAGATAGGGGAGAAAATATGATTAAAATGTGATCTAAAGACTCAAGCACTCATGGTTTCGATCAAATACCTACAACATCTTTAATTCACGACGTTATTGGTGTCAAAAGGGTGGTTAGGTTTAAGTCCTATGATCCAACCAGAACCGGAGGGATCTTCCCAAGGACAATCCAATAGATTATTAGAAGTCCTTTGGAAAGATGGAGTAGAATGTGAACAAAGCTGAATGCCGACTAAGTACTGATGCAAGCACTGGAACAATCACAACAAGGTGCTAGTAATGATGTCTTGGTAAGTATTGAAGGGGTTGAAGAATGAAAAAGAAATGTAAGGATAAAGGGTCTAAAGAAAGAAGTCGTCCATACAACTTAGGCAGAAACCGGGTCAACACATCATGAAGACAACTCATCATGGACCCAGTGATGTGAAGCACAACCCTTTCCTAGCTACTCAGGCTTCTCTCAAAAGAAGTTTGTTTTATTGTCACAGAGATTAACACGACTTCTATTTACTTTCTCACTCCGAGATAGTTGATATTGAATAGGTGGCATCTGCTCCAGCGTCCGACCACTAAAAGTGCACAAATCGAGTCTAGAGCCAAGAGATCAATCAAATCTCGTTAGGACACACGGATGAAGATAAAGAGAGTCATACGCTATATCTTTGTGATATTGCTAGAACACTCAGAGTGATACTACTTAGTACTCACAATGATGAGTGGAAATCCTTCCCGTGTTAAAGTCAAACAGCACTCCGGTAGGTCATATGCAAGATTCTTTATGAATTGAACATGTGTAAAACTGAAAAGCAACAGTGGTTTGATTCGAATTGATTCAAACTCGTTTTAGGTTTCTACGCAATATCTTTATGGTCTTGCAAGAACATTCAGAGTGACATTTATTAATATTCACAGTGACGAATGGAAATCCTTCTAGTGTCAACATCAAACAGCGCTACGGTAGGTGACTTGTGAGATTCTTATGAATCAAACTTGTGTCAACTAGAAAGCAACAATGTTAAGATTCTTAATGAATCAAACTTGTTCCAGGAATTTGAATTGACGACTTTAATCAAGCGGATATTTATCCAATTGATTCACTCTTTATGTTCGCAGTCTTGCTTTGAGACGGTCGAGTGAAGAGAACGACTAGTACAGCCGCGAAACCCTGTCAAGGAGATTCTTAATTGAATCTACCTAATCACAAGTATGGTATTTAATATCGTATAACGGTCTTCACCGACCGGAGGTAAAACGCTACCGATTTAGGACGAATGTCAAAGCCATTCAGTCCCTGTCTATGTTTTGTCTCGAGAAGGTGGCGTCACGGTGTACTCAGCAAAGTCAAAGATTCAAAACCACATATTCATGCCCAAATACTTATTCAACAATTAATAGTGTGAGCATATGGATAAAGACACAAGATCGCAAGATGGCAAAGATAAGTCAAGAATGATTTGAAGATCTCAAGATAAAAGACTAAGTCGAAAGACAATGACAAAGGCTCAAATATCACAACATGGAGGAACAAGACTACTGTTACACGTTCAAGACTCATTTATGACGAAATTCATAAATATCTATTGGACTCCATATATCGAAGAGGAATGACCTCACATTGGGGGAGATTGTTAGCCTCAAAATATTGAGTCAAACAAGAATGTACGGTCATAGGTTTCTATTGTAATATTTATTAGAATGTTGTAATAGATAGTTAAATAGTTGTGGTTCACGGGCTTGGATTAAGCTACTTAAAGCCCAAAAGGTAAGCCCGGTCCAAACAATATAGCCCATTATGGTTACATGTAAGCCCGGCTATATAAGGCCCTTCCTAGCATGTTAGGAAGGGTGGATGATCATTTGTAACTCTCATTATCCTAATCTAATTGTAACACCCCCAAATTTATACAACTCAATACAGCGGAAGACTCGTTGGTGTTACGGGATAGCACATTACTCACATCATAGACAACGCATAAAAATCGCGTCGTTTAATAATAAATCATTTCCATTCATAAATATGAAATTTACATAGGTCCCAAGTCATAATCATTTCATACAATTTTACAAAAGATTTGAATGGAAATTATTGTTTAAGTACGGGTCATGAATTCTTGTTGTCTTCCCGAGAATTACCTTCAAGTACCTGAGATAAAACATGTTAAAAGAAAAGGTCAGCGATAACGCCGAGTGAATTCATAGAGTTTAATAAACCATCAATATAACATCGGTATAAAATTATTATCGAAAATCATTTTGTACAAATCATTTTAATAGGCCATAAAATAGCCAAAGTCATTTTTATACAAATCCTTATCAAAAATCATAACATAGGCATTTGCCTTAAAAATCATTATACGAACCAATGTCGTAAAAACATCATACAATACGTCTTATGACGTTGTATAAAGTTAAATAAAAATTGTTATATGAATATGGTTATATAAAACCAAAACACAAGCATAAAATCAATAATAAGACACTGTATTGCTAGTCAAGCAATATATCGTAATTCAACGCAGAAAGCTGTATTTCGTTATTTTGGATTATTATAAGCCGCATGACATTGTTACCTTACTACAACAAACAATGGGTAGCAAGCCCGAAACTCAATTTGCCCATCTAAGTTAGCATGTCGTCACAATAATCACGCTTGGAAATCTTCTCATACATAAATTAGCTTACCAATCAATGTGGCACGACGGGGATCAACCGTCAAGGCGCGAACTGGGGTGATCGTCCCCAAATAGTACTATTATATGCATAAGCGTCTACCAAATCCTGGTAGTTCACAATTCATGCTAATGGGACTTTTAGTGACATAACCTAACTTTAATAATCCATTTTATTTCATCTATCGGGTCATTTAATCATTCATCGGGTCATACAATCATTCGGGTTCAAATCAACAAACAAACAATCGGGACAACTGGTGTCCTATTTCAGAAAAACTAACATGTTATCTCCCTCGCGGGTTTATAAAACATTTCATAAAAACATTTAAAAGAGTGCGAGGCTATGAACTCACGTTGATGTGGGAAAGCGGGTTATCGGCAATTCGGACGTACAGTACGTGCTTCAATCACGGAAACCTAGACAAATAATACTCGTCTTAGACTCTTGTCCAATGACTTTATAAAAATGACAATTATGTATACATATGATGATTATATATATATGATGATCAAGTGGGTTTACATATTCTCATTTACTCATTTTAGTGTTATGTGTCGATAACTTTTATACTAGTTTACTAGTTTTACCTATTTACATATTTTAAGTCCAATAAACTTATTATAAGTTCAATCACTTGCATTAATCCATTTTATACTTGTATTATCAGTATTTATACTTTACATGTTGGGCCCAAATAGGTTAAGCCCAATAAATAATTTTATAAGTGTTTTAGCCCATTTTGTTGTATTGTTAGTCCAATAACGTTTACTTAGCCCGTTAATGTCCGTATGTTACATAGTTCGGGTTTTTATCGGTTTTTACTTGTTATATATGTTTATATATCAGTATATGAGTTTATAAAAGTTTACATTAGACGGGTTTGATCGTCTAAGTTTTAATTGGCGAAAAACGTTAATTTTACGGTAATAGCCGAAAAAGTCGTAAAAATCATGTTTATAGTTTTTATAACTTATAAAACTTATTCAACTACCATTTTTATAAAGTGTCCATTTATTTAACCTTATACATATTTATATAAATGAAATTCATAAGTTAGTGGGTTTTAATTTCACATTTTATACTATATTATTTGAGTGCTTATATAATAGTATTAAACATTAATTCTTCAAAATCTGATTTTTAGTTTCATCTTCACCATTTTAATCATATCTAGGGTTCTACAATGAGTTAGAAGCTCATTTTTGGATGGCATGAACTTCATATTATGTGCTACAATTAAGTTAGTTATAGCTACTGCTCATTCTATGTTTAACTATCCTTAATAGTCCCTACAAAACAGACTATTCAGATTAGCACACTCATCTTGTTTTGATCATATCTCATTCATTTTGATGATTCTATTGCATGGCCAACTCTCACATGTGTATGATATCTTATACTTACTGTAAATGGATTCCACCATGCAAATTTATCAGTTTAAGTCTTGGTTACTTACTGTTTTTATACAGCCAATAATTTAAGCATGATTTTAGCCTTGTTTCTTATGGTTATTCATCTTTTTAAGCATGTTTATCAAATCTATCAACACCAAATCCCCACATAATATTTTTAATCATCGTTCATCATCATATACATATACATAAATAAAGAAAATACAAGATTACATAATCAAAATAACAAGAGGATAGGAAGAACAATCTTTATACCACCATTAGTGATGAAAAGATGATGTTTTTGATGAAAAAGACTTGGTTCTTGTTATCAAATCTTCAACTTTAGCAAGGAAACTTCTTGGGTCCTTTGGATAGATGAACACCTCCATGAATTCAACCCTTTAACCTCATGAAAACTCCTTTTCATAGGTTAAGATCACCTCCAATCTTCATATCTTCAAAGGTTCTTCAATATATGTGTGAATAACACATGATATTGTGGTTAAATTGATCAAATGAGGGATGTTTAATGGTGGTTTTTGGACGAATTTTAGAGAGAGGAAGAGAGGAGTTGGTGGTTTAGATGTGTTGAATGAGTGAATGGTTTTGGCGAGATGGTTTTGTGGTTTGTTAGCTTGTTTATTAAGCTTGCAAGACATGTGTCTTGTAAGTTTATGTATAAACTTGCCACAAGGCTTGTGTTGGCTAGTTATAGTGGGGGTGGGACAAGTTTCCCACTTGTCTCATCTCCACTAATTTACGGGTACTCCTCGATTCTAGTTTCCTCGATTTGCGTGCCCTCGGGTCGTTTTACGAAAAACGTTTTTATAAATTATGAATCAACGGCAAAAAACAAATATAATAAAAATTGTCTCATCAAAAACAGAGTTCGAAAACATAAATACGTAATCCTAAGGTTTCCGGTTTAGTCGTAAAGGACGTTAAATTAAAATCGTAAGTCCTAATCTCTTCTCGTAAATTTGTGAGTTAATGAACCAACACAAATTTAAATCTCAAAATAATATTCACGGACAAATTTATTTTCTGAAATGTCGGACTGTTACCAAAATGGTGTATGTAAACGTAAGCACGTAACGTTGAATCCTCCGGTTTAGACGTAGTCGATGCTACTTCAAGATGTAAATCCAAATTTCTTCCCAAAAATAAGTGAGTTCATAATATAACATTAAAATAATGTTTTTAAATAATATCTGAGAATAAAATATCAACCGTAAATTGACGGATTGTCACAGCATTTACCCCTAAACAGGATCTTTGTCCTCAAAGATCATCTTAACTTACTACTCGCTTCTTATAGAGTTAAAGCCATGTGGGTTTTTCCTCCACATTCGGTCTTTTCTCACAAGTGTAATTCATTACAATACGCGAGTTTCATCAAATATAACTACGGTAATAAGATCAGGCTTAATGTTGACTTACTTTCTCTATCCATGATGTTCACGGGTTTTTGATGAATGCAACTTTTCGCCGATCTAAACTTTATCAAGAAGAATTCAGATTTTCACTTGATAGATATTTATCAAGTTCGATTTATGAAACATAATTCACGCAGCTCTTGAAGTCCTGGGGTAGATCCAGCTTATATGCCTTTCATACCAACTTTTACATCATCTCTATGGTCCCATACAACGGGGACTTATATCCCATGATCTTTCAGATCATCTATTCATTTTCCATGGTTAAAATTTTTGGCATAACTTCGCTACCCATCTGGCACTTCAAGATCTACATTTCATATTCACATAACTTCCTGCCCACTACCGGCAGTCAATAATCAAATCCTAACTTCAACAATCATTTCAGGTCTCGCTGGTCGAGTATTTTGTAAGGTTAGGTTCGCCATCATAGGAAACCTTATACCTAAAAGACATGTCCAACTCACAATGGGTGTATGTCGGGTGTCTTCATGTCAACTCCTGCTTACAGATGCTCTAATATAGATCCTAACAAGAGTCGATCTCGATACTAACACGATAATTATCAATGATAATTTCTCCAAAGGAAAACGATTATACGGTTTATTACCAAAGGTCAATCATTCAAGCATAAAACAGCACTTATAGTATTTTGTATCGTTACTTTACCTCGTCCCTTCGATTGGGGTGGTACACAGTACTCTCATCAAGATTCGTTCTCAATGACTTCTGAGCAAATCTCTAGAAATTCGATGCGAAGCGAGGATCTTGATAGAGATGATTGATACGGCACACTATGTTTACACAACTCCTTTAAATACAAAGAGTCAATTTCTTCATCAAGAATTTATCATTAACAGGAATGATATTAGCAGATTTGGTCAGTCTGTTGACGATGACCCAAATCAAATCAAATTCAGATGATGACCTTTGCAATAGCTAGACGTTTACTAA
The DNA here is from genome assembly GCA_025667525.1 of Glebionis coronaria. NCBI lineage: Eukaryota > Viridiplantae > Streptophyta > Magnoliopsida > Asterales > Asteraceae > Glebionis > Glebionis coronaria. The sequence goes on along the minus strand of CM046879.1, from coordinate 316,599,324 downwards.
TGTATGAGGCGATGTCTGCCTTCGAAATTTGCCATTAGTACAACTTCTTCAGATAAAAATACAGTAAATCATAAATGTCATGAATAAAATACTTATACTTACAAGATTCCAACATAACTATATCTCAAAATCTCCATTTTTAGGCAACCTCAAGTGACCTGTTATACATTTAACGCTTATCGGCTTCTCAATTCTAATGGTTCACATTAGCCGCGAACCCCCCCCTTTTTTTAATAATCTATATTATCCTTTTTACAAACATCATTTATTTTTATATTGTTCGGCAATTTATTTTGCACAGTCATTATTAAGAAATACATCTTAATTGATTCTTTATCCTTTCTATATAATGTGTCAGTATCTACATTCACTTTTCCTGGTGAAATAATTATCATAACAAAAATTCACTCAGAATTTCTTTCTTCATATTTTCTATGTTTTTGTTTCGTCTCAACTATCGTTTTTATCAGTTTTGCTCAATTCGACGTTTTTAAAGCGTCGATAATTATTATACGTAAATTAACAATAAATATTAAGTTTTTATGAAACGTAAGTGTTAAAAGTTTAAATTTCTTAGTTCGACCAACTATAATAAGATGTTCAAAACAAATTTGAATTTAGTTAACACGATTTTTGTTGATTTATCGAAAATAATTAATAAGATTCGTAAATGTTCGAAAAATCTTTGGTTTTTATACTTTGGTCAAAATTTTCTTAGTTGAAAAGTAAAAATTATCGTTTCAAATCTCAAGTCTTGGTTTAAATGGTTTCCTCAATCCCTCTTAGGTTGTCTTGAGGTATACACAAACATTTACCCCTAAACAGGAGTTTAGTTAAATGATTTGTGTATAAGGGAATAATCCCTTAAAAATCCTTTGTTAAAATATTTGTCAAAACATATTTGCATTTTCTTTTTGGTAAAACCCAAAGTCCTAAATGACTTCTAATTTTTGAATAGTAAATTTATATTCCATTATCTATTAATCACACGGTTAAATCATGTAAAGGATTAAGTCTTAAGTCACATGTTAATTATTCAAGGAACAGGTTTTAATTGTTCGGCCAATTCAGGGCAATCTATAAATAATTACTAACTCCTTCTTATACTTATAAACAAACAAAAGGTCCTTAATCATCACAAGCATGAATTTATCAAATTACAGCCTACACACGTGATCCACCAAATTTATGGATGCTACCTGTGCATTAGTCAATCCAAACGACATCACGTGAAACTCATAATGTTCATTACAAGTACCGGATATAGTGATTGGAATAGATAATCTTCTTCGCGGAAGCGAAGTTGATAATAACCATGCCGTGGATCAAATCTTTAAAACATATGCTAGAACCTTGTAAATAATCGAACAAATCTTCCATTTCGAGTCATGGATATCGTTTTCGATTGTCAATTTACTCAGTTCATAGTAATCAATAAATATAAGAATTAATAACACCATAGCTCTTCATAATGACGAGCTCGGTAGAATAAAATATTTCTCCGACAACTCTCTCAGTTGTACGGTAATTCCTTTTAATTCAGATGGTGCTGACGTACAATGCACAGGCCACAGGTGCAGCACCGAAAATATAATCAATACCAATTTCAATCTGCCTTAATGGCAAAAGTCTAGGTAATTCACCAATAAATACCTCCTAAAGTTTCAGATAACAGAAACATCTTTTAATAAATTCATATTAGGTTCTTCTAGATTACAATATCTATAACTAGTTCACACCCATTCATGGTATAATTTTAAGTCTAAATACAGGATATCGTCATCCATCGAGAATTATTTAGTTCACTTTTGATAATCAACATCTCATCATTTAGGGGAATTCTATTCGAGATCCCATCAATTAAGACAATGTCGTCATGTCATAATCAATCAATCCATTCTACTGGCACTGTCAACTTTTCAGTTTTATTGTCGTCGATAAGATGTGAACTTCTCAACAGACTAATAATAACTCATAATCCTTCACAAATTCAAGGATATATGGAGACACAAATACTGTTAAAAGAGTAAGGTCAACGCATAATCTATGCGAGAGAATTTCAAATCAGATACAGACGAAAACATTTAACGAATATGAATATATCCCATGTTTTCATAATTTGAGTACGCATTCGAAAGCTCCTCGGATCGTTACCCAGGTCATTCAAATGAAATCTAATCAAAAGAGATAAGAACGTCAATACATCCAGTCGGGTATCAACACTCGGTAACCAGATACTTTTCCTAAGAATCTCACTACGGGAGAATTGGACAAGAAAGGATCGTCAATTGTCAAATAAGACAATTTCCACAGATGAGTAAATTCGACTCAGTAGAATAGATGCTACAGGCACATATGTAGGTGTTCCTAACATTATGTCCCTATTTTTTTTTCATTTCTTGCAGATCTCATAAATTTTAATCTTTCACAATCTTTAAAGAAAATGTAGTGTTTATTCATTAGTTTTATGGTGACTACTAATCAGTCTTGCATGGTCCATTCCAAATTGTATGTAGGCGCGCAACTATATACAATTTCAAGATTAATGATGCAATACTCAGTTCGTCAAAATTTTATCATCATGTTTATAATAAAAACATTTTCATGCTTAATTCTTAAATAAGAATGAAAAATAAATTTACAAAGATTTTCTTTGTTACGAAAACAATTAAGTTTTCCAAGGTGTTTTATAAACAACCTCATTTCGATAATGATTATTTATAAGTCTCACTTTAAATAATCCATATGGTGTTGAAAACCCAATTTTTCTCAAGGGATACTGTTTTAACTTATAAAAACAATGAGTGATCTGCAAAAGAGTGATGAAAGCTTGTTCACCAAGAACTAACTACAACATGATAAGAGATGAGCTTAGACAAATAATCATGAGGTTCATGACCTTGATGGTGCTCAAAAAGATTAATCCACAACGTAACTCAAACAGAGATGAGTACTTGCTCAATGGTTGCATCACTAATGCGAACATTAGGATGAAGCAATAAAAGATAGATAACATTGATACATGTAGAACTTAGCAATCAAAGGTAGTCTTTTCATTAATCACAAACAAGTCAAAATTGTACCGTAACACATTATGTGTCACTATGTCATACGATTCCAAGAACTCATCCTACCAACTGATGTCTCAGTTAAGTTAGGGATTTTTTTTTAAAAGATACCACAATGAAATCTACAATAGTCATTAGGTGTTCCACATGTCCCAGAAGATCCATCGGTCCTAATTCAGAAGAAGATTTTTTCGATTTATTTCTTGGACACTGGGCATCCTCGTTAGTGGAAAATGGCCTAGGAACAACCTTATCACAAACTAAAAAGCATTTAAAACCTTATAATTCAATCACAAAACTTAACGACTTCCTCTTAACAATCTCATATTCCATACGAGTTAAATTTTACTTCATTCAAGTTTCAATCAACTTATACTCAATTCGATATCCTACCTCATTCTCTAGTACTTTCAACCTTATTCTTAGGCCTTAATAGGCAATAAATGCTCGATATGAACAACACTTAATTTCCAATCCTATAGCTTTTACAATAATAGTTATCAAATGAGTCACTAGTCTGAAATGAATCACAAATTCAATTAGACTTCTCGGAAAGGTACTAGTGGCATGAGGCTTTTGGGTAATGGTTCCAATGACAGCCTCAAGTGCAACATTCAGACTTTCGATTTCAATTTAAGAATTGGATGACAACGAATCAGATGACATCTTTCTAGGTGGTAACGTTTTGTCAAACTCCACTCTATAAGGAAAGATCTTCATGACATCGATATCAGTTTTAATCTCGCCAATTCTTTTTCAAAATCATAGTCAACTACTATCAACATTTCTACGAATATCAACCATTTTGTTGGGATCATAAATATCCACAACTTGGTTTAGATCTAGGATAGCTAGAATTCCTACGGGAATAGCTTCGATTAATTACTAGGGAAGTTAGGGTTTCTTGTGACAATCTACGTCGTATAAATACCTCGTATAAATATCAAAATAATCATCAAACAATCATGTAATCAAATTACATCATATATATATATATATATATATATATATATATATATATATATATATATATATATATATATATATATATATATATATATATATATATATATATATATATATATATATATATATATATATATATATATATATATATATATATATATATATATATATATATATATATATATATATATATATATAAAATCCAAGTTATATATATTAAAATAACACTTCTCAGTCTGGCCTTGTCGGTAACTCGGGAATTCTTCGGCACCGTTATAGTCAAAAGATTTTTAGACAATTTTTTTTTTAAATGTTTATAGTTAAAAGATTTTGATATATTTTATTCAAAACCTTGGTTTTAAAAATCTTTCGTTCTCTATAACGAGAGCTCTGGTACCAAACTGTAACACCCCCAAATTTATACAACTCAATACAGCGGAAGACTCGTTGGTGTTACGGGATAGCACATTACTCACATCATAGACAACGCATAAAAATCGCGTCGTTTAATAATAAATCATTTCCATTCATAAATATCAAATTTACATAGGTCCCAAGTCATAATCATTTCATACAATTTTACAAAAGATTTGAATGGAAATTATTGTTTAAGTGCGGGCCATGAATTCTTGTTGTCTTCCCGAGAATTACCTTCAAGTACCTGAGATAAAACATGTTAAAAGAAAAGGTCAGCGATAACGCCGAGTGAATTCATAGAGTTTAATAAACCATCAATATAACATCGGTATAAAATTATTACCGAAAATCATTTTGTACAAATCATTTTAATAGGCCATAAAATAGCCAAAGTCATTTTTATACAAATCCTTATCAAAAATCATAACATAGGCATTTGCCTTAAAAATCATTATACGAACCAATGTCGTAAAAACATCATACAATACGTCTTATGACGTTGTATAAAGTTAAATAAAAACCGTTATATGAATATGGTTATATAAAACCAAAACACAAGCATAAAATCAATAATAGGACCCTGTATTGCTAGTCAGGCAATATATCGTAATTCAACGCATAAAGCAGTATTTCGTTATTTTGGATTATTATAAGCCGCATGACATTGTTACCTTACTACAACAAACAACGGGTAGCTAGCCCGAAACTCAATTTGCCCATCTAAGTTAGCGTGTCGTCACAATAATCACGCTTGGAAATCTTCTCATACATAAATTCGCTTACCAATCAATGTGGCACGACGGGGATCAACCGTCAAGGCGCGAAATGGGGTGATCGTCCCCAAATAGTACTATTATATGCATAAGCGTCTACCAAATCCCGGTAGTTCACAATTCATGCTAATGGGACTTTTAGTGACATAACCTAACTTTAATAATCCATTTTATTTCATCTATCGGGTCATTTAATCATTCATCGGGTCATACAATCATTCGGGTCCAAATCAACAAACAAACAATCGGGACAACTAGTGTCCTGTTTCATAAAAACTAACATGTTATCTCCCTCGCGGGTTTATAAAACATTTCATAAAAACATTTAAAAGAGTGCGAGGCTATGAACTCACGTTGATGTGGGAAAGCGGGTTATCGGCAATTCGGACGTACGGTACGTGCTTCAATCACGGAAACCTAGACAAATAATAATCGTCTTAGACTCTTGTCCAATGACTTTATAAAAATAACAATTATGTATACATATGATGATTATATATATGATGATCAAGTGGGTTTACATATTCTCATTTACTCATTTTAGTGTTATGTGTCGATAACTTTTATACTAGTTTACTAGTTTTACCTATTTACATATTTTAAGTCCAATGAACTTATTATAAGTTCAATCACTTGTATTAATCTATTTTATACTTGTATTATCAGTATTTATACTTTACATGTTGGTCCCAAATGGGTTAAGCCCAATAAATAAGTTTAGAAGTGTTTTAGCCCATTTTGTTGTATTGTTAGTCCAATAACGTTTACTTAGCCCGTTAATGTCCGTATGTTATATAGTTCGGGTTTTTATTGGTTTTTACTTGTTATATATGTTTATATATCAGTATATGAGTTTATAAAAGTTTACATTAGACGGGTTTGATCGTCTAAGTTTTAATTGGCGAAAAAAATTAATTTTACGGTAATAGCCGAAAAAGTCGTAAAAATCATGTTTATAGTTTTTATAACTTATAAAACTTATTCAACTACCATTTTTTTAAAGTGTCCATTTATTTAACCTTTTATATATTTATATAAATGAAATTCATAAGTTAGTGGGTTTTAATTTCACATTTTATACTATATTATTTGAGTGCTTATATAATAGTATTAAACATTAATTCTTTAAAATCTGATTTTTAGTTTCATCTTCACCATTTTAATCATAACTAAAGTTCTACAATGAGTTAGAAGCTCATTTTTGGATGGCATGAACTTCATATTATGTGCTACAATTAAGTTAGTTATAGCTACTGCTCATTCTATGTTTAACTATCCTTAATAATCCCTACAAAACAGACTAGTCAGATTAGCACACTCATCTTGTTTTGATCATATCTCATTCATTTTGATGATTCTATTGCATGGCCAACTCTCACATGTGTATGATATCTTATACTTACTGTAAATGGATTCCACCATGCAAATTTATCAGTTTAAGTCTTGGTTATGTACTGTTTTTATACAGCCAATAATTTAAGCATGATTTTAGCCTTGTTTCTTATGGTTATTCATCTTTTTAAGCATGTTTATCAAATCTATCAACACCAAATCCCCACATAATATTTTTAATCATCATTCATCATCATATACATATACATAAATAAAGAAAATACAAGATTACATAATCAGAATAACAAGAGGATAGGAAGAACAATCTTTATACCACCATTAGTGATGAAAAGATGAGGTTTTTGATGAACAAGACTTGGTTCTTGTTATCAAATCTTCAACTTTAGCAAGGAAACTTCTTGGGTCCTTTGGATAGATGAACACCTCCATGAATTCAGCCCTTTAACTTCATGAAAACTCCTTTTCATAGGTTAAGATCACCTCCAATCTTCATATCTTCAAAGGTTCTTCAACATATGTGTGAATAACACATGATATTGTGGTTAAATTGATCAAATGAGGGGTGTTTAATGGTGGTTTTTGGACGAATTTTAGAGAGAGGAAGAGAGGAGTTGGTGGTTTGCATGTGTTGAATGAGTGAATGGTTTTGGCGAGATGGTTTTTTGGTTTGTTAACTTGTTTATTAAGCTTGCAAGACATGTGTCTTGTAAGTTTATGTATAAACTTGCCAAAAGGCTTGTGTTGGCTAGTTATAGTGGGGGTGGGACAAGTTTCCCACTTGTCTCATCTCCACTAATTTACGGGTACTCCTCGATTCTAGTTTCCTCGATTTGCGTGCCCTCGGGTCGTTTTACGGAAAACGTTTTTATAAATTATGAATCAACGGCACAAAACGAATCTAATAAAAATTGTCTCATCAAAAACGGAGTTCGAAAACGTAAATACGTAATCCTAAGGTTTCTGGTTTAGTCGTAAAGGACGTTAAATTAAAATCGTAAGTCCTAATCTCTTCTCGTAAATTTGTGAGTTAATGAACCAACACAAATTTAAAATCTCAAAATAATATTCACGGACAAATTTATTTTCTGAAATGTCAGACTGTCACCAAAACGATGTATGTAAACGTAAGCACGTAACGTTGAATCCTCCGGTTTAGACGTAGTCGATGCTACTTCAAGATGTAAATCCAAATTTCTTCCCAAAAATAAGTGAGTTCATAATATAACATTAAAATAATGTTTTTAAATAATATTTGAGAATAAAATATCAACCATAAATTGACGGATTGTCACACTAATATTCACCAAGTTAATCATCTCCTTCTCTCTAATTTCTCTCACTACTTTCTCTCTCTAGGAATCCATCTCTTTTCACCTATTTTCTATCAATAATCATCTAAATATATGGGACAACAACTACACGAACGATAACTATTTTAAACACGTAAAACACGAACACGAGAACACACTAAATATTAGACACGGAAGAAACATTCGGGTTACCCCATGTGGGCCCCTTACCCGCGGACAAGACAAGAAAAAGGGCCAAGCCCATGCAATTTTACTAAAACAAGGATTTGAGAAAAGATATGTTTCATTATAACAAAAATTAGAAAACAAGAAAAACCCTAAAAATCTTTTCTCTCCTTCTTGTCTCCTTTGGCCGCCGGGTATAACATACACCGTGGGTGAGTTTGGTTGATTTTTGGTGGTTGATTTATTGCAAGGGTGTTAGTGTGTTCGTTCTCCTTTGATTCACGTAATCGGTAAACCCTAAAACCCTTTTCTTTTATTGTTTTGATTAATTGATCACATGAAATCATGAGTTATTTAATAACAAGTTAATAATCATGTAATTAAACATGGGGGTAAAATAAATCATGGTTAAGGGGTGTTTGTTTTTGGCCAACGCATGAACCGAGCCCCAAGGGGGTCTCGGCTTGTTATGCTTCGCACCAACCAAGACCTCAAGGTCTCGGTGTGGTGTCTTGTGTCTCGGCAGCAGGATAAAAGGGAACCCGACCTCGGTTGGGGTATGTTTTGGCTCGGGTGGGTCTCGGCTAAGGACAAGAACCACCACCGTCTTATGTCGGTGGCTAAATAAGGAAAGCAGGGGGAACCCCTAGCCGCAGCAGCAAGGGGAACCACCGGCTAGCCGGTGGGAACTTTTGCTAGCCGGCGGCTAGACATGACCAAGGGTGCGTTTGTGACCGGTTCACGAGGTTCATAAATACGGTTCACGACATGTTTAGATTAAAACACGGGTTTGGTTCATGGGTTGTTTTTACAAGGATAATTATTTTTTACAAGTTTATTTTTACAAGAATTAAATTAAATTAATTAAAACATGTACATGGTTAATTTAATTTTTACATGACTTAGGTTATTAATATTAGTATTAATACATGAATTTTAACCTAAGTAATTATCTTTTTAATTAGACTATATAATTAATTAATTATTAAAATCATGACTTATAATTAATTAATTTACATGACTTAGGTTATATTATTAATAGATAATAATACATGTTTTAACTTAAGTGTTTGTACCTTTATTTAATTAAATCATGTTATATTTAATTAAATACTTTAACCTGTAGTTTATTTAATTCATATGAAATAATTAATAAACTATACTATTTAATTTTACATGACTTAGTATATTAATCAGTAAACACTTAAGCTTATATAATTAGCTTAATGATCCAACTTATATCTAATTATGGAAACTTTCTATTTTAGCAACTTATTTAATTAAGGCAGCTAATCTATTTATGAAAACTTTCTATTTTTAGAAACTTATCTATTTTAAGCAGTAAATCTATTTTTGGAAACTTTCTCTTTTTGGAAACTTTCTATTTTTGGGAACTTTCTACTTTTAGAAACTTTCTATTTTAGGAAACCTGCTATTTTTAGAAAGTTACTTATTATCACGCAACAAGTATAATAATACATGAAATACAAGAAATAGTTAAGCAAAATAGACCAAATACATGATAAACACAGTATAAAGCCTTAGTCAGTGAAATATGACATGAACATATAAAATAAGCTAAGAGATGATATAAAACCAGTTATGTACTTAGTAATCAGATACTTATACACGTATGTATTTATGTAGCATTAGTGATACTGAAGTAGGACTCTCATCCGTTCGTCTTCTTGGTTCACTGGACACAAGGTACATATTCTCCGTCCTTTCAGTATGGACATTCTTCCTTATTAGGATTCCCCGTATGCAGCCAACTGTTTTCCCTAGTATATGTTTTATATGTTTTTGAACTGCTTATGTTTAATTAGATACCTAAAGACATATACATGCATGACCAGTTTCACCTAGTTATGGAGGTACCATAACCATAACACTGGAGGCACCAGTGTTATGACTCCACCACGACGGAGTGATAGCTCGTGGCGTCCCTTCAGCTTTTGGCCATATTATTATTATCAGGTAGGGCGTATGGGTGCATCCTAGTTTACATGTTTTCAGCAGATTATTCAGGTGAATGTGGTGTGTGCCTTGCATCCGTCACAAGGAGATGATCCCTCCTAACCAAACCAGTATATTATATTAGAGACAGCCCCTCTAATTTGCATGACGAGGTCACCCCTCCAAGTATTCATGCACGTGGATAATTCTTGACCTATATTGGCTAATGGTAAATATGTTAACCAGCTTTTACAAAATAAACATAAGGCTTTTCAAACTATAAAACCAGTTTTACTAAGATATAACCAGGTTATCCAGGACTTAGTCTTTTCCGCTGCTTCATGCTTATATGCTTATATTATTCATGCTTTACTTGTATATCCGTGCACTGAGCGTTATGCTCAGCCGTTTTCCTTTTCATGTTTCCAAAATGGCAGGTACTCAAGGACGCTCGTAGACTTTAAGCGTACGTGTATAAGGATTGGAAGCTTCCTAGCCTTCTTTACTTTATGCATTTCTTTATACTTTGATACTCATTTCCATGGACATTGTTTAGTCCTTTCATTTACAGTACTTATGTTTGTGTGTGATGAGTTCTACTTTTGGGCTACCGATGTTTGAATCTGGTATTTCCTTTATGGTCATGTAATGTTTTATACATTTATCCTTGTATGCTTTGATGACACGCCATAATCACGCGTGACATTCCATTTATCAAAATGGGGTGTTACATTATGTCTTGATAGTAGGTTTACCTTAGAGTTTTGGAAATCTCTACAGGAAGCGATGGGAACGGAGTTAAGTTTGAGTACAGCATATCATCCAGAAACTGATAGAAGAAGTGAAAGGACGATTCAAACATTAGAGGATATGCTTCGAGTGTGTGTGATTGACTTTGGGAATAGTTGGGATAGACATTTGCCATTGGTGGAATTCTCGTATAATAATAGTTATCATGCTAGTATTAAGGCCGCACCATTTGAGGCTTTGTATGGACGTAAGTGTAGGTCTCTAGTGTGTTGGAGTGATGTAGGGGAGAGTCAATTGCCCGGACCTGAAATGATTTTAGAGACAACTGAGAAGATTGTACAAATAAGAATCGTTTGTTAGCTGTCATGAGTCGACAAAAGAGTTTTGCTGACAATAGGAGGAAACTGTTAGAATTTGAGGTAAGAGACATGGTTAGGTATCGCCATAGAAGGGTGTGATTCATTTTGGAAAATGAGGAAAGTTGAGCCCAAGATATATTGGACCTTTTAAAATTATTCAAAGGGTTGGATTGGTTTCTTATAAGTTAGAATTGCCGGATGAACTTAGAGCTATTCATAACACTTTTCACGTGTCTAATTTCATGAAGTGTTTGGCAGAAAGGGATTTGGTTATTCCATTGGAAGAAATTCAACTTGATGATAAGTTGCATTTTATAGAAGAACCAGTAGAGATTATGGATAGGAAAGTTAAAAGGTTGAAACATAGTAAGATCCAAATTGTGAAAGCAAGGTGGAATTCTAGACGTGGGCCTGAGTTTAAGTGGGAGCGTGAGGATTTCTTTAAGGAGAAGTATCCTCATTTGTTTAAAGAATGGACGAGCGTTGGGACGTCGCTCTCTTTAAGTAGGAGGGGATGTGATAACCTGAAACTGAGGTCATTGTTTAATCTTATTTTACGAATATTTTTGAAATTTTTGACGAGCTTGAATGTTTTTATTTTTTGTGGTTAAGTTGAAACTAATGTTGGAAGATTAGTTTTACATTTTAACTAGTATGAGGACTATTAAGCACGAATCGACGGATGCCCGATATTTTACGTTTTACTGTCGATCGTTTCGATGTTTGATGTTTTCGATGTTTTCTTTTTAATTGCATATTAAGTCGTGTCGGGAAACTATATCATTAAATTTATGATTCATTTTAACTTTTGAAAAGTATTTTTACGAAACCCGAGTCCCGTGAATATTTTTAAAATTGACTACTAGTCATTTCTTGCTCTTTAACTAGTTATTTACCTCTTAGTCTAAAAGATTGCAAAATCGGCAAACATAGCCCTCCAACGACCACTATAAAAGGATTTTACACTCATATTTACACATAGGAAATTAAAAATAAAATCTCACCCACCCTTCTATCTTTCTCTTTGCCGTGAACCACCAAGCACACAAACATCCCAATTTTTTTGATTTTGATCTTGAAATGTTGAAAACTAATTGAAGTCCCATCCTAAAAATTTAAAGGTAGTCATTTTGATATGAAATTTACCTACATGCATGAAGTTTCTATTTTCATAAGAATTAGGGTTGGTGGATTTTTTTTTGAGGTCATGCATGTGATGATATCACTATGATCTTGAGTTTTGATTGTTAAATGTATGAAATTCTGATAAATATTTGTTAAGAGTGACATACAAGTGTAATAAGAGTGTTAGGAATTGATTTGGGTAATTATAAGGTGATAGTAGTGATGTCAAAATGGTTAAAATGGGTTGAAAGTTTGATTTAGTGTGAGTTATAAAAGGGTAAACTAGGGCAGTGAGTTTAAGGGTGTTTTTGGATGTCTTAAGTTTGAGTTGATGTACTCTTAATAGGATAGTATTGTAGAGTTTATCCTAAGCTTCGTTTTGATATAAATTAAAGCTTCTAATTCAAAACGAGGAGGAAGTTATGATAGTTTGATTATTCGTGTACCGGGAGATGAGTATCGACACAATCCGAATTTGTTGTTTATATTTAGATCGAATCTCGGGGACTATAAAATGTGTTTTAAAATTGCTCAAGGGCTGTTCTTAGGCTATAAACCTAGATTTGTGAGTCTATTTTCAAACTCAAGTGTCGGTTTTGTAAACGGAATTGTTTAGAAATGTCAAAATGGTTTTGTGAGTCAAAGGCGTAAAACTGTCCGGATTTTGTAATTCAAAGATGTATCAGGCAGAAGGTCTTAGAAGTAAATTTTTTGATAAACTTTTAGGAGGGCTTTCTATAGATAGTAAGTGAGTTCCTCAGGTTGTTTCATAAACTTTTGATATGTCTAAGTAAGGGAAATAAGCTTGTACATTTGGTATGTGCCGGAAGATTGTTATTGGGAGTGTGGTTTAATAAAGTAAACATGTAAAAGGGTATAGTAGTATCACTTGCATGGTTGTTATTTTGGGTTTGTCATGGTTTTGGAATTTTTAATTTTGTGTAACTAAGCGCGGATTATACTTAAGTCTATTGTTATCAACGAGCGCGCCTTATTTGGTAGGTTGGGGTTTTCGTGGTTAACGGGCATCACTTATCGTCGACGATCATCTTGCTACGTCCCTTGTACAAAGGTGAGTCTATAGCCTCGCTTCATACTAGTTATTAAATGCTTTTAAACCCGTGACGGGGATGCATGCTATTTGAAATAAAATAAACACAAGTCATGAATGATTGTTTAGACCCGAATGTTGGCTTGAATTGTATTGAATACCTTGTTGCTAAAGACCCTAATTTCATGAACCGTTAACTGTCTTCTAGCTTAATGTTGTAAGTTGGGAATAGCCTCTTATTCAAATGGTATTACTACGAGGTTGACAACCCTATCTCGGTCAAGAGTTGCACGCTAGAGGGGAAATGGTTTCATCTAGTCATGTTGGCATTTGGCGTGGGTGACTAAAGGTTAAGGGGTCGGTGTCATGAGCTTAATACAATTATATAGCTTTTGGCTATAAGATGAGTTGCCTAAATAATAGATTGTGTGTACAAAAATTCTATTAAATGATTATCATTGATTTTACTCTTGTGTTCAAATGTGATTTATTAAACCTATGGACACGCTCAACATTATTGTTGACTCGTTTAAGCATGTGTTTCAGGTAATCGAAGGTGAACGATGGCGGAGCTTGTTTGGGAAGGTTGTGGGTTTGCTTTTGGAGTCTTGTGGTCTAAAAACCTTTTCTTTCCCTTTTGTTTATGAACAATTTATCGTTGGTCGTGTGTTGTACTAAAACTGCTTGGTTTGATGGTCGAGAACCTTGGGGGACTTAAACGCTTTCTCTGATGTTTGTTTTAGTTATATTTTGGAATTGAATATGTGTTTTAGACAATGTTTTAAAATCTTATTTCCTTTTATGTTTAAACGTCTCATTTTGAGTCCGTTCAATGTACCTTGTGTGATGATGCTTGTGTTTAGCACCCAAATGTGTATTTTTGATGCGCATTATATTTGGGGGTGTTAAATCTTTATACATTGTCGTGGTCAAAACTAAGAAATATAGTTAACACTAATAATGTTTTTAGCCATTAGTTGCATTAACAATCTCCCCTTTTTGATTACGACAAACTATAAACTCATTTATGTAAAACACAAAAGGTTTTCGAATTATTAACGAGTTTATCACTATCATTTCTCCCTATTTGTCGAAGAAAAAAGGTTAGCACAAGTCTTTGAAGAAGAGAAGAATCAACTTTGCTAATAGCTCTCCCTTGGTGTTTACTCTCCCTAGCTTGGGGCACCAAGTGATTGAGCTATGGTGACAAACTACATACAAAGGTTAGTAGAAAGAAAAGAAACACCAATGTATATACTATAGTCACTACCTACTAAGTAACTTGATAGAGAGGAATAAAAAAAAATCTCAAATTAGAAGTAAGTATTTACTAAGTATGTCCAAGGAGGGTGTTTTAACAAATCAATTCACAATTGGTGGAATAAAAGTAGAGAAGAAACATCCATACAATTGTAATGATAATATGTCAAAGGGTTAAAAACTTAGAATTGTTGGAATCACCCAAAAATAATTGTAAATGTTAACCATGATCAACTCTTAACAAATGTGTGATTAAGAATTAGCAAAACAAGAAATAACACACATATCAATTATATTACAAAAATATGAAACAACATACACAGATAATATTCATACACACAATATGAATATTAATGCAACAAGTATTGAAAATAAACAACATAAGCATAACCTATTCTAGTAGAAATATTCCTCCAAGATAGCTTAGGTTTTTATTTGACTCGAACAATTAGAACACAAAGTGTGCCTTGATTGGTAAAATAAGATGACGAGGCATCATTCGAAGATTTGTTCACGGGAACAAATACTCTTAGAGGAGGTTGAATGAGAAGAAATTCAAGAAAATTTAACTTGTCATAAACATGAGCAAGTTCAATTTGTTAAAATCGACAACACACACGAGCTTCCATGATGCAAAACAAAGTCGTTTGATGGGGGAGGACCATTAAAATAAGAAGGTGGTGGTGGAGAAGGAGATTGAGGATATGAGAGGTTTTCACAATGCCTAGAAAGGTTGGGGAAAGAAGAAAGGTCATTGAGGTGAGGTATGTTGTATGGTTTAGGTGGTGGTGGAAGAGCTTCTCTTTCTTCGGTAATTGGATAGATTGAGAAAGTATCATTCCAATACTCAATAGGAGAGAGAGAAGAAGTTTTTCAAGGTTTGGGAGAAGAGGAATCATGATGATCCTTATTATTCTTTATCCAAACGGGTCAAACCAAGATTTTTAGTTTCTTAGAAAGCTTAGAAGAAGAAGCTTTGGGTTTAGAAGGTGGTGACAAAGATATGTCAAGGTTAAGATTAGAAGAAGAAGACATTGTGAGGGATGAGAAATAGAACTCCCAAAATGAGAAGATTTAAAGAAAATAGACAAGGAAAGGAATAAAAAGAAAACTAAAAGGTTTCAAGGAATGTTTAACCAAAATAGGCAAACAAAGAATTTTGAAAAAGATTGAGGTCAAAGAATGTTAGCCTCAAAATATTGAGCCAAACAAGAATGCTCGGTCATATGTTTATTATGTATTGTATTTTAGAACGTTGTAATAGGTAGTATATTAGTCGTGTTATTACGGGCTTAACTTTAAGCTAAGGTTCATTAATAAGTAACCAAAGCCCAAAAGGAAAGCCCGGCCCAAACCATATAGTCCATAAAGAAGCCCGCATGTGGGTGGACTATATATACCCTTCCTAGCATGTTAGGAAGGGTGTTGGTTCATTTGTATTCTCACTTCTCAATCTAACATTCCACAAGTTCCAACCATTTTCTCTCTACTTTCTCTCACTACTTTCTCTCTCTAAAATTCATCTCATTTCTACCTTTCTTTCTTTAAATTCGTGATTATACAATCATTATATTAGGGACAACAATTGGTATCAATCGTCATGGGGTAGTTTTTGTGATTCGTTGTTGA
Source organism: Glebionis coronaria (assembly GCA_025667525.1). NCBI lineage: Eukaryota > Viridiplantae > Streptophyta > Magnoliopsida > Asterales > Asteraceae > Glebionis > Glebionis coronaria. The sequence continues at coordinate 316,583,142 of CM046879.1, read as the reverse complement.
TTTACTACTTAATTCGTGTGATTTTACCATAAAATCTACTCGGATTCAAGTGTTTTCTTATGTTTTTCGTACTCTAAATCTTCCTCCTTTTATCTCTACATCTTTCATACGTGTGGTAAGATTTTGGTTACTTTGGTTTGGATTGAAACACGAAATCCAAGGTAAAAATCCATACTTTTTTGTTGTTCTAAGTCTCGGCTTAATTTTAGGAGTACGATCTGATTTTGTGATTGCATAAACCCTGGGGGTTTCTACTTGCGATCCATAGTCACGATCTAGTTCTACGATCTTACTGCGATCACTAAGTACGATCTGTGAGTACGATCACTCACCACGATCTGTGAGTACGATCACCCAGTACGATCGGAGAGTACGATCACTTGAGTACGATCCAAGACTGCGATCAGAGTGTGATCTAGAGTACGATAGGTAAGTACGATCAAACTACGATCAGAGTACGATCCAACTGCGATCGAGGAGTACGATCAGACCACGATCAGAGTACGATCCAACTGCGATCAAGGAGTACGATCATAGTGCGATCAGAGTGCGATGGGTCTCATTGCGATGGACATCTAAATTTTGTTCGAGTATTTTTTAGATTTAGCCACTATCTAGACTAGTCTCGGAACGTAGGTTACACGAAGATTAAAAAAAAAAAAAAAGAGTTAAAAATTTTTAGGTCAAGTAAAATCAAATTTTTTCCATACTAGTTTTAGGCTATTTCTAGCTCGATTTCAAAATTTGGTGCTTACAAATTTTTTAGGTCTACCGTTTTGTCGGACTGAGGAATTTATTGTCGTGCTGAGAAAAAATCGCAATTTTCGGAATTTCAACAACCAAACAATCACAACACAACTACTTAAGATCCACATTCGATTCATCATTTCAGAGAATATTGAGATGGATTCTACTGCTGAATATCGTGTGACGAACAACAACATAATGGTGGCAGGTAACAAAGAAAGACCACCAATGCTTGTGTCAGGTCGATATGATCAATGGCAATCCCGTTTTATACGTTACCTTGACACAAAACCTAACGGTGATGCTTTAAGGCAATGTATCTTGGAAGGACCCTATAAACTCTCAAGGATTCAAGTTCCTGCAGTACCAGCCACAGACACAAGTGACGCACAACCCGCATATGAACGTGATGAAAAGAGGACCGACCTCACCCCAGAGAACCGTGCGTGGTTTGATGCAGAGAAGGAAGCAATCTACTTAATTCTCAGTGGCATTGGAGATGAAATTTACTCTACGGTTGACGCATGTCCTACTGCTCAAGAAATGTGGACGGCAATTGAAAGATTGCAACAAGGTGAATCACTTAACAAACAAGATGTGAAAACTAAGATGTTTTGGAACTTTGGCAAGTTTACATCAAAGGATGGGGAATCAATTGATTCTTATTACTCCCGATTCTACAAGATGATGAATGATATGACCCGAAACAACTTGCAAGTTTCCACCATGCAAGTCAATGTCCAATTTCTACAGCAACTTCAACCAGAGTGGACACGGTTTGTCACCTTGGTGAAACAACAACAAAAGTTAGACGAAGTTTCATATCACAAGCTCTTTGACATCTTGAAACAATTTCAAAATGAGGCAAATGAACTTCGAGCTGAACGAGTTGCAAAGATTTCCAATCCACTTGCTTTGGTGTCTACCACTCAACATTACCCAGATTATCACTCCCGTACTTCAAAGACCTACTCTACTCAATCATCATCACCACGATCATCCATTGTCTCTAAGTCACATGCTCCAACACGATCCCGAGGCAAAGAAGTTGCAAGAGCACCATCACCCATACCTGAGCAATCATCTGAAGAAGACAGTGATGAAGAAGTAGCTCAAAGGGATAGGGAATTCAAGCAACAAATGGCTTTCGTTATGAAGCAATATAAGAAAATCTACAAACCCACCAACAACAACCTTCGAACATCTTCAAACTCGAGGAACACCCATGCACAGAGTCCTCCAAGGTATGACACACGAAGACGTGTTGCGAGTCCTCCAAAGTATGATCGACAACCTAAGTATGATAATCAGAGGGTGGCTACTGTTGTTGGAAATCGGGAAACTGTTGGGACTCAAGTTGTGCAACAAAGTGGGATTCAGTGTTTTAACTGCAGAGGTTTTGGGCATTTGGCCAAGGAATTCAGGCAGCCAAAGAGGGTTAAAGATTATGGTTATCATAAGGAAAAGATGCTGTTGTGCAAGAAAATGGAAGCTGGAATCAAGTTATCAGCTGAGGAAGGAGAAATGCTTGACGACACAGATGATGAACTCTCCGACCAAGAACTCGAGGCACATTATTCATACATGGCAAAGATTCATGAGGTCCTTAACGTCACTGAAGATGACAATGGTCCTATCTTTGATACCGAGCTAATTGATAAGGTACAAGATGATGTTGAATATAATGTGTTTGGTGATACACATGGGCATAGTGATCTACCAACAACAATTACTGACACGTGTATGATGGAAACGGTTGATAGCAATACCACACCCGATTCATCAGACATGTGCAATAATGAGTTTGAGTATGATCAACATGCAAATGAGTATGATGACAAGGAGCGTGTCGCGCTTGCTAATTTAATTGCTAGTTTACAAAAAGATGTCAATGAAAATAGAAAGAATCAAAAGAAATTAAAGAAGGCAAACGCAGCGCTCACTCAAAACTTTGAAGAATGCAAAGCCACTCTTATAAAATCTAGTGAGACTATTGACAGTTATAGGGCTGAGCTTCTTCAAAAGACCAACGAGCTTGAGGGGTACAAAAGTCGTGTCATCAACGTTAAAAAGGACGATTTTGAAAATAAATACAATGAAGCTCTTGCTTTGTTAACTAAAGAAAAACGTCAATTTAATGTTTTATTAAGTGATGAACGTCAAAAAACGTACCTTGCCACAACAAAAGTTAATGAACTTGAACAAAGGCTTTCTATGAACACCACCGATTCTGCTAAAATTCTTGACGTGAAGAAACAAGAGGTTGAAACATTAAAACAAGATTTCAAAAATAGACAAAGCAAAGATACTGAAAAAGTAAAGGATCTCGAAGAACAAGTCGATTTTTTGAAAAAAGTTGTTTATAATACACATGACTCTATTCAAACCGTAAGAATGATAGCACCTCGGTCGTTTTTCAAGGGTCAACCTAGCTTTGCCACCCCCAAGTACCTCGAACAAGCTCAAGCTGTGAACCCTCACTTATATCTTGATGAGTCCGAAAGGACTAATAATGACTGCCCTGTAGCTAACATCGATAGTGAAGAGACGTCCCTTTGGGATGAGGAGAGTAGATCACCGGTCAATAAAGATTTTGTGAAACCATATAACTATGCTTATGAAAACAGTCTTTATGGTCTTTTCACTCCACAAAAACAGAAGTCTCGTGAGGAATTATTTTTAGAATGCAAACAAAAAAGAATTCAATGGAAAAAAGCTTTTGCCACTAAGAGGAAAACTAATGTTTTTAAATATATTAACTATTTGCCTCTAAATGCTTCTAAAAGCAAAAGTAGAAAAATACTTGGTTTTCTTAAACACCACGTTAATAATGTTCAATCAATTGTTGAAAGCGATTGGGAGAAACGTCAAAAGGATAAGTGGAAAACCGAGATTCCTCACGACATAACTGTGCTTGTGAAAGAACTTTTAATACAAAATACAAAGATAATAAAAGAACATGTTCTTGAGTTTGAAAATTTAATTGAGTCTGAAATGTTTGATGATTTGAAATATGTTGAGTCTCTTGAAAAAGAAATTGATGACCTTCAAAATGACAAATTAGAATTTTCAAACGAATACGATCTACTCTTAGAAGAATGTCTCTCCAAAGATATTTTGTGTGTTACTCTTCAATCTTGTGCTGATATCGATGAATATTCTGATGTTGCATGCAAATATCTTGATAAAATCAAAGAGTGTGAGCGTCTTGAACTTGAGCTTTCGAAACATAAAGAAAATGTTGATAAAAAGGCTTTTGAGTTACTTCAACACAAAACTGATTTCCTTCAAAAACATTGTCATTCTCTTGAACTTGCTTTGCAAAAAGACGTTGGTAGTTTTCCACATGATAATAAATTGCAAGAAAAACTTTCCCAAACGTTTCGAGAAATGAATGAACAGAATTTGGAAATTAAAGGGTTGAAAGCTCAGTTACAAGACAGGGACAGAGCGATAGCAGAGTTGCAGAAACTCATTGCTAAGATGGGTGGGAAGATTGTGGAACCTAGTGTTAAGAAACCTGTTGTAAGACAACCCAATGCTCAAAAAGTGACTAGACCCTCTGTCCTGGGAAAACCATCTGTTTTCTCTAATTCTGCATTCGCAAAACCTGTGTTTGCCCCCAAGACGGATGGGAAGGATAGGTTACCACAAAACACTCCCAAAACAAATATTCGATCATAAAGCATTAAGAACAAAAATGTGGTTAAACCAGGGATGTATAGATTGACCACTAAACCCACACAAAATAAAGAAAGTCAATCACCTCAGACTTCTAGAAACACTAATAGACGTGTGTCTTTTACTACAGGAGTAGTCCCCACTGCTAGTGTTAGCCGGCCCCAGCTTAAGAGCACTCGCATGAATGAAAAGGTCTGGCAAAACAAAAGTCAAGGGAAGATGAAGGAAGTAGAAGACCACCCTAGGATTTTCAATGTTTCTAAGAATAAAACGTCTGTAATCGCGTGTAATGACGATTTGAATGATTCGACTTTGAATGCTATGAAAGTTAAGTTTGTTTGTGTGAAATGTGGAAAGTGTGCTAATGCTAATCATGCTATGTGTGTTTCGAATAATGTCAAAGGCGTAGAAACTAGAACTAAGAAGCAAACTGTGATGCCTATTAGTGCTAGAAAACCCAAACGCAAAGTGAACCATTCTGGTGCAACCCCCCCTAAGAAAAGTATTGCATCAGACTCCACCACTAAGAACCCTAGAAGCAGAATTAGGGAATTATATGAATCTTCTAGCAAGCCTTGGAAATGGTGGTTTACTAATCAATGTCCTCCAGGATATAAATGGATGCCTAAGGTTAGGACAGAAAATGTGACTACGAGCGTTAGTGTGCCTCTAAGTGATGAAACTAGGGAAACTAATGAATCGGAAATCACAACTAACATGGAATCCAATTTAGCAAATGCTCCATCGTGTTCTAATTCTTCTGCAGGTGATCGAAGTAATTCTCTTCATAATGGACTCCGGATGCACGAAGCACATGACGGGGAATCTCAAGCTTCTAATTAACTTCGTGGAGAAGTTCCTGGGTACGGTCCGATTCGGAAATGATCAATTTGCACCGATCCTAGGATATGGAGACTTGGTTCAGGGGAATATCACTATCAAAAGGGTTTACTACGTCGAAGGGCTCAATCATAATCTTTTCTCGGTTGGTCAATTCTGTGATGCGGATTTGGAGGTTGGTTTTAGAAAGAAGACATGTTTTGTTCGTGATTATGATGGGAATGACTTACTTACCGTAACACGGGGTACTGATCTCTACACTATTTCACTACAAGACTCCACATCTTCAACTCCAATCTGTTTCATGGCTAAAGCTTCAACGACTCAAGCTTGGTTATGGCATCAACGTTTATCTCATCTTAACTTTGATACCATCAACTTGCTTTCCAAGAAAGATATTGTGCGAGGTCTTCCTAACTTGGAATTCATCAAAGATCATCTTTGTTCTTCTTGTGAGCTTTGTAAAGCTAAACGGAGTAGTTTCAAGACAAAGACTACACCTAGCTCTAAAGGACAGTTAGATCTTCTTCATATAGATTTGTGTGGTCCCATGCGTGTTCAAAGTATCAATGGGAAGAAATACGTTATGGTAATTGTCGATGACTACTCAAGGTACACATTGACTCACTTCTTGAGATCCAAGGATGAAACACCCGATGTTCTCATCAGCTTCCTTAAAGTGATACAACGTGGTATTCAAGCTCAAGTTAAAGTGGTTCGTACTGACAGAGGTACTGAATTTCTGAATTCAAAACTGAGAGACTATTTTGAAGCTAAAGGAATTGAACATGAAACATCTATTGCTCGAACACCCGAACAAAACGGCGTTGTTGAAAGACGAAACCGTACTTTAGTTGAGGCTGCTCGAACATTATTATCCGCTTCAAAACTTCCACTATACTTTTGGGCCGAAGCCGTGTCAACCGCATGCTACACACAAAACCGCTCCTTAGTTATCCCAAGACACGAAAAGACACCATATCACATAATTAATGATCGCAAACCTTCACCCAAACACCTCCACGTTTTTGGATGTACGTGTTACATTATTCGAGATGGTGAAAATCTGGACAAAATGAAAGAGAAAGGTGATGCATGCATTTTCGTGGGATATGCAACTCAGTCTAAGGGATACAGAGTGTACAACAAGAGAACAAAATTGATAGTCGAGACTATTCATATCAGATTTGATGAATTGCAAGAAATGGCACTTGAACAAAACAGTTTCAGTCCCGATCCACAACGACAAACGACTTCCGTTCACAACCGCACGGAACTCGGAACTCAAGACCACAACAATGAACCGTCAAGTTCAAAGCTGGTTCCTGAATATGTTCCTAGAGCAGATATGACAGTGGACACGACACTTGAAGAGTTGGAAATGTTATATGGACCAATGTATGATGAATATTTAACGGGGGAGAAACAAGTTGCATCGAAGTCTTCCGCTGTCACTCATGATAAGAATGATGATACCGTTCATCGTCAACAAAAGGATACAACTTTATCTACTTCAACACGGGTTGTTGCAGATTTACCTCCTCAGAATATCACTTCAACAATCGATCCTACAACATCCACAACTACTGTCATTGCTCCAGAGAACACACATCAAGCAGACGATGCATTATCTGACGAAGACGAATTTATCAACACATTCGGTACACCGGTACATGAAACTGGAGAGTCTTCTACTCACCATGTTGATCCGTCAAATATGCATACGTTCTATCAACGACATCCTTCAACACATCATTGGACCCGAGATCATCCTTTGGTTCATGTCATTGGAAACCCTTCACAGCCCGTTCGCACAAGACGACAGCTTAACACCGATGCCGATGTTTGTATGTTCGCACTCGCCGTGAGTTCAGCTGAACCGAAAAACATCAAAGAAGCATTAACTGATCATGCTTGGATTGAATCGATGACGGATGAACTTCAACAATTTGAAAGACTTAAAGTCTGGGAACTTATTGACAGACCATACGATGTAACACCATTAAATCTTCGATGGATCTGGAAAAACAAGATGGATGAAGAGAACACGATCATCAAGAATAAATCTAGGCTAGTGGCTAAAGGGTATGGACAGAAAGAGGGTATTGATTTCGAAGAATCATTTGCACCAGTAGCTCGAATGGAAGCGGTCAGGATTTTTCTTGCTTATGCTGCACATAAAGGATTCATCGTTTATCAAATGGACGTAAAGACGGCGTTTCTTAACGGTCCTTTGAAGGAAGAAGTTTATGTCACGCAGCCGGAAGGATTCGTCAATCCTCATTATCCTGACAAGGTGTATCGTCTCCACAAAGCACTATATGGACTCAAGCAAGCTCCAAGGGCGTGGTACGACGAGCTCTCGAAATTTCTGGTCTCCAAAGGTTTCTCAAAAGGTTCCATTGATTTAACTTTGTTCACTTAAAAATATGGGGATGACATTTTGCTTGTGCAAATTTATGTTGATGACATTATTTTCGGGTCTACAGACCTAAAACTTTCAAAATGGTTTGAAAAACTAATGCACATCAGATTTGAAATGTCTATGATGGGCGAACTAAAATTCTTTCTAGGAATTCAAGTTCACCAATCCCCAAGTGGTATCTTCATTAACCAAGCTAAGTATTGTCAAGAGATAATCAAAAAGCATGGTATGACATCATGTGACCCCGTTGGGACACCATTATCAACCACATCCCTAGATGCTGACTTGGAGGGATTACCCATAGATCAAACGAGATATCGTTCCATGATCGGGTCCCTCATGTACTTGACAGCAAGCAGACAAGATATTCATTATGCTACATGTTATTGTGCACGATATCAAGCACGACCCACTGAAAAGCACCTCAATGAGGTTAAACGGATCTTTAGGTACCTTAAGAATACCATTCACATGGGACTCTGGTATTCGAGGGAAACCGGTTTCTTTCTAACGGCCTATTCAGATTCTGATCATGCAGGATGTCTTGATACACGTAAAAGTACTTCTGGTGGTGCACAATTTCTAGGACAATATAAGCTTGTGGGATGGTCTTCCAAGAAGCAGGATTGCACGTCACTTTCATCAGCCGAAGCGGAGTATGTGTCTCTATCTGCGTGTTGTGCTCAAGTTCTTTGGATGAGAACACAACTCACGGATTATGGCTTCCACTTTGATAAAGTACCTATGTACTGTGACTCAAAGTCGGCCATAGCCACCTCCTGCAATCCGGTACAGCATTCCCGCACGAAGCACATCAATGTCAGATACCACTTCATAAAGGAACAAGTTGAAAGAGGTATCGTTGAATTATACTTTGTTGGAACGGATTACCAATTAGCCGACTTGTTTACGAAAGCTCTGTCGAAAGATAGGTTTGAGTACCTCGTTAGGCAAATTGGTATGAGATGTTTGACTCCAGCAGACCTGGAGATTCTAGCAAAGGTGCCTGCTTGATTTATCTATCAAACATCAACTTGTAAATATCTTTGAAAAAGCAAAATACAAAAATATAAAACACATAAAAGCAAAACACAAAATTAAAAATCTTTCAAAATCCAAAAATATTCTTCTCGACATGTCTTTCAGTATCGATAATATGGACGTGCCTAGAAATGTCGCTCAATAACGACACGGGTGTGTACATAAAGCTCGAATGAAAGTTGTAAATATTTTTCAAAACATGTCATTTCTTCTTTTAATAAAGGAAATTGTCTATTTTGGACAAATATTTCCAAACAACGGGTAGAGCAATCTATCACGGGTTGAGCTTGTCACAAAACATTCAACGTTTTGAGCTCAACACAATGGCTTGTAATCACTTTTAGATTGCAACCCGGATCGATATTCACGGGGGAGTGTACGATTTAGTACCCTTACCCTCAGCAAAAGAAGGGAAATCTTCTTACACTTGAGTGGATTCGTCAAGACATTCAAAGTCTACGAACTCAAGTTTATGCTTTAGAAAAACCTTTCGACAAAAAGAATTGATTTTTCAAAAAGCGTTGAACACAATTTTTTCAAGAATTTTTCAATGATATTCAAAATCTTTCAAAAATTGTGTGTTCAACAACTCCCATCCTCAAAAAGCGAAATGTGGCTCATTTCCTCACAATGACAATTCAATTGGATCAATTTTTGAGGGGGAGCATTTTAAATTCATGCAAAAGATTAACACATCTTTCTCTCGGAGATTTCAAGACTATTTTTCAAAATATATTTTAATCAAATTTGGTATCTCTAATATCAAAAGATTTTATATATTAGAGATAGGGGGAGAAAATGTGATTAAAATGTGATCTAATATAAGACTCAAGCACTTTAACTCTTACCTACATGTGCGAAACACTTTCGATTATCGATGCACATGTGAAGGGGGAGCATTTCTGAAACGACAAAACTAGCAAGGTGTTAAATGTTTTTCAAACACTTTGTTAGAATTTAAAGTGGTTTTCATGGTTACGATCAAATACCCACAACATCTTTAATTCACGACGTTATTGGTGTCAAAAGGGTGGTTAGGTTTAAGTCCTATGATCCAACCAGAACCGGAGGGATCTTCCCAGGGACAATCCAATAGATTATTAGAAGTCCTTAGGAAAGATGGAGTAGAATGTGAACGTAGTTGAATGCCGACTAAGTACTGATGATAGCACTGGAACAATCACAACAAGGTGCTATTAATGATGTCTTGGTAAGCATTGAAGGGGTTGAAGAATGAAAAAGAAATGTAAGGATAAAGGGTGTAAAGAAAGAAGCCCTCCATACAACTTAGGTAGAAACCGGGTCAACTCATCATGAAGACAAACTCATCATGGACCCAGTGATGTGAAGCACAACCCTTTCCTAGCTACTCAGACTTCTCTCAAAAGAAGTTAGTTTTATTGTCACATAGATCAACATGACTTCTATTGACTTTCTCACTCCGAGATAGTTAATATTGAATAGGTGGCATCTGCTCCAGCCTCCGATCACTAAAAGTGCACAAATAGAGTCTAGAGCCAAGAGATCAATCAAATCTCGTTAGGACACACGGATGAAGATCAACAGAGTCCTACGCTATATCCTTGTGATATTGCTAGAACACTCAGAGTGATACAACTTAGTACTCACAATGACGAGTGGAAATCCTTCCAGTGTTAACATCAAACAGCACTGCGGTAGGTCATATGCAAGATTCTTTATGAATTGAACATATGTAAAACTGAAAAGCAACAGTGGTTTGATTCTGAATTGATTCAAACTCGTTTCAGGTTTCTACGCAATATCTTTATGGTCTTACCAGAACATTCAGAGTGATATTCATTAATATCCACAGTGACGAATGGAAATCCTTCTAGCGTCAACATCAAACAGCGCTACGGTAGGTGACTTGTGAGATTCTTATGAATCAAACTTGAATTGACGACTTTAATCAAACGGATATCTATCCAATTGATTCACTCTTTACGTTCGCAGTCTTGCTTTGAGACGGTCGAGTAAAGAGAACGGCTAGTACAGCTGTGAAACCCTGTCAAGGAGATTCTTAATTGAATCTACCTGATCACAGGTACGATATTTAATATCGTATAACGGTCTTCACCGACCGGAGGTAAAACGCTACCGATTTGGGACGAATGTCAAAGCCATTCAGTCCGTGTCTATGTTTTGTCTCGAGAAGGTGGCGTCACGGTGTACACAACAAAGTCAATGATTCAGAAACCACATACTCATGCCTAAAGACATATTCAACAATTAATAGTGTGAGCATGTGGATGAAGACACAAGATCGCAAGATGGCAAAGACAAGTCAAGGATGATTTGAAGATCTCAAGCTTAAAGACAAAGTCGAAAGACAATGACAAAGGCTCAAAGATCACAGCATGAAGGAACAAGACTACTATTACACGTTCAAGACTCATTTATGGCGAGATTAGTAATCTCTACAAATTTCCTAAATGACTAAGGTTTATGACCTCTCATTGGGGGAGATTGTTAGCCTCAAAATATTGAGCCAAACAAGAATGCTCGGTCATATGTTTATTATGTATTGTATTTTAGAACGTTGTAATAGGTAGTATATTAGTCGTGTTATTACGGGCTTAACTTTAAGCTAAGGTTCATTAATAAGTAACCAAAGCCCAAAAGGAAAGCCCGGCCCAAACCATATAGTCCATAAAGAAGCCCGCATGTGGGTGGACTATATATACCCTTCCTAGCATGTTAGGAAGGGTGTTGGTTCATTTGTATTCTCACTTCTCAATCTAACATTCCACAAGTTCCAACCATTTTCTCTCTACTTTCTCTCACTACTTTCTCTCTCTAAAATTCATCTCATTTCTACCTTTCTTTCTTTAAATTCGTGATTATACAATCATTATATTAGGGACAACAAAGAAGAAAGACCAAAAATGAGCCAAGAAATCGTTGACTGTCCACGGTTCCTTAAAGGAACCTGTGGTTCAATAATTATATTGAGCCACACAGCTTTAATGAGCCGCCTACAGTGGACCTAAAAATCCGATTTTTAAAGGTTTTGAGAAAAGACTAGACTTATTTAAAATTTAAGTAAATCTTGGATTTTTACCTCTAATAGCATTAGGTTAGGATATGGTTGCACAAAGGGCAACACACTCACAAAGAGTGTCTTGACAAAGGGTGACAAAATATTTATATAACATTTTGATTCAATTTTTGTCAAGTTTTAGAGGTTGTGATAGATTAAGGTTCAATTTTAATTAAAATGTAAGTTGATTAGTGTGAGAGAACATAGGTTGAAACACACAAGACCATAATCTATTAAAACCTCTTCATGATAAACTCATGAAGGAAACCAAGTACAAGAAAAGAAAAACAACTAACTACTACTATAGCTAGCTAATCTAGTTCTTGATTAAGCAATCTTCTTTGGCTTGTCTTCTTGAAAATATATTTTTGAAAATATCATCATTCATCTCCTAGGAGGAGGAGGATTGGTGAACAAAGTTAGAAAGATATCTTGCAACCTCCTATGAAGACCAAACATCTCTATTCTTAGGTTTTGAATGATTTAGTTGTTATAGAGGCAAAATGGACAATTAGTCCCATGAGCCTCAAGAAAAGCAAAGAAGTAAGGATCACCTATGAAGTTAGAAAAAGGAACACCCAAAAGTGGAGTGTTAGGCAGAGGAGAGGGCATGATGTCCAATGGTGAGATGAGTAAATTTGGTGGGGGGAAAGGTGAGGTTTGAAAAGTCTCAACAAAGACATTCTCAAGAGGAATGCTTTGAATAGGTTGAGAGTTCACATCCAAGACAGGAGTAGGAGTGAAAGGCAAGGACAACTCATTCATTCTTGATTGGAATGAAGAAGAGGTGGAACCATGGGAATGGTTAACACCATGATTTGAACTACTCTTACATGGAGCAAGAGGTGGTGAGGGTGATGAAGAAATGATAATAGGAGATATCTCATTCTTGGGTGTAAGGTAAGATGAAGAACCTTGTTTAGGCATCTTGATCTTAATCTTAAGGTTTCTTTTGGTTGATGAATGTTTGGAAGAGTTTGAGGATCTTATGGACATAATGGTTGTGTGTCAAGGTTTAAAAGAAGGCTTAGAGGATGAAGAACAAGAATAACCAAGTGAGGTTTAAGAAGGAGATGAGATGATCCAAACTAGTAATGTGTTAAAACTCATTTTAGTGAATAATGAAACTTGTTAGGCTTAATTGGTAAAAGGCTCGTTTTTAGCAATAAATTCAGCTATGTTTACAAAATTTTAGAGAAAATAGTGTAAAGTAGATATTCCATCAAAGTTACCACATGCGGTTCCCAAAATAGAGGTACGGTTCGATATCAATAAGGAACCGCACATAAATAGTTAACTGCGGACAAAAGACCTCAAAAATTGTACTTCCAGCAATTTTCACAAGCCCATATTTTAGACAATGTTTTAACAAGCCATAATAGATTACCAAACTAAATATAGATAGCTAAGTAACACATAATAACACAAAGTCATGCAAATCGAAAGTTCGATCACTTGAACATATTAGGATTAAAATAATAATCAATCCAAACACAAAGTGTTGGTACTACAAACAAAGTCTAATGCAAGAAACAAGAACCAAGTCTAATGAAAAGAAATTATCCAACATTACACCAAAGATAACCAAATGAAGCTTTCACCAAAAGCTTCATGCATCTATTACTTCTTCTTCTTGCCAAACTTCGTTAGCATACTCCCAATAGCCTTGAAGAGACCCCTTGATTCCATACGATGCTCGTACAACTCCTCTCGAGTTTGAAGGTTAGACCTATAGACATCCTCAAGACCAAATTTTTGAGGAAGTTGACTCGTTGAATGACAAGCAGGAGGATTAATTTGGTCTAACCCTTCCATGAAAGTGTTCAAAGACGGGGTGGATTCACTCGTAAAACCGAAATGAGAACTAGTTCCGCATCATCACCATCACTTGATGATGAGAGATTTTCCTCATTATCGGGTTCTTTTTTATCACTTCTATTCCTCCCTCGGTCGCTTCTAGGCTTACGTAGACGTATCCTTTGAATTGGATACATCACATCTTCAAACGACTCATAGCTAGAAAGACCGAGCTTGGGAAAGTCACGATTAACCCTTTTCATAAGGCGAGTGAGGAGCATGGCATAGGGAAGGTTGGCTTTTGATATTGGGAAGACGTTATTGATCCATCGAGTGATGAAGTATGCAAGATTGTACTCGGTGGCGGTGAATATGCGACACAACATGTGAGCCATACATGCCGGAACATGATCTAGGTTCTCACCATGACAAAACACATTCTCCCTAATGATATCGGCCCAAGAGACCATACACTCAATAAGGTCGCTTACGAGTATCTCATGGCGTTTCAAAGAACGCTTCCTAGTATGGATACTACGTACAACGGCTTGATCATGTCCTTTGGTAATGATATCAAGGATGAATTCCAAATCCGGCATTTTAGTGTCATATGGAGGATTGTCGATACACAATCCCAAGGAGTCAATTTTCCACAATTCCGTGCACCGATATTGACCTTCATATGGCACTTTAAGTGTCGTACCGAATTCCTCGAGAGAGTAAGTGATGAGTTGACCATTAATGGCGAACCTAACAAACATTCATCTTCATTTGATAGAATGGAATATGTGCTAAATAACACTAAAAGGAATTTGGGATAAATTAGTTCATTGATGTCTAGCAAGCATTGGAACTTAATTTGACTAAACATATACCTAGTATAGTCATATCCCTCAATGTCCCTATAGACAACTCTACCCTCATGAAAGCAACGTTTTTGAAGTAAACGATAAGTATTACCAAGAGTTACGGATTCACAAGACTCGGCAAGATTAGGCATATAGTCTCTAGTATATTGGTGATCTTGTTGATATTCCGAAGGCATGATTAAGCACATATACAACATAAAAATATGTCCACAATTACTTTTATGTTACATAATAGATTAAAATAAAAAAATCACGAGAATGTGTTTAATCAATTGTTTGACTAACCAAAGGATTAAGCCTTAACATTCTCATGTTCACAAAGTCCCAATTTCATCCTTGAGTAATACATATGAATCATGTAAAATCAAACATGAAATTTGAATATTGGTTTTTTCAAAATCCATTTTTGGTATGCATTAATAATGCAATTACCAATGTGTACAAGGGTTCATATCAATTCCATCATTTAACCAAAACAAATTAGTCAAAATTCGTATTTGTTCTATAAGTGGGTTTTAGTTAAATTGTAAGAAATTCAAACCTAAGGAATTATAACATTACAACTATGTCAACCCAAATTCCTAATTTGGTTCCAATTCGATTTTAATTTTAAAAATCCCCAGTTATGAAATTAAGAACCCTAGAACAAATTGATAGAAATTGAATGAAGATACTTATAATTAACTGATGTTAGATGAAGGATGAGTGAAACCCTTGTCTGGAAACAAATTAATTTTGAGTGATTGAAGCTTTTGGAAGATCAACAATAGTGGTTTTAGAAGAAACTTTTCGCCTCTATGGGGAAGAAAGGGTGGGGTTTTTTGAAAAAGTATTATTTTAATAAAATCTGAATATTTTAGTCCTTGGGTCTGCGGCTCGATATTGATATTGAGCCGCGGGTTTGAGCCATGACAAATTGAACCGTCGACAGAGGACGTATTTAAACCACGAAAATGAAGAAAAATTCAAAACCAAGTTTTTCTGAAATACTTAGAATACATACGAAACCTTTTGGAAATCATTGGACCACTTCGATAATAGGTTATAATGCCTTAATGAAGGATTACAAGTTAAATCGAGACCAAAAAATACCGAACAAGACCGATACGAAAAAACGACTACTCGTAAGAAAATACAAAGTAGAGAGATTCCAAGAGGAGTTAATCAAGGCTAAGTTCAATGCTCAAGAGATGAGTAACAATCTACAAGTAGTAGAAACGTAGAGCTTGTGTCATCTATAGTGGTTTAAGATGTGCCTTTCCGGTGAAAGTCTAAATCGCTTTGGTAATGAACCATACCAAGAAATTTTGTTATATAGAAAAAGGTCACTTTTAAGTAATTGTCTTAAACTTTTAAAAGATATGAGAATCATTATAGATTCACTTTCTCTCCCACGTGATCGAACAAAAATCATTTCTTCGGATTACAATGACAATATCCTTGGAATATATCATTCTAAATGTGTAATATCCTAACTACAACTTATGATGTAATTTGGTATCTCAAGGGATTAATCAATCATCTTAGAGATGAGCTCAATTGCATATATTACACATGATATAGGGCCTACTAACCATATAAGTTGTAAAATGATAGGTGTGTAAACAACCATCCTTTTTACCACTTAACTACAATAATAACCGAGCCAAAACGTGTATTTTATGTCGTAAATGTCGGAATTATGCGTGGTTTGTGTTTTGTTGTGATTTAGGTCGAAAATGTGAAAAGGGGAGAAAACACGGGTATTCACGGGCTTTTATCGAGGAAAAAGACAAAAGACGAAGTCAAGAAATCAAGAGTGCGAAAAGAACGGAAGTCCAAGACCAATTATGAAGATTAATCGAAGAAAAAGTCAAAAGACAGAAGTTTACTAAAAGCCGAAGAACTCAAGTCTAATTTATTGAAGAATTACAAGACGAGTTTAAAGAAATCCCGAGACAAAGTCATTTAAGTCGAAGCACTAAGAAGATTAAGGACTTAATCATGTAGTTAAAGAAAGAAGAAAGAGGGGAGGAAGCTTCCTAAGCACCTCCCTAATCCTCCTATAAATAGATCATTAGGATTTACATTTCATTTTGTTGGCTAGAGTGACACTAGTTCTTCCACCATTTTAATTACCTTGCACTTTATTACATGTCATTTAAATACATTGTCTTGCACCTTAAATTCATTTAATTTCAAGTAAGTTTCCTTTTAATTATTGTCAATCTTTACTTTTATTGTCAATCTCTCATCTTCCTTTCTTGTTAATCTTTAATCTTTATGCTTAATGTTCATGTTTATGTTTTTGATGTTTTATTGATTTGATTAAAATGGTTTTGATTATTTTGATTATTATTGTTAGTTTTATTGATTTGGATTGTTTGATTATCATTAGTAGATGTTATTCGGTTAGTTTGATTTAATCTTTTGGTTTGATTTGATTAATTTTGTTTAGATCTGTATTACTTTTTGTTCTCCTTGTTCTTCGCTGTTACTGTTTTTCCCAGGTGATTCCAGATCAAAGCCACTTATTCCGAATCAAGTCTGTTTGTTGGTTATTCCGGATCAAGCTGTTAGTTCCGAGTCAAGGTTTTGTTCAGATTATTCCGAACCAGTGAAACATTCCGAATAAAGGTTGTTCATTTGGAATATATTCTGGATCAGTGGAAGTTCCGAATCAAGCCAACATTCCGAGTGAAGAATTTGTTTCGGATCAATTCGTTTATTCGGAATAATATTCCGGATCAAGGTATTCATTCGGAACATTCCGAACGAAGGGTGAGGATTTATTCCGAATCAGCAGTATTCCGAGTCAAGGGATATTCCGGATGAAGGCTGAGTTTTGAACATTCCGAGTGAAGGAGTTTATTCAGAAATATTTCGGATCAGCAGTTCATTCCGAATCAAGCAACATTCCGAATCAGCAAAGTTATTCCGAATAAAGGACTTTTTCCGGATAAGTGACATATTCCGGATCAAGGACGTTCATTCGGAATAATCAGTTATTCCGGATAAAGGGTTTTGGTAGATATTCTGAGTGAAGAAGAATCATTCCGAACGAAGGTGACATTCCGGATGAGTGATTTATTCCGAACGAAGGTTTATTCCGAATGAGCTGTTTTCAAGTTATTTCAAGTTTCTGTTTTTAAATTTTTATTTTCAAGCTTTACTTTTCCCACCTTTTTCCTTAGTTGCACTTTAAGTTTACTTTCCTTAGGTTAAGTTTTAGTTGCGTTTTAAGTTTGCCTTAGGATAGTTTTAAGTTTGCGTTATTTACTTTAGTGCCTTTTAATTTCTCGTCTCGCTTTTAAATTCCTGTCATTTATTTTAAATTAGAGTTAGATTTACTTTACCTGCTCTTTACTTTAAAGTCTTTGCACCTTTTAATATACTACAACGACACAACTATTTGTTTCCACCAAAGAAAGACTGAGTCGCATAGTTAACCAGTTGTCAATCCGATTAGACCAACACAACGAACTTTAATTTTTATACGGGCAAAAGCCGTGTATCAAATGGCGCCGCTGCCGACTCTTTTCGTAAAGATTAACGGTTTTCTGTGAGAGACGCGTTGCTTTTTGGGATCCGTTCATTCGTGAGCGTTATTTTTCTTGCTTAAAAATTTCAAAAAATCCATAAAAATTAAAAATTGTTAAAAATCCATAAAAATTAAAAATTTTCAAAAATCCAAAAAGATTTTATTTTTATCTTTATAGTGTATATATATTCTCTTTGTGTTTGGTATTGTTTTCTTTTGCTTTCGCAGGTGTATGCGTACTAGATCTTCTATTTATCAAGAGCCCGAGACTCGTGAAGATTTAGGTATGGCAGGTGTGAACAACAACAATAATCCACCGCACCTCCACAATAACAACAACAATGTTCTTCCACAGCCCGATATTTGGACAATGGAGGAGCTTTGTCAACCTACCATGTTTGGACGAGGAGGACCGATTGCGCCGATGCAAATTACGGCTCCGGAGTTTTCGTTGAAGCATCATCTGATCCAGCAAGTGCAAACTAATCCATTTCGAGGAATGCCTGATGATGATGCCAACAAACACGTCGACAAATTCATTACCATCACCCAAAGCATGAAGTTGCCCGGTGCCACAATGGATGTTCTTCGCCTTCAACTCTTTCCACATACTTTATCACACCACGCCGAGAAATGGTTTGATCGTCTCCCGAAGAATTCCATTCATACTTGGGATGACATGACTCAACGCTTTTTGTCGCGCTACTTTCCACCATCCATGGTCACTAGCCTTCGCAATCAAATCAGCGGTTTCATGCAAGAACCCGATGAATCTCTCTTTGATGCTTGGGAAAGATATAATGTTTTGATCGATCGTTGTCCAAACCACAACATGCTCCATGTGACCTTAATTGATACTTTTTACAACGGTTTGACTTTTCGTGATCGTGATACGATTAATGCAGCCGCCTGTGGCACATTTATGAAAAGGAGACCCGAGGAGTGTAGAGAGCTTATTGAGAACATGACTACTCTTCACAAAAACTGGGATTCCTCCGCTTCTTCAAGGAACAACCCGAGAGTCAGTGTTTCTTCTACTTCAGCAAACCCCGATATGACCGAATTCACCTGCATGATGGCCGAAATGAACAAAAATATCTTGCTCCTCGCTACAAACCAACAACAAGTTAAAGCGGTGGCTAATCCTTGTGAGACATGCGGCAGTCCTCACTCATACACTGATTGTCCTTCTACTCAAGGAAATCCGGAAAACGTGTATGCGGCTTATGGTAATTATTCACCGGAAAATTACCAAGCTCGACATCAAGGGGATCGAAATTTGCTAAGTTAGCGGTCAAACAACTACCTTTCACCCGGTTTTTCTCCTCAAAACCAAAACCCCAACAACAACTACACTAGAAGCAACCAAATCCCACCTAGAGCTTCTAATCCTTATCACCCACCCGCTCAACAAGCCCCACCCATAAATCAAGATGTTGAAGCGTTAACGAGAACCCAAGGACAGCAAATTAAGAATCTGCAGAGCCAAATTATCAATTTGAAAGGAGATATCACCAAGCGAGGGAACACATTAGATCCGAGCTTCGAAATGATATACAATCCTCCTTCAGCAATCAAACGAATGATTTGAAGAATATGCTGGCTAGTTTCTTACCAACCGCTCAACCCTCTACTCCGAGTTCTCTACCTTCAAACACCGTCGCCAACCCGCGAGCGAATGTGAGTGCTATTACTACCCGTAGTGGAGTTACTTTAGCAGGACCACCTATCCCGCCCCCATCATCTACACCTCATCCACCACCATTTATCCCTACTACTCCCACACCTAGTATTAGTACACCATTACCGTCTCCGCCTCGTCATGACGCCGTGCCCACCAAGAATCCTCCACCAACCCCACCTTCCACCTATAAACCCAGCATTCCTTACCCTTCACGGATAGACAAGGCTAAATTACACACTAAGGATGACATTCAAGTGTCGAATTATTTGAAGATGATCTCTCAAATGAATTTCAATATTATCCTTGTTGAAGCACTTGTCCACATACCAAAATTCGTCAAAGCATTCAAGGAATTGCTTAACAAGAAGGAGAAGCTGGTTGAGCTCGCCAACACACGCTTAAATGAAAATTGTTCTGCAGTTATTCTTAAAGAACTTCCGGAAAAACTTGGAGATCCCGGTCGTTTTGTGTTGCCTTGCATTTTTAACAAAACAGAAGAATTTACTGCCCTAGCTAATCTTGGGGCAAGTATCAATTTGATGCCTTTAAGTGTTTGGACAACACTTTCATTACCCGACCTTACACCAACAAAGATGACTCTTGAGCTGGCAAATCGCACTCTCGCTTACCCTGTTGGTATTGCCGAAGATGTGTTTATTAAAGTTGGCACCTTCACTTTTCTGGTCGACTTTGTTGTTGTTGATTATGAAATGGACCCTCGTATTCCTTTAATACTTGGTCGGCCATTCTTGAGAACCGGAAGAGCTCTAGTCGATGTTGCCAAAGGTGAATTAATTTTAAGGGTCGGGAATGAACAACAAGTGTTCAAAATGGGGAAGCTTACAAGCAAACCCTATGGAAGAGAATCAGCGAATATATTTAATGTGCTTGATAATTTTGTCATCTATAACAATCCTCTATTCGAGTCTTGCAATGATAATCCACTGTTTCAAGATGATGTGGAAGATTCTCTATCCAATTTGGAACCTCCTCCCATATATGATTCTCCACCGATCTTTGATGCTTATGATGATGATTCTAGTTCCGATGGAGATGATTATGATGATTTTACTTCCGAGTATCCCGACATGCCCACTAACGATGATTTTGATGAGGCCGATACTCTCTCGAGTGATTCTTCTTATGATGAAGATCCTCCGCCATCCATGCTTAATCCTACTTTGGATGACTACTCATTTGAGGAAGACTTTTCTACTTTTCTCAATATATACTTCCCTCATGAGAGTGATGCTCCTCCTTTAGACTTTGATGATTATGGTCTTGATCCTACTTCGGATTTGAAGAAAATTCTTTCATAGGAGAAGCAACCGGACGACACCAACATCCGCAGCACGTACGATTTGACACCTCTTTGTCCACCTTCTGAGGACGAGGTTGTGCATCTTCTTCACGGATCATCTTCAAATTCTGCTGAGCCTGAGTGTTATTTTCCCCTAAAGTAAAAGGTGTTCGACCCCGGTATCGATATTCTTCAGCCATCTCAGTCTCCGTCTGATGAAATAAAAGGAAAAATCTTTGGAACTTATGGAAATCTGCTTGCACCTCTTCACCCTTGATACCACCGTGCTCCATCTTTGCTTAAGGGAACCTTGCCTATTCTTATTTGCCTTGCCTTGTTCGCCTTAAGCTTCTGTTATTTGATGGACGAAAACTATGTCTTTGATCCCGGTGGATATATATAATGTTTCTTCCTATGCTAATCAAGGTCGAGTCAGGCTCACGACTCGGTGAACAAAAATCAAGCGCTTCTTGGGAGGTAACCCATGTTTCTATCTTTTAGCTATCTTTATCTTAAGTGTAGGGGAGACCCGTTGGTGTTTGCTATTTCCTCTCTTCTAATATTCATGGATTCAAGCGCTCAATGATCCACTCTTGATGATTTTTGACGACCCGTGATTCCGTGTTCCCGTCTTCCCGGTTCTATCCTAAACTCTTTTCGATTCACTATTTTATATTTTCTCAATATTAAAATAGGAATCTCGTTAGTTGTCTTTTCCTTAGCGAGATTTAAACAAAATGCACAATGTCCTAAGTGTAGGGGAGTTTACTCCCACATGCTTAAACATTAAGGACAATGTTTATATTAAGTGTAGGGGGACTTCTATCGAAGTTAAGTGGTCTTTTCCTTGTATTTGTCCTCATTTTAACCGGAAAATCAATTTTTCGATATTTTTCAAAATTTTTGATCTATTTTGGCCTATTAGTTTTTCCCTTTGTATAGTTATTTTCTTTCTTTGCTAGAATAAATTTTAATAAAGTGGTTTTAATTTTTCAACGTTGTGAATCTTTTGACTCAACCCGAGTTTACTTATCTAAGTTTACTCTAGCTAGTATCCTTAACGTGTTTAAGTCAAGTTTTGCTAGGCTTTTATATAGGGGCTATAAAACGCGAAAGTCTTAACTCTCACGGGTTAAGAACAAGAACTTTTCGCAAGTTCCTATAATTAATCCTAGAGAGTCGTTTATCAAGGGAACTTTAAAATTCGATTTCTAAACTTGAAAAAGTCTAAGAGTTTGCAAGATCCTATAGACGACTCGAAAACCCAAAACTTTTATTTAATAGGCTAAGCATCCACGAGTCTCATTCCTTGAGATTTTAAACTGTGGAGAACGAGAGATGATAGAGTCAATTATAAGTTTGGTATTCTTTCGTGAATTTATGTGAGTTAATTATAAGCCTATTCTCCCATCGCTTGTTAATAAATTTATCTGCAATAAATAAGGTTGTACGATTTGAAAAGTTACTTAGCTTCTAGCCCAAGATCGTTTAAAAGTTGCTCGGTATGGATTAAAGTTCATAGCCAAGGCATAACTTATTGAAGCGGGATGCGAAGATTGGCGAGTCCAAAAAGGTCCTAACAAGGCATGAGGGCTACATTTTGTTGCTAAAGATCCAAAGTGATGTGAAGAATCATTTATCGAAAATCAATATGAAGAATCGAGACACACGACGAAAAACAAATACTCCCCAAAAGATCATGGAGAAGTCTATCCAAAAAGGCCCTAAAAAGGTATGAGGATAAATAGATCCATGTCCAAAAAGGAGGCGGATCGTTGTATATCAAAGTCCAAAATAAAGATTGGAGAAAAATGAAGAAGTCGTGGTCCAAATATGAAGAATCTCTCAAAACTTCAAGTGAAAAAATTCCTATTATGAAGAGAAGAACATTATTTCTTGAACGTCTCTCAAGATTTGAAGTATGAAGTCGCTGCCAAATATCGATCCGAGAAAGGTCTCAAATCGCGAAGCGAGTTATGCCAAGATATGAACTTTATGAGGTCCCGAGAATCAGTTTTAAAAGATTTTGTCCTTTATCTAACTATTGATTAAATCGTCCCACTTTATTTTCAGCCTTAATAACTATCGAAATAAGTCAACAATGCATCCTCGTGATCATTCAAGACAACAATAAAATATAAGAGATACACCTAGGAATAAGGGAGTCTAAGTAAATAATTGGCCCACAGGAGTTCGTGTTAGTTTGCTAACTTATAATAACAATGATCTCGTTTTTAAGCTTGGTTTAGAGAATGTGAAAACTTGAGAATGATGATTCATGACATTTCCAAAACCCGAAGGTATGTTTTTGATTTCTTTACTTTGAATGTTTATAATTTTCTATCTCTTTAATAAAGGCCAAGGTGGATTGATGATGAAAAGTGTAATCGTGATTTGTTCTAATGCATTGCATGAGGACATTGCAATGGTCAAGTGTACGGGATTTGATAGGTGTGTAAACACCCATCCTTTTTACCACTTAACTACAATAATAACCGAGCCAAAACGTGTATTTTATGTCGTAAATGTCGGAATTATGCGTGGTTTGTGTTTTTGTTGTGATTTAGATCGAAAATGTGAAAAGGGGAGAAAACACAGGCATTCACGGGCTTTTATCGAGGAAAAAGACAAAAGACGAAGTCAAGAAATCAAGAAATCAAGAGTGCGAAATGAACGGAAGTCGAAGACCAATTCTTAAGATTTATCGAAGAAAAAGTCAAAAGGCAGAAGTTTACTAAAAGCCGAAGAACTCAAGTCTAATTTATTGAAGAATTACAAGACGAGTTTAAAGAAATCCCGAGACAAAGTCATTTAAGTCGAAGCACTAAGAAGATTAAGGACTTAATCATTCAATTAAAGAAAGAAGAAAGAGGGGAGGAAGCTTCCTAAGCACCTCCCTAATCCTCCTATAAATAGATCATTAGGATTTACATTTCATTTGTTGGCTAAGTGTGAC
The DNA here is from genome assembly GCA_025667525.1 of Glebionis coronaria. Lineage (NCBI taxonomy): Eukaryota > Viridiplantae > Streptophyta > Magnoliopsida > Asterales > Asteraceae > Glebionis > Glebionis coronaria. The sequence continues at coordinate 316,559,221 of CM046879.1, read as the reverse complement.
AATTAGTCTTCCACCATTTACTTTAATTGCAATTTAAATACATGTCATTTAATTAATTGTCTTGCACCTTAAATACATTTAATATCAAGTAAGTTTCCTTTTAAATATTGTCAATCTTTACTTTTCTTGTTTGATCTCCTATCTACCTTTCTTGTTTGATCTTAATTTTTATGCTTTATTGTTCATGTTCATGTTCTTGAGTTTTATTAAATTGATTAAGTGGGTTTTGATTATTTTGATTATTATTGTTAGTTTGATAGTTTTGGATTGTTTGTTTATAATTAGTAGATGTTATTGAATTAGTCTTGTTTAATCTTTTGGTTTATTTTGATTGATTTTATCTAGATTCGTGTTTTTTTTTGTTCCGTGTTCTTCGTGACTGTTGTTTGCCCAGGTTTATTCCGAATCAAGGGATTCAAGGGTCGTTTGTTCCGAACCAAGGAATTCTTCCAATTATTCCGGATAAGTGACATATTCCGAATAAGTGGATTACTCCAAGTGAAGAAAATATTCCGGACCAGAGGAACATTCCGAACGAAGGAGTTCATTCGGAACATTCCGAACCAAGAAGAGATTCCGGATCAGAAGTGTTTATTCGGAATAATTTATTATTCCGAATGAACGTGCTCATTCGGAACATTCGGAGTGAAGTAGTTTATTCGGAACATATTCCAAATCAAGATTTTATTCCGGGTCAACAAGATCATTCCGAACTAAGAAACATTCCGAACCAAAGAAACATTCTGAATCAAGGGAGTTGATTCGGAACATTCCGAGTGAAGGATTTATTCCGGATAAAGTGACATATTCCGGATGAACCAATTGTTCCGAATGAGTGTTTTGTTTTGAATATTCCGAGTGAAGAAGAATCATTCCGAACGAAGGTGACATTCCGGATGAGTGATTATTCCGAACGAAGGATTATTCCGAATGAGCTGTTTTCAGGTTCTTTTTAGTTTCAGTTTTTAATTTTTAATTTTCAAGCTTTACTTTTCCCACATTTTTCCTTAGTTGCACTTTAAGTTTACCTGCCTTAGATTTATTTTAGCATTTCCTTAGTTTTAAGTTTTAGTTGCGTTTTAAGTTTTAGTTGCATTTTAAGTTTGCCTTAGATAGTTTTAAGTTTGCGTTATTTACTTTAAGTGTCTTTTAAATTTTCGTCACGCTTTAAAATCCCGTCATTTATTTTGAATTAGATTTAGATTTACTTTACCTGCTCTTTACTTTAAAGTCTTTGCACCTTTTAATATACTACAATGACACAACTATTTGTTTCCACCAAAGAACGACTGAGTCGCATAGTTAACTAGTTATCAATTCGATTAGACTTGGAACAACGATATTTTCTTACTAGGTAAAAACCTTGTATCGTAAACCATAAAAATCATGCTTGATACTTTAAGCTACTACTAACTTACACTACAACACCAAAGTGAGTCATGTATCCAAGAACATGAAGGTTTGAGAGGGTGAAGAATAGAATCACATACCACAAAAAAGTGTCAAGGCAAGGATGCCAAGAACAATCACATAGTCAAATAATGATCAATAGAATGATCAATAGGGCGTGTGGAAGGACGAAAACGTACCTTAGTCGCAAAGTGCATCCCAAGTCTTCTATGGACCAATGCAACACCCAAATTTGACCCAACTGCATACTAATTATTCAAGGACTAGTATAACTTACATCAATCTTGATATCATCATCCTTAGATTTTGAAGATCAAAAAGAGATGAGTCTTCTACAACTGTAAGTAGCTCAATCCACAATCAAGTTAATGATTAGTCTTCATGAGTACCTACACAATGAAAGATACAAACCAGTAGATACATTTCAAGAGTAAATCTAAAATGCATATAAACTACTCATCTAAAATGCATATGAACATGACTAGATCTAAGGAAGGATGATCTTCATCAAGGCTTCATCTTTAATCACATCACAAGTGTGTGAGTGATCTTCTCTTTGGACAAGTAAAGAAGAGGATCAAGAGGATAATCATAAGTAAACATACTTAGCACATTAAGTGATCATTTACTAATGATTAGGATATAGAAAAGAGAAAAGAGGAAGAAATAATGTCCAAAAAGGTTCTTGGAAACTGAAGGTTTGATCCACTATTTATAGGAGACAAAAACCAACGGCTCTCTGGGCGCGGTTCCTTAATTATTGTGCGATTCAATATTGATAATGAACCACATAGCTATTTGGGGAATCACCCAGAGTAGACTACGCTCTTTTTTGTCTTTTAGTGGGGAAATATTATCTAAGGTAGATTTTACCTTCAAAGGATATTCCTATGGCATTTGGAATATGCCATATTCAAATTTTCATTCCATTGTAATAAAACATTTTCTTAAAAGTAAAGTTTATTAAAATGTTTTGTCACATTTGTCAAAATGTGAGTTTTGAGGTTAATCACTTTCTATGATCACTAAACATGATTAAGATATGTTTTTGTAATACTTAAATGATTATTACCTTGATGATAGTGTTTGTTGAATAATTCGTCTTTCGATTGACTTTGATGATAAATGTCTTTATACTTTGTCGTGATCAAAACTAAGAAAGATTAGTTAACACTAATAATGTTTTTAGGCATTTGTTTCATTAATAGTAGCAACTAATCTTTCTTAGTTTTGATCACGACAAAGTGTAAAAACATTTATATTTAAAGGTAACCGCAAAACAAATTATTTATTAAACACTATCGTTTAGGTTCTAATCACTTAAGTCTTGCACAAACATATTCTAACATGTTTAGTGAGTATTAAAAGTGATTAATCTTAAAAATCAAATTTGATTAATGTGACAAAACATTTTATTATATACTTTCTTTTTAAGAAAATGTTAAATGGGAAATGAACTTTGAAACTTCTCACTTGGAAGTGTCTTGTGTATAAGTTCTCACTTGGCTTTAAAGTGATGTAGCTATGAGTCTTGTGTGTTTAAGTTCTCACTTGTCTTTAAAGCTATGTGAGTATGAGTGTTGTGTGTATAAGTTCTCATGTGGCTTTAAAGTTATGTGATTATAAGTGTTGTGTGTATAAATTCTTCCTTGGACTTAAAGTGATGTGAGTTTGAGTGATGTGTGTTAATTGGGTCTATCTAAGATTAGAACTCGACATCTAGCCTTGTGTCGGAAAATGGAAATAGGCGACGTATGTAGATTGGTTCTATCTAAGATTAGAACTCAACATTTAGCTTAGTGTCGAAAATTGGTGTAAGCAATGATGTAAGATTTTCTCCGCTAAGAAGGGAGCTTGTGGATATAGTGAAAATCTCAAGTATGTGTACTCGAAGAGTGGAGTTGGAACGAAGAGAGAGCTTTGTTGCTGAACAATTATAAGTCTCTGGTGTCTTCCTTTGTGTTGTTTCTTTCCTTACTAATTACTTACTATTGTTATTATCTTCATTTAATCATGATCAATATCACTTGATATTACAAATGTTTTTGAAACATTATAAATTGGCTTAATTATCATGAAACAACTTTTAAAATGGTATTCTTAAATAGTGAAACAATTCAATCCCTCTTCTAGTTTCTACATAAAGTATATAGATAAGGTTGTACGTAATAGTGACTAACCTAAGACCGAATACATTATTGTTACATCAGCTTTATCTCTTTAAAATAATTTCATGACCAACAAACTATAATGAAGTGATTGAAGATATCATAGAAAACATCAAACTTAAACACAAATACTTTAAAAATCAATTAACTAAATCACTTCCTTTTTTGTCGTCAGTGACACATATCAAGGAGAAGGTATAGTTACGTTCTTTTTGTTGGTTGACTAAGAAGGACAACCATGCATCAAGCCTTGCCTAAGGCCTAAGCACCATCATACAAACTTAGAGTCCTAAAATAACAAATAGCTATTGTTGATCCCTTTGAATAGATCGAGATCTTGTTAAGGATTGCACAATAGCTTGCAAACAAACTAGAGCACTTGAGATTAATAAGTGTGTAAACACTTATCCTTTTACCACTAAAATCAAGGAAAAACAAGACCTAATCATGTGTTTAATATTGTAAAAGTCGGAATTACGCGTGGTTTTGTGTTTTTGTGAGAAATAGGAACAAAAGATCAAAAGTAAAGAAAACACGGGATTTCACGGTCAAATGTTAAAGAAAAGTCCAAGAAAGAGACAAAGTCAAAGTCAAAGAACCAAAAGTATACTGAAGATCACGAAAACCGGCAAAATCGACTCGGGTTTGAAGAAAAGATCGACAAAACCAAATTCAAGCTCGAAGTCAAAGAATCAAAAGGAAAGAAAACACGGGATTTCACAGTCAAATGTTGAAGAAAAGTCCAAGAAAGAGACAAAGTCAAAGTCAAAGAACCAAAAGTATACTAAAGATCACGAAAACCGGCAAAATCGACTCGGGTTTGAAGAAAAGATCGACAAAACCAAATTCAAGCTGGATTTTAGCGGATTTAATCTTTTATGAAGTTAATTGGGCTTGTGGGTCCAACATTTGGGTATTGGGCCCAAAAGCCCAATAAGGAGTTCAAGTTAACTAAATTTTGGTTTCAAAAGCTCATTAGGTCCAATTTACTTGAAAATAAATATACGGATGGGAGTATTTTGTCACTTTGGGCCACAAGCCCAATCTCAAATAATTAAACATAAGCCAGGGACGTGTTTTGGGTTTACAAGGCCCAAAGCCTATTAGGGTGAATAAACATAGGACGGTTAAAAGGCAAGGTTTTAACTTATTTCCTTGGTCAACATTTACATAAACTCACAAACAGTCATTTACCCCATTCACTCACCCACTTTTCGTTACACCCTATGTAACCCCACTCCCCCTTTCCTCTCTCAAAACAAACGCAGTCACCCCTTTCTTTAACCCTAGCTGGAAATTAAATTGGGGGTTTTGTAATCAAAAGCGCGTGTGATTCACGCAAGGGAATTAATTCCCCATTTTATCGAGAGTAAGAAGATGGTCCTCAAATCAAACATGGCACCCTCCCTTCATGCGATTGGTTCTCACACATCACCATCACCATCCCTCCAATTAAATCAAGACACATCAGATACCAACAAACACAACTAGCACACTACCCTTCCAGGCTGGCGATCCGAGGGATAGGGTAATGGTTTTCAGCCGTTGATCAAGAAAATGAGAGAGAAAAGATGGAATCAAGGGCTGTGATTTATTTTCAGCATCAACAAATCTTCATGAAGAAGTTTTAGGGTTTGCCTATAAAAACCCTCTATGTAATTTTGAGAGTGCCATTTTTATTTTTATTTTTATTTATGAATTATTAGTTTTTAGGTTAAATTGTATTTTTCTTTCAAAGTATTGTAATGAATCTTTAGTTATTAATAAAAAATTTATTTTCAGTTAAATCTCGTCTCATTATTTATCTTAAGTTTACTGCAATTTACTTTTTAAATAGTTTGAATTAATTAATTAAAGGAAAAGTGAATGATAAATTTCCCCCACTAGGAAGTTTTTATATAAAACTGGTTCGAGTGGTGTTAATTTTTAATGGTAACGAAGGAAGGTGTTGATTCGGGTTAATAAGATGGCTCAGCGCCGCATCTTCTTCACAAAGGAATTCTTCATCAGGTTTTATATCCTTTTTTATTTTTATGTTAATTTTAGATTAATTTTAATATTTGTTTTGGTTTATGTTTATTAGTGGTTAATATCTGCTTGCTAGAAGTTTAATCTGTTTTACATAAGTTTTTTTTATGCTTAAGTGAATTTTTTTGTTTAAGGATTGATAAGTCTGCTAGTTTTATTATCTGTTTAAGTTTTTTAGTAGGAAATCTGAATTTAGATTTAAGTTGTTTGAGTATTTTGAGTTTTTGGTTTGATTAAGTTTGCTGTTTAAAGTAGTGCTCGCTGATTTTGATAAGTTTTAGTGTTGCCTTGCTGATTGTTTAGTTAGTTTTGCTTATTTTCAGTATTAGACCTGCTTATTTTCAGTTTAGTTTTTGCTGATCTTTGAGTTAAGTGATTACTGAGATTTGAGTTTAGATTTATCTGCTTATTTTTAGTTTAGGTTTTTTAATTTCTTATTTGATTTCATTAAGTTTAGTTTTGCTGAATTTAGATAGTCTAGCTTTGCTTATTTGATTTCATTAAGTTTTTTAATTGCTTATCTGATTTAGTTTGATTTGCTGATCTACATTTAGCTAGCATATCCATTTGGTCTGTCTAGTTGTTATACTGATTTTATCAGTTTCAAACAATAAAAAAAAATTAATTAACAAACAAAAATTGTCTCCAACGAGACTCGAACCCGTGACCTGCCGTTCACTGCCCAACGCGTTTACCATCTATTCTAGCCCTTCTTTTGTGTTTAATCATAGTTTTTCTTTTTAACATAGCATCATCAGTAGCTGCCAGCTTTATTTAATAAATTTAATTACAAGTTTTTGTTTAATTAATTTTGATTAATAGTTTTTATATATTTACTTTTATAAAATTTAAAAATATAAAAAACATAATAAAAACAAAATAAAAATTATTTTAGATAGTTAAATTGTTTTTAAAATTAGTTTTTTAAATAAATTAGATTTAATTAATTTTGTTTCAAATAAAATTAAAATATGTTTAAGTAATTGTTTTTTTAATTAGATTTAAAAAAATCTTAAATAGTTTTAAATAAATTAGTTTTATTTCATTTAAAAATTAGTTTTATTTTAAATAAATTAGTTTTTTTAGTAATATAAATTTCAAATTAATTTAAATAGTTTTATAGTTTTAGTTAGTTTCAAAATAGTTTTTGTTTAAATTAGTTTATGATTTTTAAATAGGTTTGTTTAAATTTGAAAAAGTAGTTTTAATTAAATATTTCATTTTTAATTAGATTAAATAGTTTTTAATTAAGTAGTTTTTAGTTTTTAAATACCAAACAAAGTTTTATTAACCAAGAACAATTAATCTTATGTTAAAATCCGATTTCAATTCGAGTCGAGTCGAGGAAAACGAATATACTAAAAAAAACCTACATTAAATTGGTGCCGCTGCCGCTTCGCTCGTTATGATTGACGATTTTTCGTGAGAAGCTTTGGATTTTGGGATCCGTTCAATTTTGAACGTTATCTTTTCTTGCTAAAAAAATCAAAAACATAAAAAAATCCAAAACTTAAAAATACAAAAAAAACAAAAAATCACAAAAGCAAACTCTTTCCTAAGATTTGCACCAAAAAATTAAAAAATCAAAAAGTAATAGTTTTCCTAAAGTATTACACCAAAAATATTACATATTATTGTTATTTTTCTTATTTCGATTTCTTTCGCTTTTTATTGTGAATATATATTTTTCTTAAAAAATACAAAAAGATTTTTCTTTTACTATATAGTATTACGTAGAACAATTAATTTACCTTCAAATAAGACCTTTGTTGGGATTTCATCACCTAGCTATTGTATTCGAATCCAAAACAAGAAAAAAAGGCAAAATAGATAAATACTAGTAAAAAGTTTGAACTCGATTTATACAAACTATAAGGTGGGTATAAGGCTACGCGCTATAAAAGGTCGTCTAAGGAAAAAGGTTTTTAAGTGCTTTGTGCCACCTCGTTTCCCCGCTTGCTTGTGCGTATATTGAGAGGGACGACCGACTAATGGTTTGCCAACTCAAGTAGTATTACGTATATATTTTTTGTAGCTTTTTAATAATTGAACCTCGAGAGGGATAATCCCTTTCCTCTCAAAGTCGACCGAGGTCAACTACCTCATTCCTCAATTTTAGTTGTATGCGCACTCGCGCGCGTGCACACGTATCGAGTGGTGTACCAAATACTTCTAATTCTTCCAATAAGAAGAAGAAGAACAAAAAGACCGTCAATCGAGCCGATCCTGAGAATCGAGCTTTCAACAACACGATGGCAACGGATAATCGACCAATGATTGAGATTCTACAATCTCACATTGAAGGAAATGATGACGCGATTGTGGTGCCGGATACTGGAGCGAATAATTTTGAACTAAAACGGGTTTTATTCAAATGGTTTCCGCTACACCATTTTTAGGCCGTACTAATGATGACCCACACGCTCATATAAAACGTTTCATACAATTGGCAAACACCGTCAAATACAATGGGGTGCCACAAGAGGCCATTCGTTTACAACTCTTTCCTTTTTCCCTCGAGGGACAAGCCCGGATTTGGCTTGATAAGGAACCACCCCAAAGTATCACCACATGGATTGATTTAGAGACCAAGTTCATTAACTACTTTTTCCCACCATCACGGACCACCTCTTTAAGGAATGACATCATTACCTTTGAACAACAATATGGGGAAACGTTTAGTGAGTCTGGGATCGTTTTAATGAGCTTTTACGAAAATGTCCACAAAATGGTTTTACAAAAGTGCATCAAATCAATACGTTTTACAATGGTTTAACTCTTAATGATCAAGACTCACTTAATAGTGCCGCGGGGGGTAATATTCTTGTGAAGTCCATGAACGAGGCTTGGGCAATAATTGAAAACAAGGCAAAAGTACAAACCAAGAGTGTTAGGGATACTATAGCAAGTGCTAGTACTAGTGAGAGCGACAAGAGAATCGATAAGCTTACTTCGCTTGTTGAAACAATTGCTCTACAAACCGCTAACAATACCAAAGCCATCAATGTACAAGTAAATGCCTTAAAAGAGACTTGTGAAACGTGTGAGACTTGTGGTGGACCACATTCGTATTATAATTGTGACAAGGTTTACAATCAACAACAACAAGTTTATGCTTATAACAACAATGAAAATGAGCGGGTTCATTTCAAACCAAATGTTGATGTTAACCATTTGTCTTATAACAGTACTAACTATTTGGGTCCCCCGGGTTTTGTAGCTCCACAAAGACCACCCCCACCCGCCCAAAATACCCAATACCAAAATAGGAACCAAGGTCCTCAAATGGGTAATTTTCAAGGGAATTCAAATACAAGGGGTTTTAACCAAAATCAAGGGAATTTTCAAAGGAAAAACCAAGGGTTTAATACTCAAAATCAAGGCTTTAATAACCAAGGTTTTCAAAATCAAGACTTTCAAAATCCTAATCAATTTCAAAACCAAGGTTTTCAAAATCAAGGGTTTCATTATCAACGTAATCAAGGGTTTAATCAAATGAACATGCATAATCCTCAAATGGACTTGGTTCTACAAAAATTGACCGAACATGAGAAAACTATGAAACAAATGCAAGAGTCCACCGATAGGAAGTTCGTGCAAATGTTGCAAGCCCTTAGACCCCAAGGAGCCTTACCTTCTAATACCGAGATTAACCCTCATGCTAATGTGAGTGCTATCACTACTCGAAGTGGAGCCACTTTAGTGGGACCTTCCATCTCTTCGCCCCATAAAGGAGAGACAAGGCCTGAAGGTCATAATGAGTAATCCTACTCCCCATCCGGTGATTCCTCCCACTACCACTCCTAGTACTAGCTCTCCATTGCCTAATGAGCCTAACCCTAAGGTGGTTCAAGAAGCGAGTCCTTCTCCTTCTCCACCTTCAACGTCTAAGCCCAATATCCCTTATCCCTCTAGATTAGACAAGGCTAAAGTGCTCACCAAAGATGACGTTCATGTTTCCAATTTTTTGAAAATGATTTCCCAAGTGAATGTTAACATTAGCCTTATTGAAGCACTTGCTCAAACTTCTAAATTTGTGAAAATGTTCAAAGATTTGCTCAATAAGAAAGAAAAAATGGTTGAGCTCGTTAACACTCGTTTAAATGAGAATTGTTCCGCGATTCTTCTCAAAGAGCTTCCCGAAAAGCTAGGAGATCCCGGACGATTCGTGTTACCCTGCTCGTTTCCTCAAATTGATGATTGTATGGCTTTAGCGGATCTCGGTGCTAGCATCAATGTTATGCCACTCTCGGTATGGAAACGATTATCATTACCCGACCTTGTACCGACTCGTATGACTCTCGAGTTAGCTAATAGAACTCTCGCATGCCCCGTTGGTATTGCCGAAGATGTTTTTGTTCGAGTTGGTACATTCACTTTTCCCGTGGACTTTGTTGTAGTCGACTATGAGATGGATCCTCGTATTCCGTTAATACTTGGTAGACCGTTCTTAAGAACCGGAAAAGCATTAGTTGATGTAGCCGAAGGGGAATTAATTCTTAGGGTAGAAAATGATCAACAAGTGTTTAAAATGGGGAAAATGGTAAATAAATCAAACGAAAAGAATCGGTCAATATGATTGATGTGATTAATTTTGATAATGAAGAAAGTTTTATCAACCCTTTTGAAACTACAAAGTTTAACCTTAATGATTTTGTGGTAGATTCTAATCCACTTTTTGAAACTTCAAATAATAATCCACTTTTTGAAGAAAATGAGGAAGCTAATTTTAGTGATGTCTCTTCTTTAAGTGAAATCATTTCTTTGGGTTTTGACGAGACACCTAGTGAGCCTAATGATCCTATTATCTCTATGAGTGATCCTCCCATTCTTGAGTCTCCCTTTGACTCTTATATCCCTATATTGGGGGTTACGACTTTTGAAAAGGATCCTCCACCTTTAGAGATTGCCCCTATTTTAGAGGATATTCCACTTGAGGAGGATTTAGATATCTTTCTAAATTCCTATTTTCCTCACGAGGATGAGTTTTCCTATGACTCCGATGATACTTATGTTTTCACATCGAGATTGCCCCACTTTTGAAAAGGATCCTTCACATTTAGATATTGCCCCACTTTGGATTATGATGACATTTTGATATTTAATGTCAACACCTCTTGCTATTTTCCCGTTAAGGAACCGGTGTTTGATCTCGGAATAGAGACTTTTGTGCTATCATTGCCAAATCACCTTACCCTTCCTTATGAGAGACTTTTGACTAAGGGTACCCCTCTTTTCTTTGCCTTGTGTGATTTTACCACTTCGGGGTTTATTTCCTTTCGTGATGGAAATTATGTGTTTGACCCGGGTGGATTTTCATGGGGTATTCCTTATATGACTTTGTTTCACCCTTTATCATGGAGAGATTTTCCTCCCTTGGAAATCTTGGTTTTTCCATGATTTTTCCCATTTGAATGATGATATTCGGGAAATCGAGTCGAGCTAGAGACTCGTGATAAAAAATCAAGCATCGTTTAACTAGGTTAGATTTTTACCTTTTCCATCCTTTCCACCCTTTTTCACCTTCACCCATTTCCAACAATAAGTGTAGGGGGGAGCCAAGTAGGTTGTTTGTGTTGTGATGTTGTGCAGGGATGTGTGCTTTCATGATCCACTTTTGGTGTTTTTGACGTGACCCGTGATCCCGTGTACCCAGTTTCTTTGATAAGTATTTGCTATTGTGATTCATACATGTATATAAATAAGTTGAATAAATGTAATCACTTTAGTTGTCTCTTCCTTAGCTCGATTTAAACAACGTACTCAATGTCCTAAGTGTGGGGGAGTTTATTCTCACACATGCTTAAACATTGAGGGCAATGTTTATATTAAGTGTAGGGGGGACTTCTATCGAAGTTTAGTGGGCTTTTCCATGAATTTGACCTCATTTAACCGGAAAATTAAAAATTTTCAACATTTTTCAAAAATTTTGATCTATTTTGGCCTAGTAGTATTTCCGTTTATTTTCTTTCCTTTTGTCATCGCATCGTATAAATAAATTCCATTTCAAGAATAAAGTCAAAAAAATAAATAAATGAATAAAATGGTTTTAACAAGTCTAGATATCTTTGATATATTAGGCCCGTCGTGAATATTTTGACTCAACCCGAGTTTACTTATCCAAGTTTACTCTAGCTAGTATCCTTAACCATATAGACCTTAATTGGTTTATTATGCTAAGCATCCACGAGTCTCATTCCTTGAGATTTTAAATTGTGGAGAACGAGAGATGATAGAGTTGATAATAAGTTTAAGGGTTAATTCTTGCTTATATGAGTTCTTGTGGCTCTTTCTTCCCGCTTGTATATTTAATTGCTTAATAAATGAGGATTTTTGTGGTGTAGATTCAATATCTTATCTCTTAGCCAAGTCTTTAATCTCCTTGTAATTAAAGCATGAACACATTGAGGGTGCCAGCGTTGTGGACTTCCGACTAAGGTGGCTCATAACCACTAAGTAGGAGGTATTCAGACCATGGGACCGCGGAATTTGGCCTAATATATATATATCATAAATAAAGAAAGAATAAGATTAAAACATGACCTCAAGGAGCCTTAGGGTGTGGGGCATGTAGCACGAACCTTGTCATTAGAGCCTTAGGGTGTATAGCATGGTAAGTGTTGAATAAAAATTGATCAAAAAAAAAGAAATTCCCTTGTTTATCGTTCAAGGAGCCTTAGGGTGTGGACAATAGATAAGGAGCATTTTTACATCTTAAAGAGCCTAAGGGTATATGATGTGAACTTGCTAAACTCCACATAAAGTCTACATGGCTTTGGAGGTGATTGCGGTAAAATACGACCTTTAGGAAAAGGTGCGTAAAAGCGGTAAGTATTAAGTGATGATTTAGGAAAATCAAGCACTAATGACCCAATGAAGTTCGTTTCCCAAGGAGGTATATGTGTGTGACTAAGATGTAAATGATTTGAGATTAATATTGGTTTAGAAAGGATGAGAAAAGAAGATGACGAAGATGTGAAATTAATACTACGACAACAAAACGTAAAACCATAAAACCTACAAAAATAAAAATTAATTCTAAAAATTACCAAAAATTTACCAAAAATCAAAATAAATAAACTAAGAGTTTACCAATGATCAAAACTTTTTCAAACCTTTTAAATAATTAAATATTTAATTTTTAAATGCTAATTAAAGCCCTAAAAATCAAATAAATTATCAAAAAGCCTAAATAAATATTTTTCAATTGGTAAACCTCTAAAATGACCTAAAAAGATTAAAAACTATTTTTAGAAAATTTTAAACTAAGAAAAACTATTTAAAATGATTTAAAAACTATTAAAACTTAAAATAATTATAAAAATTAATCTAAAAGTGATAAAATTATTCTAAAAGTTGCAAAATTCCTATTTTAATGTACTTAAACTAAGAAAAATTTAAAAAGTTGAAAATTGTGAAATTTGAAAAATAATAATAAAATAATATTAAAATAATATTAAAAATCCAAAAATTATAAAAAATTCTAAAAACTTGCAAAATAGTTTATTTTAACCTAAATAATCAGAAAGTGAAAGTGAAATGACCAGAATACCCCTATTGGGCCCTCAAATGGGCCAAAACAAAAAACAGTCCACTTAAATGGGCTTTTTAGCCCAAAAAGTCAAACCTGGCCCAATTGACTTGGAAAAGCCCAATCTGACTCAAAATTTGATTCTAAACACAAAACTCTAAAGGCTCAAAAGCTGAAAGTGAGCTTATCACAGCTTATTATGCAAACAGCTTATCCTTATTGGGCTTTTTAGCCCATTAAGCAATAAGCTAATGCCATAAGCTTTAATTTTACACACAACCTTCTTTTGGGAAGCTTAAGAGATATGTAAAAAGAAATTTTGAAAAAGCACACTCAATAAGCCAGAAATAAGCAAAGTAATATTTCACTAAAAGACAAAATAGTCGTTTTTGAGAAATAAGGCACCACAGGACTTGATTCAACTTGCAAAATGTCACAATTGAACTCAATAAGCCAAAACAATCAACAAAATTCCAATAAGCAAAACCAATAAGCCAGAATAAGCCAATAAGCACTTATGAAAAAGTCAATTAAGTTGGTTTTCTAGTCAAACCCTAAAGTCAACCCACCAAATGCTCCAGTATGAACAAATGGGTCAAATAATGAGCACCTATTACCAAATCCAAGTTTTTGCTGGTTAAAATAAGCTATTATAGCTTATTGATAAGCTGAAACCCAATTAACACTAGCAGTGGCAACTTTCAGTAGGAATTGGTTCCCACTGCTTTGACTATTTGACCAAGCTTTTTAGAGAGATTTAGTTGGATTCAATCGGAAACAAGGGCACCCTTGTGATCAGTGGATCACAAGGAGTCAATAGCAACAAGAAAATCACAATTTGGTTCACACAATAAGCCAGAATCAATCAAACAGTCACCAGATGATGCCCAGACATGGGAAATAAGCAGTTATGCACAAATAAGCAGATTTAGCCTGAATAAGCCAACCAAACTCAACAGGATGCATACACAAGCTATATAAACTATCAATAAGCATAAATAAACTTATATCAAACACTGAATCAAAGTAAATAAGCAGAATCAAGCACAAGCAGTTACTGATAAGAACATGAACAATATGCAGACAGTTTTGCTGATCTATTTGACCATAGATCCAAATTCAGGCACTCAAATCTCTTTCCCTGGTGTAGTTAACCTAGATTTAACACTTGTTGTCCCTAGTATATGATTAGATCTAGGTGTCCTCAAAATCCTAGACAATTTTACCAAGTAACAAAGATTTTATACCCTTTTTATGAATCAAGGTGTTTCAAACCACAAATATTGCAGATAAGTGACCAAGTATACCAGTAAAGCATGTACCAACAGATAATAACACAAATCCAACACTTAACAAACCACAAATCCTTCTTAAATAGTTAACCCAAACACCCCTTAAAAACCTGTTTTCACAAATTTTCAAAGTATTATCCAGATTCAAACCACAAATCAAACCACAAACACTTCAATAACATCAAACAACACTAGATTAACAATAATCAACCTCACACAAGTTCACCAATAATCATGCAATAATCATAAAATTCAGAAAAATAAAGAGGAAATGAAAAGGGAAGAAGGTGCAAACCTCCAAGACCTACATCCAGGCCCTGGATTGTTTGAGCTTAGGTACTAGCAGAACAAGTACCAGCTTCCAGTTCTGCTAAGATGAACAAACAATAAGGTTAGATCAAATAAACCAACACTTTCTGATTTTTGAAGCACAAGCTTTATCACTTAAAACCTTGCCTCAAAAACCTTCAAACAAGAATATGGAACTCAGATTTTAGCTTATCAGACACCAAACTTTTATAAATCACAAACAAGAATTCAAAATTTTCAGAAATTCAAACTTTATTTCATAAAAAGGAATTACAAAGATTTAAAAACTAAAATCTGGAACAAAAGCTCTCTCATAGGTTGAGGAGTCTATTTATAGGCAAATGCCAAGCTAGCATTATTCACAAACCCTAGAAGTGAATTTCCTATTCTATCCTTGAGTCTTCTAGACGTTTTCTTGGTGTGAGCTGTCCAAAGTGATCCTGGATGTTCATTTTAGCTTTGGAATGAAGCAATGAGTGTCAGCTGTTGATCTTGACACGTGGCTAAGCTTGAAGAATAAGTAGTCATGTGATTGGTTAAACGGGAATTGGGGGTGGGGTCCATAGTGAGTGGGATTAAGGGTTTTAAGGTTGGGATGTGTTTCTGCACATGTGAATCAAACGTGTGCAAAGGTAATTGAAAATTACCCCTTATTTAAGTGGAGTAAATTCTGGGTGGTGAAAAAGGTGAATAGTGGTGATTATGATCCGAAATTGGGGGAAGTAAAGTGTTTGGCGCGTGTTATGGGTTTGAAAGTTTGGGATTGGCAACTTGGGTCCTTGTGTTTTGGGAAAGTGGGTATTTAATGTTTTCAGCAAACAAAAATGAATTCCCTTTGTTATAAGCTTTCATAACTTGACAATTTTGGCACAAGACTTTTCCAAAAGGGTTGCAAGGGTTGTTTTTGCCATTTTTGGATAATTCAAGGACTGATCTTGGACATTGTTGATCTTCAACGGTCTTCAATATAACTTTGACTTCATGAGGGACCATAATTGGCAATTTATAATTGTTAATGGACTAAACTTGCCATTTCTTCAAAGTTGAAGGACCATTTGTGTAAATTTGACAAACTTAAGGGACCAAACTTGTAATTATGAATATACAAGGGTTTTAAGTGTCAATTATTCATTCATTGAGGATCAATCTTGCATGTCTTCAAGTCTTCAAGGGTATTTGTTGGATAAATCATGATCTAGGGCCCGGTTCTTTGTACGGCTTCGTTTCTCGTGTCCGTTTTTCCTTATTTCTTGTGATCTTTTGTCTTTTTCACGATATCCATACCTAAAATACACAAGTAAACCAACACAAGCATATATATGGTATTTTATGACATTTTTATGCATTTAAAGCCCGAAAAGAACGATGAGATCATGTATAAATGCCATCTCATCACTCCCCCATACTAAGCCATTGCCGTGCCCTCACGCAATGCTAGAATAAAGTATCTAAGCATCACCAAAGTTCAAATTTTATTAACCTTTATTGAAGAGTAGAAGACTTGCAACATACTACGAAGATGTGTAAAGACATAATGTATGATTTTTATCACAAAAGTGACTTTTAGGGTCAAAGAATAGAAACAAGTAAATGTCCCTTAGAGTAAACTTCGTCATCCTTGATTTTCATACATTCCATGCTAAGTGAAAAAACGAGATCATTGTTGGTACAAGTCACAATGCTAACAATACTCATACGTCCAAATTGTGTAATACTTTTTCTCCCCGCAATCCTAGTTATTATAAAAGGAAATGGGTTGCTAGCATTTTTTAACTATTTGTCATGGATCACAAGTGATTCATATTGACTTATTTGAGTAGTTATTAGTCCGAAAGCAAAGTAGCACGATTTAATCGATAGTTAGTCGAAGGACAAAATCTTTTAAAACGGCTTCTCGTGTATCTCCTTAAGTTCATATCTTGGCATAACTCGTTTCACGATTTGAGACCTTTCTCGGACCGATATTTGGCATGTACTTCATACTTCAAATCTTGGGAAGACGTTCTTGAAATTATGTTCTTCTCTTCATATACTTGGAATTTCTTCACTTGACGTTTTTGAGAGATTCTTCATATTTGGACCACGACTTCATCATTTTTCTTCAATCTTTACTTTGGATTTTGATATACAACGATCCCCTCCTTTTCGGACTTGGATATATTTATCCTCATACCTTGTAAGGGTCTTTTTGGATAGACTTTCTCCAAGATCTTTACGGGAGTAATTGCTTTTCGTCGTGTGTCTCGATCCTTCATATTGATTTAGGAATAATGATACTTCACATCATCTTGGATCTTTAGCAAAAATAGAGCTCCTCATGCCTTGTTAGGGCCTTTTTGGATGATCACCAATCTTCGCGTCCCGCTTTAATAAGTTATGCCTTGGCTATGAACTCTATTCAACCCCGAGCAACTTTTAAACGATCTTGCGCTAGAGGCTAAGTAACCTTTCAAATCGTACGACCTTACTTATTGCAATTATTTTTATTCCTAATGCATGATCTTATGGGAAGAAAAAGCCACAATTAAAGACATATGAGTTTTTGAAAGAACATTTTCATGTTCTACGTTTAGCATGATCACTTGTCTAACTCTATCATTTCTCGTTCTTCACTATATAAAGACCTCTAATTAAAGAGACTCGTGAATACTTAGCCATTCAAGTCAAAATTAAGCCAAATTTGGATTAGCTTTCATTAAGACTATATCAAATCAAGTTTTGGGTTTTCAAGCCACCTATAGGATCTTGCACTTTCTTGGACTTTTTCAAGTTTAGAGAATGCATTTTATACTTCCCTTGATAAGTGACTTTCTAGGATCAATTATAGGAACTTGCGAAAAGTTCTTGTTCTTAACCCGAATGAGCTAAGACTTTCGTGTTTTAAAGCTCCCTATATAAAAATCTAGCAAAACTTGAATTGAGCGGGTTAAGGAATGTAAATGGCTCCAAATGCCCATCAAGTCAAAAATTAGCCCTTATTCTACCCATCGGAAAATATACATTCGTGTCTTAAAAACACTTATGAAAACTAAGAAAATTTTAAAATTTGGCCATTTTTAGCCTTATTAGCAACAAAAACAAAACATTGAAAGTTGGAAGGCGTGAGGGCGTAGCAAAGCAAGTACCTATTCACCCCCCCCCCCATACTAAAAGTAAACATTGTCCTCAATGTTTCGAGTCTAAAGGTGGATCACCCCCATACTAGAGACGAAGAGTCGAATGCTTAGGATCTAGCATGGAAAGGGTGATCAACAATATATCTAAAGCCGTTTATAAAGTATGCTAAAAGATAATTGTTAGAACAATAAAGGATATGTCAATGGATTCGTGAAAAACTTCTTCAAGTAAACGATGGAGGCTGACGAGAGTCTTCAATCGTAGATGATGATGATGATCTAGATAACACAATCACAAACAACCACGAGACAACGAGTTGGAAGGGTACAAGTCCCCTTCTTAGTGAATAGTAAGCATAAAAGGATAAGCATGGGATATCCCCACAAGGCACCTCGTTTTTTATTACCGAGTCATGAGCTCGACTCGATCCCCTCAATGCTAATTATCATTGGGGAAGGTGACTTGGTCGACGGAAACCATTGAAGGAATTTCCCCACCAAAGTAGTGCTTAAGCCTATGTCCATTCACCTTGAAGTTAGGACCATCATCTTGAGCTAGCTCGATGGTCCCATAAGGAAACACGTGTGTAATGGTGAACGGACCCGACCAACGAGATTTCAATTTCCCAGAAAATATCTTAAGTCGGGAGTTAAAAAGTAACACTTGATCACCAACGTTAAAAACCCGGTTTTTAATCTTTGCATCATGAAACTTTTTAGTCTTTTCTTTAAAAATTAATGAATTTTCATAAGCATTCTCTTAATTCATCTAATTCATTCAATTTTATTTTCCGGTGATCTCCCGCGGTCTTCAAGTTAAAGTTTGCATGCTTAAGGGCCCAATATGCCTTGTGCTCCAATTCAATGGGCAAATGACAATTCTTCCCATAGACTAACTTATAAGGAGTGCAACCGATAGGTGTCTTATAAGAGGTCCTAAAGGCCCATAAAGCGTCATCGAGTTTGTCAGACCATGAAGCACGGTTTTCTCCAATCGACCTTTCTAAAATCCTCTTCAAAGCTCGGTTCGAAACCTTGACTTGCCCACTCGTTTGCGGGAGATAAGCCGTAGAAAGACGATGAGTAAATCCATATTTCTTTAAGACCTTTTCGAATTGGTCATTACAAAAATGGGTTCCACGATCGCTTATAATAGCACGAGGGGTTCCGAACCGAGAGAATAGTTGCTTCAAAAACTTCACTACCACACGAGCATCATTAGTAGGCAAATCCTTAGCTTCCACCCACTTAGAAAGGTAGTCCACCGCGACAAGGATATATTTGTTGCCATGAGACGATCGGAACGGCCCCATAAATTCTATTCCCCATATGTCGAAAATCTCACACACTTGAATTATGTTTTGCGGCATCTCATCACGTTGAGACGATTTTCCTTGACGTTGGCACGAATCACACGACTTCACAAGTGCATGTGCATCACGAAAGATAGAAGGCCAAAAGAAGCCGGCATCGAACACTTTCTTAGCCGTAAGATTAGCACCGTGGTGACCACCCGTGGGTCCCTCGTGACAAGCTCTAAGGATATTAGAAGCTTCGGCACCAAACACACAACGTCGAACGAGTTGATCCGCACAAACCCGAAAGAGATAAGGGTCGTCCAAAAAATAGAACTTGACGTCACGAAAGAATTTTCGCTTTTGTTGTGTCGTCATACCCTTGATTATGAAATTCCCCGCATGGTAATTTGCAATGTCGGCAAACCATGGGGTGGTGTCTTTAGAATTCACTACACCGAGAGTCTCGAGAGGAAATGACTCGGTGATTTCCTTGTTCTCGAAAACATCTTTGTGAGGATCTTCTAGACGAGAGAGATGATCGGCCGCTAGATTCTCGGCTCCTTTTTTGTCAAGCACGGTGACATCAAATTCTTGTAGGAGGAGCATCCAACGAAGCAATCTTGGCTTAGCATCTTGCTTAGCTAAGAGATACTTGATAGCCGAATGGTCGGTATACACGATGCTTTTAGTTAAGACGAGATAAGGTCGGAATTTCTCAAAAGCATAGACCACGGCAAGGAATTCCTTTTCCGTTGTGGTGTACTTTAATTGAGCCTCGGTCATCGTCTTACTAGCATAGTGGATAGGACGGAAATGCTTGTCATAACGTTGCCCTAAGACGGCCCCTATAGCATAATCACTTGCATCGCACATGATTTCAAAGGGTAATTCCCAATTAGGAGCAACAAGAATGGGAGCTTTGGTAAGTCTCCTTTTGAGAGTTTCGAAAGCTCTAACACAATCCTCATTGAAATTAAAAGGAGCATCCTTCTCGAGAAGGTGTGTCATAGGTCGAGAGATTTTCAAAAAGTCCTTGATGAAACGACGATAAAAGCCCGCGTGGCCTAGGAAACTCCTAACTCCCTTAACGGTTTTGGGATGAGGTAACTTGGCGATGAAGTCTACCTTAGCTTTATCGACCTCAATCCCCGCTTTCGACACCTTATGTCCCAAGACGATTCCTTGTTTACACATAAAATGACATTTTTCCCAATTAAGCACAAGATTGGTTTCTTCACAACGTTTTAACATTTGCTCGAGATTAGATAAACACGACGTGAACGAATTGCCAAATACTGAAAAGTCATCCATAAAAACTTCCATCGACTTCTCGATCATATCGTGAAAAATCGCCATCATACACCGTTGAAACGTACCCGGTGCATTACAAAGTCCGAAAGGCATCATACGATAAGCAAACGTTCCATAAGGACACGTAAACGTAGTCTTCTCTTGATCACGAGGGTCGATAGGGATTTGAAAGTAACCGGAAAAACCATCTAAAAAGAAATATAATTCATTTACCGCGAGTCGCTCCAACATTTGATCCATAAAGGGCAAAGGAAAGTGGTATTTACGAGTGGCGTCATTTAACTTTCGGTAGTCAATACACACCCTCCAACCGGTCACAACACGAGTGGGAATTAACTCGTTGTTTTCATTAGGCACAACGGTCATTCCTCCCTTTTTAGGGACACAATGGATTGGGCTCACTCATGGGCTATCGGAGATAGGATGAATCATTCCCGCGTCAAGGAGTTTTAAGACTTCCTTTTTAATGACATCGTGAATTTTGGGATTCACCCTTCTTTGACTTTGAATTACGGGTTTGTAGTCCTCCTCCATTAAAATCTTGTGAGTACAAAATTTTGGGTCAATACCCTTAATGTCGGAAATTTTCCACGCAATTGCCCCTTTATGAGCCTTAAGAACTTTCAAGAGCTCGGTTTTTTCATCATTAGCAATACCTCTTGCAATAATAACCGGCAACTTGTCATCACCTTCCAAGAATGCGTATTCAAGGTGAGAAGGAAGATCTTTTAATTCAAGGATAGGTGGTTCCTCGATTGAAGATTTTGGTTCAACACTCATAACTTCCATAGGCGGAAGAAATGGTGGAATAGAAGTATCATCACTAATCAACACCTCCTCTTCATTGTCGATTTCATTCGAAGTGAGATCGCCTCCTTGGAATGGAGTGAGATTTGGTGTGGAATTAGCAAGAATCGGATCCAAAATAGTGGGATTGCCACTTGACGAGCTATCGGAAAAACCTAATACTTCTTGTGAAAACTCATCGCAAACCACATCAACGATGTCAATGTGATTGATGGTAGCGACTGCATAAACATGAGAAGGTTTCGAGTTTTGAGTAGCGTTTATAACAAGTTCCTCTTCATTGAATCTCAAAGTAATAGTTCTTGCATGAACGTCGATAAGCGATCTCGAGGTGTCTAAAAATGAACGACCTAAAATTAGAGGAACTTGAGGATCCGCGGGGATGTCAACTACTATAAAATCAACGGGATAGTAGAACTTCCCCACTTTCACGAAAACATCTTCGGCTACTCCACATGCTAAAATCGTAGAATGATCGGCCATCTCGATAGACATGTTCGAAGGAATAAGAGCCGGAAGAGAAAGCGATTTCCAAATGGAAAATGGCATCAAATTAATGCTCGCATCAAGATCGGCCAAGGCGAGGCATTCTTTCATATCTTGTATGTCACAAGGAATGAGAAACTTTCCGGGGTCACCAACTTTTTCCGGTATGCGGTTAAGATAAACCGAAGAACAATTAGCAAGCTTTGAAAGCGTTTCCTTATCGCTCATCATACTTTTAAAAGTGGAAGCGAAACGAGGCATATACAACAACGCGTCGGCTAAACTCACATCAAAATGCACTTGTTGAAACTTTTTTATAAAAAGCTCGATTTGTTGTTTGTTACGTTTTTGCAATTTCTCTTTGTTTCGTCTCGAAGGGTAAGGTAAAGGTGGTGTGGGTTGGAGATTAGGCAACGGCCTTGGAAACTCGGGTTCCACAATTGGTATTGGTTCATCCGTAGGTGTGGTTTGAGCGGTACTTCGTGGGATTGTAATGTGCTCCTTTTCGACCATCACCTCGGGTTCTTTCTCGATTTCCTTCTCCGTAGAAGTACTTGGACGAGAGATTGGTTCCTTGAAAGTTTTACCACTTCGTGTAGTAATAACCTTCATTTCTCCCTTCGGGTTTGCAATGGTATCACTAGGAAGACCACCCGAGGAAGAGGGTTTACACATGATTGCTTCAAACATTTTAGCCATTTGGTCCTCAAATTTTGATTGCCTAGCATCCGCTTTTAACAACTCTTGCTTAATCTCATGTTGTCCTTGTTCCATCTTTTGTTGGTTTTGTTGAAGACGTTGGACATTTCCTTCCATTTTATTTGCATGAGTTTTAAGTTCATTAGCAAGTTCATTTTTAAGCTCGTTTTTCAACTCGGATCTTAAGCTAATCATCTCACGTTGCATGTTATCAAATTTAGCATCATTTGCTTTAGCATAATCCAAAAATTCTCCTTGAAGACTTTTAGTGTGAGCATTTTGAAAACCTTGTGTAGTGTTTTGAAAATCACGGTTTTGGTTTTGATTAGTGACTTGTCCATTCCCACTTTGATAATTCCCCTTGCTGTAGTTACGTTAATTGCCTTGATAATTACCACCTTGATTGTTGTTTCGATAGTTATTAGCATTTTGATTTGGTGGAGCTTGATTTGGGCGGGAACCTTGACCGTTTTGGTTGTAAGTTCCCGTTGCTACATAAGCACTCGAAGTGTTACCATCCGCGGTAATGCACTCGGAAAGATCATGAGCTCCACCACAAGACAAACAACTCTTAGCAACCGCTTTAACCGAAGCGGAATTTGAAGCTTCTTGAGCTTTCCAATGAGACATAAGATTAGCAAATCTATCGAAAAACCGATTTTCCTCATTAGCTTCATCATGTAAGGCATTAATGCTACGAGACGATGACGACGATGACGAACCCAAATTGGCAACACTCGGTGTGTTACGAGGGCTATAAACCTTAGATCTATTCTCGATAATCTTTAAAGCTTCATCGGTCGTTTTGCACAAAACATTACCACCCGTTGTGGCATTCAAGTAATCTCGTTCATGATCATTAAGCCCATTATAAAAAGTATCAATTTGATGCAATTCCGAAAATTCATGGTGTGGACATTCATGTAACATTTCTTTAAAGCGTTCCCATGCCATTGAAAAACTTTCATTATTTCTTTGCACAAATCTTGAAATCTCATTTTTCAAATGTGTTGTTTTAGATGGTGGAAAAAATTTGTTCACAAACTTAGAAACGAGATCACCCCATGTCAAAATCGAATTTGGCGGTTCTTTCTCAAGCCAAATTTTAGCGGGTCCATCTAACGAGTATGGAAACAACATCATCTTAATGGCGTCATGTGGAACATCCTTAAACTTGCTAGTTGCGGTGAGACGATTAAAATTCCTTATGTGATAATGCGGGTTGTCTTTCTCATGACCTCTAAACTTATTAGCTTGCAACATAGACATTAAACCCGTCTTAATCTTGAAATTCTACGCAAGGATAGCGGGAATCACAATGGCCTCTCCAAAACCCTCGGTGGGTGATTGTAGCAACTCCATCATAGTACGATTAGCCATGACGACTTCTTGTTCTACAATAGGTTCAACAATTGGAGGTTGTTCTTCAATCAACGTCTCTTGATTGGCTTGCTTTTGAAGATGTTTACGAGCTCGTTTTGCTTGATTACGAGTGATCATAAACTTCACGAAGAATGGGAGGGGAGCAAAGAAGATTCTTTTTGGGTGTTTTGTGGATTTTCAATTTTTTTGTGTTTTTGATTGTCTTTAATTTTTTTTGATTTTGGTGTATCTTCGTAGACAACAATCTACCAAATCTCTCCTCGAATCAAACTCTTGATTAAAGAAGCCTCAAAGGAATGAAAACGATCACGTGGAGTGAACGCCTTCGAATGACTTTAGAACTTTGGTGAAAACCAATTTGTTCAAGAGGGTTTAATCACAAAGAAACCAAGCAAATATATTATACGTAATAATACTTTGGGCGGCAAAACCCTCGATTAGCCTTCAATCTCAAAATACTCACAAGCAAGCGGGGAAACGAGGCGGCGCGAAGCACTTAAGAGCCTTTTTCCCTAGGGTATATTTTATAATACCCGCCTTATACCCACCTTAAAGTTTGTATTTTTCAAAATCGAGCTTCACGAAAGTATTTATCTATTTTTGCCTTTTTCTTTTTGTTTGAGATTCGAATACAATAATTAGGAGATCAAATCCCAATTAAGGTTGTGTTTTCACACTTTTGGAGATATTTTGTATTGATTGTGATACTTAATACAATATAGTAATAATAATTTCACAAGAAAAACCAAGAAAACCGATAATACGTATTAGTAGATTTCTACTAATACAAATACTATTTATGCTTAATATAAAAAACAACAAGACAAATTAATCACGACACACCTCCCCGGCAGCGGCGCCAAAATGATTGCGGTAAAATACGACCTTTAGGAAAAGGTGCGTAAAAGCGGTAAGTATTAAGTGATGATTTAGGAAAATCAAACACTAATGACCCAATGAAGTTCGTTTCCCAAGGAGGTATATGTGTGTGACTAAGATGTAAATGATTTGAGATTAATATTGGTTTAGAAAGGGATGAGAAAAGAAGATGACGAAGACGTGAAATTAATACAACGACGACAAAACGTAAAACCGTAAAAACTACAAAAATAAAAATTAATTCTAAAAATTACCAAAAATTTACCAAAAATCAAAATAAATAAACTAAGAGTTTACCAATGATCAAAACTTTTTTAACCTTTTAAATAATTAAATATTCAATTTTTAAATGCTAATTAAAGCCCTAAAAATCAAATAAATTATCAAAAAGCCAAAATAAAGATTTTTCAATTGGTAAACCTCTAAAATGACCTAAAAAGATTAAAAAGTATTTTTAGAAATTTTTAAACTAAGAAAAACTATTTAAAATGATTTAAAAAATATTAAAACTTAAAATAATTATAAAAATTAATCTAAAAGTGATAAAATTATTCTAAAAGTTGCAAGATTCCTATTTTAATGTATTTAAACTAAGAAAAATGTAAAAAGTTGAAAAATGTGAAATTTGAAAAATAATAATAAAATAATATTAAAAATCCAAAAATTCTAAAAAATTCTAAAAACTTGCAAACTAGTTTATTTTAACCTAAATAATCAGAAAGTGAAAGTGAAATGACCAGAATGCCCCTATTGGGCCCTCAAATGGGCCAAAACCAAAAACAGTCCACTTAAATGGGCTTTTTAGCCCAAAAAGTCAAACCTGGCCCAATTGACTTGGAAAAGTCCAATCTGACTCAAAATTTGATTCTAAACACAAAACTCTAAAGGCTCAAAAGCTGAAAGTGAGCTTATCACAACTTATTATCCAAAAAGCTTGTCCTTATTGGGCTTTTTAGCCCATTAAGCAATAAGCTAATGCCATAAGCTCTAATTTGACACACAACCTTCTTTTGGGAAGCTTAAGAGATCTGTAAAAAGAAATTTTGAAAAAGCACACTCAATAAGCCAGAAATAAGCAAAGTAATATTTCACTAAAAGACAAAATAGTCGTTTTTGAGAAATAAGGCACCTCAGGACTTGATTCAACTTGCAAAATGTCACAACTGAACTCAGTAAGCCAAAACAATCAACAAAATTCCAATAAGAAAAACCAATAAGCCAGAATAAGCCAATAAGCACTTATGAAAAAGTCAATTAAGTTGGTTTTCTAGTCAAACCCTAAAGTCAACCCACCAAATGCTCCAGTATGAACAAATGGGTCAAATAATGAGCACCTATTACAAAATCCAAGTTGTTGCTGGTTAAAATAAGCTATTATAGCTTATTGATAAGCTGAAACCCAATTAACACTAGCAGTGGCAACTTTCAATAGGAACTGGTTCCCACTGCTTTGACTATTTGACCAAGCTTTTTAGAAAGATTTAGTTGGATTCAATTGGAAAAAAGGGCACCCTTGTGATCAGTGAATCACAAGGAGTCAATAGCAACAAGAAAATCACAATTTGGTTCACACAATAAGCCAGAATCAATCAAACAGTCAGCAGATGATGCACAGACATGGGAAATAAGCAGTTATGCACAAATAAGCAGATTTAGCCTGAATAAGCCAACCAAACTCAACAGGATGCATACACAAGCTATATAAACTATGAATAAGCACAAATAAACTTATATCAAACACTGAATCAAAGTAAATAAGCAGAATCAAGCACAAGCAGTTACTGATAAGAACATGAACAATATGCAGACAATTTTGTTGATCTATTTGACCATAGATCCAAATTCAGGCACTCAAATCTCTTTCCCTGGTGTAGTTAACCTAGATTTAACGCTTGTTATCCCTAGTCCATGATTAGATCTAGGTTTCCTCAAAATCCTAGCCAATTTTACCAAGTAACAAAGATTTTATACCCTTTTTATGAATCAAGGTGTTTCAAACCACAAATATTACAGATAAGTGACCAAGTATACCAGTAAAGCATGTACCAACAGATAATAACACAAATCCAACACTTAACAAACCACAAATCCTTCTTAAACAGTTAACCCAAACACCCCTTAAAAACCTGTTTTCACAAATTTTCAAAGTATTATCCAGATTCAAACCACAAATCGAACCACAAACACTTCAATAACATCAAACAACACCAGATTAACAATATTCAACCTCAAAAACACAAGTTCACTAATAATCATGCAATAATCACAAGATTCAGAAAAATAAAGAGGAAATGAAAAGGGAAGAATGTGCAAACCTCCAAGACCTACATCCAGGCCCTGGATTGTTTGAGCTTAGGTACTAGCAGAACAAGTACCAGCTTCCAATGTTGCTAAGATGAACAAACAATAAGGTGAGATCAAATAAACCAACACTTTCTGATTTTTGAAGCACAAGCTTTATCACTTAAAACCTTGCCTCAAAAACCTTCAAACAAGAATATGGAACTCAGATTTTAGCTTATCAGACACCAAACTTTTATAAATAACAGACAAGAATTCAAAATTTTCAGAAATTCAAACTTTATTTCATAAAAAGGAATTACAAAGATTTAAAAGCTAAAATCTGGAACAAAAGCTCTCTCACAGGTTGAGGAGTCTATTTATAGGCAAATGCCAAGCTAGCACTATTCACAAACCCTATAAGTGAATTTCCTATTCTATCCTTGAGTCTTGTAGATGTTATCTTGGTGTGAGCTGTCCAAAGTGATCCTGGATGTTCATTTTAGCTTTGGAATGAAGCAATGAGTGTCAGCTGTTGATCTTGACACGTGGCTAAGCTTGGAGAATAAGTAGTCATGTGATTGGTTAAACGGGAATTGGGGGTGGGGTCCATAGTGAGTGGGATTAGGGGTTTTAAGGTTGGGATGTGTTTCTGTACATGTGAATCAAACGTGTGCCAAGGTAATTGAAAATTACCCCTTATTTAAGTGGAGTAAATTCTGGGTGGTGAAAAAGGTGAATAGTGGTGATTTTGATCCGAAATTGGGGGAAGTAAAGTGTTTGGCGCGTGTTATGGGTTTGAAAGTTTGGGATTGGCAACTTGGGTCCTTGTGTTTTGGGAAAGTGGGTATTTAATGTTTTCAGCAAACAAACACGAATTCCCTTTGTTATAAACTTTCATAACTTGACAATTTTGGCACAAGACTTTTCCAAAAGGGTTACAAGGGTTGTTTTTGCCATTTTTGGATAATTCAAGGACTGATCTTGGACATTGTTGATCTTCAAAGGTCTTCAATATAACTTTGACTTCATGAGGGACCATAATTGGCAATTTAGAGTTGTTGAGGGACTAAACTTGCCATTTCTTCAAAGTTGAAGGACCATTTGTGTAATTTTGACAAACTTAAGGGACCAAACTTGTAATTATGAATATACAAGGGTTTTAAGTGTCAATTCTTCATTCATTGAGGATCAATCTTGCATGTCTTCAAGTCTTCAAGGGTATTTGTTGGATAAATCATGATCCAGGGCCCGGTTCTTTGTACGGCTTCGTTTCTCGTGTCCGTTTTTCCTTGTTTCTTGTGATCTTTTGTCTTTTTCACGATATCCATACCTAAAATAAATAAGTAAACAAACACAAGCATATATATGGTATTTTATGACATTTTTATGCATTTAAATCCCGAAAAGAACGATGAGATCATGTATAAATGCCATCTCATCAAGAGGAATAATTAATAAGTAGTACTATTGGCCAAATTTTGGACCCGGGAATTTATTCCCCAAATCGTGTTAAATTATCCTTGATGTGGGCTTACTTTAGTGACAACGTTTTTGAGGACGAGGTTAGGTTCTGAGTGTCGGGTTTGCATCGTTTTGCCTTCATTTTGGACTAATAATTATCAAATAAGTCAAATAGGCCTACGGGTGAATGACAATCCTTAAAAGCTAGAGATACAACTTAGGAATTGGAGAAAGAGTATTACACAATTATCTTATATAAGTGGTTTTAACTTAAGAACTTATGGTAAACAATGATCTCGTTTTTAAGCTTGGTATGGGGAACGTGAAACT
This sequence comes from Glebionis coronaria, assembly GCA_025667525.1. NCBI lineage: Eukaryota > Viridiplantae > Streptophyta > Magnoliopsida > Asterales > Asteraceae > Glebionis > Glebionis coronaria. Next base: position 316,530,430 of record CM046879.1, on the reverse strand, counting down.
TGAGGGTGATTAATATTCATGACACCAAAGCCCTAATTTAAGTCTTAGATTTCTTTACGAGTTTCTTCCATCAAATAATTTCCATGTTAATAAATTGTTATAACTTTTGTTTCCTTTAAAATTTTTATCTTTTCATCGTAGTAGTAATAGTATATCTTAATAAAGGCCAAAATGGTTAATTATGAGAAAAATATAACTTTATGGTTTAAAATTATGCATTGCATGGGGTCATTTCAATGGTCAAGTGTAGGGGATTTAATAAGTGTGTAAACATTTATCCTTTTACCACTTAAATCAAGGAAAAACAAGACCTAATCATGTGTTTAGTATCGTAAAAGTCGGAATTACGCGTGGTTTTGTGTTTTTGTGTGAAATAGGTACAAAAGATCAAAAGGAAAGAAAACACGGGATTTCACGGTCAAATGTTGAAGAAAATTCCAAGAAAGAGACAAAGTGAAAGTCAAAGAACCAAAAGTATACTGAAGATCACGAAAACCTGCAAAATCGACTCGGGTTTGAAGAAAAGATCGACAAAACCAAATTCAAGCTTGATTTTAGCGGATTTAATCTTTTATGAAGTTAATTGGGCTTGTGGGTCCCACATTTGGGTATTGGGCCCAGAAGCCCAATAAGGAGTTCAAGTTAACTAATTTTTGGTTTCAAAAGCCCATTAGGTTCAATTTACTTGAAAATAAGTATACGGATGGGAGTATTTTGTCACTTTGGGCCATAAGCCCAATCTCAAATAATTAAACATAAGCCAGGGACGTGTTTTGGGTTTACAAGGCCCAAAGCCTATTAGGGTTAATAAACATAGGACGGTTAAAAGGCAAGGTTTTCACTTATTTCCTTGGTCAACATTTACATAAACTCACAAACAGTCATTTACCCCATTCACTCACCCACTTTTCGTTACACCCTATGTAACCCCACTCCCCCTTTCCTCTCTCAAAACAAACACAGCCACCCCTTTCTTTAACCCTAGCTGGAAATTAAATTTGGGGGTTTTGTAATCAAAAGCGTGTGTGATTCATGAAAGGGAATTAACTCCCCATTTTATCGGGAGCAAGAAGATGGTCCTCAAATCAAACGTGGCACCCTCCCTTCATGCGATTGGTTCTCACACATCACCATCACCATCCCTCCAATTAAATCAAGACACATCAGATGCCAACAAACACAACTAGCACACCACCTTTCTAGGCTGGCGATCCGAGGGATAGGGTAATGGTTTTCAGCCGTTGATCAAGAAAATGAGAGAGAAAAGATGGAATCAAGGGCTGCGATTCATTTTCGGCATCAAGAAATCTTCATGAAGAACTTTTAGGGTTTGCCTATAAAAACCCTCTCATTATGTAATTTTGAGAGTGCCATTTTTATTTTTATTTTTATTTATGCAAATTAGTTTTTAGGTTAAATTGTATTTTTCTTTCAAAGTATTGTAATGAATCTTTAGTTATTAATAAAAAAAATTATTTTCAGTTAAATCTCGTCTCATTATTTATCTTAAGTTTACTGCAATTTACTTTTTAAATAGTTTGAATTAATTAATTAAAGTAAAAGTTAATGATAAATTTCCCCCACTGGGAAGTTTTTATATAAAACTGGTTCGAGTGGTGTTGATTTTTAATGGTGACGAAGGAAGGTGTTGATTTGGGTTAATAAGACGGCTCAGCGCCGCATCTTCTTCACAAAGGAATTCTTAATCAGGTTTTATATCCTTTTTTTATTTTTATGTTAATTTTATATTAATTTAGTATTTGTTTTGGTTTCTGTTTATTAGTGGTTAATATCTGCTTGCTAGAAATTTAATCTGTTTTACATAAGTTTTTTATGCTTAAGTTAATTTTTCTGTTTAAGCATTGATAAGTCTGCTAGTTTTATTATCTGTTTAAGTTTTTTAGTAGGAAATCTGAGTTTAGATTTAAGCTGTTTGAGTATTTTGAGTTTTTGGTTTGATTAGTTTTGCTGTTTAAAGTAGTGCTCGCTGATTTTGATAAGTTTTAGTGTTGCCTTGCTGATTGTTTAGTTAGTTTTGCTTATTTTCAGTATTAGACCTGCTTATTTTCAGTTTAGTTTTTGCTGATCTTTGAGTTAAGTGATTACTGAGATTTGAGTTTAGATTTATCTGCTTATTTTGAGTTTAGGTTTTTTAATTGCTTATTTGATTTCATTAAGTTTAGTTTTGCTGATTTTAGATAGTCTAGCTTTGCTTATAGTTTGTTTTGCTTATTTTCTATTTAGTTTTTTTTACTTATCTTATTTAGTTTGATTTGCTGATCTGCATTTAGCTAGCAGATCCATTTGGTCTGTCTAGTTGTTATACTGATTTTATCAGTTTCAAACAGTAAATAAAAATTAATTAACAAACAAAAATTGTCTCCAACGAGACTCGAACCCGTGACCTACCGTTCACTGCCCAACGCGTTTACCATCTATTCTAGCCCTTCTTTTGTGTTTAATCATAGTTTTTCTTTTTAACATAGCATCATCAGTAGCTGCCAGCTTTATTTAATAAATTTAATTACAAGTTTTTGTTTAATTAATTTTGATTAATAGTTTTTATATATTTACTTTTATAAAATTTAAAAATAATAAAAACAAAATAAAATTATTTTAGATAGTTAAATTGTTTTCAAAATTAGTTTTTTTTAATAAATTAGATTTAATTAATTTTGTTTCAAGTAAAATTAGAATTTGTTTAAGTAATTGTTTTTTAAATTAGATTTAAAAAAATCTTAAATAGTTTTAAATAAATTAGTTTTATTTCATTTGAAAATTAGTTTTATTTTAAATAAATTAGTTTTTTTAGTAATATAAGTTTCAAATTAGTTTAAATAGTTTTATAGTTTTAATTAGTTTCAAAATAGTTTTTGTTTAAATTAGTTTATGATCTTTAAATAGATTTGTTTAAATTTGAAAAAGTAGTTTTAATTAAATATTTCATTTTTAATTAGATTAAATAGTTTTTAATTAAGTAGCTTTTAGTTTTTAAATACCAAACAAAGTTTTATTAACCAAGAACAATTACTCTTACGTTAAAATCCAATTTCAATTCGATTCGAGTCGAGGAAAACGAATATACTAAAAAAACCTACGTTAAGATACTCTTACTCAACTCAAATAAGTTATGCGGAATCTAACTTAATTAAGCAAAGAAGAACAGAGAATTTCTACTAACTATTCGATTTATTAGTCGATGTGTTGAGGCACAATAAACTTATCGTATCTATGTTCCTTTTATAGTACAAGGAACTCCTAGAATATTCTATTAAGATAAGTATATCACACACGATATACTCCTATTATAACTAGAACGTATCTTTAGTTAAGATATATCTGTTCTTATCTAACTAGCAGTACTTGATAATAACTTTAACGGTACTTAGCATATAGCGCGTCTATACTAACATTACTTGCTTATACTAATGGTACTTAGATATGTACTAACGATACTTGGCACTATTACAATAATTCCCAACAATCCCCCCTTAAACAAGAATGATAACTATTTGTCTTCTTGTTTCTCTATATGTTGAATGTATAAGAATACATGTCTTCAAACTTCACTTCAAAATTGGGTAGGTCTTGGTAATCTTGATCTTGTAACAACTAAATGCATTCAAACACTTTTCTACATATCTTCTTCTGATATAATGAATCTTCATTTCTTCATGAGCTTCATTTTTATCTTCAAAGTATGATCTTCTATGTGTTGATTTTAAAACATTCTTCAATCTTGTTCAACAACTGTATTGACTTCATATATCTGACCACAAGCTTGACACCTTTATCCTAGATTCCAACAATCTTCCCTTATTTGATGATGATAAAACTTCCTTGTGATCTCCTTGATCTTAAATATACATGAATCTCCTTGAACATGCCATTAGCATAATTATGAGTCAACATCCTTTGCTTGAATCTACTCACTTGAAATAAAACAGTTAACCACAAACCAATCTATATCGGCATCATGATTTTTAGCAAATCATCAGCTATCAACGGATTTGATTCATTCTTTACCAGTTAGCCGTTTGCTCTAGAGTAGCCAATACTTTATTCATAAAAAATAAGGTGTACTGATTACACTACAATTTTTGGTAAACTGTTAACCATATAACGGATTTGATAAATTATTTACCTAGAACCTTTTCCCTAGGACTAGACAACTCTTTGCAATTAAGCATGGTGAGTTAATGACTGTGTAATTTTTAACAAACTACCAGCTATCAACGAATTTGAGAAGTATTTACCATAAACCGTTTGCTTGTGGACTAGCCAGTTCTTATGTGAGTTAGACATGGTGAACTGATGACCATTTATTAAGTGTGGATGAAAGCCAAACACTTAAAGTTCCTTTTAAGCTTCCTCATCTCTCCAAATCCTTGATCTGTTGTTTGATCATCCTTATCAACTCTAAAGCACATGTGGATTCTTTTGACACTTCTAGTTGAAGATCCAACATTCTTTCTAGCATTCTTCTTCCAAAAGGATATCTTCTTTCTTGAAGCATATAATAAGTGACATCATCAACATCCTAAGTATGTACTTCACAGGACCTATAATACCTGGCTTTTCTCTGAATCCGCCACTCACTCTCTTTCGGGTAGGGTTAACAAGAAAGTCAAAGCAATCTCCTCAACCTAGATCTCCTTCTTTGTATAGTATGTTCGTGTGTTTGGGCGACTGAACGCCGTGTGGTTAGCTGAAGCAGACAATTTGAGTATCCTAGCAGCTACAGCAGCAGAGAGAAGTCTCTGTTCACGTATTCGCCTTAGGTTTAGGTAGTTAGATGCCGTCGAATTTGCACTATATAGGAACTTGATCTTCCAAATTTGTCCATATTTCTGAGTTATAAGAATCTGGTTCATACATCAATTATAACTCATGAAGTAACATAGATACTTCTTGTTTTCCTTCACATCCTCCTTGGGCATATGTATATAAATCATGAATGTCTTGTATGTCAAGAAAATGAAGTACTTCTTCCAGCAATCTAAATAACCTATGAGATCCATATGTTCTGAATATGCCATGAGATTCTAGTCCTTCACTCGTAGCACAAGCCCATCTTGATATGGAGGACTTATTTCCCAACACTTTTGTATTCACATATTGATCTTCAAATCCAACAATTTTCAAATACTTCTTATTGCTTTCATCACTGTCACTTTCTTCATCAACGGTAAGCTTTACCCTTTTTATTGCTAGATGATTTCTCTTGGTTGAATTCTCTCTCTTAACACCTTTGGAGGTTCCTTCTTCAGGTACTTCTTCTTCAACTTGCAAAGTACCTTCCTCCGGTATTTTCTCTGTATGTAACGTTTGTTCATCATGTACCGTTGACTGATTATGTATCGCCTGTATATTAACAGTCTTTTAAAAACACCTTGAGTAATGACCTCCTCATCTAGTCCTTGTGTTTCTACTTCCTTAGAAATATCCTTTACTTTCTTACTCTTCCTGACATATGTTGTCTTGATAGGTGGAGAATTTTCTTCAAGTCTGGGGGTACTTTAAAATTGTCTTTGTTGTTGCAAATGTTTCTTAGATTCTTCAATAGCTCTTCTATCTTTTTCAGATCCAACAACAACAAACTTTTCATTACTCCTTTTGTACTTCTCATAAAGAGCCTTGATTTCATCAAAGTTATTCCTTCTTAGTTGATCATGAGTGAAATGCTTTGCCTTCTTCAAATAAGCCATCATCTGAGTTCTAAGTTTATTGGTTATAGGAGGTTTGATCTTCTCCATTCTCCTTTTCTCTACAAAGAACCTTTTCTATTCTCTCACCAACTCATGAATTAACCTAGATTTTTCTTCTTTATCATAAGCATCTCTCTCTTCTGCTATCATAGCTTCAGCTATAATTTCACTTGCCTTCCACTCAGCTTGGATTCTCTCATGTTCTTCAATATACCATTCTTGTTGTAGTTTTGGGGCTTCAAGAATTGCTTGTTCTGCTGCAAGTGCTTCTTGTTGTTGTTCCTCATGAATTTGAGCTTGCATTCTTCAAGCTACCTGTTGGTCCCTTGTAATTAGTACTATACTTAAGTATACTAAGTATAGTCCTAACCCATGGTTAAGTAATGCAATAAAATTAATACAAGTAAGTAAATAACACAAACGTTTTCAACGTTTAACTCTTAGCTTTATTAAAGAATTATACCCTATTGTATACGAAGCTACAATCGGGATTAAATAGACAATGTGTAGTTTCGTGATCTCCTCACTAACAAGCTAGTCCAATCCTTACGATTGCTAAGCTTGACGATTCTATCAACAAGAGTTTAGAACTCAAGTGTGTGATCGTGTTTGGAGGAGAGAAAACTTGTTTGGGTAGAAGACAATAATTGCCCATGTGCAATTCTTGTCTTATTGATACGGTGTAGTATCTTGTCTTACCCTATTCTAAGTAGTAAGACGTAAGTCCTTTACACTTGTCAGTACCCCATCTATCCCAAAAGGGTAAGTTACGCTAATTGTGTGATGTACTTCATCTTGTCACAATTCAACCTATCCCGCCTTTACTTCAGTCTTAGAGAATGCTTGTTTTCTTCAGGGAGATCGTATGGGGTTCAGTGAGTCTATTGCCACAACTCACTGAATCCATCACCTTCTTCTTCGTCATAGAAGACATTCATTAAGCTTCGCCTCTCTGAATGCTCGAGTCTTTCTTTTAGACTCAGTCTAGGAACTCAAAGGCAACTCACTGAGTGACTGTTCACTCAGTGACTTTGTTATGTTCAAGGTTAATATTTCACATAGGCTGATTGTTATTCAAATCCATTAGGGAGATCATTAGGTACTGAATTGACCTAACAATCTCCCCCTATTTGGATATAAAATTTGCCTAAGTGAAATTGTTATAAGTTAGCAAAGAGGCTTCTTCTTATTACAAACTATTCAACTGATGAGAAGACTTAATATAACAAAGTACTTCATTTTCATTCATCATTACATAAGAGTGAATAGTCTGATACAAGAAACATAAGTAAAACAAAAGATTACAGTTATTCAGGAATCCATTGCTTCCCTTTTCACCCTTGATGACTTTAACACCTTTTCTTTGTCAGACCTCCTAGCAATTATCTCCCTGAGCTTATCAGCAAATCTTTTATTCTCATCAGTCTGAACTTGTCCAGCCATCAAAAGGAAGATGAGAACACTCTCAGTAGTTCATTTCTCCATGTCACTCATTCTTTGAAATGCTTGATCCCCAAATACATCAATCAAGAAGATACCCCACTCAGGTTCTTCTATAACCATGTTGTTCACAAAGCGGACATTTTCAGGAAGGGTACGATTGTAGTCTAACCCAGGGATCTTAGTCTCAGCTTCAAGCTCAACTGTTTTTCTCTTTCTTCCCTGAGTCTTGGTAGGATCCTGTTTAGTTAAAGGAAGATCTTCAGTGATTCCTAATTGTTCCTTCATCTGATTCAACCTCTCATATCTCTTACTGAGAGAGTTGAGTATTTCAGGGACACATTTGTTTGTTTTGGTCCTGAAGATCCTTCCCATTTCGTCCCACTCACTGAGACCGAAATCACCAAATGAAAATTTATTCATAACTTCAAAGTTCCTCTCATCATTGTTTCTGTAGACAGATACTGAGACAGGTGTGGTATGAGGAATGATCTGAAGGTTAGTGAATGGTTCATGCTTTCTCCTTTGGTGACGACTTTGGTGTACTGGTCATACAGTTTCTTAAGTTGGGTGGTTCTTTGTTGTTGCTTCAAGACCATTTCATCCTGAATGGCCTTGATTTCCTCCTCCTGCTTTTAGATGAACTCCTCTCCCCTTTCTTGCTCAGCAAGACCTCAGGGTTACCACCCACTTCCTTCACAAACTCAGTGGATACCTTCAAGATCTCAGCCTTTGTTGCTTCATTAGCCTTAGCCGACTCCATTCTATCTAAGTACACTTGTATTTGATCAGGAGTCATATTGTACATTATTCCATTAATCTCATATGGTACCAAGACGATGGCATCAGAATCAGGCCTTGTTTCTCTTGAAGCTTTTACAAGTTTCTTTGGTGGAGGTGTTAGGGTTTCATCAGCAATACCTTTGCCCTTATCTAACTTAGATACTGAGGGCTCAGGGTTGGGAGGAATTGAGTTTAAGGGTTGGGGTTGTGCTAGTCTATCCTGCTCCCCCTCAGTATGAGAAGGAGGTTCAATCCAAGTTAACATCATTGGTGGTGGTGCGGACCCTAAAAAACTCTCTCTAGGAGGGGATTTCCGGCTGCCACCTTTTGACAATCTCCGGCCATGATTCCCAACTAATTCTTCCTACCCATATCTTGAATTAGTGTTTACTCGTACAATGATCTTTTCTTTATTCTAAGTGAATTAGTTTTGTTGTATTAGGGTTTTGCATATTTTATGTGTAAAATTTTTTACAACCGAATCTAGATTTTCCTAGGGTGGGAATTATCATTGTCACGTGTAACTTTTTGATTCATTGATGTAGGCTGATTAAGAAAGGATCTATTTATTCAAAAGGTGGTGAGCTGTGGTTTATTGAATATTTTTATGAAATCCCCATCCCCGTTTTATGTTGGTGAACCCTTCTAACCCTTGCTAGGGTTTCGTTCTTTGATTTTTATAAATCTTAGGGTTTCTTTGGTTGTTGATGATTGGCTGTTTCGGTATTGCTAATGTATCTGACCCATTATCATCATTTGTGGGTGGTGGCAGATTAGGATAAATGCCTAATCTTCTGTTGAATATTGGATCTGTAGGGTATCGAACCCTAAATGCTATATCTCTTTGGTTCATGGGTTGACAGCAAATTAGAAACCTAATTCTTAGGGTTTTCCTTTGTTTGTATATCATTAAGATTTGGTGGTAAGCTGATGGTGGTTGTGGTGGTATGTTGTCATGGTTACTTTGGTTGTTCAAGATTATTTTGGTAGTAACACGATCCTTCTCGGTTAGGGATGATGTGAGTTAGGGTTTGTACCCACTCGCGATCGATCGAGGTTGTAATCCAGTTAGGATTTAACCAACATGACAAAGTTGTTTCTAATTGGTGATACAATATGACTAAGTGCGGCTTCTATGCTGCGTTTTTTAGTCCTTGGGGACGTCGATTTTGGGTTACGAGAGAGGTGGCTGTGTGGTCGAAACCCCTAAGGCAGTTCATGACGAAGGGGTAGCTATTCGGCCTGTGGTTTTAGCTAGTGTGGATCCTGCTCATCGGCTGATGGTTCTTGGTTCCGTATAAGAGCCTTGCCATGTTTTTCTTGCCGCACCGACGTATTTGGTAGTACATGTGCGATTCAAATGTTGGTTAATTGAGCCATGTGGTGGTCGCGTGTAATGATCATCAATAGTGTTGAATTCATGCAATAATCACGGAGGAAATCACGGAGGAAATCTCGCATGACTAGTTTATCTTTTATTTAGATAACATATTTTAAAAGTGGTGCTCACGTGGATTAAGTACGTGTGATACAACTCACATGACTTTGGGTTGTGTGCCCTCGAATCATTTGGTTGGTTCGAGTTTTCTTGTAGCGGTTTAGTACGTCCCTCGACAATCTTATCCTAAGACGGAAAGAGTGCTATTTTTGTTCTAGATGTTGGAAACTTGGGTTTGTAATTTAATTTAATATGTAACAGTTTTCAATGTATTTTTTAGTCATAAGAGTGGCATGTCACTCTTATGTATGGTTTTAGTAAGTGCATATTGTGTATGTGCTGGTTGTTGCCCATGTAACAGGCCGTGATGATAGGACTTCACCTACATCCGATTGTACTTCAACGTTTTTTGGTGTAATATAATTTACCGGGGATAGTCCCCTTTACCCAAAAAAACATCATTGGTGGCACATTCTCCCCCTCAAAAGTTGAAGGATCAGCCTGACTAATCCCAGCTTTTGCCCTATGTGAAGGTCCTGAGGTGGTGGAGGATCCCTTGAAAGCCTAAAACATCTCAGTCACCATTTCCTTCATGGACTGAGTGTCAGCTTTGATAGTTTGAACATCCAACTGAATTAGGGATTGAGTGTTTTCTATGGTGGTGATCCTTGTCCTAAGTCTAGGAATATCAGCTTCTTTCAGGGATTTGGAGATGTTAGAGAGATTGGAGGCATTAGCCATGTAACCTTGTGCAGCCCTTGACAATCTGAACTCTGCTTCAGCATCCATATGAACATCCTCATAGATAGCATCACATTTCCCTTTCACCATATCCAAGTCAGACCTGAGAGAGTCTAACCTAGTGAAAACCTCAGTGAGCCTGTCCACCTTCAGTACCTCAAGTAATTGACTAACTCTGGAATTGGACTCAGTGGTACTAGTGATCAGTCCATCCAGAGTTGTCTTCAAGGACACATTTGCTTCGACGGTAGGAAGAGCATGGTTGAGGAATTTGATGAGCTTCTTCTCTTGATTTTCATGACTATTGTTAACAGAGCTTATGAATTCCATTTGGTTGTCTACCTGAATTCTCATCTTCTCCTCAGCCACGTCAAACCTATCACCATATCTTCTGAACTCATCAAGGAGTTCAGCAGCCTTTGAAGCCAAGTCTTCATGAACGTGAGTGACCTCAGCTTTCAAGGCTGTCGAAGCATGAGTTAATACATCCTTGAGAGTTGCTTTCAAATCCTTCTCATCCAGAACCACAGTTTGAGTCCCCAACAGAGAGGTGTCAAGTTTTGCCTCTTGGGAGGGCTTTTTCGGTACCTCAGGGGAGGGCTCTTTTTGTTCGGATGCCTCAGGGGAGGGCTTTTGTTGAGCCTCAGGGGAGGGCGGATGTCCTTGAACACTAGTGGGGACTGTGGCTTCTGGTTTGATTGAGGAGGGGCTTGAGTTTCAGGTTCATCCCCATCCTCAATCATATCATCGTCGTTACTGAAACCTTGAAGTAACTCGTCAGGCTTCTCGAGTAAACTTATAAAATCTCCAAAGTTCAGTGAACCCTTAGGTTTATCCAGCTCCCCTTTAAAAGAAGGTTTGCCTTGGTTATCGTCACTCCCTGCCCCAAATCCTGAGGCTTGGGATTTAGCCAACTGATACTCAGGGCAATTTGTGATTGATCAGTTGTGGAGGTAATATCCCTATCAGCGGGGTGTTTCACCCCTGGGCGTCCCTCTGAGTCTTTGGGATCAAGACCGGTTCCCTCAAGCAAATACTTTTGTTTTAGTGTGCCTTCATCAGGAGTTGTGGAGGTGAGATTCCTACGGGCGAGGTGTTTTACCCGTGGGCGTCCCTCTGAGTCTAAGGAATCAAGTTTTGGGTCCTCAGGCAAAGACTTTTGAGCTAGTGTGCCTTCATTGGACTTGGTGGAAGTGATAGGCCTATCAGCAAGGTGTGTTACCCGTGGGCGTCTCTCTAAGTATTTGGCCTTAGTTTTGACCTCAGGAAAAGGTTGTGATTTATGAATGACCTTATCGGTCTGAGTGGAAGGCAGACCCGTAGGAGAAGGTTGTTTGTTTCCTTCTCCATCAAGAGGACCAGTAGGTTGGCCCGTCGACCCTGACTTTGATGTATCAGGGCCTCCCGAAAGCTCTTTCCCTTGGGGTATTTGAAGCTTGGTCTGAACAAGGGTAGTCTTTTTAGCCTTGTCCTTTTTGGGTCGTGCCTCGGAAGCCTCAGGGCCCTGTGCCTTTGTTGGTTTGGTCTTTGGCACAGTCTGAGTCTTCTTGTTCCCCTTCTTTGGTAAAAAGGGAATGGGAGACAAGGATGATTCACGACTGATCACCTCAGTCATGTGAGCCGTCAGTGCAATGGGGTTGACTTCAGATGGGTTCTTTGAAAATTTTGTGGAACTCGGGATGGGAGTAGAAAAAACATTGAATTTTTCCTGAGTGTAAAGGGAACCCAATAACCGTTCTAAGGCGCATGATATGAATCTTGGGTAAGAAACATACTTTTGCCTAGACTCCTTCAGGAGCCTGGTTACGAGATCATTATAAACGATCTCTCCTATGTCAATATTCAGTCCATTAATAAGATTGTAGATTAGCATCTGTTGAGTAGAATTAACTTGCTCAGTAGATGAATAGTTCCCACCGATCACCTGAATCACAAAAGTGACGAGGATCCTCCAAGCCATGGGGAAAGCAGTTTTGATCAATGGGGTTTTAGTCACAAGTAACTCAGGGACCCCGATTTCTTTTAGTCCTTTTTTAACTGACTCCATGTCAGGATGTGCAACATACTTTCCATTGTTATAATCAAGTCCACTGGTTTGAAAAAATGTTTTGAAGTCTAAAATTAATGGTGTCTTCCCATTGTTTACAGTGAACATGATGACACAGTTCTTATGTGACTTGATCTCAGACCCCTAAGATCCTTCAGGCCCTTGGGTAGGGTTACAACCACAGCCGTAAACCAAAATTCCCTGAGATATTCATGGTAGAAGACTGTGGGGGTTTTTGTAAAAGCATCAGCCCCATCACAGTTTTTCAAGAATTTGCAAATTGGTTTGTAGGCTGATACACTACTAGGGTAACTAAAATTTCCCTCATAGTTGTTTCCTGCAAAATGGAAAAACTCATTGGTGAGATGTTCAACCTGAGGGGCATATTTGATAGCTTTGGACATTGCCATTAAAGATAGCTTTTAAAGATTTTAAAAAGGACAATGGCACATTGTGGAAATCAAATCAAGACTTGTTTCTTGTTATAATACAACAAGATTCACCAAGTGACCTAATGAGAACTTTTGCCTTATAAAAAGGATCAAGAGTTATAAACAATAGGTAACTTTGATTATTTGTTCTATATAACAATAAAACAAGTGATCAATGTGATTGCCTTTTTACAAGAAACATTTTATGGAAACTCGTTTGAACACAAACACTTTTTCTTTGAGAGAAAAATTCGGCAGAGTAAAATTGCAAGTTCTTTGTGTGTGTGTTTGTTTTGATTGAGGGGTATTTATAGGCTCGGATGTGAAAGACATTTTTAGTTGTTATAATTTCTTTTGACATCCGCATTAAATGAAAGCGTACAAGTGGTCCCCCTATTTTCTTGGCAACTGTTCCATTACTGCAAAGATAACGCTTTTTGTAGAGATGATGTGGGTCACGTGCATTTGAAAGAACGTTTTTACAACGGATTTTGCTAGAAAAAGGGTAAGCATTTAATGCTTAGTGGGATACTTGACATGAGTGACCCCTTGACTGGTTTATGACAATTTATTGAAGGAATATATGTTCCTTGTTTAATATTGTGACTCACCAACCTAGGACATTAAGTAACTAAATCCTTAGAGCATTTAGTTACATCATTTAATGTACCTCAGTGTCAAGGGAAAGACGATAAGATATATTTACTCAGAGAGAGGATCAAGAATATACATTATACTGAATCCAATGTCATTAGGGAGACTGATTAATCAATATTCAGCATACCAAGTTCAGCTTTCAGTCTAGTGAACGTTGGTTCATCCAAAGATTTGGTGAAAATATCAGCTAGATGATATTCAGTGGGGATGAAATGTAATTCAATATCTCCTTTTAAGATGTAATCCCTTAGGAAATGATAGCTTATGTCTGTGTGTTTAGTCCTTGAATGTAGGACGGGATTATTTGAAATGGCAATTGCACTGGTGTTGTCACAAAAGATAGGGACTACTTTGTATTCCACATTATAGTCCCTGAGTTGACTTTTCATCCAAAGGATGTTTGCACAACAACCAGCAGCTGCCACGTATTCAGCCTCAGCAGAGGACATTGCGACTGACTACTATTTCTTTGCACTCCAACATACTAGCTTGCCACCTAGGAATTGACATGCACCTGAGGTACTTTTTCTATCCATATTGCAGCCAGCATAGTCTGAGTCTGAGTATCCTTTAAGATCAAAGCCTGAGCAACGAGGATACCATAGACCTAGTGATGGAGTACCCTTCAGGTACCTGAAGATTCGTTTAACAGCAGTAAGATGTGATTCTTTGGGATCGGCCTGATATCTTCCACATAAGATAGTTGAGAACTGAATATCAGGCCTGCTTGTAGCTAGGTACATTAATGATCCAATCATTCCCCTGAATAAGGTTTGATTGACTGATTTACCAGTAAGATCAGGACCTAAGTTGTTGGGGGGGACCATGGGAGTCTTTACTGAAGCACACTCAGAGATGTCATATTTCTTAAGTATTTCTTTGGTTTATTTTTCTTGACAGACTAATATCCCTTTGTCCCCCTGTTTGATTTGTAGTCTAAGAAAATATGTTAACTCACCCATCATACTCATTTCAAATTTCTTTGTCATAAGTTTTTCAAACTTTCTACAAAGATTGTAGTTAGTAGATCCGAATATGATGTAACCAACATATATCTGAACTAGTAGAACATCCTCCTTGGTTCTGAAGATAAACAAGGTGTTGTCTATCTTCCCCCTAACAAATATGTTCATTATCAGGAATGTAGAGAGAGTTTCATACCATGCCCCTGGTGCTTGTTTCAGTCCATAAAGGTCTTTGTCAAGTTTACAAACATGGTTTGGAAACTCAGAACTCTCAAAACCAGGAGGCTGAGCTACATAAAATTCTTTAGTGATCTTTCCATTTAGGAAAGCACTTTTTACATCCATTTGGAAAACTTTGAAGTTCATGTAAGTAGCATAGGCAAGGAAGATCTTGATGGCTTCCGTTCTTTCTACACGGGCGAAGGTTTCCTCATAGTCGATCCCTTCAAGTTGACCACACCCCTGAACAACCAGCCTAGCTTTGTTTTTAATGACAATTCCATCTTCATCAGTCTTGTTTTTATACACCCATTTTGTACCAAGAGCTGATTTCCCTTTGGGGAGAGGAACTAGTTTCCACACTTTGTTCCTGAGGAATTGGTTGAGTTCTTCTTGCATGGCCTCAACCCACCCTGGATGTGTCAGGGCCTCTGAAACCTTCTTTGGTTCAATTTCAGAGAGAAAGTCTGCAAACGGACATTCATGGGCTGAGGCAGCAAAGAGTTTAGCAGCCTGACTGCGTGTGAGCATCACCTCAAATACATCACCAATTATATTTACAAGCTCTATATGTTGTTGTCTTGACCATCTGTCCTGAGGACTTGGATTAGAGCTTGTCGATGGTTGGTGATTATCAGGGACTAGAGATTCAGTACATTGTACTAGGACATCACCTCCTAGTGAAGGATTTTCAGTAATAGGGGGATCGATATTTTCATCACTTGTCCCTTCATTGTTCTCATAGATGGGTGAATCATTCGATTCATTAGCTTGAGAAGTGATAACTTCAGGGACATGTTGAGGTGTTATTAAATTATCAATTGACCTATTGTGAGGTGATATATGGAAGGATATATTTGCATAAGTTTGATACTGCTTTGAGGGACAATGTTCATACTCATCAAGAGGATATCTTGATGAGTCATTGATCCCAATCTCTTCCATTGATTGATTTGTGAAGTTAATGACATCCGTACTTTCATCAAAGGTGACATGAAATGACTCCTCAATCTGTTGTCTCCTTGTGTTAAAGACCCTGAAGGCTTTGGAGACAAAAGAGTATCCAAGAAAGTATCCATCATCAGATTTGGCATCAAATTTACCAAGATGGTCCTTTTGATTGTGAATGAACAGAGGACATCCAAACACGTGAACGTAGCTGATATCTGGAATCCTTTCCCTGAATATATCATAAGGAGTCTTATCATGTCTTTGACAATAATACATCTGTTCTGAGTATAGCAAGCTACTTTTACAGCCTCAGTCCAGAAGTGTTTTGAAAGATTGGATCCATTGAGCATGGTTCGGGCAGCTTCAATGAGAGTTCTATTCTTCCTTTCAGCCACACCATTTTGTTCAGGTGTGTAAGGAGAAGAGAAGTTCTGAGAAATTCCTTTCTCATCACAAAACCTCTCAAGCTCTTGGTTCCTAAATCCTGTTCCATTTTCAGTTCGTATTTGTTTAACTTTAGTATCATTTTGATTTTCTACTTGCCTGATAAAAGACATTATGAATTCAGGAGCTTGACTCTTCTTCTTCAGGAAGTATACCCAAGTGTATCTAGAGTATTCATCAACAATCACAAGAGTGTATTTCTCATGATTTATAGACATTGGACTGATTGGTCCAAACAAGTCCATATGAAGAAGATAAAGACACTTCCTGATAGAAAAGTTTTGGTTTGGCTTGAAAGAAGCTCTCTTCTGTTTACCTTTTTCACAGGCTGAACAAGGTTTGTCTTTTGAATACACAAGAGAAGGTAAGCCAAGAACTTTGTCTTGTTTTGCAAGTTTGTTCATATCTTTGAAATTTAGATGTGACAGTCTCTTATGCCAAAGCCAATTGACAGAGTCTGAGGCTTTAGCAAAGAAACATGCTCCTGAATTTGTTACAGATGACATGTCTAGGACATATGCATCATTTCTTCTTGGAGCAGTCAACACAATTTCTTTGTTAGCATTAAAGATTGTACCTTACTTATCATCAAACTAAACGATATACTTAGCATCACACAGTTGGCTGATACTGATGAGATTATACTTCAGACCATTTACAAACGCCACTTTTTATCATTTTTAATAGAAGCTATGTGCATCTCATGATCTGCCGTCCTGTGATCTTCACTTTTACATTTCATGCAATAGAGAACTCTAAAGCAGTCGTCATTGGTGTGATTTGTATAGTGAAATAGCTCACAAGAGGGTTTCTTTGTTTTAACTTTTTTAGAAGACTCAGGTTCACTTTTGTTACTTGTTGATGATTTAGGCTGTGAGGACACAGATGTTTCACCCTGAGTTTTAGAGGCTGAGTTCAGCTTCTCTTCCATGAAAAGTTGGAACAATCTACTTAACTCCTCTTGATTTACAATAGGATTAGAGTTCACTGAGTGTGTAGGAGTCCCAGTGGGAGATATAGGTTTGGTTGTTTTCTCAGTAAGAGTTCCTGATTCAGTGTGATTTGGTATCACTTTTGAGTCAGGCTTTGTTTGTTCAATACAACCTAACCCAACTCTTCCTCTAGGTGAGTGTTCTTGATAAGACAATGGAATTAGTTCAAAACATGGACTTGCCCCTTGAAGATTCTTCAAAGGAGGTAGAGGAGTCTGAATGTCTTCAGCAACAATAGATGTTTCAGTGTTACTGACTTTATCAGTCTCTTCATTCAGACCAAGTTTTTCATTAATAGCCTGAGATTCAGGAATTAATATTTTTCCAGTATTAAAGTTAGGCAGAACACTCTCAAGGTTTGATCTCTCAACCCAGTCTTTTGACTTAGGAATCATTTCATGATCAAACCCAACTAAGGCAGGGAGAAATGCCTTTTCACTCATTTCCTTAGTAGGTGCCTTTTCAATGAGTTGTCGTGCCCTAAGAATTTTCTTGTTTTGGGAAGGTATTTGACTGTTTATACACTGAGAAGCTAAGGTAGAGCTATTTGTCCATTTCTCGTTGATGCGTTTTTCTTCCTTAAGTTGTTCTTGAAGAGCATTATTGATTTTAGTAAGTTTAGTGTTCTGAAGTTGACAGCTTACTGCTTCAAGTTTAGCTTGTTTTAAAATTAATAAATCTTCTCTACATTTGTTTAATTCAAAAACAAGTTTATTATATTTTGAAAAAAGATTTAATATCTGCTCTTCAACAAACGATAGATCAATGTTAATATACTTAAGGAATTTTTGCCAATCATATTCTTCATCCATAGTGAGAAGCATGTTTACCTTTCTCATAGTGATGTCAACCCATTCTCCATTTCGAGCATGATTCTTTCCAACTGATAGTTCATCATCAGCTTGAGACATTAAAACTTGATACCTAACTTCCTCCTCTTCTGAGGACAAGTCTTCATCATCCCAATCAAAAGTTTCAGCTACCAGCCCTTTGGCTTTGTTCTGAGCAGGCTTTTGAGTCTAAGCAATAGTAGGTTCAGCTTCTAAGAGTGCAAGTTTTGCTTTAACCTTTTTATACTCAGACCTATAGTCTTTCTCAATTTTCTTACTATTCTGAAAACTTTGGTTAATTGGAGAAGCCTGAATTAGTTTTGGTGTAAACATGGGTTGAAAATTGTCATTGCCTGATGAAAAATTTTGATTTTTATAAGAGGCCAATGGGGTTTTTGAAAGACAATATTTAGCAAAATGCCCAGTTTTACCACATCGATAGCAATCCACTCCCTCAGTAGATTGGTTACCAGCAAATCTGAGGTTTCCTGAAAATCTTGAACAATTGCATTTGAGTAAAAAGTAGTTGTAATGAGGCCATGATCAATTTGGGTAGGTTTGGCTGAGGTGTCTGTTATTAAGGCCTTCTTGGACTCAGGATATCTTCTATTTATTAGATTATCTTCATAGATAAATCTCCCATAAATGTCTGCAAGATCCTGAGTCTGTATGTGATTAACATTTCTCAATCCTTGAGAAAAACCAAGCCATTTTTCAGGGAGAGTGTTCACAAAAACAACATTGATTTCATGCTTAGACAGTTTCACCCCGTCATCCGTTAGCTCATTGAGCAAGGTTTTATACCTGGTGTAAGTCTGAGGAAGTCTTTCAGATGGTTTGGCCCTGAAAGTGTTATATTCTAACTTCAGGTCCATAATCCTATTTTCCTTAGTGTCGGATGGTCCTTCGAAACTATGAACAAGATCTGTCCAAGTCTCTTTGGCCGTCTCACACTCGATGACAGCCTCCATAATATCGTCAGGAAGACAAGATATTATGATGCTTTTGAGACGTTGGTCTTGATTGACCAGTCTCCTTTCATCGTCAGACCATTGGTTTTCAGGTTTGTCATCACGAGCTGCTGTTTTTGGTTTGAATGGACCATTCTTAATACAAGTTATGTAATAAGGTTCCATTCCCATCAAATAACATAGCATTCTTTTTTTCCATTTGTTAAATCTTTCAACTTCTAACTTAGGAGCGTTAACAGAGTAACTCGCTCCTTTTTTGTTAACAAGTTGGGGTACATTACTTTCATCCATAATGGATCAAGGTTTTAAAAACTTTTAGATGGTGGTTAAAAGTTTTATAATCCTACCGCTCTGATACCACTTGTTGGTCCCTTGTAATTAGTACTATACTTAAGTATACTTAGTATAGTCCTAACCCATGGTTAAGTAATGCAACAAACTTAATACAAGTAAGTAAATAACACAAAGGTTTTCAACGTTTAACTCTTAGCTTTATTAAAGAATTATACCCTACTGTATACGAAGCTACAATAGGGATTGAATAGACAATGTGTGGTTTTGTGATCTCCTCACTAACAAGCTAGTCCAATCCTAACGATTGCTAAGCTTGACGATTCTATCAACAAGAGTTTAGAACTCAAGTGTGTGATCGTGTTTGGAGGAGAGAAAACTTGTTTGTGAATGTCTAAAGCATTAAGTGCACAAACTTATTTTCTCTTCTTTACAAGCATCCTATTTATAGAAGGAAAGTTGGGTAGAAGACAATAATTGCCCATGTGCAATTCTTGTCTTATTGGTACAGTGTAGTATCTTGTCTTACCCTATTCTAAGTAGTAAGACGTAAGTCCTTTACACTTGTCAGTACCCCATCTATCCCAAAAGGGTAAGTCACGCTAATTGTGTGATGTACTTCATCTTGTCACAATTCAACTTATCCCGCCTTTACTTCAGTCTTGGAGAATGCTTGTTTTCTTCAGGGAGATCGTATGGGGTTCAGTGAGTGTATTGCCACAACTCACTGAACCCATCACCTTCTTCTTCGTCATAGAAGACATTCATTGAGCTTCGCCTCTCTGAATGCTCGAGTCTTTCTATTAGACTCAGTGTAGGAACTCAAAGGCAACTCACTGAGTGACTGTTCACTCGGGGACTTCGTTATGTTCAAGGTTAATATTTCACTTAGGCTAATTGTTATTCAAATCCATCAGGGAGGTCATTAGGTACTGAATTGACCTAACACTACCTCTTTCATGATCAAGTTGATGAAACTTTTTCAAGGCTTCTTCTACACTGTCTAAATCATTATCTTCATCTTCAGATTTAGACTCAAGTTTCTTCTTGCCTATCTTTTGGGTCAATCTTTGGTAACTTTCTTGTAAACCTGAGAGTTCTTTCATCTTCACTCTCTTGATGTTGTTGACCTGGTATGACAATACCCTTTGTAGCAGGCTATGAAGTCTAAACATTTTTACCTTTATCACTTGGTTCTTGAACTCCACCGGCAACAGTAGGTTGTTCTACTGGTTGTTGTTGTTGAACACTTTCTTGAACTTATGGATCTCTAACATGTTCTTCTTGCTGTTGCTCAGTTGTTAAAGCTTCTTGAGATATCACAACTTTATTAGCTTGTGTCTTCTTCTCAACTTCTGCTTGTTTTGCCTTTTCTACTGAAGTCTTTTCCCTTTGACCAAGCAACAAGTTTGCTAGAGTCTCATCTTCTCCAAAGGATGGTGTTGCACTCTCTTTAGAAGTTGGTTTTGTAGTATCTTGACCAACGGTACCTGCACCTGGAACGGTACTTGCACTAGGCTTAAAGGTACTTGGTCAAGAAGTACTTGCATCACTAGTATTAGACACATTGTTGTCCTTTTCACTAGTCACCATGGTATCATCAGATACCTTTTGTCACACAGAGGCTGAATCTTCAACATTTATTTCTTCAGTTTTGTTTGACTCAACAACCTTCTCCAAATCATCCTTTGGTTGTGACTGAGTATCCTGCTGTTTTTGAAGTACATTGATCCCAAAAGTTTGACTGAGTCTCATGGTGTTGTGGTTGTTATTTCTCAACTGTTGCTATCTCCATATCATGAGTTTCTTGTTGTAGAGTTGGCACAGTTGTTGTAATCACTTCTTCAGCTAACAATATATTATTTTGTTGAGGTTCTTGTTTATTATCAATGTAAGTGTCTTCCACAAAGTTCTCAAATCTAGCATTCATATCCTCTGCATCAAAAATCCTTCCCTCAATGTTTGTATTATCCCTAATTTTAGCTCACATACCAGAAAAAGGTCCAACTTCATCTGATTTCCTCCCCTATTTAGATGCCTTTAGTTGAGTCTTCCTAAACTCCCTTAGCTTCTACTTTTGCTCCCTTAATTGAGCTTCGTGAATAGAATTCTAATGCCTGATCCATGGGTTTGCTCTTCTTCTTAGTTTTTTTATCTTGGCATCTAACTTTGCTATTCGTTCAACTTGTTTGAGCTTTGCATCTTGTAAATCTTTAACCTGTTTAGCCAAAGAACTACACAAAACAGTAATATCCATCACATCTGTTGCCATAGCCTGTGGAGAACCACTAGCATTGTGAGAGGCAAAAGGTGTGTGGATCATCTCATTAGAGACTGGTTGGTCATGGTGAGATGAAGAAGTTGGTACTTCTTCAGAATGGTTAGGACTATGATGAGAGGGAGTTTGCTGAGGTTCACTAGCAGATCTAGGAGCCCTTTTCATCAGCTAACATATGAGCAAACAATGGTGTTACAGTCCCATAAAAATTAGTACCTTGCTTAGCTAAAAAGGCAAAGGTCCTAGATGTAAAAGTAGGGACTTCCCAAGGTTTTGATGATGTGGGTAGGTCAGGCACTTGATCACTCAACAATGTTGAAGAAACCTAGGGTACATCAAAAATTTCTTTTTGGCATCTAAATGTTTTAACATAGCATCAAAAATCATTTTTGAAAAGTTAAAAATTCTGCTGGTGGCCAAATAAATACCAGCAGTTGCTGTAGTTGCAGAAATTTGATCCCAATAGGTACTTTTAGGACTTAAAAAATGAATACTTGTATGAAAAATAAGTCTCCAGTAAGGTGAAAACAACCCTTTAAAGAAAGTAAGTGATTCTTGCTTCCCTTCATACCTCATGGCTGCTAGGCCATCATGAATTTCTTGGTCTGGTAGCATACTAATGCCATTAGCATCATTTACTCTCAATGATGCTCTCAAAAGCACTTCTGTGACATAAACATTCCTATGGTGCACCCTTTCTTTTATACAAGGTGCTCCATGGTGCATAGTAGAAGAGGAAGTCCTCCAAAATTGTTCTACCACATATTTACAATAGGACTTACAAGGCGTGCTCAATGTGACTTCTGAAAAGGAAGTCTAACATCTCATGAAAACCTTGACTATTAGCATTCTGAATTAAGTTCACGACTTGATTGTGCTTAGAGACCAATTGTAGAGCAGCCATTTTGATTGAATATGATCGTCGGTGAAAAATTAGGGTTATGGAATCGAGCTAAATAATTGAGAGATTTGGTAAATCAATTATGTAATTGAGATTTCTTTATATAGGGTAAGAAAACCTGATTGCGAAGAAATCGCTAATTCTACACAATAGACCCTCCAACGGTACATCCAACAACGGTAATATAGCGGCACTTCGAATTAGCCTAGCGGTACATGGTTTTTCAAACGGTACCTTAGAAAGAACCACCGGCACATGTAACTTTGTAGCATTGTAATCTCTTGTTCCTTGATCCATCTAACCTGTAATCACATCACAAACAACTGCAAACACTATACAATCTAATAAACATATATATTATACAGTCATATCCTCCCTATAATAGATGTAGCATTTACTGATTGAGCATACCAATATGTGTTACCAAGAACTCAAACCTTTTTGTTTCAAATGCCTTTGTCAAAAAATCAACTACATTGTTATCTGTATGGATCTTCAAAACCTAAATAAGCTTTTTGTCATAAGCATCACTGATGAAGTGATGCCTTATTTCAATATGCCTGGCTTTGGAGTGAAACACTGGATTTTTGACAATGCATATAGTGCTTTCATTATCATTATAGATTTTGGTATTCATGAAGTTGAAATCATAATCGAATAACTAATTTTGAGTCCACAATACTTGTCCAAAGCAATGAGCAACAGCCACATTTCTGCTTCAGTAGTAGAAGTAAAACAATGGTTTGCTTTTTGCACTACAAGAAATAAGTCTTCTACCTAGGAATTGACAACCTCCTGTTGTGGATTTCCTATCATGGTTTGCTCCAGCATAATCAATATTTGAGAAAGCTTCCAAGTCAAATGAGGATTCTCTAGGATACAATAAACCCAAATTAGATTGACCTTTGAGATATTTGAAGATCCTTTTCACAGCATGTAGATGTGAAACTTTTGGAGTGACTTGAAATCTTGAACAAACATACACACAAACATGATGTCTGGCCTAGAAGCAGTAAGATACATAAGTGACCCAATCATGGACCTATATAAGTGAAGATCCACATATGCACCATGTTCATCCTTTGATAAGGACTTTTTGGCTTCAAAAGGTGTACTTGTAATCCTTGATTCCATACTTGAAAACTTCTTTAAAATTTTAGCAACATATTTATCATGACTGATAAATATTCCATCTTTCCTCTGTTTGGCCTATAGTCCCAAGAAGAAAGTAAGTTCTCCCATAGAACTCATCTAAAATTTTCCTTTCATTAAAGCTTCAAACTCTTCACACCATGATCTTCTAGTTGAACAAAAAATAATATCATCCACATACACATGTACTAAAATGATGTCCTTTATGTCTTTCTTGATGAAAAAAAGTCTTGTCAATGGTCCCTCTTCTATATCCATGTTTCAAAAGAAAGATGGAAAGTGTAGCATACCAAGCTCTGGGAGCTTGATGAAGACCATAAAGAGCTTTAATAACTTTGTAGACTCTATTAGGAACTTAGGATCTATATAACCTGGAGGTTGTGCAACATATACCTCCTCTTCAATAATGCCATATAAAAATGCACTATTGACATCTATTTGATAAACTATGAACCCTATATATGAGGCAAAGGCTAAAATAAACCTAATGGCTTCAATCTTGCCACTGGTGCAAAAACCTCATCATAGCCTACACCTTCTTCCTGTCTATAGCCTTGAGAAACAAGTCTTGCCTTGTTCCTGACTACAACACCTCTTTCATCCTTTTTATTTCTGAAAACCCCATCTAGTTCCAATAACCGTTCTTCCAGATGGTAAATCAACAAGAGTCCAAACTTTTTTAGTTTAAATTGCATGAGCTCCTCTTGCATAACATCAACCCAACTTTCATCTTCAAGAGCTTGTGAATGTTCTTGGGCTCTATCTGTGATAAAGAGCAAGCAAACAAACAGTGTTGAGTATCTTTATGATTTATTATTTGTTGTTGCTTGACAAAACTGACAAGTGCATGGGCTTCATTGCTAGCTTTAGCTTGTCTTCTAGTCTAAACAACTGATTTAGGATCACCAATAATTTGATTAATAGGATGACTAGTGTTGACTCTATGAGTGGGAATATAACTGACTGGAATTATGGATCCATATTATTAAAATCAGTTATTGCACCCTCCTCATCATAGGAAGACTTAGATAAAATTCCTTCCTTTGGACTGGCATATATATCTTCATCATCCATAGACTAAAGAATATCTTTTAATGAATCGATAGTACTTGATGAAGTTTTCTTAGTGGTACCTGAATGTGAGGTACCGCTAGTATGTGAATGTACCGCTGAGCCTTGTGATTCCAAAGGTTCTTCTCTACTAAGCTCAGCTTTAGCTGTAGCTTTCTTTTCTTGGTCCATAAGCCTCTGGAGCTCATCATAGGAGGCTTGATCAACTTTTGGTATTGCTGGTTGCTTCTGATTTAGGCTTGACAATGTAGGTGAACTAAGAGGTAAGACTAGCACAAAAATATGTGCATCTCCATCATCCTCATATTCTGAGGAAGGCGACTCTTTCTCTTGTGTACCTGTGCTAGTAGTTGCTTCTTCTGAGCCTGCATTGTTAGTTTGACGGTTTGCTTGCATAGGATAGTAATTCATAGAATTAGTCAGATAATCTAGATCAAACATCCAAGCATATCCTATTCCTGGCACATTAGGCTTATTCTCCAATAAATTGACATGAGCATTTTCTTCTACCATGCCTGATTCTAAATTGTAAACCCTATATGCTCTACTTTGCACTGAATATCCAACTAGATAACCTGAATCAGACTTTCCATCAAACTTTCCCAAATGATCAAGAGAATTTAAATTTAAACATGACACCCAAATGGTCTTATGTAGCTTATGGTTGGCTTAATACCACTCAAAAGCTCGTAAGGAGTTTTGTTATGGGGCTTAGTTACTAAAACTCTATTTAGCACATAACATGCTGTGTTGATTGCCTCTGCCCAAAAAGTATTAGGCAAAAGAGAATCAACTAACATAGTCCTATCAGCCTCAATCAATGTCCTATTTTTCCTTTCAGCTACTCCATTTTATTGTGGAGTTCTAGGGTTACTAAATTGTCTCTTGATCCCCTTAGACCTACAGAATTCATCAAATTCAGCATTCTTGAATTCTGTCTCATTATCTGTTCTAATGATCATAACCTATTTAGTGAATTGTTTTTCAACTAATGTAACAAAGTCTTTAAGCAATTTACTGGTTTCACTTTTACGAGCCATAAATAAAACCCGACTAAATTTGTTGAAATCATCAGTTATAACTAAGAAAAAGGTCATATGACTAACACTCCTAGCAGAAACTGGTCCAAATGGTCCATATGCAAGAGTTGCAAGGGTTTAGTCACAGAATTTATGGTCTTGGTCTTACAAGAGGCCTTGTGTTGCTTACCCTTTTGACAATAAACACATGTAAGGTCATTTTGAAAAGACTTGGAAGGGAGTCCTCTAATAAGATTTCTTTTACAAGTTTATTAAGATTTTTAGATTTAACATGACCTAACCTCCTATGCCATAAGTTAGACTCATCAACAGAAGCTTTAGCCATTAAATATGTAATACCACATGTTGGAACAATAGTATAAAGATTGAAATGTACATGTTTTCCTGCCTTGGAACCTTCAGCAAGATCTGAGACTCTTTGGGCAACTTAAAGTCTGGAGAAACCACAATACAGTCTATATCAGTAAACAGTACTTTGTTCTTTTTGTCACACATCTGTGCCACAGAGAAGAGATTGAAGTCATTCAAATCTTTTACAAAGAACACTTCTTCAAACTCCAATTTTCTTGTGTTTATCTTTCCATTTCCAATGATTCTACCTGTACCCCACCAAAAGCAACTGGACCACCTATGAATTCTTCAAACTCAGCTAGATACGCTTTGTTCCCTGTCATGTGCCTTGAGCATCCACTATTTCTTTATCCTTCAATTTATTGATTAGATGCTCCTACACAAATGAAAAACACATTAGTTTTTAACAGGGACCCGAGCCACATTAGGATTTGATCTGGTGGGACCAACATACTTAAGTGTTTGATAAGTGGTTTTTCCTGTAAGACCACAAACACTCTCAAACTTCATGGTTCTAGAAGGTTAATAAAAAAATATAAGGAGAAGTAACGTCTTTGGTCTTCTAAACAAATCCATGTACTACTTTTGCATCAGCAGTACTTGGTTTTTGACCTTTTGGTACCCACATTTGCACTGGATTAGGTTTCTGAGCATTGAACTTTTTTTCGTACATCCTAGTGATGTCAAACAAGTTCCTCAAAGGAGTTTGAGACTTGGGATTTCTAGACTTTGGACTAGCGGTACTAGGTTTTGGTCTAGAAGTACTAGTAGACTTTGGTCTGGTGGTACTTGCAGAGATTGACCTCAAATGTACTAGACATGTTTTCATAAGTACTGACCTAGGAATAAAGTCTCTATTAGCATGAGGGTGAGTGTTTTTAGTGATCTCATTCTTTTTATTCACCCTTTCTGCATAACCCCACTTAAGTTTGACATTCCCTTGTCCCATATTCCCATTACCTTATGCACCTTTACCTTGTGTACTTTTACCTTGTGCAATTTTCTTAACATTTCCCATAGTGACTCTTCTAGTAGCTTGTTGTCTAGCAATTTTATCCTCATGCACAGTACAATCTTTGATAAAATGATTTAAGATACCACACACTAAACATCCTCTTCTTTCAAAGTAGATCCAAAAGGTAAATCTGTCCTAGTGTTTTCAAAACCTAGCCATCCCTCTTAATACTACCATGATGTTTTGGTTCAATGTCCATTGTTTTCCTAGGGGTTTTACCTGCTTAGGTGCAGAACTAGGTGGAGACACATATCCTTCAGGCATAAAAGCTCATAAAAGATGGATATATAACCTTTTTGGTGACAATATGTTATGCCTAGGTCAATATACTAGAGTCAGAGGTGCAAAAGGTTTAGTTACTAGAGTCAGAATCTGAATCACTCAATATTTTTCCATATACTGCTTTTGATTCATCTAGATCTACACTTTTGTCATTATTTGAAGGCATATATATATTCCTGATAATGGTGGAGGAACAACTTTCATTCCTTCAGCATACCTATCATTCTCAGAAACATTCTTTGAATCACTACTAGAGCTATCAAATATGCATATTATCAAATCTTTTTCACTTAATACTTGACCTGGTTGTTCATCTAGATATCCCAACCTTATTTTCTCATAATAACCCATTTGAGAATTAATTAGCTTTCCAATGCCTTTTGAAGAATTTTGCCAACTTTTAATAGTTTCTCTTTTATTAGATAAATTAGCTTTTAGAACATTATTTTCTTCTGACACTTTTAAAAGTAGTCTTTCATAGGCTTGAATAGCTATCTCTTTTTCTTTCATCTAAAGAGAAAAAATTCTAATTTTCTCTTCATAGTTTTGTTGAGGTTTTTGATACAAAACTATATTGTTTTCTAACTTACTAACACCCTGTTTATAATCATTAACTTCTATAGTGCATGTGTTAACCTTTTGATATTGTTCTTCTAGTTCTATTTTAAGACTATTAAACTTAAGAACACGATCTTTAGAACATGGGTGTACCTCACTGACTTCTTGAGAGAGAGCCATTAGTCCATGCTCTTCCTCTTCATGTGCTTGAGCCCAGTTGACTATCCCATCAACTGATATCATTTCCTTGGAACCCTTTTGTTGATCCCTTTGGTTGGATCTATATTCTGTTAAGAATTAGTATAGTAGTTTGTAATCAAACTAAAACACTTTGAGCACTCTTACTAACACTAAATAAGTTATGCGGAATCTAACTTATAAAGCACAGAAGAACAGAATTACTTTTAACTATTCGATTCTCTTATTAATCGACTTGAATGAGGTACATGAAAGACATTGTACCTATGTTCCTTCTATAGAGTAAGGAACCCTAGAAACCTTAGAATATTCTATAAAGATAACTATATCACAGACGATATATTATCAATATTCTAACTATTTAAGTATATCACATAAGATATACTCTAACTATAACTATGACATATCTTATACAAAGATATATTCGTCCTAATTATCATAGCAGTACTTACTTAATAAGTAGCAATACTTACTATGTACCGCGTTAATACTAACAGTACTTACATAACACTGACAGTACTTAAAATACACTAACGGTACTTGACACTTAACAAATAATTCCCAACAATCCTCCCCTAAACAAGAAATGATAACTTGTTGTCTTCTTGTTTCTCTTGTACTGGATGTATTAAAATACATGTCTTCAGTCTTTCCTTCATCCTTGGATTGAACTTGGTAATTTGTATTTGTATCCAACTGAATGTAGCCAAACACTTCAAATGTAGATCTTCTTCTGATAAGATAATCTTCAAACATCATGAGTATCATCTTTGTCTTCAAACTATGATCTTCTTGTGTCTTCTAAACATTCACTTATCTTTGCAGCATCAGTTATTGTCTTCTTGAGTTTATCTTTGAACTCTGAATCATGAACCTTTGTCTTGATTTGATGAGACAAAACCTTCTAAGTATCTTTTAAATACTTCTTTTCTTGCAATCTTCATACCTGAAATAAAACAGTTAACAACAAAAACCAATCTGTATTGGCTTCATGATTTTTAGCAAATCACCATCTATCAAAGGATTTGATAAATTCTTTACCAGTTAGTCATACACTCTGGAATAGCCAATACTTTATTCATAAAGAATAAGGTGTAATGAAAACCTTACAATTTTTGGTAAATTGTCAACCATCAACGGATTTGATGAAGTCTTTATCTAGTACCGTTTGTCTAGGACTAGCCAACTCTTTGTCTCGAAACAAGGTGAGTTAGAATCATATAGTTTTTAGCAAACTATCAGCTTTCAACGGATTTGATAAGTCTTTACCACAAACCGTTTGCTTATGGACTAGCCAATTCTTATGTGTGTTAGACATGGTGAACTGGGAACCATTTGTGAAGTGTGACTGAAAGTCAAACACTTAAGGCTCTTTCTCAGCTTCTTCCTCATCTTTCAAATCTTTGATTTGTTGTTTAACCATTCTGATCAACTCCAAAGCATCAGTAGATTCTTCTGTAACTTCCAATTGTTGTTCTAACATCCTTTCCAACAATTTTCTTTTGAAAGGGTAAGTTTCTCTTGCAGCATATGTAACATCATCTACATCCAAAATATGCAATCCACATGACCTATAATATTTGCAGTAACTAGGAACCTGATTCTCTAGTTCTTTCAACGTTTCTTGATCACAATTGTATGGCTCATACATAAATAGAAATTCCCAGTATAATAGTGATACTTCAGTTTTACCTGCACTGGCTTCTTGAACTAACCTGGAAAGATCTTGAATATCTTGTCTGTCAAGAATGTGAAGAATATCCTCCAAAAGTCTGAATATCCTTGTTGTGCCATCAGTTCTCTGAATTCCATGAGCTTCAAGTCCTTCAAACATAGAGTAAATCCATTTAGCAATGGATGCTCTCTTTCTAAAAATCTCTGTATCAATACATTGATCTTCAAATTTTACAATATTCAAGTACTTCTTCAAGCTCTCATCATCATCACTATCCTCTGCTGTTGATTTAGCCCTCTTGGCTTTCTTCTTTGTCTTTGTTGACCTTTTCCTTTTAACACCCTTGGAAATTCCCTCAAGTTCTGTTGAACCCTCTTCCAAGTTTGTATGTACCGTCTCCTCAGTATGTACTGTTGACTGTGTATGTACTGCTTGTACATTTTCAGTCTGAGCAATATCTTGAGTTTCAACTCCTGTATTCATTCTTTGAGAAGTCTCTTCCTCCCTTGAACTTACCTTCTCCTTTCTATTCTTCCTCACATAAGTGGTCCTGATAGTTGGAGATGTATTTGTAGGTTCAGCAGTACTTGGCTCAAATCTAGGAGTACTACCAAATTGCCTTTGTTGTTGCAGATGTCTCTTAAACTCTTCAACAGCTTTTCTATCTGCTTCAGATCCAATCTCAACAAAATTCAATTCAGTTCTCTTATTTTGCTCATACAAAGTCTTGATTTCTTCAAAATTCTTCTTGACCAGCTAAATATGAGTAAAACCCTTAACTCTCTTAAGAAAATTCATCATCTGATTTCTAATGTGCATAGTAGTTGGAGGCTTAATCTTTTCTTTTCTTCTCTTTTCAGCCAAAGAATCTTTGTTGCTCCCTTACCAGATCATCAATCAATTTTGATTTCTCTTCTTCATCATATGCATCTCTCTCTTCAGCTATCAATGAGTCTGCAAGAAGCTCACTTGCATGTAATTCAGCTTGAATCTTGTCATACTCTTGTATGTTTCATTCTTGCTGTATTCTTTTAGCTTCTAGCAAATTCTGCTTTGCTGCAAGTTCTTCCTGTAATTCATTTTCACGAATTTATGCTTGCATTCTGTAAGCAAATTCCTCATCATGTTCCAATTGATTAAATCTGTACATGACTTTGTTTATATCATCATCTGAATCAAATTCATCTTCAGACTTTGATAATAATTGCTTCTTCCCCTTATCCTTTGGATCAATCTTAGGTAGCTTCTTCTTCAGCTTGGTAGATCTTTCCTCATTAGCTTGCTGTTGAATAACTATACCTTTAGTAGGGTGTGAAGCTTAGACTTTCTTACCTTGAATTTGATTCTTTTTGGCAAGAACTTCTTGTTGTGTCTTTTTCTCTGCCTCTGCTTGTTTAGTCTTCTCAACTAAATTCTTCTTTCTTAAGTCAAGAAGCAATTGGGCTAAAGTTTCATCTTCTCCAAAAGGAGTTTGACTTTCTAGTGAAGGATGATCACCAGCGGTACTTTCAATCGGCTTAGTTGGCTTAGCAGTACTTGGGTCTTCAACAATGTCAGCAGTACTTCCAGTCGGCTTAGTTGGCTTAGCAGTACTTGGATCTTCAACAATGTTGATTTCACCAGTATTAGACACACTTGTTTCTTCAATTACTTGTGTATCCCCAGATACTCTTTCTTCCATAGAAGCCATCATTTCAACTTGCACCTCTCCAGTCTTGTCTGATTCATTGCTCATTCTTGATCTAGACAGTACTTGCAAAGTCTGTTTCCTTTGAAACCATACTTGTCTTTGTGGTGATGGAGTTGAATATACAGGAAACTAAATATTAATTTCCTCCAACTTCTCATAGAAAGCACTCCAATTTGTTTGAAGTGGTGATTGAGGTGGTGGTGGTGGCTGAGTTACCAAAATTTCTTCAACTTGTGGCTCCTCATGAGTAGGTTGTGGTTCTTCCTACTGAATCTTCATATTTGAAGGTCCATCCGCACCAGTCTCTAAACCAGTTCCATCTTCATAAGTCCCCATGACATCTTCATCCAATTCAAAATTGATGTCATTTCTAGAGATCCTTGTCTGATTATCAAAAGAAGGTTGTTGTCCTTCATAATTCCTCCCCTGTTTGGTTGCATTCAGTTGCCTTTTCTTGTGGTTCCTGAATATTTGCTTCTTGATTGCAAACTTCTGAATAGATCTATGTTGCCTCATCCAAGGTGACACTTTTTTCCTTAACTTGATAGGCTAGCTTCCAATTCACCAATTTTCTTGTCTTGAACAAGCTTTTCTTTCTGCAACACCTGTACCTGTTGGGACAAACATGTACACAAAGCAGTTAAATTTGCAACATCCACCACCTCTGGTGCTTGTGCTTGTGGTGAACCACTAGCAGGAATAGAAGCAGTAGGTGTGTGGATCATCTCATCAGTGTTTGGTGGAACACCAACATTGTGAGAAGAAGATTGTGAATCTTCTAGGGAATGGGAACTCTGGTGAGAAGGAGTTTGCTGAGAAGCACTAGGATTGCTAGGTTCCTCACCTTCTTGGTTGGCGGGTTAGGCTAACATATGAGCAAACAATGGTGTTACTGTTCCTGTAAAGGCATTGCCTTGTTTGGTCAAGAAAGAAAAAGTTCTCTTTGTGAATGTAGGAACATCCCATGTATCAGTTAACTCTGATAGGTTAGGTATTTGGTCACTAACTAAAGTCTGAATGAATCTAGGATACATTAAAAACTTCTTAGTCCCTTCCAAATTCCTATTCATCCCTTCAAAAAGTAATTTGAAAAATTAAAAACCCTGTTATTTGCTAGACAAACACCAGCTGATGCCAATGCAGCAAGAATTTGATCAAAAGATGTACTTTTAGAACTTAAACAGTGAATAATAGCATGAAAAAGCAATTTCCATTGAGGTGAAAATAAAGCTTTAAAGAAAGTAAGACTTTCCCTACCATCTCCATAGCCTATGGCTGCAAGGCCATCATGAATCTCTGTATTATTAAGCATACTAAGTCCATTTTCATCATTTAATCTCAAATTTGCTCTTAGCAGTACCTCAGTTACATATATGTTTATATAATTCACCCTAGCCTTAATGCAAGGTTGATCAAACCGAGTACCTAATACATCAGTATTCCAAAATTGTTCAACAATGGAAATAGAGACAACTGGACTTACAGTGAGTGCAAAGAGAACATGACTTTGAGATAGGAAACCAAGCATCTCATGGAAACCAAGAGAGTCATCATTCGTAGCAAGATTCGCAACCAAATTATGCTTAGAGATTACTTGTAAAGCAGCCATTAGTATTTTTGATGATCGAAAAATGAGAGAGAAGGTTATAGAATCAAGAGATAAAAATAAAAGATTAGGTGAATCAATTATGTAATTGGAGTAAGTATTTAAGTAAATAACAAACCCAAGCGCGAAGAAACCGCCAAATTTACAAAAGAGACCCTTAACGGTACAACGAACATGTAGCGGTACATGGAACATAAGCGGTACTTGAATTTGTGCTAGCAGTACTTGGAGTGACAACGGTACCTCACAATATTGACCAGTTCATGCTTTCCACTAACAATGTAACCTCTTTTATCTTTTTCTATTAACCTGCAATTACATCAAAAACACAAAACATAGACTATACAATAAAAATTATAAAAATTTGAACAACTATTACCTCCCCTCAACATATGCAGCATGTTATTAGTTGAGCATACCAATGTGTGTCACCAAGAATTCGAATCTCTTTGCATCAAATGCCTTGGTCAACAAATCAGCTACATTGTTGTCTGTATGAATCTTCAAGACTTGAATAACCTTTTTATCATAAGCATCTCTTATAAAGTGATGTCTTATTTCAATATGCTTGGTCTTGGAGTGAAATACTGGATTCTTGACAATGCATATAGTACTTTCATTATCAATGTAAATCTTGGTGTTCATGAAGTTAAACCCATAGTCCAACAATTGATTTTGAATCCAAAGTACTTGTCCACAGTAATGAGCAGCAGCTACATATTCAGCTTCAGTTGTAGAAGTAGCAACAATGGTTTGCTTCTTACACTGCCATATATGAGTCTTCTGCCTAGGAATTGACAACCTCCTGTTGTGGATTTCCTATCATGATTAGCTCCAGCATAATCACTATCTGAGTAAGCTTCCAATTCAAAGGTGGAATCTATAGGATACCATAATCCTAAATTGGGTTGACTTTTAAGATATTTAAAAATCTTCTTCACAACATGTAGATGAGACACCTTTGGATGAACTTGGAACCTTGAACAGACACACACAGCAAACATTATATCTGGCCTTGAAGCAGTAAGATACATCAATGAACCAATCATTGACCTGTATAGATGAATGTCAACATCTTCTCTATGTTCTTCTTTTGATAAAGACTTCTTAGCTTCAAAAGGTGTGCTTGTACTCCTTGTATCCATACATGAAAATTTCTTCAAGATTTCAGCAACATATTTATCTTGGCTGATAAATATTCCATCTTTCCTTTGTTTGACTTGCAGTCCCAAAAAGAAAGTTAGTTCTCCCATAGAACTCATTTGAAATCTTCTTTTCATCAAAGCTTCAAACTCTTCACACCATGTCTTCTTGGTAGAACCAAAAATGATGTCATCAACATAAACTTGAACTAGAATGATGTCCTTAGCATTCTTCTTGATGAACAGAGTTTTGTCAATGGTTCCTCTCCTATATCCATGTTCTAGCAGAAAGTTGGATAAGGTTGCATACCAGGCTCTTGGATCTTGATGCAGACCATCAAGTGCTTTGATAACCTTGTAGACTCTATTGGGGAATTTAGGATCTACAAAACCTGGAGGTTGTGAGACATATACCTCCTCTAAAATAGTACCATATAGAAAGGCACTTTTCACATCCATTTGATAGACTATAAATCCCATATATGATGCAAAGGACAAAAATAACCTAATGGCTTCTATCCTTGCCACTGGTGCAAAAACCTAATCATAGTCTATCCCTTCTTCCTGTCTATAGCCTTGAGCAACAAGTCTTGCCTTGTTCCTCACAACAACCCCTATTTCATCCTTCTTATTCCTGAAGACCCATCTAGTACCAATTACTCTTTTTCCTGAGGGAAGATCCACAAGAATCCAAACTTTTTGTAGCTCAAATTATGTTAATTGTTCTTGCATGGCATTTACCCAACTTTCTTCATCAAGAGCCTGAGAAATGTTTTTGTGCTCTACTTGAGATAAGAAACAGGCAAACAAACAATGCTGAATATCTTTATGATTTGTTCTCTGCTGTTGTTTGACATAACTCACAAGTGCATGAGTTTCAATATTGGTTTGAAGTTGTCTTCTAGTTTGTACAGCAGATTTGGGATCTCCAATAATCTGTGTAGTAGGATGGTTGTTGTTGACTTTATGAGTGGGAATAGAACTGACTGGAATTTCTGTTTCCAAATTGTTGAAATCAGTTACTGCACCCTGCTCATCATAAGAAGCTTTGGAGAAGATTCCTTCAGCTGGACTAGCATATAAGTCTTCATCGTCCATGGCTTGTAAAATCTCTTCTAGTGAGTCAACAGATTTGGCAGATTTTGACTTAGCAGTACTTGTAGATGAAGTACCGCTAGGTGTAGTATGTACTGCTGAGTGTTGTGACTCAAAAGATTCTTCTCTTGAATGCTTATTAGCAGATGTAGCATTCTTTTCTTGATCTTGAAGCCTTTGAAGCTCCTGGGAGGCTTGATCATCATTTGATGGCATGGTTTGCTTCTTGGGAGTGGCAGACATGGGAGTAACAGTAGGCATGTTGGGCACATAGATATGAACATCATCCTCTGATGAAGAAACATCTTCTTGAGTACCTGCATTAGTTGCACTTGACTCCTCACCTGCATTGTTAGTTTGACAATCCTTTTACAAATAATAGTAATCCATGGATTTAGTTAGATAATCTAAATCAAACATCCAAGCATAACCTATTCTTGGGACATTGGGTTTATTTTCTAAGAAATTAACATGAGCATTTTCTTCAACCTTCTTAGTTGCCAAATTATAAACCCTATATGCTTTACTTTGCACTGAATATCCTACAAGATATCCTGGATCAGACTTTCCATCAAACTTACCCAAATAATCAAGAGTATTTAGTATAGAAACATGACACTCAAAAGGTCTTAAATGACTTATGTTAGGCTTTACATCAGTCAAGAGTTCATAAGGTGTTTTGTTTTGAGGCTTAGTTACGAGGACTCTATTTAACACATAACATGCAGTGTTGATTGCTTCTGCCCAAAAGGTATTTGGCAAAAGTGAATCAGCCAGCATAGTTCTAGCAGCCTCAATCAGTGTCCTATTCTTCCTTTCAGCTACTCCATTTTGTTGTGGAGTTCTAGGATTACTAAATTGTCTCTTAATTCCTTTAGACCTACAGAATTCATCAAATTCAGCATTCTTAAATTCTGTCCCATTATCAGTCCTAATGATTAAAACATGTTTAATGAACTGCTTTTCAACTAAAATGATAAAATCCTTAAGTAATTCACTTGTTTCACTTTTAAGAGCTAAAAAGAAAACCCAACTGAATCTACTATAATCGTCAGTTATGACTAGACAAAAGGTCTTATGACTAATGCTTTGATAGAAACTGGACCAAACAAATCCATATGCAAAAGATGCAAAGGTTTTGTCACAGTGTTAACAGTCTTGGTCTTACAAGAGGCTCTATGTTGTTTACCTTTTTGACAGGCAGCACATGTGAAATCATTTTGAAAAGTTTTGTTAGGTAGACCTCTAACCAAATTCCTATTCACCAATCTATTAAGATTCTTGAAATTCACATGACCTAACCTTCTATGCCACAAATTTGACTCATCTAAAGAAGCCTTAGCTAGCAAACATGTAATACCACCTGTTGGAGTAATAGTATGAAGATTAAAGGTGTACATATTTTCATGCCTGGGTACTTTAAGCAGTATTTGAGATTCCTTAGGCATCTCAAAGTCTTTAGACAACACCAAGCAGCCTTTGTCTGTGAATAGCACCTTGTTCTTCTTATCACACATTTGTGATACAGAAAAGAGATTGAACTCATTCAATTCTTTTACAAAGAACACATCTTCAAATTCCAACTTTCTTGTGTTGATTTTCCCTTTTCCAATGATTCTACCTTTGCTACCCCCAAAGGCTACTGGACCTCCTCTGAATTCTTCAAATTCAGCAAGAAAATCTTTGTTTCCTGTCATGTGTCTTGAGCATCCACTATCTACTATACCTTTATCTTTTAATTCATCAATTAGATGCCCCTACACACAAATAAAACTCATTAGTTTTTAACAGGGACCCAAGCCACATTTGGCTCGGATCTCGTGGGACCTACACATTTAAGAGTTTGTACTGAAGCATTCCTAGTTGTGCTACTTTTGCTCTTATACTTCATGGTTTCATTTATGTAGTCAAAGTTATAGGGTGACTCTATGTGCTCAGACTTCTTTGCCTTAAGTACTGCTTTAGCGGTACTTGCTTTAACACATGATTTATCTCTTTTAGGAACCCACATTTGCACTGGTTTGTTTTTATCCTTACTTCTAGGTGTTTTAACTTTTTCAAAAAATTTCTTAGAAGTCTTGGAGAACTTTGGTTTTACAGACTTTAAACCAACAGTACTTAAGTTTGGTCTAGTAGTACTTGCAGGTCTAGACTTGCCGGTACTTGCTTTACCAGACTTTAAAGGTACTAGACCTTGTTTCATAAGTACTGCCCTAGGAACAAAACTTTTGGTAGAGTTATTTTTAATCTGTTTAACTACCCTTGTGTGATCAAACTTAGGTTTGTCATTTTTAAGTTTCTGATTCCTATAAACCTGTGCATTTTTCCCATTACTGTTTTTCATGACCCTTTGTGTAGCCTTTTGTTTCACAATTTTATCTTCATGTAATGTACAATATTTGATAAAATGACTTAGACTACCACAAACATAACATCCTTTTCTTCTTAAAGAAGACCCAAAAGGTTGTTTTGACTTTACTTTTTCAAAACCTAGCCCACCCCTTTTGGCTTTATTATGTATTACATTGTTTTCCAATATCTTGCTAGGAGTTTTTACCTGCTTGGGAGCAGAACTAGTCTTAGATTCCTCAGAAACAAAATTGTTCATTAAAGGTGGATAAACAATATTTTTGGTCATAGCAGTCTTTTCTTGGGGCAAAGTACTAGAGTTTAAGGTATTTTTAACCTTTGGTTCTTCTAACTCTATACTTTTATCATTACAAGGGGCATGAAAATTCCTGATAGTGGTAGAGGAACTGCCATCATTCCTTCAGCATATCTATCATTTTCAGGTGTATCATCTACCTCATTAGAACTATCAAAAATCCCTTTTAATAAGTCCTTGTCAGTTAAAGTTATCCCAGGTTGGTCCTCAATATATCCTAGGCCTGATTTATCATAATACCCCATTCGTGAATTAATCAATTTTCCTAATCCTGTAGAGGATTTTTGCCAATGATTAATCACTTCCCTTTCATTAAAAGACTGGCTTTTAAAGCTTCATTTTCTGTTGATATTTTTAGCAGTTGTCTTTCAAAAGCTTTTATTTCCACATCTTTTTCCCTCATTTGAAGAGTCAAAATCCTTATTTTCTCTTCATATTTTTGTTGAGCCTTTTTGTACAAAACTATATTTTCTTCAAATTTAACAACACCCTGTTTAAAAGCATTTAATTCTACAGTGCATGTGTTAACCTTTTGATATTGTTCCTCTAGTTCTAATTTTAGGCTATTAAATATAAGAACACAGTCTTTAGAACAAGGATGTACCTCAGTATCTTTATGTGAGAGAGCCATTAAACCAAGCTCTTCTTCTTCTTCATCTTCTGCCCAGTTCACCACTCCATCTACAGTAACCAATGCTTTGGTTCCTTTAGGACTCCTACTGTTTCCTTTTGGAAATTTTTCAGTTATTCTTGGACTGGTTCTATAGCTGTGCTTGGACTTCTGATTTCTATTCTCAGCTTTGTCTCTAGAGCATTATCTTGCAAAGTGTCCATTCCTTCCACAGTTATAGCATTCAACTTTGGACTTGTCATATCCTAATGGCTCATTAGGATCAACAGTCATTTTTCTTCCAGTCTTCTTGAAGAACCTATTAGATCTTACTGACACCATAGCAGCTTGCCATTTAAGTTCCATCTCTTCAACATCAGCATCATCCATTTGGAACAAGTCATTGAGTGTTAATCTTGGCCTGTTGTCTTGTCCAGCGAAGAATGAGAAGGCATCATTGTCACTAAACAATGGTGAAGACCTTCCATGTGGATTTTGAGAGACTATAGGGCTGCTTTCAATACTTTGTGGCTAAGTATTGCTTGTAAGTCCTCCAACGGTATTTGTGAAGTATGTACCGCTGCTAGATCCACTAGCGGTATTATGAAAGTAAGTACCGATGTTCCCATCTGATACAAAAGCCAAGTTAGACTTTGAAGTAGTCGATGTCTTTACTTCAGTGACTTTCACATCCATCTCATATGCTCTTAGATTGTTGTAGAGATGATCAAAAGGAATTGTTTCCAAATCATCTCTTGTGATGAAGTGCATAGCCCTTGCTTTCCACTCTGGTGGAACACTTCTTAAGAATTTTAAATTAGCTTCTTCATTAGGAATTACTTGTCCATAAACTACCAACTGAATAAGCAACTTACTGAACCTTCCATATCTACCATGTATCCCCTCTATACTGGTAATTGAGAAGTTATCAAATTCTTGCTTAAGAACAATCTTCTTAATCTTCTTAGATTTGTCATTGCCCCCAAATCTAAGTTTTATAGCATCCCACATAGCTTTAGCATCCTTATAATGATGAAAGCTTGGTAGAATGTCTTCAGAAAGAGCCATAGCTAAAGCAGTTCTGGCTTTTCTCTCTCTAATCTCTGCTTGTACCTCCTCAGCAGTCACAACAGGTAGAGCATAGCATGTACCGTCTGGCAACCAGTGTAGCTTTTTTGATGTATTCCCATTCTTGATAACTTGCCACACAGTGTGATCTGTGTGATTCAAGTAATGTTCCATCTGCATAGCCTATGTCTCATAATTGTCACCTTTGAGAACTGGGAGTTTAACAGCAGACAGAGTATGAGAAGGTGTTATTGTAGAGGTAGCTACAACATTCACAGCTTAAACACCCTGTGCTGGTGCAGGATGCACGACTTGTGGTTGTCCCTATGGTATAGGATCAGGGTTCTGAACATCATCCAAGTGAGCATCATCACAATCTGGTTGAGACATTTAGTTTTGGTATGTGTCAAGTGTTTGGGGTTGTGTTCTTCTTTTTTAGAGTTTCTCAACCAGCTCTGATACCACTTGTTGATCCCTTTGGTTGGATGTATATTCTGTTAAGAATTAGTACAGTAGTTTGTAATCAAACTAAAACACTTTGAGCACTCTTACTAACACTAAATAAGTTATGCGAAATCTAACTTATAAAGCACAGAAGAACATAATTACATTTAACTATTCGATTCTCTTATTAATCGACTTGAATGAGGTACATGAAAGACATTGTACCTATGTTCCTTTTATAGAGTAAGGAACCCTAGAAACCTTAGAATATTCTATAAAGATAACTATATCATAGACGATATATTATCAATATTCTAACTATTTAAGTATATCACATAAGATATACTCTAACTATAACTATGACATATCTTATACAAAGATATATTCGTCCTAATCATCATAGCAGTACTTACTTTATAAGTAGCATTACTTACTATGTACCGCGTTAATACTAACGGTACTTACATAACACTGACAGTACTTAAAATACACTAACGGTACTTGACACTTAACAAATAATTCCCAACACCTTTGGACTCTACGGACTTCTGTTATCACCTTTTGGAACACTTTCAATAGTCCTGATGTTGGTTCTGAACTTGTCCTTGGACTTCTGATTGCTTCCTTCAGCTTTATCCCTTTTGCACTCCCTAGCAAAATGTCCAAGATTTCTACAATAGTAGCATTCCACCTTTGACTTGTCGTATCCTAATGGATCTGTAGGATCAACACACGTATTTTTTCCTGTCCTTATGTAGAGCCTGTTGATCTGATAGATATCATAGTAGCTTGCCACTTTAGATCCATCTCTTCTATTTCAGCATCATCCATTTGGAATAGATCATCAAGGGTGAACCTTGTTCTATTGTCTTGACCAACAAAGAATGAGAAGGCTTCTTCATCATTGAGTGATGATTGAGGTCTTCCTTGTTTATTATGAGTCATGGAGGGATTACTAGCAGTACTATGATAGTAAGTACTGTTAGTTAGGTTACTAACAGTACCTTGAAAGTAAGTACCGCCAGTTGAACTACTAGCGGTACCTGTGTAGTATGTACCGCTGGTTTCTTCTGACATAAAAGCCAAGTTAGGCTTTGATGGAGTCACAACTGCTTGTTCAGTTCCTCTTACATCAACCTCATAGACTCTAAGATTGTTGTAGAGATGATCAAATGGTGTGATGTTAAGATCATCTCTCGTGATAAAGTTCATGGCCATAGTTTTCCATTCTGATGGAACTCCTCTTAAGAATTTTAGATTTGCTTCATCATTAGGAATAACTAGTCCATTTGTTGCTAGTTGAATAAGCAACTTGCTAAATCTTCCATATCCTTTATGGATACCTTCAACACTAGAGACTGAGAAGCTATCAAACTCTTGTTTCAACACAGTTTTCTTCAATTTATTAGATTTGTAGTTTCCTCCAAATCTAAGTTTGAGTGTATTCCACATA
Source organism: Glebionis coronaria (assembly GCA_025667525.1). Lineage (NCBI taxonomy): Eukaryota > Viridiplantae > Streptophyta > Magnoliopsida > Asterales > Asteraceae > Glebionis > Glebionis coronaria. The sequence goes on along the minus strand of CM046879.1, from coordinate 316,489,228 downwards.
GTTTTAGCATCTCTGTAATGATGAAAAATAGGTAGAATATCTTTTGAGAGAGCCATGGCCAAAGTGGTTATAGCTTTTCTCTCTGATATCATCCTGGATCTCAGCAACTGTAATAGCAGGCTGAACATGTACTGTACCATCATATAAATAGGTAACAACCTTTTGTGTGTTCCCATTCTTGATGACATGCGACAGAGTATTAGTTGTGTGATTCAATAGTGCTACATCTGCATAGCCTAGGTTTCATAGTTGTTATTTAAGGATTGGGAGCTTTACAGCAGACAACGTGTTTTGGGAAGGTGTAGAAGTTTGTGTTGCTGCTACAGGTTGTGCATTCTACACTAGTGCACCTTGCATGACTGGAGGTCCATGCATTACTGGTGGTCCTTGCATGACTGGTATCACCAATATTGATGACAGCTTCAATGTGAGGATTTTCATCAACATTCTGAGACATGGTGTGATTTGAGTAAGGTTTAGGGTTTAAGAATGTTCTTTTTATTTAGAGTTTCTCAACAAGCTCTGATACCACTTGTTGATCCTTTTGAATAGATCGAGATCATGTTAAGGATTGCACAATAGTTTGCAAACAAACTAGAGCACTTGAGATACTCTTACTCAACTCAAATAAGTTATGCGGAATCTGACTTAATTAAGCAAAGAAGAACAGTGAATTTCTACTAACTGTTCGATTTATTAATCGTTGTGTTGAGGTACAATAAACTCATCGTACCTATGTTCCTTTTATAGTACAAGGAACTCCTAAAATATTCTATTAAGATAAGTATATCACACACGATATACTCCTATAATAACTAGAACATATCTTTACTTAAGATATATATGTTCTTATCTAACTAGTAGTACTTGACAATAACTCTAACGGGACTTAGCATGTACGTGTCTATACTAATAGTACTTGCTTATACTAATGGTACTTGGATATGTACTAACGGTACTTGGCACTATTACAATAATTCCCAACAGCTATTCAAAATAAAAGTAAAACTTGGAGTTTTTTAGATGTTGTGCTTGTGATCAAAGTTAGAATTGATAGTCATGATTCTTAGAATTGATTAGGTGAGAAAGCAAATAATATGAATCTTCTAGAGAAATGAAAGTAGAGGTTTCTCTTAGAACATCGCTTTTTCTAATGAATGTATGAAAGAAATGCATGGGTACAATGGTTTTTTGACTCGGGTCTTGAATCTGGGTCTAGTTTCGGTGTTTGGGACACATATTAATTATAAGATGTTACAATGGATTTTTTAACTCGAGTCTTGAATTTGAAGCATTTTTCACCACAGGCGATCTTTCGAGATTTTGGATCCAAATACTTTGTAATCTTGTTTGTTATGTGGGTAGATGATGAAATTTGGGATCAATGTTGCTTGCAATGCTCAAAAATAAAGTATTTGAGATTCAAGTTGTGGAGTTTGCGACAATCTAGTACTATCCACAATTCTTCTTTTGGTGATATTTTATCTAAAAACTTGCTCATTCATACTTCGAAAGCTTATCATGCAATTTGGATCATTTAGAGTTGACAAAATAAATTAGTTCATGCAATTAAGATGGATATTTACTGTATTTTACAAAAAAAATCCTTTTTTTTGAAGAAGTTCTATTTACTTTGGATAAAAAAAATTGCATTAAAAAAACTTGCTTGAAATAATTATATTTTTATCTTTATTTTTGGGTTGACCTCTTTTGACGTTTTGGTTCTCACGCTCTTTTCATAGCTCGAGTTTCTTTTATTTAGTTCTTGCTCTTTAATCTTATTTTTGTAAAAAAAACATTTGATAAGCGAGTACACTTATGGTATGTTTGATAATACTAACAAGAGCTCGAGCAGATTGTTAGAGCATGTTGCTAGAGCGGAAGTTGTTGATAGCTTATTTTAGCTTTTTTTTTTACATGATACTAGAAACTATTTCTTCCAAACGAAACTTATTTTTAAAATATTTTATATTTTTCAAAAAAATAAACTATGTTTCGATAAACTCTCGTAAATTTACGCGTCAAACATAACCCTAATCGTAACATTATAGGTCATAAAATTATAATGGACGGTTGATGTAAAAATGTCATAATTTTGTTTTTTGTGTTTGTGATAGAATAATTTTGATCTGTGACGGTTGTCCTTGTGATAAAAGTTACTAGTATTATTATGTCATTTCTAATATGTAAATCAAAATACTATCTCCCAAAATTATAGTTTATTTTTTTTTCGGGTTATTATAAATTAATTGTTCACTTCTAAAAATAGGTAAAAAATTTATAGCGAGATTATTACATTATTCTGAAATTATTATTATAAACTTTAAAAAAAATTTAAGTTAATTGGTTAAATATAAAATTGCCTTTATACAAAAAGTAAAAAAAAACTATAAAGATAGTACTTTTTTTAACATGTGTATTTTTTGTTGGTAGAAAACAAATTTAGAACGCAAAGAGTAACTTTTAATCATAGTAGTACTCGGGTGTCTTTTTAACAAACTAGACGAATACCCGTGCGTAGCGGCAGAATGTCTAGCGACGGATAATTGACGTAATAATTCATTTTGTAGTAAATGTTTCTTGAAATCCAAAGTGAATTTTTTAAAATAAAATTAGAAACGTTTATAACATTGTATGAGTTCTTAACATGTACATCGATTCATGAATCCGGTTTTAGGATAATTTTGAAACTGGACATCTTTTAATTTTCAAAATGAGTCGTATGATGAAAGTTTTAAGATTTAAATTTAAGTTGTAATATTTTTCTTATTTAGATGAAATGTTGAAAAAATTTAACTTTTCAACAATTGGGATAAATGTTTTATATTATACTAGACGATTACCCGCACATAGCGGCGGAATTGCCTGGCGGCAGAAAATTAACGATATGATATATCGTGGTGAAGTAGAAGTAAATTTTATGGGATGTATTTTATGGGTATTTATTTGTACGGTGGGATTTTGTAGTATTATGGTATGGAATTTTTTTTTAGGTTTTGAATTTTGATTTTGTGTGTGTAAATTTTGGTTTGAATGGTGGGTATTAGAGTTTAGAGAGACATTAAAGTTTGTGTGTGTGTGTGTGAATTAATTATGTTTGTGTATTAGGGCTGGCCACAAAGAATAATCAATATTTTTCAACATTTAAGTAGGACCCACATTTTAACTTTCAACTTTCAACATTTCAACTTTCAACTAAAAGGATACACCCTTTATAATATAGTAAAGATTAAAATTTTGTTTTTTTAATAGGGCTCATATTTTTATTCATTCTATGTTTTCAAAATTTCAAACCTAAAAATAAGAATAAATATATTTTTTTATTATTAAAAGCCTGAATGGGGATGGTGTGGTTGAGTGCTTTTTCCTGAAATGGTTTTTTATGGTGTTTGATATCTGATTTGATGGTTGGGAGTTGTGTATGGGAAAACGGGGTCTAGTACATAAAAAGAGGTCGCCCTGGGTTAATTACACACCTGACGTGTGATTGATGGATAGATAGATAGTCAAGTTGTTAAATATTTTACTCTATCTGTTTTGTTTATACATGAATATGATCAACTTGTATGACAAGAAACATATTACTCTATATAATAAGAAAACAAATGGATGGGCTTTTATTCTTGTTCATTTAAAATCGAATTTTTATCCACTTAACGAAATGTCGGATTACATATTATATTTTTACAAATATTTACGTTTTTACGTGGTTACTTGCTTTTTCTAATTTTAAAATAGTATTAATTTTCTTTTAGGTTCATCTATCTACGTTTCACAAATAAATTATTAGAGTAGTGCATAAAATTATTAATACTTGTATGATTATTTGAATATTTAGCTAAAAATATCATGTATAATATGAAAGGTTTGGTTTGATTAATCGCAAATATTTAAAAGTAAACCAAAGTCGAACAATAATGAGCGGGTTTTTTTTTTATTTCGATTCTTTTCGGTTTTAGTTTCTTTATTTTCTCGATTATTTTGAACACTTCTAAAGAAACGTTAAAACGAAGGATTTGTTGATGACATATGATATAGTTATGTCAACTAAAGGCTTATAGTTTTATATTATATGCTCTACGATTTACAATTATATAAGTTTAATAATTTTTATTTGACAAGCTTCCAGTAACATTCGGTGCGTATATATATACTTGACACTAAGGTCACAAGTTGACAATCAATACTAGAGTATTACTATAAAATTACGATGTATGCATATAGAGGTGGCAAAAGGGCGGGCAGGCGGGTACGGGCGACGGGCTAAACAAGCAACGGGCTAAACGGGCGACGGGCTAAACGGGCGCGGGCTAAATGGGTACGGGCGAAACGGACGGGCAAAATAGGCGGGCTAAACGGACGTAAGCTAAAAAAGGAAAAAAACATATAAAAGCATACAATTAAAAAATAAAAATAGTTGTTTGAAAACCGAAGATAAAAAATTTAATAAAAAATATTCGTCAAGTATACTAATTTGTATTTTACAAGCGCGCCCGTTAAACCCATTTAATTTATTACATATACGCCCGTTTAGCCCATCCATTATAAAGAATGGGCAAAAAGTGTCTCATCCTTTTTTAAAAATAAGCAAAAAGTACCCATATGTATCAAATGGGCAAGATTTGTCACTTTTATATACATATATGAATATATAAAGTCTTTTATAATGGGCTGACAAGTTTTTATACTAGTCATTTCAGACGTCCGGAGTAAGAATAGCAGGACCCAAAAAGGTCCCCATATAACTGGCTTTATGCTGACAATATAGTATTCATTATTTTTTTTTACTAAATTAGTAGTAATATTAACTCTCCTTTTCATTTTTCTGGGTTTGGCCGACTGGCTGTCCTATCAAACAAACAAGACAAACACTTTCTTCTTCTGTTGGGATTTTGAGTAGCCCTGTCCTGCAACTCTGCACTCATTACTTGTACTCTCTTGCAGCAAAAAGTTGTACTTATTCTTCCACACCTATCAAAACGTATCACAACTTCCCATGTTGCATTCATTATCGTATCTAACCTTTCTAATTATGTTTCATTAACTATAATTACATCTTGCTTAGCGTGTGAACTAGGTATTTAGCAAAATTAGAAGTATCAGGGGTAAACAACAACTAACAAGCCTTTCGTCAAAACCAAAATGGCGCGCACATAGCAAAAAGTAGAAAGATGCACCATTAAATACGAAACACTAAATATTTTGTAGCTTGGAAAATTATATGACGTGCGAATAGTTATAATATATAAATTGTGTATTAAAATATTTGATCTAATATGTTTTGGGTTCATGAAATACTCAATCGAATAAGATAAATTGATAATTATAATTTAAAGCATGAAAAATTAATTGAGAAATTTTAAAATATCACTGATGTTTTATTTTGCAAATAAGACCAGATCCAATATAAATAACTATCATAATCAATTATTTCGGTTACATGCTAACCATTGTGTTGGTTAATGAAAAAATTCGACTTTTTAGTTTTAACGAAAAACTGATAGTACTCGTTTGGTTAAAAAAAATTAGGGTATGAGGCGCTGCCCTGAAGAGCGTCCCCCCTCCCCTTTCGACTCTTGCTCGCTGACTTGGCAGCTGGACCTCAACAAAGAGCTCTACCCTTTAACCTTTACATATTCGTCGCGCTGCCCTGAAGAGCGTCCCCCTCCCCTTTCGACTCTTGCTCGCTGACTTGGCAACTGGACCTCAACAAAGAGCTCTACCCTTTAACCTTTACATATTCGTCGTGGCGATATCAGGTTAAATGTGATGCGTGTACTCTTCGTATCTCCTAACCTATCTTAGCCAAAACTTGTATAAGACCATTGATGTCAAAATAAAATACAATCATATAAAATGAATTATAACATTAAAATCACTAACATAAACATTGTACTTGTTACAAGATGTCATTAATAATTCTCAAACTGTTACGCGTATCCAAAAATGTCTTTAGAAAAGACAACAACATTAGATTTTTAAACGGAGTAGTTTGAAAAAGTCTAATGCAACGTACACTAGTATTTGAATAAAGTCATTATTCGAAGCAGATGTATTGCATATATTTTCTTATCTAGCCAGCTATGTGGTATCGCCTCAGCAAATTAAATCAGAAACTGTAAACAACGATTTAGCCTCACTTTCACAATTTGATTTCTCTCTCTCTCAAGTAACTTTTCTTCTGTAATTTCATTGTGTAGGTTAACTATGAAACACTAAAAGGGGTGAAAGTGTGCAACATATCATCTATCAGTATAAATTGGACTTCAACAAATTTAAGCCCTTTGAAATCAATAGGCACTGACACCTGTACATCCTCTTCCTGCCCTCCTTCTTTACTGGGCCTGATGTTATACACTGCTTTTGTGCCGAATGAGTTATGGCATGGTCATGAATGAAGTCATGCCACTAATACTCGCAGATGCGGTGGCAAGTATTTTGTGATTAATCGGAGAAGGTAAAAAATTGATTTCGGTCAAATCTGGTTCGTTTGTTTGCATAGGTTTTGGCCGGTTTTCTTCAGTTTTGGATTAATCCCGTTGACTTAGTTCGATTTTAAAACCATACGTACCACCAACTATAAGTTATATGACATTTTTTTGTGTTTTAATAGTTGTACAATATGCATAATAAAATGTACTATTTATTTTAGGGGTATTTTTAAAATATTATTAATTAAGATGTTTAAAATATTAATTAATGTGTATTTGTAACATATGTTTTATAACTTGTATTATTTAAAATGAATTTCATAAAAGAGATGGTAATTCTTAATTGACTTGTACAATACGCATTAAATTTTTTATTACTTAAAAATTTATTGATGAGAGAGTACATAAGATGGTTTATAAACCATTGACTTGTACAATATATTTTAAAATTTGTATTATTTAAAAATTTAATGAAAAGAAAATGTATAAAATGCTTTAGAAGATAGTATGATAACTACGAGTGTTAATCTGGTCGGTCGAATTCGGTTTAACTCAAATCGGACAAGGTTGCAAATTACATACCCGCACCCGTCTTTTGTTTTAAATTCGGATTACTAGAGTTCGGATCAATTCGCGTCGAGACATATACGTGTTTGGATCAACCAAAAATTCCTTTCTTAAATAGAGATTTATAAATTAATATTTATAAAATAAAATAAAATTAATTGGGTCAACTGAATCAATTTGAACCCGAGTTAGCAAAAAAATATGTTAGACGGATAAATAGGCTCACATTCATTTTTGAATTTAGGTTTCTAAGGGTATCCATTATGATGGGTTTATGAATAGGTTTATAAAATTATGAAGAGGTTTAAGAACTTGTTAATCATATGCTTGTGTGGTATAAAGAGGTTTATAATCCTATACCTCTTTATAATTAAATGCATTTGATCTATATATAAGATTTATAAAACTTTATAAAGTGAGAATACGTTCAAAGTGTATAAATTAATGTTATGATCAGGGGTGGGAACCGGGTTGGATTGGTCGGCTTTGGGTTATTCGGGTCGGGTCGAAGTCGGTTTAAGGCAAAAATAATTTACCCGAACCGACTTTAACTCGGGTTAGTCGACTTGGGGTCGGTTCTACTCGAGTCGGGTCTATTCGGGTTAGGGTCAACCCGAATATGGGTAAAATATGTAAAAAAAAATATTAATTTTTTTAAATAAAAGTTATATAAAATTTATTTAAAAATAAAAAATAATAAAAACAAAATCTTTCTCAATCGGATTGACTTAAACCCGAGTTAGAGAAAAGTAGTTTACCCGATACCTAACCCGATTTTGAATTCGGGTTAGTCGGGTTGACCCAATTAGCCCGATTAACCTGAGTTAAAATTTCAACCCGAGTAACCCGACCCGAATATAATCGGGTCGGTTCAGGTCAGATCGGATTCGAGTCAGATCGAATTTATCGACACCCTTAATCATGATACAATTATAAACCTTTTAAAAAGTTTACTATAAGAGATACTTATTATAAAATGTCAATTAATAAAAGATGAGAAAGGTTATATTAGATACATTGTATCATTTGGATACAAAGGGACCAATCCTCATCTTCTATCCATAAAAAAATCAAAGGCCAAGATCATTCTTACTTTTATTAATTAAAAAATCGGAGGGACATTTTGGTCTTTTTCACATCCTACCCACCCCACTTCACACATCCCTCCCACCCACATCTTCTTCATCAGATCCACATACACAAAAAAACGCGCACAAAGAAAACACACACAAACACATCTTTAATTCGTAACCCCCGATCTAAAAATCATGATTTCGATCCATCCTCGATCTATTATCTCATCTTCTCCTTCGTATTTAATTATCTCCATCAATGATTCGTTAACACCAGGTTACATCATCATGATCTATTTGTAGCTCATTTGATCGAAATAAGCTTATTTTTAAGCTCATTTTACGTGAATTAATATAGGAGTTTAGATTTGATATGAATAAGATGTTAGTTTTTTTACCTTATCGATGTATTTTTTCAGCTTATTTTGATGTGGTTGATATGTGTGACAATCCTGGTTTTGAGGTTCGCCACTTAGTTTCATTTTGTGCTAGTTACGTGTCTTTACGTGTTTATGTGCTAATTGGTGTGTATAGATTGTGGTTTGGATATCGTTTCCGGTACGGGGTACCTTGTGAGTGAAACGATGTGAGATGATTTCATGTTCATGAGCTCACATGGTAGTGACCATGAAATGAGATGGTGATATTTAGTGGTTTTACGTATACGTATATGTATTATAGAAAATCGTATTTTTGCGATTTACGGTTTAGCATTTAGAGGTCTCGGATGAGGTAATTAGTCATATGGATATTTTTCGGGATGGTTTTAAGTCATTTAGGACTTAGTTATAAAGTTTATTTTAATATTTGAGATTTTTTATAAAAGTGTATATTTTACGTCTTTTACGGTAAAACGCGTAAATTTGACTAGTTTTACGATTTTGAGGTTTTGGAAGCTTTAGGAGCTGAAATAAACTAAGTTAAATTAAGGTAATACTAGTAATGTATTATTAAACAATAAAAAGAAAAAAAAATAAAAAAATATATATTAAGGGTCGGTTTGGCCGACTAAAAGAAAGGAAAAAAGAAAAGGAAAGGGTAAGTGGGCTATGGGTTGGACTTGGGTTCACCCATACTCTATATAATGTCTTAATTAAAAAACAAAAGCAATATTTTTTCTTCCTGGAACTCTATAGTCGACGGCCAGAAGAGCTTTTTTAGGGTTTTCAGTATTTTTTCATCTTCCATTAAATTAAAGGTAAAACATTCATAATCCTTTTCAATTAAGTTGTTTTTATGTTTTCTTTAATCATCATATGATGGATTTAGGTTAGGGTTTAATGTAAAAACAGTAAATTAATGTTATATTAATGATATCATGATGATTACATAAAATAGGGCTTGTATTTAATGGGGTTATGGGTAATTAATTAAGTTAATTTGATTAAACCTGTTTTTAAAAACTGGGCAGAATTTTGAGTCAGTTGTTTTGATCATATTGGGAGTTCTACAAACTCTTATTTTACGATACAAGTATCCCTGAAAAGGTAATTTAAGTGGATTTCCAATGCAAGAAACGAGAACTAAATTGGAGGTCGGGAAGTGGGTCGAAAACAGGTTACAACAGTCGAAGGTCAAAACAGTTTTGAAGTCATCCTGTTTTCTTTTTTAAGTATTGGGTTGTTTGGGGTACTTAGGGTTGCATTGGGATCTTCTAACGAACATGAGAGATGGTTTATATATTATAGTAAGTATCTACATTAGGGCTAAGGTTGTGGTTTAGGGTAAGACCCCCTAATCATAACAAACTTTTTGTATGTTTAAAATCAGTAAATCTGGAATTACAAAAGTATGTATATATATATATCGAGGCCTTAACAGTAGCTTTAAGATTGGGGCAAATGGGAGGTGTTAGTTAAAATATGTAAGGGTATAAATATTACCTTTACAGAGATCATGGGTATGTTTAGGTGGGCGTTTGGCTTATAGTTTGGAGACCTAAAACTGGGACTGTTTTTGATAAAATGTTAACGAGATGTGTTATGAAGTAAAACGAGTTAAGGGCTTTATAGAGGGGTGTAATGAGATGCATAGAGCATATATATGAGGTATATATAGGAGAAGGTTAGATGTACATCATAGTTTGATGAGCCATTTTAGTGTTTGGTTCATGTTTTGATTATGTGTTTTTGGTTGTTAGCTTTTTGCTAGTGCGCGGATGTTTGGGGAAGCTCAATCAGGTGAGTTTCATAGTCCCATGTTTTCTAATGTTTATGACTTCCAGATGGGATGGAAGAGACACTGTTTTGCTTTGTTATTTATAAATTATGCTGTGAATGGTTTGGCGTTGGTAATGGACTTATGTGTGCATACTTATATGATTAACTGCTAGTTGATTCTTGATTGTTTATGTTTTGACTTGGTACCAAGGGGTTGTTGACAAGGCGGGGCCTTGGGATTTGGTTCATAGGTGTTTGGATGCCTATGGGAGTATGGTGTTTGGTATGGCTGGGAGCCTGAGTTTTGGTTTGATTAGTTAAATCTTGAATGTTAGTTCGTTAATGCATATTAGTATCACATTGTCCATATGTTTTTAACTTTTGGTTGTTACTCACAGCTTATGGTATGATTTTGGCGTTTGAGTCTAAACCTATGACTCTCACCAACTTTATGTTGACGTGTTTTAATGTCTCTTTCAGGTGAGAATGTGGTTAAGCTTGAGGATAGAAGAGGCTAGATTTGGATGCATTAGGATTGCATTTAGAAGGACATCCCCGTTCCTTCTTAGTTTATTTTTATGTGTTGTGAATAAGTGATACTGTTGGCACCTATATGTTGTTTTGATTATGTTAATTGTTTGTCTTGGGTAAGTGGTAAGACTGTTACCTACTTACCTAGACTCCTGCATTGGTTGAGATATTGTCATGACATTTGTGTCACCTTTTTATGACATTATAGTTGCATTTTAGTTTTCTCTATAGAGACACCGTTTGTTGTGATGATATCCATACGTCACGCCCCATATTCCGCCATGGTGGGGTGTGACAGAATGGTATCAGAGCCAGGTTATAGAGAATTAGGTTGCCTAGTCGCGTAGCCTAGTTTATAGCTTAAGGGTCCCTGCATATAGGCGACATAGGAGTATGTGTGCATTTTATAATAATTGATGTGTTTGGATGTTATTTATTGCGATGTTTTGACTAGTATGAATTGAACCGTAGTATGTTCATACTTAGTCACATGTTATTTTCTTTTCGGGTTTGTGACTAGTGCGGGTTGAACCATAATCGTCCACGCTAGTCATTGTTGTATTTTGCTTAAATTGGACATTATAGTACATAATTTGGTACAAGGTAGTTTGAATCTTTTGTCGAGTTATTTTACATACCTGAGGTATGTTATTTTTCTTTTGATGTTTAAGTCATGTTCCCTAAGAATCGTGTGGTGGTTCGAGTTACTAGGAGTACATGGGTAGGAAGGATTTTAAGCTGTTTCCACTCTTATGGGCGACATGACTTATAACTGATTATGTTTTCGTTTTAGATTTAGTCTATGCTGTTTTAGCTAGACTATGGATTTATGTATTTTAGGAAGTTTGACTATGTTATTTAAATAGTTGGAGTTTTAGACCTTATTGTTTATGTGGTTATGTGCTTAGGTGAGTTGATGGATTTATGTGTTATATGTTGTATTAATTCTTATAAGTGTCATCATAGGAGGGAGTGCATTGAGGAAAGGGTAATTGTATAAGTATGGTGGCCAACATAGTTATACAAGTACCACAGCTTCCATGGGTTCCTAAGTATGATTGCATGAAAGAGGGTTAGTACATGCTTGTATATGATGAGATGTGGATTTTGGGTATATTTATAATATATGGGTTTATGTAACGGCTGCCTACGATATGGCTATTTTTTAGTGTGTTATATGTTTTGAGTTATAGTCGCGTTGTGTGATTATGAGGTCACACGATATGGGTTGGTTTTGGTAATGGGTTTTGTGCCTTGTTGTGGCATGGTGAGATGGTGAGAAGGTGATTACTCGTATGGAAAAACGAGCATATAAAGCGATTGATTGACTTGACATGTATGATGACGAGTATGTTTGGGAGATTCGATAGGTATACATATGCGGGTGTATATATACTAATAGATGTTATGTTATGACTTACGGTCGTTCAGTAGTTATTATAACTTGAACATACCTAGTACTCTCTTGTGTTTAAACAATTTATTAGAGCTCGAGTTTGGGGGAGTTTCAACGACGTTTTGAATCTTTTGAAGTGTGTCTTGTAGCGTATTCTTTGAGTTTCGTATTTCACGTGTACGTTTTAAAATGGTGTTCTTGGTTTTAAGTCTATTGAAATAACTTGGGATTTCTTTTGAAATAATGAAATCTTTTGTGTTGGGTCTTACATTTCTTTTGGTCGGTATATATTGAGAAAAAGGGGGACTTGGAAATCTATTATAGGGTTAGATAGTTGGTTGTATTCTGTAAAATAAGGGTAAGGTGTTGGAGTCGTGTTTGAAACAAGATGTAACATAAGATTTCTTTTAATCAACACTTATTTATTTCAAATTCTAAAAGACTTTCTTTAAAATAAAGTGAAGTAAAATTTCTTCCTACTTACATAGTTTATATAATTGGGTTTAACCGATTCACGTCACTTATAATTATTAATACAAGGTTAAATTGAGTTTATGAAGATTTCACATACAATTTTATCTTTCATTAATATAAAACTGTTTTGGTCATAACTTGTTCGTTTTTAAAGCTTTTTGGGTGATTCAAAAGTCAAAAATTATGTGCTCGGAACGTACTTTTCAAATATTCAGAATGTATAGTCATGGGAGGTCAGTATCCTGGCCGGAATTATTGTACAAGTGTCGGGTTAAAGGTTGAGCTTTGAATAGTTGTTTATTTTTATGATTTGGGAGGCACGGGATACCTAGTCTTTGAGTTGAGTTTTGAGTTCGTCAAGAGGGTTGTTTGTAGATTGTTTGAGTCACATAGATGTGGGGAGGTAAAAAAAAATAAAAAATATATATATTCTTTTGGAAAAGTCGATCTTTTGCACGGTTTAAATAATATGTCGCGGGGCGTAATATGTTTCGGTTGCCATTGGGTGTTTCTTGGATTATTTTTCATTTTCATGGGTCATTTTGAATTGATACATGTTTTGGGTTTGAGTTTTCTTTTGAGTCTCGTGGTTTTTGACTTGTTTTAACTGGTGCACGTGAAATGTCGTTAGTTATCCATGGGTTTGATTCGTTGATCGTATCTGATGGATTCAGGATGTAGTTTTGGTTTCGTATTGTTGGGGAGCGTTGAGGTAGCCATATGAAAGACTTGGTCGCGCCTACACGCTTAAGTAGGTGACCATGAGAGAACGGTCGGAATACCTTTAGTGGGGAGGAAAGAGGTTCGTAGACGAACTAATATGGTCATGAGGTCTATTAGGAGTGCCAAGGGAGATGAATAGAGATTTGTGAAATGTATGGATATTGGCACAAGTAACGTGCCATAGAGAGTGTTGGAAGGGTATATTGTTCGTAAGGCATGTATGTTTTCTGAAAATTTCCTGAAATTTAGTAGGTTTGCCTATTATTTTGAGATAGAACCATGAATAGAGCAAGTAGGAGAAGTGAGAGGAGTTGGAGTTAGTGCCTTTCCAAGGAAATTGTTGATGGAATGATTCCAAGAACAAGAGTTGATGGAAATTGCAACGGATGCAAGGTAAAAGTTGAGTTGCTTAGTAGTAGATTGGATGGTTGAGTGGACTAATGAGAGGAAGCATTGGTATTTTAAAATGCGTGTAGAATTTTGCAAGTAGAACGAGGTAGGAATTTATTCGTATTGCCGCTAAGAGAGGGTGCAAGGAGCACGTAGTTGAAACTGCTAAGGATGTTGTATGAACGCTTTGGGTTTACGGTTATGCATTTGGCTTCGCCAAAGCACTAGCGGTTTTCATGAAGTCAGTGAACCGAGTGTGCATGATCGGGTATAAACGAGTTGTCATCGAGAGCATCGACGACATCTTGATCTACTCAAATCTTAGAAAGGAGTGAGGTAAATTATGAGTTGGTTTGGAGTTGTTAGGAAAGGGAATTATACGTGAGATTTTCAAGTGTGAGTTTTAGGATTAAGTGTACTATGATGAGCAGTTAGAGATGATGGCATATCATGGAACCAGCAAGGGCGAAGTGAAGAAGGATGAGGAAGCGTTTTGGAGGCTGAAGAGGTGGATTGGCTAATGAGTCGATCTTGGCATTATCAGAAGGACTGGATGAATTCGTGAAGCATGACGATACGTGGAATAAGGATTTGGATGTATACGAGAACGACAAAGAAAGGCGGTTGTTTATACGTCGTGGGAACTAAAGATTTTGAAGAACTAGATAAGACTTAGTTAGTGGAGCTGGATTGTTATATCTACCTAGAATGCTAGAGGCATTTGGTGTACGAGACGTAGGGTATGATCTATACAGATCATGAACGTCTCCAACACATACTTAATCATCTTGATTGAACCTTTGGAAAAGGTGATGGGTGGAGTTAAGTGATGAAAGAAGATTGCAAGGCCAAGTACCATCTGGGAAAGGCAAGCATGGTTGATGAGACATGGAATAAGAAGAATGAAGTGAAGCTGAGACGAACTTGAACTATATGGATTACGTATTAGGGTGGTTTGGATGAGGGATGTAGGTTGCACGAGTTGAGTTGTCTAAAGCAGAGAACGCGTCAACATGTATGTTGCGTGGCTTGGACAATCATATGGAGAAAAGGGACGTAGACTATAATTCCTACATAGATAGGAGTAGCTTAGAAAGGGCAATGTAAGGACGAAGTTAGTGAAAGGGATACATAATGGGGTGGAGGAATAAGTACGACGAGAGTTGGGTGATAGTCGATAGACTAACTAATTCATCTCATATTTCAAGAGGAATGAGAAGTCACATGGTTGAGAAGTTGGAAGGATTGCGTATGGATGTGATGGAATAGAGGGTTTTGCGTAAAAGTTAGCCTAATATGTATGGAATGCCTTATGAAGGATTATGGCAAGGGAAGAAACGATGGGAAGCATCACATCGTGATGTATGGTATGAGTTGAGGAAAAAGAAGGAAGTGTGTATAGAAGCGAAGCAAGAATAAAATAGGTCGAGATAGGAACCGAAGGTAAAACTTTGGTGTAGCCTAATGAGTAGAATAAAGAACAACACAGACTAATACTGTCGTAGTGTGGAAAAGGAAATGGCACTGGCCTATACTGATTGTTTGGGAGGCTTAGTATCGATAATCGAATGGATGAGGAGTTATAGGTGTGATATGCCATAGGGACGAAGGGCTTGGTCTAACTGAGATAACCGTCCTTTTGATGATGTGTATAGATCATAAGTTGATTTGGATTGGAAGAACTAATGGATGTGTGAAAGACCGTCATAGGTCACTTTGTAAGGAAATTGGAATTTTTAAGTAGTTTGGGGTACGGACTGAAGGGAGTGGATGAACATGATTGGATATGAGTATATCCAGCTAACTGGAAAAGGATGGGCAAGTGAGATATTTATACAACCTTAGGAGTTACACTGAGGGCATGAGTGATTGATTTAGAGGGAGTTAGGAAACTCATTAGCGATGGCTGAGTTTTCATATAATGATGAATATCATACTAGAAGTCGATCAATGCCATTTGAGGCACTATATGAAAGGATAGGGTGAGTTGTCCCGATTGTGGACTAGAATTGGTAAAAGAGGCTACTAATGTGGTAATGGTGTTTGTGGACATAATGAGAGTAACAAGGGATGATATGTAGAAAAGGAGGAAACCACCAGATTTAGTGACAAAGTTATGTAGGGAGTTTCGATCAACTCAAAGAGTGTGAACGTCTTGAAACTGAGGTTTCGAATAAAGTTGTCCAAAAAGAGTTTTCTTTACTTCAAGATAGATATGATTATCTTCAAAAACATTCTCATTCACTTGAACTTGCTTTGCAAAACAAAGTTGGCAGCTTTTCAGATGATACACCTTTGGAAGTAAAATTATCCGAGTCATGTCGATTACTAAATGAAAAAAGTCTTGATATTTCGGATTTAAAAGCTCAGTTACAAGAAAAAGACATAGCAATAGCAGAGTTGAAGAAACTCGTTGCTAAGATGGGTGGGAAAGTTGTGGAACCTAGCGTTAAGAAACCTGTTGTTAGACAACCCAATGCCTATAAAGTGAATAGATCCTCTATCTTGGGAAAACCATCCGCTTTCTCAAATTCCTTGTTTGCAAAAACTGTGTTTGCCCCCAAGATGGATGGAAAAGAAAGGTTACCACATAATCAACCCATAAGTAATACTCTAGCACCAAGCGTTAAGAACAATAATGTGATTAAACCAGGGATGTACAGAATGACAACTAAACCCACAAACAAAGTTAGTCAATCGCCTCAGACTTCTAGAAACACTAATACTAGTGTGTCTTCTACTACAGGAGTAGTCTCCACTGCTAGTGTTAGTCGACCTCAGCTTAAGCTCACTCAAGTGAATGATAAGGTTTGGAAACACAAGAGTCAACGGAAGATGAAGGAAGTAGAACACCCTAGGAATTAGAATGATTTTAAGAATAAAATGTCTGTAATAGTGTGTAATGACGATTTTGAATGCTTTGAATGATTTGAATGCTTTGAATGTTAAATTTGTTTGTGTCAAATGAGGAAAATATGCTAATGCTAATCATTCTCTGTGTGCTATGAATAATGTCAAAGGCGTAGATACTAGAACTAAGAAGCAAGTTGCGATGCTAATGAGACTGCTTTTATACATAGTCTCACCGTCCAAAACGGGCTTAAAATGCATTAAATATCATAAAAAATGCCAAATATATGCTTGTGTTTGTTACATGTGTATTTTAGGTACGGATATTAAGAAAATGACAAAAGATCACAAGAAACAAGGAAAAACGAACACGGGAAACGAAGGCGCACAATGAACCAAGCCCTAATGGTGATTTTTCAAGAATAACCCTTGAAGATTTGAAGATTATACAAGAAGGGTCCTCCAATATTGAAGAACTGACACATTAAACCCTTGTTTATTCATAATTACAAGTTTGATCCTTGAAGTTTGTCAATTTACAAAAAGGGCCCTTCACTTTGAAGAATTGGCAAGAATGGTCCCTCAAAAATGAAGACTTGTCAATATTAGTCCTCCAAGAAGTCAACAATACAAGTCAAGAGCATAATGTTTGAAGAAAATGCCAAAACAACCCTTCAAGAATCATGAATTGGCAAGAAATACCCCTGAAAATACTTTGGAAAAGTATTTGGGGCAGAAGTCTAAAAACTGAAACTTGGATTATAAAGGAAATTCAGTTTTTCTTGTTTAAACTTGAAATGAAAGGAATGAAAGAAATAAGGGATCAAAGCTGGCAGACAACCAGACTTAACCAATCCCCACATGCCACCTCACCCCAGTCACTCTCTCCACCAATCACAACCCACCAATTTGAAACCTCACTTCCCACCCATAACAGATTTTAAAATAATCTTTATTAGTTTATGAATCTGGCGCTAAAACAGTTTTCAAATCCTAAACTAGATTAAACCTTTACTATTCAACGAAGAATAAAAATTGGGAATTTGCTTAATCCATGAAATTAACCCTCCATCACCTCCAGATTTAAGATTAAGATGGTGCTAAACAAAACCCCACCCTTAAACCCCTTGCCACGTCATCCATCAGCTCACATGATAAACCTTTTGTACACGTTTTATAGGAAAATGCCTAAGTGTGCCAGAAAATCAACACACCACATTTAGCTTCATCCCTAAGCTTCTTTGTGAGCCCTTTGATCAATTCCTTCCCTTTACAACTCCATAAAACGCCAACATTCCATCACATGATTCCAAGTTTTCAAACTACACAAGGGGTATTTCAGGGACTTCACCAGCATTAGGGTTATGTTTTTATGCTTTCTAGTTCTTCTATGTAGCCTATATAAAGGCATTAGGGTTTCACATTGAGCCCTGCTCTTGGTTTTCCTTTGGTCAACATTTCTATAAATCCTTGTTCAAGATTAATGAAAAGTGTTTGAAATTGTGTGACGAATTCCAAGTGCCAACTTATTCTATGCTTGTTTATGTTTCATGTTTGTGAATTTGAAGTTTCAAAACCTGTTTTTAAATATTGTGCAAGAAATTGCATAATTTTCCAAGGAAAAAACTAAAAAATTCCATGACTCAAAAATTAAAAACCGGGTTTTTAACATTGGAGATCAAGTGTTACTTTTTAACTCACGTTTGAAAATATTTTCCGACAAGTTGAAATCCCGTTGGTCCGGTCCATTCACCGTTATCCATGTTTTTCCTTATGGGACCATCGAGCTAGCTCAAAATGATGGCTCCAATTTTAAGGTGAATGGACATAGGTTGAAGCACTACTTTGGCGGGGAAGTTCCATCCTTAAACTACCTCGACCAAATCACCTTCCCCAATGATAATTAGTATTGAGGGGATCGAGTCGAGCTCATGAATCGGTAATCAAAAACGAGGTGCCTCGTGGGGGAGTCCCATGCTTATCCTATGTACATATTATCGCTTTCTAATGTAGCAACGTGAGGGGATTTGGGCCCTTCCAACCTTTGTTTCGTGGTTGTTTGTGATATGTGGTTTTTAGATGATCATGATCTTCACGATTGAAGCCTCTCGTGTTCGTTTTATGAGAGCACTCGATCGTTTTCTTTGAAGAATTTCTCAATATCCATGATATATCCTTTTATGTTCTAACCTTAGATTTATAGCACACTTCATAAACGGCTTTAAATTTAATGGTTACACCCTTTCCATGCTAGATTATGCATTCGACTACGTCTCTAGTATGGGGTTTGCCACCCTTAGAATCGAAACATTGAGGACAATGTTTAACTTTAGTATGGGGGTGAATAGATACTTGTCTTGCCAAACCTTCACGCTTTCCAAATTTATCTTTTTGTTTATCGTTTTGTTGCAAAATAAGGCTAAAAAGGGCCAAATTTTAAAAAATTTATCATGTTTTATAAGTGTTTGAAGACACGAATGTAGGTTTCCGATGACGAGAATAAGAGTAATTTTGACTCGACCGTGCGTGTTGAGCACTTAGTTTCGATTCCTTAACTTTATATTAGGCTAAGTCTCTTAAATGAGGAAGAGATATGATAGAGTTAATTATAAGTAACTATGCTAAACGTAGAGTATTCATATTCTTTCAAAAACTCATGTGTTCTCGTTGTTTGCTTATTCTCCCTTCGCTTGTATATATTTTGCTTAATAAGTATTGACTTAGCGGTTTAGTCTTGATTGTTGGTTTCTAGTCTTTTCTAGTAGCTTCCATGTAATTAAATTGGGAAGACATTAAGGTATCGCCAGCGTCATGGTTTTGAAGTATTGGCAACCCGAATAATCGAAAGCTTCACCTAATAATAAGATTTCAAGTGCTCACCTAAATCAAGCAAACAATTTGAAGGTCACAAGGCCGAAAAATCTATGCGAAATTCAACGTGAATCAAGCCTTAATCTTTGAATCTTTAAAGATCCAAAATTTGCTGTTAGCGTGAGGATATATGTCTTTGGCCATAATAAACACCTCATGGCGAGGTTAAATAAAAGTCAAGGCAAGACCGAAGTCATAATAAAAGCTTCATGGCGAAGTTGAATAAAAGATGGAGGTAAATCTATGATAATAAGGCCCATTCGTTAGGGGGCGTATAGAAGTCTTGGTAATAAGTCTCATGTTCAAAACCGTTATAAAACCGTGTTTATCGATTCTTCTTGTTGACTTAATTTTTTGACATTGTTGTCTATTAGGGGGGGGTTATTAATTCGATGGTCTTGGTTACACCGTTATGACTCTATTTTTAGACCAAAATCTCTATCATCGCATAAGTAAAAAATGTATCCTCGTGAACATTCAAGACAAGAATAAAATATAAGAGATACAACTTAGGAAAATGGGAGGATAAGTACGTGATTAGGGCATATGAGTAATGTTATCATTACTAACTTATAATGACAATGATCTCGTTGCACGCTTGGCATGGAATTGGGGTGAAAATCAAGGACGACGAAATTATTTCTAACGAAGCATTCACGTGTTCTTGTTCTATGAACCTAAACGTCCCATTTTGCGATGAAAATCATACATTAGGTCTAAAACGCAAGTAGTAGTAATAGTAGTAGTGTAGCAAGTTTATCGTTCAATTAAAGTGCATAAAAATGAATTTTGGAGGTGCTATGATACTTTATTCTAGTATTGTGTGAGGGCACGGCAATGGTTTAGTATGGGGGAGTGAAGAGACTGCTTTTATGCATAGTCTCATCGTCCAAAACGGGCTTAAAATGCATTAAATATCATGTAAAAATGCCAAATATATGCTTGTGTTTGTTACATGTGTATTTTAGGTACGGATATTGAGAAAATGACAAAAGATCACAAGAAAAAAGCAAAAACGAACACGGGAAACGAAGTTGCACAATAAACCAAGCCCTAATGGTGATTTTTCAAGAATAACCCTTGAAGATTTGAAGATTATACAAGAAGGGTCCTCCAATATTGAAGAATTGACACTTTAAACCCTTGTATATTCATAATTACAAGTTTGGTCCATAAAGTTTGTCAATTTACAAAAAGGGCACTCCACTTTGAAGAATTGGCAAGAATGGTCCCTTAAAATGAAGACTTGTCAGTATTAGTCTTCCAAGAAGTCAACAAAAAAGTCAAGAGCATTATATTTGAAGAAAATGCCAAAACAACCCTTCAAGAATCATGAATTGGCAAGAAATACCCCTGAAAATACTTTGGAAAAGTATTTGGGGCAAAAGTCTAAAAACTGAAACTTAGATTATAAAGGAAATTTAGTTTTTCTTGTTTAAGCTTGAAATGAAAGGAATGAAAGAAACAAGGGACCAAAGCTGGCAGACAACCAAACTTACCTTAACCAATCCCCACATGCCACCTCACCCCACTCACTCTCTCCACCAATCACAACCCACCAATTTGCCACCTCACTTCCCACCCATAACATATTTTAAACTAATCTTTATTAGTTTATTAATCCGGCACTAAACAAGTTTTCAAATCCTAAACTGGATTAAACCTTCACTATTCAACGCAAATTGGGCATTTGCTTAATCCATGCAATTAACCCTCCATCACCTCCAGATTTAAGATTAAGATGGTGCTAAATAAAACCCTACCCTTAAACCCCTTGCCACGTCATCCATCAGCTCACATGATAAACCTTTTGTACACGTTTTATGGGAAAATGCCAAAGTGTGCCAGAAAATCAACACACCACATTTAGCTTCATCCCTAAGCTTCTTTGTGAGCCCTTTGATCAATTCCTTCCCTTTACAACTCCACAAAACGCCAACATTCCATCACATGATTCCAAGTTTTCAAACTACACAAGGGGCATTTCAGGGACTTCACCAGCATTAGGGTTACGTTTTTATGCTTTCTAGTTCTTCCATGTAGCCTATATAAAGGCATTAGGGTTTCACATTGAGCCCTGCTTTTGGTTTTCCTTTGGTCAACATTTCTGTAAATCCTTGTTCAAGATTAATGAAAAGTGTTTGAAATTGTGTGACGAAATCCAAGTGCCAACTTATTCTATGCTTGTTTATGTTTCATGTTTGTGAATTTGAAGTTTCAAAACCTGTTTTTTAAATATTGTGCAAGAAATTGCATAATTTTCTAAATCTTGATATTTTGCTAAGTTCTTGGTTCAAACCCTTGGAATTTTTGGATTGCAAGTGATTATAGCACCCTGATAAGAAGATTATCAAGGTGTTGTAAGCTTGTGGTTTGGGGATAATCAAGGAGTGGGAACAAGGTTGCATTAATCAAGGATTTTTCATCTTTCTGTTTTTCATATTTGTGCTCTAACCTTGTTGAATCTTAGCAGCCTTGTTGTGGAAGCTTGTGCCTTGTTTTGCTAGGCACATAAGCTCAAAATTTCGTGAGTGTGGATGTACATTCATGAGGTTTGAGTCCTTTTCTCAAAAATCTGATAAAATACTTGATTTTTGTGAATTTGTGTTCTGCTGTTGTTCTTGTTGATTTTGTGGCTTAAAAGTGCTTGATACTGCATAATATAGTAGTTATTGTGTTAGATTGGGCTTGGGTAACATTGAATCACACACTTACTTTGTTAAATCTTGGATTAAAAAAGTTAAGGGGTGTTTGGGTTAACCTGTTTAAGCTTGCATATTGTTTTTGAGTTATTGGAAAGTGTTGTTTTATGTTGGTATCTGATATATACTTGGTTGAGTGCTAATTGCTGCAAGTTCTTGGCATTTAAACATCAAAATCTTGATTGTGCTATAAAAGTTGGAAATTTGCTTATTTTGACCTAAGACTTTGGTAACACTTAGTTTGTATGCATGCTTAGGGATAACAAGTGATTAAAACAAGTTTATATAACTTTTTAAGAAGATTTGAGTGTTTGAAATTGGATTTGTGGTCAAGTATATCAACAAAGTATCAAATCTGCTTGTTTAGTGTTCATTAGTAACATTCATTTGTTTGAATCTTGATCTAAACTTTGAATCAGTGCATGAAACCTGTTTATTTATGTTCATTTGAATTATTTATGGCTTGTGTATGCATTTGGTGAAGTTTGGATGGCTTATTCTTGCTTAAAGTGCTTATTGATTGAAAACTGCTTATTGTTCTTGTCTTGTGCATATCTGTGGATGTTTTGATTAAACTGTATTAACTGGCTTGGTGAATTTGTGTTTTTGTTGTTGTTATTGACTCCTTGTGATTCACTAATCACTTGGGTGCCTTTGCTTAACCTGAATCTAACAAAAATTAACTAAAACAAAAAGTCAAATTGGTCAAGCAGTGGGAACTCCTTTCCCCTGTTGCTAGCCACTACTAGTGTTAAATATCAAACAACTTATTTATAAGCCATTCTGGCTTATCCAGACTTGTAACAACTTATTTTTTGTGATCAATCTTACTTATTTGACCCATTGAACTAATCTGGAGCAAATTAGGGTTTGACTTTTAGGTTTGACTAGAAAACTAATCAAATTGACTTTTACATAAGTGCTTAATTGCTTATTCTAGCTTATTCTTTGTGCTTATTGGAAATTTTTTTGATTATTTTGCTTAATTAAGTCATTTAAAACCTTTTGCAACTTGATCAGCACTTAAGGTGGTCTAGAACTCAAAAACGACTATTTTTGTCGTTTTGTGAAGAGAGCTTTGGCTTATTTTAGGCTTATTTCTTGTGCTTTTTCAAAATTTCTTTTCGCAGATCTCTTTGGTAACTCAAATGAAGCTTGTGTGTCAAATTAGAGCTTATGGCTTAATGGGCCCAAAAGCCCATTAAGAATAAGCTGTTGACTTGATAAGCTGTGATAAGCACATTTTTAGCTGTTGGGCCTTCAGAGTTTTGTTCTTAAAATCAAATTTTGAGTCAAATAGGAAGTTTTGGGCTTATTTGGTTGACTTTTGCTTATTGGGCCTAATTTCAGCCCATTAAGTGAACTGTTTGGGTTTTTGGCCTATTTGAAGGCCCAATAGGGGTAATTTTATAATTTCAAGTTCTTTACTTATTTATTAGGTTAAAATAAACTAGTTGCAACTTTTTAGAATTTTTTATAAATTTTGGATTCTTAATATTATTTTATTATTAAAAATTAAATTTTAGATTTTTGCAAGTTTTTCATTTTTCCTAGCTTAAATACATTAAGTTAGGAATTTTAAAATTTTTAGATTAATTTTATTGTCATTAGATTAATTTTTAGAATTATTTTAAGTTTTATTAGATTTTAATCATTTTTAAATAGTTTTAATTAATTTTAAAATTTTCAAAAATAGTTTTTAATTTAATTAAGTCATTTTAGAGGTTTACAAGTTAAAAAATCTCATTTTGGGCTTTTTGTTAATTAAATTGATTTTTTGGGCTTTAATTAGCATTAAAAAAATTAATATTTAATTAAATAAAAGGTTTGAGTGATTTTTGATTTTTTGTAAACTCTAATTGCATTTTTTAGGATTTATTGCAATTTTCTAGGAATTTTTAGGTTAATTTTTAAATTTAGTGACTTTTTACGGTTTTACGTGCACGAGTTCGTCTTAGTGTAATTCCTAATCGTAACCGTAATTCTTTTCTAATCTCTTTTCTCTTTTTCTTTTCTCATCAATATAATCACATCAATAATCAATCCTTACACAACACACTAGCCTCTTTGAGAATGATCCCCACTTTGGGTCATTTACTTGTGGTTTTCCTAAATCACTTGTCATACTTACCCTAATTACCTTGTTTTCCTAAACAAGTGTAAAAACTCAACCATCATTTTGGCGCCGATGCCGAGGAGACGTGTTGTGTTTTGATTTGAACAATTGTTGTTTTTATACTACCCATAATATCTATTTGTATTAGTAGCACTCTACTAATACATATTATCGGTTTTTCGTTTTTTATGTGAATATTACTATATTGTATACGTAGAAAATTAAATTCACAAGTGTTGGTCCCTAGTAATTCGATATTACTTATTATCTTAAGTAATAACTATTACTTTGACTCAAGTGTGTTGTTTTAACATATGATAAGAACTATGAAAGATTAAAACAACAATACCAATATACTTTTCAACATATAGACTTTTATTAGAATTAAATAAAGAATCTATAACCCACTTTGTTTGCGGAATAACAAAGTGGTTGAATGACAATGGGGTTTGATCTCCTCTACTTAAACGTTTAACCAAAGTTAAACTCTAAGCTCCAATCTAAACGTTCATATGCAACTTTGGCTATATGGTTTAGTTGGTATCGAGAGAGAAAGGTTTTCCAGAGTTTAAGCTCTTATATTGGTTACCTTTCTCTCCCAATGTACACTCCTTTATATAGGCAGTGTAAATTAGGGTTTGCATTTTGCATGTACCAATACATCAGTTTATCCAGTGGGTGGTTGATGCCCATGCTGGATAAATAGTACAAAGTACTTAATAAACTATTCTAGGAAAGATAAAGGTTGTACTTATATCTAAGTATACAAACAATCTACTTTGACTTAAAGTTATCTTTTCCCGCCTAATTTAAACCATCAGAATACTTAAGAGTCTTCAGTATCCTAGAGGAGATCAACATCATTCAGTTTGGTATTGTTAAGCCAAACTGAACTGAAAGCCCTTCTTCAGTCCTTGTTCTTCAGCAACTAGACCGCCTAGTATTTGAAGTGAAGACTCCTTTGTCTTCTAAGTTCACTGGAAGGGGAGTGCTGAACTTTCTTCAGCTTTAAAGTCTTCAGTAGGAACTTTGTTCCTCTAGTCATCCATCAGCAAACTGGCCTTACTGCTGAGCATGAAACACTTAGGGGGATTTTATATTCAAATCCTAGAGTTGCTTCATGGTCAGTAAATACTGACCCAACAATCTCCCCCTATTTGGATATACAAATAGCCTAAGTCTAATGTCAGTAGCAAGTGAGCATAACAACTTCTTTTTACTTGCACTAAACAATTAATAACTTATAAACATCATATAATCATTTATTCAACAACATTACAAATTACAACAAACATTATCACAAATGAATGATGATTATTCACTTCTCCTTAGGCCTAAGTTCTTCAATGATGAAAGTTTGAGTTAATCGATCTGAGTTTCTGTGGTCCAATATAGCAAGCAAGCACATGCTGAAAGTTTTAGCAGCATCAGTAAGTCATGGACCACCATGAAGAGTGTAACACCCCATTTTGATAATGGAATGTCACGCGTAAGTATGGCGTGTCATCAAAGCATACAAAGATAAATGTATAAAACATTACATGACCATAAGGATAACCGGAATCAAACATCGGTTCCTAAACATAAGCCCAAAACATAATAAAGCAAAAGAAATGAATGAAGGCTAAACAAGCATAAGTAAATGAAGGCAAAAAGGAAAATAAGTCTCTAGCAGCTTCCATCCTATGCACGTCCCCCAGATGCTCGAGTCTTTCCTAGAGTACCTTCCGTTTTGGGACATGGAAAGGAAAGTAACGGCTGAGCAAAACGCTCAGTGCACGGATATAGACATAGTATGAATGACTAAGCATAATAAAGACTTAATAGCAGCGGAAATGTGTAAGTCCTGGAAAACCTGGAACATGTTCATAAAACTGGTTTTATAGTTTGAAAAGCCTTATGTTTATGTTATGAAAATTGTTTAACATATTTTACCATTAGCCAATATAGGTCATGAAAATCCACCGTGCATGAATACTTGGAGGGGTGACCTCATCATGCAAATTAGAGGGGCTGCCTCTAATTTAATATACTGGTTTTTGGGTAGGAGGGATCAGCTCCTTGTGAAGGATGCAAAGCACACACCACATTCACCATGAAATCCTGACTGAAAACATGTAACTAGGATGCACCCATACGCCCCACATGATAAATATAATATAAATGGCCAAAAGCTGAAGGGACGCCACGAGCAATCACTCCGCCGTGGTGAAGTCATAACATCAGTGCCTCTAATGTTATGGTTATGGTACCTCCCTAACTAGGTGAAACTGGTCATGCATGTATATGGCTTTAGGTATTCTAATTAAACATAAGCAATTCAAAAACATATAAAACAAATACTAGGAAAACAGTTGGCTGCATACGGGGAATCCTAATAAGGAAAGAATGTCCATACTGAAAGGACGGGAATCCGTACCTTATGTCCAGTGAACGAAGAAGATGAACTGAGAGGAATCCTACTTCCGTATCACTAGTGCTACATAAATACATACATGAATAAGTATCTGCTTACTAAATACGTAGCTGGTTTTATGTCATGTCTTAGCTTATTTTATGCGTTCTGACCATGTTTTACTGTTTTTAAGCCTTACACTGTGTTTATCTTATATTCTGTTTAATCTGATTAAGTATTTCTGGTATTTCATGTGTTATTATACTTACTGTGTAATAATAAGTAACTTTCCAAAAATAGCAGGTTTCCTAAAATAGAAAGTTTCCAAAAATAGAAAGTTTCCAAAAATAGAAAGTTACCAAAAATAGAAAGTTTCCAAAAGTAGAAAGTTTCCAAAAATAGAAATTTTCCAAAATAGAAAGTTTCCAAAAATAGATTTACTGCTTAAAATAGATAAGTTTCTAAAAATAGAAAGTTTCCATAAAGAGATCAGCTGCCTTAATTAAATAAGTTTCCATAAATAGATTAGGTGCCTGAAATAAATAAGTTTCTAAAAATAGAAAGTTTTTCCATAATTAGAAATAAGCTGGTTAAATAAGCTAAGTATATAAGCCTAAGTGTTTTCATGATTATTTTCTAAGTCATATGATATAATTTATAGTTTAATAATTATTTCATGTAATTAAATTAAACTATAGGTTAAAATATTTGATTAAAGTATAACATGTTTTTAATTAAATAAAGTTAAATACTTAGGTTAAAACTTGTATTATTATATATTAATAATATAACCTAAGTCATGTTAATTAATTAATTATAGTCATGGTTTTTAAATAATTAATTAATTATAAGTCTAAAATATAAAATACTTAGGTTAATTAATTTCATGATTATAATAATTAAGATAACCTAAGTCATGTTATTAAATTAATCATATCATTTTATTAATTTAATTTTTAACATAAGATCATGAACATAAAAAAACTAACATACACCATGAACCAGATCTAGACTAAAACAATGAACCGGACATGAAATCGACACCGTACCCCGAACCAAATCGGGGTACCCCGTGTCTTGAGGCTGCCGTGGGACACACACACACCAACCGAGACCATATATGGTCTTGGTGGTGGTCGGTTGGCCAAACCGAATCCCCTTTCGGGTTCAGTGTAGGCCGCGGCTAAAAACCAAACACCCCTTAAAACATACTTTTGATTTTATTAAACCCCAAATCATGTTATATTTATGTTTAATTATTAGGTTTTTGTAAAAAACATAACATGTTCTTGATTTATAAAAAGATCAAATAAAAAGAAAAGGTTTAAAAAGGATTTACCGAATTCGTGGATCAAAAGGATGAAGAACAAACACGATCACCAACTAAAATTCCAAGATCCAAGATCACAAACAACCTCCTTGTGGTGTTCTTAGGGTGGCGGCCAAAAGAGAAAAAGAAGGAGGAGGAGGAGTTTTTAGGTTTCTGTAAAAATTCTTCTGTAGAAAAAATGAGTAGTGTAATCTTCCTTAACCTCCTTTTAGTAAAAATTGATGGGCTAAGCCCATCCTCCCTCCTTAATTTCGTGGTAATGGGGCCCACAAGGGGTAACCCGAATGTTTTCCGTGTCTAATTAATAAGTGTGTTCTCGTGTTCGTGTTTTACGTGTTTGTTCGTGTTTATTTGTGTTCATGTTTTGTGTGTTCTCGTTAAATAATTACTGTGACCTAATATATTTATTTACGCTCGTAATAAATATATATAAATATATAATTAATAATAGTTCGTGATTTAATTACGTTCGTGATTTCATGATCACATGTTCGTGATTAATTATTGTCAAATAATTATTGCGTGTTTGTGCGTAGTAAATACTTATCGTGTACTAACACGTACGTCATACGTAATATCCTAACACGTAAACATAATC
This sequence comes from Glebionis coronaria, assembly GCA_025667525.1. Lineage (NCBI taxonomy): Eukaryota > Viridiplantae > Streptophyta > Magnoliopsida > Asterales > Asteraceae > Glebionis > Glebionis coronaria. Next base: position 316,460,622 of record CM046879.1, on the reverse strand, counting down.
GTACTATAAAAGGAAAGTTTTAATCTAGTACGTACGATATTAAGGGTACTATTCATGGTAAAAGCATGCGGGTTTTACAACTCTTCCCCCCTAAAAAGAATAATTCGTCCCCGAATTATAGATAACGTAACTAGAAGCGAAACATACCCGAATCAGACTGGAAAGGTATGCAAAATAACGTAAATGAAGGTGACATGGTAGAAGGGAACGTGGAACGTGACATGTCTTGAAAAGACATGGAACGTGACGTGACTGAAAGGACATATCTAATTGATAAGAGAAAAACGGATAAGAAGTCCGGATGAACTTGTCCGTTTCCAAGTGGCTTCCCTCTTGGAACGGTTCTTTCATAAGATCTTGACACGAATGATAAGTCTTGGTCCTCCTGACCTTGACTTGGAATACGAAGAAGTTCTTGGTTATCAACGTAAGGTAGATCCCCTAAATTCGATCGAGGGAATAAGAATTAATCGTGTAAGAGTAACTGAAACGTTACGATGAAAGACAATCTGACTTAACTGTTAACTAGAAACGATGCGCGAGACATAAAGAAACGTAGTACGTGAAAAATTTTGAACGTGATACGTGAAAATTTTTGAACGTGCTATGTGGATATATGGCGAGTGTAGTATGAGTAAACATATCGTGATCCATGATACGTGTAACATATGTTGATCATGATATGAGGAACGTGGAATGAACATGACATGTGAAACATATCGTGAACATAGAATATAATGGCGGCAACGCCAAACGCTACCAGGTGAGACATAGAATATGACGAGAAACGTCTATCTGAGGATAGGTAGTTATACTAAACTTGGGTCTGGTCTCCCAAGTTCTTGCAAAACTTCCCATAATGAGAAAAATGAACTTAACATCGTAAGCCGAGATACCATAGTGTCATGGACGCGAGCGCGAAAGCAAATCGTGGAATGAAGACATGAATTAAATAAAGAGCACAATTGCGAATCTTTGTCTGACCCGATAACTGAGGGATTACCAAGTGGTTGGATGAGCCTTGGCTGGAACATGTCTGATCAATCTGTTGGTTCTGCAATCCTTGCGGATGTAAGGATTCTGCAGACTTGATCAAACTGTTTGCAATAACCCAGATAGCATCATGCTTCTTCTGAGTTTGCGTTAATCTGGTAACCAAAATCCGTGGAGATCTTGTCCCATTTCAATTTACCATTTCAGATGATGAAAACACCCCAGTCTGTTGGTGTCCTATCTTAACCTGTTGGTATGTCAGGTACTTAGATATGAACGTAACTGTGTCTTGCTTCGTAGGACTTGATACATAGGAGTTTGCGAAACTCTGAGTTTCTGAATCTAGACTTCTCCTAGCGTAGGATTTCCTATAACACCTAATGTAGTGTAGGGTTCTCTCCTTTACGCATAAGCTGAGTCATGGAAAGATTAACCATGCAAATCCATGTGATCCAACGTGTCACTCTAATCAAACAGAATTGATATTGGAAAAATTTCCAGGTGAAATTTCTCTTGTCATAGAATTTGCAATATAGTGCAGATATGGTCTTCCTGTTCTTCTCTAGGTTTAGAGGAAATTAGGTTATCCTTAATGAAAACGCTGATAAATTTGCTTATGAGTTCATGGAAACTCAATTCATTAAGTCCATAATGTTGTTGGAGTATTGATGGGACTAATTCAAAATCATAAATCTAGCATGACCGAGTCGTGCACGAATAGCAGCCATGGACATGTCCTGCTCTTTCACCCGTCACTATTGGCAGCATGATCATGAATCCGATCTTGTCAATACATGGAGGAGAGTAACGGTCGTAAATGGTGGTTTGTTTAAAAATCGACGGTAGTCGACACATAATATTATGTTATCGTCCTTCTCCTTGAAGGTTCTTCTGGAGTGTAAGGAACAATTTTGGAATAATCCGTTGGTTATGCGTAAAAGGACTTTAGTAGTCGTGTCTTACTGACCACTAGAAAAATTTTAGCAATCATGGCTAACAAAGCACATGCTTGGGAAGCATAGATAATTTGTACAGATTTTCCTGATGGAGAATCAAGCTGAATGTATTCAGGGCCTGAACACTACTGTACATAATTATGAATCGTAGCATGGTGTGCTGTTCATAGTCCATAATTAGGATAAAATTCATCTCGTTTCTGTCCGAGGAAATGCGTTAGCAGCTTGGATCTCATCATTAAACTGAAGGAAAACCTTCGTATGCGTGGGAATACGAAAGGCGTCCTTCATGGTTATGAATATATGAACTATGGTGAAAGAAATGAAAGTGACATCGGCAACGTGACAGTTCTCACTGATGCGCCGATAATGGTATTGAAATTCTTGTGGCCTGATTAATACATGGCACAACAACATAGATATACCCTTGGAGGGTACCCTGAATTCCTTAGAAATGTTTCGTAGTTGGACGTGAGTCATGTGTCTTGACTCGTTTCTTGGAACTATAAGCATGACATATGTCTTGACTGGTGTCTTGACATGTGTCTTCAGGAGGTATACGTGAGACATGTGTCTTGACTGATGTCTTGACATGTGTCTTCAGAAAGTATACGTGAGACATGTGTCTTGACTGATGTCTTGACATGTGTCTTCAGAAAGTATACGTGAGACATGTGTCTTGACTGATGTCTTGACATGTGTCTCGAGATGTGAAACAACTATAACCACAATATAAGGTTATTATGCCAAAATTGGCGGATCGGTTGGACTACTAATCCTTGTATTTCTGATCACGTCCGTGGCCAGAGTTTCGGTTGCGATTTCTAGGATAGTTGCTGTCATAGTAGTGGTTACTATCGTCCTGTCTGTCAGTTCCATGGTGGTCATTCTCATGACCGTGATTCATGTAACTATTCAGCTGAGTGGCCGGCTGGTACCGGTTTGCACTCATATGGCTGAAATGACAGCCGAATGACGTGTGACATGTAACTAAGAATTATGGACAATGATTGATGGGAATCGTCTGATGGTGAAGCATCTTCTCGTCCAATTGCTTTGCTCCGACGCCTTTGTCTTCGTCTTGTAGGATCTCCAGGTTGTGAACAACATCCGCATCTCGTAGCGTCTCCGAACGTCAACAGCATCGACCTTTAGTAACATTTCCAAGTTATGAGCGGCATCATCAATTTGTAGAGTATTAGCAAGTGGACATATGCCTGAGATGATTCAGAATCGACTAGTGAATACTCGTGCAGTATTGCAAGTGAAATACTCATGGATTTAGGTACGTGTAATACACATGGAACACGGTACATGGAGTACCCGTTGAATGCACATGAAATGATCGGTATGGGGTCGATCATTTGTCATGATTTAAGGAAAGTATACCGGTTAAACGGTTAGGAAAACCATCATGATAACCTGGCAGTATTAGCATAGACATCATTCTGGTTATAACGGAAACGTTAAAGTGTGGTTACACAAAATTCAACGATGATTTGCCTGACAGCATGATCAATGAAAACCAACCATGACTATCATGAAAGCATGATTCAATGAAATCTAACAATGTCTTGTGGGAAAACGTAAATAACAAAAGAGGCGTAAAACATAATCAACATGAAGACGAAATTATCATGAAGAAACATGAAACCATCTATCAGGAAGAAGTGTATAACATAATCAACATGAAACTGAAGTTAACCATGACAGTATGAAAACATACTTGACAAAAAAAACATAATAACTTATGAGGGGACATGAAAAAATTTATGACAATTTAAATCATGAGAAAAATTTTATGCATGAAAAACAGTGCATGAATGCGTAATGTAGTTTATGAAAACCTTTATATGTGCGAGGGGACGCCTATGGGTCGGTCCCAAAACAAAAGACATGGCGAGGGGACGCCTATGGGTCGGTCCCAAAGTTAAAAGTTTCGATAAAAGCACATGCGACTAAATAGGGCCAGTCCTGTACCAACCATTACTTAGTCATAATCCCTGCAACAATGATACATGAAACATAAATAAATGCAACTCATCTATCAAAACTTATCAGAAAAAATTTTATGTGACTAATTATGAACTACTAGGTTCAGTTCACATAGCCACAGTTCACGAGGAACATTATGCATGAAACAATGACACATAACTAAATATGAATGACGGTTGTCCATCCATATTAGTAAAACAATATCGATGAAAACATCAAGGTTAAAACCTCAAGGTGCTGAAAACATCATGGTTAAAACAACAATGCGCTGAAAACGTCAATACGTAAAATGACAAACGTTGGCTTAGGAAGCTCCTGGTGACTACCCACTAGTCACAGGTCGAGTTTTAGAGCCTACAGGTCGAAGCCTTGGATTTGATACCATAATTGTAACACCCCATTTTGATAATGGAATGTCACGCGTAATTATGGCGTGTCATCAAAGCATACAAGGATAAATGTATAAAACATTACATGACCATAAGGATAACCGGAATCAAACATCGGTTCCCAAACATAAGCCCAAAACATAATAAAGCAAAAGAAATGAATGAAGGCTAAACAAGCATAAGTAAATGAAGGCAAAAAGGAAAAGAAGTCTCTTGCAGCTTCCATCCTATGCACGTCCCCCAGATGCTCGAGTCTTTCCTAGAGTACCTACCGTTTTGGGACATGGAAAGGAAAGTAACGGCTGAGCAAAATGCTCAGTGCACGGATATAGACATAGTATGAATGACTAAGCATAATAAAGACTTAATAGCAGCGGAAATGTATAAGTCCTGGAAAACCTGGAACATGTTCATAAAACTGGTTTTATAGTTTGAAAAGCCTTATGTTTATCTTATGAAAACTGTTTAACATATTTTACCATTAGCCAATATAGGTCATGAAAATCCACCGTGCATGAATACTTGGAGGGGTGACCTCATCATGCAAATTAGAGGGGCTGCCTCTAATTTAATATACTGGTTTTTGGGTAGGAGGGATCAGCTCCTTGTGAAGGATGCAAGGCACACACCACATTCACCATGAAATCCTGACTGAAAACATGTAACTAGGATGCACCCATACGCCCCACATGATAAATATAATATGAATGGCCAAAAGCTGAAGGGACGCCACGAGCAATCACTCCGCCGTGGTGAAGTCGTAACATCAGTGCCTCTAATGTTATGGTTATGGTACCTCCATAACTAGGTGAAACTGGTCATTCATGTATATGGCTTTAGGTATTCTAATTAAACATAAGCAATTCAAAAACATATAAAACAAATACTAGGAAAACAGTTGGCTGCATACGGGGAATCCTAATAAGGAAAGATTATCCATACTGAAAGGACGGGAATCCGTACCTTATGTCTAGTGAACGAAGAAGATGAACTGAGAGGAATCCTACTTTCGTATCACTAGTGCTACATAAATACATACATGAATAAGTATCTGCTTACTAAATACGTAGCTGGTTTTATGTCATGTCTTAGCTTATTTTATGCGTTCTGACCATGTTTTACTGTTTTTAAGCCTTACACTGTGTTTATCTTATATTATGTTTATTCTGATTAAGTATTTCTGGTATTTCATGTGTTATTATACTTACTGTGTAATAATAAGTAACTTTCCAAAAATAGCAGGTTTCCTAAAATAGAAAGTTTCCAAAAATAGAAAGTTTCCAAAAATAGAAAGTTTCCAAAAATAGAAAGTTACCAAAATAGAAAGTTTCCAAAAGTAGAAAGTTTCCAAAAATAGAAAGTTTCCAAAAATAGAAAGTTTCCAAAAATAGATTTACTACTTAAAATAGATAAGTTTCTAAAAATAGAAAGTTTCCATAAATAGATCAGCTGCCTTAATTAAATAATTTTCCATAAATAGATTAGCTGCCTGAAATAAATAAGTTTCTAAAAATAGAAAGTTTTTCCATAATTAGAAATAAGCTGGTTAAATAAGCTAATTATAAGCCTAAGTGTTTTCATGATTATTTTCTAAGTCATATGATACAATGTATAGTTTAATAATTATTTCATGTAATTAAATTAAACTATAGGTTAAAATATTTGATTAAAGTATAACATGTTTTTAATTAAATAAAGTTAAATACTTAGGTTAAAACTTGTATTATTATATATTAATAATATAACCTAAGTCATGTTAATTAATTAATTATAGTCATGGTTTTTAAATAATTAATTAATTATAAGTCTAAAATATAAAATACTTAGGTTAATTAGTTTCATGATTATAATAATTAAGATAACCTAAGTCATGTTATTAAATTAATCATATCATTTTATTAATTTAATTTTTAACATAAGATCATGAACATAAAAAAAACTAACATACACCATGAACCGGATCTAGACTAAAACAATGAACCGGACATGAAATCGACACCGTACCCCGAACCAAATCGGGGTACCCCGTGTCTTGAGGCTGCCGTGGGACCCACACACACCAACTGAGACCATATATGGTATTGGTGGTGGTCGGTTGGCCAAACTGAATCCCCTTTCGGGTTCAGTGTAGGCCGCGGCTAAAAACCAAACACCCCTTAAAGCATACTTTTTATTTTATTAAACCCCACATCATGTTAGATCCATGTTTAATTATTAGGTTTTTGTAAAAAACATAACATGTTCTTGATTTATAAAAAGATCAAATCAAAAGAAAAGGTTTTAAAAGGATTTACCGAATTCGTGGATCAAAAGGATGAAGAACAAACACGATCACCAACTAAAATTCCAAAATCCAAGATCACAAACCACCTCCTTGTGGTGTTCTTAGGGTGGCGGCCAAAAGAGAAAAAGAAGGAGGAGGAGGAGTTTTTAGGTTTCTGTAAAAATTCTTCTATAGAAAAAATGAGTAGCGTAATCTTCCTTAACCTCCTTTTAGTAAAAATTGATGGGCTAAGCCCATCCTCCCTCTTTAATTTCGTGGTAATGGGGCCCACAAGGGGTAACCCGAATGTTTTCTGTGTCTAATTAATAAGTGTGTTCTCGTTTTCGTGTTTTACGTGTTTGTTCGTGTTTATTTGTTTTCGCGTTTTGTGTGTTCTCGTTAAATAATTACTGTGACCTAATATATTTATTTACGCTCGTAATAAATATATATAAATATATAATTAATAATAGTTCGTGATTTAATTACGTTCGTGATTTCATGATCGCATGTTCGTGATTAATTATTGTCAAATATTATTGCGTGTTTGTGCGTAGTAAATACTTATCGTGTACTAACACGTACGTAATACGTAATATCCTAACACGTAAACGTAATCGTACTATAAAAGAAAAGTTTTAATCTAGTACGTATGATCTTGAGGGTACTATTCATGGTAAAAGCATGCGGGTTTTACAAAGAGAGTAAAAGATCCTTTGAACATTTAAGAGAAGTTCATTGTTCATTTCATCAAGATCACTTATGCCCACAATGTCTTGACGTTCTTGATGATTAAACATAATCATTCCTAGTTCTGGTTCGTCCAGTACATGACCAGTGAGATGATTTTGAAACTGAACAAGGCCTTTGTATTTCTTTGAAGTGACAAAGATGTCACCAACTTCAGGTTGTATCAGATTTTCCCTTTTTTTCAGCTCTAGTATTGGATCTTGATCTTCTAGAGAAGCTTGAGTGTTGATGTTCAGAATTTCACCTAGTCTTTCATGATTTCTCATATAGTACTCTATTCTGGTGCGAACTTCATCCTATCTCTTGGATTTCCTTTTCTCAATTATCACACTCATTTACATCCCTTCAGTATAAGAAAGTTCTTTTCCTTGAAAGTTTCCAAGTATCTCATTAGTTTCATCACCTCTATAGAACTTGAGATGGATGTCACCTTTGTTGGTCAACATATCAACATTGGTGATTGGTGAGATGTTTCTTCTGTTGAGTCTTGTTATACAAAACTTTTCATATAACACTTTCTTCTTGAAGACACTTTCTATTTCAACTCTTCCAATTTGCTCATACAAGCTTAGCTTCAGATCTCTTAGGTTTTCTTCTTGCTGAAGCTTGTATAACTTGTCAAGTTCTTCCTGAGTGGCCACTCCAACACTGATCAACTGATCATTTAGAGTAAGATCTTTGTTTTTGGGTATTAAGGGAGGTGAACCTTGCATATCATCATCTTTGGCTGATGACTCCCCCTTACCCTTTGCTGGGCTCTTTTTAGTGATGGGTGACTCAATGGATTGTTTCCGAGCCTTCTTTTGGGCATGTTTCTGAAAGAGCTGCTGGATAGTGTTTTTCTCCCCCTCAGCAGAAGACTGCCCAACAGCTTCTGATGATCTTTCAGCAGGGAAGAAGCCACAAAGATGATCAAGAGTGGCAGTTACCTTGGCCAGCATGGCTGGAACAGTTTCAAAGGCATTTAGCTTCTGCTGAACCTCTTCAGAAATGGTCAGCTTTTGTTTCTCCAGTAACGCCACTCTATCTTTGATCTTGGACACAGAATCACACAAGGTATTAACATCGCCAGGAACTAGTGTGAATTCTGGTGGAAACTCCATGGAAGCACCGTTGATGGATTCCATTAGAGAGGACATCTCTTGCTTTAGAGAAGTGGTGGTGGCCACATCTTGGACTAAGGGCTTCAAAGCAGCAATGAGGACATCCTTAATTTGTTCAGCAAAAGGAGGATGTGGTCTTGCTTTGATAGTTGAGATTTCGTTGTCAGCAAGAACCTTTTCTTCCTTCAGTCTGGCAACCTGTGATTGAAGAATCAACACTTGATTGGTTAATTCTTTTACCTGCTCAGCTCTAGGTGAAAGTGGCAATAGTGTTGCATCAGCAGGTTCTTCATCATTGTCATCTAGATTGACCGGAATTCTCTCATTGAACCCAAGTTCTTTCTCTAGATCATCTCCAGACATACTGACAACAAAAGTAGGCAAGTGTCCCACCTTGGCTCCAGTGGTGAGATGCACTTCCTTGGGAATCTTTGGAGCATCAGCATGAGTGTGTGGATCAGTTTCAAGCCCTTCACCACCAGGGTTGGTTTGACCTGATGGATCCTGAGAAAGAGTCCTTGATAAATTTAGATCAACGATAATGTTTTTGGTTCCTTCAGTAGAACCCTGTTGTGGGGGAGCTACATCATTAGAAACAGATAGGTCAGGGTCAGCATCAACTGTTGGATTTACTGACACATCATTCTCTGATGCAGACTCAGAGTGACAAGTGATAGGAATTGGTAATGAAGTATGACATGTATTCAGAATGAAAGTACTTACCAATGCTGACTCCACACTAATGAGCTGAGGGTCAACTCTATCTTCACCCTTCTCTCTTAAAGAAGTTGAGAGATGGGTTGCTTGTTGGGCCTCTTTATGCCTATCTTCTCCAGCAGAGACTGAAGATGATGGCTGGCTGGGGTTCTCGTCCTTGGCCAGGGACTTGGTCTTATTCAAAGGATAGCCTTGGGAATCATCATCAATCTTCTTTGAGGAAGATTGTGTGAGGGTTTTCCTCTTTCTGGACCCACGTCTAACCTTCTTGGTATTAATTGACGTTTACTTATGACGAGGTCCAGATGAAGCTCCAGGCTCTTTGCCTTGTAGATCCCCTTCTCCAGTTGGAGAAGTGTCTTTGGGAGCTTTGTACACTACTGGACCATCTGATGAGCAGATGTCCAACATGGGTTGTGTAAGAGGAGGATCAATGGTGCTGACTGGGATGTTCCAGCGAGTAAGATCAAAGGTCTTAAAAATTAGTTGATCTCCAGTTGTTTTTGAAAAATCATTTCCAAGATGGTCAGCAAAAAGGAGAGAGAAATCTGGTGTACATAACGTTTTTCTCTCTAGTCTTTTTCTCCAGCTTCCCATAGAGATCTTCAAAAATAAGCCTCCCAAAATCAGCTTTGACCCCCTTGGCCAGACAGTATTAAATGATTGCATCTTTTTGGTTGATCTGGTCAAGACCTCCAGTTTTTCCCCCCAAACATTCGATGAGTATGGTCATCAATAATTTCCATCGTGGTGGCAAAGCACTCCTTTTTAACCCTCCCCCTTTTTAGAATTTTCTTCAGTATACCCAATTTCTTTAAATAAATTTTTAACAACCATAACATCATCAGGTAGTGCTTCATACTCATTAGGGTTTTCCAAATAATCTAACCCCAAAACTTTTCTAAATGATTTTAACCCAAATCTACCATGAATCCCCATCGTGGTAGAATCAAACTCAATGGACTTCTTGTTGTTAGAAGCCTCTGTTGTAAACCAAAATTATTTTAGCACATTTTAAAACATCATACTAGGATCTTCAAATAAAGCATACCTTAAAACACTTTTGGTTAGATAAGTCAAAACTTGTTCCCCAGGAACAGACTTAATGGATTCAGATTTAAGCAAGGTGATGTTGTTTGGTTTGAAGAAGATGTCATCAATGGGATAGTTAACATGAGTGGATGGTTTAAGAGTGATTTTGGTGATCTTAGGGATAGAAGATGATTCAGCCATTTATGTTTCTGTGTATGTTCTGAAAGAGAGAAAGGTTGTGTGTGTTTATGGATGAAAAGATTTGTAAGTGTGGAATGAAATCCAGTTGTTAGGGATTATATAAAAACTATAACTGATTTGTAAAAAGTTTTAAAAACCATTTGAAAAAGTTATGAATCAGGGTTTCTTTTGAACATTTGGCACAGACTTTCTCATTAATGTTCCGCAAAAAGGTATGATTTTATGTTGCTTTGAGCAGTGAAACGCCCCATGTGTCAAGGAGTTGTTGACTGTGGATGGAGACGTTTAAATTTCCTTAATTAACAAATGACACCTTTTTGAAAGAATGTTTGTTTTATTCACTAGAAATTTAATGCCATCAACTCTTTTGAATCACATGATTGATGGATTTTAAATGTTGTTGCTCAGATATGCTGAAGCTGATAGCAATACTTGTGAGCTTCTGTAAAACCCGCTTTAAAAGTCCACGAACATTAATTACGTACAATCACAGATTTAAATTAAACGTTTCGTAATTATTTTTTCAGATAATAAATGAAAGTGCTAATTCAAGTATTACGAAAGTATTATTCATTCAGGAAATAAATAATTCACGACATAATATATTTACGAGGATTAATTTACGAACACGTACGCAATGTTTAAAGTCCACAAATATAAATATCACGCAGTCTCAGTTCTAATAAATATCGTGACGTAATTTAATTATTCAGAAAATAATTATTAGTAAATAATTTACTTACTAGCTATTCCGTATTAAGTGTGTATTCATTTTTAGGAAATAAATAAACTCATGATGGGACCTAAAACACGCAAACGCAAGTTAATGTATAAACGAAATGAAAATATGAAACATTGGTGTTGGTGCTTATTGGGCCGCAGCTTAGAAACCAGTAGGGATAAGTGGGCTTTAAGCCCATTAAGCTGGTACCAAAAAAAAACGGGGGGGTCACCATTTTGTCTGTTCAAACATATTTCACACAAAACAAAAGGTAGGGTTTCTGTAACCTTGGAGGTGCCGTCGAAAAAAAAAGAGGGCGACGAATTGGTTGCCATTTGATTCGTGTGTGTTGTTGATTATGTACCTCAGATCACAAAAGGTAACCTTCCTCCTTCCTTCATTTAATCACGTAATCCATGTGTTAAAAAGAAATAATAATTATAATGTTAATTAAACATAAATCATGTATTGGAAGAATCAGGGGTGTCGGGTTTGTTTGGACTGCACAGAAACCGAGACCACTATGGTCTCGGTACAATTAATATTGGGCCAGACGTGACCACAAGGGCTGTTTGGTTGATGTGTGTGGTTCTATGGTGATCTGGGTGTTTCGGCAGCAAACAACAACCAAAAACAGTGGGAAAAAATGACTAGCATGGCTGTTTAGGTTTAAACCGCAGATAAGGGGGTGTTTGGGTTTAACTCGCAGGAAGGGGGTGTTTGGGACTGTGACCAGTGGGAACTTTTGAAATACAAGCAGTGGGAATCATATAGTTAGCAGTGGGAACGTACAGTTAGCAGGGGGAACGTACACAAGCAGTGGGAACTAATCAAGCGGGGGGAACCATGGAAACGGCAGCAGTGGCTGCTGTGGGTTTGGCAGCAGGACCACAACCGAGCGGTTGTGGGTTTTGGTTCACGGTTGACCTGAGACAAAGTGTCTCGGGGAGTCTTTGACTCGGGGTTATCGGGTTTATATTTTTCAAATAATTCATGAAGAACGTTTTAATTTAAATCATTTAATTAATTACGTTTTTATACCTTAAATTATACGCGTTAAAAATGTTGTTTAGTTTAAATATATATATTAGATAAATAATGTTAACTAGTTTTATAAATGAAAAGGTATGGTAATTATTAAATGATTTATTTTCCTTTTTGAAACCAATTAGAGAGACCTTTCTATTCTAGGAAACTTCTAATTTTAGAAACTTTCTATTTCGGGAAAACTTCCTATTTTAACAGGTTACTCAATACAGTTAATACCATATCAGGGTACAATATAATATACAGTAACTAGAAATACAGGATATATACTAATCGGTAAACATTTAAAGAACAGTCACAATCAGATTAGTCAGATTATACATAAACAGTAATACAAGAATAAAATAAATTAAACTAAGAGCAGATGAGACTCAGTGATAGTAAACAGTAATCATTTAACTCATTCGCGTCCGTTGTTTATGTAGTATCCGTAAAGTCAGAGTCGATCCTTCAGCTTTCATTCTGATTTCATGACTGGACACGAGGTACGGATTTCCGTCCTTTCAGTAAGGATTTCCTTTCTATGCATGATTAGGATTCCCCGTCTGCAGCCAAATGTTTTCCTCAGTTTATGTTTAAGCTTATCAGTAATCATGTTAATAACTAACTAAATTGCCTGAGCATTATATACAAGCACGACCAGTTTATGTACTAGTTACGGAGGTACCGTAACCACGGCACTAGAGGCACCGGTGTCGTGACTCACATGCAGGAGAGTGATATCCTGCATCGTTCCACTCAGCTCAGCTTGGCCATTTTATCAGTATTATTAGTGGGGCGTATGGATGCATCCTAGGCTACAGTTTACAGTTTAGCAGGTGAATGTGGTGTGTGCTCTACATCCTTCACATTGGAGTTGATCCCTCCACCCAGCACAGTTATTTAGAGGTCAACCCTCTACAGCATGACGAGGTCACCCCTCCAGTAATTCGTGCACGGTTGTTACAGCACGTGACCTATATAAGCTCTGGCAAATAAAATACAGTAAATGCATGTTTTCAGAATTAATAGTTATATTTCAGTATCAGTTTATATGAACCAGGTTTTTCAGATTTTGTACAAAGTCCTACCACATGTTACATATCAGCCTTATAGCTTCATTGTTGTCTTCTAATTCATTACTTCAGTACATTCTTATCATGCTTTATCCGTCCACTGAGCGTTATGCTCAGCCGTAGTTCCTTTCATGTTCTAACGGCAGGTACACCAGGACACTCTTAGGATTCTGAGAGCATGTGCATTTGGATGGAAGCTATCCAGATTTCTTACTTTATGCATTTCTTACATTATTCTGCTTATTTGGACATTGTTTAGTCCTTTTCCTCAGTATTTACTTTTTATGTTTTGAGCTTAGGTTGGATTACCGATGTTTGATTCCGGTATTTCCGTTATGATCATTTAATGTTTTAGGACATTTACCTTATGCTTTGATGACACGCCATAATTACACGTAACGGTCCACTTATCCAAGTGGGGTGTTACAATTATGGTATCAGAGAGCAAGGTTCGACCTGTAGGCTCTAAAACTTGACCTGTGACTAGTGGGTAGTCACCAGGAACTTCCCAGATTTTGGCGTTGTTATCTTTCATGTTTCTCATGCATTTATCAGTCAGTCTTCTTCATGTATCATTCAGTTTTTCTTAAAACTTTGACTAAGTAAAAGGTTGGTACAGGACTGGCCATATTTAGTCGCATGTGTTTTTCTGCGAATTTTGTTTTGGTGAACCGACCCATAGGCGTTCATCCTTGCCCGTTCAGATTTTTGTATTGGTGAACCGACCCAATGGCGTTCATCCTTACTCTTGACAGATTCATGCTTTCAGTCGAATATTACTTGGTGAACCAGCCCATATACGTTCACCAAGGTTCAGATCAAAGTTCATGTTTTTCAGTTGAATGTTGTTTTGTGAACCGATCCATAGTTGTTCACCTTTGTCATATCATGACGTTTCATAAAATCTTGACAAATATGAATTGGACTACAACCAACCATATTTAGTCCCAGATCGTAAAGTTCTACACATGACAGTTCTCAGAAAATTTTGATAAGTATGGATCGAACCAAAATCGCCCATACCTAGTCACATGTTGTCCTCAAATTATGTGGATTGAACCATGGCCATCCACATCAGTTGACGTTAAACCTCAGTTGATTATTCTTCTATGTTCCTTGTATCCGTCAAGTTTATACTCTCACGTGAATGTCGTTTTCATGCTGACTAAGTTCATGTCTCCTTATGAGGATTATGTTTCTAGCAAGGTGATGATGTTTACATGCTAAGATACAGAAGAAACCATTTTCATGATAAATCATGATTGGATTTCATTAATCATGCTTCATGCTGACCACTGTTGGGACATCGATTATATCATACTTTTCAACCGCGATACAACCAGCAGTAAGTCGACGCAGAAATTGTCAACCTATCATGTTACTTATTTCAGATCAGTTTACTACCGTTTAAATCAATTTATTTCTTTGATCATGTCAGACAATTAACACCAGTATCGATCATCTCATAAAATTTCCATCAGTGCTATGTACAGTATTCCATTTGTACCCCATGTACAGTGTCTCACTCATACTCCACGTACAGTATTTCATGTGTACTCCACGTATAGTGCCTCAGATATGTTCCATGTACATTATTCATTTTATACATCATGTACAGTAGTCCAGGTGTACTCCAGGTACCCTACTCCATGGATATTGCAAATCGATCCCCAATCATCTCAGGCGTTTCCACTTGTCGATATTCTACCAGATGTTGATGCTGCTCATGAGTTGAAGATTTTATCAGATACTGATGCTGCTAACACATTGAAGACCCCACAAATGCTGATGTTGCTGATGCTGATGCTTTGGAGATTTCCCAAGATGCTGCTTCTGTTTATACTATAATGATTTTGCAGAACAAGGACGGAAACTATAACTTTGAAATTTCTGACAAGAATAAATTTCAACCATGAGACACTACCATTCCATTCCATACTTTTACCTTCTCAGCTAGATGTCACACTTCACTCAGCTAACCGTTCATTTAGAAGAGTGGGAATCGGAACCTAGCCGGCCACTCAGCAGAATAGTTACAGGAATCACGGTTATGATAATGACCGTCATAAGGTGACAGACAAAGCAGTAGTGACAACCACCGTGCTTATAATTAATCAGTCAGTAACCATCAGAATTCCGGAACGGACGTGACCAGAAATACAGAGGTCAGTAATCTAATCGGTCCGCCAACCCTAGCTGTTACCCGAAAATTTTTTCAGCCTTGTTCAAATTCACCTACTAAAACACATGTTAGGACATCAGTCAAGACATGGGTCTCTGTTATCTGTTTTGAAAACACCTTTCAGGACACCGGATATGATACATGTCATATGCATACCTTCTCAAGGTACGAGTCAAGACTCATAACTCCAGTATGTTTTCTAAACCAAGCCTTCAGAAATTCAGGGTACCTTTCAGAAAGGGGTATACCCATTCTATTAAATCAGATCATTTAAAAGTTAGTCACCACCACTAAAATGTTATTCAGATTAAACAAATAGTATTCATTCTATGAGGTTACAGACGAACACATTCAGTGAAAGTCGCCACAGTACCACCCATGTTTATTAAGTTCTCCTTTCAGTTAACGACGAGATCCGTCTTACTAAATCCCATATATATTCATTATATTTTGCCAGAAAAATCAGTACAAATTGTTTCTGCCTTACAAGCGCGTGACTTATCAGTCCATAACTACGAAGACTTTTAGCTACCATTTATAAATTTCACTTCTAAAATTCCTCGAATCCATGATCAGCAGATTATACAAAATTTCCAGATGTCATTCCATAAATTCCTTCCTAACTACGAGACATAATTTAACATCGAGCTCGTCTCAAGAATAGTGCCTGTTTCCAAAACTCCATAGTCTAGAGTTGCATCTAATTTAAAAGGGTTGCAGTAGTTGCTGCAAGAATTACCGGAATGACGCTTTATTCGCCCTGGCGCACCACCAGGAAGTGCACCGTTCTGCCTATCAGGGAGGAGGTGTATCTGATCTACTATGAGGTCTTAAACATTTTCCTGAACAATTTCCGATCATGCTACCATCATTGGTGAGACAAGAACATGATGTTTTTTTTTCCGATTTCTGTTGAATACGTCACAGTCTCTATAAAATTTTGACTTATACGTCTGGGCTCCCTAATGCCCCAACTATAGTATGAAATGTATGAATTAATTTTTATGACTTCGCAGACAAAATCGTCAGTATGTTCTTTGATAACAGTCTGATATTCTAAATTCTAAAGAAGAACACGATAATCATCTTCTCACAGTGGTATAGATTCTCTGATAGGAGAAAGATCATATACGCAGCCTTCTAGATATGAATCCTTGTAGAACAAGGTGGTATTTCTGGACCACACTATTTCAGTATAAAGGAATTTCAGACAATCTCGCGAAGGTGAAGGCCATCACCAGATGGTCACGACCGACGCCGGTGAACAAAGTACAAAATTTCTAGAATTCAGTTGGCTACTACCGCAGAAATTGCTGAAAGTCCTCTTAATTAGCTTTCTATGGCTAAGCTTTCACATAAAGGAGAGGACCTACACTAAAATTTTGTATTCCATAAGATCCTACGCTACGAGAGATCTATTTTACCCAGACTCAAAATTCTTTCATGTCTAATCACTCATATTCCACCAGAAGGTACCGTAATCCCAGGCAGAATTTTGATAGAAGAAGTATAACATAAATTGATGCAACTATGTCCTCAGGCATCCAGATAGGACACCGACATGCTGCAGAAAATTCAGCAATAGGTCGTATGATTCCAAAGTATTCCATCAACAATCTTGTCAGATCGAAATTAGCGTTCGCGAATCGCGCTCACTTCATGTTCACAATCACGTATACGTTCACATTTAAGTTCACGTTTATTTTCACTTTCACATTTAAGTCTCAGTCGCAGTATGATGTTATTTCAGTTCATACTTTGTGCTATCTCATGATTTAAGCTCACGTTAATGTTGGTAACATTGTCCACGTTCAAGTTCGTGGGCCAGTTCGCAATACACGTTTCACGGTTTATTACCGAATACGGATACAAAAAGCTTAAGAAACCAGACTCAAGTTAGCAGAGCTTCTCCATACCCAGGAAGACGTTTCACGTCTCAGGCCATATCGGTTGTCATTCTCTCCTCAGTCAGCATATGTTCATGATATGTCCTAGCATCACGTTCACAGTATGTTTCATGTATCATCGGGCACAATATGTTCCATTCCCATTATTCCTCATATAATCGTGAACCCCGTTCACAATTGTTCACGTAGTTCGTCCATTTATAAGTTCAACAGCTTACCCAGAGATATAAATATTATCTTTTCTTGATATTTGTACGTACCGTTCCATGTATTCTTCATGCTATAGTTATTCTTTCTATCAGATCCAGAGAATCCATCTTAAGTATGAAACCAGAAACCATTCAGCATCATCAGGACAGGGTCATCAGGACCAAGATTTTTATTTATTTATTATGTTTAGACCTTTATGTTCTTTCAGTCATGTCACGTTCCACGTTCTCTTCAGCCATGTCATGTTACATGATCATTTCAGTCATGTCAGGTTTATACCTATCAGCAGCATTATGTCTTAATTAGAAGACAAATTATCTTTCAGCTTATTTGTCTTTTCAGTTTACGTGTTCTTTCAGTTCCTATAACTTCATCAGCTTATACCTTTAATTCGAGGACGAATTTCTCCTTTTTAGAGGGGAAGAATTGTAAAACCCAGTATAATCGCATCTTTAATTCGGGGACGAATTATTTTTTTAGAGGGGAAGAATTGTAAAACCCGCTTTAAAAGTCCACGAACATTAATTACGTACAATCACAGATTTAAATTAAACGTTTCGTAATTATTTTTTCAGATAATAAATGAAAGTGCTAATTCAAGTATTACGAAAGTATTATTCATTCAGGAAATAAATAATTCACGACATAATATATTTACGAGGATTAATTTACGAACACGTACGCAATGTTTAAAGTCCACAAATATAAATATCACGCAGTCTCAGTTCTAATAAATATCGTGACGTAATTTAATTATTCAGAAAATAATTATTAGTAAATAATTTACTTACTAGCTATTCCGTATTAAGTGTGTATTCATTTTTAGGAAATAAATAAACTCATGATGGGACCTAAAACACGCAAACGCAAGTTAATGTATAAACGAAATGAAAATATGAAATATTGGTGTTGGTGCTTATTGGGCCGCAGCTTAGAAACCAGTAGGGATAAGTGGGCTTTAAGCCCATTAAGCAGGTACAAAAAAAAACGGGGGGGTCACCATTTTGTCTGGTCAAACATATTTCACACAAAACAAAAGGTAGGGTTTCTGTAACCTTGGAGGTGCCGTCGAAAAAAAAGAGGGCGACGAATTGGTTGCCATTTGATTCGTGTGTGTTGTTGATTATGTACCTCAGATCACAAAAGGTAACCTTCCTCCTTCCTTCATTTAATCACGTAATCCATGTGTTAAAAAGAAATAATAATTATAATGTTAATTAAACATAAATCATGTATTGGAAGAATCAGGGGTGTCGGGTTTGTTTGGACTACACAGAAACCGAGACCACTATGGTCTCGGTACAGTTAATATTGGGCCAGACGTGACCACAAGGGCTGTTTGGTTGATGTGTGTGGTTCTATGGTGATCTGGGTGTTTTGGCAGCAAACAACAACCAAAAACAGTGGGAAAAAATGACTAGCATGGCTGTTTAGGTTTAAACCGCAGATAAGGGGGTGTTTGGGTTTAACTCACAGGAAGGGGGTGTTTGGGACTGTGACCAGTGGGAACTTTTGAAATACAAGCAGTGGGAATCATATAGTTAGCAGTGGGAACGTACAGTTAGCAGGGGGAACGTACACAAGCAGTGGGAACTAATCAAGCGGGGGAACCATGGAAACGGCAGCAGTGGCTGCTGTGGGTTTGGCAGCAGGACCACAACCGAGCGGTTGTGGGTTTTGGTTCACGGTTGACCCGAGACAAAGTGTCTCGGGGAGTCTTTGACTCGGGGTTATCGGGTTTATATTTTTCAAATAATTCATGAAGAACGTTTTAATTTAAATCATTTAATTAATTACGTTTTTATACCTTAAATTATACGCGTTAAAAATGTTGTTTATTTTAAATATATATATTAGATAAATAATGTTAACCAGTTTTATAAATGAAAAGGTATGGTAATTATTAAATGATTTATTTTCCTTTTTGAAACCAATTAGAGAGACCTTTCTATTCTAGGAAACTTCTAATTTTAGAAACTTTCTAATTCGGGAAAACTTCCTATTTTAACAGGTTACTCAATACAGTTAATACCATATCAGGGTACAGTATAATATACAGTATCTAGAAATACAGGATATATACTAATCGGTAAACATTTAAAGAACAGTCACAATCAGATTAGTCAGATTATACATAAACAGTAATACAAGAATAAAATAAATTAAACTAAGAGCAGATGAGACTCAGTGATAGTAAACAGTAATCAGTTAACTCATTCGCGTCCGTTGTTTATGTAGTATCCGTAAAGTCAGAGTCGATCCTTCAGCTTTCATTCTGATTTCATGACTGGACACGAGGTACGGATTTCCGTCCTTTCAGTAAGGATTTCCTTTCTATGCATGATTAGGATTCCCCGTCTGCAGCCAAATGTTTTCCTCAGTTTATGTTTAAGCTTATCAGTAATCATGTTAATAACTAAATAAATTGCCTGAGCATTATATACAAGCACGACCAGTTTATGTACTAGTTACGGAGGTACCGTAACCACGACACTAGAGGCACCGGTGTCGTGACTCACATGCAGGAGAGTGATATCCTGCATCGTTCCACTCAGCTCAGCTTGGTCATTTTATCAGTATTATTAGTGGGGCGTATGGATGCATCCTAGGCTACAGTTTACAGTTTAGCAGGTGAATGTGGTGTGTGCTCTACATCCTTCACATTGGAGTTGATCCCTCCACCCAGCACAGTTATTTAGAGGTCACCCCTCTACAGCATGACGAGGTCACCCCTCCAGTAATTCATACACGGTTGTTACAGCACATGACCTATATAAGCTCTGGCAAATAAAATACAGTAAATGCATGTTTTCAGAATTAATAGTTATATTTCAGTATCAGTTTATATGAACCAGGTTTTTCAGATTTTGTACAAAGTCCTACCACATGTTACATATCAGCCTTATAGCTTCATTGTTGTCTTCTAATTCATTACTTCAGTACATTCTTATCATGCTTTATCCGTCCACTGAGCGTTATGCTCAGCCGTAGTTCCTTTCATGTTCTAACGGCAGGTACACCAGGACACTCTTAGGATTCCGAGAGCATGTGCATTTGGATGGAAGCTATCCAGATTTCTTACTTTATGCATTTCTTACATTATTCTGCTTATTTGGACATTGTTTAGTCCTTTTCCTTAGTATTTACTTTTTATGTTTTGAGCTTAGGTTGGATTACCGATGTTTGATTCCGGTATTTCCGTTATGGTCATTTAATGTTTTAGGACATTTACCTTATGCTTTGATGACACGCCATAATTACACGTAACGGTCCACTTATCCAAGTGGGGTGTTACAGCTTCAGTGCGTCAGATGAGGCGACAAAACCCCATATACATGTTCACATAAGTGAACAAGACATATGACATTGCACGCTCCTCTACTCAGGCCTAGCTACTCAGTTGTATTAAAATTTGTTCAGCATTGCTGAAGGAATCTTTTGATGACTAGTGATTATTTGTTCAGCTTCAGTGAATCAGATAAGGCGACAAAACATCATATACACAATCACATAGAGTGAAATAGACATATGACATTGCACACTCCTTTACTCAGACAATGCTACTTAACATTAATCAAATTCTTTTATGAAATGCTGAACCTTCAGGCTTCTTCAGAGAATGCTGAAGGTTCAGGTTTTGAATCATCAATTTTCAGCATACCAAGCTCCATTATCAATCTTCTGAAAGTTGGTTCATCCAATGGTTTGGTGAAGATATCAGCCAATTGGTATTGAGTGGGGATAAAATGTAATTCAATGTCCCCTTTCAAAATGTGATCTCTGATAAAGTGATATCTGATATCAATGTGTTTTGTTCTTGAGTGGAGGACTGGATTATTGGATATTGCAATAGCACTAGTGGTAAAGGGTTTAAACCCGGTAAATATATTAACCAAAAAAACATTTAAGTACAAATGGAATGTGGCTGAGATACCACATTAACCTCAAGCAAAAAACTTGATAAACTAGTGTGTATGACATGCCATAACCACACAACACCTATCAACCAAAACAAAAACAAGAGCCTCTATATTTCTTGAACCACCAATGAGGAATAACCAGCAAGAGGAAGTCTTGGAATAGGGCAAACATCCCGCCACTCCACCAGCAACACAAAGGAAGCAAAGAATCCATATGAGGTCGCCTCCTTAAAAAACCTTTACGAGAAAAACCCTGCGGGAAAAACCTCAAAAAGGAAAAAAGAGTACGACCCTCACGTTGCATTACCATGATGATTAAAACAAACACGAGGAAGCTTCCATCGATCCAGAAGAGAAGAGGATCGATTCGACATCTTCTTGAATTTGAACGTAACGAGCTTAAGCCTAACAGTATCACAAATAATTAGAGCAAGCTGATCAACCGTCAAAGAGGTCTTCTTGAACAATCTGGAATTCCGCTCCATCCAAATGTAATAGGAACTAGCCGCTACTATAATCCGAGCAATAATACTAAAAGCATTACGGCCCTTAGAAATGGGAATAAGGATCGAAATGATATCAGCCAACGAAGTTGGAAGATTGGTACCTTTTCATATTCTATGTCATAATCAACTAGTTGGCTTTTCATCCAAAGAACATTGGCACAACATCCAACAGCTGCCACATATTCAGCTTCTGCTGAAGACATGGCAACTGTTTGTTGCTTTTTAGCACTCCAACACACAAGTTTGCCACCTAGCAATTGGAAAGCACCAGAAGTGCTTTTTTCTCCAAATTGCAACCAGCATAGTTAGAATCTGAGTACCCCTTTAGATCAAAACCTAAGGATTTGGGGTACCAAAGACCGAGACTTGGTGTACCTTTTAGGTATTTGAAGATTCTCTTAACAGTAGTAAGGTGTGATTCCTTTGGATCTGCTTGGTATCTTGCACAAAGGTATGTAGAGAATTAAATGTCAGGTCTGCTTGCAGTTAAGTACATGAGTGAACCAATCATACCTCTATGCTGAGTCTCATTGACTGATTGTCTAGTGAGATGAGGTCCTCAGTTGTTAGGAGGTACCATTGGAGTCTTCACTAAAGCACAATTGATATCATACTTCTTTAGCAGATCCTTGACATATTTTTCTTGATTGATGGAGATGCCTTGGTTAGATTGTTTAATCTGAAGACCAAGGAAGTATGTGAGTTTTCCCATCATACTCATCTCAAACTTGCTGGTCATAAGCTTGGAAAATTGTTTGCATAGTTTCAAGCTTGTAGAACCAAAGATTATGCCATCCACATAAATTTGTACCAGAATGGTGTTAGTTTTAGATTTATAGATGAACATGGTGCTATCTATTTTTCCTTTGACAAATTTATGTTCAATGAGAAAAGTTGAGAGAGTTTCATACCATGCTCTTGGAGCTTGCTTCAGTCTATACAAAGCTTTGTAAAGCTTGTAGACATGACTTGGGTATTTACTACTCTCAAAGCCAGGAGGCTGGGTAACATAAACTTCTTCTTGTAGGTCACCATTTAGGAATGCACTTTTGACATCCATTTGGTAGATTATGAAGTTCATGTAAGTGGCATATGCAAGGAAGATTCGTATGGCTTCCATACGAGAAACTGGAGCAAAGGTTTGATCAAAATCCACACCAGGCTCTTGATTGAATCCTTGGGCCACCAGCCTAGCTTTATTTTTGGTCACTGCATTGGTTTCATCTCTTTTGAGCTTGTAAACCCATTTAGTGCTAGTGGTTGATTTACCATATGGAAGAGGAACCAATTTCTAGACTTTGTTTCTTTCAAATTGATTGAGTTCCTCTTGCATGGCATCCACCCATCCAGGGTGTGTGAGTGCTTCAGAAACCTTTGTAGGTTCAATTTCTAAGAGAAAATTTGCATAAATGCATTATCCAGATGAAGCAACACTCAGTTTCTTTGCCATAGATCTAGTGACTCTAACTTCACCAGGATTACCTATTATGTTCACCAGCTGTATGTGACTATTTTAAGTCCAGGATTTTTGTCGAGCTGGAGAATAGGTACTGGTATCATGATTAGAGCTAGATCTTGGATGTCCATGACATGGACTTAGACTTGGAATGTCTCTAGTGTCTACTAAAGGATATTCAGTGGACAAGGGTTCAATCATTGGAGGACTTCCTTCTTGGTCAGAAGAAGCATATCCAAGACCTAATTCCCTAGAGATGATAGGAGAGCTTTGAGCAAGGGGCTCAAATTATTCTTCAGCAGCTGCATATGATTGATCATTTTGATCATGTGTGTCAACATGCTGATTGTTTTAAGACTGACCATTTTGGTCATTTGTGTTTCCTTGCTGATCATTTTGATCATTATGAGATTGATCATTATTTGATTGACAGCCATCGGTATGTGATACTGAAGGATTTCCTTCTGTAGGACTTGTCATATCTTCAAATAGATCAATATGAGGGACTGAATTGTTTGTTTTATATTTTTGAGAAGGCTCATAATGATTAAATTCATCAGATGGATAATTTTGAGATTCATGTATATGAAGTTCATCATCTGATGGATTTTTAAAAGTGAGAGCTTCAAAGCTTTCATTGAATGTAATGTGATGGGTTTCTTCAATACATTGTCTTCTTGTGTTGAATACTCTGTATGCTTTAGATACTATGGAGTATCCAAGACAGCCACACCATTTTATTCAGGTGTGTAAGGAGATGAGAAATTTTGGGAAATTCCTTTGTCATCACAGAATTTGATTAGTGAGTGATTTCTGAATTCAGTGCCATTGTCAGTTCTGAGTTGTTTGACATGAGTGTCATTTTGATTTTCAACTCTTTTGATGAATGACATAATGGCATCTGGTGCATGGCTTTTCTTTGTCAGAAAATATCCCAGGTGTACCTCGAGTACTCATCAACAATGACAAGTGTATATTTTTCATGACAAATGTCCTAGGTGATACTGGGGCAAATAAGTCCATGTGAAGCAAATGAAGACTTTCTTTGATTGAGAAAGTTTGCTTTGTTTTGAAACTGGCCCTATGGTGCTTCCCTTTTTCACATTCTGAGCAT
The DNA here is from genome assembly GCA_025667525.1 of Glebionis coronaria. Classification (NCBI taxonomy): domain Eukaryota; kingdom Viridiplantae; phylum Streptophyta; class Magnoliopsida; order Asterales; family Asteraceae; genus Glebionis; species Glebionis coronaria. Next base: position 316,436,105 of record CM046879.1, on the reverse strand, counting down.
GGTTTGTCCTTGGAGTAGACAAGTGAGGGAAGACCAATAAAAAGATTTTGTTTTCCCAGAAGAGTTATTGTTTTGAAATTGAGATGTGAGAGCCTCTTATGCCAAAGCCAATTGGTAATATTGGAAGCTTTAGCATAGAAGCATGTCTCATGAGTAGAGTTCATGTTCATGGCATAAACATCTTTGACTCTTGGAGCAATCATCACAATCTCATGATTAGAGTTGAAGATTGTACCTTTTTTGTCATCAAACAACACAAGATACTTTGCATCACAAAGTTGACTTATGCTGATGAGGCTGTGCTTCAATCCATTTACATATGCTACCCTTGAGAAAACTATACCATTCCATTTCACTGAACCAAATCCTTCAGTAGTAGCTAATGAGTTATCACCAAAAACAACTTTAGGACCTTGTTCCTCCTTATACTTGTGTAGATAACTTTTGGTGCCAGTCATATGCCTTGAGTAGCCACTATCTATGTACCAAATAGGCTTCCTGAGATCACACTGTACAAGTTAAGGAAATGGTGAGTTTTGTTTTGAAACCCACCTTTGCTGGGTGGGGGTTTTAGATCTAGAAGGTGTTCTAGATCTGAAGGGTCCTCTTGTAGAGGGTATGTGTGATTGCTCAGAAGAAGAAGAGGTTTGAACAGATTTAGCTTTCTTAGCCTGGAGGGCTTCACCTCTTCTGAACCACTCTATATGGTTGTGATCAGATGTAGTGTGGACATCGCTTCCACAAGTCTCACAACATTGGGTAATAGAGTTTGGGTTTCTTGGTTTAATACCTCTTATGAGTGAGATGATTCGATTATGTCCATGAGTGTCATGGTCATAACTTCCACAAATATTACAAACAGGGTAATAGTGGCAGTCATCTGGGTGATGATTGCCCATACCATAATGAATGCATGGTGGGAAAGGCATATTTCGCCTGGAATGAGATGCTTCGGATTTGTGAGCATCAACACCTGTTTTGGCTAGCATAAACTGAGTGTGTTCACAAGTGAGATGAACAGTCCTTTCATATTTAGTACAATAAATCACTCTTAAGCAAGTTTGAGTGAGATGGTTGTTTTGACCACATAAGTCACAAGCTCTTTTGAATTGTGTCTTGTACTTTAAATGAGGAGAATCTAAAGGTTCATCTCTGAATCGTGTTGGTGTTTGCTGATGTCTGAGTTGTATTTTAAGATCATTGATCTCTTGCATGATAAGAGACATTCTCTTATCTTCCTCAGATTTAGCATTTTTCAGTTTATTTGATGTAACTAAAGAGGTAGTTCCCATATGTGAACCTTCAGCAGGAGCTGAAGAGTTATTTGAAGTGTCAATTTTGACATGTTTGGAAGAACTACCTTTGTGTGTGGTGTGTGACTTGATGATAGACTGGATAGTTTTGGGACCAGTAGAGGGTTCAGCACCAGCCAGCTTCTCCAAAGGAGGAAGTGGGGTACTTACTTCATTCTCTATATCATCATCTGAGTCATCCTCAGTAACTGAGGATTCAACTAGTGTTGAAGTGTCAACACATGCTTGTAACTCAGGAAGAAGGATTCGTCCAGTGTCATGATTGGGTAAATTCTCTTCACCTGACCTTTCAATGTCAGGGATCGAGCTACCATCCTCATTTGAGGCTTTGTCCAGATTTGGTGCTGGAGGATCCTTCAACACCAAGCATTTTCTTCTTTTGAGCAGGTATTTGTTCACTTATGCATTGATTTAACCTTCATATTTTCTAAGCCAAGACTTAACAATTTCATTTGCTTCTTTTAGTTCCACTCTAAGAGAGTTATTTTCTTCCAAAATTTCTTTGTTCAGTTGTTGAAAAGTAAGAATATCAAGTTTAGCTTCTTTTAGCTCAATTTGCTTACTTTCAAAATCTTCAAGTTGTAAAACAAGTTTGTGAAATTTTTCAATCAAATTGTTTCTTTGCTCTTCAACAAATTTTAGATCAATGAACAAGTAATTAAAGACAAATTTAATGTCATCTTTATCTTCTAATTCAAGAAGATTTTATACCTTTCTGATTGTGACATTGACCCATTCTCCATTTCTGGCACTTTCACTGGTGACAACATTTGAGCTTGCCCCTTCATCATCAGCAAGTGTCATTAACACTTTTACATTTACCAACTCATCATCATCTGAAGAAACATCTTCTTCATCCCATTCATATGCTTCAACAACAAGTCCTTTGTTCTTGTCTTGCTTGGGATTCTTGGATGAGGAGCTTTCAGTACTCATTAAGGCCAATCTTGCCTTGATTTCCCTGTATTTGGCCTCAAAGTCTTTAGTAGGCCTGAGTTTAACCCTGCTTTGCTGAAATGGAGTAGAAGCAATTTGTTTTGGTTGAAATGATGATTGACTAGTTGGTCTTGATTGAGCTAGTGAGGAATATGAAGGGAGAGATGTTTTTAAATAACAATCCCTAGCATAGTGACCAGTCTTCCCACATTTGTAGCATTCAGTGTCAACTGAAGCTTTTGAGGAGCTGGATAACTTGCCTCCTTTCTTAAAGAACCTTCTAGACTTGGCCAGAAGTGCTCTTGCATGAAATTCCTCTTTGAGGTCATTCAGATATTCCTCACAAGATCTAGTATCTTCCTCATCATCAGGACTATCTTGGTAGTCTTGAATGACAACTTCACTAAAGAAGGCCGTGGACAAGGGTGTAGCAATGGTTAATGCTTTACTCTTGCTTGAGCCTTCATAAATCCTATCAACTAGGTTTTCTTCATATTTTAGTTTCCCAAAAAGAGAGGCTAGATCACAATCTTTAATGTGATTAGCATTTCTCAAGCTTTGGCAAAAACTGAGCCACTTCTTTGGCAATGCATTAGCAAAAACTGTGTTGATTTCAAGTTTTGAAAGCTCAACACCATCATTCACAAGTTCATTCATCAGTGCTTTGTATCTGGTGAATGTCTGTGTGAGGGTTTCCTCTTCTTTGTGCTTGAAGGTGTTGTATTGAAGCTTTAAATCCATGATTCTAGTTTCTTTTACATCAGAGGGTCCCTCATGGTAAAGAATAAGGTCCTCCCATGTTGATTTGGCTGTTTTGAAATTTACAACAGAATTCATTTGGTCATCTGGGAGTACAGACATGATGAGACTTTTGAGACGCTAATCAAGGTTAGCAACTTTTCTCTCATCAGCAGTCCATTGTACTTCAGGTTTTTTTATTGTCCCCAACCATGGGGACAAAAGGACCATTTTCAATGATTCCAAGGAATTGAGGTTCAATTCCAACCATGTGGACAAGAAACCTCTTCTTCCAATTTGTAAAATTGGCTATCTCTAGTACAGGAGCAGCATTGAGTTGGCCACCCCTATATTCTAGGGTTTGTGGTATAATTTAAGCCATTTTGGATCTTGATTTGAATACTTTTAAACGAGCAGTTTAATAAAATAAGAGTTTAACTAATCAAACTGCTCTGATACCACTTGTTGGTCCCTAGTAATTCGATATTACTTATTATCTTAAGTAATAACTATTACTTTGATTCAAGTGTGTTGTTTTAACATAAGATAAGAACTATGAAAGATTAAAACAACAATACCAATATACTTTTCAACGTATAAACTTTTATTAGAATCAAATAAAGAATCTACAACCCACTTTGTTTACGGAATAACAAAGTGGTTGAATGACAATGAGGTTTGATCTCCTCTACTTAAACGTTTAACCAAAGTTAAACGCTAAGCTCCAATCTAAATGTTCATATGCAACTTTGGCTATATGGTTTAGTTGGTATTGAGAGAGAAAGGTTTTCCAGAGTTTAAGCTCTTGTATTGGTTACCTTTCTCTCCCAATGTACACTCCTTTATATAGGCAGTGTAAATTAGGGTTTGCATTTTGCATGTACCAATGCATCAAGTTATCCAGTGGGTGGTTGATGCCGATGCTGGATAAACAGTACAAAGTACTTAATAAACTATTGGAAAGATAAAGGTTGTACTTATATCTAAGTATACAAGCAACCTACTTTGACTTAAAGTTATCTTTTCCCGCCTAATGCAAACCATCATAATACTGAAGAGTCTTCAGTATCCTAGAGGAGATCAACATCATTCAGTTTGGTATTGTCAAGCCAAACTGAACTGAATTCCCTTCTTCAGTCCTTGTTCTTCAGCAACTAGAACGCCTAGTATTTGAAGTGAAGACTCCCTTGTCTTCTAAGTTCACTGGAAGGGGAGTGTTGAACTTTCTTCAGCTTTAAAGTCTTCAGTAGGAACTTTGTTCCTCTAGTCATCCATCAGCAGACTGGCCTTACTGCTGAGCATGAAACACTTAGTGGGATTTTATATTCAAATCCTAGAGTTGCTTCAGGGTCAGTAAATACTGACCCAACAACAAGTACTCCAAAAGTGTGAAAAACACAACCTTGATTCAGGATTTCATCACTCGATCATTGTATTCGAATCTCAAACAAGAAAAAAGGCAAAATAAATAATTACTTTCCTGAAACTTAATTTTGACAAACACAAACTATAAGGTGGGTATAAGGCAGGTATTATAAAATATACCCTAAGGAAAAAGGCTCTTAAGTGCTTCGCGCCGCCTCGTTTCCCCGCTTGCTTGTGCGTGTTTAGATAAAAAGGGCTAATCGAGGGTTTGCCAACCAAAGTATTATCTAAGTATCATATATATTTTCTTGGTTTCTTTTGATTAAACCCTCTTGAATGTTTTGGTGTTCCACCAATGTTATAAAGTCATCGAAGGCGTTCACTTCACGTGATCCTTTTCACTCCTTGAGGCTTCTTTAATCAAGAGATTTGATTAAGGGAGAGATTTGTAGATTTTTGTTTACTTAATAAAATCATCAAAATCCAAAAAAAGTAAAAACAATCAAAAACCACAAAAAAGGGAAAAATTAGAAACACCAAAAAGAATATTCTTTGCTCATGCCCACGTTGTACATGACATTTATGCTTACTCGTAATCAAACAAGACGTGCACGTAAACGAAAAAGCCAAAAGGAGACCACACCTACCCTTTCTAGTGAGGAGTCTCCTATTGACGAACCTATCGTAGAAGAAGAACCAACCATGCCGAATCGAACTATGATGGAGTTACTTCAAGCACCCACCGAGGGTTATGGAGAGGCTATTGTGATTCCCGCCATCCTTGCGGAGAATATTGAAGTGAAAACGGGTTTGTTGTCGATGATCCATAACAACAAATTCCGTGGTGATGAAAAGGACAACCCGCACAACCATATCCGCCAATTCAATCGTCTTACCGCCACTTGCAAGTTTAAGGATGTTGCTAATGACTCGATTAAGATGATGCTTTTTCTGTATTCCTTAGCGGGGCCCGCTAAAATTTGGTTAGAGAAAGAGTCACCCGATTCTATATTGACGTGGAAGGATCTCGTTTCAAAATTTGTGAACCAACTTTTTCCGCCCTCTAAGACTACGCATTTGAAAAACGAGATTTCAAAATTTTCACAAGAATTTAATGAGAGTTTTTCTACGGCTTGGAATTGGTTTAAGGAAATGATACATGAGTGTCCTCATGCCGGTTTTTCTGACTTGCATCAAATTGACACGTTTTACAATGGATTGAATGATCATGAGAGAGATTATCTTAATGCCGCCGCGGGTGGTAATGTTTTGTGTAAAATGGTTGAGGAGGCGTTGTTGATTATTGAGAATAGATCTAAGGTGTATAGTCCTCGTAAAACATCGAGTGTTCGTAAGGATTCATCTTCGGCTTCACCTTCATTGTCCAATACCATTGATGCTTGCCAAATTGAGGCGAACTTGGAAAACAAAATCTTTGATAAGCTTAAAGGTCTTTTAATTGAATTCAAAGTTGGTGAACAAAGTGCTCCCGATAAGGCTAAAGCGGTTGAGGTTTCTTGTATGTATTGTGGTGGAGGTCATGATTTCTTCGAGTGCATTACCAACAGTGGTAACACTTCGAGTGCCTACGCGGCCACGAGAACTTACAACCAAAACGGTCAAGTTACCCGCTCCAATCAAATGACTCCACCGGGTTTTACACCCACTCAAAATGCTAACAACAACTATCGAAACAATCAAGTTGATTTCAAAAACAATTACAAAGGGAACAACTATAGGAATCAAGGGGCTAATAACAATCAAGTTTCAAACAAAAATCAAAACAATGATTTTCAAAACAACAACAAGGGTTTGCAAACTTTGAAAGATCTTCCAAATGAATTTGTTGAATACGCAAATGGAAATGATGCTAGGTTTGATAATATTCAAAGAGAGATCATTAGCCTAAGATCCGAGTTTAAGAATGACTTGAAAAAGGAGTTGAAAAATGAGTTAGCAAATGAGCTTAAGATCCATACAAAAAAAATGGAGGGAAATGTAACTAGGTTACAACAAAACCAACAAAAAATGGAACAAGGGAAACATGAGATAAAACAAGAGATGCTTAAGGCCGATAAGAGGCAATCTATGTTTGAGGATAAAATTTCATCCATGTTTGAGGCTATAATGTGTAAACCGTCTTCGAGTAGTCTTCCTAGCAACACCATATCGAACCCTAAGGGAGAGATGAAAGTGATTACCACACGAAGTGGTAAGACACTTAAGGAACCGACTCCTCAACCAATTACTCCAACGGTGGAGGAAATTGAGGAAAAACCCGAGGTGGTGGTCAAAAAGCAGCATGTCCCAATCCCACGAAGTACCGCTCATACCACACCTACGGTTGACCCATTACCATAATTGGAACCCGAGATTCCAAAGGCTATGCCTATGCCTCAACCCACACCACCTTTTCCCTATCCATCGAGACTTAGAAAGGAGAAATGTAAAGAGCGCGACAATTACCAATTTGAGCTTTTTATGAAAATGTTTCGTGACGTGCATTTCAATGTGAGTTTTGCCGATGCTTTGGTCATGATGCCTCGATTTACCGCTAACTTTAAGAGTATGTTAAACAACAAGGAGAAATTGCAACAATTGTCTAGTTGTTCATCGGTTTATCTTAACCGCATACCTGAAAAAGTCGGTGATCCAGGTAAATTCTTGATTCCATGTGCAATCCAAGATATGGATGAATGATATGCCTTGGCCGATCTTGGTGCTAGTATTAACTTTATGCCACTTGAAATCTTTAAGTCGCTTAATCTTCCTAATCTTACTCCTTCACTAATGTCTATCGTGTTGATCCCAAACTTAGATCGATTTAGCTTTATGTATACGAGATTAGATCAAGTTATACACGTAGAGAAACCTTTGTATATGTATATGATAACCTAAGTGTTATGCGGAATTAACACTTAAACAAGAACACACAAAGATGTAAACAAACTTTCACTTGATTAATGATAACAAACTTGCTTACAATGAAAGTGTTTAACGTATGAAAACTTATTATGAAACATAACCTAAAGGTCTTCTTTTATAGACATAAGAAGCCTTGTACAAGAGTCTACGTATCAACTATTCTAGGTAAAGATAATTATAGAAAATACAATGTTGAACTTATGCTTACTAGAAACAAACTAGAAACAATATACGCGTAGACTAAATCTTTCCATCAGTGCTTGTCTTCAATGTATCAACGCTTGACTTCTTCTTGTCAACGTTTGATCTGTCAGCGTTTGTTTTCTTCCTATCAACGCTTGATTTACTCTTGTCAGCGCTCAAGTAGACTGGCTATATTTTATTCCCAACAATCCTCCCCTAAACTTGATATCTACTCTAGTAATCAAGTTTCTGAATAAACATTTAAGAACTAGGAGGAATCTTACAAACTTGCTCATATTGGTAATAAATATGTCTGATCAAATCTTTGGCCACATCACTTGAATAATCAATCTCCAGCTGTGTTGTCTTCATCTTCTCCAAGACTTCCTTAGACATGGAATACTGAGCATCTACAAGAAGATACTCAGCAAACTTTGTAGAACTCAAGTAATATACACCAGCAGCTGAATACAAACGCTATTGAAGACCACTGAGGTCATCTTCAAGATCCTTCCAAATAGCAGGATCTTCATCTCTTGGTCCACACATTCTCTTAAATTTTGACCACAGTTTTATTGCATTGACTGAAGTAGGAGCTTCAGTCTCATACTTGGCTTCTAACAACCTCCAAAGGTCTACCAAGTCTTCTCTATCAAAACTTGCAAACAAAGATATAAGAGTGGTAAAATTGTGAACCTCTTTTCCATACCTGCTGTCACACCCCACCATGGCGGAACATGGGGCGCGACGTATGGATATCATCACAACATGGCGTGTCTATAGAGATAACTATATGAAATAAGAAATGTCGTAAAAATGGTGACACGAAGGTCATGTCAATATCTCAACAAATGAAAGGGGTCTAGGTAAGTAAGTAACAGTCCTACTTCTTACCCAAGACAACAAATATCATACAAAAACAATCATATGTGTGCCACAGTATCACTTATTAAAATGAACAAACAAATAAAACTAAGAAGGACACGGGGATTCTCCTTCTATATGCATTCCTAAGCTTCTCCAGTCATAGCCACTTATGTTCTCATGCTTAACCATAGTATCACCTGAAAGAGACACTAAAACACGTCAACATAAAGTTGGTGAGAGTCATAGGTTTAGACTCCAACACAAGACAAGTCATAAGCTGTGAATACCATAAACCAATAAACATATGGACAATGCGCTACAATCATGTACTAACAACTAGCATTCAAGTTCAATCAATCATTACAATTCCAAGGCATCACGCCTTACCAACAATCACAATTTCCAAGGCATCACGCCTTACCAACAATCACAATTTCCAAGGCATCACGCCTTGCCAACAATCATAATTTCCAAGGCATCACGCCTTACCATTAACCATAGGTCCCATAGGCGCCCATACACCTATGTACCTTTCCAATCCAGATCACACACAAACAAGAATCACATAGCAGTTAATCACATACATGTACACACAAGTCCATCTCAAACCTTAAAAACATTTACAACATTAATTTAGAAAATAATTCAACACAGTGTCTCTTCCATCCCATCTGGAAGTCAAAAACAATAGTAAACATGGGACTATGAAACTCACCTGATAGCTCCTTCACGAGTCCTTGCACTAGCAACAAGCTAACAAACCAAAACACGCAATCAATACACGAACCAATCACTAAGATGGCTCATTAACCTATGATGGACATCTAGCCTATTCCCACATATTTACCTCATTGATAAGCTCTAATCACCCCATTACCCTTCCTTAACAAGTCCTTAACTTGGTTAAGTTTAATAACTAACCCGTTCATATTTTACCCAAAACAGTCCCAGTTTTTAGGTCTCAAAACGTTAAGTCAAACGTCCACTTAAACATACCCATGGTTTCTGTAAAAGGAATATTCATTCTCTTACATATGTTGGCTAACACCTCCCACTTGCCCTAACCTTAAAGCTACGGTTAAGGCCCCGATATACATATATCTACTTTTGTCATTCCAGATTTCCTGATTTTAAACGTACTAAAGGTTTGTTACCATTAAGGGATCTTACCCTAAACCACAACCTTAGCCCAAGTGCAGATACTTACTACAATATATAAACCATCTCTCACGTTCGTGAGAAGATCCCAATGCAACCCTAAGTACCCCAAACAACCCAAAACTTAAAAAGAAAACAAGCTGAATTCAAAACTGTTTTGACCTCCGACTGTTGTAACCTGTTTTTGACCCACTTCCCTACCTCCAATTTAGTTCTCGTTTCTTGCATCAGAAAGCCACTTCAAATATCTTTCCAGGGGTACTTGGATCGTAAAATAAGAGTTTATAGAACTCCTGATATGATCAAAACAATTGACACAAAATCTGTCCAGTTTTTAAAAACGGGTTTAACAAAATCAACCTCATTAATTAACCCTAATCCCTCTAATTACAAGCCCTAATTTATATGATCATCATATTATGATTATCACATCATTAATTTACTGATTTTATATGAACCCTAACCCTAATTCCATCATAAGAATGATTATAAAAACATAAAAACAATTAAATTAAAAAGGGTTATGAAGGTTTACCTTTGATTTATGAAAACCCCCAAAATTATGAAGAACCCTAAAAACCCTCATGAAAACCCACGAATTTTTTAATCTCCAGGGAATAATAGTGAATTTTGATTGTGATTAAAAACAATATATAGGGTGTACATAAAATCCTAGTCCAAAAATAAGCCCACTTTCCTTTTTTTCCTCTTTTTCCCTTTTTCCCTTCTTTTCTGCGTCCAAAACCGACTATGCACCCTTAAAATTCGTTTTTCCCCTTTTTATTATTAATATATGTATTAATAATATTACCTTAATTTTCCTTAATTTATTTCAGCTCCTAAAGCCTCCAAAACCTCAAAACCGTAAAACTAGTCAGTTTTTACGCGATTACCGTAAAAGACGTAAAATATACACTTTTAAATAAAATCTCAAATTTTGAAATAAACTTTATAACTAAGTCCTAAATGACTTAAAACCATCCCGAAAAATATTCATATGGATAATTACCTCACCCGAGACCTCTAAATGCTAAACCGTAAATCCTAAAAAAAAATACTATTACTATAATACTTATACGTATACGTAAACACCAAAATATCACCATTTCATTTCATAGTCACTAATTGTGAGCTCATGAACATGAAATAACCGTTCCTCGATTTACTTATGAGTACGTCAATACTCATAAATGATAACCACACCAACCTCGTTCACACAAAATAAACACGTAAACACACAATTCAAGTAAGCATACATAAAATAACTTAAAAGTAAGACCAAGTGACAAATCCAAAACCTAGGGTTGTCACATCACTCCCTCCTAATAGAAATCTCGTCCCTAGATTTACTCCCAAACTCCAACTTATTCTCAGCAAACAAACGAGGATACATATCCCTGATAAAACCTCCACGTTCAAACGTGAACTCAGTTTATACTAAAATAATCTCAACCAACAAGACATGAGACTTAACCGTCCGCGAGGAAACTTATTAAAACCATAAAGTTATGTAACCAACCTAACTAAATCTCGCAACTCATCAAATAAGAACTGCCTTGAAACCAAGTTAGGAGCCATCACATAACTCAACGGGTTTAAAACTGTCACCCCGATTTCAGTCTTACTCATAAATACCATAAATCAAAACTCATCAAATATAACCACGTATTCTAAAGTCTAAAGAACTCTCACATTAAATCCCAAATCATCTCTGTGTTAACCCTTCAAGTGTTCATTACCGCAAAATACCCAAAACACGAGTTTAAACCATGTTGTCCGAAAATTAACCTTGAACTCAACACTTGTACAATTAATTCGACCAAGCTACTGACTTCCAATTACGAAACTTTCTGAATATTTGAAAAGTATGTTCCGAGTACATAATTTTAGGCTTTTGAATCACCCAAAAACCTTTAAAAACGAATAAGTTATGATCAAAACGATTTTTCTCAAAATCTGCCTAGGCATTAGCGACAGTTTCTGACAGTTAGCGACATATTTTGACAGTTTAGCGACAGTTTCCGCCTACTCCGATTTATACCAAAAAAACGATTTTTAAACCCTAAAACCCCCCATTAATTACCAAAACTAGAACCTAATTTATTTTAATTCCAGAAAATTAAAACTCTATTAATTACATGATTTTAATATATTTCACTAAATAAGAACAAAATTTTTAACTTAAGAACAATAACTTTAGGTGATCAAAACCAAAATATTTTAAAATAACCGAGTCATGCTTATATGTTAAAGAATTTATATTACACCTTATTTGAAACATGATCCCGACACTTCCTTATTTCATCGACTACCAACAACTATTTTTTTTTCAATTTGCAAGTTCTATTTTTTTTACCATGTATAACTCGAAACAAAAGACATCATTACCCCAAAAAGAAATCTCCACCATCTCAAAATCCTTCACGCCAAAAGTACCGTACAAACAAACATGTGAAATTAGGACCCGAGAAATGCACTACTACAGAAGTTGAACATCTCAAAGAGAAACGAGCTAGCAACCATCCCAAGAATACAACCGGTAAGTAGAAAATAATTTTACATACATAGGCATAAGCGTACCTACACTCAAATCCATCCAACATATACTATACAAGCATTTATTAACTCTCTTTCATGCAATCATACTTGAAAGTCCAGTGTTGTTGTGGCACATATATAATTATGTAGGCCTCCATAATTATACATGTTCCATTTCACCAATGTACTCCCTCCTATGATGACACTTATAAGAAATTAATACTACACATAACACATAATCCAACAACTCACAAGCACATAACCACACAAGATAAGATCCAAAACCCCATGTATTAAAATAACATAGCCAATGCACGAAACACATAAACTCGTAGTCCAACCGAACCAGCGTAGACAAAATTCAAAATGTATAAAGAACATGAAAACATAATTAAGTAAATCCAACAGTGACTAGCGTATACGACCATGGTTCCACCCGCACTAATCAAAACTCGTAAAGAAAATAACATGTAGTTAAGTATGAACTTACTATGGTTCAATTCATACTAGTCAAAATATCGCAATAAATAACATCCAAACACATCAATTAATATAAAATGCACACATACTCCTATGACGCCTGTATGCAGGGACCCTTAAGCTATAGACTAGGCTACGCGACTAGGCAACCTAATTCTCTATAACCATTGGCTCTGATACCATTCTGTCACACCCCACCCTGGCGAAACATGGGGCGCGACGTATGGATATCATCACAACATAGCGTGTCTATAGAGATAACTATATGAAATAAGAAATGTCATAAAAATGGTGACACGAAGGTCATGACAATATCTCAACAAATGAAAGGGGTCTAGGTAAGTAAGTAACAGTCCTACTTCTTACCCAAGACAACAAATATCAGACCAAAACAATCATATGTGTGCCACAGTATCACTTATTAAAATGAACAAACAAATAAAACTAAGAAGGAAACGGGGATTCTCCTTCTATATGCATTCCTAAGCTTCTCCAATCATAGCCACTTATGTTCTCATGCTTAACCATAGTATCACCTGAAAGAGACACTAAAACACGTCAACATAAAGTTGGTGAGAGTCATAGGTTTAGACTCCAACACAAGACAAGTCATAAGCTGTGAATACCATAAACCAATAAACATATGGATAATGCGCTACAATCATGTACTAACAACTAGCATTCAAGTTCAATCAATCATTACAATTCCAAGGCATCACGCCTTACCAACAATCACAATTTCCAAGGCATCACGCCTTACCAACAATCATAATTTCCAAGGCATCACGGCTTACCAACAATCACAATTTCCAAGGCATCACGCCTTACCAACAATCATAATTTCCAAGGCATCACGCCTTACCATTAACCATAGGTCCCATAGGCGCCCATACACCTATGTACCTTTCCAATCCAGATCACACACAAACAAGAATCACATAGCCGTTAATCACATAAATGTACACACAAGTCCATCTCAAACCTTAAAAACATTCACAGCATTAATTTAGAAAATAATTCAACACAGTGTCTCTTCCATCCCATCTGGAAGTCAAAAACAATAGTAAACATAGGACTATGAAACTCACCTGATAGCTCCTTCACGAGTCCTTGCACTAGCAACAAGCTAACAAACCAAAACACGCAATCAATACACGAACCAATCACTAAGATGGCTCATTAACCTATGATGGACATCTAGCCTATTCCCACATATTTACCTCATTGATAAGCTCTAATCACCCCATTACCCTTCCTTAACAAGTCCTTAACTTGGTTAAGTTTAATAACTAACCCGTTCATATTTTACCCAAAACAGTCCCAGTTTTTAGGTCTCAAAACTTTAAGTCAAACATCCACTTAAACATACCCATGGTTTCTGTAAAAGGAATATTCATTGCCTTACATATGTTGGCTAACACCGCCCACTTGCCCTAACCTTAAAGCTACTGTTAAGGCCTCGATATACATATATCTACTTTTGTCATTCCAGATTTCCTGATTTTAAACGTACTAAAAGTTTGTTACCATTAAGGGGTCTTACCCTAAACCACAACCTTAGCCCAAGTGCAGATACTTACTACAATATATAAACCATCTCTCACGTTCGTGAGAAGATCCCAATGCAACCCTAAGTACCCCAAACAACCCAAAACTTAAAAAGAAAACAGGCTGAATTCTAAACTATTTTGACCTCCGACTGTTGTAACCTGTTTTTGACCCACTTCCCTACCTCCAATTTAGTTCTCGTTTCTTTCATCGGAAAGACACTTCAAATATCTTTCCAGGGGTACTTGGATCGTAAAATAAGAGTTTATAGAACTCCCGATATGATCAAAACAATTGACACAAAATCTGCCCAGTTTTTAAAAACGGGTTTAACAAAATCAACCTCATTAATTAACCGTAATCCCTCTAATTACAAGCCCTAATTTATATGATCATCATATTATGATTATCACATCATTAATTTACTGATTTTATATGAACCCTAACCCTAATTCCATCATAATAATGATTATAAAAACATATAAACAATTAAATTAAAAAGGGTTATGAAGGTTTACCTTTGATTTATGAAAACCCCCAAAACTATGAAGAACCCTAAAAACCCTCATGAAAACCCACGAATTTTTTAATCTCCAGGGAATAATAGTGAATTTTGATTGTGATTAAAAACAATATATAGGGTGTACATAAAATCCTAGTCCAAAAATAAGCCCACTTTCCTTTTTTTCCTCTTTTTCCCTTTTTCCCTTCTTTTCTGCGTCCAAAACCGACTATGCACCCTTAAAATTCGTTTTTTTCCCCTTTTTATTATTAATATATGTATTAATAATATTACCTTAATTTTCCTTAATTTATTTCAGCTCCTAAAGCCTCCAAAACCTCAAAACTGTAAAACTAGTCAGTTTTTACGCGATTACCGTAAAAGACGTAAAATATACACTTTTAAAAAAAATCTCAAATTTTGAAATAAACTTTATAACTAAGTCCTAAATGACTTAAAACCATCCCGAAAAATATTCATATGGATAATTACCTCACCCGAGACCTCTAAATGCTAAACCGTAAATCCAAAAACAAATACTATTACTATAATACTTATACGTATACGTAAACACCAAAATATCACCATTTCATTTCATAGTCACTAATTGTGAGCTCATGAACATGAAATAACCGTTCCTCGATTTACTTATGAGTACTTCAATACTCATAAATGATAACCACACCAACCTCGTTCACACAAAATAAACACGTAAACACACAATTCAAGTAAGCACACATAAAATAACTTAAAAGTAAGACCAAGTGACAAATCCAAAACCTAGGGTTGTCACACCTGCCAATCTTCCAAAACCCACATTCATCTTCTTCATAGCTTATAATAGGGTTTCTGGAATCAAGAGGTAACACTTGTACCATATCTGAAGCTTCCAATGGTGAGAGTTTGAGGCTCCTTCTTATAACAGCTTCACTTGGATTCAACCTATCCATATCTTTGGGATACTCAAGAGGGACTCCCTTCTTCACAGGTCTGGGAACAATCATTGACTTCTTAAGCTCCATTTCTTCTGCAAGTTCTTCTTTCCTTTCATCAGAAAGAAGTCTTAGAGTGTTTTCTTCCTGCACTCTTGCCCAAATGGGATAAGCTTTGAACTCCAACTTTTCAAATGTCAATCCAATCAATTTCTTAAAAGTCCATCATGTTCCATGACATCTGAGTAGCATGTAGTACAAATCCCATCTATCCCTTTTCTACATTGAGAGAATATTGCTAGCCCTGTGTTTCAGAATCACCTTGCAATCCTTTTGTACTCTTAGAAGAATCTCCAAACCCCATATCTGGTCTGAAATAGTCAAATCTGGATTCTCCATACACCTA
Source organism: Glebionis coronaria (assembly GCA_025667525.1). Taxonomy (NCBI): domain Eukaryota; kingdom Viridiplantae; phylum Streptophyta; class Magnoliopsida; order Asterales; family Asteraceae; genus Glebionis; species Glebionis coronaria. The sequence continues at coordinate 316,420,214 of CM046879.1, read as the reverse complement.
TCTTCCCAAGCATGGTACATCTGAACAACTTCTGGCATGTCAAAATCTACTTGCAATTTCAACTCATTCAACTTCTCTTTTGCCAACTCATCACCATACTCAAGTCTTTCTGGTTGTTCTATAATCATTACACTTGAGTCTGAACTGGCTTCATCACTTCCTTCTTGTTCTTCTGAAGTGACAACAAAAGGTGATTCACCAACCTTCTTTCTTTCTTGTTCCATAATTTGTGCAGCCAACCTTCTATCAAACTCAATATGTGTTGCATTCTTTGGAACATCTACTTCTACCATAATACCCTTACCCTTATCTAATGGATCAATTATGGGTAAGGTAGATGGTAATACCTGTGAAGAAACTTCTTTGATGATGGATGATGACTGGAATACATCAACTTCATCTACAGCTCTGTCAACGCTAAAATATGTTTTGTCAACGCCCAATTTACTCATGTCAGCGTTCAAATCTTGTTTGTCAACGCCCAAGTTACCTGTCTCATCGGCTCTTGTAATTTCCTCCAACATAGTTGTAAAAGACAAGTTTAAGTTTGTAGGAGTGACTAGAGACGTATCAAAACCTGGTTGTTTCTTCAAACTAGTTAGGGCTTCAGCAACACCCAAAGATTCACCATCATGGGAGCCCTTATCACTCACATTTATCTGCTCATCCTCCCCTTTGGAAGATTCCTCCATCCCACGCCTTGTGCTAGCATTCTCCAAAATAACAATCCTCTCCCTCAATTGCTTGAGTTCAAGGCCTTGTGTACTGACAATTTATACCAAGTCTGCATTTTGCTTTTGCAAGCTAATGCAGACAGCCGTCAATTCCATTAATGTCATTGGTTCCAAGCTGCCCTCCTCTAAAATAGGTATTTGACCTCCCAAGTTAGATTCATTGAGCATGAATGAGGTCTTAAAGATGGTAGGACTGTCTTGGTCAGCTTCTAAGCCAAAACCAATAGTCCCAGCCTCATCCATAGCACCAACCACACTTGTGGTGGTGGTTCTCTCTGCTACATGGCTAGGACCACTAGAGGAGAACACTCCAGTAGTCCTTTGGCGTTTTTGCAACCTATATTGTGTTGGGGGAGAATATGATGTGGATTGGGTGGATGTGGGTTGGTTAAGGGGTGTTTGGGTCTGTGAAGGATTGGTGTCAACGTTTGGAATAGGCATGTCAACGCCAACATGTAATGTGTCAGCGTCGAAGGGTTCTTGGTCAATTTGCATGTGTTGTGGTGAAGGTAAAGGTTCAGGTATTGGGTCAAGTTGGGGTTGTAGGTCTGGTTGGGGTTGTGCTGCTTCAATGACAGTAATCATAGCTGGGGTGAGAGGTAAGTCACGGTGTGGGGGTGAGTTCATCTTTGTAAAAGTTTCTTTCTTTTGCACAAGGATCTCATAAAAATCATCATGATCCCTTGTGCAGTCACTTTGCACATCAAAAACCATTTGTAAAAATCTGGGATAAGCTAAAGTCATTTTATTCCCTTTATTTTTACACATGCCCTCAAAAATCATTTTGGAATAAATAAACTTTTGCCCAGTAGCAATGCACACAATAGCACTAGCAATAGATCTATTGATCTCATTGTGTGCAGTACACTTGGGACTCAAACATTGCAAGAGGACATGTATTAGGTACTTCCAGGCTGAGAGAAACTCCTGTTTATGATATTTGTTTAAAGTTCCCTCATCAGGGAAAGGATAACCCAAAGCCCTTAGTCCTTGTTCTATTTCATGAATAGGAAGGGTGGTTATACCATCTGCATCATCAAGATGCAAAGCTTGGCGAACCAAAGCTTCAGTAACCACCCATGTGCGCCCATGAACAATAGATGATAATGTAGTCACTCTATTAACTGTTGAGGAACTAACATTGTTCCAAAACTGCTTAATATGTGTGACAAGAATGAGTGGAGCATGAGAAAGAGCATACCTAATTGGGGATGCATTCAAATACGCCACCATCTGTGTGTATTGGGGAAACAGAGTATCATCAGCGTCCAAATATGCTATCATGTTGTGTTGACTCCTGAATCCCAATTCCAAATCACTTGGTTTAAATTTTGGTGCCATTGTTGAAAGCTGTTTGAATGATTGATAAAGATGAAGTATAGGAGAAAATATTGTTAGACAAGAATGATAGATACCCTGTTTAAAAATAGGAGCCAAATATATAGGAGAGAAATATGCATGTGATTGGTCAAAAATTAGGCAACTATTTTCAAAAATACAATCATGAAAATATTGAAAAGAAATAAGTTTATCTCATGCATTAATTGAAAGTTATCTGCTCCCAAAATTACGGCCCAAAAGTTCGTCAAAAAGTAACAACTGGGTAGGTCCCACTGATTGTCAACGGTAAAAAATAACCCATCAATGCCCAACGGCTATATTCTTGTCAACGTTTGCCAAAGCCATGTCAGCGTCTAAATTGGTCACAACAATGCTTGGAAAAATAGTTGTCAGCGTCCAAAAAAAAAAATTTATAAAAATGAAATATGACCTTAACAAAGTAATTTATCCTAGAGAAGATAACCTATAAGTTGATAATTATTATAGGGCGGCAAGCACTGTCCATGTAACACCCCCAAATTTATACAATTCAATACAGCGGAAGACTAGTTGGTTTTACGGGATAGCACATTACTCACATCATAGACAACGCTTAAAAATCGCGTCGTTTAATAATAAAGCATTTCCATTCATAAAAATCAAATTTACATAGGTCCCAAGTCATTGTACTTCATACAGGTTTTACAAAGCATTTGAATGGAAATAGTTATTTAAGTGCGGGCCATGAATTCTTGTCGTCTTCCCGAGAATTACCTTCAAGTACCTGAGATAAAACATGTTAAAAGAAAAGGTCAGCGATAACGCCGAGTGAATTCATAGAGTTTAATAAAATCCATCAATATAACATCGGTATAAAATTATTACCGAAAATCATTTTGTACAAATCTTTGTAATAGGCCATAAAATAGCCAAAGTCATTTTATACAAATCTTTATCAAACTCATAATATAGGCTTTCGCCTTCAAAAAATCATTATACGAACCATTGTCGTTAAAAACATCATACAATATGTTTTATAACGTTGTATAAAGTTAAATAAAAACCGTTATATGAATATGGTTATGAAAAACCAAAACACGAACATAATATCAATAGTAAGACCCCGTATTGCTAGTTAGGCAATATATCGTAATTCAGTACGTATAGCAGTATTTCGTTATTTTTGGATTATTATAAGACGTATGACATTGTTACCTTACTACAACAAACAACGGGTAGCTAACCCGAAACTCATTTGCCCATCTAAATTAGCGTGTCGTCACAATATTCACGCTTGTGTAAATCTTCTCATACATAAATTCGCTTACCAATCAATGTGGCACGACGGGGATCAACCGTCAAGGCGCGAACTGGGGTGATCGTCCCCAAATAGTACTATTATATGCATAAGCGTCTACCACATCCCGGTAGTTCACAATTCATGCTAATGGGACTTTCAGTGACATAACCTAACTTTAATAATCCATTTTATTTCATCTATCGGGTCATATAATCATTCATCGGGGCATACAATCATTCGGGTCCAAATCAATAAACAAACAATCGGGACAAATGGTGTCCTATTTTATCAAAACTAACATGTTATCTCCCTCGCGGATTTATAAAACATTTCATGAAAACATTTGAAAGAGTGCGAGGCTATGAACTCACATTGATGTGGGAAGGCGGTTATCGGCGATTTGGATGTACGGTACGTGCTTCAATCACGGAAACCTAGATAAATAATACTCGTCTTAGACTTTTGTCCAATGACTTTATCAGAATAACAATTATGTATATATATGATGAATTTATACATATGATGATGATCAAGTGGGTTTATACATCTTTACTCATTCATTATAGTGTTTATGTGTTGGTAACTTTTATACTAGTTACACTAGTTTTACTTATTTACATGTTTTAGGCCCAATAAGCCTATTACAAGCCCAATACTTATATTAGTCTATTTTACACCTTTATTATCAGTATTATACTTTTCATGTTGGGCCCAAGTGGGTTAAGTCATATAAATAAGTTTATAAGTGTTTTACTAACTAGTCGGGTTTATAGTCCAATAAGGCTACTTTGGCCCGTTAATGTCTATATGTTGTAAAGCTCGGGTTTTATCGGTTTTTACTTGTTATATAAGTCTATATATCAGTATGTGATTTTATAAAAGTTTACATTAGACGGGTCCGACCGTCTAAGTTTTATTTAACAAAAACGTTAATCTTTTGGTTTTAGCCGAAAAGACGTAAAACTTAGTATATAGTTTTTATAACTTGGAAAAACATTTATACTTGTAAATTATATAACATGTCCCATTTTAATATCAACATTTATATAACTCTTTTATTATAATTATTATCCACTAGTGGGATTTATATATTTATATATTTTATATAAATTTTGAGTGCTTATATTATATATTATTAATACAAAATAAGTCCTAAAAATACAAAAGATTCAATTTCTTCATCAAGAATCTATCATTAACAGGAATGATATTAGTAGATTTGGTCAGTCTGTCGACGATGACCCAAATCGAATCAAATTCAGATGATGACCTTTGCAATAGCTAGACGTTTACTAATGTATGAGGCGGTGTCTGCCTTCATAATTTGCCATCAGTACAACTTCTTCTGATAATGATACATTAAATCAGAAATGACAGGAATAGAATACTTATACTTACAAGACTCCAACATAACTATATCTCAAAATCTGCATTTTTAGGCAACCTCAAGTGGCTTGTTATACATTCAACGCCATCGGCTTCTCAATTTTGATGGTTCACATTAGCCGCGAACCCCTTTTTATTATCTATATTATCCTTTTTACAAACATTATTTAATTTTATATTGTTCGGCAATTTATTTTGCACCTTCATTATTAAGGAACATGTCCTAATTGGTTCTTTATCTTTTCTACATAATGTGTCAGTAATTATATTCCCCTTCCTTGATGAAATAAATATCATGACCGTATTTATTCAGAAATTATTCCTTCATATTTTCTAAATCTTAGTTCTATCTCAACTATTATTTTTATCAGTTTTGCTTGATCCGACGTTTTAAAGCGTCGATATTTATTACACGTAAATTAACAATAAATATTAAGTTTTTATGAAACGTAAACGTTAAAAGTTTAAATTTCTTAGTTCGACCAATTATAATAAAATGTTCAAAACAAGTTTGAATTTAATTAACACGATTTTTGCTGATTTATCGAAAATAATTAATAAGATTCGTAAATGTTTGAAAAATCTTTAGTTATACTTTGGTCAAAATTTTCTTAGTTGAAAAGCAAAAAGTGTCGTTTCAAATTTCAAGTCATGGTTTAAATGGTTTCCTCAATCCCTCTTAGGTTGTCTTGAGGTATACACGAACATTTACCCCTAAACAGGAGTTTAGTTAAATGTTCTGGGTATAAGGGAATAATCCCTCAAAAGCTCTTTTTGATAAAACATTTGTCAAAACATATTTGCACCTACTTTTTGGTAAAACCAAAGTCTTAAATGTCTTCTAATTTTTGAGGAGTTAATATAGATTTCATTATCGTTGATTACGCGGTCATTTAATGTAAAGGATTAAGCCTTAAATCACATGTTAAATATTCAAGGTACATGTTTTCACTGCTCGGCCAACTCAGGGCAGTCTATAAATAATTATTAACTGATTCTTATTCTTAGGAACAAACAAATGGTCCTTAATGATCACGAGCATGAATTTATCAATTTACAGCATACACACGTGATTCACCAAATCTATGGATGCTACATGTGCATTGATCAATCCAAACGACATAACATAAAACTCATAATGTTCATTACAAGTTCTGGATGTAGTGATTGGAATAGATAATCTTTTTCGCGGACGCGAAATTGATGATAACCATGCCGTGGATCAAATCTTGAATATACGCTAGAACCTTGTAAATGATCGAACAAATCTATCATCTTGGGTAGTGGATATAGATTTTTAATCGTCAATTTACCTAGTTCATGGTAATCAATAAATATAAGAAATAATAACACCATAGCTCTTCATGATGACGAGCTTGGTAGAATAAAAGCTTTCTTCGACAACTCTCTCAGTTGTACGGTAATTCCTTTAATTCAGATGGTGCTGATGTATAGTGCACATGCCACGGGTGCAGCACCAGGAATATAATCAATACCAAATTCAACTTGCCTTAATGGCGAAAGTCTAGGTAATTCATCAACAAATACTTCCTAAAGTTTCAGATAGCAGGAACATCTTTTTAATAAATTCATATTAGGTTCTTTCTAGATTATAATATCTATGACTAATTCACAACCATTCACGGTATAATTTCAAGTCTAAATGTAGGATATGGTCATCCATCAAGAATTATTTAGATCACTTTTGATAATCAACATCTTATCATTTAGGGGAATTCTATTCGAGTTCCCATCAATTAAGACAATGTCGTCATGTCATAATCAATCAATCCATTCTACTGGCACTATCAACTTTTCAGTTTTATTGCCATCGATAAGATGTGAACTTCTCAAAAGACTAATAATAACTCATAATCCTTCACAAATTCAAGGATATATGGAGATACAACTACCATTAAAAGAGTAAGGTCAACGCATAATCTACGCGAGAGAATTTCAAATCAGATACAGACGAAAACATTTAACGAATATGAATATATCCCATGTTTTCATAATTTGAGTACGCATTCGAAAGCTCCTCGGATCGTTACCCAGGTCATTCAGATGAAATCTAATCAAAAGAAATGACAAGAACGTTGATACATCTAGTCGGGTATCAACACTCAGTAATCAGATACTTTTCCAAAGAATCTTACCACGGGAGAATTGGACAAGAAGGGAATATCAATTGTCAAATAAGACAATATCCACAGATAAGTAAATTCGATTCAGAAGAATAATAGTACGGGAACATTTGTAGGTGTCCCTAACAATATGTCCCTATTTTTGCACTTCTTGCAGATCTCATAAAATTTAATCTTTTACAACTTCAAAGAAAATGTAGTGTTTATTAATCAATTTTATGGTGACTACTAATCAGCCTTGCATGGTCACTTCCGAATTGTATGTAGGCGCGCAACTATATACAATTTCAAGATTAATGATGCAATACTCAGTTTGTCAAAATTTTATCATCATGTTTATAATAAAAACATTTTCATGCTTAAGTCTTAAATAAGAATCAAAAATAAATTTACAAAGATTTTCTTTGTTATGAAAACAATTAAGTCTTCCAAGGTGTTTTATAAACAACTTCATTTCGATAACAATCACTTATAAATCTTACTTTGAATAATCCTTATAGTGATGAAAATTCAATTTGTCCCAAGGAATACTGTTTTATCTTATAAAAACAATTAGTGATCTGCAAAGGAGTGATGAAACGATGTTCACCAAGAACTAACTACAATATAATAGGAAATGAGCTTAGCCAAATAATCATGAGGTTCATGACCTCGATGGCACTCAAAAAGAATAATCCACAACGTAACTCAATTTGAGATGAGTACTTGTTCAATGGTTGCATCTCTAAAGCGAGCATTAGGATGAAGCAATAAAAGATAGATAACATCGATACATGTAGGATTTAGCAATCAATTGTAGTCTTTTCATTAATCACAAACAAGTCAAAATTGTACCGTAACACATTATGTGTCACTATGTCATACAATTCCAAGAACTCATCCTACCAACTGATGTCTCAGTTAAGTTATGGATTATTTTTAAAGATACCACAATGAATACTAATCTACAAGAGTCATTAGGTGTTCCACCTGTCCCGGAAGATCCATCGGCCCCAATTCAGAAGAAAATTTCTTCAATTTATTTATGAACACTAGGCATCCTCATCATTGGACAATGGCCTAGGAACAACACTTAACACGAATCAACAATCAATGAAAACCTTATAATTCAATCACAGGACTTAACGACTTCCTCTTAACAATTTCATATTCCATACGAGTTAAATTTTACTTTATTTAAATTTCAATCAATCTTATACTTAATGCGATATCCTACCTCATTCTGCAATACTTTCATCCTTATTCTTACACCTTGAAAGGGCAATAAAAGTTCGATATGAACAACAATCAATTTTCAATCCTATAGCTTCTTACAACAATAGTTATCAAATAAGTCACTAGTATGAAATGACTCATACATTCAATTAGACTTCTCGGAAAGGTACTAGTGGCATGAGGCTTTTGGGTAATGGTTCCAATGACAGCCTCAAGTGTAACATTCACCCTTTCGATTTCAATTTAAGAATTAGGTGACAACGAATCAGATGACACATTTCCAGGTGGTAACGTTTTGTCAAACTCCACTCTATAAGGAAAGATCGTCATGACATCGATATCAGTTTAATCTCGCCAATTCTTCTTCAATATCACAATCAACTACTATCTACATTTCTACGAATATCAACCATTTTGTTGGGATCATAATTATCCACAACTTGGTTTAGATCTAGGATAGCTAGAATTCCTACGGGAATAGCTTCGATTAATTTGCTAGGGAAGTTAGGGTTTCTTGTGACAATCTACGTCGTATAAATATCTCGTATAAATATAGAAATAATCATCAAACAATCATGTAATCAAATTACATCATATATATATATATATATATATATATATATATATATATATATATATATATATATATATATATATATATATATATATATATATATATATATATAATCCAATTTATATATATTAAAATTACACTTCTCAGGCTGGCCTTGTCGGTAACTCGGGAATTCTTCGACACCGTTATAGTCAAAAGATTTTTAGACATTTTTAGAAAAATGTTTATAGTTAAAAGATTTTGAAATGTTTTATTCAAAACCTTAGTTTTAAAAATCTTTCGTTCTCTATAACGAGAGCTCTGGTACTATACTGTAACACCCCCAAATTTATACAATTCAATACAGCGGAAGACTAGTTGGTGTTACGGGATAGCACATTACTCACATCATAGACAACGCATAAAAATCGCGTCGTTTAATAATAAAGCATTTCCATTTATAAAAATCAAATTTACATAGGTCCCAAGTCATTGTATTTCATACAGGTTTTACAAAGCATTTGAATGGAAATAGTTATTTAAGTGCGGGCCATGAATTCTTGTCGTCTTCTCGAGAATTACCTTCAAGTACCTGAGATAAAACATGTTAAAAGAAAAGGTCAGCGATAACGTCGAGTGAATTCATAGAGTTAAATAAAATCCATCAATATAACATCGGTATAAAATTATTAACGAAATCATTTTGTACAAATCTTTGTAATAGGCCATAAAATAGCCAAAGTCATTTTATACAAATCTTTATCAAAATCATAATATAGGCTTTCGCCTTCAAAAATCATTATACGAACCATTGTCGTTAAAAACATCATACAATACGTTTTATAACGTTGTATAGAGTTAAATAAAAACCGTTATATGAATATGGTTATGAAAAACCAAAACACGAACATAATATCAATAGTAAGACCCCGTATTGCTAGTCAGGCAATATATCGTAATTCAGTGCGTATAGCAGTATTTCGTTATTTTTGGATTATTATAAGCCGCATGACATTGTTACCTTACTACAACAAACAACGGGTAGCTAACCCGAAACTCATTTGCCTATCTAAATTAGCATGTCGTCACAATATTCACGCTTGTGTAAATCTTCTCATACATAAATTCGCTTACCAATCAATGTGGCACGACGGGGATCGACCGTCAAGGCGCGAACTGGGGTGATCGTCCCCAAATAGTACTATTATATGCATAAGCGTCTACCAAATCCCGGTAGTTCACAATTCATGCTAATGGGACTTTTAGTGACATAACCTAACTTTAATAATCCATTTTATTTCATCTATCGGGTCATATAATCATTCATCGGGTCATACAATCATTCGGTCCAAATAAATAAACAAACAATCGGGACAAATGGTGTCCTATTTTATCAAAACTAACATGTTATCTCCCTCGCGGGTTTATAAAACATTTCATGAAAACATTTAAAAGAGTGCGAGGCTATGAACTCACGTTGATGTGGGAAGGCGGTTATCGGCGATTTGGATGTACGGTACGTGCTTCAATCACGGAAACCTAGATAAATAATACTCGTCTTAGACTTTTGTCCAATGACTTTATCAAAATAAAAATTATGTATATATATGATGAATTTATACATATGATGATGATCAAGTGGGTTTATACATCTTTACTCATTCATTATAGTGTTTATGTGTTGGTAACTTTTGTACTAGTTACACTAGTTTTACTTATTTACATGTTTTAGGCCCAATAAGCCTATTACAAGCCCAATACTTATATTAGTCTATTTTACACCTTTATTATTAGTATTATACTTTTCATGTTGGGCCCAAGTGGGTTAAGTCCAATAAATAAGTTTATAAGTGTTTTACTAACTATTCGGGTTTATAGTCCAATAAGGCTACTTTGGCCCGTTAATGTCTATATGTTGTAAAGCTCGGGTTTTATCGGTTTTGACTTGTTATATAAGTCTATATATCAGTATGTGATTTTATAAAAGTTTACATTAGACGGGTCCGACCGTCTAAGTTTTATTTGACAAAAACGTTCATCTTTCGGTTTTAGCCGAAAAGACGTAAAACTTAGTATATAGTTTTTATAACTTGGAAAAACATTTATACTTGTAAATTATATAACATGTCCCATTTTAATATCAATATTTATATAACTCTTTTATTAAAATTATTATCCACTAGTGGGTTTTATATATTTATATATTTTATATAAATTTTGAGTGCTTATATTATATATTATTTATACAAAATCAGTCCTAAAAATCTAGTTTACTAAAATGGTCATATCTAGAGTTCTATAATGAGATAGGACCTAAATTTTTTATCACAGAAACTACATGATATTTTCTTCTATTTATTCCTGTATAGTTACTGATGAATCAACTTCTAAATATTTTAATAAATTCGTCCAAAACAGTGTAGGCAGATTTGCACTCTAAACTTGTTTTAATCATATCTCACTCATTTTTATGACTCCATTGCATGGCCAACTCTCACATGTGTATAACACCTAATACTTACTGTATATTGATTCCACTTTACCATTTTATCAGTTTAACATTTGGTTACTTACTATTTTTATACAACCATCACATTAAGCAAGATTTTAACCATTTTACCTATGGTTTTCCATCTTTTTAACCATGTTTATCAAATCTATCAACACCAAATCCCCACATAACATTTTTATCATCATATATTCATCATATACATATACAATAAAAAAGAAAATACATGATTACATAATCAAAATACTAAGAGGATGAGAAGAACAATCTTTATTCCACCAAGATTGTGTAGGTATTCATCAAGGCTTGGATTTTTGATGGAAGAACTTGTGATAGATCAACACCAATCTTCATGGCCACCAATACTTGTAAACTTCATGTAGAAATCAGCCCTTGAACATCACCAAATCTTCTCCTTGGATGTTAGAATCACCACCAATCAATATAGCTTGAAGAGGTTTCCATCATATGTGTGTATAACACCAAATATTGTGGTTGAAAATTGATCAAAGGGGTGTTTTTGGTTGAGGTGGGACAAATTTTAGAGAGAGGGAGGAGAGTTGTGTGGTTTTTGCATGTAAGAAATGAGTTAGTTGTTTTAGGCTTGGTGGTTTTGTGGTTTTGAAAGCTTACAAGTTAAGCAAAGTACAAGTGTTAGCTTGTTTATGTAAAGTTGACACCTCAAGGGTGTATGTGGCTAGTTATGGCCGGTTTTTAGTGGGGGTGGGGCAAAAGTCATTTTGTCTCATCCCCATTTATTTACGGGTACTCCTCGATTCTAGTTTCCTCGATTTACGTGCCCTCGGGTCGTTTTACGAAAAACGTTTTTATAAATTATGAATCAACGGCACAAAACGAAGCTAATAAAAATTGTCTCATCAAAAACGGAGTTCGAAAACGTAAATACGTAATCCTAAGGTTTCCGGTTTAGTCGTAAAGGACGTTAAATTATAATCGTAAGTCCTAATCTCTTCTCGTAAATTTGTGAGTTTATGAACCAACTAAAAATTAAAATTCCAAAATAATATTCACGGATAAATTTATTTCCTGAAATGTCGGACTGTCACCAAAACGGTTTATGTAAATGATACAAGCGTTTTCATTGGGGTTCAGATTTAATTCTCGGAATCTTCTCGAATTGATCATAGCTCAAAGTGGAATGATTGTTCTTGATGACAAATAGGGGGTTTGGTTTTCTATTCTACTAGAAAGGTAAATGAATGAAGTAAATAAAGATTTAAACCAAAAAAACAGTTAATGAAATCAAACTTGAATTTAAATTAAACAATTAAAAGATTAACCAGTAAAATAACCTCACTGAAAACTTGCTTGATTCGGAATAATGTTGATGTGGAATAACTGAAGAAATGCTCTATCCGGAATAAAAGGCTATTCGGAATAAAGGTCATGCAGAATAATGGTGCAATCCGGAATAAATGGGTGATCCGGAATAAATCTGCTATCCAGAATAAATTTGCTATCCGAAACAAGTCTACTCGGAATAAGACTATTCGGAATGAAAGGCTATTCGGAATAAATGGCCATCCGGAATAATATGCTACTCGGAATAAATGCTACTCGGAATAAAAGGCTACTCGGAATACATGGGCTATTCGGAATAAATGGGCTATCCGGAATAACTGGCTATCCGGAATATAGGATATTCCGAATAGACGATGGTGATCCGGAATAACTGGGGAATGAAGAACAGAAACAGCAAGAAAACATGGGAACACGATTTCTGACAAAATCAAACCAAATAAACCAAATGGTTTAAACCAAACTAACCAATAATCATCTATTAACCATAAGGATCAAATCCCAACAATAAAAACACAAAACCCAATAACTTTTAAAGATCAAATCAACCAAATAAGAACTTTAAGCTTTAAACCAAAAAGATGAAGATGAAGAAGATTAATGGAAGGATTGTATTAAATGATTAAGGTTTAAACAAACAAAGGGAAAGATTAAAAGCTTACAAGATGAAGGATTCAACAAAATGAAAAATCACCAACACCTTAGTGGTGTTGGCTTCCTACGAAAGAAAAGAAGAAACTGGGAAATGAAAAACTAGTCCCAAAAGTGTGAGGGTGATTTCCTTTTATAGGCCAAGTGGTTGGTTGGTGAGTGGGCTTTCTCCCTTTCTTCTTGTCTTCTCGTCTTTTCAGAAAAGTTGACGTTTTCGATTCTGATTCGGGATTTGTCGGCGATTAAATTCAACTCGTCTTTTAATTTCTTCGTTTAATAGACTTGAGTTTCTTCGACATATGTAAATCTTCCATATTTGGTCCTTTTCTTCGATAAATCTTCAAATAGGCCCATTGACTTCCAATCTTTTGCATCTCTTAGACAATAGACTTCGTCTTGAGTCTTTTTCCTTGATAAAACCCGTGCAATCCCATGTTTTCTTCAATATTCATCCGGTTGACTCTGAAAACACAATAAACACAAAAACCACGCATAATTCCAGACAAATGATATTAAATACGCGTTTTGGTCTCGTTTTAGCAAGAAATAAGTGGTAAAAGGATGGGTGTTTTCACACCTATCAAATCCCCTACACTTAACCATTGCCATGCCCTCATGCAATGCTTAGTGATAAAGCAAGTTAACACTTTTCTCATAATCAATCAACCTTGGCCTTATTAACATATTACTAAACAAAAATTAAAGTACTAAGAGAAATTAAAACTTTAAAGTAAACAAAAGGATAGAAAACCATTTTCACTTGAAAATAGCTATATGGAAATAACTTGCAAAGAGATCAAGGACTTACATTAGGGCTTTGGTGCTGCGAAGATTTATCACCCTCAAGTTTCACGTTCCCCAAACTAAGCTTAAAAACGAGATCATTGTTATTATAAGTTAGCAAATCAAACACTTACACACATGGCTTAATTAAATGCTTAAACTCCCTTATTCCTAGTTGTATCTCTTATATTTTATTTTTGTCTTAGAATGATCATGAAGATGCATTTTTGGACTTATTGCGATAGTTTATTTAGGCTGAAAGCAAAGTAGGACGATTTGATCAATAGTTAGCTAAAGGACAAAATCTCTTAAAACTGCTTCTCGGGATATCAAAAAGTTCATATCTTGGCATAACTCGGTTCACGATTTGAGACCTTTCTCGGGCCGATATTTGGCATGTACTTCATACTTCATATCTTCGAGAGACGTTCTTGAGATAATGGTCTTCTCTTCGTTAATAGAGTTTCTTCACTTGGAGACTTTTGAGGGGTACTCCAACTTTGTTGACCATGACTTCATGATTATTTCTTCAATCGCTAATTGGGATTTTGAGATACAACGATCCGCCTCCTTTTCGGACTTGGATCTATTTATCCTCATACCTTGTTAGGGTCTTTTCGGATAGACTTCTCCATGATCTTTATGGGAGTTGATTGCTTTTCGTCGTGAGTCTTGATCCTTCATATTGATTTTGGGAATAATGCTTTTCACATCACCTTGGATCTTTAGCAATAAGATTGAATCCTCATGCCTTGTTAGGGCCTTTTTGGACTCGCCAATCTTCGCGCCCCGCTTCATAAGTTATGCCTTGGCTATGAACTCTTATCATTACCGAGCAACTTTTAAACGATCTTGGGCTAGAAGCTAAGTAACTTTTCAAATCGTACGACCTTACTTATTGCAGATAAATTATTAGCAAGTGATGGGAGAATAGGCAGATTATTACACCAAGTGAGCTTGTGCAAGAATACCGACTTATAATTGACTCTATCATTTCTCGTTCTCCACAATTTAAAATCTCAAGTAATGAGACTCGTGGATACTTAGCCTAATAAACCAATTAAGGTCTACATGGTTAAGGATACTAGCTAGAATAAACTTGGATAAGTCTATTCGGGTTGAGTCAAAATAATTGCAACGGGCCTAATATGTCAAAGATTTCAAAACTAGCTACACCACTTTGTTAATATTTTTGACTTTATTGTGGGATATATACATATGAAATCAATGATAAAAATTTAAAAATTACGACTAAATGGCCAAAGTTAATAAAAAATTTGAAAAATGCTGAAAAAGATGATTTTCCGGTTAAATGAAGGCATTTTCATGGAAAAGTCCACTTAAAACTTCGATAGAAGTCCCCCTACACTTAAGATAAACATTGTCCTCAATGTTTAAGCATGTGGGAAAAGTCTCCCCTACACTTATGACATTGTGCACGTTGGTTAAATCAAGTTAAGGAAGAGACGACTAACGTGATCAATTTCAAATGAGAGTATGAAGAAAATTGAATCACGATAGTAGAGAGAGAGAACCGGATTGCGGATAACACGGGAGCACAGTTCTTCAAAGATTCCAAAAGTGCATTCATCCCTGTAATCACATCACCACACAAACACAAAGAACCTAAAGAGGCCCCCCTACACTTAGGAGGTTAAAACGGAAAAGGATAGATACTCGGGCTGCCTCCCGAGGAGCGCTTGTTTTTGATAACCAAGTCACGAGCCTAACTCGACCCAAAATTAGTTCATGGGAAACGTGGTGAGGGATGGAATCATCTCATGAGAGATGTCCTCACCAAAGTACAACTTCACTCGTTGGCCATTCACCTTAAAATTAGGTCCATTAGGTTGAGCGAGCTCGAGAGTACCATATGGAAAAATTCGGGCAATGGTGAATGGGCCGGACCAACGAGATTTCAGCTTGCCCGAAAAGATTTTCAATCGAGAGTTAAAGAGTAAAACTTTGTCTCCAACTTGGAACTCTCGGTGTTTAATCTTAGAGTCATGAATGAGCTTAGTCTTCTCCTTATAGATCAAAGAATTTTCATAAGCCTCATTCCGGAGTTCATTCAGCTCATTGAGTTGGATCTTGCGTAGGTCACCGGCTTTGTTGATATCGAAATTAGCCCACTTCAAGGCCCAGTAAGCCTTGTGCTCCAACTCAATGGGGAGGTGGCACGCTTTCCCGTACACGAGACGATATGGTGTACAACTAATCGGAGTCTTGTATACGGTACAAAAAGCCCACAAAGCATCATCAAGTTTATCAGCCCATGAGGCACGATGCTCTCCCACGGTTCTTTCAAGAATTCGCTTTAATCCTCGGCTAGAGATTTCAGTCTGGCCATTAGTTTGTGGGTGGTATGCGGTGGAAAGACGATGATTTACACCATACTTAGCCATGACTCTTGCAAATTGGTCATTGCAAAAATGAGTCCCACGATCACTAATAATGGCACGAGGCACACTGAATCTAGCGAACAACGCTTTCAAAAAGGTACAAACCACCCTTGCGTCATTAGTGGGTAAAGCTTTGGCTTCAACCCATTTAGAAACGTAGTCAACGACTACTAGGATGTATTTGTTTCCTTTAGATGAAAGGAATGGCCCCATAAAGTCGATACCCCAAACATCAAAGATTTCATATTCTTGTATGAAATTTTGAGGCATCTCGTCTTTATGTATGATCTTGCCTTGTTTTTGGCAAGCATCACAACGTTTAACCATCTCGTGAGCGTCACGATAGATGGTGGGCCAATAAAATCCCGAGTCAAACACTTTTTTGGCGTTGTAGTTGGGACCAAAGTGACCACCGGTGGGTCCTTTGTGGCAAGCGTCAAGGATTTCTAAAGCTGCCGGTCCATCAACACATCGGCGAATAATCAAATCAGCACATTGTTTGAATAGATACGGGTCATCCCAAAAGTAAGTCTTGATGTCTTTGAAGAACTTCTTCTTTTGTTGGGATGTTAGCCCGTCAACGAGAATTCCACCCGCCAAGTAGTTTGCAATGTCCGAAAACCACGGGGTTTCATCAGAAGTCGAGTTGATAGACATTAAGGTCTCCAGGGGAAAAGAGTCATTGATCTCTTTGTTCGGATGATCCTCTTGATAAGGATCCTCAAGTCTACTGAGATGATCTGCGGCTAGGTTTTTAGCTCCTTTCTTATCGCGAATTTCGATTTTAAATTCTTGGAGTAGCAAAACCCAGCGAAGAAATCTTGGTTTGGAATCTTGTTTAGTTAACAAGTACTTCAACGCGGAATGATCGGTATAAACGATTGTGGTGGAAAGGACAAGATAGGGGCGAAATTTTTCAAAGGCATAGACAACAGCTAAAAGCTCTTTTCGGTTGTGGTGTAATGCAATTGAGCCCCCGTCATTGTCTTGCTAGCGTAATGGATTGGTTGGAAGTGTTTATTCACTCTTTGGCCCAAAACCGCACCAATAGCAAAGTCGCTAGCATCGCACATCAACTCGAAAGGCAGCTCCTAATTAGGGGTAACCAAGACCGGTCCCTTAGTTAGCTTATCCTTAAGAAGGTTGAAGGCTTCAATACACTCGTTGGAAAAGATAAAAGGAGTATCTTTTTCCAAGAGGCGGGTCATCGGGCGAGCGATTTTAGAAAAATCTTTGATAAAGCGAAGGTAGAAGCCCGCATGACCGAGGAAACTTCTCACACCCTTCACGGTTGAAGGTGGAGGCAATTTAGCAATAACATCGACTTTAGCACGGTCCACTTCAAGACCGGCTTTGGAAATTTTGTGTCCTAGCACAATGCCCTCTTTTACCATGGAATGGCATTTTTCCCAATTAAGAATAAGGCGAGTGTCTTCACACCGCTTAAGCATACGTTCTAAATTGGCAAGGCAAGTAGAGAATGAATCGCCATAAACCGAGAAATCATCCATGAATACTTCCATAGTTTCTTCAACCATGTCATGGAAGATAGCCATCATACACCTTTGGAACGTCCCAGGAGCATTGCATAAATCGAAAGACATACGTTTGTAAGCAAATGTTCCGTAGGGACAAGTGAATGTGGTCTTTTCTTGGTCTTTGGGATCGATGGGAATTTGAAAATACCCGGAGAAACCGTCTAAGAAGCAGTAATAGTCATTACCAGCTAGACGCTCGAGCATTTGATCCATGAAAGGAAGAGGAAAGTGATCTTTTCTCGTGGCATCATTGAGTTTGCGATAATCGATACAAACTCTCCACCCAGTAACAAGACGAGTGGGAATCAACTCGTTGTGTTCATTGGGAACAACGGTTATTCCGCCCTTCTTGGGCACACAATGGACGGGACTTACCCACGGTGAATCCGAAATATGGTAAATCAAGCCAGCATCAAGAAGTTTGATAACCTCTTGTTTTATGACGTCATGAATACGAGGATTAACCCTTCTTTGGCTCTGGATTGCGGGTTTAAAGTCATCTTCCATGAGAATCTTGTGAGTACAAAAGTTCGGATCAATTCTGCGGATATCGGAAATTTTCCAAGCAATTGCCTTCTTATGATCTTTAAGCACGGCGATGAGGCGAGATTTCTCTTCTTCTTTCAAGTCCTTCGCGATGATGACGGGCGACTTCTTCTTATCTTCAAGGAACACGTACTCGAGATGGGGCGACAACTTCTTAAGTTCTAAATCCGGAGGATTTTCGATGGGAGGCGTATTCAAAGTCGGTTCATCGATAGCAATATCCTTGGGAGATGGTGGAGAAATATTGTCTTCTTTAAGAAGGTTCTCAATGAGATGGTCTAAGTTCACATCTCCCATGGTGGCTTCCAAATCTTTCCAAAGGAAATCACTTTCTCCAAATAGAGATAGTGATGAATCAATAGAGGAAACGGTCTCAACATTGGGAAGAGAGGTAGGAATACTTTTACAAGCATCTTTGAAGTGTTCTTCACAAGCCTCATCAAGAACGTCACTACAATTAACACTCTCGTATGAATAAGGTTGTTTAGAAAGCTTTCCCATGCTAAAAACGATTTTATCGTCACCCACTCTCATGATAAGCTCACCCGCTTCAACATCGATGAGAGTGCGACCGGTCCTCAAGAATGGACGACCAACAATTAATGGCACACGAGGGTCCATATCGTAGTCGACGACGACGAAATCGGCAGGAAAAGTGAATTTGTCGACTCCTACAAAGACGTCTTCGGCTATCCCCACTTGATAAGCAACCGTACGGTTAGCTAATTCCAAAGTCATTTTGGTAGGGACTAGCTCAGGGAGAGATAATTGCTTCCAAACGCTTAGAGGCATTAAATTAATACTGGCACCTAGATCGGCTAGGGCCATGCAATTCTCTACTTCTGGGAAGTTGCAAGGGATTAAGAAGCGACCCAGATCACCAAGCTTAGTTGGCAATTTCCTTAAGAGCACTGCAGAGCAATTCTCATTAAGTTGGGTGTTAGCAATATCAAGAAGCTTCTCCTTGTCAGTAAGAAGATCTTTGAACATTTTTTTCATATTTGGGCATGTGAGCGAGAGCCTCAGCGAAGGAGATGTTGAAATTCAATTGTTTAAACATTTTGAGAAAGTTTGAAACCTGAATATCATCCTTGCTTTTGAGCTTCTCTTTCCTCAACCTTGAGGGATAAGGTATATCGGAAGAAGAGGAAGGCTTTGGGATAATAGGATCACTCACATCCTTGGGTGGAGGAGGGGTAGAAGTAAGAGGTGGAGAAATTGGGGAAGTAGAAGGATGAGGAATAGGAGCAGGTGACTCGTTTTCCTTAGTCACAATCACCGGTGGAGGTATAGGAAGCTCGGGTTCCTTGGTACCTTTGCCACTGCGAGTGGTGATTGCTTTCATCTCCCCTCTTGGATTCGCAACGGTGTTACTCGGAAGAATACCCGAAGAAGGGGATTGATTACCTTGGAAGAAACCAGCCATCATGTTCCTTAAGTCATTCGTTTGACTTGCCAAAGTGTTTCTCATATCAGCTCTCAGATCGTTTCCTTGTTTCACCATGTCTGCTTTCAAGTTGAGCACATCCCGCTGGAGATTTTCCACAATCACATCATTGGTACTCATGTAGGTTTCAACATCTTGGTGCATTGCGGTGGGTTGGTTGGGAGGAGGAGCATGGTAGGCGGGTGGTTGATAAGCAGGTTGTTGGTAAACTTGGTTGTTTCTTTGAGGTGGATATGGTTGTTTGTGAGGTGGTTGGTATGGTGCACGAGGTTGTTGTTGAGGAGGGCGGTTGAGGTTTTGTTGTTGTTGGTTTGGGTTGTTAGGAGGAAAACCGGGTGGTGAGAGAAAGTTGTTAGAGCGGTAGCTAAGCAAGTTGAGGTCTCCTTGAGGACGAGCTTGATAAGCGACCGGAGGATAGGTACCGTATGCTGCATTCACATTCTCAGAAGGGTAGTCTTGGGTGGTGGTACAAGTGGTGTAAGAGTGAGGACCCCCGCATATTTCACATGGTTGGCTAACAACATTGACTTGAGCGTTTTTAGCATTGATGCTGTTGGTGTTGCTAGCGGTTTGGGTAGCAAGCGATTCAAGAAGCGCAGTGATTTTGTCAAGTCGCTTGTCGTTGTCACTAGTAATAGCACTAGCGGCATTGGTCTGCACACTCTTGGTTTGCACACGAGACTTATTCTTAATGATATCCCAAGCGGCATTGGAAGTCTTAACCAAAATATTACCCCCCGAGGCACTATTTAGTGAATCTTGGTCATTCATGCTTAAACCATTATAAAAAGTATTAATTTGGTGCACTTTTGTAAAACCATGTTGTGGGCACTTTCTTAAAAGGTCTTTAAAACGGTCCCGAGATTCACTAAAAGACTCATCGTACTTTTGTTCAAAATTGATAATTTCATTCCGCAAAGCGGTAGTACGAGAGGGTGGGAAAAAGTAGTTTATGAACTTGGTCTCCAAATTTGTCCACGTCAGAATACTTTGTGGCGGTTCCTTTGCAAGCCAATGCCGGGCTTGTCCCTCTAAGGAGAAAGGAAAAAGTTGCAAACGGATTACCTCTTGTGGAACACCATTGAATTTGACCGTATTCGTGAGTTGCAGGAATCTCTTAATGTGGTCATGTGGATCATCAATGGTACGCCCCAAGAATGGTTGAGCAGAGACCATCTGGATAAAGCCGGATTTGAGCTCAAAGTTGTTGGCTGCAATCGCGGGTATGACAATTGGATCATTGTTGCCCTCCACATGTGCTTGTAACAGTTCAATCATAGGGCGATTGTCCAGTAAAGGTTCATTGTTGTTTTTATTATTGTTGTTGAGAGGTGGATTGTTATTGTTGTTATTGTTTTGAGGTGGGTTATTGTTGTTGTTTTGTACACGGGTCATGTCTAAGTCTTCGAGAGGCTCGGGCTCTTGATAAGACGTTGATCGTGTACGCATGCACCTGCAAAAGAACTAACAAAGCAAACAAGAAATATTTTTGTCTTTTTTATGTTTTTTACTTTTTAAGATTTTTGAAAATTTTATATTTTTTAGGGTTTTTTTTTAAAGTTTTTATGAAAAAGGTAACGTTCACGGCGAACGGATCCCAAAATCCAAGTTCTCACAAAAAACTGTTAATCTTAACGAGAAGAGCCGGCAGCGGCGCCATTTGATACACGCGTTTTTGCTATGGGGTTCAGATTTAATTCTCGGAATCTTCTCGAATTGATCACAACTCAAAGTGGAATGATTGTTCTTGGTGACAAATAGGGGGTTTGGTTTTCTATTCTACTAAAAAGGTAAATGAATGAAGTAAGTAAAGATTTAAACAAAAAAAAACAGTTAATGAAATCAAACTTGAATTTAAATTAAACAATTAAACGATTAAACAGTAAAATAACCTCACTAAAAACTTGCTTGATTCGGAATAATGTTGATGTGGAATAACTGAAGAAATGCTCTATCCGGAATAAAAGGCTATTCGGAATAAAGGTCATGCAGAATAATGGTGCAATCCGGAATACATGGGTGATCCGGAATAAGTCTGCTATCCGAAACAAATTTGCTATCCGGAATAAGTCTACTCGGAATAAAAAACTATTCGAAATGAAAGGCTATTCGGAATAAATGGCCATACGGAATAATATGCTACTCGGAATAAATGCTACTCGGAATAAAAGGCTACTCGGAATACATGGCCTATCCGTAATAAATGGGCTATCCGGAATAACTGGCTATCCGGAATATAGGATATTCCGAATAGACGATGGTGATCCGGAATAATTGGGGAATGAAGAACAGAAACAGCAAGAAAATAGGGGAACACGATTTCTAACAAAATCAAACCAAATAAACCAAATGGTTTAAACCAAACTAACCAATAATCATCTATTAACCATAAGGATCAAATCCCAAAAATAAAAACACAAAACCCAATAACTTTTGAAGATCAAATCAACCAAATAAGAACTTTAAGCTTTAAACCAAAAAGATGAAGATGAACAAGATTAATGGAAGGATTGTATTAAATGATTAAGGTTTAAACAAACAAAGGGAAAGATTAAAAGCTTACAAGATGAAGGATTCAACAAAATGAAAAATCACCAACACCTTAGTGGTGTTGGCTTCCTACGAAAGAAAAGAAGAAACTGGGAAATGAAAAACTAGTCCCAAAAGTGTGAGGGTGATTTCCTTTTATAGGCCAAGTGGTTGGTTGGTGAGTGGGATTTCTCCCTTTCTTCTTGTCTTCTCGTCTTTTCAGAAAAGTTGACGTTTTCGATTCTGATTCGGGATTTGTCGGTGATTAAATTCAACTCGTCTTTTAATTTCTTCGTTTAATAGACTTGAGTTTCTTCGACATATGTAAATCTTCCATATTTGGTCCTTTTCTTCGATAAATCTTCAAATAGGCCCATTGACTTCCAATCTTTTGCATCTCTTGGACAATAGACTTCGTCTTGAGTCTTTTTCCTTGATAAAACCCGTGCAATCCCATGTTTTCTTCAATATTCATCCGGTTGACTCTGAAAACACAATAAACACAAAAACCACGCATAATTCCAAACAAATGATATTAAATACGCGTTTTGGTCTCGTTTTAGCAAGAAATAAGTGGTAAAAGGATGGGTGTTTCACACCTATCAGTAAACGTAAGCATGTAACGTAGAATCCTCCGGTTTAGACGTAGTCGATGCTACTTCAAGACGTAAATCAAAATTTCTTCTCAAAAATAAGTGATTCATATTATAACATTAAAATAATGTTTTCAAATAAATATTGAGAATAAAATATCAACCATAAATTGACGGATTGTTACAGTCCAGTTATGCACACCTGCTTATGCAAGATAGACATAACAGTCCTCTAGTGTCCCTTGCTAACCAAAACTCTTAACAACTAAGTTACCTCATAAAATTCCTTGTTACTCCCAGGTAAAACCCATGATAAAATCATTCCCAAGTCTCCCAATAGACCACAACCAATTATAGGCCAAAAATGTCTTGGCATCATGCATAGTATATCAACTTTGCATGCTACAGTGCCTCATGATTTAGTAAAACTAACTCATACTCACCTGTGGACACAATCTAGAATTGTGATAAGAGTATCATAAGGATACCCAAAAGGCCTAAAGGTTCCTAAAACCTCCCCTTAAACTGTGATACATATGTTGCCAAAAATATGCATGAACATAAAAATTTATGTCAAGATAGGAATAGAAAATTCCAACCATCATCCATAAATAAAAACATGCTCAAATGATTCTCCAAGGATCCATAAGCAACTCTGTATCCAATGGTATAATGCTAACACCACCTGCACATTTAGATTGAAAACCACAAAACTAACATTGTTGCTGACAACGCCCCGATAACACTTGTCAGCGTTAAGGAAACATTTGTCAGCGTTAGACAAATATGTTGTTGACAACGTCACAATAACACTTATCAACGTTAAAGTAACCTTTGTCAGTGTTAGAAAAATATAGTGGAAAATCTAAATCCTCAAAAAGACCAATAACAATGCATTATCCTGTACACACTTTTACAAAAAAAAACCCCAAAACACATATTATGTGAGATTGATCATTCCAATACTTGTTACCAAGTATTGAAACCTTCCAGCATCAAAAGGTTTAGTTAGTAAATCAGACACATTTTCTTCTGTGTCAACCCTATCTGGTTGTATTAAACCCTTTTCAAAACAATCTCTTATAAAATGGTGTCTAATATCTATGTGTTTGGTTTTAGAATGACGTACAGGATTCTTAATAATGCATAAAGTGTTGTTATTATCAACAAATATCTTGGTATGCATGAAATTATACCCATAATCCAACAGCTGGTTTTGAATCCATAAAACTTGTCCACAACAAGCAGCTGCAGCAACATACTCTGCTTCAGTTGTAGAATTAGCCACCAATGTTTGTTTCTTGCATTGCCAAGATATCAACCTGCTCCCAAGAAACTGACATCCACCAGTTGTAGATTTTCTATCAAACTTATCACCTCCAGAGTCACTGTCTGAATATGCAATAAGCTCCAAAGGTGAATCTTTTGGGTACCACAAGCCAAGACTGGGATAACATCTTAGGTACCTAAAGATTCTCTTGACAGCATAAAGGTGACATTCTTTGGGAGTCACTTGATGGCGTGCACATGCACACACAGCAAACATGATGTCAGGTCTGGAGGCTGTGAGGTACATCAATGAACCAATCATTGATCTATAGTGCCTGACATCCACATATTTTCCATCTCCAATCTTTCCCCAAGGGTGTTCTCTATCCATAGGAGTAGTAACCCTCTTTTCATGTGGAGAAAAGCCAAACTTCTTCAAGATCTCTGCCACATACTTATCCTGGGAGATGAAGATACCATCTTCTTTCTGCTAAACTTGTAACCCTAAAAAGAAGTTCATCTCCCCCGTTGCACTCATCTTGAATTTGTCTGTCATAAGCTTGGAAAAGTCCTCACTCATCTTTGGATTTGTAGATCCAAAAATGATATCATTAACATAAACCTGAACAAGCAAGACATCCTTACCAGCCTTCTTGGTAAACAATGTCTGGTCTATGGTTCCCCTCTTGAATCCATTGTCCACCAAATAAGTGGATAATGTGCCATACCATGCTCTTGGGGCTTGATGAAGTCCATACATAGCCTTCTTGACTCTATACACCTTGTCTGGATTCTCTAGATCCTCAAAACCAGGAGGCTACATCACATACACCTCCTCAACAATTGTTCCATAGAGGAAGGCACTCTTCACATCCATTTGATAGACAATAAAGCCAATGCAGGAAGCATAGGCTAGAAATATTCTTATAGCTTCAATCCTTGCAACTGGTGCAAAGACCTCCTCATAATCTATTCCTTCCCCTTGTGTATATCCCTGAGCCACTAAACGTGCCTTGTTTCTGACCGCAATGCCTCTTTCATCTCTCTTGTTTCTTAGAACCCATCTTGTCCCTATAGGTCTGACATATCTGGGACAATCAACCAGCTCCCAAACATCCTGAATTGCAAATTGGTGAAGCTCATCCTGCATTACTTCTACCCAACTTGGTTCTTTGAGAGCATCAAAGATCTTCTTGGGTTCCTGTTGTGACAGAAAACATGCAAACAAACATGCTTGCACAAGAGGGGTATCAACCTTCTTGTGAATGTGGGCAATAAATCCACCAAGGATTTGATGAGATCTTCTAGTTTGAACAGGAGTCATAATATCACCAATGATTTGAGAAGTAGGGTGATTCTTCATAGTAGAAGTGAGAACTCCTCCTTCAAAAAGTCTGGTGTCTTCAATCTCATTATCCATGTTGCCAATAACTTCTTCTTCAGACTCTCTTTCATCATTATTAGGATGAACCTCTTCATATAAATTGGAAGGTTCACCTTGTTAAAAATTAGAGGAGAAAAGATGCTCAAAAGTGTTGTCAACGCCTGAACCTTGGTTGTCAGCGTTTGAGTTGTCAACGCTTGAAATGTTGTTGTCAACGTTTGAGCCATCAACGTCTGAATTTGTCCTGTCAGCGCTAGATTTGCCTTTGTCAGGGCCTAAAGGACCATGCATGTTGTTAATTGGTGGTACTTGGGGACCACCATTACCCTTTCCAGCAGCAGCAGCAGCAAAAGCATCTGTCCATATGGGAATTGTAACATACTCCTGTATGGGAGATGCCTTGTCTGCTTGTGATCCAACCTCTTTATCAACCCGTGTACCTGAAACATTAACAACTTGTTCTTCCACAACATTTGAAGTTACCTTCACAATGTTTGGATTAGTGACAGGCATATAATTTAAAGTCCTAGACAGAGGTTCCAAGTCAAACAACCAATTTGGACCACTTTCAGGATCACTAGGTTTACTCTCTAAAAACCTAACATGTACTCTTTCAAGTATACGTTTTTCCTTTTTAAGGTAAACCCTATATCCCTTGCTCTGCACAGAATAACCCATGAAATAGCCTTCATCACCTTTTGCACTAAATTTACCTAAGGCATCACTAGTATCAAGTACAACTACATGACAACCAAAAGGTTTAAGAAAACCAATATTAGGTTTCCTTCCCCAAAGTAATTCATAAGGTGTTTTGTTCTGTATCCTGTTGACCAGTGCTCTATTTTGAACATAGCATGCTGTATTCACAGCCTCAGCCCAAAAAGCTATAGGGAAGTGAGCATCAGCCAACATAGTTCTAGCTGCTTCAATTAGGGTTCTATTCTTTCTCTCAGCAACCCCATTTTGCCGTGGGGTTCTGGAAACACTAAACTACCTAGTAATCCCTTTCTTGGCACAAAAATCATCCAAAAGCTTATTTCTAAACTCACCTCCATTGTCACTTCTAAGCATTTTAACTTCATTACTTGTTTTCTTTTCAATCTGGGTAATAAAGTCAATTAAAGTGTTAGCAGTGTCACTTTTCATAGCTAAAAAGAAAGTCCAAGTAAACCTAGAAAAGTCATCAGTGATGACAAAGCAGTATGATTTACCATTCAAACTCTCTATATTAGTTGGACCAAATAGGTCCATATGCAGCAAGTGAAGTGGTTTGGAATTAGAGTGCACATGTTTAGACTTGAATGAGACCTTGTGCTGCTTGCCTTTAAGACATGCAACACAAGACTGGTCATTGTAGAAAGCCTTTTCAGGCAAGCCATCAACCAAGCTAAGTCTCACAAGCCTGTTTATATTCTTAAAGTTTATGTGCCCTAGTCTCTAGTTCCATAGATTACTCTCATCTACTGAAGCTTTAGCATAAAAACATGACATATTATTATTCATCCTAATTCCATTAAGATTCACATTATAGATGTCTTTATGTCTAGGTGTTCTATAGTCAATATATTTCTCATCTGGGATCATATAATCCTTACTTAACACAAAGCATTTAGTATCAGTAAACATAACTTTATTTTTGTTATCACAAACTTGTGATACACTAAAAAGATTGTAATCAAGTTCCTTTACCAGAAATACGTTCTCAAAATGCAGGTTCTTGGTGAGAAGTGTTCCTTTGCCTGTGATAGTTCCATATCCGCCTCCAAAGTAAACCTTATCACCATCCTTAATGGGAGTGAAGTTAGTTAGATAATCTTCCTTCCCTGTCATGTGACTGGAGCATCCACTATCCCAATATCCATAATCATTGACCTGTTTTTGAATGCCCTGCACATAAAAAAACAAATTAGTTTTCTTTGGGAACCCAAGCCTTAGCAGACTTGGATTCATCTGGTTGTTCAATAAGAACAGACTTAGTTCTCATAACAACCCCTTGTTCATCCTTCTTTGGATGAAATACCCAGTTAACCCCAATAGGTTTTGTAATGACCTTTGAAATATAATTAAATCTTTTGTAGGTCATAGAAATCCCATTATCATTAGGGTTTTGCTCTTGCTTAGGTCTCCATGTCAAGCTTGAAGAAGCTTTAGACCCCTTACCCTGTGGTTGCAAATATTTAGGTCTAGTCATGTTTCTTCCAGCGTTGGATTTGGTCTTGTCAACGCTGAAATTACCCTTGTCAGGGTTGAACCTAGGGTTTTCTAAAGAAACCCATTGCCTATTAGACCAAGTATTGGTCTTTTAGAATGGTCTTTGTCCATGAGTGTTAGACCCTCTAGTGAAGAAAGGGGCTGGTCTAACAACTTGTGGACTTTGCTCCACACAAGTTTTGGGTCTGACAACATTTGACTTTTTAAGAGCGTTGACCTTGGAAGCGTTGACACACTTATATGCTAAATGTGAAAAGCTACCACAAGTGTAACAGGCTTTTCTAGACACAACCCTAGGTCTAGAAGAGAAGAAGCCTGTTCCATCATTACTAACTTGGCTTTTAGGTGACCTAGTATTCCTATACATTTCTGCATACTTGATGCTAGGTTTTCTAACAGTGTTTGAGCCAAGGTCAACAGTCTTGCCAGTGATTGGGTTTGTTACCTTAATAGGGGTTGACTCATTTGGACTTTCACATAACAAGCCACCCTTAACAAACAAGGTAGGGTTGGCTTTCTGTTGATACTCTTCAACTGGGGTAATGACTCTTGGTGGAGGAATAAATTCCTCCTCTTGGAGTTCTGGTAGACCAGTCCAAGATAGGTCCTTTCTTTGGACACCATAGAAGTCACCAGCTTGCGGTGGAACCACAGTATAGTCTTTCATCCCAATCCCAGTCATGTCCTTAGGATCCCTTTGTTTATTAACACATTCTCCTAGGGTTTGTGTGGCCTTATCAAATCTCTGAATTTTAAGGTCAACATTATCCTTATTCTTAATGGCCTCATCTAACTTAGCCTGTAACTCACTATTAACCCTTTCCATGATGTTCCTAACATCATTACTAGCATTTAACTCATGTTTTAAGATATTTATTTTATCTTTTAAGTCAAATTCCATTTTCTTGTACTCAGAAACTGTCTTCTTAGTTTAAGTAAGAGCAATTTGATAGTTAGACAGTTTGCATCTTTCAGTACTCACATCATCTAACAACCTTAACACCTCTTTGTTAAGTTTCTCGGTATTTAACCTACAACCCTTACTACAAAAAGCATCATCGTATACCTCATTATCTGATGAAGAGGAGGAGTGTGCCATGAGAGCATATTGAACATGCTCTTCTTCTTCTATCTCAGCAACCAAAGCTTTATCCTCTTCCCCATCCTTAGCCAAATAGCTCCAATCCCATCCCATACCATCAATTTCTTGCACTGCAACCATGGCCTTAGGATCCTGAGCCTTAACAATTTGGCTTGAGGGTTTGCCAGCATCAGATCTTCTAGGAGATCTGCATTCCCTCATGAAGTGCCCCATACGATGACAATTGTAGCATTCAACCTTGGATTTGTCAAATCCAGCAGTGTCCTTTGCATTAAAGGTCATCTTCTTCTTAAACCTTCTATTCCACCTGTTTGCTCTTATACTAGCAAGAGCCATGTTCCACTTAATATCCATCTCCTCCAAGTGCTCATCACTTATTTGCTCAAGGTCCTCATATGTAATCACTAAACCATTGGTCAAAGAGGCAATGAATGCACACACAGTATCCAGATATAAACCAGCAGGCTTAACTCTTGGAGAATCACTTTTGTATGTGTCAGCGTCTGAATATGAGGCGTTGACAGGACATGATCCAGCGTTGACGCATGATGATCCAGTAACTGGGTGCATGTAAGAGTCCTTCTGATCAAATTGACCTTCACTACCTGAGAAGAAGGCCATGTTACTATTGGTAGACTTACTTCCATGCTCCAAAAGAGTTTCATTCTCCAACAGCCTTAGTTTGTTGTAGATATCATCAAAAGTGGAACTTTTGTGAGTGTTATTGGCAAGTATAGATCTTGCCTCAATCTTCCACGTATCACCAAGACTTTTAAGAAAAGTGGCATTAATGTCAACATCATCAAGTTGTGTCCCCATGAAGGACAACTTGCTTGTAATGTCAAGCAGTCTGCTTCTCACACTGCTAAGCTTCTCATTAGGTTGAGCCTTGAAAACAGCATACTCATGCATGAGTTGCTTCTTCTTTTCTTCCCTAGTATCATCATTGCCACCATATGCAACTTCAAGAGCTGCCCAATGGTCTTTTGCAGAATCATAACCTCCGTATTTATGCTGGTTCTCTTGAAGAGAGTTTCAGAATGTTTAGGGTTTTCATATCAACCCTTCTCTTTGCTATGTCTTCAGCAGACACAGCTCTACCATCACCAGGGTTTTCTTTCTTATCTGCTTCTAGACATCCAGCAACATCAGTTCTTGTAGCAATGGCAACAGCAACCTTTTCAGCTTTATTGTATGTGTTTCCATATTCAATTATCTCCCAGAGAGTGTAGTCATAGATCCCCAGATATTGCTCAAAGTTGAATTTCCACAACTCAAAGTTGGTTGCATCAAGCATGGGAATCTTGATGTTTGGTAAAGGTGAGGAGGAGGATGTTACTTCTGGATTTGACATGATGTTTTTAGGGTTTTGTGAAAATTAGGGTTTTGGTGATTTTAGGGTTCTTGTGTTCTTTAAGATCAAAAGTTTCTCAACAAGCTCTGATACCACTTGTTGATCCCAAACTTAGATCGATTTAGCTTTATGTATACGAGAATAGATCAAGTTATACACGTAGAGAAACCTTTGTATATGTATATGATAACCTAAGTGTTAAGCGAAATTAACACTTAAGCAAGAACACACAAAGATGTATACAAACTTTCACTTGATTAATGATAACAAACTTGCTTACAATGAAAGTGTTTAACGTATGAAAACTTATTATGAAACATAACCTAAAGGTCTTCTTTTATAGACATAAGAAGCCTTGTACAAGAGTCTACGTATCAACTATTCTAGGTAAAGATAACTATAGAAAATACAATGTTGAAATTATCCTTACTAGAAACAAACTAGAAACAATATACGCGTAGACTAAATCTTTCCATCAGTGCTTGTCTTCAATGTATCAACGCTTGACTTCTTCTTGTCAATGTTTGATCTGTCATCGTTTGTTTTCTTCCTATCAACGCTTGATTTACTCTTGTCAGCGCTCAAGTAGACTGGCTATATTTTATTCCCAACATATCGAATTGGCCGATCATTCCACTATTCCCGCATGTGGATTGGCGAAGACGTTTTTGTGAAAGTGGGAAAGTTCTATTATTCGGTAGACTTTATCGTTGTCTATATTCCCACGGATCCTCAAGTTCCTCTTATTTTAAGTCGTTCGTTTTTAGATACGTCTATGGCTTTAATTGATGTGCATGCTAGAAAGATCACATTACGTTTCAACGACGAGGAACTTGTTATAAACGCAACTAAAAATTCTCCAATTTCACATGTTTATTCTGTCGCGACCATAAACCTCGTTGATATGATCGACGTTGTTTGCGAAGAATTTTCACAAGAAGTTCTAGGTTTTGGTGATGATGAAAATAGTGGCAATCCCACTATGCTTGATCCCATTCTTGGTAATTCGACACCAACCTTCACTCCATTTGAAGGTGGTGGTTTTACGTTGGAAGAATTCGATGTTCCACGTACTTGTGACGAAGACCTCGACAACGATGAGGACTTCTCGATTATCAAGTATTTTCTTAACGATTTCCCATTTCCTCCACCCGAGGAGGTTATGAGTATCGAGCCCAAATATTCAATTGAGGAACCACCAATCCTCGAGTTGAAAGATTTACCTTCTCACCTTGAATATGTGTTTTTGGAGGAGGACGACAAGTTATCGGTTATTATTGCGAAAGATCTTTCGAATGATGAAAAAACCGCACTTGTCGATGTTCTAAAGGATCACAAAAGGGCAATTGCGTGGAAATTATCCGACATTAAAGGAATTGATCCCAAATTTTGTACCCACAAAATCTTAATGGAGGAGGACTACAAACCCGCAATCCAATGTCAAAGGAGGGTGAACCCCAAAATTCACGACGTCATAAAAAAGGAAGTCCTTAAACTCCTTGACGCGGGAATGATTTACCCTATTTCTGATAGCCCTTGGGTGAGTCCTATTCATTGTGTCCCTAAGAAGGGAGGAATGAACATTGTGCCAAACGATTCCAACGAGTTAATTCCAACTCGACTCGTGACCGGTTGGAGGTTGTGTATCGACTATTGTAAGTTGAATGACGCCACTCGTAAAGACCATTTTCCCTTACCCTTCATGGACCGAATGTTGGAGCGTCTTGCGGGAAATGATTTCTATTGTTTTTAGATGGTTTTTCCGGTTACTTCCAAATCCCCATCGATCCTCGTGATCAAGAAAAAACTACGTTTACGTGTCCATATGGAACGTTTGCCTATCGTAGAATGCCATTCGGACTTTGCAATGCACCGGGAACCTTTCAAAGGTGCATGATGGCTATTTTTCATGACATGATCGAGAAGACGATGGAAGTCTTTATGGATGATTTTTCCGTGTTTGGTTGCTCGTTCACTTCGTGTCTGTCGAATCTTGAGTGAATGTTAAAACATTGTGAGGAAACCAACCTTGTGCTTAATTGGGAAAAATGTCATTTTATGGTTAAGGAATGAATCGTCTTAGGGCACAAGGTTTCGAAAGATGGGATTGAGGTAGATAAAGCTAAGGTAGACGTCATCGCCAAATTACCTCATCCCAAAACCGTTAAGGGAGTTAGAAGTTTCCTAGGCCATGTGGGCTTTTATCGTCGATTCATCAAGGATTTTTCAAAGATATCTTGACCTATTACACATCTCCTCGAAAAAGATGCTCCTTTTGTCTTTAACGAAGATTGTGTACGAGCCTTTGAAATCATTAAGAGGAAACTCACCGAAGCTCCCATTCTTGTTGCTCCCAATTGGAACCTCCCCTTTGAGCTCATGTGTGATGCTAGTGACTACGCTATTAGGGCCGTTTTGAGGCAATGTCATGAAAAGCACTTCTTTTCTATTCACTATGCTAGCAAGACAATGACCGAGGGTCAAATTAAGTACACTACAACGAAAAAGGAATTCCTTGCCGTGGTGTATGCTTTTGAGAAATTCTGACCTTACCTCGTCTTGACTCGATGCATAGTGTATACAGATCATTTGGCTATCAAGTATCTCATGGCTAAACAAGATGCAAAGCCAAGATTACTTCGTTGGATTCTCCTCCTACAAGAATTTGATGTCGAAATCCTTGACAAAAAAGGAGCCGAGAATCTAGCGGCCGATCATCTTTCTCGTTTGGAAGATCCTCACCAAAGTGTTTACGAGCCAAAGGAAATCACCGAAACATTTCCTCTCGAGACACTTGGTGTAGTGAACTATAAGCTTGATTCATCCACCCCATGGTTTGCGGACATCGCAAGTTACCATGCGGGCAACTTCATCATCAAGGGTATGACGACTCAACAAAAATGAAAATTCTTTCGTGACGTCAAGTTCTACTTTTGGAACGACCCTTACTTGTTTCGGACTTGTGCGGATCAAATCGTTCGACGTTGTGTATTTGGCACCGAAGCTTCTAATATCATTAGATCTTGCCACGAGGGACCCACGGGTGGTCACCATGGTTCTAATCTCACGGCTAAGAAGGTCTTTGATGCCGATTTCTTTTGTCCTACTATTTACTAAGATGCACATGCACTTGTGAAGTCATGTGACTCATTCCAACGACAAGGAAAAGCCTCACAAAACGATGAAATGCCACAAAATATCATCCAAGTGTGTGAGATCTTTGACATTTGGGGAATTGATTTTATGGGTCCGTTCCCATCATCTCGTGGTAATAAGTACATCCTTGTCGCTGTTGACTACCTAGCCAAGTGGGTGGAAGCTAAGGCTTTGCCCACGAACGATGCTCGTGTGGTAGTCAAGTTTTTGAAAAGCTTGTTTTCTCGGTTTGGAACCCCTCGTGCGATCATAAGCGATCGTGGAACCCATTTTTGTAACGACCAATTCGAAAGGGTCCTAAGGAAATATGGGGTTACACATCGTCTTCCTACGGCTTATCACCTACAAACGAGTGGGCAAGTCGAGGTTTCAAACCGAGCGTTGAAGAGGATCTTGGAGAGATCGATTGGAGAGAACCGACAATCTTGGTCGGATAAGTTGGACGATGCTTTATGGGCCTTTCTGACCGCTCATAAGACGCCCATCGGGTGCACTCCTTATAAGCTTGTGTATGGGAAGAATTGTCACTTGCCAATTGAACTCGAACACAAAGCTTATTGGGCCCTTAAGCATTGTAATGATGATATTGAGACCGCGAGAAAACACCGGAAAATGCAAATGAATGAATTGGATGAATTGAGAGACATTTCTTATGAAAATTCATTGATTTACAAGGAAAAACTAAAAAGTTCCATGACTCAAAAAATAAAAACCGAGTTTTTAACATTGGAGATCAAGTGTTGTTTTTTAACTCACGTTTGAAAATATTTTCCGGCAAGTTGAAATCCCATTGGTCCGATCCATTCACCGTTACCCAAGTTTTTCCTTATGGGACCATCGAGCTAGCTCAAAATGATGGCCCCAATTTCAAGGCGAATGGACATAGGTTGAAGCACTACTTTGGCGGGGAAGTTCCATCCTTAAACTACCTCGACCAAATCACCTTCCCCAATGATAATTAGTATTGAGGGGATCGAGTCGAGCTTATTACTCGGTAATAAAAAACGAGGTGCCTCGTGGGGGAGTCCCATGCTTATCCTATGTACATATTATCTCTTTCTAATGTAGTAACGTGAGGGGATTTGTGCCCTTCCAACCTTTGTTTCGTGGTTGTTTGTGATATGTGGTTTTTAGATGATCATGATCTTCACGATTGGAGCCTCTCTTGTTCGTTTTATGGGAGCACTCGATCGTTTGCTTTGAAGAATTTCTCAATATCCATGATATATCCTTTTATGTTCTAACCTTAGGTTTATAGCACACTTCATAAACAACTTTAAATTTAATGGTTACACCCTTTCCATGCTAGATTATGCATTCGACTACGTCTCTAGTATGGGGGTTTCCCACCCTTAGACTCGAAACATTGAGGACAATGTTTAACTTTAGTATGGAGGGTGAATAGATACTTGCCTTGCCAAACCTTCACACTTTCCAAAGTTTATCTTTTTGTTGCAAAATTAGGCTAAAAATGGCCAAATTTTAAAAAATTTCTCATGTTTTATAAGTGTTTGAAGACACGAATGTAGGTTTCCGATGGCGAGAATAAGAGTATTTTTGACTCGACCGTGCGTGTTGAGCACTTAGCTTCGATTCCTTAACTTTATATTAGGCTAAGTCTCTTAAATGAGGACGAGAAATGATAGAGTTAATTATAAGTTACTATGCTAAACGTAGAATATTCATATTCTTTCAAAAACTCATGTGTTCTCGTTGTTTGCTTATTCTCCCTTCGCTTGTATATATTTTTCTTAATAAGTATTGACTTAGCGGTTTGGTCTTGATTGTTTGTTTCTAGTCTTTTCTAGTAGCTTCCATGTAATTAAATTGGGAAGACATTAAGGTATCGCCAGCGTCACGGTTTTGAAGTATTGGCAACCCAAATAATCGAAAGCTTCACCTAATAATAAGGTTTCAAGTGCTCACCTAAATCAAGCAAACAATTTGAAGCTCAAGGCCGAAAAATCTATGTGAAAGTGAAAGTGAATCAAGCCTTAATCTTTGAAGCTTTAAAGATCCAAAATTCTCTTTTAGCGTGAGGATATACGTCTTTGGCCATAATAAACACCTCATGGCGAGGTTAAATAAAAGGCAAGGCAAGACCGAAGTCATAATAAAAGCTTCATGGCGAAGTTGAATAAAAGATGGAGGTAAACCTACGATAATAAGGCCCATCCGTTAGGGGGCGTATAAAAGTCTTGGTAATAAGTCTCATGTTCAAAACCGTTATAAAACCGTGTTTATCGATCCTTCTTGTTGACTTAATTTTTTAACATCGTTGTCTATTAGGGGGGTTATTAATTCGATGATCTTGGTTACACCGTTTTGAATCTATTTTTAGACCTAAATCTCTATCATCACATAAGAATGTATCCTCGTGAACATTCAAGACAAGAATAAAATATAAGGGATACAACTTAGGAAGATGGGAGGATAAGTACGTGATTAGGGCATATGAGTAGTGTTAGCATTACTAACTTATAATGACAATGATCTTGTTGCACGCTTGGCATGGAATTGGGGTGAAAATCGAGGACGACGAATTTATTTCTAACGAAGCATTCACGTGTTCTTGTTCTATGAACCTAAACATCCCATTTTGCGATGAAAATCATACATTATGTCTAAAACGCAAGTAGTAGTAATAGTAGTAGTGTAGCAAGTTCATCGTTCAATAAAAGTGCATAAAAATGAATTTTGGAGGTGCTACAATACTTTATTCTAGTATTGCGTGAAGGCACGGCAATGGTTTAGTATGGGGGAGTGATGAGACTGCTTTTTTACATAGTCTCATCTTCCAAAACGGGCTTAAAATGCATTAAATATCATAAAAATGCCAAATATATGCTTGTGTTTGTTACATGTGTATTTTGTACGGATATTTAGAAAATGACAAAAGATCACAAGAAACAAGCAAAAACGAACACGGGAAACGAAGCCGCATAATGAACCAAGCCCTAATGGTGATTTTTCAAGAATAACCCTTGAAGATTTGAAGATTATACAAGAAGGGTCCTCCAATATTGAAGAATTGACACTTTAAACCCTTGTATATTCATAATTACAAGTTTGGTCCTTATTTTTTTTTGGTAAAATGGTAGCAATGACCCTGGTAAATAGAACCAAAAAAAGCGTTGAAGTACAAGGAATGTGGCTGAAATACCACATTAACCGCAAGCTACAGGCAGCTTGTTAAACAAAATGTTTATGACAGGCCATAAACATTAACTAGTCTAGAATACTGGAAATATATAAACTAGACAAAAACCAAGACGATAACATAAAGTTACGAGGAAAATAATAAAACATCAACATGGGATCAGCCAGTTGAAGTGCTTGCCCCAATATGAGTATTGAGAAGATTCACCGATTCATCAAAGACGACCTCGACTCCCTCCTCCTCCTCATTATCTTCCTCGCTTACTTGAGCCCCTTCGTCAATACCAGGCATGGACAAAGATGAGAATTTATTGGATGTAGAAACACTGCTCATTTGAGCTTTAGCCTTGTTCGGACCATTAAGATTGCTAGACTGCTGCAACTGACCAGATTTAGTATACAACTTACTACTATTATCAGCACTCGTACTTGTAGTATCCAAGTGAGTTTTTGGGCGAAAAACAACCGTCTTACCTGCTTGGAAACCCTTGCTCAATGGAACACCTCTCGGAACTTGATTCCCTAAATTACCTTTGTACTTCTTCCTCTTGCTTTGCACTTGTTGGAACCCTTCATTATCAACATGAGGTGTCACTTTTTCAACCGTTATAGGTTTAACATTTTTCGGACAAGAATCAACGGAATGGCCAAAAATATTACAAGTATGACATCTAGGCGGTTTCCATTCGTATTCAACTCGAATTAACTCCTTAGTACAACCAGAGCCTTCAAGATCAGGGACACCAATAGTAATGTTATCTATAAACTCCGAATCATCATTCATCTCAATAAGACAACGAGCAAAACTACAACGACCCCAAGACTCTTTGCACATATTATCAGTATAATTATCCATCATAATAAGCTTACCAAGAAACGAAGCAATTAAACTAATACCTTCCTCTTCAAATACCTATAGCGGGACATCATGAAACTTAACCCATACCGGAATACGAGTTAGTTCCTCCTTTAGAAGATTCGTTTTCATAGTCCATTTCTTAAGAAAAATTGGTGAATTACGAACCATCCACGGACCACCTTCCAGAACCGCATTAAGACCCTCACTAGATCGAAATTGAAAAAAGAAAAAACCTTTCTCATTCATCATGATACGCTTAAGACCATGTTTTGCCCAGTTATTCTTAGCAAAATACTCAACCACAGGGAAGGCAATCCTTTTACCAAGAAAGTAACCATATAAAGTGTTATGGTAGCGAGCATTTACTGTTTCAACAACCTTCCTAGGAATAGAGATATTAACCCCTTCATAGACATTTTCAGAATTAAACGAAGAAGAGACTGCATTAATACCTCCATTAGTAGACGTAACCATATCACCTTCAAATCTGCAAAGTAACTTCAGAATTTCTTTAGCACGATCAGGTGAGATCAATTCCCACAAAGGATGTTTCTTCATTCTTAATTCCCGCATAAATTCACCCGCGTCACCAATCGTGCGAATCGTTACACCAAATAATTTCAAAACCGCATGTAGATTACACGGTTGCAAACCATTAATGGTAGCAACCTTAGCTTCAAGGTCTGTTTCCTTAGCCATTTGTGCAGAGTGCACACTCGAACCACCTGAACTGAGTGAAGAAGTGCTGCTAGTTAAATTCTTATGGCGTTCACACAAAACTTTATAATATAGCATAGTGGCCTCCTTAGGTAAAGTAGACCATTTAGGAAATTTGTTTGCCTTCACACCATTTGCAAACACTTCAATGTCACGCACAATATTCAAAGGAATAGAAAACAAATTAGATATCTCCTCTAACGTTACTAAAACCTCAAGAGTAGACACCTTAACCGCATCCATCCAACCTGTAAACAATGGCTTATCACTTTCATTGCTCGAATCCACCATAGCTTCAACAAATCGATCAAACGAACCACTAAATAATAACCCAACGCACTAGTAACAAGAGCACAAATTATTAAAAACAAAATAATGTCAGCCGACCACTAAAATCAATGCCCCGTGAAACTTGAAGCGACGGACAAACCTTGCGGTTAAATAATACCGAAACTACTCAGCCGCCCTAATTTATTAAAAATTAAAGTCAGCCGCCACTCAAAGTCAGCCGACCACTCCAATCTATTTTAACTAATGACCTAGAATGTCAGCCGCCAATGATACAGCCGACGAATAAAACAAGGATGCAGCAAGAACAATGACCAATTTAAATAATAGAGCAATCAAGTTTGTCACCGACCAATTTAATGGCAGCCGTCCAAACTGACCCTACCTTACGTTACTGTATCAAAAGAGAATCAACAAAAACAAACCCTAACCACAATTAATGCGAAATATAATTAAACCAAACAAACTAATATGCCCAGTAGACACGTGATCCAAATTTTAAAGAAGGTACCACCGACCAAGATGACATTAATTGCGCAGAAACAATTAATAGCAGCCAATCATATAAAACCTATAATGAAGCACCGATCAAACTATGACAATTAACCA
This sequence comes from Glebionis coronaria, assembly GCA_025667525.1. Taxonomy (NCBI): domain Eukaryota; kingdom Viridiplantae; phylum Streptophyta; class Magnoliopsida; order Asterales; family Asteraceae; genus Glebionis; species Glebionis coronaria. The sequence goes on along the minus strand of CM046879.1, from coordinate 316,381,136 downwards.
CCGACGAAGGGATAAAAACAATCGCACAAGACAATACGGCAAAAAAACCTAAAATAAAAACCAATTTACTTTACCTAAAATCAATCAACCAAATAAAGACTTTGTTAACTCAAGAATAATCTGAGATTATTCGAGAAAACAGCATCATTATAAGGTATTCGGATTAAAGGAAAAAGAAAATTAGTTTATTAGGAGAAGGGGTTTTTTTTGCAGCCATTGATGTTTTTTAGGGTTAAGTTTGGTCCTTAAAGTTTGTCAATTTACAAAAAAGGGCACTCCACTTTAAAGAATTGGCAAGAATGGTCCCTCAAAAATGAAGACTTGTCAATATTAGTCCTCCAAGAAGTCAACAATACAAGTCAAGACCATAATGTTTGAAGAAAATGCCAAAACAACCCTTCAAGAATCATGAATTGGCAAGAAATACCCCTGAAAATACTTTGGAAAAGTATTTGGGGCAAAAGTCTAAAAACTGAAACTTAGATTATAAAGGAAATTCAGTTTTGCTTGTATAAAATTGAAATGAAAGGAATGAAAGAAACAAGGGACCAAAGCTGGCTGACAACCAAACTTACCTTAACCAATCCCCACATGCCACCTCACCCCACTCACTCTCTCCATCAATCACAACCCACCAATTTTCCACCTCACTTCCCACCTATAACAGATTTTAAACTAATCTTTATTAGTTTATTAATCTGGCGCTAAACAAGTTTTCAAATCCTAAACTGGATTAAACCTTCACTATTCAACGAAGAACAAAAATTGGGCATTTTCTTAATCCATGAAATTAATCCTCCATCACCTCCAGATTTAAGATTAAGATAGTGCTAAACAAAACCCCACCCTTAAACCCATTGCCACGTCATCCATCAGCTCACATGATAAACCTTTTGTATACGTTTTATGGGAAAATGCCAAAGTGTGCCAGAAAATCAACACACCACATTTAGCTTCATCCTTAAGCTTCTTTGTGAGCCCTTTGATCAATTCCTTCCCATAACAACTCCACAAAACACCAACATTCCATCACATGATTCCAAGTTCTCAAACTACACAAGGGGCATTTCAGGGACTTCACCAACATTAGGGTTACGTTTTTATGCTTTCTAGTTCTTCCATGTAGCCGATATAAAGGCATTAGGGTTTCACATTGGGTCCTGCTCTTGGTTTTCCTTTGATCAACATTTCTGTAAATCCTTGTTCAAGATTAATGAAAAGTGTTTGAAATTTTGTGACGAATTCCAAGTGCCAACTTATTCTATGCTTGTTTATCTTTCATGTTTGTGAATTTGAAGTTTCAAAACCTATTTTTAAATATTGTGCAAGAAATTGCATAATTTTCCAAATCTTGATATTTTTCTAAGTTCTTGGTTCAAACCCTTGGAATATTTGGATTGCAAGTGATTATAGCACCCTGATAAGAAGATAATCAAGGTGTTGTAAGCTTGTGGTTTGGGGATAATCAAGGAGTGGGAACAAGGTTGCCTTAATCAAGGATTTTTCATCTTTCTCTTTTTCATATTTGTGCTCTAACCTTGTTGAATCTTAGCATCCTTGTTGTGTAAGCTTGTGCCTTGTTTTGCTAGCCACATAAGCTCAAAAATTCGTGAGTGTGGATGTACATTCATGAGGTTTGAGTCCTTTTCTCTAAAATCTGATAAAATACTTGATTTTTGTGAATTTGTGTTTTGATGTTGTTCTTATTGATTTTGTGGCTTAAAAGTGCTTGATACTGCATAATATAGTAGTTATTGTGTTAGATTGGGCTTGGGTAACATTGAATGACACACCTACTTTGTTAAATCTTGGATTAAAAAGTTAAGGGGTGTTTGGGTTAACCTGTTTAAGCTTGCATATTGTTTTTGAGTTATTGGAAAGTGTTGTTTTGTGTTGGTATCTGATATATACTTAGTTGAGTGCTAATTGCTGCAAGTTCTTTTCATTTAAACATCAAAATATTGATTGTGCTATAAAAGTCGGAAATTTGCTTGTTTTGACCTAAGACTTTGGTAACACTTAATTTGTATGCATGCTTAGGGATAACAAGTGATTAAAACAAGTTTATATAACCTGTTAAGAAGATTTGAGTGTCTGAAATTGGATTTGTGGTCAAGTATATCGACAAAGTATCAAATCTGCTTATTTAGTGTTAATCAGTAACATTCATTTGCTTGAATCTTGATCTAAACTTTGAATCAGTGCATGAAACCTGTTTATTTATGTTCATTTGATTTATTTATGGCTTGTGTATGCATTTGGTGGAGTTTGGCTAGCTTATTCTTGCTTAAAGTGCTTATTGATTGAAAACTGCTTATTGTTCATGTCTGGTGCATATCTGTGGTTGTTTTGATTAAACTGTATTAATTGGCTTGGTGAATTTGTGTTTTTGTTGTTGTTATTAACTCCTTGTGATTCACTGATCACTTGGGTGCCTTTGTTTAACCTGAATCCAACAAAAAGTCAATAAAGACAAAAAGTCAAATTGGTCAAGCAGTGGGAACTCCTTTCCCCTGTTGCAAGCCACTACTAGTGTTAAATATCAAACAGCTTATTCATAAGCCATTTTGGCTTATCCAGACTTGCAAAAACTTATTTTTTGTGATCAATCTTACTTATTTGACCAATTGAACTAATCTGGAGCAAATTAGGGTTTGACTTTTAGGTTTGACTAGAAAACTAATCAAGTTGACTTTTACAGAAGTGCTTAATTGCTTATTCTAGCTTATTCTTTGTGCTTATTGGAAAACATTTTGATTATTTTTCTTAATTAAGTCATTTAAAACCTTTTGCAACTTGAATCAGCACTTGAGGTGGTCAACTCAAAAACGACTATTTTGTCGTTTTGTGAAGAGAGCTTTGGCTTATTTCAGGCTTATTTCTTGTGTTTTTTCAAAATTTCTTTTCCCAGATCTCTTTGGTAACTCAAAAGAAGCTTGTGTGTCAAATTAGAGCTTATGGCATTAGCTTATGGCTTAATGGGCCCAAAAGCCCATTAAGAATAAGCTGTTGAGTTGATAAGCTGTGATAAGCACATTTTTAGCTTTTGGGCCTTCAGAGTTTTGTTCTTAAAATCAAATTTTTGAGTCAGATAGGAAGTTTTGGGCTTATTTGGTTGACTTTTGCTTATTGGGCCTAATTTCAGCCCATTAAGTGAACTGTTTGGGTTTTTGGCCCATTTGAAGGCCCAATAGGGCTAATTTTGTAAATTCAAGTTCATTTATGTGTTACTTAGGTTAAAATAAACTAGTTTGCAACTTTTTAGAGTTTTTTATAAATTGATTTTTAATATTATTTTATTATTATTTTATTATTAAAAATTAAACTTTAGATTTTTGCAAGTTTTTCATTTTTCCTAGTTTAAATACATTAAGTTAGGAATTTTAAAATTTTTAGATTAATTTTATTGTCATTAGATTAATTTTTAGAATTATTTTAAGTTTTATTATTTTTTAATCATTTTTAAATAGTTTTAATTAATTTTAAAATTTTCAAAAATAGTTTTTAATTTAGTTAATTCATTTTAGAGGTTTACAAGATAAAAAATCTCCATTTGGGTTTTTTGTTAATTAAATTGATATTTTGGGCTTTAATTAGCATTAAAAAAATTAATATTTAATTAAATAAAAGGTTTGAGTGATTTTTGATTTTTTGTAAACTCTAATTGCATTTTTAGGATTTATTGCAATTTTCTAGGAATTTTTAAGTTACTTTTTAATTTAGTGACTTTTTACGGTTTTACGTGCGCGACTTCGTCTTAGTGTAATCCTAATCGTAACCTTCATTCTTTTCTAATCTCTTTTCTCTTTTTCTTTTCTCATCAATATAATCACATCATTAATCAATCCTTACACAACACACTAGCCTCCTTGAGAACGATCCCCACTTTGTGTCATTTACTTGTGGTTTTCCTAAATCACATGTCATACTTACCCTAATTACCTTGTTTTCCTAAACAACTATAAAAACTCAACCATCAGATGCCTATTAGTGCTAGTAAACCCAAACGCAAAGTGAACCATTCTAGTGCAAACCCTCCTAAGAATAGTATTGCATCAAACTCCACCACTAAGAACGTTAGAAGCAGAATTAGGGAATTATGAGTCTGCTAGCAAGTCTTGGAAATGGTGGTTTGCTAATCAATGTCCTCCAGGATATAAATGGATGCCTAAAGTTAGGACAGAAAATGTGACAACGAGTGTTAGTATGCCTTTAAATGTTTCTAAGGACACTAATGATTCTGAAATCATAACTAACGTGGTATCCAATTTAGCAAATGCTCCATCGTGTTCTAATTCTTCTGCATGTGATACAAATAGTTCTCTTCATACTGGACTCCGAATACACGAAACACATGACGGGGAATCTCAAGCTTCTAATTAACTTCGTGGAGAAGTTCCTGGGTACGGTCCGATTCAGAAATGATCAATTTGCACCGATCCTAGGATATGGAGATTTGGTTCAGGGGAATATCACGATCAAAAGGTATACTACGTCGAAGGGCTCAATCGCAATATTTTCTTGGTTGGTCAATTCTATGATGCATATTTGGAGGTTGCATTTTGAAAGAAGACATGTTTTGTTTGTGATTATGTTGGGAATGATTTACTCACTGGTTCACGGAGTACATATCCTTACACAATCTCACTTCAAGACACAACTTCTACAACTCAAATTTTCTTCATGGCTAAAGCTTCAACAACTCAAGCATGGTTATGGCATCAACGTCTATCTCATCTCAACTTTGATACCATCAACTTGCTTTCCAAGAAAGATATTGTGAGAGGCCTTCCAAGCTTGAAGTTCATCAAAGATCATCTTTGTTCTTCTTATGAGCTTTGTAAAGCTAAACAAAGTAGCTTCAAGACAAAGACTACACTAAGCTCTAAAGGACGGTTAGATCTTCTTCATATGGATTTGTGTGGCCCTATGCGTGTTAAAAGTATCAATGGGAAGAAAAATATTCTCGAAATTGTCGATGACTACTCAAGGTACACATGGACTCACTTCTTGAGGTCCAAGGATGAAACACCCAAAGTTCTCATCAACTTCCTTAAGCATATACAACGTGGTCTTCAAGCTCAAGTAAAAGTGGTTCGTACTGACAGAGGCACAAAATTTTTGAATTCAACTCTGAAGAAATATTTTGAAGAAGAAGGGATTGAACATGAAACATCTATTGCTCGAACACCCGAACAAACCAGCGTTGTTGAAAGACGAAACCGTACTTTAGTTGAGGCTGCTCGAACATTATTATCCGCTTCAAAACTTCCACTATTCTTTTGGGCCGAAGCCGTGTCAACCGCATGCTACACACAAAACCGATCCTTAATTATCCCAAGACACGAAAATACACCATATCACATAATTCATGATCGAAAACCTTCACTCAAACACCTTCACGTTTTTGGATGTACTTGTTACATTATACGAGATGGTGAAAACTTGGATAAGATGAAAGAGAAAGGTGATGCATGTATTCTAGTGGGATATGCAACTTAGTCTAAGGCATATAGAGTTTTCAACAAGAGAACAAAATTGATAGTCGAGACTATTCATATACGATTTGATGAATTACAAGAAATGGCACTTGAACAAAACAGTTTAAGTCCCGATCCACAACGACAAACGACTTCTGTTCACAACCGCACGAAACTCGGAACTCAAGACCACAGCAATGAACCGTCAAGTTCAAAACTAGTTCAAGGAAATGTTCCAAGAGCAGATATGATAGTCAACACAACAATTGAAGAGTTGGAAATGTTATATTGACCAATGTTTGATGAATATTTCACGGGGGGAAACATGTTGTATCAAAGTCTTCTGCTGTCACTCATGATAAGAATGATGATACCAATCATCGTCAACAAAAGGATACAACTTTATCTACTTCAACACGGGTTGCTGCATATTTACCTCCTCAGAATATCACATCAACAACCGCTCCTACAACATCCACAACTACTGTCATCACTCCAGAGAACTCAAATCAAGCAGACAATGCATTAAATGACGAAGACGAATTTATCAATCAATTCGGTATACCGGTACACGAAACTGGAAAGTCTTCTACTCGCCATGTTGATCCGTCAAATATGCATACATTTTATCAACGACATCCTTCAACACATCATTGGACCCGAGATCATCCTTTGGTTCAAGTAATTGGAAACCCTTCACAATCCGTTCGTACAAGAAGACAACTTGAAACCGATGGTGATGTTTGTATGTTCGCACTCGCTGTAAGTACAGCTGAACCAACAAATATCAAAGAAGCCTTGGCAGATCACGCTTGGATTGAATCGATGACGGATGTACTTCAACAATTTGAAAGACTTAAAGTCTAGGAACTTGTTGATAGACCATACGATGTAGGACCATTAAATCTTCGATGGATCTGGAAAAACAAGATGGATGAAGAAAATACGATCATCAAAAAGAAATCTAGGCTAGTGGCTAAAGTGTATGGCCAGAAAGAGGGTATTGATTTTGAAGAATCATTTGCACCAGTAGCTCGTATGGAAGCGGTCAAGATTTTCTTGCTTATGCTGCACATAAGGGATTCATCGTTTATCAAATGAATGTAAAGACGGCGTTTCTTAACGGTCCTATGAAGGAAGAATTCTATGTAACACAGCCTGAAGGATTCATCAATCCTCATTATCCTGACAAGGTGTATCATCTCCACAAAGCACTTTATGGACACAAGCAAGCTTCAAGGGCGTGGTATGACGAGCTCTCAAAATTTCTGGTATCCAAAGGTTTCAAAGGTTCCATTGATCTAACTTTGTTCACTTATAAATATAGGGATGGCATTTTTCTTGTGCAGATTTATGTTGATGACATTATTTTCGGGTTTACAAACCCAAAACTTTCAAAATGGTTTGAAAAAGTAATGCACAACAAATTTGAAATGTCGGTGATGGGCGAACTAAAATTCTTTCTAGGAATTCAAGTTCACCAATCGCCAAGTGGTATCTTCATTAACCAAGCTAAGTATTGTGAAGAGATAATAAAAAAACATGGATCAAACAAGATATCGTTCCATGATCGGCTCTCTTATATACTTAACAGAAAGCTAACCGTATATATCACATGCTACGTGTTATTGTGCACGATATCAAGCACGACCCACTAAAAAGCACCTTAAGGAGGTTAAACAGATTCTGATCATGCAGGGTGTCTTGATACACGAAAAAGTTCTTCTGGTGGTGCACAATTTCTAGGTCAAGATAAGCTTGTGGGATGGTCTTCCAAGAAGCAGGATTGTACGTCACTATCATCAGCCGAATCGGAGTATGTGTCTCTATCTGCGTGTTACGCTCAAGTTTTATGGATGAGAACACAACTCACGGATTATTGCTTCCACTTTGATAAAGTACATATGTACTGTGTCTCAAAGTCCGCCATAGCCATCTCCTGTAATCCGGTACAACATTCCCGTACGAAGCACATTGATGTCAGATATCACTTCATTAAGGAATAAGTTGAAAGGGGTATCGTTGAACTATACTTTTTTGGAACTGATTACCAGTTAGGTGACTTGTTTACAAAAGCTCTTTCGAAAGAGAGGTTTGCGTATCTAGTTAGGCAATTTAGTATGAGATGTTTGACTCCAGCAGAACTTGATATTCTAGCAAAGAAGCCTGCTTGATTCATCTATCAAACATCTACATGTCAATATTAATGAAAAAGCAAAATATAAAAATAAATTCTTTTTGAAAATACATAAATATTCTTCTCGACATGTCTTTCAGTATCGATAATATGGACGTGCCTAGAAATGTCGCTCAATAACGACACAGGTGTGTACATAAAGCTCGAATGAAAGTTGTAAATATTTTTCAAAACATGTCATTTCTACTTTTTATAAAGGAAAATTTATATTTTGGACAATTTTTCCACACAACGGGTAGAGCAATCTATCTTGGGTTGAGCTTGTCACAAAACATTCAACGTTTTGAGCTGAACACAATAGCTTGTAATCACTTTCAGATTGCAACCCGGATTTATATTTACGGGGAAGTGTACGCTTTAGTGCCCTTACCCTCAGCAAAAGAAGAGGAATCTTCTTACACTTGAGTGGATTCGTCAAGACATTCAAAGTCTATGAACTCAAGTTTATGCTTTTAAAAATCCACTCTTTTCAAAAATTTGGAATTTTGAGATTTTTCAAAAAAGCGTTGAACCCAATATTTTCAAGGATTTCTCAATGATATTAAAAATCTTTCAAAAATTGTGTGTTCAACAACTCCTATCCTCAAAAGTTTAATGTGGATCATATCCTCGTAATGAAAATTCAATTGGATAAATTTTTGAGGGGAAGCTTTCCTAATTCATGCTAAGTTTGACACATTTTCCTCCCGAAAGTTTTCAAGTCTATTTTTAACAATATATTTTAATCAAATTTGGTATCTCTAATATCAAACGGTTTTACATATTAGAGATAGGGGAGAAAATGTGATTAAAATATGATCTAAAGACTCAAGCACTTATGGTTACGATCAAATACCCACAACATCTTTAATTCACGACGTTATTGGTGTCAAAAGGGTGGCTAGGTTTAAGTCCTATGATCCAACCAGAACTAGAGGGATCTTCCCAGGTACAATCTAATAGATTATTAGAAATCCTTAGGAAAGATGGAGTAGAATGTGAACATAGCTGAATGCCAACTAAGTAATGATGCTAGCACTGGAACAATCACAACATGGTGCTAGTAATGACGTCTTGGTAACCATTGAAGGGGTTGAAGAATGAAAAAGAAATGTAAGGATAAAGGTTTAAAGAAATTAGCCCTCCATACAAATTAGGCAGAAACCGGGTCAACACATCATAGACCCAGTGATGTAATGCACAACCCTTTCCCAACAAAATCAGGCTTCTCTAAAAGAAGTTTGTTTTATTATCACGGAGATAACACGACTTCTATTAACTTTCTCACTCCGAGTTAGTTGATATTGAATAGGTGGCATCTGCTCCAGCCTCCGACCACTAAAAGTGCACAAATCAAGTCTAGAGCCAAGAGATCAATCAAATCCCGTTAGGACACACAGAATGACGATAAAGAGAGTCCTATGCCATATCCTTGCGATATTTCTAGAACACTCAGAGTGATACTACCAAGTATTCACAATGATGAGTGGAAATCCTTTTAGTATTAACATTAAACAGCACTGCGGTAGGTCATGTGTATGATTCTTTATGAATTGAACATGTGTAAACTAAAAAGCAGCAGTGGTTTGTTTCTTTATTGATTCAAAATCATTTTAGGTTTCTACGAAATATCTTTATGGTCTTGCGAGAACATTCAGAGTGATATTCATAAATATTCACAGTGATGATCGAAAATCCTTCTAGCGTTAACATCAAACAGCGCTACGGTAGGTAACTTGCAAGATTCTTATGAATCAAGCTTGTGTCAACTGGAAAGCAACAATGGTAAGATTCTTCAAGAATCAAACTTGTTCCAGGATTTGAATTGACAACTTTAATCAAGCGGATATTTATCCAATTGATTCACTCTTTATGTTCGCAGTCTTGCTTTGAGACGGTCGTGTAAAGAGAACGACTAGTACAGCCACGAAACCTTGTCAAGGAGGTTCTTTAATCAAGCGGATATTTATCCAATTGATTCACTCTTTATGTTCGTAGTCTTGCTTTGAGATGGTCGAGTAAAGAGAACGACTAGTACAGCCACGAAACCCTGTCAAGGAGGTTCTTAATTGAATCTACCTAATCATAGGTACGATGTAATCATAGGTACGATATTTAATATCGTGTAACGGTCTTCACCGACCGGAGGTAAAACACTACCGATTTAGGACGAATGTCAAAGCCATTCAGTCAGTGTCTATGTTTTGTCTCAAGAAGGTGACGTTACGGTGTACTCAGTAAAGTCAAAGATTCAAAACCACATACTCATGCCTATAGACATATTCAACAATCTAGAAAGTTAAAGACTTCCACAACTCTGATGATCAAAATCTTCCTTTTCAATTAATTTAGAGGAATGACCTCTCTTCAAAGGAGATTGTTAGCCAACTTTCAAGATGATGCAATGTATGAGCATGTGGATAAAGACACAAGATCGCAAGATGGCAAAGACAAGTCAAGAATAATTTGAAGATCTCAAGTTTAAAGGCAAAGGTGAAAGACAACGAAAAGGCTCAAAGATCACAACATGAAGGAACAAGACTACTATTACACGTTTAAGACTCATTTATGATGAGATTCTTAATCTCCATTGATCTCCAAATATCGAAGATGAATGACCTCATATTAGGGGAGATTGTTAGCGTCAAAATATTGAGTCAAACAAGAATGTTCGGTCACACGTTTATATTGTAACATTTATCTGAACGTTGTAATTGTTAGTTAAAATAGTCGTGACATTACGGGCTTGATGACTAGCTTAAAATGCCTCTTTTAAGGTACTAAGAATTTTATTCAAGCCCGGCCCATTAAACAATATAGTCCATTAAGGCTACATGTAAGCCCCACTATATATACCTCTCCTAGCATGTTAGGAGAGGTTGGATCTTTCATTTTTCTTAATCTAATTTCACATAGTTAATCATCTCTCTCTCTCTCTCTCTAGAAATCATCTTCTTTCTTTCTTCTTTCATAATTAATTAATCAATTCAACAATGGTGAAGTGAACAAAATATGAGAACAACATAGTAGTTAACTATAGTGTAAACTTGATTGTTACATGTCGGTTTAGCCTTAATAAGTAATGACTGATGTTTGCTTTCGCTTATTGCCTTTATTCAATGATTTAGCTTTTGTAGAATTTCTATACTTTCAGAAAACCAATGTTTGGCAACTCGATTTAAAGAAGTCTGGTAGAAGGGTGTTATTTGGCTTGTAATAATATTCGTTTGTCTTTTGGAATTGATGTTAGTTGGATAGCTTAAAAGTAGCTAGTATCTTGCCTTGTTAATCCTTGAAATTCAGTAGTAAAAACAGTAGAAGTTTAGTGCTTTAAGCTACAGGATCATGTTTTGTAATTGGCTCTAGGATTAGAGTAGCAAGGTAAAAGTTTTGATTGATTTGTATTTTCGTGTTTAGAGATACAAATGGTTTAGAATTGTGGTTATTAATTAGCTGATAGCATGACTTGTTTTTCTGAAAAGTATCGAAAATAAATGAGTTAAGAGTTGAGGTAGAATTGTAGTCAGTTCATTTGCCAGAAGTTGTAATTCGTTTGATTTAGTCTGCTTCTGAATGTTAAATGTGAATCTCATTAGCTTAAAATTCTTCCAGTATAAGTTTGCATTAGGATAAGTATTTATGTGCCAGCTGTATCAAATTCGTAATAGTGAGCCTGCTATTTTTGTAGCAAATTGTTATTCAGTTAGACAATTCATAGGTACTAGGACTTTTGTATTTCTTTTGGGATTTTCCATTTTAGCTTTAACTGGACTAGTTAAGAGTTAGACATAAGCGTGTAGATTAATTTTGTAATTGTAATTTTAGCAAGATCTCAATTTTATAAAATTTGTATTTTGATTATTTTTAAATTGATATTTCTTTTATAAAATTGCAAAAGATTTATTAAAGTAGTTTAAATAAATTTTGAATTTGAAGATTTATAAAAATAGATATTACAAAGTTGGAATTAAAGTTTGTTAGAAAATTTGTGAATTTCTTAGTTTGTTAATTTTGAAATTTTGTTATATTTTGTTATTTTGCTTGTTAAGTGTTTGTTATAAAAAAGTTAGATTATTACTTGTACTTTGCGCTTAATAGTTTGTACGTGCAATATGTTTTAACATTAGTACGTATACGTAGCTAGCTAATATTTTTACTTTTTACATGCTTTCTGCCAATTAGAAATAGATTCCAAATCAAGCTAATATTACCAAAAACAATTAAGTCACACTTGAAAGAACGGATTTCAATTTGATGAGATACCGAGAGAAACGATATACTATATAACCGAATATTAAGTTCAATGTTATTGTTGTTTATGTAACAAGAATTAGATCTGAACACACAAATGAGGATGGCCTCCTACTCGTAAGAGGCATAGTATAAATAGGAAATTCCTCCTTATTTGTGTGTGTGATTTTTCATTTGTTAGTTTTAGAGAGAGAAACATGTTTGCTTTTGATTATAGGTATTTTACACACTTTTAGGAAAAAGGCGTAAATGCGGTAAGTATTAAACAAATGATTTAGGAAAATCAAATGCTAATGACCCAAAGGAGAGAGTTCGTTTCCCAAGGAGGTTTATTGTGTGTGAAAAAAATGCATGATTTTGGATTAATATTGAGAAAGAAAAGATGAGAAAAGAGAAGGACGGATACGATAAAATTAAACTACGACGACAAAACGAAAAACCGTAAAAATAGACAAAATAAAAACTTGCACTAAAAATTCTCAAAAAATTACCAAAAATTACTAAAAATCCAATTAGGGTTTACAAATGATCAAAACTTTTCCATACCTTTTAGTTAATTAATATTTAATTTTTAATGCTAATTAAAGCCCTAAAAATCAAATAACTTAATAAAAAGCCCAAATAAAGATTTTTCAATTTGTAAAACTCTAAAATGACTTAATTAAACTAAAAAGTATTTTTCTAAATTTTTTAAACTATTAAAACTATTTAAAATGAATTAAACTAAAAATAAAATATTAAAATAATAGTAAAAATTCAAAAATTATAAAAATTTCTACTAACTTGTAAACTAGTTTATTATAACCTAATTAAACAGAAAATAAAAGTGAAACTACCAAAATACCCCTATTTGGCCCCCAAATGGGCTAAAAACAAAAACAGCCAACTAAATGGGCTTTATAGCCCAATAAAAATCAAACTTAACCAATTAATCCCAAAATCACCAGACTGACTCAGAATTCAATTTTAAGCATAAAAGTCTAAAGGGCCAACAGCTGAAAATGTGCTTATCACAGCTTAAATAACCAACAGCTTATTCTTAATGGGCCAATAAGCCCATTAAGCTATAAACTAATGCCATAAGCTATGCTTAAACACACGAACTTCTATTGATATTCTAAACCCTTTTTAAAAAGAAATTTTGAAAAAGCTCAAGTAATAAGCCAGAATCTTGAAAAGAACTTTTTCACAAAACGACAAAATAGTCGAGTTTAAGTTCTAGAGGGTTTCAAAAGCTGATTCTTTTTGCAAAAGCTCACAAATAGCTTAACTAAGGATAATGAACAAAGAAAACAACAAAAAGCCAAGTGAAATAAGTTGTAGAAACAAATTAGCTGGTTGAAAAAGCCAAATAAGCTAGTTTTCTAGCAAAAGCTTAACCAAATGAGCCGAAACCTTTCAATATTAATAATAAGCTAAGAAAAATGACACCTATCACAAAAACTAAGTTGTTGCATGTACCAATAAGCAGAACTGAAAAAAGAACCCAAATTGAGCTTATTTGACCAAAAGTCGAAGTGTTCTAATGTTTACCAAATTGCCAGGACTTGTTTATGAACTTGTTTTGAGCAACTTTTGTGAAGGAATCAAGGCTGAATCCTTTTGAATCAAGAGGCCAGTTAGCCAAATGATTTCAGTTTTGGTACAAATATGGCCAATAAGCCCGTTGGCTTATAAGCACTCAAACAGGCAATCCAAATAGCAAGATAAGTTCACAAGCAGCACAATAACAAATGTCAAGCAACAAATTAGCAGGGAAAGCACTAGGTAAACAGTTGCAAGGCAAAATAGAGGTGGTCACTGTGATAACCCAAAACCGAGGTCATTTCTAAATCTTATTTTACGATTATTTTTGAAATTTTTGGATGAGTGTGAATGATATTTATTTTTGGAGGTTTAAGTTTAAACCGATGTTGGAAGGTTTATATTTTATATTTAATAAGCATAAGGAGTATTAGCAGGCGTGATGTCGATGGATGCCAAATATTTTACGTCTTATTGTCGGTTGTTCGATTTTTGTCATTTTTGATGTTTTATTTTAAATGACGTGTTAAGTCGAGTCGAGAGTAGATATTATTATAATTGAGGTACGTTTTAAATTTTTAAAAGTATCTTTATGAAACCCGAGCCCCGTAAATATTTTCAAAATTGACTAATAGTTATTTTCCGCTTTTTAGCTAAACTATTTTCATTTTGAGCCAGAACTATTGCAAAATTACAACAATGGTCCCTCAAGCACTATATATAAACTCAAAATTAAACACACACTTCATAATTCCACTACCAAAAATTTTCTTCATCTCTCTCTTGTTTCTCTCTTTAGCCGTGACCTCCTCCCACCCACCAAACCCATACATTTTTCAATTTTGCTCCATTTTAACTATGAATTGAGCTAAACTAAAACAAGTCCGTATCTTAGAATTGATCAAGGATCATTTGGGTGTAAGAAATTCATACATGCAAGGGTTTTAATTTTTTCATGTTGGTAGGTGAAAGCCATGATCATGCATGGTGTTTTTAGCATGATCAATGGTGATTCTTGTAAGAATTTTGTTAAAAAACTTGATTTTGATCTAAAGGTTTTTATTTTTATGATTATTTGAATGTTATGGTTGATATATGTTGATGTTAGGGTAATGGGATGAACATTTCTATTGTTCGTTTTGATCAAAAATGTGATTTTGTATATATTTTTAATGGTCATTTTATAACAGTAAGTAAACTGTAAATTCGGGATTTTATATTTTGATAATGGCTTAACTTATAGCCTAGGGTTGTAGATAATTTTATTAGCTTCGATTTGATATAAAGTAGAGCTTCTAGCTCCAAACGAGCGCGAAGTTATGATGTTTTGATTATTCGTGTATCGGGAGACGAGTATCGGCACTACATATAGTTTTTGTCGATATTTGGATCGAATCTCGGGAACTATAAATAGAAGTTCTGAAATGTGTAACCTACTGATAATGAAGTGTTAACCTTAGAGGATGAGTTTATTTTAAAACCTGAGTGTCGGTTTTGTAAACGGAGTCGTTTAAAGAAGTTAAAACGGTTGTATGAAAAATTAACGTAAATCTGTCCGGATTTTATAGTTTGAAGATGAGTCGGGTAAAGGACTTTAAAAGTAATTTCATTTGATAAACTTTTAGAAGGACTTTCTATATATAGTAAATTAGTTTATCGAGTCGTTTCATAAACGTTTGACAAGTTTAAATGGGGTAAATAAGCTAGTACATGTAGTTTGTGCCGGTGGACTTTGTTAAAAGTGTAAAATGGTAAAGTAAATGTGTAGTAGAGTATAATGAAGTTATTTATATCATTTTCTCTCGAGTTTATCGTGATTTTATGAGTTTAAGTTTGATGTTGTTATACATGATTTATTTCTCGAGTCATTATTAATGAATGCGCCTTATTTTGATAGGTAGCGGTTCTCGTGTTTGAAAGGCATCCATTATCATCGATGATCATCTAGCTAGATCTCTTATACTAAGGTGAGTCTGTAGCCTCGCTTTTTATGCTAGCTACTAAATGTTTTATACCCGCGAGGGGGGATACATGCTATTTGAAAATAAATGAACACAAGTCATGAGTAATTGTTGGACCCGAATGTTGCCTAAGTTGTTTACATTGTATTGAGTACCTTGTTGCTAAAGACCCTAAATTCATGAGCCATTAACTATCTTTTGACTTGATGTTGTGAGTCAGGAATAGCCGCTTATTCTAATGATAGTACTATTGGGTTGACCACCCTATCTGAGACCAGGGCATTACGCTGAGTAACATCTGGGAAGGATAATTTACGGGAATAAGAATGTGGTATTTTAGCAACTGATACCCTAGAGGGGCAATGGTTTTATTCTAGTCGTGTCGGCATTTGGCGTGGGTGACTATTTAGTTAAGGGGTCGGTGTCATGAGCTTAAATACAATTTTTATTATTGCCTTGAATATAGATTGTGTGTACGACATTTCTATAAATGATTATGATTGATTTTCTTCTTGTGTTCAAATGTGATCTTATAAACCTATAGACTCGCTCAACATTATTGTTGACTCGTTTTAGCATCTATTTCAGGTAATAGGAAGTGATGGAGCATGGAGCTTTGTTGTGGAGGTTGTGGATTGGCTTTTGGAAGAATGTTGGTCTAAAAACTATTTCTATCCTTTACTGTTGAACAATTTATTTTATGTTGATGTACTGTACTAAACTTGTTGGTTGTTGGTCGAGATCCATGGGGACTAAACACTTTACTCTGGTGTCGTTTTAGTACAATCATGGGATGAAATTTATGTTTTAGACCTATTATGAAAATCATGTTTATATCTATTTTGAGTCGTTCAATATACCTTGTGTGATGATGCTTGTGTCTAGCACCCAATTGTGTATTTCCGCTGCGCAATGTAAATTGCGGTTGTTAGAGATTGGTATCAGAGCTAAAAGTTATTGTGAACTGGGTCGATTTTGAAAATTGTCCTAAACTATAACTTTGATGTCGAAAGTATTTATTCTTCAAAAGCACACATCTCCTCTGCAACGCTTCGGTAAGATCAGTTTTTGTTTTGTTTTGCATTGTAGATGTATCCCTCATAACTGAAATGATTTCCCGAGTATTTATTAAGTAAATACTACGATATTGTATAGGAATTACTGAAAGTACGCTGAGTGCTTGTCAGTATCACATTTATTTTTCCGAGCACTGCATAAACATCATTTGCATTGTGTTGCAATGCATGGATTATGTATAACATTTGCATAAGCATTGCATACTAATTTTTATTTTATTAACAATGACCTTAAGTATCCTTGAACCCTTATAATTGTAGAAAATGGCTGGTTTACCTCTTGAGGATGGATGGATTGATATGAATAATGTATTGGATGGTGAGGAAGTAGATAATTTTGGTGCTAGTGACGATGAGGAGCCTTTTTAGTATTTAGATGATGGGATTCCACCTACTGCAGTTGGTCAGACAGAGCCTGAATTGATTCAAGGTAGTTATGTTCCAAGGGATAATGTTGTGCCACAAACTGTTCCAGATTGTCAGCGACCTGTTGTTCGTTCTTCAACGCCTACTTGTGATGCTTATATTAGTAGTTTGCCTGAGATTGCATTTGCTAGGGGTGATGTTCCTGTTGAGTTGAGTAGTGTTGTTGGTGCTCGATCTATTCATGATGGCATATCTAAGGTTTATTGTCCAGGTCCTAGGTCTTATGATGATATTTTTTGGTTTCTTAAGAAGTTTGATAGGTCTTTGTTTGAAAGATATTTGGTTGAAACCAGTGTGATTAGGAGGTTTGAGCAGAATGAGAAAAAGTTTGACAGGTTTGTTAATAGTGTGAGGAGATTAGAGTTTGTTTGGGCAAGGGAAATGGATGAAGTTGTTAGATTAAGATCTATGGTGTTGAATTTGAGTAGGCAAGTTGAAAGGTTTCGTGAGGAGCAAGAAAGGAATGCAAGGTTGGATGCATGGAGTCTGCCTATGAGATCTTTTCCTAGTCGAGGTATAGTGATTCGTGATTTGCCAAATCAGGTTGAAGCTCAAGTGTTGGTGAAGCCGAGTGAAGGAGGTAGTCGAAAGGGGAAGGAAAAAGTGGAAGACGATTCTGAGGATGATGATAGCAGCAGTGATGATGAGCTGATGTACAAGAAGCTGCGGGGATCTGATGTTTAGTTCTTTTATGTTGTTTTTATTAGCCTTGTTGTAATAGAACTTATGTAGACTCGTACTGTAGTTTGTGATGAAACTTAATGACTTTTAAGTTTGACGTGATGAAGGGTTGTAGTGACATTACTTGTCACAATTTTGTGGAAATTTTCCAACGCAATCCAAATTACCTTCATGACTTATGATTTGTCTTATTAGTTCTTTTGTGAATTGGTTAATGATTCATTATGAATTGTGTTGTTGGTGTATGTAGTATCCATGTTACATCTTGATAGAGAAATCCTTCTTCTTATCTTGATATGAATACTTGCTTGTTCTTTTTCTTTTATGGTTACACAGGAAGGAGTTGGGAGGCATTTTTCTGACTATACTAAATTGTTGTTTGGTTATTTTCCTAAAAACATGCCGCCTAAATTGACGACTGCTACTGTTAATACCATGATTGAGCATGTTATCGCTAGAGCTCTGGAAGCTGAACGTGCTGCGAGGAACCAAGAGGCTGAGAATAGGAATGCTGCTGGTCAGGTTGGAGGGAATGCTGCAAATCCAGTTGTAGGTAATGCTGATGAACAAGCGGGAGGAAATGCTGCGGGACAAGTTGGAGGTAATATTGCTGTTCAGCAGGTTCAGAAGGAATGTTCTTATGCTAGTTTCATGAAATGTGGACCTACCAAGTTTCGTGGTACTGGTGGTGCTTTGGAATTAAGGAGGTGGATTGAAAAGATTGAAAGTAGTTTTGAAATCAGTGGATGTTCAGAAGCTTGTAAGGTGAAATTTGCTGCAGCTACTTTTCAGGATGATGCATTAAGTTGATGGAATAGTCAAGTAGCCACTGTAGGATTGGTTGAAGCTAATGATAGAACATGGACTGTGACCAAGGGACTGTTGACTGCTAAGTTTTGTCCTGAGGAAGAGTTAGGTCAGTTGGAAGATGAATTGAGACATTTGGTGCTGTGAAATAATGATATTTTGGCTTATACAAGGAGATTTTTTGATTTATGTTTGTTATGTCCTGATGCTTTTGCTGATGACCGTAAGAAGATGATGCAGTATATTAGAGGTTTATCTAGTAACATCAAGGGAGAGACTACTTCGTCGAAACCCAAGTCATTTGATGAAGCTGTTCAAATGGCTCATGCTTTAATGGATGTAAAGCTGCAGGATCGAAAGGATAGTATTGCTGAAGGGAATAAGAGAAAGTGGGAAGCTGCACACTCAAACCAAGGGCAGAATCGAGGTGGTTATCGTAATAACAATAACCAAGGACCGAATAGGAATCAACAATACAATTTGAGAAGGAATGATGGTGTTCGTGCTACCATAGGAAATCAAGGTAACAAGGTGAATCCAAAGTGTGGTCGGTGTAATCTGTATCATGTTAGAAATTGTCCACCTGCTTGTAACAAGTGTGGGAAAGCCGGACATAAGATGGCAGATTGTTGAAACAAGGGTGTAGCCACTGGAGCCAATGCTGCTAAGGTAGTTAACTATTCTGATGTGGATGTCATGGACATAAGCAAGGGAACTATCCGAGGATTGGCATATGACAGGGAGGCAATGTTGCTGTTGTTGCTGCTGGGACTGCTGCTCCAGCCTATGTTGTAGGAGATGCTGACAAACCTCAAGGGCCGAATGTGGTGACTGGTACGTTCTTACTTGATGCTTGTTATGCTAGTGTGTTAATTGATTCTGGATCCGATAAAACTTCGTAGATGTTAGATTCAGTCAGCTATTGGATAGAGAACCAGTGAGATTAACAACTAGTTATAAGGTGGAGTTAGCTGATGGTAAGGTTGTAAGCACTAGTTCTATACTGAAAGGTTGTTCCTTGAAGTTAGGTAATTATGTGTTTAGTATTGATTTGATTCCTATAGAATTAGGATCTTTTGACGTGATTATTGGAATGGACTGGTTAGTTGGTAATGGTGCAGTAATTGTGTGTGGAGAAAGATTAGTTCAGATACCGCTAAGGAATAAGGTATTGACTGTGAAAGGAGATGAATGTACTTCCGGTTTGAGAGTTGTTTCTTGTTTGAAGATGATGAGGTATATAGAAGCAGGTTGTGATATGTTTCTTGCACAGACAAGTAATGATGGTGTGAATGAAAGGAAATTGGAGGATGTGTCTGTGATTAGAGGGTATCCTGAGGTTTTCCCTGAAGATTTGCCAGGATTACCGCCGCATCATGAAGTGGAGTTTCGTATTGATTTAGTGCCGGGAGCTGCGCCAGTTGCTCGTGCACCGTATCGTTTAGCTCTATCTGAGATGAAAGAATTATCTGGTCAATTGAAGGAATTGATGGATAAGGGATTTATTAGACCGAGTTCGTCGTCGTGGGGTGCTCCTGTTTTGTTTTTTAGAAAGAAAGATGGTTCTTTTATAATGTGTATTGATTATAGAGAGCTTAACAAATTGACTGTCAAGAGTCGGTATCCATTACCGAGGATTGATGATTTGTTAGATCAGTTGCAAGGATCAAGTGTATACTCAAAGATCGATTTGAGGTCTGGGTACCATCAACTGAGAGTTAGGGAAGAAAATATTCCTATAACAACTTTTCGTACTCGATATGGACACTTTGAATTTCAAGTGATGCCTTTTGGGTTAACGAATGTGCCTGCTGTATTCATGGATTTGATGAATCGTGTATGCAAGCCGTATTTGGATGAGTTTGTTATCGTATTCATTGATGATATTCTTATTTACTCCAAGAGTAAAGAGGAACATGAGAAGCATTTAAGAACAATTTTGGAATTGTTGAAGAAAGAGACGTTGTATGCGAAATTCTCTAAGTGTGAATTTTGGTTGAAATTAGTGCAGTTTTTGGGGCACGTGATTGATAGTGAAGGTGTTCGTGTGGATCCTGCTAAGATTGAGGCAATTAAGGATTGGTTAGTGCCGAAGACGCCGACTGAAGTTCGCCAATTTCTTGGTTTAGCTGGGTATTATAGAAGGTTTATCGAGAAGTTTTCACTAATTGCCAAGCCGTTGACCAAGCTTACGGAAAAGAATCAAGTGTTTGAATGGGGATTAGAAGAGGAATCTGCATTTAGTACGTTGAAGGATAAGTTGTGTTCTTCGCCGATATTGTCTTTGCCAGAAGGATCTGATGACATTGTAGTGTACTGTGACGCGTCTCATAAAGGATTTGGAGCTGTTTTGATGCAAAGGGAGAAAGTAATAGCATATGCATCGAGACAATTGAGGAAGCATGAAGAGAATTACACTACGCATGATTTAGAACTTGGGGCTGTTATTTTTGCTTTGAAGCTATGGAGACACTACTTGTATGGAACCAAGTGTGTGGTTTTCATTGATCATAAGAGTTTGCAGTATATTTTGGATCAAAAGGAATTGAATATGAGGCAAAGGAGATGGGTTGAGTTGTTGAGTGATTATGACTGCGAGATTCGTTACCATCCTGGTAAAGCGAATGTGGTAGCTGATGCACTTAGTAAAAAGGAAAGAGATAAGTCTATAAGAGTTAGAGCTTTGACGATGATGGAAAGCGTTTATTTGACATAAGCGATAATGAAAGCCCAAGTTAATGGTTTATAGGAAGAGAATGTTGAGGCAGAAAATTTGGGTAGAATGATGAAACCATTGTTTGAAGTAAGGTCAAACGGATTGAGGTATTTTGAGAATAGGATTTGGTTACCATTGTGTCCGTCTAAGGAAGGTTCTTTAGGAGTGCGAGATTTAGTGATTAAGGAATCTCATAAGTCAAAGTATTCAATACATCCTGGATCGGACAAGATGTATCAAGATCTTAAGAAAGTTATTGGTGGTCGAATGTGAAGGCAGATATAGCACAGTATGTTAATAAGTGTTTAACTTATGTGAAAGGGAAGGCTGAACATAAGAAACCGTCTAGATTATTAGTGAAACCTAAGATTTCTGAGTGGAAATGGGAGAAGATTACTATGAATTTTGTGACAGGTTTACCAAGGACTGCAAGTGGTAGTGATATGATATGGGTGATTGTAGATAGATTGACTATGTCTGCTCAAATTTTGCCAATGAAAAAGACGGATAGTATGGAGAGGTTAACAACAGTGTATGTGAAGGAGATTGTTTGTCGACATGGTGTGCCTTTGTCAATAAATTCTGATAGTGATAGTAGGTTTACTTCAGAATTTTGGATGTCTTTGTAGAAAGCGATGGGAACGGAGTTATGTTTGAGTACATCATATCATCTGGAAACTGGTGGACAAAGTGAGAGAACTATTCAAACGTTAGAGGATATGCTTCGTGCATGTGTGATTGATTTTGGAAATGGTTGGGATAAGCATTTGCCATTGGTTGAATTTTCGTACAATAACAGTTATCATGCTAGTATTAAAGCCGCTCCATTTGAAGCTTTGTATGGACGTAAGTGTAGATCTCCAGTGTGTCGGAGTGAAGTAGGAGAAAGTCAATTGACTGAGCCTGAAATGATATTTGAGACGACTGAAAAGATTGTGCAAATTAAGAAGCGTTTGTTATCTGCTAGAAGTAGACAAAAGAGTAATGCTGATAACCGAAGGAAACCATTGGAATTTGAAGTAGGAGACATGGTTATGCTGAAGGTATCTCCATGGAAAGGAGTGATTCGTTTTGGAAAGAGAGGAAAGTTGAGCCCGAGATATATTGGACCATTTAAGATTATCCAAAGGATTGAATTGGTGGCTTATAAGTTAGAGTTGCCTGATGAGCTTAAGGCTATTCGTAATACTTTTCATGTGACTAATCTGAAGAAGTGTTTAGCTGAAAGGGATGTGGTGATTCCATTGGAGGAAATTCAACTTGATGATAAGTTGCATTTTATAGAGGAACCTGTAGAGATTATGGATAGGGAAGTTAAGAAGTTGAAGCATAGTAGAATTCCGATTGTGAAAGTGAGATGGAACTCTAGACGTGGACCAGAGTTCACCTGGGAACGTGAGGATTTCTTTAAGGACAAGTATCCTCATTTGTTTAGGAAGGATTAAGCGCCGCGGACGTCGCTTCTTTTATGAAAGGGGGGATGTGATAACCCAAAACCGAGGTCATTGCTAAATCTTATTTTACGATTATTTTTGAAATTTTTGGATGATTTTGAATGATATTTATTTTTGGAGGTTTAAGTTTAAACCGATGTTGGAAGGTTTATATTTTATATTTAATAAGCATACGGAGTATTAGCAAGCGTGATGTCGATGGATGCAAAATATTTTACGTCTTATTGTCGGTTGTTCGATTTTTGTCATTTTTGATGTTTAATTTTAAATGACGTGTTAAGTCGAGTCGGGAGTCGATATTATTATATTTGAGGTACGTTTTAAATTTTTAAATAGTATCTTTATGAAACCCGAGCCCCGTAAATATTTTCAAAATTGACTAATAATTATTTTCCGCTTTTTAGCTAACTATTTCCATTTTGAGCCACAACTATTGCAAAATTACAACAATGGTCCCTCAAGCACTATATATAAACTCAAAATTAAACACACACTTCATAATTCCACTACCAAAAAATTTCTTCATCTCTCTCTTGTTTCTCTCTTTAGCCGTGACCTCCTCCCACCCACCAAACCCATACATTTTTTAATTTTGCTCCATTTTAACTATGAATTGAGCTAAACTAAAACAAGTCCCTATCTTAGAATTAATCAAGGATCATTTTGGCATAAGAAATTAATACATGCAAGGGTTTTTATTTTTTCATGTTGGTAGGTGAAAGCCATGATCATGCATGGTGGTTTTAGCATGATCAATGGTGATTCTTGTAAGATTTTTGTTAAAAAACTTGATTTTGATCTAAAGGTTCTTATTTTTATGATTTTGAATGTTATGGTTGATATATGTTGATGTTAGGGTAATGGGATGAACATTTCTATGGTTGGTTTTGATCAAAAATATGATTTTGTTTAAGTTTTTAATGGTCATTCTATAACAGTAAGTAAACTGTAAATTCGAGATTTTTATGTTTTGATAATGGCTTAACTTATAGCCTAGGGTTGTAGATAATTTGATTAGCTTCGATTTGATATAAAGTAGAGCTTCTAGCTCCAAACGAGCGTGAAGTTATGATGTTTTGATTATTCGTGTACCAGGAGACGAGTATCGGCACTACATATAGTTGTTGTCGATATTTGGATCAAATCTCGGGGACTATAAACTGAATTTTTGAAATGTGTAACCTACTGATAATGAAGTGTTAACCTTATAGGGTGAGTTTATTTTAAAACCCGAGTGTCGGTTTTGTAAACGGAGTCGTTTAAAGAAGTTAAAACGGTTGTATGAAAAATTAACCTAAATCTGTCCGGATTTTGTAGCTTGAAGATGAGTCAGGTAAAGGACTTTAAAAGTAATTTCATTTGATAAAATTGTAGAATGACTTTCTATATATAGTAAATTAGTTTATCGAGTTGTTTCATAAACGTTTGACAAGTTTAAAAGGGGTAAATAAGCTAGTACATGTAGTTTGTGCCGGCGGACTTTGTTAAAAGTGTAAAATGGTAAAGTAAATGTGTAGTAGAGTATAATGAAGTTATTTATATCGTTTTCTCTCGAGTTTATCGTGATTTTATGAGTTTAAGTTTGATGTTGTTATACATGATTTATTTCTCGAGTCATTATTAATGAACGCGCCTTATTTTGATAGGTAGCGGTTCTCGTGTTTGAAAGGCATCCATTATCATCGACGATCATCTCGCTAGATCTCTTATACTAATGTGAGTATGTAGCCTCGCTTTTTATGCTAGCTACTAAATGTTTTATACCCACGAGGGGGATACATGCTATTTGAAAATAAATGAACACAAGTCATGAGTAATTGTTGGACCTGAATGTTGCTTAAGTTGTTTACATTGTATTGAGTACCTTGTTGCTAAAGACCCTAAATTCATGAGCCGTTAACTATCTTCTGACTTGATGTTGTGAGTCGAGAATAGCCGCTTATTCTAGTGATAGTACTATTGGGTTGACCACCCTATCTGAGACCAGGGCATTACGCTGAGTAACCTCTGGGAAGGATAATTTACGGGAATAAGAATGTGGTATTCTAGCAACTGATACCCTAGAGGGGCAATGGTTTTATTCTAGTCATGCCGGCATTTGGCGTGGGTGACTATTTGGTTAAGGGTTCGGTTTCATGATCTTAAATACAATGTTTATTATTGCCTTGAATATAGATTGTGTGTACGAAAATTCTGTAAATGATTATGATTGATTTTCTTCTTGTGTTCAAATGTGATTTGATAAACCTATAGACTTGCTCAACATTATTGTTGACTCGTTTTAGCATGTATTTCAGGTAATATGAAGTGATGGAGCATGGACCTTTGTTGTGGAGGTTGTGGCTTGGCTTTTGGAAGAATGTTGGTCTAAAAACTATTTCTATCCTTTACTGTTGAACAATTTATTTTATGTTGATGTACTGTACTAAACTTGTTAGTTGTTGGTCGAGATCCATGGGGACTAAACGCTTTACTCTGGTTTCGTTTTAGTACAATCATGAGATGAAATTTATGTTTTAGACCTATTATGAAAATCATGTTTATATTTTGTGTAAACATCTCTATTTTGAGTCTTTCAATATACCTTGTGTGATGATGCTTGTGTCTAGCACCCAATTGTGTATTTCCGCCGCGCAATGTAAATTGGGGGTGTTAGAGTCACTTTGCTGATACAAATGACCACTTCAGCCACTTTCAATAAGCCCTAGCTCACTCAATAAGCCACCAAATTCAACAAACAGATATAGCACATATAGCTTATCTGATGTGTTTGACCAATTTCAAACCAATTTTGTTAGATTTTTCGAAAACTTGCAAATCCTTTTCCAAACCTTATGAGACTAAACCAATGACCAAAACAGGTGACAAATGACTTGTTTAGAGTATAAAAACCGCAAGAACTAAGGGCGCAAGGCCACAAGGCCTTTTGATCCCAAAATCCAAACAACCTTGTTTTAGTCCTTTTTCAAACAAACTTTTTATTTTGACAAGCGAACTACTGATTTTATCCTTCAAATATCTCAATAAGGTGACAACTAACAAGTTTCAACAATAAACTCAAAGTACAAACACAAAATCACAGAAATCACATGGTAATCACATAGCAGACTTAAACAAAGATTTATAAAAGGGAAAAAGGGATAGAGGGTGAACCTATCCTCTACAACTTCCTAGGAGGATCAGCAATGCTCCTTGGACCATTCTCAACAACAGAGAGTGACCAAGGTACTTGGACAAGGAACATGATATGAAACCTTGGCTGATGGTTCAAAGGAGAACCTCAAGGCTTTGAAATCTTCAACACATGCAACAAACAATCCAACCAAAGGTTGATAATCCTTCACAAGCTTAGTGTCAACAATCTTGCAAGAGCTTATAGCTTTTGGTTGGGGTTAGATCAAGCAAAATAACCAAACAAAAACCTAGGAATTGAAACTTTTTCAAACTTGAAAGCTATTTCAAAACCAAACGTGCTTCAATCCAAAGATCAAAACACCTTAAAATCAATAAATGGAACTCAGCTTCACTCTTAATCAACACCAACGTTCAAAAACATAAAAAGGAATTGCAATTTTTCAAAATACCAAACTTTTATATATTTTAAAAAGGAATTCCAATGTTTAAAGAGTAAAACTGGAACAAGGGACTCTCACAGGTTGAGGTCTCCTTATATAGGACTAATGGACTTCTAGAATGCTGAAATATATGAAACCCTAGCTAGAAATTCTCAAAAATGCCCTTGAGTCGTTTGTTGTTGATGAGTTGTCCAAATTTATCCAAGTCGTTCATTTATGCCTTTGGGACCAAGTAGTTGATGTGGGCTGTTGATTTGTCCATGTGGTATTCCTTAGAGAGGAAGTCGTCCTCTCATTGGTTGAAGGTTGAATGGGTGGGGACCATGTGTGGAGTGGTGATTGATGTTAAGTGTGGGAATGATTCGTGTGAAGGTGAATTAGCTTCGGGTTAAGGTAATTTGTATTTACCCTTTGTTTTAAGTAAAGTGGTAACTGGGTTCATACGATGAATAGTAACAAGTTTTGATCCGAAAAAGGTGGAAGGAAAATGTTTGGCGCGTGTTATGGGATTCAAACTTTCAGAATGGCAATAGTAGTCCTTGTTCTTTGGGAAAACTTGTATAACATGTTTTTCAGCCATCAAAACCCGTTTCCTTTGTTATAAAACTTTCGTTTTTCATACTTTGGCCACAAAACTTTGTATCAATGGTTATAAGGACTTGTTTTGACATTTTTGGATATTTCAAGGACTGATCTTGTACATTCTTGAACTTTGAAGGTATTCATTGTATGTTTGACATTATGGAGGACCATTTTTGACAATTCTTTAATCTTGAGGGACTAAACTTGCCAAATCTTCAAAGTTGAGGGACCTTTTGTAATTTTGACAAACTTAAGGAACCAAACTTGTAATTATTAATATACAAGGGTATTAAGTGTCATTTATTCTTTGATGAGGGATCATTTTGGAACATCTGCAATTCTTGTGATCTCTTTATCACAATATCCATTGTGCGGCTTCGTTTCTTTGAAAAAATCATAACTAGGGCCCGGTTCATTGTGCGGATTTGTTTCTCGTGTTTGTTTTTCCTTGTTTCTTGTGATCTTTTGTCTTTTTCACGATATCCATATCTAAACTACACAAGTAAACAAACACAAGCATATATATATGGTATTTTTATGACATTTTATGCATTTAAAGCCCGAAAAGAACGATGAGATCATGTATAAATGCCATCTCATCACTCCCTAATGCTAAACCATTGTCGTGCCCTCACGAAATGCTATAATAAAGTATCTAAGCATCTCCAAAATCCAATTTAATTACCCTTTACTAAAAAGTAAACTTGTTACAATACTACAAAGATGTGTTAAAGACATAATGTATGATTTTCATCACGAATGTGACTTTTAGGGTCAATGAATAAAAACAAGTGAATGTCCATAGAGTAAAGTTTGTCATCCTTGATTGTCATACATTCCATTCTAAGTGCAAAAACGTTATTAGTACAAGTCACAATGCTAACACTACTCATATGTCCAAATTGTCTAATACTTTTTATCCCTGCAATCCTAGTTATTATGAAAGAAAAGGTATCTAGAAATTTTTTAACTATTTCTCATGGATCACAAGTGATTCATATTGACTTATTTGAGTATTTATTAGTCCAAAAATAAAGTAGCACGATTTAATCGATAGTTAGCTAAAGGAAAAAATCTTTTAAAACAACTTCTCGTAATCTCCTTAAGTTCATATCTTGGCATAACTCGTTTCACGATTTGAGACCTTTCTCGGACCGATATTTGGCATGTACTTTATACTTCGAATATTCAGAAGACGTTCTTGAAATTATGGTCTTCTCTTCATATTTTAGGATTTCTTCACTTGACGTTTTTGAGAGATTCTTCATACTTGGACCACGACTTCATCATTTTTCTTCAATCTTTATTTTGGATTTTGATATACAACAATCCGCCTCTTTTTGGACTTGGATATATTTATCCTCACACCTTGTTAGGGTATTTTTGGATAGACTTTATCCATGTCTTTAGGGTAGTAAACTGCTTCTCATCGTGTGTCTCGATCCTTCATATTGATTTTGGAATAATGATACTTCACATCATCTTGAATCTTTAGCAACAAAATGGAGTCCTCATGCCTTGTTAAGGCCTTTTTAGAACTTTGCCAATATTCGCATCCCGCTTCAATAAGTTATGCCTTGGCTATGAACTCTATTCAACCACGAGCAACTTTTAAACGATCTTGGGCTAGAAGCTAAGTAACCTTTCAAATAGTATGACCTTACTTATTGTAATTAATTTATTCCTAATGCATTGATGTTATAGGAGAAAAAGCCACAATTAAAAACATATGAGTTTTTGAAAGAACATTTTCATGTTCTACGTTTAGTATGGTCACTTGTCTAACTCTATCGCTTCTTGTTCTTCACTATTTAAATACCTCTAATTAAAGAGACTCGTGAATACTTAGCCATGCAAGTCAAAATTAAGACAAATTTGGATTAGCTTCATTAAGACTATATTAAATCGAAGTTTTGGGTTTTTAAGTCACCTATAGGATCTTGCACTTTCTTAGCTCTTTTCAACTTTAGAGAATGCATTTTAAAGTTCCCTTGATAAGTGACTTTCTAGGATCAATTATACGAACTTGCGAAAAGTTCTTGTTCTTAACCCATATGAGCTAAGACTTTCACGTTTTAAAGTTCCCTATATAAAAGTCTAGCAAAACTTGATTCAAGCGGGTTAAGGAATGTATAGGGCTCCAAATTTCCATCAAGTCAAAAATTAACTCTTATTCTACCCATCGGAAAATATACATTCGTGTCTTAAAAACACTTATGAAAACTAAGAAAATTTTTAAAATTTGGCCATTTTTAGCCTTATTTGCAACAAAACAAAACAATGAAAGTTGGAAAACGTGAGGGCGTAGCAAGGCAAGTATCTATTCACCCCTATACTAAAATCAAAAATTGTCCTTAATGTTTCGAGTCTAAAGGTGGAGCACCCCCATACTAGAGACGAAGAGTCGAATGCTTAGGATCTAGCATGGAAAGGGTGATCAACAATATATCTAAAGCCGTTTATGAATTATGCTAAAAGATAACTGTTAGAACAATAAAGGATATGTCATAGATTCGTGAAAAACTCTTCAAGCAAATGATTGAGGCTCACGTAAACAAACACGAGAGTCTTTAATCGTGGCGATGATGTTGATCTAGATAACACATTCACAAACAACCACGAGACAACGAGTTGGAAGGGCACAAATCCCCTCTCATTAACTATATTATAAAGAGATGATATATACATGGATAAGCATGGGATCTCCCCCACGAGGCACCTCGTTTTTGATTACCAAGTCATGAGCTCGACTCGATCCCCTCAATGCTAATTATCATTGGGGAATGTGACTTGGTCGAGGTTGTCTAAAAAAGGGACTTCCCCACCGAAGTAGTGCTTAAGCCTATGTCCATTCACCTTGAAATTAGGACCATCATTTTGAGCTAGCTCGATGGTCCCATAAGGAAACACTTGTGTTATGGTGAATGAACCTGACCAACGAGATTTCAATTTCCTGGAAAATATCTTCAAACGAGAGTTAAAAAGGAACACTTGAGCACCAACGTTAAAAACCCAGTTTTTAATCTTTGAATCATGAAACTTTTTAGTCTTTTCCTTAAAAATTAATGAATTTTCATAAGCATTATCTCGTAATTCATCCAATTCATTAAGTTGTATTTTCCGGTGATCTTCCGCGGTCTTCAAGTCATAGCTGGCATGCTTTAGGGCCCAATATGCCATATGTTCCAATTCAATAGGCAAATAACAATTCTTTCCATAAACCAACTTATAAGGAGTACAACCGATAGGTGTCTTATAAGCGGTGCGAAAGGCCCACAAAGCATCATCGAGTTTGTCAGACCATGAAGCACGGTTTTCTCCAATCGACCTCTCTAAGATCCTCTTCAAAGCTCGGTTTGAAACCTCGACTTGCCCACTCGTTTGCGGGTGATAAGCCGTAGAAATACGATGTGTAACCCCATATTTCCTTAGAACCTTTTCGAATTGGTCATCACAAAAATGGGTTCCACGATCGTTTATAATAGCACGAGGGGTTCTAAACCGAGAGAATAGTTGCTTCAAGAACTTCACTACCACACGAGCATCATTCGTAGGGAAAGCCTTAGCTTCCACCCACTTAGATAGGTAGTCGACGACGATGAGGATATACTTTTTACCATGAGACGATGGGAACGTCCCCATAAAGTCAATGCTCCAAACGTCGAAAATCTCACACACTTGAATTATATTTTGCGCAAGTGTGTGTGCATCACGATAGATCGTAGGCCAAAAGAAGCCGGCATCGAACACTTTCTTAGCTGTGAAGTTAGCACAGTGGTGACCTCCCGTGGGTCCCTCGTGACAAGCTCTAAGGGTGTTAGAAGCTTCGGTACCCAAAGACACAACGTCGAATGAGTTGATCCGTACAAAGCCGAAAGAGACAAGGGTCGTCCCAAAAATAGAACTTGACGTCACGAAAGAATTTCCGCTTTTGTTGTGTCGTCATACCCTTGATTATGAAGTTGCCCGGATGGTAATTTGCAATGTCGGCAAACCATGGGGTATCGTCCTTAGAATTCACCACACCGAGAGTCTCGAGAGGAAATGTTTCGGTGATTTCCTTGTTCTCGAACTCATTCTTGTAAGGATTTTCTAAACGAGACAGATGATCGGCCGCTAGATTCTCGGCTCCTTTTTTTGTCAAGTATGGTGACATAAAATTCTTGTAGGAGGAGAATCCAACGGAGGAATATCGGCTTAGCATCAAGCTTAGAGAAGAGGTACTTGATAGCCGAATGATCTGTATACACGATGCTTTTCGTCAAGACGAGATAAGGTCGGAACTTCTCAAAAGCATACATCACGGCAAGTAGTTCTTTTTCCGTTGTAGTGTATTTCATTTAAGTCTCGGTCATCGTCTTGCTAGCATAATGGATAGGTAGAAAGTGTTTTTCATGATGTTTCCCTAAGACGGTCCCAATTGCATAATCACTTGTATCGCACATGATTTTAAAGGGTAATTCCCAATTAGGAGCAACAATAATGGGAGCTTCGGTAAGTTTCTTTTTAAGATTTTAGAAAGCTCGAACACAATCCTCATTGAAGTTAAAAGGAGCATCCTTCTCGAGAAGGTGTGTCATAGGTCGAGTAATTTTTGAAAATTCTTTGATGAAACGACGATAAAAGCCCGCGTGACCTAGGAAACTCCTAACTCCCTTAACGGTTTTGGGATGAGGTAATTTTGCGATGACGTCTATCTTAGCTTTATCTACCTCAATCCCCGCTTTCGAGACCTTGTGCCCTAAGACGATTCCTTGTTTACACATAAAATGACATTTTTCCCAATTAAGCACAAGGTTGGTTTCTTTACAACGTTTTAACATTTTCTCGAGATTGGATAAACACGACGTGAACGAATCACCAAAAACCAAAAAGTCATTCATGTATACTTCCATCGACTTCTCGATCATACCATGAAAAATAGCCATCATACACCGTTGAAACGTTCCCGGTGCATTGCAAAGTCCGAATGGCATTCTACGATAAGTAAACGTTCCATATGGACACGTAAACGTAGTTTTCTCTTGATCACGAGGGTCGATAGGGATTTGAAAGTAACCGGAAAAACCATCTAAAAAGCAATAGAAGTCATTTCCCGTGAGTCGCTCCAACATTTGATCTATGAAGGGCAAGGGAAAGTGGTCTTTACGAATGGCGCCATTTTACTTTCGGTAGTCAATACACACCCTCCAACAGGTCACAACACGAGTGGGTTAACTCGTTGTTTTAATTAGGCACAACCATCATTCCTCCCTTCTTAGGGACACAGTGGAGTGGGCTCACGCATGGGCTATCGGGGATAGGATAAATCATTCCCACGTCCAGAAATTTTAAGACCTCTTTTTTAATGACATCGTGAATTTTGGGGTTTACCCTTCTTTGACTTTGAATTGCGGGTTTGTAGTCCTCGTCCATTAAAATCTTGTGAGTATAAAATTTTGGGTCAATACCCTTAATGTCAGAAATTTTCCATGCAATTGCCCCTTTGTGAGCTTTAAGAATAGTCAAAAGTGCGGCTTTTTCATCATTGGAAAGATCTTTCGCAATAATAACCGGCAAATTGTCATCACCTTATAAGAATGCGTATTCAAGGTGAGATGGAAGATCTTTCAATTCAAGGATTGGCAGTTCCTCGATTGATGATTTTTCTTCAACACTCATAACTTCCATCGGCGGAAGAAATGATGGAATGAGAGTATCATTACCAATAATCACCTCATCTTCATTGTCGATTTCATTTAAAATAAAATCGCCTACTTGGAATGGAGTGAGATTTGGTGTAGAATTATCAAGAATCGGATCCATAATAGTGGGATTGCCACTTGACGAACTATCGGAAAAACCTAACACTTCTTGTGAGAACTCATTGCAAACTACATCGACTAAGTCAACGTGGTTGATGGTAGCGATTACATAAACATGAGAAGGTGTAGAGTTTTGAGTAGCGTTTATAACAAGGTCCTCCTTGCTGAATCGCAAGGTGATTTTTCTAGCATGCACATCAATGATTGATTTCGAGGTATCTAAAAATGGACGACCTAAAATTAGAAGAACTTGAGGATCTGCGGGGATGTCCACCATGATAAAATCAACGGGATAGTAGAACTTCCCCACTTTCATGAAAACCTCTTCGGCTACTCCACATGCGAGAATCGTAGAATGATCGGCCATCTCAATTGACATTTTCGATGGAGTAAGAGCCGGAAGCGATAGCGATTTCCACATGGAAAACGGCATCAAAGTAATGCTCGCCCCAAGATCGGACAAGGTGAGGCATCCTTCCATTTCTTCAATATCACAAGGAATGAGAAACTTCCCGGGGTCACCAAATTTTTCCGGTATTTGATTAAGATAAACCGAAGAACAATTAGATAGCTTAGAAAGCTTTTCCTTATCGTTCATCATACCTTTAAGAGTGGAAGCGAAACGAGGCATGTATAACAACGCGTTGGCCAAACTCACATTAAAATGCACTTGTTGAAACATTTTGATAAAAAGCTCAATTTGTTGTTTATTACGTTCTTGTAACTTCTCCTTGTTTTGTCTCGAGGGGTAAGGTAAGGGTGGTGTGGGTTGGGGCATAGGCATCAGCCTTGGGATCTCGGGTTCCAAAATTGGTATTGGTTCAACCGTAGGTGTGGTTTGAGTGGTACTTCGTGGGCTTGTAATATGCTCCTTTTCTACCATCACCTTGGGTTCTTTCTCGATTTCCTTCTCCGTAGAAGTACTAGGACGAGAGATTGGTTCTTTGAAAGTTTTACCACTACGAGTAGTAATACCCATCATTTCTCCCTTCGGGTTTGCAATGGTATCACTAGGAAGACCACCCGAGGAAGAGGGTTTACACATGATAGATTCAAACATACTAGCCATTCGATCTTCAAATTTTGATTGCCTTTTATCCGCTTTTAACAACTCTTGCTTAATATCATGTTGACCTTGTTCCATCTTTTATTGATTCTGTTGAAGATGTTGAATGTTTCCTTCCATTTTATTAGCATGAGTTTTCAATTCATTAGCAAGTTCGTTTTTAAGCTCGTTTTTCAACTCGGATCTTAAGCTAATCATTTCTCGTTGCATGTTATCAAAATTAGCATCATTTGCCTTAGCATAATCCAAAAATTCTCCTTGAAGATTTTCAGTGTGAGCATTTTGAAAACCTTGTGTAGTATTTTGAAAATCATGGTTTTGATTTTGATTTTGCAATTGCCCATTGTTCCCACTTTGGTAATTACCCTTTTTATAGTTACGTTGATTGCCTTGATAACCACCACTTTGATTGTTGTTTTGATAGTTGTTAACATTTTGATTTTGGGGAGCTTGATTTGGGCGGGAACCTTGGCCGTTTTGGTTGTAAGTTCCCGTTGCTACCTAAGCACTCGAAGTGTTACCGCCGGCGGTAATGCACTCGGAAAAATCATGAGCTCCACCACAAGATATACAACTCTTTTCAACCGCTTTAACCGATGCGGAATTCAAAGAATCTTGTACTTTCCAATGAGTCATAAGCGTCGAAAAACAGATTCTCCTCATTTGCTTCATCATGTAAGGCATTCATGTTACGAGACGATGATGACGAACCCATAGTGGCAACACTAGGTGTGTTACGAGGGTTATAAACCTTAGATCTATTCTCTATAGTCTTTAAAGCTTCATCGGTCGTTTTGCACAAAAAATTACCACCCGCAGCAGCGTTCAAATAGTCTCGTTCATGATCGTTAAGCCCATTATAAAAAGTATCAATTTGATGCAATTCGGAAAAATCATGGTGAGGACATTCATGTAACATTTCCTTAAATCGTTCCCATACTATTGAAAAACTTTCATTAGATCTTTATGTAAACCTTGAAATCTCATTTTTCAAATGTGTCGTCTTAGATCGCGAGAAAAATTGGTTCACAAACTTAGAGACGAGATCACACCATGTCAAAATCGAATTTGGCGGTTCTTTCTCAAGCCAAATTTTTGCGGGTCCATCTAACGAGTATGGAAACAACATCATCTTAATGGCGTCATGTGGAACATCCTTAAAATTGCTTGTTGCGGTGAGACGATTGAAATTATGTATGTGATAATGTGGGTTGTCTTCTTCATGTCCGCGAAACTTGTTTGCTTGTAGCATCGACATTAAACCCGTCTTAATCTCGAAATTCTCCGCAAGGATGGCGGGAATCACAATAGCTTCTCCAAATCCCTCGGTGGGTGCTTGAAGCAACTCCATCATAGTACGATTAGCCATGGTGACTACTGGTTCTTCAACGGGTTCGACAATTGGAGGTTCTTCTTCAATCAAAGGATCTTGATTTCCTTCCTTTTGACGACGTTTTCGAGATCGTTTTGCTTGATTACGAGTTTGTATAAACGTGACGTAGAACGTGGAGGTGAGCAAAGAAGATTCTTTTGGGGTTTTTGTTGATTTTCAGTTTTTTGTGTTTCTGATTGTTTTTTAATTTTTATTTATTTTGTGTGTATTATGTAGACAACAATCTACCAAATCTCTCCTCGAATCAAACTCTTGATTAAAGGAGCCTCAAAGAATGAAAACGATCACATGGAGTGAACGCCTTCGATTGACTTTAGAACTTTGGTGAAAACCAAATTCTTCAAGAGGGTTTAATCACAAAGAAACCAAACAAATATATATAATACTTAATAATACTTTGGGCGGAAAAACCCTTGATTAGCTTTCAAGATCAAATACTCACAAGTGAACGGGGGGAATGATGTGGCGCGAAGCACTTAAGTACCTATCTTCCATTTAACGACCTTTTATAGCACGTTGCTTATCTATTCACCTTAAAGTTCGTATTTTTCAAAATCGAGCTAATAGAATGTATTTATCTATTTTTGCCTTTTTATTTTTGTTTGAGATTCAAATACAATAATTAGGAGATCAAATCCTAATTAAGGTTGTGCTTTCACACTTTTGGAGATATTTTGGATTAATTGTGATACATATACAATATAGTAATAATAATTCACAAAGAAAACGAAAAACCGATAATACGTGTTAATAGAGTTCTAATTAACACAAATACTATTTATGATAAGATATTAAAAAATGGTTCAAATTAATCACAACACACCTCCCCGACAGCGGTGCCAAAATGATTGTAAGTATTTTACACACTTTTAGGAAAAAGTCGTAAATGCGGTAAGTATTAAACAAATGATTTAGGAAAATCAAATGCTAAT
This sequence comes from Glebionis coronaria, assembly GCA_025667525.1. Classification (NCBI taxonomy): domain Eukaryota; kingdom Viridiplantae; phylum Streptophyta; class Magnoliopsida; order Asterales; family Asteraceae; genus Glebionis; species Glebionis coronaria. The sequence goes on along the minus strand of CM046879.1, from coordinate 316,345,232 downwards.
GACCCATAGGAGAGTGTTCGTTTCCCAAGGAGTTTTATTGTGTGTGAAAAATTGTATGATTTTGGATTAATATTGAGTAAGAAAAGATGAGAAAAGAGAATGACGGATACGATAAAATTAAACTACGACGACAAAACGAAAAACCGTAAAAATAGACAAAATAAAAACTTGCACTAAAAGTTCCCAAAAAATTATCAAAAATTCTTAAAAATCCAATTAGGGTTTACAAATGATCAAAACTTTTCCAAACCTTTTATTTAATTAATATTTAAATTTTTAAAGCTAATTAAAGCCCTAAAAATCAAATAAATTAATAAAAAGCCCAAATAAAGATTTTTCAATTTGTAAAACTCTAAAATGACTTAATTAAATTAAAAATTATTTTTCCAAAATTTTAAAACTATTAAAACTATTAAAACTATTTAAAATGAATTAAACTAAAAATAAAATATTAAAATAATATTAAAAATTCAAAAATTATATAAATTCTAAAAACTTTTAAACGAGTTAATTTAACCTAATGAAATAGAAAATGAAAGTGAAATTACCAAAATACCCCTATTGGGCTCCCAAATGGGCTAAAAACCAAAACAACCAACTAAATGGGCTTTTTAGCCCAATAAAAATCAAACTTAACTAATTAAGCCCAAAATCACTAGACTGACTCAAAATTCAATTTTAAGTATAAAAGTCTAAAGGTCCAACAGCTGAAAATGTTCTTATCACAGTTTAAATAACCAACAACTTATTCTTAATGGGCCAAAAAGCCCATTAAGCTATAAGCTAATGCCATAAGCTCTGCTTAAACACCCAACCTTTTACTAATATTCTAAACCCTTTTTCAAAAAGAAATTTTGAAAAAGCTCAAGTAATAAGCCAGAATCTTGAAAAGAACTTTTTCACAAAACGACAAAATAGTCGGGTTTGAGTTCTAGAGGGTTTCAAAAGCTTATTCTTTTTGCAAAAGCTCACAAATAGCTTAACTAAGGATAATCAAAAAAGAAAACAACAAAAATCCAAGTGAAATAAGTTGTAGAAGAAAATAAGCTGGCTGAAAAAGACAAATAAGCTAGTTTTCTAGCAAAAGCTTAACCAAATGAGCTGAAAACTTTCAATATTAATAATAAGCTGAGAAAAAAGACACCTATCACAAAACCTAAGTTGTTGCATGTACCAATAAGCAGAACTGAAAAATAAGCCAAATTGAGCTTATTTGACCAAAAGTCAAAGTGTTCCAACGTTTACCAAATTGCCAGGACTTGTTTATGAGCTTGTTTTGAGCAACTTTTGTGAAGGAATCAAGGCTGAATCCTTTTGAATCAAGAGGCCAGTTGGCCAAATGATTTCAGTTTTGGTACAAATATGGCCAATAAGCCAGTTGGCTTATAAGCACTCAAACAGGCAATCCAAATAGCAAGATAAATTCACAAGCGACACAATAACAAATGTCAAGCAACAAATTAGCAGGGCAAGCACTAGGTAAACAATTGCAAGGAAAAATAGAGGTGGTCACTTTGCTGATGCAAATGACCACTTCAGCCACTTTCCATAAGCCCTAACTCGCTCAGAAGCCACCAGATTTAACAAATAGATATAGCACAGATAGCTTATCACAAAAACTCTTCCTAAACCAAAAATCAGACTCTGAATCCAACAAACAAAGATTTTATAGCTTATGATATGTTTGACCAATTTCAAACCAATTTTGTTAGATTTTTCAAAAACATGCAAATCATTTTCCAAACCTTATGAGACTAAACAAATGACCAAAACATGTGACAAATGACTTGTTTAGAGTATAAAAACCCCAAGAACCAAGGCCACAAGGCCTTTTGATCCCAAAATCCGAACAACCTTGTTTTAGTCCTTTTTCAAACAAACTTTTTTATTTTGACAAGCAACCTATTGATTTTATCCTTCAAATGTCTCAATAAGGTGACAACTAACAGGTTTCAACAATAAAACTCAAAGTACAAACACAAAATCACAAAAATCACAAAAATCACATGGTAATCACATAGAAGACTTAAACAAAGATTTATAAAAGAGAAAAAGGGATAGAGGGTGAACTTTTCCTCCATAACTTCCTAGGAGGATCAGCGATAATCATTGGACCACTCTCAACAACTAGAGAGTGACCAAGGTACTTGGACAAGGAAGATGATATGAAACCTTGGCTGATGGTTCAAAGCAGAACATCAAGGCCTTGAAATCTTCAACACAGGCAACAAACAATCCAACCAAAGGTTGGTAAACCTTCACAAGCTTGGTGTCAACAAGCTTGCAAGAGCTTATAGATTTTGGTTGGGGTTAGATCAAGCAAAATAACCAAATAGAAACCTAGGATTTGAGCCTTTTTCAAACTTGAAAACTATTCCAAAACCAAACGTGCTTCAATGCAAAGATCAAAACACCTTAAAATTAATAAATGGAACTCAGCTTTACTCTTAAACAACACCAACTTTCAAAAACATAAAAAGGAATTACAAATTTTCAAAATAACAAACTTTTATAAATTTTGAAAAGGAATTACAATGTTTAAAGAGTAAAACTGGAATAAAGGACTCTCACAGGTTGAGGTCTCCTTATATAGGACTAACGGACTATTCCAGAATGCTGAAATACATGAAACCCTAGCTAGAAATTCTCAAAAATGCCCTTGAGTCGTTTGTTGTTGATAAGCTGTCCAAATTCATCCAAATCGTTCATTTATGCCTTTGGGACCAAGTAGTTGTTGTGGGCTGTTGATTTGTCCATGTGGCATTCCTTGGAGAGAAAGTCGTCTTCTCATTGGTTGAAGGTTGAATGGGTAGGGACCATGAGTGGAGTGGTGATTGATGTTAAGTGTAGGAATGATTCGTGTGAAGGGGAATTAGCATTGGGTTAAGGTAATTTGTATTTACCCTTTGTTTTAAGTAAAGTGGTAACCGGGTTCATACGGTGAATAGTAACAAGTTTTGATCCGAAAAACGTGGAAGGGAAATGTTTGGCGCGTGTTATGGGATTCAAACTTTCATAATGGAAATAGTAGTCCTTTTTCTTTGGGAAAACTTGTATAACATGTTTTTCAGCCATCAAAACCCATTTCCTTTGTTATACAGCTTTCCTTTTTCATACTTTGGCCACAAAACTTTGTATCAAGGGTTATAAGGACATGTTTTGAACATTTTTGGATATTCAAAGGCTTGATCTTGTACATTCTTGAAGTTTGAAGGTCTTCATTGTATGTTTGACATTATGGAGGACCATTGTTGACAATTCTTTAATCTTGAGGGACTAAACTAGCCAAATCTTCAAAGTTGGGGGACCTTTTTGTAATTTTGACAAACTTAAGGGACCAAACTTGTAATTAAAAATATACAAGGTTATTAAGTGTCATTTCTTCTTTGATGAGGGATCATTCTTGAACATTTTCAATTCTTCAAGGTCTTCTCTTTGAAAAATCAAAACTAGGCCCGGTTCATTGTACGGCTTCGTTTCTCGTGTTCGTTTTTCCTTGTTTCTTGTGATCTTATATTTTTTTCACAATATCCATACCTAAAATACACAAGTAAACAAACACAAGCATATATATGGTATTTTTATGACATTTTATGCATTTAAAGCCCGAAAAGAACGATGAGATCATGTATAAATGCCATCTCATCAGCTTTCTGTCACTAGGAAACACCATCTTTTGTTTTCCTTTCTTTTTCTTTTCATCTTAATCTAATCTCTTCTTTTTGTTTCAATCCTTTGTTCTTCATCTTTCTATAGATCTACTCGCGTCTCATCAAGACCTATTAGATCTAGTGTTTGGTTTTCGTGTGTAACGGTCCTACAAGTTGTATCATTCACCAAGGGATTCGTGGTTAGCGTGTTTTTCGTGTTTTGTGGCCTAAATAAATCAAGAAATTGACTACATAGTTGTGTTAGTGATTTGATATTTTTGGTTTGATCAAAAACACAAAAAAAAAATTGCCGTTTGGCTCGATTTTTGGAAAAAAATCACATTTTTCGCGTTATTCCAAGATCTTTATCGCTAATATTATGAAATTATGCTTTATTCTGAGATCTTTGATAATCTCGCAAAAGTCTGCTTTATTCCGAAATCTTTGAATATTCTGAAATTTTAAATATTCCAAAATCTTGAATATTCCAATCTTGAATATAAAGAAATCTTGAACATTCCGAATTCTTTGAATATTCCGAAATCTTTTATTTTTTCTGAAATATTGATTTATTCCGAAATCTGAATTATTCTGAGATTATTTCTTGATTCCTCGGATTATTGCGAGATTAGTTGTTTTTTAATATTCCGAAAAAATGACTTAGAATTAATCGTGAGTATTTTGTTCTAGGAAATTTGGGTTATTCGTAAAGGCAATCTCGGGGATTTCAACAACATTTCTCTTCAACAACACAAGAAATTAATTGTGCTTTCTACGAATTGTGATCCTAATTTACACACGACTTCTACAATGACTTATTAACAAGATATTTATGTTGCGGGTACTGAGAATCATCCTCCAATGCTTACCAAGGATAATTACACTACATGGGCTAGTCGTCTTCTTCGTTATGCAAAATGTAAACCATTGGGTAAGATGATTGTAAACTATATCTAAAAAGGTCCGTATGTTAGAAGAACAATTACTGTGCCGAGGAACCCACGAGTGTTAACCCAGTGCCCGACTCTAGTCATGAGCAAACGGATGGAGAATTAACTGAAGTTGAATCTAAACAACTCGACGCTGATGATCAAGCAATTCAAGTCATTCTGATGGGACTTCCCAAAGATGTTTATGCTGCTGTTGATAGTTGTGAAAATGCACACGAGATGTGGCTCAGAATTCAGAAAATGATGAAGGGCAGTGAAATTGGTTTACAAGAAAAAGAGAATAAGTTTCTTCGTGAAAGGGAGAAGTTTACGTCTACTGAAGGGGAACAAATTGAACCTTACTATCATCGGTTTTCAACCTTTATGAATCATCTTAGAAGATAAAAACATGAACCTGCACAAATTGCTGCGAACATTAAATTTCTTGATAATCTTCCATCTAAATGGTCACGATATGTCACAATCGTCAATCAAACTAAGGATCTTCATGTCGTGGACTACACTTAAGTATATGATTATTTGAAGATGAATCAAGATGAAGTTAATGAAGTTAGGGCAAAACAGCGAGCCAAAACACAAGATCCGTTGGCTTTTATGGCAAACTCCTCGTCATCTATGTCATATCCCATCGTACCCTACCATCAACCCTACTCAAGTAACTTCATGCCACAACACCAACAACAACAAAAACTCACCACGTATGGATATCAACTTCCTGCTGCTATGAACTACTTGCAACAACCTATTAATTTCTTTGATGACATCACCGATCCTACTCATGCGATTAATACTGGTCTAGCACTTCTTGCAAAGGCATTCAAATTCACCTTTAACCCATCCAAAAACAATCAAAGAATCTCTTCAAACACAAGAAATAGGCAGATTGCTCAACCATTCATGAATGCGAATCAAGGTCGTTAATTGGTAGTTGGAAGGAACACAGGGAATTAGTTTCAACAATATGGTGTTCAGAATGTGGGAAATCAGTATGGTAAAAATACAGGTCATATAGTTGGGAATGCAGGCAATCAGTATAGAAAAAATCATGGTCAGAATCAGGGGGTTCAGAATGTGGGTAATCAGATGGGAAATATAGTGGCTGCAAGGGCTGAAAATACTGGAACGAGTAATGGAAACAACAATCTTCAGGTTCAGTGCTACAATTGAAGGGGATTTGGTCATTATGCTCGAGATTACACAGCCAAAAAGAAGAGGGATGCTGCTTACCTTCAGACTCAGCTTCTCATAGCACAAAAGAAAGAGGTAAGAATTCCACTTCAAGCTGAGGAATTTGATCTTATGACTTCTGCAGCAAAATATGACGAGGAACAAATGGTTAATGCCAACTAAATCTTGATGGCAAACTTACAGCAAGCATCAACCTCGGGAATTCATGATGACAAAGCTCCCGTCTATGATTCAGACGGTCCTTCTGAGGTTGTTGAAATTTATCTCTGCTGCTTTGATTTGGGTTGTTCAAAGCACATGACCAGGAATCGAAATCTTCTTAAGAACTTTGTTTGGTATTTCATGGGAACTGTTCGATTTGGAAATAATCATGTTGCTGCAATTCTTGGCTATGGTGATCTTCATTGGGGAAATATTATAATCAACAGAGTCTCTTTTGTTGGTGGCTTGGGACACAATTTGTTCTCGATTGGACAATTATGTGATTCAGACTTAGAGGTGGCCTTCAAAAGTCATACATGTTTTGTAACGGATCTTGAAGGAAATGACTTGTTAAAAGGAAATCGTACCACCAACCTGTACACCATTGAACTCTTCAAAATGTCGGATGCATCTCCAATTTGTCTCATGACCTGAGCCACATTAACAAAGTCATGGTTATGGCATCAAAGGTTATCTCATCTCAATTTCGATACCATCACCCAACTAGCAAAAGATGATCTCGTTACCAGTCTTCCAATGTTTAAATATATAAAAGACCGTATTTGTCCATCATGTGAGCAAGGTAAAGCAAGAAGAAGCCTCACAAACCCAAACATGTTCCCAATTCCTCGAATAGGTTACATCTCCTACATACGGATTTGTGTGGCCCAATGAGAATCAAAAGAATTAATGGTAAGTGGTATATCCTAGTGATTGTGGATGATTATTCTCGTTACACATGGGTTCATTTTCTTGACTTAAAAGATGAAGCCCCTAGTGTAATCATGAATTTCTTGAAGAAAATATCAGTGTTATTGCAAGCCCCTGTTAACATTGTAAGAACAGATAACGGCACAGAATTCCACAATGAGTAACTGAAAGCTTACTTTGACAAAGTTGGGATTTCTCATCAATCCTCAGCAGTAAGAACTCCAGAGCAGAATGGAGTTGTGGACCAGAGGAATTGTACGCTCGTTGAAGCTGCTCAAACAATGCTTCTCCCCTCCAGTGCGCCGTTATTCCTTTGGGTCGACGCTATTGCAACTGCATGTTATACTCAAAACCACTCCATTATTCACATCCGATTCAACAAACACCTGAGAGATCATCAATAGACTAATATCGGATATATCCTTTCTACATGTATTCGTTGCATTATGCTATCCGAAGAATGATCGTGAAGATATTGGTAATTGTTGATGCAAAAGTTGGTTGATCCTTGCTAGACCCGAATTAGGCTTAATTCGGGTTGGCTGGGCTCCGACTCCTGCACCAAGTGAATCGTCTGGTTGGGATCCTGCACACTAAACAACACGCGTTAAGCTTACCGTGGGAAGGTTTCCCACGATTAGACTCTGGCGTGAGAGTAAGTAATCGATTTAGGGTTATATGTGAGTTTAGAGTGAGTTGTGATACCTTTATGGAACCCTTGGGGGTTCCTTTTATAGGCAGTGAAACCCTAGTGGGCTTTCACTGATCCTTCGGCCCCAAGGAATAGATAAGCACCAGAATTAGAATGATTGTTATCTTCTAATTCTGGTAGTGAATATCCTCTCCTTATTGGGGTAAAGATATTCCTAGACAGAATATTATTCTGTCTAACATAATGTCGGCCGTGTCGGGCGTACCGGGCCATGGGCCGCACACATGTGTGCGGTTACTGTTCATTCAAGCCCATAAGCCTGACTGACATTATCCCACCCATCTATGATGGGCCGGATACGGGTAGTACCCTTGGGCCGGGTCCATGACCCGGCTGGGGACTATACGTCATCATGTCCCCCCAGTCTAGTTGTTACAACCGTAGGTGGAACCTCTAGACTACAAAGATGCTCCCGGACGTACCAAGGAAACCATAGCAAAGGACCATTTTGTTCAAAAAATTTATGTTGGCCGCACGTGGCAACCTGGCTTAAGAAGTTAGCTTATCACTACTTCATCCATACATAGCAGCCGAGACAAATTAAATATATCATTAAATGTCAAGTCTTACGTAAGAGCCACATAACCCGACATAAACAACTGTTCATCTGACTTGTTTGACTGACAAAAGTGCAGACAGTCAGAACATTGAGCAGTGCAAACGTGTGGGTCAGATATGACCCGTGGGTCCCACCTGACGTTTCACTTGCCACTTTCCCCCTAACCACACGATTAAGAATAGTGGCAGACACGTGTCACACATCCAACAGGCTGTGACCCACGAACAACCCTATAAATAAGCCACCCCTACGGCTGTGTGAAACACACAGTTCATAACCTCCATTTCTGCCATTAAAGCTTTCCTCCTAGCTTGAACCAAGTACGCACGGATCCCTTCACACGCAGGTTAGAATACCACGCCCTTACACTCTTTTTTAGGTAATGGCTCATAGAAACAGCCCTACCATCGGATCCGTGCTAAATGTCATGACCCAAGACCAATTAAACCATTTTTGTACAAATTACTTCATCCCTACCACCCTACACCCCTCACTTCCTGGCGCCGGAGACCTCATAACTGAGGCTCCAGCGGGTAAGATAGGCCTCTATACTCGCCTGTTTGACGCGGCTAATTACCGCATCCCTTTCACCCACTTTCTCGTAGATCTGCTAGGATATTATAATGTACACATTAGTCAGCTCCACTGCATAGGTGCCTGTAAGATTAGCCAATTCGAGATTCTTTGCCGTGCTAGGAGAATCCCCCCAACCGTAGAGTTATTTAGGTTGTTTTATACCCCCAACTTAGTGAACGGTTGGGTATCTTTCAAGAAACGAGCCTCCAACAGTCCACAATCACACAACAAACCAATGGATTCACTGAAAAATTGGTATGATCATTACTTTTTCATTGACGCAGTGGTATGGCCGGGTGATTATGTCATTAGAACCAGATTCCCGCACGACCCCAAGCCGCACACCAGTACATACAATCCTCGTCACTCTCAAGATTTAGATCTAAATAGGACTGGATTCCACAGAAACCTACCCGAATCATTCCTATGCTTGCTAGGAATTAGCCGCAATTACTTTGGTCCTTCCAATAGGTATCCCGTTTTTTGGAGAAGGCAGGGCGAAGGTAGGCTAATCATCCGTACACCAAGAAGAATGTATACATGTGTTTGCATAATAACTAACATTTATTGTTTTGTGCTGGACAGAAATGAACTTTTTTGGACTGTTGCGCCAGGGCGATCCAAGGCTTGTGCCGGAAGGTCTCCGTCCTCTTCGTGAAAATGAACAACCCCTTCTCGAGCACACCCGGCCAGTGACGGTTGCCTTGGAAGCCGTGCCTGATCCCCATTCTGACGAGGAACATGGAGATAACGGTGGTGATAACAACCAGATGAGCCAAGGAGGGGCCGGGCCCTCCTCTCCACATAGAGAACAACAGGGAGACAACATTGAACAAACCGACTCCAGCATTCGCCGACTGATGGGCGATGATGATGATGAAGTGCAACAACATGTCAACTTGGACGAAGAAGAGGAAGCCGAAGAGGAGATTGCTGAACTAACAACGCAGCCCATCACCAGGCGTACCCGGAAGAGGGGGAACCGTGCGAGAGGGACTGCCTCGGTCGAGATTGGTGAACACAATGCTCCCGCCAAGAGGCTTCGAGAAGATCACCCCATGTATCAATCTGTTGGGAGTGCCACCCAGGGTTCCGAGGCTAACCGGGCCGCTCATGTCGATCCCGTCACCCAAATTGCCCCAACCGCCTCCGAGGTAGCAAGAAGCAATATGTAAGAAACCATCTCAACATGCAAGAATTTCCGCTCCTTTTTTTGTTTTTTTTAAGCCATACTTAAGATATTTCGTAATACTCGTGTCGCAGGGACAACCAGGCTGGTGCTGCGCCTCCTTCTGACACCCAAGTGGATAAGGAGAAAGGAAAAGCTGTCGAAGAAAACCCCACAGCCCCCACAAAGTCCGGCCCTGTTTTTGAAGATGGTTCACCCCTAGCTTCCCAAGACTTCCCCACATCCGGCGCTCCCTAACCTTTTAACCCTGTATGGACTATTACCACGGCGTCGCGATTGAGGAGTGCTGACGAGTGCCGGGAGTACCTCAATAATTGCATACCACCAAGCTTGGTGCAAGAGGTAAACTCGCTCAGTCATGCGGATCTGGCGGATGAGTATAATGGGACGCTGGTACATCAAATGGCGATGGGAACCTCAATGAGGGTTAGGTTTGAAGCTGCGCTCGGGCATGTTGACTCTCTCAAGAGGAAAGTTGGACGGAGAGAAAAAATGATTGAAGACAATGAAGCCCTGATTGCTGACCTCCAATCCAAACTAGTGAATGCCGAGGCAACCATCAAAAAACAGTCAGCCCGCGCGAGTGAATACGATCAGCAAGTAACCCACCTTGAGTCTCAACTAGATGCTGCAAACACCAAGGTACATATCCGTGCCGCGCCACCCATATATACTAAAAAATGAATGTACTAACACGTTTGTCCCTATAGGTAACCACGGCTGAAGCTTCTGCCCACTCTTACTCCAGCCAAGTAGATGTTCTGAACCAGAAACTAGAGGACGCGCACCTGGCCGTCCAAAACATGGAAAAAGTGCAGACAGACCTTGCTGAGGAGAGGGTCGTCATCCAAGAACTGAAAGAGGCAGTTGCCCAAAAAGAATTGATGATTGATGCCCTGACCGCTGAGCGTGACAACGTACTATGCCCCCAACTGCTAACAGCCATTGCCGGCCGTAGGTGGATGGTTGGGCATGGAGCACGCCTAGCCGTTATGAAGGTGCTAGAGGCCCCATCCTTTGTACAACAGTTCGCCAACCTTGTATCTGATGGTATTGACCACGGACGACACGAAGGAATGGTCGAGGCTGCTGAGCTGATCACGAAAGGGGGAGACATCGCCCGTCATACCTTCTTTAAGCCCGAGGCTGCCAGCAAGATGACTGCCTCCATGGCCGTGATGCAAGATCTACATTACCCATTCCTGGATGAGCTGGAGTCCACAAAAGATGCCCCAAACACTGAAATCATGGAAAAGCTCAGTCTTAGCACGCCTTCCCATGCTTCCTTTCCTCTAACCCTTCCTATATACGAGGACGTAACCAGGGTCGTGCTTGACGAGGAACCCTTAGGTGTGGTGTTGGAAAGAACTGCGGCTCAAGCCCAGAAGCGGGGAGAAAGTGATGAATGGTTGCCGCATCTGATGGAAGAGCAAGTAGAAATGGGTAGGTTTCTCCCCACTATTTAGGATGCTCCTTTTTCATGATCAGACACTTTTGTAATCTATGAATATGTATTGTTTCTATTCGTCCGTGCATGTACACGGCTAACAATATTTATGTTTTGTATATAAGTCCGTGAGTAACCACGGCAATTTTGATATGTTTGGAAACCTGTGTATTTTTACTTGTGTTCGAAATATTGTAGCTCAATACTGCATGATATATCACGTCTTACTCACAAAGAAAATACATACAAGTCTATAATTTACTAGACATGCGACGTGCGTCTTTACTATGCGGAGCACCGTATGGCTATAGCATATGAAACTTACCCCAACGTCTTGTGAGTAAGGTGTCTAGTAAGGATACATGATCCGTGCGGCTGGGGTTGCATCCCTCTTACGCGGCAAGTTGAATTAGTAGGTTCACTTAATCCTCTTACCCCACCTGGAGGCGTATGGTACATGTACGGTATTTTGAGAGAATGCATACGAATGAAACATGGCATATTATAATACAAGTAAAATTCATACGGCTAACAAAGAATCTAACAAAGAAAGGAAAATGATTTGCACGAAACAGGCCGTGGAGCTAGCTAGGCACCACGGCATGTTATTAGAACGTTTACACTTTTGTTTGAATAATGACGACAAGTCCTAAAAAATAAGAGAGGAAACTTAAACAAACATGAGAAAAACAAACAAAACAAATAACCCGCATGGTTCTTTATTAAAGCCGCTTATAGAGAAGTCCCATGCGGAAGCCGTAGCTTTTAAAAATAGCACCTTTTGAGGTTGGAGATGTTCCATGTGCGCTCTAGGTCGCGGCCATCCATGTCACGTAACTTGTACGCGCCTCGTCCCAAGGTTTCAGTGACTTCGTACGGTCCTTCCCATTTAGGTCCCAGTTTTCCTTTATCCTCCACTCGGCTCGCTTCGTTAGCACGATAGACGTAGTCTCCCGGTCGAAAAGAAACACCTTTGACCTTGGCGTCATAATAAGCCTTCATCTTAGCCTTGGACTTAGCCTCATTGATGGCTGCTATTTCCCTTTTTTCTTCCAACAGATCTAGGTTGATTCGCAGTTGTTCATCGTTTGTGACGACGTTAACCTCCGCCGTGCGGATAGTAGGCATCCCTATTTCTGCTGGTATAACGGCTTCAGTGCCGTAAGCCAATGCAAATGGAGTATCTCCGTTGGCTGTTTTGATCATGGTTCTATGTGCCCATAGCACGTGTGACAACTCATCGACCCATTTGCCCTGTCGTTCATCCAGCCGTGCCTTGATTCCATTCCCCAAGCTCCTATTTGCTCGTTCGACAAGGCCGTTCGTTTGTGGATGCTTAACGGACGCGAAGCGCCGTTTGATGTTCAATGATGCACACCAGTCTTTGAATGGGTTGTCCGTGAACTGCTTGCCGTTGTCCGAGATAATTTCCCCTGGTAGACCGAAACGGCACACGATGTGTTCCCACACAAACTTCTTGACCTGCTTACCCGTGATAGACTTTACTGCCTTGGCTTCTATCCATCGTGTAAAGTAGTCCATTGCAACAATCAAGAATTTAACCCCTCCCGCAGCTACAGGAAATGGTCCTGCAATGTCAATTCCCCACTTGTAAAATGGCCACGGGGACGTGATAGGTGTAAGCTCCTGCTGCGGGTGCCGTGGTACTGGCCTATGCACTTGGCAATCATTGCACCTGCGAATCATATCGCGCGCGTCTCTGTGCATAGTGGGCTAATAGTATCCTGTTCGTAAGGCTCGGGCTACCACGGATCATGGGCCTGCATGCATGCCGCACAACCCTTCGTGTATGTCACTGATAACGTAAGCCGCCTGGCGTGGTCCAACACACCGCAGCCACGGCTGCAAGAAAGAGCGTTTGTAAAGGATGCCTTCCCGGAGTTCGAAATGTTGTGACTTCCTTTTAACGCGCCTTGCTGCTTTTTCCTCGTCTGGAAGGGTTTCATTAGTCAAATAGTTGATGATTGGGGTCATCCACGTAGGTCCCTCCTCTTCAACTATAGCGGTCACTTCCCCTTCCGTGATAGATTTCTCCTTGAGTATTTCCACCAAAACCTGTTTAGACAAGTGGGCGAAGCTCGTGGATGCGATCTTACTGAGAGCGTCCGCTTTCTTGTTCTCGCCCCTTGGCACCTGCTTGATGGAAAACTTACTGAAAGTCGCGATTAACGACTTGACTTTTTCCAAATACCTGACCATGTTGTCCTCCTTAGCCACATACCCACCTAGAATATGGTTCGCGACAAGCCGTGAGTCCACGTAGGCCTCAAGGTTGCGGACTCGCATTCTAGCGGCGATTTTTAAACCTGCAATTAATGCTTCATATTCCGCTTCGTTATTGGTGGCCGTGAACTCGAAACGGAGGGCGTACGTGAATTCCATTCCTTCTGGATTTGTGAGGATGAGGCCTACCCCGAACCCGTCTGTGCATGAGGATCCGTCCGTGAATAGCACCCAAGGTTCCGCTGGGACCTCCTCTTGCTTAATGATTGGTTCTTCCTCATCCGGCTTCTCGATCAGGAAATCTGCCAAGATCTGGCCTTTAACAGCCGTCCTTGGTCTGTAAGATATATTATGCCCTCCCAATAGGATGCTCCACTTCTCTAGTCTCCCTGCCACGTCTGGTCTAGATATAACCTGCTTAATTGGCTGATCCGTGATCACAACAATCGGGTGCGCCTGAAAGTACCGGCGCAGCCGCTTTGTAGCAAATACTAGTGCTAGCACCAATTTTTCCATGGAGGAATAATTCAGCTCCGCCCCTTGTAATGTTCTACTTATAAAGTAGACCGGGGTCTGTATTGTGTCTCTATCCGTCATCAGTACCGCGCTTATTGCGCCATGAGTAGCTGAGAGATACATAACGAGTTCCTCCTTTGTCCGGGGAGCTACCAACATGGGTAGAGATGCGAGATGCTGCTTGAGTTGGCCAAAGGCTTCCTCAGCTTCCTTCGTCCAACGGAAGTCTCCCTTTCTAATACACTTCTTGAGTGTCTTAAATGGGGGTAATGACTTCTCTGCGGATTTAGATAGAAATCTATTCAGCCCGGCTAACTTCCCATTCAGGGACTGCACCTCCTTCCGTGTCTGTGGGGACGGTAGCCGTATCACTGCGTCCGTCTTCTCTGGACAAGGTTTGATGCCGTTTGGGTCAATCAAATATCCCAGGAACATTCCTTCTGTTGCCCCAAACGTACATTTCTTTGGATTTAACTTCATGTTAATCCTTCTCAGCGTGTCGAATGTCTCCTGGACATCCCGGAGAAGTGCCTCCTCCGTGTGGCTTTTTATCACCAAGTCATCAACATATACTTCCAAGTTGCGTCCTATTTGTGATTCGAAAGCTTTATCCACCAACCGCTGATACGTAGCGCCGGCGTTCTTTAATCCGAACGACATTTTCGTATAGCAATATACGCCATGGCTTGTGTGGAACGCCGTTTTTTCTTCATCCTCCTCCGCCATCTGGATTTGGTGATACCCTTTATATGCATCCAAGAAGCATTTGAAAGGATATCCACACAAGGACTCTACTTTCCAGTCGATTTCTGGTAGCGGGTAACAGTCCTGTGGGCAGGCCTTGTTCAGATCCGTGAAATCCACGCACATGCGCCAACTTCCGTCATGTTTCTTGACCATGACCGGATTGGATAACCACTCGTGGTAGTATACCTCGCGCATGATGCCTGCGTCCACCAGCTTCCGCACTTCCTCCAGTATAACTTGACTTCGCTCGGGCGCCTGGCCGCGCTTCTTTTGCTTGATGGGTTGGTACCCTTGGCGAATCTGGAGCTTATGCTCTGCTATCGCACGTGGCACACCCGTCATATGTTTTGGCTCCCATGCGAATATGTCCAGGTTTGCACTTAAAAGAGAGCACATTGCCCTTTTGCCGCTATCTGAGAGCGCCCCTCCTATGGATACCTCCTGTTCCGGATAGTCAGGGTGAATGGCCACCTTCCAATTGGGTGGTGGTGCTCCATCCTTGGGTGGTACAGGTGGTGCCGGTGTTGTCACAGTGTGACACTCGGATGTTGGCACGACTGTGTTGTAAATAGTAACGATTCCCCCATCAACGGGGAATTTAATCATTCCGTGTGCCGTTGAGGGTACTGCCCGGATAGCCAAAATGCCTGGTCTGCCTATGATTCCATTATAAGGAGAGTGTGAACGTATCACCATGAAGTTCATCCACGTTGTAGTGGAATGTTCCTCATTCCCAATGGTGACAAGCAAACGCAACTGCCCTATCGGCCAGATAGTGTCTCCACTAAAGCCAGTAAGCGGCGACGTGGCCGGTACTAATTGGCTTCTTATTTCTGGGCATAACTGCACAAAGCAGTGTTCATACAGCACCTCTGCTGACGACCCTCCATCCACATACATGCGACGAACATTGTGTGTTCCAATGCTTATCTCAATAGTGAGAGGCGCATCAATCACGTCGCTTGCTGTAATGAGAGGGAATGAGATTTCCTTGCCGCGTGAAAATTTTTGGCCAATTTTCTGTCTCGTGTGGCGCTGTCTGGATTGGATCATGTATATGGTAGAAGGCTTGTCCTTTTGGGGATCCTTCTTATCATACTTCTTGTTGTTGTCCTTTCCGTCTTTCCAATCCTTAACTAGGTGCTTGAGTTTGCCTGATTTGATTAGCGACTCAATATGCTTCTTGAGCTGGATACACTCCTCCGTGCCGTGTCCTTTGTCATTATGGAATTCGCAGAAGCGACTTCCTTGCCGACGTTCCGGGGGTGTGGTCATTGGGGGAGGCCTTGGAAAGTTCGCCCCTTCAGTCAACAAGATCTCCCGGTAGGACATCTTTAGGGGGGTGAACTTGTCGTCCGACCGTCCGCCTTTGCTTTGGATCTTATAGTCCGAGCCCTTGTTATTGTTCTGGTTGCCTTGACCGCCCGACTGTCTCCGGGACTGGTCATTTGACCGGTACCCATTTCATCGGGATGGGTAGGCCGCGGCAACAGCTGTTTCTCCCTCTATGAAATTTCTGACCCTTTCCATGAGGTCATCATATCTCTCTGGGCGCTTGTCGTTGAGACGCCTGATCAGTTCTCTGTCTGTTATGGCGTGCATGTAGTCGGAGATTTTCAGGAGCTCTGGCATGGTTCTTGTGCGCGTGCACTCATCGTTGAAGCGCTCAGTGAAGGCTTCTGTGGACTCCCCCGGCCGTTGCTTAACGGTTGCCAATGAGACCGGATCCCTATTATACTTCTTCCTTTGAGTATAATTGTTCTCGAACGCAGTGCGTAGTTCCGTGAAACTATCAATGCTCCGTGGGGGGAGCGCCTCGAACCAGTCACGGGCGTTTCCAATCAAGGTCGAACTGGACATTTGGCACCATATAGGCATGGGCCATCGCTCAATTTTGGCCTGAGTGTCAAATATTTTGAGGTGATCCACAGGATCACCGGACCCATCATAAGTCTTGATGCACGCCGGCATGCGACGTTTGGTGTCCTCCGAATAGTTCCGTATGCGGAGGGTGAACGGATCTTCCCTGGGATCCGCCCATGGCCGTGTGAGCCTAGGATCATCCCATGGTTCACACCATGGATGCGAGAGGTCCTCTGCTTCCGTATCCCGATAGTAGGGGCCACCATAATACTCCTCATTGTTTGGTGGTGGAGGCGTGCGCCTAGGCCGGCGGCGCTTGGGCGGATGGTCATCTGAGTCCTCCCCAGACGGATCTGGGGACGGCGGTGGTGCCCCGCCTTTTGAATAGGGACCACTTTTCTGAGACGAACCAGGAGCCTTCCTCCCTGTGTTCATTCTATCCCACACACTTGGGCGGCGTGTGGTTCTGGTCAACTCTCGATCTGGCCGCTCGGGTGAGCCATCCGACCTTTCTCCATCTTGAGACTGCGTTAATTCTTGCATAATGCGATCCCCTATGCGTTCAAACACATTCCGGGGTTGAGGGTTTTCCTCAAAGGTTCCCTGCTCCTGAGGCCGAGTCCTCCTTTTTCTTGGTTTTGGGAAGGGGTGGATGGTCCACTGTCGCCAAAGTTGAGTCGGGCTTGGAGGTTCCTCCCCAGACTCAATCTTGATGCGATCCCTGGGACGATCCTTTCAAAATTCTGAGTGAGAACTCGAGTAAGATCCTCCTCACTGAGTGGTAGGGCTTCCACTTCTTCCTCCGTCGAAGGTCTGCGTGGTTCCTTGTTAGGAGGGTCTGGCGCACTCCCTGGATCAGGGTTGTCCAAGGTTGAAGTGGGCGGGGGTGTCACCGAGATCGTGCTCGTCACCCCCGCGGGTTGAAAACCGCTACGGTTACCCAGCCCGCCTGCGAGGCGGTTAGGTGACTGGTTGGGGATGAGAATCCCTTCCCCTTGGGACTTCCGGTTCCCAGGATTCACATTCCTGGGGTTAGTTGGCGGGTGTCCCTTCGTCATTGGAGATTTGAGATGAGATTTTGTTCTAGCTTAGTGTTACTGGTCCCACGGATGGCGCCAACTTGTTGATGCAAAAGTTGGTTGATCCTTGCTAGACCCGAATTAGGCTTAATTCGGGTTGGCTGGGCTCCGGCTCCTGCACCAAGTGAATCGTCTGGTTGGGATCCTGCACACTAAACAACACGCGTTAAGCTTACCGTGGGAAGGTTTCCCACGATTAGACTCCGGCGTGAGAGTAAGTAATCGATTTAGGGTTATATGTGAGTTTAGAGTGAGTTGTGATACCTTTATGGAACCCTTGGGGGTTCCTTTTATAGGCAGTGAAACCCTAGTGGGCTTTCACTGATCCTTCGGCCCCAAGGAATAGATAAGCACCAGAATTAGAATGATTGTTATCTTCTAATTCTGGTAGTGAATATCCTCTCCTCATTGGGGTAAAGATATTCCTAGACAGAATATTATTCTGTCTAACATAATGTCGGCCGTGTCGGGCGTACCGGGCTGTGGGCCGCACACATGTGTGCGGTTACTGTTCATTCAAGCCCATAAGCCTGACTGACATTATCCCACCCATCTGTGATGGGCCGGATACGGGTAGTACCCTTGGGCCGGGTCCATGACCCAGCTGGGGACTATACGTCATCAGTAATCTTGATCCTAAAGGTGATATTAGATTTTTCATTGGTTATTCTTCAACTACCTATGCTTACAGGGTTTATAATCGAAGGACAAGAAAGGTAATAGAGACTCAAATGTTACCTTTGATGAACTATCAGGTATGGCCTCTCAACATAGAAGTTCACATCCCGAGCTTCAAGGTCAGACTTCTAGACACGTCAGTTCAGGACTCGCGCTTCCGTATGTACCGTCAGGACTATCATCTCTACAACCCTCAGAACGTGATTTAGAAATTTCATTTGGGCCAATTTATGATGAATATATGGAGGGTCCTTCATCGTCACATGTTAGTTGAAATTCCCCGGCTGCACCTGCTACTGTAGTTCATGAAACTCCAACCACATCTACACCAATGGCATCTTCTTCTGCACCATCTATGTCAACCTCAACCATATTGACTCAAAATAATCCAATCAGTTCTCAGACTGCTGACGCGACTCAACAACATTCTCACAAAACTCCTAATCATGCTCATCTTCAAAATGAAATAGTTACTAAAAATGCAAACAATGTGATGCTCAACGAACATGAGTTTGTAACCCATTTGCGGCTTCCACAAGTACCACTCAGCCTTCAACACCATATGTGGATTCATCGAGCTCGCATCAAGTTTCTCATACACTTCCAAATGAACACAAATGGACTAAGGATCGTCCTTTTGTTCAAGTGATTGGCAATCTCTCACGACCAGTCTCGACCAAAAATCAGCTGCGTATCGATGGCGATATATGTATCTATGCACTATCGGTCAACACAATGGAACCAACAAGTGTTAAAGAAGCAATGACCGACGCATCATTGAATGATTCTATGCAAGAAGAGATCAATCAATTCATCCATCTTTATGTATGAGAGTTAGTACCACGTCCGGATAATGTGGATACCCCTACTTTAAAATGGTTATTTAAACACAAGTTAGATGAAGAGCAAACGGTCATAAGAAAGAAGACTCGTTTGGTTGTGAAAGGTTATAAACAGCAGGAGGGAATTGATTTCGCAGAATCGTTTGCCCCGGTTGCTCGAATGGAAGCCATTAGGATTTTCTAGGCATACGCTGCCCATAAACCGTTCAGTGTGTACCAAATGGACGTGAAGACGGCTTTCTTACATGGTCCGCTAAAAGAAGATGTGTATTTATGTCAACCTAGAGGTTTCATTAACACCGACCATCCAAGCCATGTCTACAAGTTGAAAAAGACAATCTATGGTTTGAAACAAGTACCAAGGGCATGATACGACGATCTATCATCATTTCTTCTCCAAAATCACTTCAACAAAGGAACCATTGATCCAACGTTGTTTATCAAGCACCACGGCAGCGACATCTTGGTGGCACAGGTCTATGTGGATGATATAATATTTGGTTCTACTAACCCAAAATATTCCATATTATTTTCTGACCTTATGAAAAGCTGCTTCGAAATGTCGATGATGGGGGAAATGACGTTTTTCCTTGGTCTCCAAGTTAACCAATCCCTCCATGGTATTTTCATACATCAGTCCAAATATGTGCTCGAAATTCTAAAGAAATTTGGAATGGAAAACTGTGATTCTATTGGTACACCAATGGAGACTAAACACAAGTTTGATTTGGATAAGAAAAGGACATCTCTATATGCTACAAAATACTGAAGTATGATCGGGTCCCTTATGTACTTAACCTCAAGCAGACCAGTCATTGTGCATGCTACTTGTTTATGTGCTCGGTACCAGGCTAAGCCAACCGAGAAGCACCTCAAAGAGGTTAAAAGGATCTTTCATTATCTTTGGGGAACTGTTCACATGGGTCTCTAGTATTCGAAGGATTCTGATTTTAATCTAACTAGTTTTTCAGATGCCGACCATGCAGGGTGTCATGATACATACAAGAGCACCTCCGGTGGAGCACAATTCTTAGGCGAGAAGCTAGTGAGCTGATCCTCAAGAAAGCAATATTGTACGGCGTTGTCCACCGCGGAAGCAGAATATGTGTCTTTATCCGTGTGTAGTGCTCAAGTCCTTTGGATGAGAACACAACTCACGGATTATGGCTTTCACTTTAACAAAGTTCTTATTTATTATGATTCACAATCAGCCATAGCCATATCTTGCAACCCGGTCCATCACTCCAACAACAAGGAACGATCGAACTATATTTTGTCAAGACGGACTACCAACTGGTCGAGATCTTCACCAAAGCTCTTTCTCAAGACCGATTTGAATTCTTGATTCGTCGACTTGGCATGCGTAGTTTCACTCCTGATGAGCTTGAACGTCTTACACATATGCCGTAACCTTGTATATATCTATTAGAAAATCAAAATACAAAAATATAAAACCCATAAAAACAAAATAAAAAAGAAGAAAATCTTTCAAAAATACCAAAAATATTCCTCTTCGACATGTCTCTCAGCATCGATAATATGGACGTACTTAGAATTGTCGCTCAATAATGACACGAGTATGTACATAAAGTTCGAATGGGAGTTTCAAATCTTTTCAAAACATGTCTTTCTATCTTTTAAATAATGGCTTATAGTCACATGTTAGACTATAACCCGGTCCCCAAAAAAGGAAAGTCTATGACTTATCCTGAATAACGGGAAATTAATTTTTCTCGGTCATGGACTTATATCAAAACATTCAAAGTTTTAAGCTCATGAACACAAGGAAAATGTTAATTTATGTACATATTTTCTCAACAACGGGAAATTTAATTTTCTCGGTTTTAGAGCATAATTTTTCAAGATATTTTCAAATGAAATATTCAAATTCTTTCGAAATTGTGTGCTCATACACTCCCCTATTTTTGTCATAATATTTTTTCGAGGGGTGTATAAAAATCTCATAACATATAGTTCCAAATTTTCATGGAACATTATTTTGTCCATGTTACATCACTAGTATATCAAAAATTTCACAAACACATGCAATTTTTGTGGGGGGGAATAATGATAAAATGTGTTCAAAATGTTTTAATTTTGGATAAGATCTTTGATATAAGTGCTTTCTCGTCTAAATATGTGCAAATATCTTTAGTTTTATGATGGACATATATGTAGGGGAGCGTTTTTGGTGATATAGAAAACTATCTAGGTGTAAACATCGATTTCATTAACACCTTGATTGCTTTTTCAATTGGTTTTTCTGGTTATCAAATCTATACCCTTCAACACATCTATTCACGATGATATTGGTGTCAAAAGGTGGTTAGGTATCGTCCTATGATCCAACCAGAACCGGAGGAATCTTCCCAGGGACAATCCATTAGAACTTAGAAGTCCTTAGGAAAGATGTAGTAGTTGAGTGTACGGAAAAAATGCCGACTAATGACGTATGCTAGCACTAGAACAATCACAACAAGGTGCTAGTTATGACATCTTGGTAAGCATTGAAGGGGTTGAAGAATGAAAAAGAAATGTAAGGATAAAGGGTGTAAAGAAAGCATCCCTCCATAAAACTTAGGCAGAAACCGGGTCAACAGATATACTACCAGAATTACTTAGATTATTTTTGGTATTGAAGAAAAAGTATCATGGACCCAGTGATGCGATGCACAACCCTTCCTAGCCTACTCAAGCTTCTCTAAAAAGAAGTTAGTTTTATTGTCACGGAGTTCAACTCATTTCTATCAACTTTCTCACTCTGAGATAATAGATATTGAAAAGGTGACAGTCTGCTCTAGCCTCCGATCACCAAATAAACGTGCGCTTATAGAGTCTAGAGCCAACGAGATTCATCAAAAATCTTATTAGGAAACTGATTCCATATATTAATTGTTGTTCATCTTTAGAACACATGAGATAATTTTTAGAGTCCTACGCTCTATCCTTGTGATATTGTGTTAGCCTCAAAATATTGAGTCAAACAAGAATGCTCGGTCATATGTTTATTATGTATCGTATTTTAGAACGTTGTAATAGGTAGTAGATTAGTCGTGTTATACGGGCTTAACTTTAGGCTAAAGTTCATTCATAAGTAACTGAAGCCCAAAAGGAAAGCCCGACCATTAGAATATAGTCCATATCAAAGCCCGCATGTGGGTGGGCTATATATACCCTTCCTAGCATGTTAGGAAGGGTGTTGGTCATTTGTTAATCTCTCTCATTAATCTAATCCTCCAAAAGTTCCAACCATTCTCTTTACTTTCTCTCACTACTTTCTCTCGCTGGGAATTCATCTTTTATCTACCTTTCTTTCTTGTTTAATCATCTAAATATATGGGACAACAATTGGTATCAATCGCCATGGGATAGATAAGTGATTGGTTTCGCTTTTCCTATTGTTTTCGTGAGTTTTCTTTATTTTCTAGCTCGAATCATCAAAATATTTTGCGTTTTTTGTGGTGTTAGTGAGTAGACAAATCATCTACATAGGCATGGTAGTGATTTGGGTTACTTAGATTGGTTAAAAATACGAGATTTTGTGGTGTTTGGCTACTTTTTAGGCTTGAAATCTCGAATTCCATAACGTTCTTCCAAGATCCTATTTTCAGGAATAACTGCCATAATTTCGCAATCTATCTTCAAATTGCAAAATTGTATCCTGATTAGAATTGCGGAATTCGTGTAAAAAATTACGGAATTGTATGTTTCTACTGATTGCGAAATCATACAATTATTGCGGAATTGTGCCCTATTCGTGATTGCGAAATTGAATAACAGGAATTGCGGAATTGTGTGTTAGTTAAGTAATTGCGGAATTGTGTGTTTGTTGAGTAATTGCGGAATTGAACTTTGAGGAATCGCGAATTTGAACTTTGAGTAATTTCGAAATTAATTCATCAATTGCGGAATTAATTCATTATTGCGGAATTCATTAATACATTGCGGAATTAATTCACAAAGTTGCGAAATTGTGTCACCTTCAACCACTATTGCGGAATTATATACAACATTGCGAAATCTTTACTAATTATATACAACATTGCGAAATTGTGTCACCTACGTGTGTTTTTTCGCTTTAGGATTTTTGGTTTCTTGTGAATACAATTTTTAGGGGATTTCAACATCTTTTCTCGACAACACCAATCAGAACACATCTACTTAAGATCCTTTGTTACTTCAACAAATTTTGAGATGGATTTTACTACTGAATATCGTGTAACGAACAACAACATAATGGTGGCGGGTAACAAAGAAAGACCACCAATCCTTGTGTCGGGTCGATATGATCAATGGCAATCTCGTTTTCTATGTTATCTTGACACAAAACCTAACGGTGATGCTTTAAGGCAATATATTTTGGAAGGACCTTATAAACTCTCAAGGATTCAAGTTCCTAGAGTACCAGCCACAGACACTACTGAAGAACAACCAGCTTATGAACGTGATGAAAAGAGGAACGACCTTACACCAAAGAACCGTGCTTGGTTTGATGTAGAGAAGGAATCAATCTACTTAATTCTCAGTGGAATTGGAGATGACATTTATTCCACGGTTGATGCATGCCCTACTGCTCAAGAAATATGGACGGCTATTGAACGATTGCAACAAGGTGAATCACTTAACAAACAAGATGTGAAAACCAAGATGTTTTGGAACTTTGGCAAGTTTACATTAAAGGATGGGGAATCAATTGATTCTTACTACTCCTGATTCTACAAAATGATGAATGATATGACCCAAAACAACTTGCAAGTTTCCACCATGCAAGTCAATGTCCAATTTCTACAACAACTTCAACCAGAGTGGACACGGTTTGTCACCTTGGTGAAACAACAACAAAAGTTAGACGAAGTTTCATATCACAAGCTCTTTGACATTTTGAAACAATTTCAAAATGAGGCACATGAACTTCGAGCTGAACGAGTCGCAAAGGTTTCCAATCCACTTGCTTTGGTGTCTACCACTCAACATTACCCAGATTATCACTCTCGTGCTTCAAAGACCTACTCTACTCAATCATCATCACCACGATCATCCACGGTCTCCAAGTCACATGCTCCAACACGATCCCAAGGCAAAGAAGTTGCAAGAGCACCATCACCCACACCTGAGCAATCATCCGAAGCAGACAGTGATGAAGAAGTAGCTCAAAAGGATAGGGAATTCAAGCAACAAATGGCTTTCATTATGAATCAATACAAGGAAATCTACAAACCTACCAACAACAACCTTCGAACATATTCAAACCCGAGGAACACCTATGTAAAGAGTCCTCCAAGGTATGACACACGAAGACGTGCTGAGAGTCCTCCAAAGTATGACCGACAACCTAAGTATGATAATCAGAGGGTGGCTACTGTTGTTGGAAATGGGGAAAACTGTTGGTACTCAAGTTGTGCAACAAATTAGGATTCAGTGTTTTAACTGCAGAGGTTTGGGGCATTTGGTTAGGGAATGCAGGCAGCCAAAGAGGGTTAAAGATTATGGTTATCATAAAGAAAAAATGTTGATGTGCAAGAAAATGGAAGCTGTGATCAAGTTATCAGCTGAGGAAGGAGAAATGCTTGACAACACAAATAATGAACTCTCCGACCAAGAACTCGAGGCACATTATTCATACATGGCAAAGATTCATGAGGTCCTTAACGTCACTGAAGATGACAATGGTCATATCTTTGATACCGAGCCAATTGATAAGGTACAACATGATGATGAATGTAATGTGTTTGGTGATACACATGAGCATAGTGATCTACCAACAACAATTACTGACACGTATATGATGGAAACGGTTGATAGCAATACCACACCCGATTCATCAGACATGTGCAATAATGAGTTTGAGGATGATCAACATGCAAATGAGTATGATGACGAGGAGCGTGTCGCGCTTGCTAATTTAATTCCTAGTTTACAAAAATATTTCAATGAAAATAGAAAGAGTGAAAAGCAATTAAAGAAGGCAAACGCAACGCTCACTCAAAACTTTGAAGAAAGCAAAGCCGCTCTTATAAAATCTAGTGAGACAATTGATAGTTATAGGGCTGAGCTTCTTAAAAAGACCAAAGAGCATGAGGGGTACAAAAGTCGTGTCATCAACGTTAAAAAGGACGATTTTGAAAATAAATACAACGAAGCTCTTGCTTTGTTAACTAAGGAAAAACATCAATTTAATGTCTTATTAAGTGATGAACGTCAAAAAACGTACCTTGCCACAACAAAAGTTAATGAACCTTAACAAAGGCTTTCTATGAATACCACCGATTCTGCTAGAATTCTAGACGAAAAGAAACAAGAAGTTGAAACATTAAAACACGATTTCAAAAATAGACAAAGCAAAGATACTAAAAAGTAAAGGATCTCGAAGACCAAGTCGATTTTTTGAAAAAAGCTGTTTATTAAACACATGAATCTATTCAAACCATCAGAATGATAGCACCTCGGTCGTTTTTCAAGGGTCAACCTAGTTTTGCAAGCCCCAAGTACCTTGAACAAGCTCAAGCTGCTAACCCTCACTTATATCTTGATGAGTCCAAATGGACCGATCATGATTGCCCTGTAGCTAACCTCGATAATGAAGAGACGTCCCTTTGGGATGAGGAGAGTAGATCACCGGTCAATACAGATTTTGTGAAACCATATACCTATGCTTATCTAAACAGTCTTTATGCTCTTTTCACTCCACAAAAATAGAAGTCTCGTGAGGAATTGTTTTTAGAATGCAAACAAAGAAGAATTCAATGGAAAAAAGCTTTTGCCACGAAGAGGAAAACTAATGTTTTTAAATATATTAACTATTTACCTCTAGATGCTTCTAAAAGCATAAGTAGAAAAACACTTGGTTTTCTTAAACACCACATTGTAATGTTCAATCAATTGTTGAAAGCGATTGGGAAAAACGTCAAAAGGATAAGTGGAAAACAAAGATTCCTCACGACATAACTGTGCTTGTGAAAGAACTTTGAATACCAAATATGAAGATAATAAAAGAACATGTTCTTGAGTTTGAAAACATGATTCAGTCTGAAATGTTTGATGATTTGAAATATGTTGAGTCTCTTGAAAAAGAAATTGATGAACTTCAAAATGACAAATCATATTTTTCAAACGAATATGATCTACTCTTAGAAGAATGTCTCTCCAAAGATATTTTGTGTGTTACTCTTCAATCTTGTGCTGATATCGATGAATATTTTGATGTTGCATGCAAATATCTTGATAAGATCAAAGAATGTGAGCATCTTGAACTTGAGCTTTCGAAACGTAAAGAAAATGTTGATAAAAAGGCTTTTGAGTTACTTCAACACAAAACAGATTTCCTTCAAAAACATTGTCATTCTCTTGAACTTGCTTTGCAAAAAGACGTTGGTAGTTTTCCACATGATAATAACTTGCAAGAAAAACTTTCCAAAACGTTTCGTGAAATAAATGAACAAAGTTTAGAAATTAAAGGGTTGAAAGCTCAGTTACAAGACAGGGAAATAGCGATAGCAGAGTTGAAGAAACTCGTTGCTAAGATGGGTGGGAAAATCTTGGAACCTAGTGTTAAGAAACCTGTTGTAAGACAACCCAATGCGCAAAAAGTAACTAGACCCTCTGTCTTGGGAAAACCATCTGTTTTCTCTAATTATGCATTTGCAAAACCTGCGTTTGCCCTCAAGACGGATGGGAAGGATAGGTTACCACAAAATACTCCCAAAACACATATTCGATCACAAAGCATTAAGAACACAAATGTGATTAAACCAGGGATGTATAGATTGGCCACTAAATCCACACACAACAAAGAAAGTCTATCACCTCAGACTTCTAGAAACACTAATAGACGTATGTCTTTTACTACAGGAGTAGTCCCCACTGATAGTGTTAGCTGGCCCCAGCTTAAGAGCACTCGCATGAATGAAAAGGTTTGGCAAAACAAAAGTCAAGGGAAGATGAAGACAGTAGAAGACCACCCTAGGATTTTTAATGTTTCTAAGAATAAAACGTCTGTAATCGCGTGTAATGACGATTTGAATGATTCGACTTTGAATGCTTTGAATGTTTAGTTTGTTTGTGTGAAATGTGGAAAGTGTGCTAATGCCAATCATGCTATGTGTGTTTCGAATAATGATAAAGACGTAGATACTCGAACTAAGAAGCAAACTACGATGCCTATTAGTGCTAGAAAACCCAAAAGCAAAGTGAACCATTCTGGTGCAACCCCCCCTGAGAAAAGTAATGCATCAGACTCCACCACTAAGAACCCTAGAAGCAGAATTAGGGAATTATATGAGTCTACAAGCAAGTCGTGGAAATGGTGGTTTGCTAATCAATGTCCTCCAGGATATAAATGGATGCCTAAGGTTAGGACTGAAAATATGACTACGAACGTTAGTGTGCCTTTAAGTAATGAAACTATGGAAACTAATGATTCGGATATCACAACTAACATGGAATCCAATTTAGCAAATGCTCCATCGTGTTCTAATTCTTCTGCAGGTGATCGAGATAATTCTATTCATACTGGACTCCGGATGCACGAAGCACATGACGGGGAATCTCAAGCTTCTAATTAACTTCGTGGAGAAGTTCTTGGGTACGGTCCGATTCGGAAATGATCAATTTGCACCGATCCTAGGATATGGAGACTTGGTTCAGGGAAATATCACTATCAAAAGGGTTTACTACGTCGAAGGGCTCAATCACAATCTTTTCTCAGTTGGTCAATTCTGTGATGCGGATTTGGAGGTTGCATTTAGAAAGAAGACATGTTTTGTACGTTATTATAATGGGAATGACTTACTTACCGGTACACGAGGTACTGATCTCTACACTATTTCACTTCAAGACTCCACCTCTTCAACTCCAATCTGTTTCATGGCTAAAGCTTCAACGACTCAAGCTTGGTTATGCCATCAACGTTTATCTCATCTTAACTTTAATACCATCAACTTGCTTTCCAAGTAAGATATTGTGCGAGGCCTTCCTAACTTGAAATTCATCAAATATCATCTTTGTTCTTCTTGTGAGCTTTGTAAAGCTAAACGGAGTAGCTTCAAGACAAAGACTAAGCCAAGCTCTAAAGGACGGTTAGATCTTCTTCATATAGATCTGTGTGGCCCCATGCGTGTTCAAACCATCAATGGGAAGAAATATGTTATGGTAATTGTCGATGACTACTCAAGGTACACGTGGACCCTCTTCTTAAGGTCCAATGATGAAACACCTGACGTTCTCATTAACTTCCTTATGTTGATACAACGTAGTCTTCAAGGTAAAGTAAAAGTGGTACATACAGACAGAGGTACAGAATTCTTGAATTCAACTCTGAAGAAATATTTTGAAGCCGAAGGGATTGAACATGAAACATCTATTGCTTGAACACCTGAACAAAATGGAGTTGTTGAAAGACGAAATCGCACTTTAGTTGAGGCTGCTCGAACATTATTATCTGCTTCAAAACTACCACTATTCTTTTGGGCCGAAGCTGTCTCAACTGCATGTTACACACAAAACCGTTCCTTAATTATCCCAAGACAAGAAAAGACACCATATCACATAATTAATGATCGCAAACCTTCACTCAAGCACCTTCATGTTTTTGGATGTACGTGTTACATTATTCAACATGGTGAAAATCTGGACAAGATGAAAGAGAAAGGTGATGCATGCATTTTAGTGGGATATGTAACTCAGTCTAAGGGATACAAATTGTACAACAAGAGAACAAAATTAATAGTCGAGACTATTCATATCAAATTTGATGAATTACAAGAAATGGCACTTGAACAAAACAGTTTAAGTCCCGATCCACTAAGACAAACGACTTCCGTTCACAACCGCACGGAACTCGGAACTCAAGACCACAACAATGAACCGTCAAGTTTAAAGTTGGTTCTTGATCATGTTTCAAGAGCGGATATGACAGTGGACGCGACACTTGAAGAGTTGGAAATGTTATATGGGCTAATGTATGATGAATATTTCACGGGGGAGAAACATGTTGTATCGAAGTCTTCCACTGTCACTCATGATACGAATGATGATACCGATCATCGTCAACAAAAGGATACAACTTTATCTACTTCAACACGGGTTGCTGCAGATTTACCTCCTCAGAATATTACATCAACAACCGCTCCTACAACATCCACAACCACTGTCATTGCTCCAGAGAACACAAATCAAGTAGACTATGCATTAAATGACGAAGAGGATTTTATCAACCCATTCGGTACACCGGTACACGAAATTGGAGGGCCTTCTACTCGACATGTAGATCCATCAAATATGCATACGTTTTATCAACGACATCCTTCAACACATCATTGGACCCGAGAACATCCTTTGGTTCAGGTAATTGGAAACCCTTCACAACCTGTTCGTACAAGACAACAACTAGCCACCGATGGCGATGTTTGTATGTTCGCACTCGCCGTGAGGGCAGCTGAGCCATGGCTGATCATGCTTGGATTGAATCGATGACGGATGAACTTCAACAATTTGAAAGACTTAAAGTCTGGGAACTTGTTGACAGACCATACGATGTGATTCCTTTAAATCTTCGTTGGATCTGGAAAAACAAGATGCATGAAGAAAACACGATCATCAAGAACAAAGCTAGGCTAGTGGCTAAGGGGTATGGCCAGAAAGAGGGAATTGATTTTGACGAATCATTTGCACCAGTTGCTCATATGGAAGCGGTCAGGATTTTCCTTGCTTCTGTTGCACATAAGGGATTCATTGTTTATCAAATGGACTTGAAGACAGCATTTCTTGACGGTCCTTTGAAGGAAGAAGTTTATGTTACACAGCCGGAAGGATTCGTTAATCCTCATTATCCTGACAAGGTGTATCGTCTCCAGAAAGCACTTTATGGACTCAAGCACGCTCCAAGGGCGTGGTACGACGAGCTCTCAAAATTTCTAGTATCCAAAGGTTTCTCAAAAGGCTCCATTGATCTAACTTTGTTCACTTACAAATATGGGGATGACATTTTGCTTGTGCAGATTTATGTTGATGATATTATTTTCGGGTCTACAAACCCAAAACTTTCAAAATGGCTTGAAAAAGTCATGCACAGCGAATTTGAAATGTCTATGATGGGCGAACTAAAATTCTTTCTAGGAATTCAAGTTCACCAATCCCCAAGTGGTATCTTTATAAACCAAGCTAAGTATTGTAAAGAGATAATAAAAAAGCATGGTATGACTTCATGTGACCCCGTTGGGACACCATTATCAACCACATCGCTTGATGCAGACTTGGAGGGAAATGCCATAAATCAAACGAGATATCGTTCCATGATCAGTTCCCTCATGTACTTGACAGCAGACAGACCTGATATTTCACATGCTACGTGTTATTGTGCACGATATCAAGCACGACCTACTGAAAATCACCTCAAGGAGGTTAAACGGATCTTTCGGTACCTTAAGAATACCATTCATTTGGGACTCTAGTATCCGAGGGAAACCGGTTTCTTTCTAACGGCCTATTCAGATTCTGATCATGCAGGGTGTCTTGATAGACGAAAAAGTACTTCTGTTGTTGCACAATTTCTAGGTCAAGATAAGCTTGTGGGATGGTCTTCCAAGAAGCAGGATTGCACGTCACTTTCATCAGCTGAAGCGGAGTATGTGCCTCTATCTGCGTGTTGTGCTCAAGTTCTTTGGATGAGAACACAACTCACGGATTATGGCTTCCACTTTGAAATAAAGTACCCATGTACTGTTACTCAAAGTCGGCCATAGCCATCTCCTGTAATCTGATACAACATTCCCGCACGAAGCACATCGATGTCAGATACCACTTCATAAAGGAACAAGTTGAAAGAGGTATCGTTTAACTATACTTTGTTAGAACGGATTACCAATTAGCCGACTTGTTTACGAAAGCTCTGTCGAAAGGTAGGTTTGAGTACCTCGTTAGGAAAATTGGTATGAGATGTTTGACTCCAGCAAACCTGGAGATTCTGGCAAAGGTGCCTGCTTGATTTATCTATCAAACATCTACCTGTAAATATCTTCGAAAAAGCAAAATACAAAATTATAAAACATATAAAAGCAAAACACAAAATTAAAAATCTTTCAAAATCCAAAAAATATTCTTCTCGACATGTCTTTCAGTATCGATAATATGGACGTGCCTAGAAATGTCTCTCAATAACGACACGGGTGTGTACATAAAGCTCGAATGAAAGTTGTAAATATTTTTCAAAACATGTCATTTCTTCTTTTAATAAAGGAGAATGTCTATTTTGGACAACTTTTCCAACAACGGGTAGAGCAATCTACCTTGGGTTGAGCTTGTCACAAAACATTTAACGTTTTGAGCTCAACACAATGGCTTGTAATCACTTTCAGATTGCAACCCAGATCCATATTCACGGGGGAGTGTACGATTTAGTGCGCTTACCCTCAGCAAAAGAAGAGAAATCTTCTTACACTTGAGTGGATTTGTCAAGACATTGAAAGTCTATGAACTCAAGTTTATGCTTTAGAAAAACCTCTTCGCCAAAAAGAAATAGGATTTTTCAAAAAGCGTTGAACACAATTTTTTCGAGAAATTTTCGATGATTATTCAAAATCTTTCAACAATTGTGTGTTCAACAAACTCCCATCCTCAAAAAGCGAAATGTGGATCACATCCTCACAATGACAATTCAATTGGATCAATTTTGAGGGGGATCATTTCAACTTCATGCAAAGATTCACACATCTTTCTCCCGAAGATTTTCAAGACTATTTTTTCAAAATATATTTTAATCAAATTTGGTATCTCTAATATCAAAAGATTTTATATATTAGAGATAGGGGGAGAAAATGTGATTAAAATGTGATCTTATATAAGACTCAAGCACTTTAACTCCTACCTACATGTGCAAAACACTTTCGATTATCGATGCACGTGTGAAGGGGGAGCATTTCTAAAACGACAAAACTAGCAAGGTGTTAAATGTTTCTCAAACACTTTGTTAGAATTTAAAGTGGTTTTTATGGTCACGATCAAAAACCCACAACATCTTTAATCCACGACGTTATTGGTGTCAAAAGGGTGGTTAGGTTTAAGTCCTATGATCCAACCAGAACCGGAGGGATCATCCCAGGGACAATCCAATAGATTATTAGAAGTCCATAGGAAAGATGGAGTAGAATGTGAACGTAGCTGAATGCCGACTAAGTACTGATGATAGCACTGGAACAATCACAACAAGGTGCTATTAATGATGTCTTGGTAAGCATTGAAGGGGTTGAAGAATGAAAAAGAAATGCAAGGATAAAGGGTGTAAAGAAAGAAGCCCTCCATACAACTTAGGCAGAAACCGGGTCAACACATCATGAAGACAACTCATCATGGACCCTGTGACACACCCAAATTGAGTCAAATGCAGCGAAAATAATATTTGGGTGTCACGTCGGTGGATCAACAGCAGATAGCGTATAGAGCGACAGATTAAAGATTATCATTATATTTATTACATGGATAAAAGTGCAAATAGTATTAAAATAGTCTTTATCATTGTTCAACAGTTTGAATTATTTCCCAGTTTATAAAACCCTAGATGAGCTCTATAAATGCAGCCTATCATGATGCTTGACTCCATGCACACCATTACCTGCTTCAGTTTCCTTAGAAAACATGCTTAGAGAGTCAACATAAAGTTGGTGAATTCACAGGTTTAGTAAAATAAGTTTGGACAATAAACATTTACTGAAGTAGTAATGCACAAAGCATCAATACTTAAAAGTATTTACATTCCCATATTGCCTCAAACTGAGACTTGATAGTTAAGTCCTTAACAAATAAGGACCCTTCGCCTTATAAAAAGGCACCCATAAAAATAATAAGTTCTGACATGTGAAACATCTGTTGTCCTGGCCTAGGCATAGTGAGCGTGACTCACCCAGATGGGGACGGTCAATCCCAAATATATCTATTTATAACATTCAGGTAATTCAATAATTCTAATAGTTTCAGATGCACGGGTCATGCGGGTTCATCTACAATAGGCAATGTAATCAAAGGTTTCACAGTTCAATTCATGTCCATAAAATAAAATATGTTACATATTTTCTTCCCCATTAAAAGGTTTAAAGTTTGTCAATATATATAAAGTGGGGCCATGAACTCACCTCAGTAGTACAGCAATAAGTCAGTAGATAAATCTGATAAGATGCTCACGATACAATCAACGACCTAAATAATTATAAGGTCTCAGTAAATGCATAACGTAATGCATAAACGTTTCAGAACAAGTATGTGCATGCTTATACTGGTTTTAAGCATTTTATTATGATATTTGAATTTTTGTTCATCGTTGTACAAGTTGTAGTATTATTTATTTTAAGTATACAATAAATAATATCTTTGAATTAATTACCTAGTTTAATTAATATTCTTGTACTTGTATCGTTTGTAAAGTTGTTTAAATATAAATAAAGTTTTATATATATTTACAAGTGATAGAAACTAAATATAATTAATATATTTTTTTATAAGTTAATCATATTTTATTTATATCTCAAATATAAATAGTGCTTATAAAATGTATAACATTTTAATTAAATTCAACGTTCTCGAGTTTTGTATAATTATTAAATTCTAATTTTGGGAAAAATATAACAAGTGTTGAACTTTTACAATTTTTTAAGTTTTACGTCTTGGATATTAAAAATGTATATATATAATTTAGGTTTAATTTAAGTTTGGGATAATTACACTTTAGACCCTCAATTTAATAAAATACCCGCGGAAATATTAATATAATATTCCTAGGGTTCGTTTAAGTTTCAAATAATGGCAAAACAAGTCCCTCCCTAGTTACACGTGTAACTAGGGTTTGCAAAAGTTTCACAAGTTGTCATTTTTAGTCCTCCTATATTCGGCTTATATTTAGGTTTGTAAACACAAATGCCCCCTATGGCTTATATAAGTTTCGGCTTAAGCCAAAAATAGCCCCTAGGGTTTATTTAGGGTTAGTAAAGCTTGTTAACTTGGCAAGATAGGTCCCTAGGGCTTATAGTGGATTTTGGCAAACGATAAAGCTAATCCCTAGGCTTTTATTAAGTTACACAATTTACCCTAAAGCCTTAGTAATTTCATTTAGGTCCTTTTTGTTAACTTGAAGTTTCGGATAGTGTCCAAAACACCCCCTTAACTCTCGGCTAATTACAAAAGTGACCCTAAGGTTTATATTTTTTAAAAATAAGTTTCTATACTTGTTCATTTAGATCCCTACACTTAGTAAAATTACAAATCCAACCCGAAAGTATTATATTTCCCTTTTTAACCCAAAACATTATAGATTTACTATTTCAACCCAAAGTTTCATAGATCTTTCATTTTAATACAAAACATTTATAGATCCACTATTTTTAACTCGAAACTTTATAATGTTATATTTTTGACACCAAAAGTTTTAAATAAATATTATTTAGTAATAATGAAGATTTATTTAGGCAACTTATTATAGTGTGCTTAAAACTAAATCTTATAAGGCACAAATAGTGAGATTAACATTTTAAGGCAACTATAATATAGATCTAATGTTTCTAGACTTGTTTAAACATTACAAGATTAACCAATATTGAACCATAGGGTTAAACCCCACGTCCAACATGTGCATGCTTATGCTTTTCATAGTTTTTCACGTTTAACTAGTCCATAGTGATATGCTCATCATGGTTATTAAGATTTTGCATCATGTGAACCCATGACACATTTTTAGCCGTGACCTATATAAGGTCTAGGGTTTCATATTTTTGTTTCAACATTAAATTTTACAAGAAATAACCATGTGTATGCTAATGCGAATGAAAGTAAAAATATTGAAAGATAGGTTTTAGGTTTGACTTACTTGTTTAGATAGGTTTATGAGTGGATAGGAGAATGAGTAAGAACAAGTGATAAGCTTTTAACAATGGAGATCCTAGTAACAAGGATGTAGCCGTGGGCTTCGATGGGGGCTTCTAGGGCTTCTTTCTTGTTGACTTGATGATTAAGATACTTGAAGGAATGATCCAATGATTAGCATACAAGTAGGAGGTGAATTCATAAATGAGCTTGAAGGTTTGTCAATGGTGGAAAGGCTTTTTAGCCGTAGGTTGAGAGAGAGATAGTGAAGTGATGGTATCAAGTGAATTGTGTTGGTGAGTTGTGTGTATGTTTCGGCTTATGAAGGAAAGAGAAGGTAGATTTAATGTATCTTATGTAGTACTTTAGAATCTTAGGAAGATACATATTAGATATGTTAGGATATGCAAGTATTAGGCACATGCTTAAACTAGAAATTTGACTTTCCCCCTCAAATGGCAAAGGGTTGCCGTGTGTTTAGAGGTAAAAAGGGGACAAGAAAAGACTTGGTATAGTATTATGTATGGTGTGTGTAAGTATGCATAGCATGGTTGTGTAAGAATGTACGGTTAGCATAGTGTATTAGTGGAGTATACATGATTATACTTGTAAGTTAGCAACAATGATCAATGTGTAAGTATGGATACATACACACGGCATGTACATGCATGTGGGAGAGTTTTGATAATTTTTATCAAGTGTTGAATGAGAATAATAGCCCTTGTTTAATATTGTATGCATTTGTTGAGTTTTAGGTATTTTTGTTGAATCTTTTAGGTAGTTTAGTGAAAGTGTATAATGAATACCTCACTATAATTATTTTACATAAATAAAGTAAATAGATGACAATGTAAAATAACGTACATTGTTTTAAGGTGTTAAGGTGTTTATTCCTATTATGTAATATATGTAAATATGTACATATAAAATAAGTCCAAGTACTTAATAATTAAATTAAGTAAAGTTACAGTTTATCTCAAAAATATGTACTGTGGTGATGAGTCGTGGTTCATTCAGGTGGCCAGTCAGTTGCCAGAGTTGTAAACAATGACTAAAGGTCCATATAAATATAAAATAAATATGAAAGGTAATATGACAAATGGTATATGATTAAAATAAGTCATATAAATGTAGAATTATATAGATTCCAAAAAATAAATAGTACAACAGTTGACAAAGTCAATAAGGTAAAATCAAAGGTTTTACAGCACCATCCCGTTATTTTAACTTTGTCCTCAAAGCTTAGGATGAAGTCATTGGTCAGGTGAACAAGTGTGGGTACTTGGTTTGAACGAGTCTTCTCGTTCCCAAGTGAACTCAGGGCCTCTCCTAGAGTTCTAACGTACTTTGACCAACGGGATGCGACTGCGTTTCAATTTCTTAATCGTCCTCTCCATGATTTCTACTGGTTCTTCTATGAACTGGAGTTTATCGTCAAATTGAACTCCCTCCAATGGCATAGCCAATGGTTCTTCAGCATAGCACTTCTTCAGGTTCGACATATGAAAGGTAGAGTGTACCCGACTCAGTTGCTGGGGAAAATCTAAACGATAAGCTACTTCCCCGATCCTGGCTATTACTTTGAAAGGGCCAACATAACTTGGATTCAGTTTTCCACGTTTGCCAAAGCGTACAACACCCTTCCAAGGTGATACCTTGAGCATAAAACGGTCACCTACTTCAAATTACATAGGTTTGCATTTCAGGTCCGCGTAGCTCTTTTGTCGATCGAGAGCAGCTTGAATTCTTTGCTTAATGAGAACGATCTTGTCAGTAGTCTCCTGGATTAGTTTTGGTCCAGTGAGCTGAAATTCACCTACTTCTGCCCAACACACAGGTGAACGGCATTTGTGACCGTACAGTGCTTCAAAAGGGGCATCCTTAATACTGGCGTGATAACTGTTGTTGTAGGAGAATTCCACTAAAGGAATGTGGTCAACCCATCCATTTCCAAAATCAATCACACATGCTCGTAGCTTGTCCTCTAGAGTCTGGATGGTTCGTTCACTTTGACTATCAGTCTGCGGATGATAAGCAGTGCTCATGTCTAAATTGGTACCTAAGGCTCGTTGGAAAGCCTTCCAAAAGTTTGATGTGAACCTACCGTCTCGATCACAAATTATCGACACTGGTATTCCATGTTTGGTCACAATCTCCTTCAGGTACGTTTTTGCTAGTCTTGAAAGGGAATCGTTTTCCCTAATTGGCAGGAAATGAGCGGACTTGGTGAGTCGGTCGACGATTACCCAGATAGTATCGTAACCGTGAGATGACTTTGGGAGTTTGGTGACAAAGTCCATGGTGATGTTGTCCCACTTCCATTTCGGTATTTCGGGTTGTACAAGTAAACCAGATGGTCTCTGGTGTTCAGTTTTGACACGGGAACATGTCAAACACTTCGGCACGTAGGTGGCGATGTTGGATTTCATATTCGGCCACCAATATAATTTCTTCATATCCTGATACATCTTTTCAGTTCCGGGATGTATAGAATATTTAGACTTATGAGATTCGTGCATGATCACGTTCCTCAAATCGCCATAGCAAGGTAACCAACTTCGTCCGTGAAGACATAGGGTTCCGTCTGCTCTAGGTTCTAGCTTCTCCTTACTAAGATCAGTTCTGAGCATTCCCCGACATCTTCCTTCACGAGGTTTTCAGGTAATTGGGCTTGAGTCTGATCTTCCAAAATCTGTTTGGGTAGATCCAAACTGATCGTCATAACTAATGCCCGAACTCTCATAGGAGGGTCCATTTCCTTACGACTTAAAGCATCAGCAACCACGTTTGCTTTACCGGGGTGGTATTTGATCTCGCAGTCGTAGTCACTCAACAACTCAATCCAACGGCGTTGTCTCATGTTCAGCTCCTTCTGATCCAATATGTGTTGCAAACTTTTATGGTCAGTATGCACTGTGCACTTCGTTCCGTATAGGTAATGTCTAATCCAAGTTCTAGATCGTGAGTGATGTAATTCTTCTCATGCCTCTTCAGTTGTCTTGAAGCGTAGGCAATCACTTTCATCCTTTGCATCAATACTGCTCCTAGACCTTTATGTGAAGCATCACAGTATACAACGAAATCATCGTTGCCTTCAGGTAAGGCTAATATAGGTGCACTGCACAACTTCTGCTTGATCAGTTGGAAAGCTGATTCTTCCTTCTCTCCCCAATCGAACTTTATTCCTTTCTGTGTGAGTTTGGTCATCGGCTTGGCTATCTTGGAAAAATCTTCAATGAATCTACGGTAGTACCCGACAAGGCTTAGAAATTGGCGGATCTCTGTCGGTGATTTAGGAGATACCCAATCCTTGACAGATTCGACCTTTGCTGGATCTACGTGAGTACCGTCACAATCAATGACATGACCGAGGAATTGCACTCTGGGAATCCAGAATTCACATTTGGAGAACTTAGCATAGAGTTGCTCCTCCTTGAGTACCTTTAGTACTTGTGCAAGATGTTCCTCGTGTTCTTGTTCGTTCTTGGAATAAATGAGTATATCGTCAATGAAGACTATCACGAATTTATCCAGGTAGGGTCTACACACACGGTTCATAAGGTCCATGAAAATAGCTGGTGCATTGGTCAACCCAAATGGCATAACCTAGAATTCGTAATGACCGTAACGGGTTCTAAAAGCTGTTTTTGGAATATCTTCCTCCCTGACTCGTAGTTGATGGTATCCAGATCTCAAGTCAATCTTGGAATACACACTTGACCCTTGCAGTTGGTCAAATAGGTCGTCAATACGAGGTAGCGGATAACGATTCTTCACAGTTAACTTATTCAGTTCTCTGTAATCAATGCACATTCGAAAAGAACCATCTTTCTTTTTGACAAATAACACAGGAGCTCCCCATGGTGAGGAACTGGGTCGAATGAATCCTTTGTCAGATAGTTCCTGGAGTTGTTCAGCTAGTTCTTTCATTTATGATGGTGCCAACCGGTATAGAGCTTTGGCTACAGGTGCAGCTCCGGGAATCAAGTCGATTTGAAATTCCCTTTGTCGGGTCGGTGGTAAGCCTGGAAACTCATCAGGAAAGACTTCTGGAAAATCTCGGACGATGGGTACGTCCTTGATTTGTTTCTTCTCGGGCTTGTCCTCTTCATCTGTTTGAGAAATATGGGCCAAGAAGATAAGACATCCTCTCAACAAATATTTCTGAGCTTTTGTACAAGAGATAACACTAAGTCTAGTATCAGTGAGGTCGGTGTTACCGTCTCCTCGAAGGATTAGTGTTTCGTTACCCCATGGAATACGGACTAGCTTTTCATCACAAACAATGACTGTGCGGTATTTTGCTAACCAGTCCATGCCAATAATAACATCAAAGCTACCAAGGTTTACGGGGATAAGGTCAATGTTGAACGGATGTTTGGAAAGATTTAAGGTACAACCTCTAATGATAGTGTCAGCATCTACAATTTTACCGTCAGCTAATTCTACGGAGTAACGGTGATCTAAGCTTGTAGGAATAACTTCTAGTACTTGGCTAAATTCAGTAGATATAAAAATTCGGTCTGCTCCAGTATCAAACAAAACAGATGCATAACGATTGTTTAGTAGAAACGTACCAGTAACGACATTCGAATCGAGGTTGGCTTTTGCATTGTCGACCACGTATACTCTGGACGAAGCTCCTCCACTGTTATTGTTCTGGTTGGCCCGCTTAGGACAACCTGGTCTCACGTGTCCTGGTGCTCCACACTCATAGCACACAACTCCCTTCTTGGGTTCATTGCTGTTTCCTCCAGTAGCATTGTGGTTCCCCTGTTGTCCATTCCCGTTCCCACGGGCATTGTATCCGCCCTTGTTATGGTAGTTCCCAATGTTTTGAGTGGGTCGGGCCTGAGTGACAGCATTAACTCGACAGGTTTTAGCAAAATGACCCACTTGTCCACATCTGTAGCAGGTCTGGCATGGGCTATCAATAGTATGATGATAGTTACACTTTGAGCACAAAGGTTTGGCGCCCACGTACGAGTTAGCTCCTGCAGAGGTAGCACTGTAAACTTGCCCAACATTCTACTTCTTAGGATGCTACTGGTGCTGAATGCGGAAATACTCATCTGCCTTTCACTTGTTGTCAGTTTGCCTCTCGGATATGGTACGGACTCATTTGTTGATCAATTCAGTAGCGAACTCAATGCCATTCTCGACGGTAGTATGTCGAGATGCGAGCACACTGTCTTGAATGGCGTCTGTGAGTCCACCCACATACTTCTCAATCTTATCTTCCTCCTCCACAAACATTCTGGTACACATTAGAGTCAACTCTTAGAACCTTTGGTTGTATGCGGTGATGTCATTGTTCTTGCATCTGAGATCCCACAATTCGATTTCAAGCTTCTTCATTTCACCCCTTGGACAGTATTTTTCTGTCATTCTCTCCTTCAGTTCAGTCCAGTTGAGAGCATAGGCAGCGTCGTGTCCAAGAGTAGCAACTACAGAGTTCCACTAAGTAAGAGCACTCTCAAGTAGGGTGGAGGTGGAAAACTTCACTTTGTTCTCTTCTACACAGTCGCTGATGCGGAATACCGTTTCCAACCTCTCAAACCACTGCATCAGTTCCACCACTCCTTCCTTGCCCTTGTAGTAGGAAGGCTTACATTTGAAGAAGTCGGGGTAAGAGCAACCCCTGGAGGTCTGATTATTCCGGCGGTTGTTGGAGTTTTGACTATCGTCTCCGTTTCTGCTGGCAGCCATCGCAGATGCGATGCCTTGATCAATCATTTCCCTTAGTTGGACAGCAGTGACGTTTTGGGTAGTGTCAGCATTATTGGGGTTCGTTCTAGTGATTACCATTTTTCTATAATTATACACAAAAATGAAATCATTAGTTCAAGGTATTAGCACAGTTTTATATAATTACACGAAAAGAAATTCATGCATAGACTTTGCAACAAATTGGATAACCTGTTTAAAAGTTCATAATATAACATAGTACAAGATATAATAAAAGCTAATGAGTAAATGCCATAAGTCTAGAATAGGAATACAGTACAAATTGCACAACCAATCCAAGACAGAGCACAGACCGCCTGTCTGGGATGGTGGTACACAGAATATAAAGTACATCATCTATGAATCCCTAAACTAAATAGTACAGTACAAAGATATAGCTGATAAAGGAAAGTACAAATACATGAGGTCCTATATTATGATAGCCGGGATACAACCCTATTAGATTATCATGATGTACAAAAGATCTAGTACACCTAGTCTACTCATGCCTAACGGATTCCTCAGATACGGCTAGTGCCACTGGCGGTCATGAGACGGCAGGTGCCTGCAAGGCATCCTGCATCGCGGTCGTGGCAGTCCGGGTCTCCTTAAGCAGTCGGAGTGCCTGCAAGAACTGGTCTCTGAGGGTCTGCTGAACTCCCCTAAGATGAGCGGTCTCTGATGTCAATCCCTGATGACGGACATCCTGGAGATCAAAGAAGATGGTAAGAGTCTCCTCCATGGTCAAGAGAGCGATGTGAGTATCCGTCTGCTGACTCTGTAGTAAGTAGATCTGCTCACGGAGGAACTCATTCTCCTCCAGCAGCCACTGGAGAGAATGGTAAGTAGTAGACCACGCTCCTCGTGCAGCGTGCGCCTCAGCACTCACGGTCCAAGATGAGAGGTCCTGCGCGACTACAGAGCAGTGCGTCCCAACTGTCCCTCGGCCAGCAGAGCATGAATCTCTGCCACATCCTGTGCCTCGCATGCAGCCAGTGCAGTGATCTGGGCCTGGACAGGGTCCACGCGCCTAGTACCCAAACACTCGCCGACCTCAAAAGTAGAGTCGACGGGTGCCTCATACTTCCTCTTACGAGGCGGCAGAGACTCGGCTGCATAGTCCCGTCGCGAAGTCACTAGTGGTACAGGTGGTATGGCAGCAGGTGGCTGAACCTCTTCCCCAGCGGGGGAAATAGGTGAAACAGGTGGAGTAGTAATGAGAGCAGCAACAAGAGCGGTGTCACTCGACGCGTGACTGTCGTCTGTGTCGCTAGCAGATATCCATCCACATAAGAAGGACGTCGGTGATACGGCAGCATGAGTGTCAGTAGGTGAAGCCATAATGATCTGAAAATAATATCGTTTTAATTGACATAAGTATAAACTTACTCAAGTTAAAAGTTTTTGGGAAATAATGATTAAATTATATATATTAGTGCCATTCAACATGACGATGTTAAAGGTTACGTTAATACTTATGAGATTAATTAACCGGATGTTAATAATCAATGCACATGTATCCACGTAAGAATGTATGCTCTACACTCTATATTCTTAACTATTCTAGTCCCGAAAATCCCAAAAGATTTTTAAAGCAGTTATAGTCCAGTTTATATAAAAATTTTATTTTTATATTTATTTAAATTTTGTTCTGGTTCTCTATAACTATCTCTATCTGCGTTTTGTGCTCAATTTCTTTGGATGAGAACACAACTCACAGATTATGGCTTCCACTTTGATAAAGTACATATGTACTGTTACTCAAAGTCGGCCATAGCCATCTCCTACAATCCGATACAGCATTCCCGCACGAAGCACATCGATGTAAGATACCACTTCATAAAGGAACAAGTTGAAAGAGGTATCATTGAACTATACTTTGTTGGAACGGATTACCAATTAGCCGACTTGTTTACGAAAGCTCTGTCGAAAGATAGGTTTGAGTACCTCGCTAGGCAAATTGGTATGAGATGTTTGACTCCAGCAGACCTAGAGATTCTGGCAAAGGTTCCTGCTTGATTTATCTATCAAACATCTACCTATAATATCTTTGAAAAAGCAAAATACAAAAATATAAAACATATAAAAGCAAAACACAAAATTAAAAATCTTTCAAAATCCAAAAAATATTCTTCTCGACATGTCTTTCAGTATCGATAATATGGACGTGCTTAGAAATGTCGCTCAATAACGACACGGGTGTGTACATAAAGCTCGAATGAAAGTTGTAAATATTTTTCAAAACATGTCATTTCTTCTTTTAATAAAGGAAAATGTCTATTTTGGACAATTTTCCAACAACGGGTAGAGCAATCTATCTTGGGTTGAGCTTGTCACAAAACATTCAACGTTTTGAGCTCAACACAATGGCTTGTAATCACTTTCAAATTGCAACCCGGATCCATATTCACGGGGGAGTGTACGATTTAGTGCGCTTACCCTCAGCAAAAGAAGATAAATCTTCTTACACTTGAGTGGATTTGTCAAGACATTCAAAGTCTATGAACTCAAGTTTATGCTTTAGAAAAACCTCTTCGCCAAAAAGAAATAGGATTTTTCAAAAAGCGTTGAACACATTTTTTTCAAGAAATTTTCGATGATTATTCAAAATCTTTCAAAAATTATGTGTTCAACAAACTCCGATCCTCAAAAAGCGAAATGTGGATCACATCCTCACAATGACAATTCAATTGAATCAATTTTTGAGGGGGAGCATTTCAACTTCATGCAAAGATTCACACATCTTTCTCCCGAAGATTTTCAAGACTATTTTTTCAAAATATATTTTAATCAAATTTGG
Source organism: Glebionis coronaria (assembly GCA_025667525.1). Lineage (NCBI taxonomy): Eukaryota > Viridiplantae > Streptophyta > Magnoliopsida > Asterales > Asteraceae > Glebionis > Glebionis coronaria. The sequence continues at coordinate 316,301,713 of CM046879.1, read as the reverse complement.
TATCTCTAATATCAAAAGATTTTATATATTAGAGATAGGGGGAGAAAATGTGATTAAAATGGGATCTTATATAAGACTCAAGCACTTTAACTCTTACCTACATGTGCAAAACACTTTCGATTATCGATGCACGTGTGAAGGGGGAGCATTTCTGAAACGACAAAACTAGCAAGGTGTTAAATGTTTCTCAAACACTTTGTTAGAATTTAAAGTGGTTTTTATGGTTACGATCAAAAACCCACAACATCTTTATTCCACGACGTTATCGGTGTCAAAAGGGTGGTTAGGTTTAAGTCCTATGATCCAACCAGAACCGGAGGGATCTTCCCAGGGAAAATCCAATAGATTATTAGAAGTCCTTAGGAAAGATGGAGTAGAATGTGAACGTAGCTGAATGCCGACTAAGTACTGATGATAGCACTGGAACAATCACAACAAGGTGCTATTAATGATGTCTTGGTAAGCATTGAAGGGGTTGAAGAATGAAAAAGAAATGTAAGGATAAAGGGTGTAAAGAAAGAAGCGCTCCATACAACTTAGGCAGAAACCGGGTCAACACATCATGAAGACAACTCATCATGGACCCTGTGACACCCCCAAATTGAGTCAAATGCAACGGAAATATTATTTGGGTGTCACGTAGGTGGATCAACAACAGATAGCGTATAGAGCGACAGATAAAAGATTATCATTACATTTATTACATGGATAAAAGTGCAAATAGTATTAAAATAGTCTTTAACATTGTTCAACAGTTTGAATTATTTCCCAGTTTATAAAACCCCATATGAGCTCTATAAATGCAGCCTATCATGATGCTTGACTCCATGCACACCATTACCTGCTTCAGTTTACTGAGAAAACATGCTTAGAGAGTCAACATAAAGTTGGTGAATTCACAGGTTTAGAAAAATAGGTTTGGACAATAAACATTCACTGAAGTAGTGATGGACAAAGCATCAATACTTTTAAGTAATTACATTCCCATATTGCCTCAAATTGAGACTTGACAGTTAAGTCCTTAACAAATAAGGACCCTTCTCCTTATAAAAAGGCACCCATAAAAATAATAAGTGCTGACATGTGAAACATCTGTTGTCCTGGCCTAGGCACAGTGAGCATGACTCACCCAGATGGGGACGGTCAATCCCAAATAGATCTGTTTATAACATTCAGGTAATTCAATAATTCTAACAGTTTCAGATGCACGGGTCATGCGGGTTCATCTACAATAGGCAATGTAATCAAAGGTTTCACAGTTCAATTCATGTCCATAAAATAAAATATGTTGCATATTTTCTTCCCCATTAAAAGGTTTAAAGTTTGTCAATATATATAAAATGGGGCCATGAAATCACCTCAGTAGTACAGCAATAAGTCAGTAGATAAATCTGATAAGATGCTCACGATACAATCAACAACCTAAATAATTATTAGGTCTCAGTAAATGCATAACATAATGCATAAAAGTTTCAGAACAAGTCTGTGCATGCATATACTGGTTTTAAGCGTTTTATTATGATATTTGAATTTTTGATCATCGTTGTACAACTTGTAGTATTATTTATTTTAAGTATACAATAAATAATATCTTTGAATTAATTACCCAGTTTAATAAATATTCTTGTACTTGTATCGTTTGTAAAGTTGTTTAAATATAAATAAAGTTTTATATATATTTACAAGTGATAGAAAATAAATATAATTAATATATTTATTTAATAATTTAATCATATTTTATTTATATCTCAAATATAAATAGTGATTATAAAATGTATAACATTTTAATTAAATTCAACGTTTTCGAGTTTTGTATAATTATTAAATTCTAATTTTGGGGAAAATATAACAAGTGTTGAACTTTTACAATTATTTAAGTTTTACGTCTTTGATATTAAGAATGTATATATATAATTTAGGTTTAATTTAAGTTTAGGATACTTACACTTTAGACCCTCAATTTAATAAAATACCCGCAGAAATATTAATATAATATTCCTAGGGTTCGTTTAAGTTTCATATAATGGCAAAACAAGTCCCTCCCTAGTTACACGTGTAACTAGGGTTTGCAAAAGTTTCACAAGTTGTCATTTTTAGTCCTCCTATATTCGGCTTATATTTAGGTTTATAAACAAGTTACACAAATGCCCCCTAGGGCTTATATAAGTTTCGGATTAAGCCAAAAATAGCCCCTAGGGTTTATTTAGGGTTAGTAAAGTTTGTTAACTTGGCAAGATAGGTCCCTAGGGCTTATAGTAGATTTCGATAAATGGAAAAGGTAATCCCTAGGCTTTTATTAAGTTACACAATTTACCCTAACGCCTTAGTAATTTCATTTAGGTCCTTTAAGTTAACTTGAAGTTTCGGATAATGTCCAAAACACCCCCTTAACTCTCGGCTAATTACACAAGTGACCCTAAGATTTATATTTTTAGAAAATAAGTTTCTATACTTGTTCATTTAGATCCCTACACTTAGTAAAATTACGAATCCAACCCGGAAGTATTATATTTCCCTTTTTAACCCGAAACATTATAGATTTACTATTTTAACCCAAAGTTTCATAGATCTTTCATATTAATACAAAACATTTATAGATCCACTATTTTTAACCCGAAACTTTATAATGTTATATTTTTTACACCAAAAGTTTTAAATAAATATTATTTAGTAATAATGAAGATTTATTTAGGCAACTTATTATAGTGAGCTTAAAACTAAATCTTATAAGACACAAATAGTGAGCTTAACATTTTAAGACAACTATAATATAGATCTAATGTTTCTAGACTTGTTTAAACATTACAAGATTAACCAATATTGAACCATAGGGTTAAACCCCACGTCCAACATGTGCATGCTTATGTTTTTCATAGTTTTTCAAATTTAACTAGTCCATAGTGATATGTTCATCATGGTTATTAAGATTTTGCATCATGTGAACACATGAAACATTTTTAGCCGTGACCTATATAAGGTCTAGGGTTTCATATTTTTGTTTCAACATTAAATTTTACAAGAAATAACCATGTGTATGTTAATGCGAATGAAAGTAAATATATTGAAAGATAGGTTTTAGGTTTGACTTACTTGTTTAGATAGGTTTAGGAGTGGATAGGATAATGAGTAAGAACAAGTGATAAGCTTTCAACAATGGAGATCCTAGTAACAAGGATGTAGCCGTGGGCTTCAATGGGGGCTTCTAGGGCTTCTTTCTTGTTGACTTGATGATTAAGATACTTGAAGGAATGATCCAATGATTAGCATACAAGTAGGAGGTGACTTCATAAATGAGCTTGAAGGTTTGTCAATGGTGGAAAGGCTTTTTAGCCGTAGGTTGAGAGAGAGATAGTGAAGTGATGATATCAAGTGAATTGTGTTGGTGAGTTGTGTGTATGTTTCGGCTTATGAAGGAAAGAGAAGGTGGATTTGATGTATCTTATGTAGTACTTTAGTATCTTAGGAAGATACATATTAGATATGTTAGGATATGCAAGTATTAGGCACATGATCAAACTAGAAATTGACTTTCCCCCTCAAATGGCAAAGGGTTGCCGTGTATTTAGAGGTCAAAAGGGGACAAGAAAAGACTTGGTATAGTATTATGTATGGTGTGTGTAAGTATGCATAACATGGTTGTGTAATAAAGTATGGTTAACATAGTGTATTAGTGAAGTATACATGATTATACTTGTAAGTTAGCAACAATGATCAATGCGTAAGTATGGATACATACACACGGCATGTACATGCATGTGGGAGAGTTTTGATAATTTTTATCAAGTGTTGAATGAGAATAATAGCCCTTTTTTAATATTGTATGCATTTGTTGAGTTGTAGGTATTTTTGTTGAAGCTTTTAGGTAATTTAGTGAAAGTGTATAATGAATACCTCACTATAATTGTTTTACTTAAATAAAGTAAATAGATGACAATGTAAAATAACGTACATTGTTTTAAGGTGTTATAGTGTTTATTCCTATTATGTAATATATGTAAATATGTACATATAAAATAAGTCCAAGTACTTAATAATTAAATTAAGTAAAGTTATAGTTTATCTCAAAAATATGTACTGAGGTGATGAGTCCTGGTTCATTCAGGTGGCCAATCAGTTGCGAGAGTAGTCAACAATGACTAAAGGTCCATATAAATATAAAATAAATATGAAAGGTAATATGACAAAAGGTATATGATTAATATAAGTCATATAAAGGTAGAATTATATAGATTCCAAAAAATAAATAGTATAACAGTAGACAAAGTCAATAAGGTAAAATCAGAGGTTTTACAAACCCAGTGATGTAAGGCACAACCCTTTCCCAGCTAACTCAGGCTTCTCTCAAAAGAAGTTTTATTTATTGTCACGGATATCAACACGAATTCTATTGACTTTCTCACTCCAAGATAGTTGATATTGAATAGGTGGCATCTGCTCCAGCCTCTAACCACTAAAAGTGCACAAATCGAGTCTAGAGCCAAGAGATCGATCAAATCTCGTTAGGACACACGGATAACGAACAAGAGAGTCCTACGCTATATCCTTGTGATATTCCTAGAACACTCAGAGTGATACTACTCAGTATTCATAATGATGAGTGGAAATCCTTCCAGTGTTAACGTCAAACAACACTGCGGTAGGTCATATGCAAGATTCTTTATGAATTAAACATATGTAAAACTGAAAAGCAACAGTGGTTTGATTCTGAATTGATTCAAACTCGTTTCAGGTTTCTACGCAATATCTTTATGGTCTTGCCAGAACATTCAGAGTGATATTCATTAATATTCACAGTGACGAATGGAAATCTTTCTAGCGTCAACCTCAAACAGCGCTATGGTAGGTGACTTGTGAGATTCTTTTGAATCAAGCTGGTGTCAACTGGAAAGCAACAATGGTAAGATTCTTTATGAATCAAACTTGTTCCAGGAATTTGAATTGATGACTTTAATCAAGCGGATATTTATCCAATTGATTCACTCTTTATATTCGCAGTCTTGCTTTGAGACGGTCGAGTAAAGAGAACGGCTAGTAAAGCCGCGAAACCCTTTCAAGGAGATTCTTAATTGAATCTACCTATCATAGGTACGGTATTTAATATCGTATAACGGTCTTCACAGACCGGAGGTAAAACGCTACCGATTTAGGACGAATGTCAAAGCCATTCAGTCCGTGTCTATGTTTTGTCTAGAGAAGGTGACGTCACGGTGTACTTAGCAAAGTCAAAGATTCAAAACCACATACTCATGCCTAACGCCATATTCAACAATTAATAGTGTGAGCATGTGGATGAAGACAAAAGATCGCAAGATGGCAAAGACAAGTCAAGGGTGATTTGAAGATCCCAAGATTTAAAGACAAAGTCGAAAGACAACGACTAAGGCTCAAAGATCACAGCATGAAGAAACAAGACTACTATTACACGTTCGAGACTCATTTATGGCGAGATTAGTAATCTCTACAAATCTCCAAATGACAAAGGGTATTGACCTCTCGGGTAATGACCTCTCATTGGGGGAGATTGTTAGCCTCAAAATGTTGAGTCAAACAAGAATGCTCGGTCATATGTTTATTATGTATCGTATTTTAGAACGTTGTAATAGGTAGTAGATTAGTCGTGTTATACGGGCTTAACTTTAGGCTAAAGTTCATTCATAAGTAACTAAAGCCCAAAAGGAAAGCCCGACCCATTAGAATATAGTCCATATCAAAGCCCGCATGTGGGTGGACTATATACCCTTCCTAGCATGTTAGGAAGGGTGATTGTCATTTGTTAATCTCTCTCATTAATCTAATCCTCCAAAAGTTCCAACCATTCTCTCTACTTTATCTCACTACTTTCTCTCTCTAGAATTCATCTTTTATCTACCTTTCTTTCTTGCTTAATCATCTAAATATATGGGACAACATATTGCCAGAACATTCAGAGTGATACTCTCTAGTATTCACAGTGATGAATGGAAATCCTTCCAGTGTTAATATCAAACAGCACTGCGGTAGGTCATATGTAAGATTCACTTGAATTGAACATATGTTAACTAGAAAGCAACAGTGGTTTGATTCTTTCTTGATTCAAACTCGTTCCATGTCTCGATGCAATATCTTTATGATCTTGCCAGAACATTTAGAGTAATACTCATTAATATTTATAGTGACGAATGGAAATCCTTCTAGTGTCATCATCAAACAGCACTGCGGTAGGTAACTTGTGAGATTCTATATGAATTAAACTTGTGTCAACTGGAAAGAAACAATAGTTTGATTCTTAATTGATTCAAACTTGTTTCAGGAAATGAATTAACGACTTAATCAACAGAATGGAACTGCATGATTTACTGTTTACTATGAATTATCTTTCGAGATGTTCAAGTATTGAGAATGGCTACCACAGCCGGAAACCCTGTCAAAGAAGTTCTTTGACCTTACCTAATCACAGGTACAGTACTTGTATTATATAACGGGAAACCAGAGGAATGAAAACGATGGCGTAACCTCAAGAGTCGTGATTCAAAAACACATACTCGAGTAAATGAAGAAAGCTCAAGAACATCTAAAGACAAATACTTCCGCTACTCTTATCATCAAGGGAGATTGTTAACAAGCTTTCAAGACATCTCATAGAGTGGGTATGTAGGGAATGACACAAGAACACAAGTTGGCAAAGTTTTAAGATCAAGTCAATGCAAAGATCAAAGATCTAAGATCACAAGTCATGAAAGGAACTATGAAGGAACTCTCAGGACAATGAGCTTTAAAGTATTCAACAACAAAGAAGTGAAGTCACATATTACATGACCACCCCTTAGGGGGAGATTTTTAGTCGTATTTAAAGTGATGGTCATATAATATACCGTTGCGAAGCTCGTGGAAAATGCTAGTCAACGGTGTCAAGAGTTCTATGTTTTTATTGTTTATGTAACTGGAGTTAGTCCCGAACACACAAATGAGGAAGGCCTCCTACTCGTAAGAGGCATAGTATAAATAGGAAATTCATCCTCATTTGTGTGTGTGCTTTTCCATTTGTTAGTTTGAGAGAGAGAAACATGTTTGCTTTCTCTCACTAGGAAAACACCATCTTTTGTTTTTCTTTCTTTTTCTTTTCATCTTAATATAATCCCTTCTTTTTGTTTGAATCCTTTGTTATTCATATTTTATAGATCTACTCGCATCTCATCTAGATCTATTAGATCTAGTGTTTGGTTATCATGTGTAACGGTCCTACAATATATAAATTTGTTTCATGTTGTATATAAAACCTACCGCCTTGGCTTTTCGGTTTGGTCTACCACAAAACTTATTTGGATGTACATCGGTTAAGTCTGCCACCAAAGAATATCGTAACCCTTGATTATCTTTTGGATGAAAAGTTATATAAAGAGAAAGGGAGAGATGGAGTTTTCATTAATGGTGGCCGAAATTCCCCCCTTCCCTTCCTGTCCGATTTTTCTAATCTTTTATTGATCTGAATTCCTTATAACGTTTGTGGTTCATTGTTTAATCACTGATTTTACAAATTAACACATCCTTTATTTGGTTGCTAGATTGATTGATTGGTTAAGTCGTTTTTAGGGTTTTTTTTTTCAGTTTTCTTGGTTTTTGATTCTAACCGATTATCTATGATAGTCGGTTAAGTCTCTTTTGTCCTATATGTTCGTTCAATCAGATCTCGTCTCAATTAAACGTGGAATTGTTGCTGGTGTAGGATCGTTTTTTATTAGGGTTTTTGTTTGGGTTTTTTTAGGGTTTGTACGATTAAGGTGTATTTGGTTTGGGTTTCTTACGACGACAAGGCGAATGGCAGCTAAGACTAATCATGAAGTCAATATGGGGGGTCGTCGGTGTCCCTCAACATAAATCTGGAAGGGGTAATGTAAACCCTAAACCGAAGGAGAAGGTTACGGTTTCTCTTGGGGAATCTGTGATGCATGGTGCTGGTGGGGTGACTGTTGCAGATGTAAACCTTACGTCTGATGTGGACCATGGTGCTGATGTGGACCATGGTGCTGGGGAAGATGGGATGTATGGTGCTGGTGGGTCGACTGCTGCAAGTATAAACCCTAACAACGTTGGGCTAAATGTTGAAGTTGTGACTTCTGATGTGATGCATTTGACGTCTGGTGTGATGCATGGTGCTGGTGGGTCGAATGGTGCAGCTGTGAATCAACAGGTTGTTACTTCTACACATAATGCTTCTTCTGATCCAAATAGCGTTGGTAATAATGTTTCATCCAGTATTGCGGAGACAAATAAGGAGTACAAGGAGCTGTTTGGATGGGGTAGTACTGTTCAGTCAAGCCAAAGAGTTAATAATAGCACTCCTGTTTGGATTGTTTGTGGTGTAGGTGGGGTGTCTTCGTCTATGAATACTCCTGGTTCGGTAGGGGCTGTTGGGTGGTTTGAACCTAATGGTTCTACGGTTCATAATGTTCAAGCTGCACCAAACGTTGATTCGTCAATTGTTCATTCAGTGGAAGTCACTGCGTCACATACTTCTTATGCGGGTGCGGCCGGTGCTTTGCCTAGCAAGACTAAGGGAAAGGTGAACTTTCGATTCCGCGCAAGATTGTTGAAAAAGTGAGTAGTCGATTTGAGCATACGCTTTATGGTTATTTTCTTGGTAAAAGAATGGCGTTCCCTGTGGTTGAATACTATGTTCGTTCCAATTGGACTGTTGGAAATACGTTTTTACGTATTTAGGAAGATTCGGTTACTCCGACAATATATTAAGTAGTAGCTCGTAGTCTAGATATCTTTATTAAACAAACAAAGCCAAGCATAGCCTACAACATGATAAGGGTAAAAATGTGCGGGAAAATTCTACCCATAAGGGACTTCTTGTTTTGGATCCTGGTCCTTCTACATCTGCTACTGTCCTTTGTACCATTAATGGCAGTAAAGTACCCCCTACGGTGTTTCAAATTCATGTAAGTAAACCGATTGCTACATCTAATCCTTATGATGCTCTCGCTAGTCTTGATACTGATGGTGGTGCTAGTTCTATGTTAAATGTTTCGGACGATGAGGAGGATGTTGAAAATATTTATGATGAATCGGCTAATTTCATGCAAGATTCTCAATCAGGGGCAAGCACTCCTGCTGTTGCAGTTTTAAATGTTTAGTATTACTTCTTGGAATATAAGGGGCTTGAACCGGTCCCCTAAACAACGAGAGGTTCGACAAGTGGTTACGGAAAATAATTTGAGTGTGTGTGCTATCCTGGAATCTCATTATGATGTGTCTATTATGTATGATACTTGTCGTAAGGTGTGTAGGCGATGGCAGTGGACATCTAATGGAAGTATTTGTACGAAGGGTTCTCGTATTATTGTTGGCTGGAATGATGATATGGTCGACATTGGGATTATGGCTCAGACGGATCAGGTTATTCATTGTCAGATTAATACTCGTGCGGACTGTAAAACCATTTTTTGTTCTTTTGTATATGCTGCGAATTATTATGTTGATCCTAATGTGCTGTGGAGTAATCTTGTTGCCCACGCTTATCTTATGCGTGATAAGCCTTGGGTTTTATTGTGTGACTTTAAAGAAGCTTTAAATCTTGAGGATCATTCTTATGGTGTGTATGAACCCACTATTCCTATGCGTGAATTTAAAGAATGTGTTCAGCTCATGGAGGTTATGGACGTCAATGCTACTGGCCTCCATTTTACATGGAACCAGAAGCCTCAGGGTGATAGTGGCATTCTTAATAAGATTGACATGATTATGTCTAATATGGGTTTTATTGACGAGTTTCCAGGATCCCTTATGGTTTTTCAGCCTTACAGAATTTCGGACCATTCTCCGTGTGTGCTTCGTATTCCTAAGGTGAGTAGACCGAAACCAAAACCTTTTAAGTTTTGCAATTTTCTTATACATAAGGAGGGTTTTCGTGGTGTGGTTACTAGTGGGTGGAATTTCAATGTGAGGGGATGTGCTATGTATTGTGTGGTTAAGCGTTTGCGGCATTTGAAATCTCCTTTCTGAAAGTTCCTTCATGTTAATGGTAATTTGCATGCTCGTGTGAATAGATGTCGTGCTGAGTTGGACGTGGCACAACATAATCTTGATTTGAATTTGGCAAGTCAGGATGTTATAGAATCCCATGCTAGGTTTTATTGGCTTTTAAAGAGGCATTACTAGATGAAGAAAGATTTTTGAAACAGAAAGCTAAGATTGAGTGGCTTGATGCAGGTAATTCTAACACGGCTTACTTTCATAAAATTGGTAAGTGTTCGAACGCTCGTAATAGGATTGATATGGTGCATGATATGTCAAATGTGCTGTATGAGGGTAATGATGTTGTGAATTCTTTTGTTGCTCACTATGAGCAGTTTCTTGGTTTAGAGGGTACTACAATGTAGTTGGATTCGCAGGATTTGTTCACTCATGTTCTGGATGAACAAAGTGCTTTGGATATGGTTCGTGTGGTCTCGGATGCTGAAATTAAAAGTGCCCTGTTCTCGATGGGTGATGATAAAGCTCTAGGTCCTGATGGATATACGGCTGCTTTTTTCAAGAATGCGTGGGATAGCGTGGGTTGTGATGTTACATGTGCCATTCGGGACTTCTTTACTAATGGTAAGTTGCTTAAGGAGATTAATCATACTATTATTGCGCTTATTCCTAAGGTGATTGTTCCGAACAAGATAAATGACTATCGTCTGATTTCTTGTTGTAATGTGTTGTTCAAATGCATTACGAAGATTATTGCAAATCGTATTAAGGTGGTTCTTGGTGACTTGGTGAATATCAATCAATCTGCTTTTGTTCTGGGTCGTCGTATTTCGGACAATATTTTGCTTACTCAGGAGATTATGAGGAATTATCATAGGAATAGTGGACCTCCAAGATGTGCATTCAAAGTTGATATTTAGAAAGCTTATGATACTGTTGCTTGGGGATTCCTTAGGGCTATTTTGATTGGTTTTGGTTTCCATACTGTTATTGTTGAGTGGATTATGGAATGCGTATCTACAACCTGGTATTCTGTTTGTATTAATGGGAAGCTTCATGGCTGGGTTAATGGTCAGCGTGGGTTGAGGCAGGGTGATCCTTTGTCTCCATATTTATTTACGTTGGTTATGGAAGTGTTGACTCTTTTGATGCAGCGGCGGGTTCGTAATGGGGAGGAATTTCAGTACCATTATCATTGTGAGTATCAACGAATTGTTAACCTTTATTTTTTGCAAATGATTTGTTTATTTTTTCCATGGGGCATATTGATTCTGTTCGCACTATTATGGATGCTATGGAGGAGTTTAAAAATGTTTCGAGTCTGGTTCCAAGTATCCCTAAGAGCACTACTTTCTTCTGTAATGGATGTTATGGAGGAGTTTAAAAATGAAAGCTAGCATAGTGGATCTTATGCCGTTTGCTGAAGGTACCTTATCCGTTCGTTATTTTGGGGTTCCTCGTATTTCGTCTAGGCTTCTTTATAGGGATTGTAAAGTTCTTGTTGAGAAACTGGAAAGTAAGGTCCCAGATTGGCGCAACAAGTTTTTGTCCATTGTAGGGAGACTTCAACTTGTCAAATCTATATTATCTTCTATGCATTTGTATTAGGCTTCGGTATTTATTCTCCCTAGCCGGATTATTCATGATTTGGAGCAGCTTATGAGGAGTTTCTTATGGTCTCAAGGTGAGATGAAAAAGGGGAAGGCTAAGGTTGCTTGGGATGATGTATGTGTTCCCAGTGTGAGGGTTGTCTTGGTATCCGTAGGCTTGATGATTTTAATGATGCGCTTATTACCTCTCATATTTGGTGTCTGCTTACCCGTAAGGAATCATTATGGGTTCAATGGATCCATTCGTACAAATTAAGGGGTAGGATTTTCTGGAATGTTCCGTGTCTTGGTGATGTGAGTTAGGGCTGGCATAAATTACTTCAACTCGTGGCTCGTGTGTGGCCGTTTGTTTGGTATAGGATACATGATGGTAAATCTGCGTCCATGTGGTTTGATAGGTGGGCTGATGGGTGTCCATTGCGTGATAGTCTGACGGTTCGCAATATTGTTCAGTTTGGATTCAATTTACATGATACGGTTTATGACTTGATTGACAACGGATCTTGGAGATGGCCGCGGGATTGGAAGGATCGTTTTCCTACTGTTGTTTCTATTCCTGTTTCGGGTCTTCAGGAGGGGATCAGATTCCCTGGTTGCGCATGATGGTGTTGGTTCATTTCGGCCATTTTCGTTTGCTCTGGCTTGGGATAGTTTGCGGATTCGGCGCCAAACTGTTGCTTGGTATCATGTTGTTTGGTTCTCTCATTGTATTCCTCGACATTCGTTGAATATATGGCTAGTTATTAAGAAGAAACTAAAGACCCAGGATCGTTTGCGGCAATGGGATGTTGGGCCTTTGGTGGACTTGAGCATGCTCCGGTATCCTTTGTGTAAAGCTATCCCGGATTCTCACTCTCATTTATTCTTTGAGTGTTCTTATTCTTCGCAGGTTTGGAATAATGTACGAGCGCTTTGTGGCATGGATTCTATTCCCCCTCGCTTGGATGATGTTTTGGCATTTCTCATTCCAATATCTAAAGGACGATCGGTTGTTAGCATTATTGCGCGTCTTGTGGTTGTTGCTACAACTTATTTCTTATGGTTTGAACGGAATTCAAGACTATTTAAAGGGAAATCGCTTAAGGTGGATCAACTTGTTGGTATAATCACTTCTACTACTAGACTCAAGCTTATCACATTCAGATTCAAAAAGATGACGTCACGGTCCTTGGCTATTTTGGATCGTTGGAGACTTCCGTCCTCAAGTGTTTCTCATGATGGAAGTACTGGGTAAGGGTTGTACTATTTTTTCCTTTTTGGGGTTTTTCCCATTGGGTTTTTCTCAAAAAGGTTTTTTAAGGAGGCAGCCTTACCTGGATCCTCTGCTTCCATTATGTTGTTGCTGTTGTGGTGGACTGACTGCGTGGTTTCAAGATTTTTTCTTGTTGGAATTTGCTAATGTTGTTTTCTTCACTAGTTATCGATTTGTTATTTTAGCTAGGTGTTGATGTGTTTATGGTCTGTCATAAACACTAGTTAATCAAGCTCTTGGCTTGAGGTTAATGCGGTATTTCAGCCGTATTTCATATGTACTTAACTCTATTTTTTTGGTTAATATATTTTACCGGGGTCACACCCTTTAACAAAAAAAGAAAGGGAGAGATGAAGAACTAGAGAGAGAAAGTAGAGAGAGAAATGGGAGAAAAATAGAAATATTAGATTGAATTAGAAAATGAGAAACCAACCATTCCTAACAAGCTAGGAGGGTGTTTATATAGTCCACCCTACATGTGGGCTTTCATGGGTCATATAGTTAAACTACTAGACAAGGAACCATACTATATTTATATTGTTGGAGTGACTGATCCTTCCTAAATACGTAAAAACGTATTTCCAACAATCTCCTCCTAAGGCAGGTCACTCCAAGTACAAGGGGGTCACCCTAAGTTACAATGGTTTAAACCTAGCATACTATGTTTGTCTTGAGCTCGTAGTCTTCCTCTTCTTTCATTTTCTTTTTTATTGTCATAATGCTGATGTGATCTTTGACTTTAGTCTTGAGCACGTTTCTTTGCCTTGAACTTGTGCATTCATCACTTGTGATATTTGCCTCCTTGTGAATTCATGAGCGGAAGACTTTATGTTAAACATTCTAGAATTTGCTAAAACCTTAAGTGCATAAAGTATAAGCATGTGGGGACGACTTCTTCTAGTACACCGCAACACCACTGTCTTCAAAGGCAGCAACATGAGTAGACACGAGCAAAATACCTTTGAACATTTCATTCTCATTCGGTAGCATTTTACCTCCGGTCGGTGAAGATCGTTGGACGATATTAAATACCGTACATGTGGCACGCAGTTTCAATTAAGAACCTCCTTTACAGGGTTTCGTGGGTTAACCCATTCTCTTTACTCGACCGTCCAAAGTAGACTGCGGATATAAAGAGTGAATCATTTGGATAAATTATCCACATGATTGAATCTTTTTTTGGTAAAGGGGATTGTCCCCGGTAAAAGATATATTAACTAAAAAAACATTGAAGTACAGAAGGATAAGGGTGAATCCCTTATCACAGCCCGTTATATGGGCAAAAAACAAGCTACAAACTAGCTAAAACCAACCACCTACATAAGATAGACATGCCTATCTTACGATCAACCAAACGAGCTACTTTCTATTCTTATTAGTAAGATTAAAAAAATATTTATCCGCGTAGCTATCATTAGGATCAAACATATCATCATCATCATCAGATTCGTTAATAACTAACCCTGATCCCTTAGTCTTCTTCTTTCCATATTTTTTGTCTTTACTAGATTATTTATTATTAATATTTTAATTTTAAATTTTATAAATTAGATTAAAAATAGGAAAAAGTCTTTTTAATTTTTAGAAAAATAGTTTTTAAGTTTTAATTAATCTTTTCTAGGTTTACATTCAAAAAAGTTTTCATTTTCACTTTTTATCATTTTTATTTAATTTTAGGTTTTTAATTAAACTTTAAAATTTAATATAAAATAATTAAAAAGTTTTTGGAAATTTTTGTTTTCATTTTGGTTTTATTCATATTTTTCTTAGCTTAAAATAAAATTTTGGTTAATTTTAGTGTACTTTCATTTTTTGTCGATTTTACGATTTCATGTGTTTTACGTCGTAGGATAATTTTTAACATAATACATCATTTTCTTTCTCCTTTCCATCCATATTAATCTCAAATTTAATCAAGTTTAACACACACATTAATCCTCCTCGAGAACGAACTCACAACAAGGGTCATACGCGTTTATGTTTTCCTAAACGTACGCTTAGTGCTTACCGCTTTTACCTCGTTTCCTAAACGAGTGTAATTTTACCACAATCACCCTCCTAAATTTAAACTTAGGATCAGATAATATATATATATTGGAATATTTTTGAGTAGGTGGGTAAGCTACTTGTAGTTGACATATCTTCCTTACTATCCTTTCTTTGTTGTGACACATTCTTAACCAATAAACCAAGATAACTTTGATCCTAGCTTGTATAGTCACTCCTAGACTTGCATAGACCTTCACTAGCATCCCTTAGTCACATACCTAGCTGTGTTACACATTTATAAGGTTTTCTTGGAGCCTAAGGGTTCTAATTGCTAAAAATAGGGGCGAATACTTCATATTAGAACTTGCACCCCGTTTCATTTGTATCTCCTACCCATTCTTAACTTCCACTTCAATAAACATCCTAGGACATCCCATAAGACCAGAAACTAGGTCTAGAAGGAAGCCATTGAAGCTCTTGAAGCTTTGATAGCAAGTTGTGCTCATAGGAAGCCATTAGGAACCATTTTAGAGCATCCTAGGTAATCACTTTGTTAGCTATGCTTTGATCTTGTTATAATGAGTTCTTAGACTTGTTATAATTCCAAAATAATGTTAGAAATACAATCTAATTAGAAATAGAGCATTTGATCATTTTAAATGAAAGTTATAAGTTAAAGATGTCTTAAAACCCTAGTTTTATAGTTTACATGAAATAATGACTTAAAATCCATTTCAAAATCTACATTCTGGTAAAATGTTGTTATTATGATTCTGAATGTGTTTTGAAACTATGTTTTAAAAATATAGATCATTTGGTCCATTTTTAAGCTTGTTATGTGATTTTTACAAGTATAGGGACTAAAACTATCATTTTTGAAACTATTTAACATTTCGGGTCAAATGTGTCATTTTGTGAAAGTTAAAGCTATAATAAAAAATTTTGAAAATTTTGATACCCTATGATTAATTATTGATGGTTGAAATTGTAAATATTAAAATTATATACTAAAAGGGTTAAAAGTGTAATTATGCCAAAATATAACTAAAAGAGCTATATTTGCCAATATTAAAAGTATAAAATATATTATGTTGTACGTAATAACCATGTCATGTTAGTAGGGAACTTTGTACAAAGATGTTCCATCTCGATATTACGAAATGACTGAGTGGTTGGGTTTACGATTTAAAGTGCCCTTGCTCCTCAAACGTTTATAGAATGGCTTCTAAGTATGATGCCCCGAACAATGATGTGATATTATCACTAAAATATGAACCTTAAGGAAATATCACAGAGAAATACTTAGAACTTTGAACTAGAGATCAAAAGACTTGATACTATACAAAATGTGTTAATCCAAGTTTGTGTGAGATCAAACTGTTGTTTATGAGACCAAGTTGTGGTTTGTGTGATCAAGCTGCTAATCTATGAATGAAATATATTTGATATAGCTCAGACTCTATGGATCCCAGGTGAGTTTATAGCCTCACTAGGCCTAATTCAAATGATTTGAAAACTCGTGAGGGGGATATATGCTAAACTGGAATACAAGTGTTTTGGTATGTTGCCTAACATGATTATTGACATTACGTTTACTTATTTCCATTAAGTCCCTTATTAATCTTGACCGTTAATCATCCTAGAAGATGAACGCTAATATTGTGAATAGTACTATTTGGGGACTAACATCCCCTATCTAGGCAAGTCGCACTTGCTGGAATGTTGATGGCTCTGACCTAGGCTAAACGGATACACTTTATTTTGCTAACTTAGGAGTTTGGAAAACTGCATGCATTAAGGGCAATTTGTTTGGTTTCTGTATGTCAAGTAGCGGTGTACGAGCTAGTGCAATAATAATTGATTGTTTTATGTGAGCGTGTAAGAAGTATTTAAAGTGATGGTCAAAGAAGTTAAGTAACATATTATATGACCACCCCTTAGGGGGAGATTGTTAGAAGTATTTAAAGTGATGGTCATATAATATACCATTGCGAAGCTCGTGGAAAATGCTATTCAACGGTGTCGAGAGTTCTATGTTATTGTTATGTATGTAACAGGAATTAGTCCCGAACACACAAATGAGGAAGGCCTCCTAACCTTGTAAGCCTTAGTATAAAAGGCACATCCAACCTCATTTGTGTGTGTGTCTCTCATAGTATTTTCTCTTCTTCTTGTTTTAGAGAGAGAAACTCTCCTTAGTTTCTCTCACTAGAATCACCTACTTTGTATCTTTCTTCCTTCTTGTTAATCTAATCTAATACTCCATTCTTAGTTTTAATCTTGTTCTTCATCATCTCTATTTCTTGTTCTATATGTCGTGTGTTACGTTCAACAAGTGGTATCAGAGCCAGGTTATTGGAATTTTTGTCCGAAAATTTGAATTTTTGGTCGAAAATTTTTTCGCATTTCCAAAATTTGAAACTGAAGCTTAAATGGCCTAAAAATGGTCTAGGAAAAAATAAATTTTACTATGGTTTTCCCGCAAAAAAAAAATACTCAAACAAAATTTCCATTGGAATGTCCATCAGAATACATATCGGAATGTCCATCAGAATACAGGTCGAAATGTCTGTCGGAATGTCTGTCGGAATGTGCTATCGGAATACCTGTCGGAATGTGCTATCAGAATACCTGTCGGAATGTCTGTCGGAATGTTCTATCGGAATACCTGTCAGAATGTACTATCGGAATACCTGTCGGAATGTACTATCGTAATACCTATCGGAATGACTATCGGAATGAAGAAACCCTTTTCCTATGGAATTCTGTTAGAATATTCGTCGGAATATATAACCCTTTTCTGATGAAACCTGTCGGAATAGTACCGAATTCCCACTTTTCTCGGACAAAACCCAACCAATTTGAGATTTTAAGCCAAAAAATGACCAAAACACCAAAATTTTTTGTGTTTTTAGCCAAAGTGAGTATACCAAATCACTACCACAACAACTTAGAAGATATATGAATCACGAAACACAAGAAAAACAAGGACAACACCCAAGAGCTATCCACGAATCCCTTAGCGAATGATACCACTTGTTAAACGTAACACACGACTTATTGAACAAGAAATAGAGATAATGAAGAACAAGATTAAAAATAAGAATGGAATATTAGATTAGATGAAGAAGAAGGAAGAAAGATACAAAGTAGGTGATTCTAGTGAGAGAAACTAAGGAGAGTTTCTCTCTCTAAAATAAGAAGAAGAGAAAATACTATGAGAGACACACACACAAATAAGGTTGGATGTGCCTTTTATACTAAGGCTTACAAGGTTAGGAGGCCTTCCTCATTTGTGTGTTCGGGACTAATTCCCGTTACATACATAACAATAACATGGAACTCTCGACACCGTTGAATAGCATTTTCCACGAGCTTCGCAACGGTATATTATATGACTCACTTTAAATACTTCTAACAGAGCGAATAATAACGTAGCTCAGGAAAAGGATCGTGTATTCAAAATGATATCAAACCTATAAATTCACTCAAGCAATTGTGTTGATTTTAAGCATATATCTCAGGTATTAAAGATTGTTAGCATGGAGCAACATAAGGATGGCATGAAGAGGCACAAGATTGAAGTTATTATTCTTGATTTTGGGAACCTCATATTGTAAAATTTTGATTTTTAATGATATATAAAGAAAGTTGACTTTATCACTCTTTTGAGTTGTTTTCTATTATTATGACTTGTGTTCTATGAAGTAATACCCTAGATCAATGTTCTATTGCTTTAAGGTAAAATGCGAGTGTTAAAGGTTTCAATTTGTTTCTTTTAAGTTTTGTTAAGAGAATTTAAGGTTTCAAAAAGTTTGAGAAGCAAAATATCTGCTGTTGGTTATTGTTGACTAACACTCACTGTATCAAGAGCATTAGGTCTTTATACTTGGTTTGATTTGTTTCCGTTGTGATAACAGGTAAGGAGGCTTGTGCATTGCTTGCACATCAGCTCACACACTCCAAGGTGTGGATGTACACTGATGACGTATAGTCCCTAGCCGGGCTGGATAGTCCGACTTACGAGTACTACCCGCATCCATCAGAAATGGATTGGATACATGTGTAGTATGCGCACATAGCCCATAAGGCCTGGTAAGCCACTGTCGCACGAGAGGTTAATTACTTAGCCAAGTCCTCGTCGCAGTGCGACAGGATCAGACCGAATATAACTTATATAATAGTTATATTCGCCTAAGGAAAAGGGATATACACTTGCCTTGGTTGGATAATGAAGATCAAGCTATTTCCAGTCATTATCTCTTCCTTAGGCCGCAAGAACAGGGAGCCCAGCCTGGACTCTCTCGAGTATAAAAGGAACCCCTCCGGTTCCACAAAGGTACGATGTACACAATACCCTAAACATTAATATACTCAAACCGATTACTTACTCTCACGCCGGAGTCTAATCGTGGGCAACAAACCCACGGTAAGTCTAACGGTGTCTGTTTAGTGCGCAGGGTGCTAAAGCAAGTTTCACTTGGTGAGAGAGCCAGAGTACACAAGATCCCAAATTAAGCCTAATTTGGGTTAAGCTCGGTCTACTCCAACTTTTGCATCAACAAGTTGGCGCCATCCCTGGGAACCAAACTAAACTCTAGCCAATGACGAAAAATGGCACAAACCCACCCCCACCCAAAGGTGGGGCCAAGAAGACAACAGGTACTTACTCAAGCCTTGAGCCCAATAACCCAAGTCGTGGAGGGAAAGGACTGCAAGTATCTTTCTCTCCGCTGGTCACTCCGACCCTACAAACGGTCGGAACCACATCGTCCTCTCTGGAAAACCCTAATCAAGGTCGCAAGGAGACTCTAAACGCAAGGGTTGTGATAGATCCGCAGGTGGAAACAGAAACTTCCCCTGCGACGAAACAAAGTATGAGCGACTATGTCGTAGAAAACTATGAGGCGCTAATCCCACTCATAAGGGCGCAAATGAGGGCGAATCCAGCGAGAGACATTCGGATCAGTTTAGACTTCGATAAAGAACTCAAGTCTAAGGGAGGCTCAAGATCTAGTAAGGAAGCTAGGAAAGAAAAGAGAAGGAAGCAGAGAGTGATTGAGATCCCAGCATCCACTTCATATGTGCCTCTCATTGAGGACGCAGCGTCCTCAGATAGCTCCAGGGACTCAGGAGAAGAGGATGGTTTCATGACACCAGTCAATGACCACCGGCGCACAAGTGTGAAGGACAGACTAGGGCCTAACCCTACTATTAGACAAAGCGCCCTAAAGGGGCTACGCCCTTAGAAGGAGATGAATCTGAGGATCTACGAGTTCAGGAAAGGAGTAAGAGCATTGAAAGGAGGCGCAAGAGGAACTCGTCAAGTGAAGGTTCCTCAGACTCTAGTCATAGCGACCGCCACCACCGCCGTAAAAGGGCCTCTCCCTCATCCACCGAGGACTCTGACTCCTCTAACTACGAAAGAAAACATAGCAGGACGCCAAAAAGGCCAAGGATACAAGGTGAAGATCAATGGACCATGCCATGGCGTTGAGAAAGAGGAAGCACGTTTTCAGAACGCATACTACTTTCAGGGATAACAATAAAAGACACATGCCGTCCAATGTTAAGACCTACGACGACACGATGTATCCGGATGATCACTTAAAAGTATTCAAATCATAGGCAGGGATAGAGAAATGGCCAGAAGCCGTATGGTGCCATATGTTCAACTCGACGCTCATCGGGAACGCTCGGACATGGTTTGACCGTCTCCCGCGAAGGAGCATCCATGGGTTTGAAGAACTTCGAAGAGCGTTCCGCAGGAACTATGTGCAGCAGAAGAAGTATGACAAAAATCCGGTTTCACTTGCAAGAGTGAAGCAGAGGCACAACGAGAGCCTATAAGACTTCATGGAACGCTTCAAATCTGAGTGCAAACAGATTAAGGATTTCCCGAAAATTCTAAAGATTTCTGGATTCCTCGTAGGCATCACAAATCCGGACCTGATAAAAAAGTTGAACGATAGAACCCCGACAACGCTTGACGGGGTAATGAAAAAGGTCTGAGCGTTTATTCAAGGAGAAACCGTAGCAGCAGATAGCCGACAAGTGGCGTCGGGCTACAGGTACCAAGATAGGCCCAAGAAACAAACATATGGGCAAAATATCAGTCGCACGTTGGACTTCCAAGGAGCGGCAAAGCAAGGGCGCAACAAAAATAACAACAACAACAAATTCACCACACTACAAAAAACCTCTAGAGAGATATTTTTATCAGAAGGAGCAAACTTTTCAAAGCCTAGCCCAATGTTGGGACTAGTGGATACGCGGGATAACACAAAGTACTGCGAGTACCATGATGATAAAGGGCATGCTACGGATGAGTGTATTCAGTTGAAAAGACATATTGAGAGCCTGGTAAAGGCAGGAAAGCTGAACCACCTTATAAGGGATTGGAGAAAGAACGCGGATGCGAAGAAGGTCGAAGTGAAAAAACAGAAAGATAAGCCTATAACCATATACATGGTAGAGAGGGAAAAATATTTCATGAAAACAAGAGTGGTCGCAGATTTTTCGCACGATAAGGAAATAGCGTTCCCCATCCTTTCGGATACGAACTATAGAGTTGGCTCGTTGACGGTTGACATAACCTTCGGCGACCACATTATAGAAGGCATGTGCATTGATGGGGGGTCTGCAACGAGCATATTATACGAACATTGCTTCACACGATTGCCATGGGAAATAAGGAAGGAAATAGAAGAGTGGTCGCAGTGCGACAGGATCAGACCGAATATAACTTATATTATAGTTATATTCGCCTAAGGAAAAGGGATATACACTTGCCTTGGTTGGATAATGAAGATCAAGCTATTTCCAGTCATTATCTCTTCCTTAGGCCGCAAGAACAGGGAGCCCAGCCTGGACTCTCTCGAGTATAAAAGGAACCCCTTTGGTTCCACAAAGGTACGATATACACAATACCCTAAACACTAATATACTCAAACCGATTACTTACTCTCACATCGGAGTCTAATCGTGGGCAACAAACCCACGATAAGTCTAACGGTGTATGTTTAGTGCGCATGGTCCTAAAGCAAGTTTCACTTGGTGCGAGAGCCGGAGTCCACAAGACCCTAAATTAAGCCAAATTTGGGTTAAGCTCGGTCTACCCCGACTTTTGCATCAACATATACCTTAGAGGTAAGTCTACTTGCCCTTATTTTCTGCCCCTAATTGATGATTCAAGAGATTCTTTGTTTGGTGCTTTGACATTGTGAAGTAATTAGTGAAATTAGTTTTTTAAGTGATCTTGGATCTTAGTCAGTAATAATCTTGTTAGTTTTTGTTGTTTTAAAAATAATTGCTTTGTAAAAAATTAATTTTCAGAATTAAAGGGGTGTTTGGATTGCGGTGTTCAGAGGTTCGGACTAACCACTAGGGATTTGCATAAGCTCAAACATACTTGGTATTTCATGAATAACTATTTTTTAGAGTTTGTTTCAATGTTTATTAAGAAAAAATCCTTTTGGTAGTTTTGTGAAAATTCTACGCAATTCCATGTCCGTGTTATTGTTGTGGTGTTTAGCTGAGTTTTATTTGCTAATAGATGTATTTTTTCTGTCATGTATGCTTGTTAAAAGGTTTGAGTCACTTTGTGGGGTTAAATATGTTTAAAAAGTGCTAAATTTCCCAAATCAGATGGGTCTAACTGGTTTGATTTTTTGATTTTAGGTCTGAAACCTTGTTGATACTAGATTAGTTGTTAATCTTGTTCTGCAATTAGGTTTGAACCCATTTGGTAGCTTATTAGTGGCTTAACAGCTTTTCAAATTTCATCATAAAGTTTGTAAAATGGTCCATGTCTATGATCTTGATTAATAATGCTATCCGATATCTTACAAAATTCCCAAAAGCTTTGTCAGATATCGGACCAAGGGGGTATAGTCTGCTGATTATTTGTGATTAACTATGCTTATGTAGTGCTTTTTTTGCTTATTGGTGATTGTTTGTTGCTTATTTTGACTCCCCATAAGCCCATTGCTTGTGGGGGTGCCTTGTGTGCCAAAGTAACCCATAATAATTTTTTTGAAAAAGCGACTTGCATGGGTTTCGACCCCTTGACCTGTCGGGCAGGGGTGGGAGGCCTTACCATGTACCAGTGTTTCAAATATGGTCATGGTCTCCCACATGTAATACTTAAGGCCATCTTCATTCTCGCTTTTCAATATTTAGTCGTGAGCAATTAAGCTGATTCCAGCTTATTGGCTCATCTTTTTTGGTCTTCCTTATTTTTCCTTGCTACTGCTTTAGTTTAGGATTTCTACATTAGTTTTATATTTTTCACTTTAGTCATCTGTTTTTATTCATTTTTCTTTTTCTATTTTTAGAAAATGCTTTCAAAATAGTAAAAATAAGTTTTTAATTTTCAAAAAATATTTTTTAGGCTTAGATTAATATAATATAGGTTTACATTTAAAAAATTTTGGATTACTTTTTAAAATTATTTTGATTTTTAGGTTTTTAATTAAATTTTAAAATTAAATAATAATTAATTAAATTGTTTTCACAAAGTTCGGTTTATTTTTCTTTCTTAGCTACAATTTTTAGGATTTATTTGGTATTTTTTCTTTTTTTTTTCGAATTTTACGTTACGTTTTACGTTTTTACGTTTTACGTCGTAGTTCACGTTTAGTGTAATCCGTATTTTAATTTATTTTCTTTTCTCTTTCCAAAAGCGTAATTATTCCAAAAACGTCTTAAATATTGGCATAATAAACACCATACCTGCTCGAGAACGAACTCAACGACAAGCATTTACGTTTTTCCTAAAACGTATTGTTTAATACTTACCGCGATTCACCCTTTTCCTAAAAATTTGAGTTTTACCACTCCTCAAATGGCGCCGCTGCCGGGGAGGTGTGTTTAGACATATTTATTATCGTTTTGTTTGAGAATTTACGTTTTTGACCTTCCATTTTTTGGAAGTGTATATATCGTACATACTCCTTTTTTATTTTTTTACAACTATTAGTCATAAAAATAAATCGTGTTAATAGAACTCTATTAACACAAAAATCCTTTTCGTTTTTCTTGTAAATAACATATTATAATACGTAGAAAAATAAATACACAATATCTCCAAATACGCGTGAAAACGCACCTCAATAGTGGGCGTTCCGGTCATTATTGAGTGTATCGATCATAGAAAGAAAAAAGGCAAAATAGATAAATACTCTTAGTTGATTTAATCTTGATAAATACAAATTATAAGGTGGGTATAAGGCGGTTGTATTTCACGACCGAAAGAATAAAGGCTCTTAAGTGCTTCGCGCCGCCTCGTTTTCTCCGCTCGCTTGTGCGTATTTTGAGAGTGATGACTAATTAAAGGTTTTCCAAACTCAAGTATTAGTAATCTATTTTTCTTCTTATATTACTGAACCCTCGAAACGTTTTGGTGTTCCACCAGCATTTCAAAGTCGAACGGAGGTTTTCAATTCACGTGATCACTTTCATTCCTTTGGATTCTCAAATCGAAGATGTAACACCCCCAAATAATCACATTTCAAAGCAGCGGAAGAGTCGTTGGTGTTACGGGATAACACATTACTCAAATCATAGACAACGCTTAAAAATCGCGTCGTTAGTAATAAGGCATTTTCCATCCATGAATATCAAATTACATAGGTCCTCAGGTCATAATATGTCATACAAATTTACAAAACATTTGAATGGAAATTTTATTTGAATGCGGGCCATAAATTCTTGTCGTCTTCCTGAGAATTACCTTCAAGTACCTGAGATAAAACCTGTTAAAAAGTCAGCGAAACGCCGAGCGAATTCATAGAGTTTAATAAAAACCATTAATATATCATCGGTATATAATTATTACCGAAAATCATTTTGTACAAATCTTTGTCGTAGGCTATAAAATAGGCCAAAGACATTTTATACAAATCTTTGTCGTAAATCATAATATAGGCTTTTGCCTTCAAAATCATTATACGAACCATTGTCGTAAAAACATCATACAATACGTTTTATAACGTTATATAGAGTTTAATAAAAACCGTTATATGAAAATGGTTATGTAAAACCAAAAGACGAACATAATATCAGTAATAAGACCCCGTATTGCTAGTCAGGCAATATATCATAACTCAATTCGTATATCAGTATTTTCAATATTGGATTATTATAAGCCGCATGACATTGTTACTTTTCTACAACATATATATCTGGTAGCTAACCCGTAATTCCTTTTCCCATCTAAACAGCGTGTCGTCACAATAGTCACGCTTATATAAGTCTTATAATACATAAATTCGCTTACCAATCAATGTGGCACGACGGGGATCAACCGTCAAGGCGCGAACTGGGGTGATCTTCCCTAAATAGTACTATTATATGCATAAGCGTCTACCAAATCCCGGTAGTTCATAATTCATGCTAATGGGACTTTTAGTGACATAACCTAACTAATAATAATCCATTTCATTTCATTCATTAG
Source organism: Glebionis coronaria (assembly GCA_025667525.1). NCBI lineage: Eukaryota > Viridiplantae > Streptophyta > Magnoliopsida > Asterales > Asteraceae > Glebionis > Glebionis coronaria. The sequence continues at coordinate 316,276,449 of CM046879.1, read as the reverse complement.
GTCATATAATCATTCGGGTCCATATCAATAAGCATACAATCGGGACAATTGGTGTCCTATTTTTATTAAAACTAGCATGTTATCTCCCTCGCGGGTTTATAAAACATTTCATAAAACATTTAAAAGAGTGCGATGCTATGAACTCACATTGATTGGGAAAGGCGGGCTATCGGCGTTTTGGATGTACGGTACGTGCTTCAATCACGGAAACCTAGACAAATAATACTCGGTCTTAAACTGTTGTCCAATGACTTTATAAAAATAATGGTTATGTATATATGATGATATCATAAGTATGATGATGATCAAGTGGGATTTTATCTCTTCATACAACATTATAGTTGTTATGTGTTAGTCAATTAAGACTAGTTATACTAGTTTCAATCCATCTACATATTAGGGCCCAATAAGCCCATTAAGAGTTCAATTCATTATATTAGCCCATTTATACTTCATTACCTTTGAACAAAAGTACAGTGAGACATTTAGTGAATCTTGGGACCGTTTTAAGGAACTTTTAAGAAAGTGTCCACAACATGGTTTCACAAAAGTAAATCAAATAAACACTTCTTACAATGGGTTAAGCATGAATGACCAAGATTCACTAAATAGTGCCTCGGGGGGGGGGGGGGGGGGGGGGGGGGGTAATATTTTGGTTAAGTCTTCTAATGCCGCATGGGATATTATTGAGAACAAGTCTCGAGTGCAAACTAAGAGCGTTCGGACTAATGTGGCTAGTGCTAGTACTAGTGAGAGCGAAAAGAGAATTGATAAGCTTACTTCGCTTGTTGAAACAATTGCTCTACAAACCGCTAACAATACCAAAGCCATCAATTCACAAGTTAATGCTATGAGTCAGTCATGTGAAATATGCTGGGGATCTCATTCATACACCGACTGTCCTTCGACTCATGACAATCCAGAAAATATGTATGCCGCCAACGGTAACTTTTCTACGGGAGGCTATCAAGCACGTCCTCAAGGTGACCACAATTTGCTCAGTTATCGTTCTAACAACTTTCTTTCACCACCCTGTTTTCCACCTCAAAACCAAAACAACCTCAATCGCAACAATAAAAACCAACCTCGTGCTCCAAATCAATATCAGACCCAAAGAACCCCATATCCACCTCAAGGAAACAACCAAGTTTACCAACAACCCACTTATCAACCACCTGCCTACCATGCTCTCCTCCCACCCAACCTACCGCATTTAATCAAGAGGTTGACACTTACATGAGGACTAATGATGCGATAGTGCAGAATCTTCAGCGGCAACTTATAAACTTGAAAGGAGATATGGTGAAACAAGGGAATGATCTTCGAGCCGATATGCGAAACTCTTTGAGCAGTCAAACGAATGACATAAGGGATATGATGGCTAGTTTCTTCCAAAGTAATCAAGCCTCTGGTTCGGGTTCTCTTCTGAGTAACATCGTTTCTAATCCAAGAGGGGAGATGAAAGCAATCACCACCCGAAGTGTCAAAGGTCTAAAGGAACCCGAGATTCCTACACCTACACCGGTGATGGTGACAAAGGACAACGAGTCCCCTTCTCCAATTACTCCACCTTATCTTTCTCCAATTCCTCCACCTTCTATTTCACCAATTCCTCCACCGTCTACTTCCACCCCTCTACCACCCAAGGATGTGAGTGAGAATTCTATTCCAAAGCCTTCATCTCAACCCAATATACCTTATCCCTCAAGGTTGAGGAAAGAGAAGTTGAAGAACAAGGATGATATTCAGGTTTCTAACTTTCTCAAAATGTTTAAACAACTGAATTTCAACATCTCCTTTGTGTGGAAACCTTGGTTTCCGGATCTTTGAAGCTACTAGGAATGATCATTGTTCATATGATTATGCAATCAAAGCGGAATTAGAACAACAACCATTAACAAGGTGTTTAGGCACAAGAACATGAATTAAAACACAATTGGATTGCTTATTATATTAATAACAAACAATCACTAGGTGTGTGTACATTGAATCCCACACCTAGTCGACACACACTTTAGGTTTACATTGTATATGAATTGATTGAATAAAAACCTAAGACCCTTGTTCCTTTTATAGTGTAAGGAACAGAATCTACAAGAGATAAAATCAAATAAACATCTAAATCTTCTATTTAGATAAAGTATATATTGTGTATATCATAAATAATATACTCAATATATTCCCTAAATAGATTTCTCCATCAAATCTTCAACGTTGACTTTTGTTGACAGCGTTTGACTTTTGTTGACTTCTGTCAACGCCCAATTTGCTCTTGTCAACGCTTGGATTACTCTTGTCAACGCCTGAGTAAATGTCTTGATGTTTTCTTCGTTTTTGAGTTTCTGCCACATCAACTTTTTGACCCAACAATCTTCCCCTAGTTAATAGTGGCAAAACTCTATGTGTATCTCTTGTAAGTTGTACATGATCTTCAAATTGCTTCCCCTAAAGTGTAGCACGTATTTCTTCCCCTTTTTGTCACATCAACAGGGAAGTAAACAATGTTGCAATCTTTGAAGATTCTCCAAATGTAGCTCTATGTAATGATCTTGAAGAACAATTAATATAATATTTTTGATGTAGAAGAAGAATAACCCAACCTTATGTTCCATGTCTTGTATTATCCACGTGATGAAGAACTTATAGAGGAAATATAAGTAGACCTCGATCCCTTGTCAATATTCTCATCCTTTGTGAGACACTGAGCACGATAATGTAACTCCTTCAAGTGTTATGACAAGTCTTCGTCACCAAACATTTAAAGCATGAACAAGTTATCTTTAAAGTCTATGACTGGGAGTGCCCGACTTTAAGATATGATAGAACACAAACTCGCGAAAATCTTCTTCAATCACCAAACTTACCATAATAATTCATCCCCTTAAGCCAACACCTCTTCATGATAAGTCAATATCTTCATATGTAAAAGCTGTTAGCGAATAACTCTTTCACAAGGCTATCCCGATTACATAATCCAATAAAATTCTTCATGAATTGTTGCTAACTTACTTAAAAATCATTAATCCCTTTCAAAAATATCCGAGCCATAAATATCAACATGATATTCTATATTAAAACGAAGATTCCATGTACCTTCGTGTGTAAATACTACCTTTTTGTGTGCTTAAAACATACCAATTTTCTCAAACAGCAGCAATCAGTGTGTTACCCGAGATCCTCCTCTGTCCAATATCTTTTCATGTGTATTGTCCGATATCAGACAACACGTATCAGCGTTTGAAAAGCCATATCTCGGACAACACTGTCAACGCTGTCAGCGTTGACTTATTCCATCAGCGTCAAAATCCTTCTTGTCAGCGTCAATTCCAACCTTGTCAGCGTCAAACAGCAACGTCTATATTTCCTTTCTTTTTCCTTGCAGCAAGTCACGATCTCCTTTTTCTTTTGTACCAAAAGCTATCTCAAACGAATATCACATGATAAGACAATATAAGTTCAAGCAAATACCCCACGTGGTGTACCATCCATTACTTGCAAATACCCCACGTCGTGTGATTAAATGAACTGTTATGGGACCTTTATTCAACAATATTTTTCCTTTGAAGCTTAATACACTTTCCTTGGCAGTATATTACTTTAGAATATATTCCCAAAATAACTTATCCCATGTATATTCTTCTCTTTTGACATAGCATACTGTCCTCGTGACCTGCTATGATATACTGTGCATGTAACAGTGTCACAAAGACACTTTTCTTTGCTGCTTTATTCATGCGCTGAACAAAAAAAACATTCATACGTCTCTTTTTCCAAACTCAATGAGCCCAAAAGACGTATATAATCTTGTCCTTCTCATGACCAATCAATAATAAATATTAGCCAATCATCATCTAACCACCGTGTGAACACAAAGCTTTATCACACGTCAATTGTCTTGACCCTTCGTGTGAATAGAATCTGTTATGGATCATGTGAACACAATCTTTCCACCAATTAGAGACCTTGCTTCGTGTGAACAGTAGCGAATATAAATTATTCCTCCTTTGGCCGTGTGAATGCAGACATGAATAACCAATCAAATGCGTAGACTCGTATTTATTCTTTGTGAATATCCCATGTGAACAGATCATAAACGAATACAAGCAGAACACACCTTTTTCTCCTCCAGTCTTAATAGCCAATACATAAACAGGAGTAGTATTGATCTTGAATCTAGGGTTTACTCAAAAACCCTAACAGCAAACATCACAAAACCAATGGATCTAGGGTTTTGGATGAAATCCTAACACTTTAACTCCTTCATTAGCCACAAAACTCCTTCTTTTCTGTTTAAAAATCGATTCTAGGGTTTAATATAAACCCTAATTCATTATTTTATGTGAAACAGAAAATCTGAAAATCACTCATCAGCCAACTTCGACGCTTAATAACTTTTGATTGGGGATAAAACAGGACAATCCCTCCAGTGGATGTTTAGATATATGTATAAAGAACACACATATAAAATTTCGTGACGATCCAACAGTTCAATCGAAAGTTATGACCTTCTGAATACTGATGCGCACACAAAAACGTCTAGAAAAACCCTAGACGGATTTTTCTTCTTTTCACCATACACGAACACCTTGTTGGTCCTAGCATCATGAGCCACGAGGCTCTGATACCAATTGTGGAAACCTTGGTTTCCGGATCTTTGAAGCTACTAGGAATGATCATTGTTCATATGATTATACAATCAAAGCGGAATTAGAACAACCACCATTAACAAGGTGTTTAGGCACAAGAACATGAATTAAAACACAATTGGATTGCTTATTCTATTAATAACAAACAATCACTAGGTGTGTGTACATTGAATCCCACAGCTAGTCGACACACACTTTAGGTTTACATTGTATATGAATTGATTGAATAAAAACCTAAGACCCTTGTTCCTTTTATAGTGTAAAGAACAGAATCTACAAGAGATAAAATCAAATAAACATCTAAATCTTCTATTTAGATAAAGTATATATTGTGTATATCATAAATAATATACTCAATATATTCCCTAAATAGATTTCTCCATCAAATCTTCAACGTTGACTTTTGTTGACAGCGTTTGACTTATGTTGACTTCTGTCAACGCCCAATTTGCTCTTGTCAACACTTGGATTACTCTTGTCAACGCCTGAGTAAATGTCTTGATGTTTTCTTCGTTTTTGAGTTTCTGCCACATCAACTTTTTGACCCAACACTTTGCTGAGGCTCTCGCTCACATGCCGAAGTATGCTAAAATGTTTAAAGATCTTCTCAGTGATAGGAGAAACTTCTTGATATCGCTCAGACCCAACTTAACGAGAATTGCTCCGCAGTGCTCTTAACAAAATTACCAACCAAACTTGGTGATCCGGGTCGTTTTCTTATTCCTTGCAACTTCCCCGGGGTAGAGAATTGTATGGCCCTAGCCGATCTAGGTGCTAGTATAAAGTTAATGCCATTAAGTGTTTGGAAACAATTATCTCTACCCGAGATAGTCCCCACTCGAATGACTTTGGAATAAGCTAACCGTACGGTTCCTTACCCGGTGGGGATAGCCGAATATGTCTTCGTCGGTGTCGACAAATTCACCTTTCCGTCGGATTTTGTTGTCGTCGACTACGAGATGGACCCCCGTGTTCCATTAATCGTTGGACGTCCATTCTTGAGGACCGGTCACACTCTCATTTAAGTAGCCGCGGGCGAATTAATCATGAGAGTTGGTGACAATAAAATCATCTTCAACATGGGTAAACTTTCTAAGCAACCCTAGGAAAACGAGAGCGTTAATTTCATTGATGTTCTTGATGAGGCTTGTGAAGAGCATTTCAAAGACGCTTGTAAAAGTGGTTCTTCTTCTCTGCCCATTGTTGAGACCGTTGACTCTATTGCTCCTTCACTAACTCCATTTGGAGAAAGTGATTTCCTTTTCAAAAACTTTGAAGCAACTTTGGGAGATGTGGACTTACAATATGACGATTCACCCTCCGATTGGGATGAAGACATTCGTAACATTGAGAAACTTCTCAATGAGGACCATATTTCTCCACCATCTCCTAAGGAAATCTCTATCGATGATTCGAATTTGAAAACGTCTTCCATCGAAAATCCTCCGGATTTAGAGCTTAAGGATCTACCGTCTCATCTCGAATACATGTTCCTTGAAGATAATAAGAAGTTACCCGTCATCATCGCTAAGGACTTGAAAGAGGAAGAAAAATATCGACTTATCGCCGTGCTGAAGAATCATAAGAAAGTGATTGCTTGGAAAATCTCCGATATTCGTGGAATTGATCCTCACTTTTGCACACATAAAATTCTCATGGAGGACTACTTTAAACCCACTATTCAAAGCCAAAGAAGGGTGAATCCCAAGATCCATGACGTTATCAAAAAAGAGGTTATAAAACTTCTTGATGCGGGAATGATCTACCCTATCTCGGATTCACCATGGGTTAGTCCGGTCCATTGTGTGCCTAAGAAAGGCGGAATCACCGTTGTGCCCAATGAAAACAACGAGTTGATTCCTACTTGTCTCGTTACAGGGTGGAGAGTTTGTATAGACTATCGCAAACTCAATGATACTACGAGAAAGGATCACTTTCCCATTCCTTTTATGGACCAAATGCTTGAACGTCTAGCGGGTAATGACTATTATTGCTTTCTAAACAATTTCTCCTGGTATTTTCAAATTACCATCGATCCTAAAGACCAAGAGAAAACCACATTCACTTGTCCTTATGGAGCATTTGCTTACAAACGAATTCCTTTCGGCTTATGCAATGCTCTTGGGACTTTCTAATGGTGTATGATGGCTATCTTCCATGACATGGTTGAAGAAACTATGGAAGTCTTCATGGATGATTTCTCGGTCTATGGTGATTCTTTCTCTTCTTGCCTTGCCAATTTGGAATGCATGCTTAAGTGGTGTGTAGACACTCGCCTTGTTCTAAATTGGGAAAAATGCCATTTCATGGTAAAAGAAGGCATTGTGCTTGGACATAAAATCTCAAAAGCCGGTCTTGAAGTGGACCGTGCTAAAGTTGATGTCATAGCCAAATTTCCTCCACCTTCAACAGTGAAGGGTGTGAGAAGTTTCCTTGGTCATGCGGGCTTCTATCGTCGATTCATTCAAGATTTTTCTAAAATCGCTCGCCCGATGACCCACCTCTTAGAAAAAGATATTCCCTTTATCTTTTCTAAAGAGTGTACTGAATCCTTCAATCTTCTTAAGGACAAGCTAACTACGGCACCGGTCTTGGTTACCCCTAATTGGGAGCTAACTTTTGATTTGATGTGTGATGCTAGCGAATTTTCCATTGGAGTGGTTTTGGGCCAAAGAGTGAACAAACACTTCCAACCAATCCATTATGCTAGCAAGACAATGACGGGGGCTCAATTGCATTATACCACTACCGAAAAGGAGCTTTTAGCTGTAGTATATGCTTTTGAAAAATTCCTCCCCTATCTTGTTCTTTCCACCACAATCGTGTACACCGATCATTCTGCGTTGAAGTACTTGTTAACTAAACAAGATTCCAAGCCAAGACTTCTTCGTTGGGTTTTGCTTCTTCAAGAATTTAAAATTAAAATTCGTGACAAGAAGGGAGCCGAAAACCTAGCCGCGGATCATCTAAGTAGACTTGAGGATCCTTATCAAGGGGATCATCCGACTCAAGAGATCAATGACTCTTATCCCCTTGAGGCCTTAATGTCTATCAATTCCAATCTTGATGACACCCCGTGGTTTGCGGACATTGCAAACTACTTAGCGGATGGATTTCTCAAGGAAGGGTTAACGTCCCAACAAAAGAAAAATTTCTTTAACGACATTGAAAACTATTTTTTGGACGACCCTTAACTTTTCAAACAATGTGCGGATCTTTTTATTCGTCGATGTGTTGATGGGCCAATAGCATTACTAATCCTCGAAGCTTGCCATAAAGGACCCACCGGTGGTCACTTTGGTCCCAATTACACCGCGAAGAAAGTTTTTGACTCTTGATTTTATTGGCCCACCATTTATCATGACGCTCATGAAATGGTTAAACATTGTGATGCTTGCCAAAGACAAGGCAAGATCACACATAAATATGATATGCCTCAAAATTTCATACAAGAATGTGAAATCTTTGATGTATAGGGTATCGACTTTATGGGGCCATTTCCATCATCTAAAGGGAACAAGTACATCCTCGTAGCCGTTGACTACGTATCTAAATGGATTGAAGCTAAGGCTCTCCCTACGAACGATGCGAGGGTGGTTGTGAACTTTTTGAAGCAGCTGTTTACTCGATTCGGTGTTCCTCGTGCTATCATCAGTGACCGCAGGACTCATTTTTTTAATGATCAATTTGCTCGAGTCATGGCTAAGTACGGTGTCAATCACCGTCTTTCCACCGCTTATCATCCCCAAACAAATGGTCAAGCCGAGATTTCTAACCGTGGATTGCAGAGAATTCTTGAGTGTACTGTGGGAGAGCATCGTGCCTCGTGGGCCGATAAGTTAGATGATGCTTTGTGGGCTTTCTGTACCGCATATAAGACGCCGATTGGTTGCACTCCATATCGTCTGGTGTATGGGAAGGCATGCCACCTCCCTATTGAGCTGCAACATAAGGCGTACTGGGCTTTGAAGTGGGCCAATTTTGACATCAACAAAGCCGGTGATCTTCGGAAGATTTAACTCAACGAACTCAATGAGCTGAGGAATCAAGCTTATGAGAATTCATTGATCTACAAGGAGAAAACCAAGATCATCCATGATGCTAAGATTAAGAACCGAGAGTTCCACATCGGTGATCAAGTCTTACTTTTTAACTCTCGGTTGAAGATCTTCTCGGGCAAGCTGAAGAGCCGTTGGTCTGGTCTATTCACCGTCGCCAAAGTCTTTCCATATGGCACCATTGAGCTTTTTCAGCCAAATGGGCCTAATTTTAAAGTGAATTGCCAGTGCGTGAAGTTGTACTTTGGTGAGGACATCTTTCATGAGATGATTCCATCCCACACCACGTTTCCCTTGAATTAGTTCTGGGTCGAGTCAGGCTCATGACTCGGTTAACAAAAACAAGCGCTTCTCGGGAGGTAACCCGTTGATCTATCCTTTACCGTTTTTATAATAAGTGTAGGGGGAGCCCCGTATGTCTTTGTTGTCTTGTTTCTTATCATGTGCAGGGATTAAAGCTTCAAAGATCCATTCTTGATGACTTTTGACGAACCGTGATCCCATGTACCCGTCTTCCTGGTTCTATCCTAAACTATCGTGATTCAATATTTCATATCTTATATGTTCACATTGAAATCACTATAGTTGTCCTTTCCTTAGCAAGATTTAAACAACGTACACATAAGTGTAGGGGAGTTTACCCCCACATGCTTAAACATTGAGGAAAATGTTTATATCAAGTGTAGGGGGACTTCTATCGAAGTAAGTGGGCTTTTCCATTAATTTGTCCTCATTTTAACCGGAAAATTTTATTTTTCGACACTTTTCAAAATTTTTAATCTATTTTGGCCTATTAGTCTAGTAGTATTTTCTTTTGCTATCGTTATTTACTTTCTTTGCTAGAATAAATTTTCAATAAAGTGGTTTTAAATTTTTCAACGTTGTGAATCTTTTGACTCAACCCGAGTTTAATTATCTAAGTTTACTCTAGCTAGTATCCTTAACGTGTTTAAGTCAAGTTTTGCTAGGCTTTTATATAGGGAACTTTAAAACGCGAAAGTCTTAACTCTCACGGGTTAAGAACAAGAACTTTTCGCAAGTTCCTATAATTGATCCTAGAAAGTCGTTTATCAAGGGATCTTTAAAAAGCGAATTCTAAACTTGAAAGAGTTTAAGAAGTTGCAAGATCCTATAGATGACTTGAAAACCCAAAACTTTGGTTTAATTGGCTAAGCATCCACGAGTCTCATTCCTTGAGATTTTAAATTGTGGAGAACGAGAGATGATAGAGTCAATTATAAGTTTAGTATTCTTTTATGAATTTATGTGAGATTATAAGTTTTTTCTCCCATCGCTTGTTAATAAATATATTTGCAATGAATAAGGTTGTACGATTTGAAAAGTTACTTAGCTTCTAGCCCAACATCGTTTAAAAGTTGCTCAGTATTAATTAAAGTTCATAGCCAAGGCATAACTTATTGAAGCGAGATGCGAAGATTGGCGAGTCCGAAAAGGCCCTAACAAGGCATGAGGGCTACATTTTGTTGCTAAAGATCCAAAAGTGATGTGAAGAATCATTTATCAAAAATCAATAAGAAGGATCGAGACACACGACGAAAAGAAAATACTCCCCTAAAGAGCATGGAGAAGTCTATCCAAAAAGGCCCTAACAAGGTATGAGGATAAATAGATCCAAGTCCTAAAAGGAGGCGGATCGTTGTATATCAAAGTCTAAAATAAAGATTTGAGAAAAATGAAGAAGTCTTGGTCCAAATATGAAGAATCTCTCAAAAAGTTCAAGTGAAGAAAGTCCTTATATGAAGAGAAGACCATAATTTCATGAACGTCTCTCGAGATTCGAAGTATGAAGTCGCTGCCAAATATCGGTCCGAGAAAGGTCTCAAATCGTGAAGCAAGTTATGCCAAGATATGAACTTTAAGAGGTCCCGAGAAACAGTTTTAAAAGATTTTGTCCTTTAGCTAACTATTGATTAAATCGTCCCACTTTATTTTCGGCCTAAATAAACTATCGAGATAAGTCAAACGATGCATCCTCGTGATCATTCAAGACAATTATAAATATAAGAGATACACCTAGGAATAAGGGAGTCTAAGTGAATAATTGGGCCACATGAGCTCGTGTTAGTTTGCTAACTTATAATAACAATGATCTCGTTTTTAAGCTTGGTATAGGGAACGTGAAACTTGAGGATGATAAACATTCATGACAGCCAAAACCCCAATGTAAGTCTTTGATTTCTATCTTTTTAGTTTCCTAGAAAGTTTAGTATTTAATAAAGGACAAGGTGGGTTATATATGATGAGAAATGTAATATGTGCTTTAAAATTAATGCATTGCATGAGGGCATTGCAATGGTCAAGTGTAGGGGATTTAATAAGTGTGAAAACACTTATCCTTTTACCACTTATTTCTAATAATAACAAGACCAAAACGTGTATTTTATGTTGTAAACGTCAGAATTATGCGTGGTTTGTGTTTTTATTGTGTTTTAGGACCAAAAGATGAAAAAGGAAGAAAACATGGGCTATCACGGGCTTTTATCGAAGAAAACGACAAAAGACGAAGTCAAAAGATCAAGAGTGCAAAAAGAACGGAAGTCCAAGGCCTATTCTGAATATTTATCGAAGAAAAAGTCTAAAGACGAAAGTTTAATGAAGTCGAAGAACTCAAGTCTAATTATAGAAGAAAATTATAAGACGAGTTAAATTTATATCGACAAATCCCGAGACGACGTCGAGAAAGACAAAGCATTTAAATCGAGTCGAGAAGAAAGAAAGAAGGAAGCAACACATGCACCTTCCCACCTCCTATAAATACCCTCCTAATGACACATTAGGAGGGTGTTAGCTAGTTTATTTTTCCTTTTTGTACTTTTAATTTTAGAGAGAGAAAGTTTTTAACTTTCTATCACTAGAACTTCATCTTTTCTTTCTTTCAAGTTTAAGCTTTATTCCAATCTTGTATTTTTGAATCTTTAATCTACAAGTTCAAGTTAAGGTTTTCATTTTTAATCTTCTTCTACCTTTCTTTATTTTGTTTATCTTTGATTAGTGATAATCTTTGATTTTGTTTAATCTTGATGCTTATGTGATTGAAAAGTTTATCTTTTTATTCATCTATAAGTTTTTATACGGATTAAGGTTTGAGCTTATCATGCTTATTGGCTTAATTTGTGTTTAGCTTATTTACGTTTTAAGTTTTATTAAAGTTTTAGTCTTTTTAAAGTTTGATTTAAAAGTTTTGCTTATTTAAAGTTTTGAAAGTTCTTATTTTATGTTTGTTAGTTCGGCTTATTATTAATTTGGTTAAGTCTTGGTTTGAGCTTATCAAAAATAGCTTATAAACTTGGCTTATTGCATAATACATACCATTGGAAAAGGGAAAACCTCTTTCCGACCTTACATTCCGATCAGGGCTCGTTATTCCGATTAGCTCACTATTATTCCGATCTACAGGATCGGAAAAGGGTTTTACATTCAGATTGCTATTCCGATTTGGATTCCGATCAGGTGTTTCTTTTGATATTCCGATTGGACCTGTTTTCCATTATTCCGATTAAGACATTCAGATCATATTCCTTTTGGGACATTCTGATCCTATTCCTTTTGGTGCATTCCGATAACATTCCTTTTGGTGCATTCCGACGTGATTCTTCCTTTGACATTCTGATCACATTCCAGTCGGATTTCGATGGCAACATTTAGACGGGTTTAATTTCTTGTTTTTACAAAGTTTTAAGTTTTAAATTCATTATGTTTTAATTTCCAAAAATTGCACGCTTCCCGACAAAGTTTTTCTAGTAATTTTTAGTTTAATTTTTAAAGCTTTATTTTACTCAACGATATTTTCATATTTGCTTTTAGTTTAAAATAGATAATCAAACCATTTTTTTTCCACCAAGAACAACTGAGTCGCACTAATTAACGGTAATCAATTCGAAAAGATCGGACGATAAACTCTTTTATAACTAAGTAAAATCTAGTTATTAGTTTTATTTCTTTAAGATTTGTGTGAACTTGTCCATTATGTACTTATACTTTTACATTCATCCTTGTTGTAAATAACTACATAACTTAAACCATGTACTTAAAACTAGGAGAACAAGTAATAAAATGTATAATCAATATTTGAGTATACAACACTTAACAAAAATTGGAAAATATGCTACATCATGTATATGTAGCCGTGTATGTATGTATGCATACTATAAGCATGCTTAGTCTTTCTTGGACTAGCCCAAGATCATGTACTCCTTGTGTGCTAGCCCAACATTAGCCCACAACAAGCCAACCCTTCCCTTTGGTTATCCTTACACGACACACACATGCATATGTAGAAGAAGAAGGGTTGCCTAGGAAATGAAGAGTGTGACACTTGTCATGTGTTCTCTTACCAAGGCAATCATACCTTTTGCCTTGTCTTTCTCTTTCATCTTTAAGCCGAAAAACACATATACATTCTTCATTCTCTCATGCAATCCAATCTCACTTCTCTCTTCACCTTTCTCCCTCAAGTCATTCGGCTATAAGCCACAAACATCCAATATTTATACATTAAATCCATTAGATCTTTGTCCCATCTTAACTACTAATCATTTAGTAGCATCATCACCTTTGGAACTACTATATCAAGCCCTAGCCGAAACCTTAAGGGTCATGGCTTGGTTTATAGTTAGGGTTTTCATCATCAAGAGTAGATCTCTAATTTGCTTTGTCATCTAGATATTCCTTGGTAACTTTTAGCAAGAAAGGTATTATTCATTATGATTCTTCATTTTTCTTGCATGCATCAACATTCACCTATAAACACATGTAACAAACTTGTTAAAATCAAGATTTGATAAAAACCATGACCTTAAAGGTCACGGCATATATTTGAAAACCATTAGTCATGATTAAAAACGTTTTGATAAAGAAACCTATGACTAGTATTCTATGTTTTAACTTGATTAAAAATCATAAGAATCATTTTATGAACTTAAATGAAGCCGTGGGTTACAAATCTCACTTTTTGGGGTTTTAGTTAAGTAATAATCATAGATCTCATAAGTAAACTTGTGTAACTCAAAAACCATGAAAAACCATGACCTTACAGGTCACGGCATAAATGAATGATGAATCTATGATTTATGTACTAAGTTTTAAATGATGAAATATGTATTATTACATGTAAAATGGACTACTAAAAATCACTAAAATGAATTATGTGTACAAATATAGCCGTGGGTTATATATGACATTGAATGGATTTTAAATTTACATGCATGCTTATATAAAACCTAGATCTAGTGTTAAGAGTTTAACTTAACATGTTAAACATAAAACAAGCATAAAGATCTTATGGGAACATTTGGGGAAAAACAATATAGTCGTGAGCCATATATTGTTTTCTTGGATTTGTAGTATCCTTGAAAACTTGCAATAAGCCTAAAATTATGTTGTATTTTTATGAATACTTACAAGACATAAAAATAGCTAAAGATCTCATCTTGGGAATACCAAGATTAAAATTATAGCCGTGGGCTATATGTATGTATATATGGACTTATGATTTGGTTTCTTGGTTTGTACATAGCTATATCTTATTTTGGGGACACTTATAAGTACATGAAACCTTAAAACAAGTTTTGACTCATCTTAATAAGCTATAATTAAACATAGCCGTGAGCCATAAGCTCATATTAGAGCTTATGACTTGCATGCAACCTTGTAACACATCTAGATCTCATTTGGCACATCAAATAAAACAACTATGAGTTTTAATCTTTTATTAAAGCTTATAACTAAATATGGATAAGCTAATGATAAGCTTATGAGAAAATCCTAGATTATTACTTACATAAAATGAAAAGTAGTACTGATGGACTAATTAAGCCCATGAAACATTAGTCCAAGACTTAATAGACCCAATAAGCCCATTCAACAAATCTTAGTATCTTAATGGACTTAAGAATATGCTTATGCCCATTTAATTAATTAATGGACTTAAAAATGTATTTAAGCCCAATAAATGTTTTAAAGGCCTATTTAACAACTTAATGGACTTAAAATATATTTAGGCCCACTAGATGGCGCATTAGATATTTTAGCCCATTTAATGAGCCCATATAATGTTTTGAATGTTTAAATAAAAGTTTTTATAATAAAATATAACTTATAAAAACTTTTGGATTAAAATGACAATATATGAAACTTAAGGACTAAAACCGTGACACATGAAACTTGTTTTGATAAATTATTAAACATAAGGACTGAAAATGTAAATATCCAAAAGTCTAGGGTTTAATAAATACCGCCCGTGGCATATTAAACGCTAGGGACCATTTTGGAAAGTTTCTAAAAGTTGTTTTGTCATTTAATAACCCTAAGGACCATTTTGGTAATAATCTGAAACTTAAAGAAGCCCTAGGGACTGTTTTGTCATTTTATGAAAGTTATAAACCCTAAATATAACTAGGAGTGACTAAAACTGCCATAAACCGAATGTTTAACAAGCCCTAGGTACTAAATGTGTAAAATCCGTAAGTTTGCTTTGTTTAAAATATGGAAGGACTAGTTTTGCCATAATCCGAAACTTAAACTAGCCCTAACCCTAATTCTATTTTAAATTTAGTAAAACTTAATTAAACACTAAACCATAAGGATTAATGTATAAATTCTTAAACTTGTAATTGATAAATTATTTTATAAATGTTAAATAATTTATGGGAACTTTAAAGTTAAATAAAATATTTATATTTTTACTTTACAAAAATAAAATATTTATATTTTGCTTTATGAAATAATTTGTATAAACAATATGGTTATGTATTATTAATACATGTACTCATATACTTTTAAGAAATAAAGTTATATGAACGTTAAATAAATTGAATGCGAATACGTAAACAAATATTATAAGTAGAACACTTTATGTTTACTTAAATATGGAACTTAATTGTAAAAATTAATTGGTTATTATTAATACATGTATTACGGACGTAAACTAATATTATAAGTTAACCATTTTATATTTACTTAACTATGAAACTTAGTTGTAAGTTTAAATTGGTTATTTCTAATACATGTACTATGAACGTAAAATAACATTTTAAGTAAAATATTTTACGTTTACTTAAAAATGAAACTTATATAGATAAGTTTAAATGGATATTGTTAATACTTGTACTACAGTTATTTAGATAAATACTGTAGCATTAAAAAACTGATTAAAAATCTGTATAAGCATACACATATGTTCTTTGTACTATCTATTAAGACTGTACTATTTGATTAGGCATAACTTTTGTCGTGAGCATTATTTGGATATTCGTGTTATACAGCTATTGCCAATTCCCAGGTGAGTTTACAGCCCCATATAAACAACTGATAAACTTTTCATCTACGGGGGAGAAAACATGCAACTATTTTAAATGGACATAACGGAATTGTATAAACTGGACTATGATTGACTATTATAGAAACTGTTAAATTGTTGTAAATCGCCCGAATGTTATAAATATCTATTAGGGATTGACCATCCCCATCTGGGTGAGTCATGCTCACTGTGCCTTGGCCGGGACAACAGATGTATACCATGTTGGAACTGGGTTTGGGTGTCTTTTTGTAAGACACTACATCCTCATCTGTTGAGGACTATGGAAGGTTAAGCTTCAGTTTCGAGTAATAGCAAATGTAATCTACTTTTTAGTAAAAATGCTTTGTGTATTGTTACTTCTATTATTAATGTATGTCCAAACTAATTATTGTTAAACCTGTAAATTCACCAACTTTTTGTTGACCCTCTGATAGGTGTGTAAACACCCATCCTTTTACCACTTAATTCTGGCTAAAACAAGACCAAAACACGTATTTAATATCATTTGTTTGGAATTATGCGTGGTTTTTGTGTTTATTGTGTTTTCAGAGCCAACCGGATAAATATTAAAGAAAACATTGGATTGCACGGGATTTATCAAAGAAAAAGACTCAAGACAAAGTCTATTGTCCAAGAGATGCAAAAGATTTGAAGTCACTGGGCCTATTCGAAGATTTATCGAAGAAAAGGACTAAAGACGAAAGATTTTCATAAGTCGAAGAAACTCGAGTCTATTTAACGAAGAAATTAAAAGACGAGTTGGATTTAATCGACGACAAATCCCGAATCAGAATCGAAAACGTCAACTTTTCTGAAAAGACGAGAAGACAAGAAGAAAGGGAGAAAGCCCACTCACCAACCAACCACTAGGAGTATAAATAGTTTTTCCCTTCACACAATTAGGGAGTTAGTTCATTTTTTCTTTTTCCCAGGCTTTGTTCGTTCCATCACCAACTCCATTAGGGAGTTTGGTGATTTTCATCTTTGTCTTTCAATCTTGTAATCCTAAATCATTAACCTTGTTACTTTTACATTAATCAATCCATTCCATCTTTCTACTCATCTTGTTCTTCATCATTTTTATTGCAAGTTCTTAAGTTTTTATTTGATTCTAGTTTGATCTTAAAAAGTTGTTGATTTAGTGTTTTTATTGGTGGGATTTGTTTCTTATGGTATGTTAATGATTATTGGTTAGTTTGGTAAAACCTTTTTGCGTATTTAGATTGATTTTGATCAAGATCCGGTTCCCCTGTTTTTGCTGTTACTGTAACTGTTCTCCGTTCCCAGACTTTCCGAACAAGACAGATATTCCGAATAGACTAGCTCACGTTTGCCTTACTCGGAATATTTCAATTATTCCGAGTGGAGGTTTTATTTCTTCTTTATTCGGAATATCCCAGATATTCCGAATGGCTCATACTTTCCGCATAAAAGTTCAACTTTCCGCATAGACCCGACTTTCCGATTAGAGTGATTTTTCCGCATAAGCAATTTTTTCCGAATAGCATCATTTTTCTCACTTTTTCCGCATAGAATATACTTTACGAGTAAAGCAAGTTTTTCCGCATAGCAAATTTTCCGAATAGGCCTTGATATTCCGCATAGAGATCTTTTTCCGCATGAGGCAATTTTTCCGAATCATACAATTATTCCGCATAGAATTCAACTTTCCGCATAGGGGGACTTTCCGAATGGCCATACTTTCCGCATAAGCCTTACATTCCGCATGGGGTATTTTTCTTAAGAGTAATTTTCCAGCTTTAATTCAAGTTTTGCTTTTTATTCGTTGCTTGGTTTAAGTTTATTTCCTTACCATTTTGTTCACTCACCTTGTTTAGTAGAATAGAAAACCAAATCCACTTTTTGTCACCAAGAACAAATCATTCCACTTTTAACTGAGATCAATTCGAGAGGATTCCGAGAATTATATTTTGAACCCATATAAAATCAGTGTATCAAATGGCGCCGCTGCAGGCTCCTCTCGTTAAGATTAAAAGTTTTTTGTGAGAACTTGGATTTTGGGATCCGTTTCCCGTGAACGTTACTTTTTCATAAAAATTTTCAAAAACACAAAAAAAAATATAAAATTTTCAAAAATCCTAAAAAGTAAAAAACATAAAAACCAAAAATATTTTTGCTTTGTTTTTCTTTGTTCGTTCTTTTGCAGGTGTATGCGCACTCGATCCACGTCTTATCAAGAGCCCGAGCCTCTCGATAACTTAGACATGGCTGGTGTACAAAACAACAATAACATACCACCTCCGAACAACAATAATAACAACAACAACCCGCCTTTCAACAACATGAATAATAACAACAATGAGCACCTTCCGGATAACCGCCCAATGATTGAATTGTTGCAAGCTCATGTCGATGGCAACATGGATCCAATTGTTATTCCACCAATTGCCGCCAACAATTTCGAGCTAAAGTCAGGCTTTATCCAGATGGTCTCAGCTCAACCATTCTTGGGACGCATCATTGATGACCCACACGATCACATCAAGAGATTTCTACAACTCACGAACACGGTCAAGTTCAATGGCGTTCCACAAGAAGTGATAAGGTTACAACTTTTTCCCTTTTCTTTAGAGGGACAAGCCCGGCATTGGCTTGCTAAGGAACCGCCACAGAGTATTCTCTCGTGGACGGATTTGGAAACAAAGTTTATCAACTACTTTTTTCCACCCTCTCGTACTACCGCTTTGTGGAATGAGATTATAACTTTTGAACAAAAGTACGACGAGTCATTCAGTGAATCTTGGGATCGCTTTAAAGATCTTTTAAGAAAATGCCCACAACATGGTTTTACCAAAGTTCATCAACTAAATACTTTTTACAATGGTTTAAGCATGAATGACCAAGATTCACTGAATAGTGCCTCGGGGGGTAATTTATTGGCTAAGACTTCCAATGCTGCTTGGGACATCATTGAGAACAAATCTCGTGTTCAAACCAAGAGTGTTAGGACCAATGTTGCTAGTGCTAGCACTAATGACAGCGACAAGCGATTAGACAAAATCACCACGCTTCTTGAATCACTTGTCACCCACACCGTCAGCAACAACAACAGCAACAACGCCAAAAATGCACAAGTGAACGCTGTCAGCCAACCTTGTGAGATATGCGGTGGTCCCCATTCTTACACAACTTGTACCGCCACCCAAGATTACCCTGCTGAGAATGTGAATGCGGCATATGGCACCTACCAACAACCTGCTTATCAAGCTAAACCTCAAGGTGACCGCAACTTGCTTAGCTACCGCAGCAACAACTATCTTTCACCACCTGGTTTCCCTCCTACCAACCCAAACCAACAACAAAACCTTAATCGCCCAAATCAACAACAACAACAACCTCGACAACCATACATCCCACCTCACAAGCAACAACAACCACCTCCACGTAACAATCAAGTCTACCAACAACCTGCTTACCAACCACCTGCATACAATGCTCCTCCCAACCAAGCCACCACTGCATTACACCAAGAGGTTGCAACCTACATGAGAACCAATGATGTGATAGTGGGAAATCTCCAAGAGGAAGTACGCAATTTGAAGGCTGATTTGGTAAAGCAAGGAAATGATTTGAGAGCTGATATGAGAAATACGTTGGATACCCAAACTAATGATCTGAGGAACATGATGGCTAGTTTCTTCAATGGTAATCAACCCTCTTCTTCGGGTACTCTTCCGAGTAACACCGTTGCGAACCCAAGAGGGGAGATGAAAGCAATCACCACTCGAAGTGGTAAAGGTACCAAGGAACCCGAGCTTCCTATACCTCCACCGGTGGTTGTGACTAAGGAGAACGAGTCACCTGCTCCTATTCCTCATCCTTCTCCTTCCCCAATTTCTCCACCTCTTCTTTCTACCCCTCCTCCACCCGTGGTTGTGAGTGATCCTATTCCTCTAAAGCCTTCCTCTTCTTCCAATATACCTTATCCTTCAAGGTTGAGGAAAGAGAAGCAAAACAGCAAGGATGATATTCAAGTTTCGAATTTCCTTAAAATGTTCAAAAAACTGAATTTCAATATCTCCTTCGCTGAGGCTCTCGCTCACATGCCCAAGTATGCCAAAATGTTTAAAGATCTTCTGAGCGACAAGGAAAAGCTCCTCGATATTGCCAACACCCAACTTAATGAGAATTGCTCTGCAGTGCTTTTAAGGAAATTGCCAATCAAGCTTGGTGATCCGGGTCGTTTTCTTATCCCTTGCAATTTCCCGGGAGTAGAGAATTGCATGGCCCTAGCCGATCTAGGTGCCAGTATTAATCTTATGCCTCTAAGTGTTTGGAAGCAATTATCTCTCCCGGAGCTAGTCCCCACCAAAATGACTTTGGAATTGGCCAACCGTACGGTTGCTTATCCAGTGGGGATAGCCGAAGACGTCATTGTAGGAGTCGACAAATTCACCTTCCCTGCTGATTTTGTTGTCGTCGACTACGAGATGGACCCACGCGTGCCACTCATTGTTGGTCGTCCATTCTTGAGGACCGGTCGCACTCTCATTGATGTTGAAGCCGGTGAGCTTATCATGAGAGTGGGTGACGATAAAGTAGTCTTCAACATGGGAAAGTTATCTAAACAGCCTTCTTCTTCCGAGAGTGTTAATTGTATTGACGTTCTTGATGAGGCTTGTGAAGAACACTTCAAGGATGCTTGTAAAAACATTCCTACCTCTCTTCCCAATGTTGAGACCGTTTCCTCTATCGACTCATCACTATCTCTATTTGGAGAAAGTGATTTTCTTTGGAAAGATTTGGAAGCCACCTTGGAAGATGTGAAGAAAGACAATGACGATTCTACTGCCACTTGGGATGAAGACCTCAGTTTCATTGCAAACCTCCTCAGCGAAGACAATCCTTCTCCTCCATCTCCCACTGTTATTGCTATCGAGACTCCGACTTCGAATACGCCTCCCGTCGACAATCCTCCGGATTTGGAACTTAAGGAGTTGCCGCGCCATCTTGAGTATGTTTTCCTCGAAGAAGAGAAGAAGTCGCCAGTCATCATTGCTAAGGATCTGAAGGATGAAGAGAAAGCCCGACTTGTCGCCGTGTTGAAAAATCACAAGAAGGCTATCGCTTGGAAGATTTCGGATATTCGTGGAATTGATCCTCACTTCTGCACACACAAAATTCTCATGGAGGACGACTTTAAGCCCACGATTCAAAGCCAACGAAGGGTGAATCCAAAAATACATGAAGTCATCAAAACAGAGGTTCTCAAACTTCTTGATGCGGGTATGATATACCCTATTTCGGATTCACCATGGGTTAGTCCAATCCATTGTGTGCCCAAGAAGGGCGGAATAACCGTTGTTCCCAATGAACACAACGAGTTGATTCCCACTCGTCTCGTTACTGGGTGGAGAGTTTGTATAGACTACCGCAAACTCAATGATGCCACGAGAAAGGATCATTTCCCTCTACCTTTCATGGACCAAATGCTTGAACGATTAGCCGGTAATGAATATTACTGCTTTCTTGATGGTTTCTCGGGTTATTTCCAAATACCCATCGATCCCCAAGATCAAGAGAAGACTACATTCACCTGTCCCTATGGCACTTTCGCTTACAAAAGAATGCCTTTTGGCTTATGTAATGCGCCCGGGACTTTCCAAAGGTGTATGTTAGCTATCTTCCATGACATGGTTGAACAAACCATGGAAGTCTTCATGGATGATTTCTCAGTCTTCGGGGATTCCTTCTCTGCTTGCCTTGCCCATTTAGAACGTATGCTAAAGCGGTGCAAAGACAATCGCCTTGTTCTGAATTGGGAAAAATGCCATTTCATGGTAAAAGAAGGCGTCGTGCTTGGACATAAGATTTCGAAAGCCGGTCTTGAAGTAGACCGTGCTAAAGTCGATGTTATAGCAAAATTGCCTCCACCTTCAACTGTGAAGGGTGTGAGAAGTTTCCTGGGTCATGCGGGCTTCTACCGTCGATTCATCAAAGATTTCTCTCAAATCGCTCGCCCGATGACCCACCTCTTGGAAAAAGATACTCCTTTTATCTTTTCCAAAGAGTGCCTCGAAGCCTTCAACTCGCTTAAGGATAAGCTTACTAAGGCACCCGTCTTGGTTACCCCTAATTGGGAGCTGCCCTTTGAGTTGATGTGCGATGCTAGCGATTTTGCTATTGGAGCGGTTCTTGGACAAAGAGTGAACAAACACTTCCAACCGATCCATTACGCTAGCAAGACAATGACTGGGGCACAATTGCATTATACGACAACCGAAAAAGAGCTTTTAGCTGTTGTCTATGCTTTTGAAAAATTCCGCCCCTATCTTGTCCTCTCCACCACCATCGTGTATACCGATCATTCCGCGCTGAAGTACTTGTTGACAAAGCAAGATTCCAAACCAAGACTTCTTCGCTGGGTTTTGCTGCTCCAGGAATTTAAAATCGAAATTCGCGATAAAAAAGGAGCAGAAAACCTAGCCGCGGATCATCTTAGCAGACTTGAGGATCCATACCAAGGGGATCATCCGACCAAAGAAATCAATGATTCTTTTCCCTTGGAGACCTTAATGTCTATAAACTCGAAGCCGAATGAAACCCCGTGGTTTGCGGACTTTGCAAACTACTTGGCGGGTGGAATTCTCAAGGAAGGGTTGACGTCCCAACAAAAGAAGAAGTTCTTCACCGATATCAAGACTTACTTTTGGGACGACCCTTACCTATTCAAACAATGTGCCGACCTGATTATCCGTCGATGTGTTGATGGACCGGCAGCGTCTGAAATCCTTGATGCTTGCCACAAAGGACCCACCGGTGGTCACTTTGGTCCCAACTACACCGCAAAGAAAGTGTTTGATTCGGGATTTTATTGGCCCTCCATATACCGTGACGCTCACGATATGGTCAAAAGATGTGATGTTTGCCAAAATCAAGGCAAAATCACACATAAAGACGAGATGCCTCAGAATTTCATTCAAGAGTGTGAAATTTTTGATGTTTGGGGTATCGACTTTATGGGGCCATTCCCTTCTTCTAAAGGAAACAAATACATCTTTGTAGCCGTTGACTACGTTTCCAAGTGGGTTGAAGCCAAAGCTTTGCCTACTAATGACGCAAGGGTGGTATGTAACTTTTTGAAAGCTTTATTCGCTAGATTCGGTGTGCCTCGCGCCATTATTAGTGATCGTGGGACTCATTTTTGCAATGACCAATTTGCTAGAGTCATGGCTAAGTACGGTGTAAATCATCGTCTTTCCACAGCCTACCACCCACAAACTAATGGCCAGGCTGAAATATCCAACCGAGGACTGAAGCGAATTCTGGAAAGAACCGTGGGAGAGCATCGTGCCGCATGGGCTGATAAACTTGATGATGCTTTGTGGGCTTTCCGTACTGCTTACAAGACCCCGATCGGCTGTACGCCGTATCGTCTTGTGTACGGGAAAGCGTGCCACCTCCCCATTGAGTTGGAGCACAAGGCTTATTGGGCCTTGAAGTGGGCTAATTTTGATATAAACAAAGCCGGTGACCTACGCAAGATCCAACTCAATGAACTGAATGAACTTCGGAATGAGGCTTATGAAAATTCTTTGATCTATAAGGAAAGAACTAAGCTCATTCACGACTCCAAGATCAAAAACCGAGAGTTCCATGTTGGAGACAAAGTCTTACTTTTTAACTCTCGGTTGAAAATCTTTTCGGGCAAGCTCAAATCTCGTTGGTCCGGCCCATTCACCATCGCCCAAATTTTTCCATATGGTACTCTCGAGCTCGCTCAACCTATTGGACCAAATTTTAAGGTGAATGGCCAACGAGTGAAGTTGTACTTTGGTAAGGACACCTCTCAGGAGGTGATTCCATCCCTCACCACGTTCCCCATGAACTGAATTTGGGTCGAGTCAGGCTCGTGACTCGGTTATCAAAAACAAGCGCTCCTCGGGAGGCAGCCCGAGTATCTATCCCTTTAACCCCCTAAGTGTAGGGGAGGACCTATTTTGGTCATTTGTGTTTGTGTGGTGATGTGCTTACAGGGATAACTGCAATCTTGGAAATCTTTGAAGAACCGTGCTCCCGTGTTATCCGAAACCCGGTTCTATCTCTCAACTATCGTGATTCAATTTTCTTCATACTCACATTTGAAATTGATCACTTTAGTCGTCTCTCCCTTAACTCGAGTTAACCAACGTGCACAATGTCATAAGTGTAGGGGAGACTTTTCCCACATGCTTAAACATTGAGGACAATGTTTATCTTAAGTGTAGGGGAGACTTCTATCGAAGTTTTAAGTGGACTTTTCCATTAAAATGCTTTCATTTAACCAGAAAATCCTATTTTTCAACATTTTTCAAATTTTTTATTAACTTTGGCCATTTAGTCGTAATTTTTAATTTTTTATCGTTGCTTTCATATGTATATATCCCGCAATAAAGTCAAAAATCTTTAATAAGTGGTGTAGCTAGTTTAGAAATCTTTGATATATTAGGCCCGTTGCGTTTATTATGACTCAACCCGAATAGACTTATCCAAGTTTATTCTAGCTAGTATCCTTAACCATGTAGACCTTAATCGGTTTATTAGGCTAAGTGTCCACGAGTCTCATTACTTGAGATTTTAAATTGTGGAGGACGAGAAATGATAGAGTCAATTATAAGTCGGTGTTCTTGCGCAAGCTCACTTGGTATAATTATTTGCCTTTTCTCCCATCACTTGCTAATAAATTATCTGCAATAAGTAAGGTCTTACGATTTGAAAAGTTACTTAGCTTCTAGCCCAAGATGGTTAAAAAGTTGCTCGGTAATGATAAGAGTTCATAGCCAAGGCATAACTTATGAAGCGGGGCGCGAAGATTGGCGAGTCCGAAAAGGCCCTAACAAGGCATGAGGATTCAATTTTATTGCTGAAGATCCAAAGTGATGTGAAAAGCATTATTCCTAAAGTCAATATGAAGGGTCAAGACTCACGACGAAAAGCAATCAACTCCCATAAAGATCATGGAGAAGTCTATCCGAAAAGACCCTAACAAGGTATGAGGATAAATAGATCCAAGTCCGAAAAGGAGGCGGATCGTTGTATCTCAAAATCCCAATTAGAGATTGAAGAAATAATCATGAAGTCGTGGTCAACAAAGTTGGAGTACCCCTCAAAAGTCTCCAAGTGAAGAAACTCTATTATGATGAGAAGACCATTATCTCAAGAACGTCTCTCGAAGATATGAAGTATGAAGTACATGCCAAATATCGGCCCGAGAAAGGTCTCAAATCGTGAACCAAGTTATGCCAATATATGAACTTTTTGATATCCCGAGAAGCAGTTTTAAGAGATTTTGTCCTTTAGCTAACTATTGATCAAATCGTCCTACTTTGCTTTCAGCCTTAATAAACTATCGAAATAAGTCCAAAAATGCATCTTCATGATCATTCTAAGACAAAAAAATAAAATATAAGAGATACAATTAGGAATAAGGGGGTTTAAGCATTTAATTAAGCCATGTGTGTAAGTGTTTGAATTGCTAACTTATAATAACAATGATCTCGTTTTTAAGCTTAGTTTGGGGAACGTGAAACTTGAGGGTGATAAATCTTCGCAACACCAAAGCCCTAATGTAAGTCCTTGATTTCTTTACAAGTTATTTCCATTCTTTTTGTTTATCTTAAAGTTTTTATTTCTCTTAGTAATTTGATTCTTATTTAGTAGAATTTAAATAAGGCCAAGGTTGATTAATTATGAGGAAAATGTAAAATTGCTTTATCACTAAGCATTGCATGAGGGCATGGCAATGGTTAAGTGTAGGGGATTTGATAGGTGTGTAAACACCCATCCTTTTACCACTTAATTCTGGCTAAAACAAGACCAAAACACGTATTTAATATCATTTGTTTGGAATTATGCGTGGTTTTTGTGTTTATTGTGTTTTCAGAGCCAACCGGATAAATATTAAAGAAAACATGGGATTGCACGGGATTTATCAAAGAAAAAGACTCAAGACAAAGTCTATTGTCCAAGAGATGCAAAAGATTTGAAGTCACTGGGCCTATTCGAAGATTTATCGAAGAAAAGGACTAAAGACGAAAGATTTTCATAAGTCGAAGAAACTCGAGTCTATTTAACGAAGAAATTAAAAGACGAGTTGGATTTAATCGACGACAAATCCCGAATCAGAATCGAAAACGTCAACTTTTCTGAAAAGACGAGAAGACAAGAAGAAAGGGAGAAAGCCCACTCACCAACCAACCACTAGGAGTATAAATAGTTTTTCCCTTCACACAATTAGGGAGTTAGTTCATTTTTTCTTTTTCCCAGGCTTTGTTCGTTCCATCACCAACTCCATTAGGGAGTTTGGTGATTTTCATCTTTGTCTTTCAATCTTGTAATCCTAAATCATTAACCTTGTTACTTTTACATTAATCAATCCATTCCATCTTTCTACTCATCTTGTTCTTCATCATTTTTATTGCAAGTTCTTAAGTTTTTATTTGATTCTAGTTTGATCTTAAAAAGTTGTTGATTTAGTGTTTTTATTGGTGGGATTTGTTTCTTATGGTATGTTAATGATTATTGGTTAGTTTGGTAAAACCTTTTTGCGTATTTAGATTGATTTTGATCAAGATCCGGTTCCCCTGTTTTTGCTGTTACTGTAACTGTTCTCCGTGCCCAGACTTTCCGAACAAGACAGATATTCCGAATAGACTAGCTCACGTTTGCCTTACTCGGAATATTTCAATTATTCCGAGTGGAGGTTTTATTTCTTCTTTATTCGGAATATCCCAGATATTCCGAATGGCTCATACTTTCCGCATAAAAGTTCAACTTTCCGCATAGACCCGACTTTCCGATTAGAGTGATTTTTCCGCATAAGCAATTTTTTCCGAATAGCATCATTTTTCTCACTTTTTCCGCATAGAATATACTTTCCGAGTAAAGCAAGTTTTTCCGCATAGCAAATTTTCCGAATAGGCCTTGATATTCCGCATAGAGATCTTTTTCCGCATGAGGCAATTTTTCCGAATCATACAATTATTCCGCATAGAATTCAATTTTCCGCATAGGGGACTTTCCGAATGGCCATACTTTCCGCATAAGCCTTACATTCCGCATGGGGTATTTTTCTTAAGAGTAATTTTCCAGCTTTAATTCAAGTTTTGCTTTTTATTCGTTGCTTGGTTTAAGTTTATTTCCTTACCATTTTGTTCACTCACCTTGTTTAGTAGAATAGAAAACCAAATCCACTTTTTGTCACCCAGAACAAATCATTCCACTTTTAACTGAGATCAATTCGAGAGGATTCCGAGAATTATATTTTGAACCCATATAAAATCAGTGTATCACCCTCTAAGCATGTTTTTCTCAGGGAAATGAAGTTAGTACGTGATATGTCTATGGACTCAAGCATCATTGTAATCTGCATTGTAGGACTCGTCATGGGTTCTATTTGGGAAACATAAACAATCTACTTTTATCATGTTGAAGACAATTTTTATAAACTTGTTTAATAATCATGTAATCTGTTTTGATTGATTTCTTATCTTATGCTCTATGAACTATGTGCTATCGATCCACCCTTATGACATCTCCGTTGATAATTCCGCATATTTTGACCCTACCCGGGGTGTCACAACAATGGACATTTAGCATAACAATTTATTCATGGATTAAAACATGTAAAATAGGATACAAAATTATGTAATAATAATAAATGACACCCAATCTTTATTTTATTAAATAATAATGTGTAAAACCCGCATGCTTTTACTATGAATAGTACCCTTATGATCGTACGTACATGATTAGAACTTTTCTTTTATAGAACGTTTATGTTTCACGAATAGGAATTACAAGTATTACGTACGTGTTATTGCACGATAAGTATTTCATACGTAATAAGACACGGTAATTATTACCAACAATAACTATAATCACGAACATGAAATCATGAACGTAAATAATCACGAACTTATTATTATGTATTTTCGTAATACTTATTACGATTATGTATAAATATATATTTACGAAACGAACGATAAATAAATAAATCACGTAAACACGAACCGAGAACACGTAAATAATTAGAACACGGAAAAAACAACGGGTTCCTCTTGTGGGCCCCTCATAGCAGCGGCATAGACAAAAGGAAGGGGCCAAGCCTACTTTTGATTTAACTAAATAAGAAAAGAAGGAGATCATATTTTTCGTAATACAGAATATTAGAAAAATCACAAAACCCTTGCTCCTCTTTTCCTTCTCCATGGCCGCCGGGTATAAACACCACAAAAGGGGTGTTTGTTGATTTTGGTTGATCCAATTCTTGCAAGATCGTTCGTGTTATTAATTTCCTTTTGTTTACGCATCGTTAATTCCTTAATCCCTTTTTCTTTTAATTATTTTATTAGATCTAAGAACACATGAAACATGATATTGAATTAGCAAGATTTAAACATGTTAATTAGTTAGATCTAATCATGGGGGTTAAAAACATGGGGTTTTAAGGGGGTGTTTGGTTCGGACGGCGGACACAAACCGAGAGCCTAAGCTCTCGGTGTGGCTCGTGTGACCACAACCGAGACCTACGGGTCTCGGTGTTGGTTTTGCGGCTCGGCAGCAGGCATGACAAGGGACCCCGACGCACGTCGGGGTTGTCCTTGTGGTCCTTGGGGATCTCGGCTGAAAAACAACACACACCACCCGCTTAAGTCGGTGGCGGTTTGACATAAACTGTGGCAACCGATCAAGCCGGTTTGCCACAATTAAAGGTTTGTTTGGTCCGGTTCAAGGGGTTTCACGGACCGGTTCACGACATGTTTTGATTTAAAACACGGGTTAGGTTCATGACTTAATTATACAAGTTAATTATTTTTAAAAGTTTATTTAATTACAAGATTGATTAAATTAATTTAACATGTTATAGAATTAATTTAATTTAGACATGACTTAGGTTAATTATTATTATTAATAATACATGAATTTAACGTAAGTATTTTATGATTTAATTTTAGACTAAAGTATTAATAATTATTAAAACATGCATATAATTAAATAATTTTCATGACTTAGATTATATTAATATTAAATATTAATACATATTTTAACCTAAGTATTATTTACCCTTTTATTTGATTAAATCATGCTATATTTAATTAAATCTTATAACATATAGTTTATTTAATTTACATGTATTAATTAATAAACTATACTAATAATCACATGACTTTGAATATTAATCAGTAAAACTTAAGCTTATATTATTAGCTTAATAATCCAGCTTATTTCTAATTATGGAAACTTTCTATTTTTAGAAACTTATCTATTTTAAGCACCTAATCTAATTATGGAAACTTTCCATTTTTAGAAACTTATTTATTTTAGGCAGCTATTCTTTTTTTGGAAACTTTCTATTATTGGAAACTTTTTATTTTTGGAAACTATCTATTTTTGGAAACTTTCTATTTTAGGAAACTTGCTATTTTTAGAAAGTTACTTATTTTTACACAACATGTATAACAATACAAGAAATACAAGTAATACTTAACCAGAATAGACAGAATACATGATAAACACAGCATAACGTTAAAATCAGTAAAACATAACATGAACATATAAAACAAGCTAAGACATGATATAAAACCAGTTACGTATACTGTAATCAGAATACTTATACACGTATATTATCTATGTAGCATTAGTGATATCGAAGTAGGACTCTCTTCCGTTCGTCTTCTTCGTTCACTGGACACAAGGTACGGATTCTCCGTCCTTTCAGTATGGACATTCTTTCCTTATTAGGATTTCCCCGTATGCAGCCAATTGTTTTCCTAGTATATGTTTTATATGTTTTGATTGGTTATGTTTAATAAATGCCTAAACCATATACATGCATGACCAGTTTCACCTAGTTATGGAGGTACCATAACCATAACACTGGAGGCACCAGTGTTATGACTTCACCACGGCGGAGTGATATCTCGTAGCGTCCCTTCAGCTTCTGGCCATATTATTATTATCATGTGGGGCGTATGGGTGCATCCTAGGTTACATGTTTTTATAGATTATTCAGGTGAATGTGGTGTGTGCCTTGCATCCTTCACAAGGAGCTGATCCCTCCTACCCAAAACTTATATTAATTAGAGGCAGCCCCTCTAATTGCATGATGAGGTCACCCCTCCAAGTATTCATGCACGTTGATATTTTATAACCTATATTGCCTAATGGCAAACATGTTAAACAATTTTTATTAGATAAACATAAGGCTTTTCAAACTATAAAACCAGTTATACCAGGTTTTTCCAGGACTTAGACATTTCCGCTTCTATATGTTGTATATGCTTATGTTATTCATTCTATGCTTGTATATCCGTGCACTAAGCATTATGCTCAGCCGTTTTCCTTTCATGTTCCCAAAACGGCAGGTACTCAGGGAAGCTCGTAGACTTTAAGCGTACGTGCATATGGATTGGAAGCTTCCTAACCTTCATTACTTTTTTGCATTTCTTCATACTTTTGATACTCATTTCTATGGACATTGTTTAGTCCTTTTCATTTACAGTACTTATGTTTGTTTGTGATGAGCTTTACTTTGAGGTACCGATGTTTGTTTCCGGTATTTCCTTTTATGGTCATGTAATGTTTAATACATTTATCCTTGTATGCTTTGATAACACGCCATAATCACGCGTGACATTCCATTTACCGATCCGCAAGGAAGATTCAGTCAGTAAACTCGTCGATACTTACAAGAAGGAGATCATGAGACTTCATGGTGCTCCATCCAGCATCGTATCAGACAGAGATCCTCGTTTCACTTCGTGATTTTGGAGGAGTCTGCATAAAGCTTGGGGTACAAAACTTAAGCTTAGCACGACTTTTCATCCTCAACAAACGGGCAATCGGAGCGAAAAATTTAGACATTTATAGACATGTTGAGGTCATGTGCGTTGGAATGGACGAGAGATTGGGGCGATTACATATGTCTGGTAGAGTTTGCATACAACAACAGTTGTCACGCAAGTATCAAGTGTGCTCCATTCGAGATGTTGTATGGCAGGAAGTGTCGCGCCCAATCTGTTGGGATCAGGTTGGTGAGCGAACACTTGAAGGACCAGAAATGATAGAGTTGACTAACGAGAAGGTCGCAGTAGCTATGCAGAAATTGCAAGAAGCACGGTCACGTCAGAAGAATTATGCCGACAAGCATCGTAGGGACTTAGATTTTAACGTAGGAGATCACGTCTTCCTTAAGGTATCACCGGCACGTGGTGTTAGACGTTTTCGAATCAAAGGGAAGCTCAGTCCTTGATTCATCGGACCGTTTGATGTCATTGAGCGAGTCGGTGAAGTATCTTATCGTTTAGCGTTACCTCCACAACTTTCTTATGTTCATGATGTTTTCCATGTGTCCTTACTCAGAGGGTTCAAGTATCATCCCCTTCACATGATTCAGTATCCACTGGAACAGATTCGTGAAGATCTTACCTTCATAGAAGAACCCGAACGAGTTCTTGACAGACAAGAACGAGTCATGAGAAGGAAGTCGATTCCATTCGTCAAAATCCTTTGGAGGGATCATACCGAGCGGGAAGCCACTTGGGAAACAGAGGAGTCTATCTGTGCTTCTTACCCTCATTTCATATTTTGAATTCGGGTATGTTCTTTTTTTCAAGTTTATGTTATCTTTAATTCGGGGCCGAATTATTCTTTTTAGGGGAGAAGAGTTGTAAAACCCGCATGCTTTTACCATGAATAGTACCCTTATGATCGTACGTACATGATTAGAACTTTCCTTTTATAGAACGTTTATGTTTCACGAACAGGAATTACAAGTATTACGTACGTGTTATTGCACGATAAGTATTTAATACGTAATAAGACACGATAATTATTACCAATAATAATTATAATCACGAACATGAAATCATGAACGTAAATAATCACGAACTTATTATTATGTATTTACGTAATATTTATTATGATTACGTATAAATATATATTTACGACACGAACGATAAATAAATAAATCACGTAAACACGAACACGAGAACACGTAAATCATTAGAACAAGGAAAAAACAACGGGTTTCCCCTTGTGGGCCCCTTATAGCCGCGGCATAGACAAAAGGAACGGGCCAAGCCCACTTTTAATTTAACTAAATAAGAAAAGAAGGAGATCATATTTTTCATAATACAGAATATTAGAAAAATCACAAAACCCATGCTCCTCTTTTCCTTCTCTTTGTCCGCCGGGTATAAACACCACAAAAGGGGTGTTTGTTTATTTTGCTTGATCCAATTCTTGCAAGACCGTTCGTGTTATTAATTTCCTTTTATTTCACGCATCGGTTATTTCTTAAACCCTTTTTCTTTTAACTATTTTATTAGATCTAAGAAAACATGAAACATGATAATGAATTAGCAAGATTTAAACATGTTAATTAATTAGATCTAATCATGGGGGTTAAAAACATGGGGTTTTAAGGGGGTGTTTGGTTCGGCCAACGCATACAAACCGAGAGCGTAAGCTCTCGGTGTGGCTCGTATGACCACAACCCAGACCTACAGGTCTCGGTGTTGGTTTTGTGGCTTGGCAGCAGGCAAGACAAGGGACCCCGACGCACATCGGGCTTGTCCTTGTGTTCCTTGGGGGTCTCGGCTAAAAAAAACATGCACCACCGGCTTATGCCGGTTGCGGTTTGACATAAACCGTGGCAACCGGTCAAGCCGGTTTTCCACAATTAAGGGTTTGTTTGGTCCGGTTCAAGGGGTTTCACGGACCGGTTCACGACATGTTTAGATTTAAAACACGGGTTCGGTTCATGACTTAATTATACAAGTTAATTATTTTTACAAGTTTATTTAATTACAAGATTGATTAAATTAATTTAACATGCTATAGAATTAATTTAATATAGACATGACTTAGGTTAATTATTATTATTAATAATACATGAATTTAACCTTAGTATTTTATGATTTAATTTTAGACTAAAGTATTAATTAATTATTAAAACATGACATATAATTAATTTCCATGACTTAGGTTATATTAATATTAAATATTAATACATGTTTTAAACTAAGTATTATTTACCTTTTATTTAATTAAATCATGCTATATTTAATTAAATCTTGTAAAATATAGTTTATTTAATTTACATGTATTAATTAATAAACTATACTAATAATCACATGACTTTGAATATTAATCAGTAAAACTTAAGCTTATATTATTAGCTTAATAATCCAGCTTATTTCTAATTACGGAAACTTTCTAATTTTAGAAATTTATATATTTTAAGCAACTAATCTAATTATGGAAACTTTCTATTTTTAGAAACTTATTTATTTTAAGCAGCTAATCTATTATTGGAAACTTTCTATTTTTGGAAACTTTCTATTTTTCGAAACTTTCTATTTTAGGAAACCTGCTATTTTTAGAAAGTTACTTATTATTACACAACAATTATAATAATACAAGAAATAAAGGTAATACCCAATCAGAATAGACAGAATATATGATAAACACAGCATAACGTTAAAATCAGTAAAACATGACATGAACATATAAAACAAGCCAAGACATGATATAAAACCAGTTACGTATACAGTAATCAGAATACTTATACACGTATATTATCTATGTAGAATTAGTGATATCGAAGTAGGACTCTCTTCCGTTCGTCTTCTTCGTTCACTGGACACAAGGTACGGATTCTCCGTCCTTTTAGTATGGACATTCTTTCCTTATTAGGATTTCCCCGTATGCAGCCAACGGTTTTCCCATTATATGTTTTATATGTTTTGATTGCTTATGTTTAATAAATGCCTAAGCCATATATATGCATGACCAGTTTCACCTAGTTATGGAGGTACCATAACCATAACACTGGAGGCACCAGTGTTATGACTTCACCACGGCGGAGTGATAGCTCGTGGCGTCCCTTCAGTTTTTGGCCATATTATTATTATCATGTGGGACGTATGGGTACATCCTAGGTTACATGTTTTTACATATTATTCTGGTGAATTTGGTGTGTGCCTTGCATCCTTCACAATGAGC
Organism: Glebionis coronaria; assembly: GCA_025667525.1. Lineage (NCBI taxonomy): Eukaryota > Viridiplantae > Streptophyta > Magnoliopsida > Asterales > Asteraceae > Glebionis > Glebionis coronaria. The sequence continues at coordinate 316,242,418 of CM046879.1, read as the reverse complement.
TGATCCTCCCTACCCAAAACTTATATTAAATAGAGGCAGCCCCTCTAATTGCATGACGAGGTCACCCCTCCAAGTATTCATGCACGTTGATATTTCATGACCTATATTGGGTAATGTTAAACATGTTAAATAGTTTTTATAAGATAAACATAAGGCTTTTCAAATTATAAAACCAGTTTTACTAAGTTATACTAGGTTTTCCCAGGACTTAGACATTTCCGCTGCTATATGTTGTATATGCTTATGTTATTCATTCTATTCTTGTATATCCGTGCTCTGAGCGTTATGCTCAGCCGTTTTCCTTTCATGTTCCCAAAACGACAGGTACTCAGGGACGCTCGTAGACTTTAAGCTTACGTGCATATGGATTGGAAGCTTCCTAGCCTTCATTACTTTTTTGCATTTCTTCATACTTTTGATACTTATTTTTATGGACATTGTTTAGTCCTTTTCATTTACAGTACTTATGTTTGTGTGTGATGAGCTTTACTTTGGGGTACCGATGTTTGTTTCCGGTATTTCCTTTTATGGTCATGTAATGTTTAATACATTTATCCTTGTATGATTTGATGACACGCCATAATCACACGTGACATTCCATTTACCAAAATGGGGTGTTACATAATGTCTTAACATCCTTATCCAAATACTAATCACAGATTTATTGCATGAGTTCGCTAGCTAGTTGCAACTCAATAGCCTTGGCATGCTTAACTACCTTTGGTTTAGGCAAAACCTTAGTAAAAGGATCAACTACGTTATCATCTGTGTGAACTTTTATTAATTCAATTTCACGAGCTGCTACTTGTTATCGGATGTAGTGATGTCTACGCTAAAGAGTCTAGCACCTTTCATGACTCTATAATCATTGGCGAATATTATTGCAAAAAAATTGTCGCAATATATATCAATAGGTTCTTTAATTGAAGGCATCAATCTTAGATCTCCAATAAACTTCCTAATCCAAACAGCTTCCATTGCAGCTTCTGAAGCGGCTATGTACTCAGATTGAGTAGCATGCATTGCAATTGTTGTCTATTTCTTGCTCTTCCAGTCTACTTCTCCTTATTGATAACAAACACGTAACACTTCTTAGACTTCATATCATCTTTATCACATTGCCACGACGCATCACAAAAACCTGTAACATTCAGTTCTGTGTCTGTTTTCCCTCCAAATACCAAAAACATATCTTTTGTACTCCTCAAATACTTTAGAATATGCTTAATAGCAGTCTAGTGGAGCTTCCCTGTATTCTGCTGGTAACGACTGACCAAGTTCTGAGCAAACGCCACAGTAGGCCTTGTGCATCTTACATCATACATAATAGATCCTACAGCCGAAGGTAAGACACCTTATACATGTATGCCTCCTATTCAGGAGTTGATGCATCCATCTCATGACTTAGATTATGCTTAACTTCCATAGGTTGAAAACCTTTCTTGGAATTATGAATATTATACTTCTTTAATATCTTATCTATATAAGCATCTTGACTAAGACCAATTTACCATCTTTTCCTATCTTGATAGATTTTATTCCCAGAATGTATGCGACTTATCCTAAATCCTTAATAGAAAAACATTTACCAAGATAATCCTTAACAGCTTTAAGTCTTGGAATGTTACTTCCCATGATTAATATGTCATCAACATATAGGACTAGAAATACTACATCACTCCCACTAGCTTTGCGATGTACACATGGCTCATCACGATTTTGAATAAATCTAAGCTTTTTTATTTCTTCATCAAATCGTTTATTCCATTGACGTGATGCTTTCTTCAAAACATAAATAGATCTTTGAAGTTTACACACGTGCTTTGGATTTTTAGGATCAACATACCCTTTCAGTTGTTGCATATAGATGTCTTCATCTAAGCGACCGTTCAAGAAGGCAGTTTTAACATCCATTTGCCATATCTCATAGTCATAGTATGCTGCTATAGCTATGAGAATCCTAATAGCTCTTAAGTCTGCTACATGAGAACATGTCTCCTAGTAGTCTACGCCAAAAGTTTGAGTAAAACCTTTAGCTACTAAACGAGCTTTATAGGATTGTATTTTTCCGTCCATGTCGGTTTTCTTCTTGTATATCCACTTATGTCTCACTACTTTAGCATTTGGTGGTGGGTCTACAATAATCTAAACAACATTAACTTTCAAGGATTTCATTTCCTCATCCATAGCAACCATCCACTTATCCTTCTCAGGATCAAGCATGGTGGATTTATAATTAGCAGGTTATCCAACATCCCCTACTTCATCATCATCCTCTATATTAAGACATATATTTCAATTTACGTTTTTAATCCTTTCAGATCTACGCGGAGGAACTAATTCTGGTAGAACCGCCAGACTTTCTGGTTCTATAGGAATTATTTGGCTATTCTTTTCAGAAGGTAATTTATCTATATGACTCTCTTCAAGATCATAATTTCTCCCATTGAATTCTTGATTTACAAGATCAATTTCAAGGAAGTCTCCATACCTAGAAACAATCACTTTGTTCTCAGGTGGATAATAAAAGTAGTAACCCATAGTTTCCTTAGGGTATCCTACAAAGATACATTTCACAGATCGTTTTTGGAGTTTGTCACCCGAGTCATGTTTCACATACGCCTCACAACCCTAGACCTTTAAATAAGAAAATATGGCTTTTTACCATGCCATAGTTCATATGGTATCTTATTCAAATTCTTCGTGGGAACCATATTTAAAATGCGAACATTAGATTCTAAGGCATGATCCCAAAAGGATAATGGTAAAGTTGTAATATTACACATAGATCGTACCATATCTAATAGTGTACGATTTCTCTTTTGGATACACCATTTTGTTGTGGAGTATAGGGATAAGTAAGATTATGAACAATTCCATTCTCACTTAAATAATCTTTAAACTCTTGACTTGAATATTCACTACCTCTATCAGAACGAAGAGCTTTAATCTTCTTTCCTAGTTGCAATTCTACTTCTGCTTTAAACACTCTGAATGTTTCAAGTACCTCATGTTTATGCTTAAGTAAATAAACATAACCATAACGGCTATAATTATCCGTAAATGTTAAGAAGTATCTAGCATCTTTCCTTGACACATGTCTAAGTGGTCCACACACATCAGTGTGTATTAAACCAAGTAGATCAGTAGCCCTTTCAATATTACTATTAAAAGGTTTCTTGGTCATCTTTCAAGAGATACAAGACTCACATTTATAAAATGATTCATCATTGATATTTTCCAAAAGACCTTCACGTTGAAGCTTTTGTATACGAGTCTTAGCAATATGGGAAAGTGTACAATGCCAAAGATAAGAAGAGTTCTTGTCAAACTTTCTCTTCTTATTCATGCTAAAAACAGAATTATTATTATACATGGATTCATTTTCATGCATGTATATTTCAAACACACCAATCACATAAATTGCATTAAAATAGAAAATACCATCTTTCCCAACAGAAATTCCATTATTATCAATAGTGTGAACAAATCCAGTATTTAACAAACAAGAAAAGGAAATAACATCCCTAACAATTGTAGGTGCATAATGACAATCATTTAAAATCAGTACTAAACCCGAAGGTAAAACTAAATTAAATGTTCATATAGCTTCAACCGTTGCTTGTTAGCCATTGCCCATTTGCAGATTTTGTTCCCTATAGGATAACTTCCTTTCCAGATTAAATCCCTGCAGCGTATTAGAAATGTTAATACCGCATCCCGTATCACATACCCAAGAATTTAATTTGTATGTCAAATTAAATAATTCAATCATAAATAAAGTACCTGAAGCTGCAACGCTCTACTCAGACTTCTTATTTATTTCTCGCAACTCTTCGAGGGAAAGAGAGTAATTCCTCTTCCAGTGACCACTTGCCTTGCAATGGTGACAAGTATCATCCTTCTGAGATTGATTCTTCTTGACAAGGCTCTGCTTAGGTTTTGAATAAGTCACAACTTGTTTACCCTTATCACCCTTGCCTTTGCCTTTCTTCTTGTTCACTTGCGGTTTTGGCTTACTCATTCTACCCTTTTGTATAGTTAGTATAGGAGGAGTAGAGGTAGATGCCTTGTCCTTTAACCCCTTTTTATAGTTAATGAGCATTGCATGAAAATCATTAATTCTCTTCCCCGTTCAATGCATATCATAGTTTCTAACAAAATCATTGAAGTCCTTGTTAAGGGACCTATTGATCAAGTTAATAGCCATATTATGATCATAGGGTTGTCCTAGTGCAATGAGCTGTTCCATATAACCCCTCATCTACATGTAATGTGCACTAACAAACTTTCCAGGAGTTTGCTTGCAGCTATGCAAAGCATCTACTAAGTCGTAGATCTCCACAGCTTGCGGCTTCTCGAACATAGCCTCGAGTTCATCAAGCATACGCTTAGGCGAAAATAGCTCATATTTCTTTTGAAGCAGAGGGGACATTTTCCATAACATTAAGCAAGTCACCTCCAAGTGCTTCTTAACATTTGCACCGTGTTCAAGCCTTTGGGCTTTATAAGCTCCTTCAGCAAGATCCTCCGGATAAGGAGTGGTCAAGATATCAATAGTACCCGCTACTCTCAAGACAATTCTTATTGAGCGGTACCAATCATTGAAGTTTGGGCCAATAAGTTCAGGACGATCAAAAAACGTTTTGAACGCAGAACTTATAGTGTTATTGTCGGGTTGAGCCATTTCTACAGAAATAAGTTCAAATATTATTATTGTAGATAACAAAATACTTTCAAGAAAATAAAATTACCCTGGTATATAAACCATAGTATTTTCCTTTAATCCTAGAACATATATTGATGTAGATTCATTACATCGGTTGATCTGCTAGTACTGAATGTACTCAACATAGTGACTTGTCGAACAATTCAATTGACAAACAATTTTCAATTTCTAGATATTTAAGGGATTTACATTGCCAAAAAAAAAAATTTGCATTGTAAACATGTTTCATGCCTTATATATGCCTTAAGTATCTAGATCTCACTGAGTAACTTAATTAAGTCGTCTGATCTGAATAACGTAAAACCATCATATGAATTGTCATTCTATGAAATTTTTCTCTCCATTACAACAATCGTCCAAAAATTTCATATGACGACATAGTAATTTCAAGTGTTCGTCAGTTAGATAGCATTCGACTTAAATTTTAAGGGTATAATTTGATATCAAAATCAATATATGGAGAAGCATGCATACAACTCCATAGCATAAGTTTAATAAAACATTTAGTAAACTTTTTCACGAGACTAAATTTCTACATAAATTATGTTGAGGTATTGGTTAAACAAATCAAAGAATTTACCCACTACTATTTACAACGTACTTATGGCTAAAACACAAAGCAATAACCTTATTCATTGTGATTTTGGATGTGAATTTGCGGTAAATCAACCTTAAGGCATAATGCAAGTAATAATCGTAGGAATTTCAATTTGACGTACAAGCGAGTCAGGAATTTGGTCAGCGACTAATGGCTTAACACCTCCTTACTTAACCGGGTACATGACCAGCGGTGCGTTATATCCACTTTATAGTTTGTCAAAAGGATTCGGTCGTTAGATAATTATTGCAATTCACCAATCAACATAATTTTATGTAGTTTAGATCTCAAACAAATCTTAATTCTAATATGATTTAGTCTATATTTGTTTTTCTAAAAAAACCCTTGTTTACAACAAGTAAAATTTTAACATAAACAAGTAAAAAAAACTAAATCATAAACACATAATAACAATTAATATGGGCAATAAATAAATCAAAATAGCCACATGCATACGGTTTATTCAATAATAATCAAATCTAGGTTTTTATATCCATATAAAAGTCTTCCCTAATTTAAGATTTATTGAATCAAATAAAGCAAGTAGCACATAAAATCATATAAACATACAATTTTACGATTCATGAAAACATGCACGTTCACCATAGATCCACCCAAATCTCTTAACAATTAAATCTCTTCGGATCGTAACCTTTAATTTACATGACATAACATTTAATCATGCAATTTAATCTAAAAATATACAACATGTAATTTAGGGTTTCAGAAACAATTCCCTTTTTTTATAAAAATTGGCCAAACCCTAATTTTTTAAAAACAAAACCCTAATTTTTAAGAAAACCTAAAAAACATGCAGTTTTAACTCAAAACAATTATTAGTTAAAAAACTTTAGATTTTCGATAATTATAACATGTTAAAACGGCTCTCGATGCCACTGAAGGTTAATATAGATCATAACAATTATATAGAACCCTAAACGAGATCAAAGCACACATATAGCGGAAGCGATTTAACAAGATCATAATAACACAATTGTATGTAATCGAATTAGGGTTACGTACCTTTTAGCTAAAGCAAATACACAAGATAAAGAACGAATCACCAATAAGGGTTTATAACGAACACCACCAAGATATAGTCTAAAGTAATACTATATTACGTTCTTGTACACACGTAATAAAACGAGCTAACCGTGATTCTAGCACGTGTAAACCGGGTTTCAAGGCTTGTGGAAAATCTACCCAACAACCCTAGAGAGGGGCTAGGATTAAATTATTATCAAAACCGAAAGATCAAGAAAACCAACCAAAACCCTTTGTGGGTTTCTTGTTGCGATCGGCTAAAGAGAAAAAGGATGGAGGGATAAAAATTATGAAGGCTATGGGGTTGTTTATATAGGCTTAAGAAACTTGATTTCCAAGCAAAACAAATAAGGCAAGTTTTCTTCTTCCTTTCCCTTTGGTGTAGCCGACGGTCGACACCCCCATATGGGGTGTTCCGGAACCTTCTTTTCTTCTTCCAATTTATTCCACAACACTCTTTAATTATTAACTCTTAATTATTTAACAGTCGTTAAAGTTATAGCTCGATTTAATTTAATAAATATAATAAATATATTTATTAAATAAATTAACTCTTTACGTACTAAGTACAATCTCGTAATATCGAGTTCGATCCTATCACACGAGTATTAAATATAAGTCCATAAACTTTCAAAATCGCCATTCAAGTACAGCTTTTCCATCATCTGGCGCGTCCTTAAGAGCTTCAGCTCATTAACCAAATTTAACTTCGTATCCTTAAGGGCGAGCATGGACGCATGCATTGCTTGCTCAACATCTGGCTTGAAGTACGAATGCACTTCCACCTGTTTTTTCTCTTTGGAAAGCTTGACATCAGCAAGTAAACCTTCGTGCCTTCTCTGGTCTATGCCATCAGACACAACATTAGCAAATGGCATAACTATTTCTGGGGATTCGGCCACCTTCATGACAGCAAGCCGTAGCCGGTGCCCAAGGATCCACCTAAGACCTGCGATGGCGGTCAGCATATGAGGGTATAACTCCTCGTCAAAATGAATAGCCAACGCGTCCAGCCATAAGTCGTGCTCCTCAATCTTCTCATCCACCAGTTTTTCCTTCTCAACATTGAATTGAAGGAACTCCGTGACTATCCGCTCGTCACCTTTTATGAGGATTTGTAGCTTGTTGCGCGCTAAGGTGAGCGCATCCACTTCTTTGATTAATGACTGGATGGATGAGTTTGCGACAGTCACTGATTGGATACGATAGCAATGTTATACAAGATAAGGAAAAATATATGTAACTCTACTACCTAAAGGAATTATGGGTACCTTCTCTTTAGACGTTTCAAGCTCGGTGGACAGTTTTGCAACTTGGGTTTCAAATTTTGTAGCATGGTAGGCTTGCTCATTTATGGTAGCTTCTATAGTCAATAGCTGGTTGCAGAGAAAGGCGATTGTGTCCTCGGATAACCTTAAGGAAGCACCAGCTGCAGACAGCTGGCTCAACTTTTGGTTATGTTCCTCAATGACCTTGTCTTGTTTGCTTATTTTTCTATCCGCGCTTTTGAGTCTGCAGATGGCCTCTTGGAATATCTTCCATAACGATGCAGTAAGTGCAACCTGGTGAGTGGCTGCTACGTTGAATTCTTCTAGAAGCTCGTCCTGCGATAGTTCATCCAAGGAAACCGCATAGGCAGACAGAGTGACATGATCCATTAATACTTTGCAAGAATGTGGGTCTCTAGCATGTTCTCGGTTGTGATGCTCCATTGAGGGCGAAATATATTATGAGAGGATTCTCCAATGATGGATTCTTGACTGCTGGGAGCTGGAAAAGGAGACTTGGGCATGTTTTTAAAGGCATGGTAAGTCTCTCGATGGTGTGTTTCTAGTGCGAACGACTTCTCCCTGATCTCTTTTTATTGTGTTGCCGTGACCTCAGCCTGACCATCCCTAAACATTTGTGACATTGGGCTATGGGTTAGTACGACATGAGAATGTAATGTAAAGTAAGGTAAAATGTTACTTATGTAGTGCTCGTGGAAAGCTCCGATGATGTGGGCGGTAGAATGGTCACTGGGTCCGGATTTAAGATAATGGTAGGCCCTTTCTTTCCCATCTCCTCAACCATAGTAAAACCAACACTGCTCTCGGCCTGATATTATGGGTGGTCTTTTCTTAACCTTTTGAGTGGCGCATTGGATTGGTTGTACTCCATGGTAGGGATCTTCTTTTTTATGGTCTTATGCTTCTTCGGATGGTGCCCCGCTGGTACATCTTCTGTTTCCTCATCCTTAACTACCTCTCTTCCATAATTTCCTCTGATGGTTTTCACACTCACACCAGTAGCAGCATAGGAAGTTGCTTCATTAGTATCTAAGAGCAGATGGTCACCATCCTCGTTAGAAAAGTCTAGTGGTGATTTAGCTCCCACTTGTGAATCTCCCATGTCGGACTGCGGTTGAGGGTTATCAGCCAGTGGAATAATGATGTTTTTGGTAGCTTCTAGTAGGGGCGGTTCGTCTTCTCTTCACAAACGGTGGCCTTCTTTCACTTCTTGGGGGTTGCCTTGGCGAAGCAATCTGAAAAAATTCATTTCTGCACATACAACAGCCGTGGTTTGTTTTTGTTACAATCATACATGGTTCATTTAGTGTATTGACAATTATTTATACACACCCTCGTTACGGATGTTCACGAATATCGGGTAAAGATCTGGACTTCCAAAGTAGTTACGGCTGATAACTATAAGGCATAAGAAAGATTATGGGAGTTTGTTGAACATTGTTCTGTGGGTGTCTTGGTTTTTCACGTCACGTGGGCTAAAAGTGCCTGCGGCTGGGGGGGTAATCAATCCCCATTTCGTACTTAATCTCAAATGGGGGGAATACTACGACATCTACAAAAAAGTACATAATTTTCCATTTTTTTAGGGAGTCCATGGGCTTGAAATAACATTGGGGTGCGGATGGAGACCATTTCTTGAAGGAGATCCATCCGTTGACCATGTTGGGGACGTAGAATACCCTACACAAGCTAACTGGGGGGATTATGTTTAAACAACGGCAGTTAACTTCGAATTGGCCTTTTTTACATGCTCCTACGCAGTGTAATTGAGAAATATGGAAGTCATAGTATTCTAAGAGATTTACAGGGATCCTAGTAAATGGGATACGGTAATTATCCGTATCAAAAATTAGAGTGTATAGCCCTATTTTACCAGGTGGGTTGTCAGTAGTAGCATCCATCTCCCCTGGTAATTGGGGGTGTATATATTCAGGAATGTAATATTCAAAGCAGAAGTTTAAAAGTTTCTGCCCTAGGAACTCATTAAGCACAGACGTGATGGTGGTTGTGTCCTTAATCATGTTTTACTAAGTATGTGAAAAGGGCGTGATGAGCTAACCTGGGAATCGGATGATCCGTGAAAAAACGTGGTTGTGCGGAGGTTGAAGGTGCAACAATGGCAGATTTACTTTTAACAGTTTTATTTGTGTACAGTCACACTAGTGGTATATATAGGGTTGCTTCGGTTATCATGTACTGGTGGATGATCGCCATGTGTACTCCACTAACATAATCCAACAAATAGGGATAGGTGGGTATTTGTAACATCAGAGGGACCCACGCGGTCTAATCAAGCACAGTTTTACGTGGCTCGGGGGATAGGCCCACTTGGGTTACTTTTTCATTTTGTGCAGGTGAACAATTGCCGACGTGGTATAATGTTTGGTTGTGAATGACGATTACCAATTACATTCATTAAATTGGTCTCAGTACGCCGCGGCTCGCATAGTTTTGTGTGTTAAGAAATAATTGTTTTTTTCTCATGGTACGACTATTTAGGATTTATTTGTCTAGTAGTCACACTTGCGGCTGTAACCACTAGACTGAGGGAACATGATGACGTGTAGTCCCTAGTCGGTGGACAAACCCGACTCATGGGTACTACCCGTATCCGGCCCAGCAAGTATGGGACGAATAGTTATTTCTTTGGGTTCATAAGGCCCAAATAACAGTGGTCGTACGCGGCATAGTGCAGACCACGTCCTAACCGTATGCGGGTAGGATAAGACAAAATCACAACCTAAGTAGGATTGTGATTCACCTAAAGCAAGAGGATATTGACTTACCTAATATAGAGGATAACGATCAATACCTATATGGTATTTATCTCTTGTTTGGGGCTCAAGATTCAGTAGGCCCAACTAGGTTTTTACCGCCTATATAAGAAACCCCCAAGGGTTCGACAAAGGGACATTTTATAACACAATCTTCACCCTGACAGGTTACTCAAAAACTAAATTGATTACTTACTCTCACGCTGAAGTCTAATGATAGGAAGCGATCCCAGGGTAAGCCTAACAGCGTGTTGCTTCTTAGTGTGCAAGGTCCTGTTAGAAGTTCACTTGGTACGAGAGCTGGAATCTTAAATACCCGAATTAAGCCTAATTCGGGTCAGAAGAGGTCCATCCAACTTTTGTATCAATACTAGGCCTAATGTGATTAAATCAGCCTTTGTAAAACCTCATAACCAGACAGCTAATAGTGATTCTATGTATAGTTCTAAGAACATGCCACAACATAGTTCGAATAGCATGCCTCATAATCACTATGTAGATGAAGCTAAGAAAAGAACATAAGCAAGAAATGCCAATATCATTTCTTCTGCTAGATTACGTAACACTGTTGATGGTAGCATCCCTAAACCTAGGAGCGTTAATCGATCATTTAGGAATTGGCCTGCTTCAAGAGTAGTTGTACTAAGTTATTTGAAGTGCGTAAAGCAGATCAAACTTGGATTTCTAGATCGCATTCGGACCCTAAACACGGTGTTTGTTCCGTATGCATAAAAATGTCTTCATGACAAATCATGCTGCTTATGTCACTAACGTCTTGAAGGAGCTGAACTCTCGTGCTAAAAGAGGGATTCCTAAAGGAAATAAGCTTTCTCCCGCTATGTCTTCCGCCGTGCATATGAAAACCATGTCGCCTAGATCCAATCTTAGGTGGCAGCCCACGGGTAGAACCCCACAAGGTTCTAACATAGCACTATCATAGTTGGCTGGGAACCCCCACATGGTTCTAACATAGATATCGCTAACCCATATGAAAGCATCCAAACTACTGATGCAAGTGCAGGTACCGAGATCAAGGTTCGACAAGAACAAAGCAGTAACCTTATTGTATACCATTCCAGAGCTCGACTGCAAAAGAATTCGATATCTAAGAATCAAGTGTCTTAGGGGATTTGAGATTAAGCTTACAACAATGGCTTATAGTCGGATCACAGATTGTAACCCGTGCATCAAATAAAGGAATGTTTTAAATTTTCTTGGTCATGAGCTATTATAAAAACATTCAAAGTTTTTACGCTAATGATAATGGTTTATAGTCATATGTTAGATTACAACCCGGACATCAACTTTAGGAAAGTTTATCTTTAAAGATAACTTATCCTCGGGCATGAGCTTTGTTTAAAACATTCAAAGTTTTAAGCTCATTTAAGAAAGTTTGTCCCTCAAAAGACTACTTCTCCTCACAACAGGAAATTAATGTTTCTCGATCATGAGCATTCCGTTAAAACATTAAAAAGTTTTCTAGCTCATGAAAACGACTTCTAAGTAAATGTCAGCTTAGAACCCGCTCTTCATTTAAAAGGAATATTTATTTATACAGATAAGTTATCCTCTCAACCAGAAAGTTAACTTTCTCGGGTCTTGAGCTATTTATCAAAACATTCAAAGTTTTGTAGCTCAAGTCATCAGACTCTGTGTATATATTTTAAACATCAAACGCAAAATTCAAAAATATAAAACCTATAAAAATCCTAAAAATCGAAAAATTTCAGAAAATCAAAAAATATTTTATTTTTATTTTTTAAAGGTATGTCTTTTGGGACGATAACATTTACAGCCTTAGAAATGTCGTTAAATAATGACACGTTGCCATAAATAGAGTTCGTACATAAGTAGTAAATATTTTAAAACATGCCTAGATGGCTTGTAGTTATTTCAGACTACAACCCGCTTTTCACATTCAAGTCAAGTATTTCTTATAAAAACTTTGGCTCATCAACGGTAATTAACTTTCTCATACATGGTTTAATTTATAACCATCTAAGGTATTGTGTTTACGTAATAACACGAATCTATGTATGCCTCAGTGCATTTATTTGTCAAAATAAGAGAAATCTTACTTTTTAGAAATTTTCTTCACAACAAATCGGTGCCTACATTTACGACAACGCGACTAGTTAAACAACGACTACAACTCTTTAGCTAGAAAACGGGTCATCAATTGAGGGGGAGAAATTGTCAACAATCCAGATTATTAGATGAGAATTTTTCTACATCTATTCAAGAAAAGATTTCCGATTTTTGGGACAATAAGACGACTTCTAGCATGACGTTATGGGGGAGACCAACATTTGCCAACAAGAACCACATGATTCTATCATATGATGTTCTCATCATTTAGGTTCAACCTCGTAAATTTCTAATATTATGAATATATTATCATATATGATCTTTGTTCGTGCATGTTTCCTTCAATTGTGTATTAAGTATCCCCTACATTTGCTTGTCAAATGGTATCAAGTGTTTAAGTATGAAATTTTTCTAGAAATTTTCATTAAATTCAAAATCTTTTAAAATCACATACTTAATACTAATTTGACGGGGAGCTTGTGACAATCATGAAGATAATCAGATTTGCATCTTTCTTCCCAAATTTTGTTAAAACTTTCAACTATATCAAAAATATCGATTGGGTTAATATTTTTAATATGGGAGAAAAAATGTGATATGAGATTAAGTTTAGTACATTGGTTTGACTTAATGTGATGGCTCATCCCAGCATGTGTGAAATATTTATTCGAATATCGAGACATATGTTAAGGGGAGCAAATGGATTTTGTGATCAAAACATTCATGGTAAAAAAGGCTTTGATTTTATAATCACATGTACCTTGAATGAGTTTCAAAGAAGTTTTCATGGTGACAAGTACTAATCTTAAACATAGTTAACTCACGACGATGACGATTGTGGTGACATAAGGATGGTAGGATAGGTTAAAGTCCAATGTTTCTTCCAGAATCGGAGGAATCTTCCAAGGACATTCCACATCTAGAAATAGTTGTCCTTAGGAAAAATGGAGAAATATTGTGAACGTAGATGAATGCCGACCAAGTACTTAAGTTAGCACCGGAACAATCACAACAAGGTGCTAGTGATGACGTATTGGTAAGCATTGAAGGCGTTGAAGAATTAAAAAGAAATAAAGATAAAGGGTGAAATGAAATTAGCCCTCCTAACAACTTAGGCAGAAACCGGGTCAATACATATATTATCAAGATCATTTAAATGATTCTTGGCATTCAAGATAGATATCATGGACCTAATAATGGAATGCATAACTCATCCTAGCTAACTCAAATATCTCTTAAACGGTATATGTTTTAATCATATAGAGATCAACATGTTATTTATTGAATAAGTTGGTATTGAAAAGGTGGCACTCCTCTCATGCCTCCGATCGCAAAAATCCAAAGTGTAAGATCGAGTCTAGAGCCATTTGAGATCACATCATTAATTTCATTAGGACATTATTCTATATTTCCTTGCTTCTTCATACACTCTAGAAAGTAAGAAAGATCTTAAGAGTCCTTCGCAACATCTTCATGATCTTGCATGAACATCTGAGTAATACGAAAGTACTTACAATGAAGATGGAAATACTTCTTGAGTGAACATCAAAAAGCTCATGGTAGGTGACTTGTGCGATTCTTTATGAATCAAACTTGTGATAACTGGAAAGAAACGATGGTTTAATTCTTATTGAGTTTAAACTTGTTCCTGGCCTCTACGCAATATCCTTGTGATCTTGCTATAACATTCAAAGTGACACTATTTAGTGTTCACAAGGACGAATGGAAATCCTTCTAGTGTTAACATCAAACAGCACTTGGTAGGTAACTTGCAAGATTCTACCTTAATCAAGCTCGTGACAACTAGAAAGCAACAATGGTACGATTCTTAAATGAATCAAACTTGTTCCATGAATCTGAATTGACGGATTCAATCATGTTTTGGAATGGCGTGATCGGCAAGGTGTGACTAGGTCTTTCAATGTGAGTCAAGTTTGGTCTGATATACGCTTTGTTAATGCTAAAGTAGCGTGGGTTCATATCGTGTGGTTTCCAGCATATATTCCTCGTCACTCCTTTCATCTATGGCTTATTATTAAGAAGAAACTAAAGACTCAGGATCAACTAGCTACTTGGGATTATTCGGCGTCTCTTGGAGCGGTTTGTTCGTTGTGTGATGTTCAACCGGATAGCCATGAGCATTTGTTCTTTGAGTGCTCCTTTTCGGGCAAGGTTTGGGAGAATATGAGAAGTTTGGTGGGACTGAATAATGTTCCTCCTATTATGGACCAGATCTTCCAACGTATTCTACCAATAGCAGGTAGACGGTCATCAGCGAGTATCATAGCTAAATTAGTGGTAGCTGCGTCTGCTTACTTCATTTGGCAGGAGCGAAATAGGAGGCTTTTCAAGGGTACTAAACGCACGGTATCTCAGATTACTGAGTGTATTACTACTAATGTTCGGCTCAAGCTGATGTCTAGTAGATTGAAGAAGACTAAAGCTGGAATTCATATGGCCAGGAAGTGGGATCTCCCGAAAAATGTTTTTACTTCATGATTATTGGTTGTACTAGTTGATGTTTTAGTAGTTTAGCTTTCAAATGGCATGTCATTTGAGGGTGGTGTTTCAAGCTTTGCTTGAGGTTAATGTGACATTTCAGTCACATTCCAGTTGTACTTAATGTTTTTTGGTGTAATATATTTTACCGGGGATCAATTAAGTCCCTTTTACCCAAAAATAGTAAAGAAAAAAATCTGAAACTATTTTTAAAAAATCTTAAACTATGAAAGTGACCTAAGAAAAACAGTGCAACAAAAAAAACTGGACTCAATAAGTTGTTAGGCAGCTTATTGTACTCGAACTTATATTGAAAAGCCAAACAAACAATACCCTTAAATAACTAATGAAATGTGATGATGACACTAAAGACCCTAGGGCACGTTTGGTTAGAGCTTTGGTGTGTGAGAGTGGGGGTGCAGGTTCAAGTCCTGGCCCCTACTTTTTACTAAAAAATATTTTTTATTTTATTTTCTTCTTTTTAACCACTTGAACAGTAACTATCAACACTCACAAAACACAAACAATATACCACTTTAAACAAGATTACACCCCAATACAAATCAAATTTGATCACATATATGAACTTAAATAAGCAGACCTTTCCTTTCTTATCTTTTTGGTTTATTTTTCCTTGGGTTCTCTTGGGAGGCAAATGCACACAACACGAACAGGGATTCTATTCCCCTATTACTTAATTACTAGTTTAAAGTGGAGCACATTTGTGAACTAAAAATTAGGCCGCAAGCCTCTTTTGTTCTTGTTTTGCTGATTGGACGAAGGGCACCCCCAAAGGCGTTCGTGTTTGTGGGGAGTCACAAAAAACAAACATACCTAACAAATAATGGAGCACAAAATAGCAATATTCACGCAGACGAATGACACTCAAAAACAATTCCTACTAAAGAATCAAACGGAAATTACAAGAGTATGCGATTGATGATTTTAAGCTAAGCACTTGGAACAAAAGCTGACTTTTAGAGCTAATCAAAATTCACTCAACGACTGATTCAACTTAAAGCCAAAAATTATGCAGATAAATGTGAGCCTAAGTCCTAACGTGGGCAAGGTTCACTATCTTAACTCAAGCAAATCCGTGCACAGCGATTACAAAGCAGCGGGACAATTGACTTGTTTACTTTGGGTTGCAGCTGGTACAATAAAGCACCACAAAGCTTTAGCTTTTGATTCTCTTGTGGATGGTCAGAAAGCACAAACAAACCACAACACACAAGTCAAGACACAAAACGAATTTGTGCTCAAACGAATAAGTGGTAACCAACAGCAGGCACACTCCCCTCTTTTATTTTGTTCCATCTTACTTTTTGGGTTTCCTTTGTTTAGGTTGTTGTAGTTTACTAATCATAAATACCACAATCACCGAGTTACTTAAACAGAATCAGTTCCAATGATTTATGACAAGAACAACACCATTAGAAAGTGCAACTCTATTTGTATGCTTACTCTTATGTTTACTTAGATGCACAATCTATGTGACAACCCAAACCCGAGGTCATTTATTTAATATTATATAATATTATTTTTAAGAATAACCTTGAAATTTTTGATGAGTTGAATGAAATGACGATTGGTGGTTTTATTTAAAACCGACGTTGGAGGTCTTATTTTTATCTTTTTACTAATAGCGAGGATTATTAGTGACCACAATATCGATGAATGCCCGAGATTTTATGTTTTATCAATTGTTGTCTCGATGTTTATATTTTTGACGTTTTTATTTTAAGTTCATATTAAGTCAAGTCGAGAGTCGATATTATTATTTTTGAGGTACGTTTTAAATTTTTTAAAAGTATCTTTATGAAACCCGAGCCTCGTAAATATTTTGAAAATTTACTAATAGTTATTTCCCGCTTTTTAGCTAACTATTTACATTTTTAGCCACAACTTTTTCTAAATTGCAACTTTAGTCCCTACCCCACTATATATAAACTTAAAAAAACACACACACCATAATTTCTCATTTAAAAATTTCACCATCTTCTCTTTTCTCTCTCTTGAATGCCGAAACCCACCACCATCACCAAAACACACACATTTTCAATTTTATCTTGAGTTTGAGGTTGAATCCAACTAAACCAAGCATAGACCCAATCTTATATTTGATCAAGGATCCTTTTGGTGTAAGAATTCCTTACATGCAAGCATATTTTTTTTCTTGATGTTGGTAGGTAGGAGCTATGATCATGCATGGTATTTTCATGATGATCCATGGTGATTCTTGCTAAAGATCTTGTTAAAACTTCATTTTGATCTAAAGATTTTTATTTTTGATTATGATTTTGATGTTATGGTTGATGTATGATGATATTAGGGTATAGAAATGACCATTTCTATGGTTGGTTTTTATCAAAAAGTTGATTTTGTACAAGATTTTTATAGTCATTTTATAACAGTAATTAAAGTGTAAAATCCGAATTTTATGATTTGAAAATGGATTAACTTATAGCCTAGGGTTGTAGATAATTTTCTTAACTTCGATTTGATATAAGGTAGAGCTTCTAGCTCCAAACGAGCGCGAAGTTATGATGTTTTGAATGATCGTGTACCGGGAGACGAGTATCGGCACTACAAGTAGTTGTTGTCGATATTTGGATCGAATATCGGGGACTCTAAGTGGATGTTTTGAAAAATGCAACCTACTGATAATGAGGAGTTTATTTTATAGGTTGAGTTTACTTTAAAACCCGAATGTCGGTTTTGTAAACGGAGTTGTTTAAATAAGGTAAAACGGTTGTATGAAAAATTAACATAAATCTCTCCGGATTTTATAGTTTGAAAATGAGTTGGGTAAAGTACTTTAAAAGTAATTTCATTTGATAAACTTATAATAGGACTTTCTATATATAGTAAGTTAGTTTATCGAGTCGTTTCATAAACGTTTGACAAGTTTAAAAAGGGGTAAAATAAGCTAGTACATGTAGTATGTACCAACGGACTTTGTAAAAAGTGTAAAATGGTTAAGTAAATGTGTAGTAAAGTATAATGAAGTTATTTATATCGTTTTCTCTCGAGTTTATCGTGACTTTATGAGTTTGAGTTTGATGTTGTTATGTATGATTTATTTTTCAAGTTTAATATTGATGAACGCGCCTTATTTGATAGGTTGCGGTTTTTGTGTTTATCGGGCATCAACTATCGTCGAAGATCGTCTTACTACTGCTATTACTCCAGGTGAGTCTATAGCCTCGCTTTTGTAATTGTTTTGAATGATATTAAAACCCGCGAGGGGGATACATGCTATTTGAAAGTAAAATGAACACAAGTCATGATTGATTGTTTGGACCCGAATGTTTCCTTTGTTGCCTTTGTTGTTTTGAATTGTATAAGTACCTACATTGCAGAAGACCCTAAATTCATGAGCCGTTAACTATCTTCTGACTTGATGTTGTGAGTTGGGAATAGCCGCTTATTCTAATAATAGTACTATTGGGCTGACGACCCTATCTGAGACCAGGGCTTTACGCTGAGTAACCCGCTGGGAAGGATAATTTTACGAGAATGAGAATTGGTATTCTTGCAATGGATACCCTAGTAGGGGCACTAGAATTTCATCTAGTCATGCCGGCATTAGGCGTGGGTGACTAAGTTAAGGGGTCGGTGTCATGAGCTTAATACAATTCATTAGCTATTGTTATATACCAGAATGCCTGACTAATAGATTGTGTGCACGACAATTCTATTAAATGATCTTGATTGATTTTTCTCTTGTGTTCAATGTTGATTTGGAAAACCTATAGACTCGCTCAACCGTTGTGTTGATGATTTTAAGCATGTATTTCAGGTATTGAAGTTGATGAATTGCGGAGCTTGCTGGAGAAGGATTGCAAATTTGCTTTTGTGGTGATTGGTCTAAAACGGATTTCTTTCCCTTTTGTCATAAAAATAGTACTGTACAGTCGAGTAGTTCGGTAAAGTGTTTGTGGATTTGATAAAGTCTTTTGGGGACCTAAATATAACTCTGATATTTCTAAAATTGTTTTACTTGAGATCGAAAGTTTTAGACAATAGTTAAAATTATCTCCTTTTATATATTCCAAATGTATCATTTTGAGATTGTTTAAAGTGTCTTGTATAACAATGTTTGTACTTAGCACCCAAATTGTGTATTTCCGCTACGCAATGTAATTTGGCGGTGTTAAAGATTGGTAATCAGAGCTTTTTAGTTATAGCGAATTAGGTCGATTTTTGAAAAATGCCCTAAACTATAACTTTGGTGTCGAAAATATTTTACAAAAGCAACGCAACTTCTCCGCAAGGCTCCGGTAAGATTATTGTTTTGTATTGTTTTATAATTGATGTATCCCTTAAAATTGAAATGATTTCTACAGTATTTATTAAGTAAATACTATGATGATATATAATGATGTATTGATGATGTATTGATGATGTATTGATGTTGTTGAAAGTACGTTGAGTACTTGTTATCATAATTTTCTTTATGTAATGAATATATATATAATTTTAAATAATGACCTTATATACTACTGAGGGTCTAGCACAGTAGACCAGGTGTTAAACGATTTTACAACTGATTTCTTGCGGCTTATATCGGGTATCAGGAAGTTTGATTAGTTGATGTATGATAGATGCGTGGTTGAAATTGGTGTGATTAGAGGGTTGATATGAAAGAAAGGTGGTTTTAAAGGTTGTATTTGGTATGTGGAGATTTGAGTTTGTTAGGACTTGGAAGATGGATGAGATTGCTAGTCTTGGGTCGATTGTGATGAATTGGTGTGTTTGAATTAAATGATTTAAAGAGAAGTAGGTAAGTTTTGAAAGGATGAGTGAGCAGAGCCTCAGGTGAGATTGATTCTGAGTCAAGCTTGAAAGCTTAGGAATGTTGAAAGTCATACTAAGATTTGCTGGGTGATTGATCTGCCGAGTGGCAGTGAGTATTTGGATTTTGAGAATGAGCTACCATCAGGTTATGGATTTGACCTTGAGGTGTGAAAAGGGAAATAGACGAGTGTGATGAAGCTGACAACAATGATAAGGAGGATGAGGAGCTGCTGTCTAAGGAACTAATCGCGTAATGGATTTATTTGTATCTTATTTTCTTTTTGTGATCGGACTTATTTAAACCCTTGTGTCGTAGCATTATGATGGAACTTATTATCTTTTAAGTTTGTTCGGTAGATGATTGTAGTGACAGACAATGCCACTGCCTTGTTGAATTCTCAACACAATCTGAATTACCCTCATGATCTATGATGTGCCTTTGTTGACTCTTTTGAGTTTTGGTTGATAAACCATTGTAGTTTATGTTGTTCGTGCATGTAGTATCCATGAGATGTCCTGATAATGAATTCCTTCTTTTATCTTGATATGTATACTTAACATGTTTCTTTCCTCCGTGATAATGGAAAAAGGAGTAAGGGAAGCATATTTCTGTCATTAGTAGATCGCTACGTGACTAAGTTTCTTTAAATATGTTGCCAAAACTAACGACTGCTACTGTGAACACTATGATCGAACAAGTTATTGCTAGAGCATTTGGAGCTGATCGTGCTGCCAGGAATTAAAAGATGTCGGGGTTAATTGTGTTGGAGATAATGGTGCTGCAGTAGATGCTGCTGAGAATAATGATGATGCTACTGAGAATAATGATGATGCTGCTGAGAATACTGATGATGCTACTGAGAATAATGATGATGCTGCTGAGAATAATGATGATGCTGTTGAGAATAATGATGATGCTGCTGAGAATAATGATGATGCTGCTGAAAATGATGGTGATGCTGCTAACAATGATGAGGATGCTGCTGATCCAGATGATAGTGTTGCTGCTGTTCTGCAAGTTCCAGAGAATGTACTTATGTTAGTTTTCAGAAGTGTGGTTCTGCGCTGTTTGGTGGTATTAGTAGTGCATTAGAATTGCATAGTTCGATTGATAAGATAGAGAGTACTTTGAGATTATTGGGTGTTCGGAAATTAATAAGGTGAAATATGCTGCTGCTATATTTTAGGATGGTACACTAAGATGTTGGAATACCAAGTGACTACTTTAGGATTGGTTGTGACTAATAGTAAGGCATGGACAGTGATGAAAGGACTATTGACTGCTAGGTTTTGTCCTAGGAAGGAACTAGGACAGTTGGAATCTGAATTGAGACAATTAGTGCTAAGGAACGACGATATTACTGTTTACTGGGAAATTTCTGAGCTATATTTGCTATGTCCTAATACTTTTGTGAATGACTGTAAGACAAGGAAGCAGTACATTAGAGGATTGTCTAGTAATATCAAGGGTGAGGTTATTTCTTCTTAACCTGAATCTTTAGATGAAGCTGTTCAGAGGACGTTTGATTTAATGAACGTGAAAGTACAAGTTAGGAAAGATAGCATTGTTGAAATAATAAGAGATAGTGGGAATTTGCTCAGTCTAACCCGAATCAAGGTCAGAATCGTAGGGATTACAGTAATAACAATAACCAAAGACAGAACCGAAATCAGTATTTAAACCATGGAAGGAATGATGGAAATTAGTGTTGCCACGTTGGCTGGAAGTAGCCAGATAAATCTCAAGTGTGTTTGTTGTACTCTATACCATGTAGGTGATTTTACACAATTGCGACTAGAGTTAGGACAACCTGATCATAAAGCTGCAAAGTGCAGAACAAGAGGATTAGTCATTGTAATTAGTACCCTTGGAGTAGTGATATGTTTTATCCATGGTGAGAAAGAATACAAACAAAGTAATTGTCCAAGAAAAGGAAATTGACAAGATAGGAATGATGCCGCTCCGGTTTACGTTTGAGTGATGCTGACAAACCTTAAGGTCTGGATGTTGTAAATGGCATATTCTTACTTGAGATTCTTTATGTCAGTATGTTGTTTGGTTTCAGATCGGTTAGAAACTGTAGAAATGTAAAGATTTAGTTGTTTTATCAACGGAGAATCAATAAGATTGACAAATAACTATGATGTGGAGTTAACCGATGGAAAGGTTGCTAGTGTTAGTTTTACACTGAGAGTGTGTTCCTTGAATTTAGGAAAGTAGGTGTTTAGTATCGACTTGATGCTCAAAGAGTTGGAATCTTTGGATATGGATTATTGGTATGAATTGGTTAGTGGTGCGAAGTGCTGATGCTTAAGGTTGAACTAACCTTCACTATGAATTGATAGCTGTTGGCTTAGATTTTGCTGCGAAGCTGAGTGTTGACTATGAGGGGTGATGAGTGAATTTTTTTTTTCCGTTTGAGAAGTATCTTGTTTGGAAACAAGGAAGTATGTGGAAGAGGAATGTGATGTATTCCTAGCTCATGTAATTAGTGATAGGGTGGTTAAGGAGAAGTTGAGAGATCTGTTAATGACTCGAGAGAATTCTGAGGTTTTCCTGAAGTTTTGTAGTGTTGTTGCCGCCTTGTGAAAAGGAATTCGTTTAGATTGAGTGTTGTAAGCGATAGGTGTAGTGCTTCTGTGTTTTGTTGAGTAGTAATTGTATGCCTTATCATTTGGCACCATCAGAGTGGAATGAGTTATTTGGTCAACTGCGAGAAGTGATGAATAAAGGATGTATTAGATTAAGTTTCGTTACAGTGATGATCGTCTGTGTTGTTTGTCAAAGAAGGATGGATTGTTTCGGATGTGTATTGATTATCGAGAGCTTAACCAATTGACAGCCAAGAATCGGTATCCATTACCGAGGATTGATGATTCGTCTGATCCTTGCAACTTGTTTGGATCCAGTGTGTACTCAAAGATCGCTTTGAGTCCTGGTTATCATTGACTGAGAGTTAGGAAGGAAGATGTTCCTATAGTTGTTTTTCGTACTTGATGTGGGTACTTTAAGTAGCAAGTGATGTTTTTGGAATGGACGAACGTGTCTGCCGTACAAAAGGACTGGGTGAATCTTGTGTGTAAGATGTGCTAGGAGGAGTTATTCATTATATCTATTGAAGATATTCTATTTTATTCCAAGTGGAAAGAAGGGACATAAGTAACATATGAGAATAATTTTTGGGATGGTTGGAAAAGGAGAAACTGTATGTAAGGTTTCCTATGTGTGAATGTTAGCTGAAATATTTGCGTTTTCTAAGGAATTGATTGACAAAAAAGGTATTTGTGAAGATCTTACCAAGATTGAAACGATCAATGATTGGTCGGTACCAAGGATACTGACGGAAATCTGTTAATTCCTTGGTTTAAGATGGGAATAATCGGAGGTTTATCGAAAGGTTTTCACTGATTGTTAAACCATTGATTAAGCTGACTAATAAGAATTGGGTGTGTGAGTCCCACTTATACATCTAAATTGTAAGTTTCGAAATCTGATCCTTATCAGATGAGGAAGCTGTATTCTGAACACTGAAGGGTAAGTTGTGTTCTGCACTGATGTTGTCATTTTTGAAAGGATCTTAAGTATTTATAGTTTGTAGTTGCTGTGATGTGTCTCATAAAGGTTATGTAGTTGTGGTGTTTGTTTTGATATGGTAGAAATATTACTTGTATGGAATCAAGTATGTAGTGATAAAGGATCATAGAAGTTGATCCATAATTAATTTCTTGGGATGATAAAAGAAATGAGTAGAGGATTACCAGTTATATATTTTGAGTATTTGAGTATGATGGTGGTTATGACTGTGAGTGATTATGACTACGAGATTCGCTGCCATACGGAAAAGGCGAATGTGGTAGCTAATGCACTTATCAGGAATAAGAAGGGGAAAATCTATTAAGATTTGAGTTTTGGTAACAACAAGAACTGTGGGCTTGATAACAAGGATATGAAATTTTAAGTTAGTGGTCTGAATTGAGAAGGAGGTCAAGATAAGTGATTTCGACATTTTGTTAACTTATGGAAAGAATTTTGTTGTAATGCCAAGTTAGGCATGGTATATTGAGCACTCCTAACATACCTAAGTTGAGAGAGTGAGACTTAGTGATGAAGGAATCTCACAAGTCAAGTAGTCGATACGATTTGGTTTGGATAAATATGAAAGTTTAGTTGAGTACTGTGTGTTATATAGAGACTGATGGACAAAGTGAAAGGATGATTCGAACATCGAACGGTATGCTTGTGCGTGTGTGATTGACTTAGGCCTTGTTGGAATTCTTATACGACAATGATTGTCATGCTAGTAATGAGGCGGTATTATCGATGGTACATAAAGAACTTCAATTTGTAAAGGTTAAAGATAGTGAGTTATGGACATAAGATTAGTTTTTCGGTGTATTGCAGAAATGTAGGTGGAATTGAATGACAGAACTAGAAGTGATATTTGCAATATTGATAAGATTGTATGGGTTAAGGACCGTTTATTAGTAACAAGGAGTTGTCAGAAGAGTTATGTTGGCAATCGAAGGAAGTCGATGGAGTTTGAAATTGGGAAACATGGTTATGCATAAGGTGTCGTTATGACGGGTGAAATTTGTTTTCAGAACAACAAGGAAAGAATTCAAGTTGAAGATAAGTTGCTTTTCATAGAAAGAACTTTGAAGAGTTCTTATGAGGTCGAAACATAGTAAGGATTATATTGTGAAGATGCAAGTATTCTAGAAGTAGAATTAGAAATTGTGAAAGAAGCATGAGGATTTCTTTAAGGAAAAGAGTTCTCTTTTGTTCTGGAGGTATGGATGTGAGTATAAGAGGGGCCGAGCGCCGGGACGTCGCTCTCTTTTAGGAGGGTTGATAGGTGTGAAAACACCCATCCTTTTTACCACTTAATTACAATAATAACCGAGCCAAAACGTGTATTATATGTCTTTTATGTCGGAATTATGCGTGGTTTGTGTTTTTGTTGTGATTTAGGCCGAAATTGTGAAAAGTGGAGAAAACACGACATTTACGGGCTTTTATTGAAGAAAAGATGAAAGATGAAGTCGAGAAGTCAAGAGTGGAAAAAGAACGGAAGTCCAAGACCAATTCTGAAGATTTATCGAAGAAAAAGTCAAAAGACGGAAGTTTATCAAAAGCCGAAAAACTCAAGTCTAATTTATTGAAGAATTAAAAGACGAGTTCAAAGAAATCCCGAGCCAAAAGTCATTAAAGTCCAAGATTAAATAAGATTTAAAGGCTTAAGGACTAATGGTGCAATTAACAAAGAGATTAAGAAGGAAGGGCCTAATGATGCAATTAAGAGAAAATGAAGGAGGGGAGGAAGCTTCCTAATCCTCCCCTATATATAGATCATTAAGTTTATCATTTCATTTTTGTTGGCTAAGGTGACAATTAGTCTTCCACCTTTATTTTTCTTGCACTTTAATTACTTGTCCATTTAATTACCTTGTCTTGCACCTTATTTACCATTTAATTTCAAGTAAGTGTTTTTAATTTTGTTGCTTTAATCTGTATTTACATTTGATCAAGTTTCTTTTCATCAATCTAATTCTACTTTTCTTCTTTTTGGTTCGGCTTAATTTCGGATTAAGCTAGCTTTTGCTTAATCCCTTTGCTTATTTTACTAAAAAGTCTATCTTTTTACATTCATCTATGTTTTTGTATGAGATAAGCTATAAGTTTGACAATCTTATTGGCTTGTTTCATACTTAGCTTATTTGATTTTTCTTAAGTTTTCTAAAAAGTTTCATCTTTTCAAAAGTTTGCTTGTTTATTTTGCTTATTTTGTGTTTTGAAAAGTTTTTAAATTTATGCTTATTGCGTTTTTCTTAATCTCGTTTTAAATTAAGTTTTGTTATTTGTTTATATTCAAAAGTGTTCCTTTGGTAGTGCTTATTTGTCTTAGTGCTTATTTTAAGTTGCTTATTCTACTTTTCATCTTTCCATCGTAATGCTATTTACCCAGTACGATCCAACAAGTGTGATCGCATAAACCTTTAGGGTTTCTACTTGCGATCCATTGTTGCGATCAAGGACCAGGATCATACTACGATCACACCTCTTAATCCACACTACGATCACTCATTGTGATCGTGGGTAAGATCAAGAGTGCGATCCGTGGTTGCGATCTCTTAGGTCACGATCACCCACTGCTATCATTGACTGCGTTCGTGGTGGAGTACGATCAGAGTACGATCCACATAATGCAATCGTAGCTAGTCTTGTTGTTTCCATCGCAATCGAGTGCGATCAAGGCCAACGATCACCTAGTGCGATCTAGGCTGCGATCATTTACTGTGATTGTGGTGGGTACGACCAGAGTGTGATCCAACCACTTCATTGGTTGCGATCGCAGTGTGATCGGATTCATTTCCTTGTTTTGTTTTTATTTTATTTCAAATTTTGTTCTCCCACCTCTTTATTTGATTTATTTTTAAGTTTCCAAACTTTATTACATTGTCAAGTTTATTTTCCGTCACGCTTTTATTTTTAGTCATTTAATTAATTTACTTTTCGAAGTTTTAATATTGTGCCATTTACATTTAATTAGTTTAGATTTAATTAAGTACCATTTACTTTTAGTCTCGCTTTAAATTCCCGTCATTTATTTTAAGATTAGATTGTAGATTTATCTTAATTGTTTTTGCACTTTCAATATACTACAACGACACAACTTTTGTTTCCACCAAAGAACAATAGAGTCACATAGTTAACCAGATCAATTCGATTAGACCATTAGAACGATAATTTTCTTACTAGGCAAAAACCTAAGTATTAAATGGCGCCGCTGCCGGCTCTTTTCGTAAAGATTAACGGTTTTCTGTGAAAGACGCGTTGCTTTTTGGGATCCGTTCACTTGTGAGCGTTATTTTTCTTGCATAAAAATTCAAAAAACCCATAAAAATTAAAAATTGATAAAAATCCATAAAAATTAAAAATTTCAAAAATCCAAAAAGATTTTATCTTTATTGTGTATATATATTGTCTTCGTGTTTTGTTTCTTTTTCTTTTGCATTTTCAAGTGTATACGTACTAGATCTTCTAATTATCAAGAGCCCGAGACTCGAGAAGATTTAAGTATGTCAGGTGTTAACAACAATAATCCACCGCACCTCAACAATAACAACAATGTTCTTCCACAGCCCGATCTTCGGAAAATGGAGGAGCTTTGTCAACCTACCATGTTTGGACGAGGAGGACCGATTGCGCCGATGCAAATCAACGCTCTTGAGTTTTCGTTGAAGCACCACATGATTCAGCAAGTGCAAACTAATCCATTTAGAGGAATGCCTGATGATGATGCCAACAAACACCTCGACAAGTTCATTACAATCACTCAAAGCATGAAGTTGCCTGGTGCCACAATGGATGTTCTTCGCCTACAACTCTTTCCACATACTTTATCACATCACGCCGAGAAATGGTTTGATCGTCTTCCAAAGAATTCTATTCACACTTGGGATGACATGACTCAACGCTTTTTGTCGCGCTACTTTCCACCATCCATGGTCACGAGCCTTCGCAATCAAATCAACGGTTTCATGCAAGACCCTGATGAATCTCTTTTTGATGCTTGGGAAAGATATAATGTCTTGATTGATCGTTTTCCAAACCACAACATGCTTCCAGTCACATTTATTGATACTTTCTACAACGGTTTGACTTTTCAAGATCGTGATACGATTAATGCAGCCGCCGGTGGCACATTCATGAAAAGGAGACCCGAGGAGTGTAGAGAGTTAATTGAGAACATGACTACTCACCACAAAAACTGGGATTCCTCTGCTTCTTCAAGGAACAACCCGAGAGTCAATGTTTCTTCCACCTCAGCAAACTTTGATATGACCGAACTCACCCGCATGATGACTGAAATGAGCAAAAGTATCACGCTTCTCGCTTCAAACCAACAACAACAACAAGTTAAAGCGGTTGCACCTTCTTGTGAAACATGCGGCGGTCCTCACTCATACACCGATTGTCCTTCGACTCAAGGAAATCCGGAAAATGTGTATGCAGCTTATGGTAATTATTCACCGGAAAATTACCAAGCTCGACAACAAGGGGATAGAAATTTGCTGAGTTACCGATCAAACAACTACCTTTCACCAGGTTTTTCTCCTCAAAACCAAAACCCCGCCAACAACTACAATAGAAGCAACCAAATCCCGCCAAGAGCTTCTAATCCTTATCACCCACCCACTCAACAAGCTCCACCCATTACCCTTGATGTTGAAACCATCATGAGAACCCAAGGTGAGCAAATCAAGAATCTGCAGAGCCAAATTATCAATCTTAAAAGAGATATAACCAAGAAAGGAAATGAGATTAGATCCGAGCTTTGCGATAATATCCAATCCTCCTTCAGCAATCAAACCCATGATTTGAAGAATATGCTTGCTAGTTTCTTGCCCGCAGCTCAACCTTCTACTTCGAGTTCTCTACCTTCAAACACCTTCACCAATCCGCGAGCAAATATGAGTGCTATTACTACTCGTAGTAGAATTACCATTATCGATCCACCGATCCCGCCCCCATCATCTACACCTCCTCCACCACCATTTATCCCTACTCCTCCTACACCTAGTATTAGTGCACCATTACCGTCTCCGCCTCGTCATGACGATGTACCTAGGAAGGACCCTTCAACATCTCAACCTTTACCTACACCTTCCCCACCCAAAACTAATATCCCTTATCCTTCTCGTTTAGGCAAGACCAAAATGCTAACCAAGGATGACTCTGAAGTGTCACGCTATGTGAAGATGATCTCTCAAATGAATTTCAACATTAGCTTTCTTGAAGCACTTGTCCACATGCCAAAATTTGTCAAAGTATTTAAGGAATTGCTTAACAAGAAGGAGAAGCTGATTGAACTCGCCAACACACGCTTAAATGAAAACTGCTCTGCAGTTATTCTTAAAGAACTTCCGAAAAAGCTTGGAGATCCCGGTCGTTTTGTGTTGCCTTGCGTTTTCAACAAAACTGAAGAATTTACTGCCCTTGCTGATCTCGGGGCTAGTATAAATCTTATGCCTTTGAGTGTTTGGAAAACACTATCATTGCCCGACCTCACTCCCACAAAGATGACTCTTGAACTTGCAAATCGCACTCTCGCTTACCCCGTTGGTATTGCCGAAGACGTGTTCATTAAAGTTGGCACATTTACTTTCCCGGTCGATTTTGTCGTTGTTGATTATGAAATGGACCCTCGTATTCCTTTAATACTTGGTCGGCCATTCTTGAGAACCGGACGAGCTCTAGTTGATGTGGCCGAAGGTGAGTTAATCTTAAGAGTCGGGGATGATGCACAAGTGTTCAAAATGGGAAAGCTCACAAGTAAATCCTTTGGAGGTAGAGAATCAGTGAATATGATTAAGTGCATGATGACTTTGTCGTCTACAACAATCCGCTATTCGATTCTTGCATCGACAATCCACTTTTTCATGATGATATGGATGACTCTCGCTCCAATGTGGACGCTTCTCCCATTTATGATTCTCCACCGGTCTTTGATGCTTATGATGATGATGATTCTAGCTCAGATTCGGATGATTATGATGACCTTACCTCCGAGTATCCCGATCTGCCCACATATGATGATTTTGAGGAGGCCGATACTCTTTCGAGCAATTCTTCACATGATGAAGATCCTCCGCCATCACTCGATCCTACTTTGGACGATTACTCATTTGAGGAAGATTTCTCTACGTTTCTCAACACTTACTTCCCTCATGAGAGTGATGCTCCTCCTTATGATTTTGAAGATTATCGTCTTGATCCTACTTTAGATTTGAAGAACATTCTTTCTAAGGAGAAAAAACCGGCCGACACCAATATCCGCAGCACGTATGAGTTAACACCTCTTTGTCCCCCTTCTGAGGACGAGGTTGTGCTTCTTCGCGGATCTTCTTCCCATTCTGCTGAGCCTGAGTGCTATTTTCCCCTAAAGGAAAAGGTGTTCGACCCCGGTATTGAAATCTTTAAGCCATCTCAGTATCCACCTGATGAAATAAAAGGAAAAATCTTTGGAAATATTAAAGACATGCTTGCACCTCACCATACTTTCTTCCACCGTGCTCCATCACTGCTTAAGGGAACCTTGCCTGTTCTTCTTTGGCTTGCCTTGTTCGCCTTAAGCTTGTGCTTATTGATGGACGAAAACTATGTCTTTGATCCTGGTGGATATATTTCATGTTTCTTCCTATGATGATCACGATCGAGTCAGGCTCACGACTCGGTAATAAAAAATAAAGTGTTTCTTGGGAGGCAACCCATGTATCAATCTTTTAGCTTTCTTTATCCTAAGTGTAGGGGAGACCCGTTGGTTTTCTTTCCTCTCCTCTCTTCTTATAATCAGGGATTCGAGCTTCAATGATCCACTCTTGATGATTCTTGACGACCCGTGATTTCGGTTCCATTATCCCGGTTCTATCCTAAACTCTTTTCGATTCACTATTTTATATTTTCTCAATATTAAAATAGGAATCTCTTTAGTTGTCTCTTCCTTAGCAAGATTTAAACAAAGTGCACAATGTCCTAAGTGTAGGGGAGGTTTCTCCCACATGCTTAAACATTTAGGACAATGTTTATCTTAAGTGTAGGGGGGACTTCTATCGAAGTTAAGTGGTCTTTTCCTTGTATTTGCCCTCATTTTAACCGGAAAATCAATTTTTCGACATTTTTCAAAATTTTTGATCTATTTTGGCCTATTAGTTTTTCCTTTTGTATAGTTATTTTCTTTCTTTGCTAGAATAAATCTTTAATAAAGTGGTTTTAATTTTCAAACGTTGTGAATCTTTTGACTCAACCCGAGTTTACTTATCTAAGTTACTCTAGCTAGTATCCTTAACGTGTTTAAGTCAAGTTTTGCTAGGCTTTTATATAGGGAGCTATAAAACGCGAAAGTCTTAACTCTCACGGGGTAAGAACAAGAACTTTTCGCAAGTTCCTATAATTGATCCTAGAGACTCGTTTATCAAGGGAACTTTAAAACGTGATTTCTAAACTTGAAAAAGTCTAAGAGTTTGCAAGATCCTATAGGCGACTCGAAAACCCAAAACTTTGACTAAATAGGCTAAGTATCCACGAGTCTCATTACTTGAGATTTTAAATTGTGGAGAACGAGAGATGATAGAGCCAATTATAAGTTCGGTACTCTTTCGTGAATTTATGTGAGTTAATTATTAGCCTATTCTCCCATCGCTTGCTAATAAACTTATCTGCAATAAATAAGGTTGTACGATTTGAAAAGTTACTTAGCTTCTAGCCCAAGATCGTTTAAAAGTTGCTCGGTATGGATTAGAGTTCATAGCCAAGGCATAACTTATTGAAGCGGGATGCGAAGATTGGCGAGTCCAAAAAGGTCCTAACAAGACATGAGGACTATATTTTGTTGCTAAAGATCCAAAGTGATGTGAAGAATCATTTATCGAAAATCAATATGAAGGATCGAGACACACGACGAAAAGCAAAAACTCCCCAAAAGTCATGGAGAAGTGTATCCGAAAAGACCCTAGCAAGGTATGAGGATAAATAGATCCAAGTCATAAAAGGAGGCGAATCGTTGTATATCAAAGTCCAAAATAAAGATTGGAGAAAAATGAAGAAGTCGTGGTCCAAGTATGAATCTCTCAAAGCTTAAAATGAAGAATTCCTATTATGAAGAGAAGACCATTATTTCATGAACGTCTCTCAAGGTTTGAAGTATGAAGTCGCTGTAAAATATCGGTCCGAGAAAGGTCTCAAATCGCGAAACGAGTTATGCCAAGATATGAACTTTATGAGGTCCCGAGAAGCAGTTTTAAAAGATTTTGTCCTTTAGCTAACTATTGATTAAATCGTTCACTTTATTTTCGGACTAAATAACTATCGAAATAAGTCAACAATGCATCCTCGTGATCATTCAAGACAAAAATAAAATATAAGAGATACACCTAGGAATAAGGGAGTCTAAGTGAATAATTGGCCCACATGAGTTCGTGTTAGTTTACTAACTTATAATAACAATGATCTCGTTTTTAAGCTTGGTTTGCAGAAAGTGAAAACTTGAGGATGATGATTATTCATGACATTTCCAAAACCCAAGGTATGTTTTTTATTTCTTTACTTTTAATGTTTATAGTTTTCTATCTCTTTAATAAAGGCCAACGTGGATTGATTATGATGAAAAATGTAATCTTGCTTTGTAACTAATGCATTGCATGAGGACATTGCAATGGTCAAGTGTAGGGGATTTGATAGGTGTGAAAACACCCATCCTTTTTACCACTTAATTACAATAATAACCGAGCCAAAACGTGTATTATATGTCTTTTATGTCAGAATTATGCGTGGTTTGTGTTTTTGTTGTGATTTAGGACGAAATTGTGAAAAGTGGAGAAAACACGGCATTTACGGGCTTTTATTGAAGAAAAAGATGAAAGATGAAGTCGAGAAGTCAAGAGTGGAAAAAGAACGGAAGTCCAAGACCAGTTCTGAAGATTTATCGAAGAAAAAGTCAAAAGACGGAAGTTTATCAAAAGCCGAAAAACTCAAGTCTAATTTATTGAAGAATTAAAAGACGAGTTCAAAGAAATCCCGAGCCAAAAGTCATTAAAGTCCAAGATTAAAGATGATTTAAAGGCTTAAGGACTAATGGTGCAATTCACAAAGAGATTAAGAAGGAAGGGCCTAATGATGCAATTAAGAGAAAATGAAGGAGGGTAGGAAGCTTCCTAATCCTCCCCTATATATAGATCATTAAGTTTATCATTTCATTTTTGTTGGCTAAGGTGACAATTAGTCTTCCACCTTTATTTTTCTTGCACTTTAATTACTTGTCCATTTATTTACCTTGTCTTGCACCTTATTTACCATTTAATTTCAAGTAAGTGTTTTTAATTTTGTTGCTTTAATCTCTATTTACATTTGATCAAGTTTCTTTTCATCAATATCATTCTACTTTTCTTCTTTTTGGTTTGGCTTAATTTCGGATTAAGCTAGCTTTTGCTTAATCCCTTTGCTTATTTTACTAAAAAGTCTATCTTTTTACATTCATCTAAGTTTTTGTATGAGATAAGCTATAAGTTTGACAATCTTATTGGCTTGTTTCATACTTAGCTTATTTGATTTTTCTTAAGTTTTCTAAAAAGTTTCATCTTTTCAAAAGTTTGCTTGTTTATTTTGCTTATTTTGTGTTTTGAAAAGTTTTTAAATTTATGCTTATTGCGTTTTTCTTAATCTCGTTTTAAATTAAGTTTTGTTATTTGTTTATATTCAAAAGTGTTCCTTTGGTAGTGCTTATTTGTCTTAGTGCTTATTTTAATTTGCTTATTCTGCTTTTCATCTTTCCATCGTAATGCTATTTACCCAGTACGATCAAACAAGTGTGATCGCATAAACCTTTAGGGTTTCTACTTGTGATCCATTGTTGCGATCAAGGACCAGGATCATACTACGATCACACCTCTTAATCCACACTACGATCACTCATTGTGATCGTGGGTAAGATCAAGAGTGCGATCCGTGGTTGTGATCTCTTAGGGCACGATCACCCACTGCTATCATTGACTGCGATCGTGGTGGAGTACGATCAGAGTACGATCCACATAGTGCAATCGTAGCTAGTCTTGTTGTTTCCATCGCAATCGAGTGCGATCAAGGCCTACGATCACCTAGTGCGATCTAGGCTGCGATCATTGACTGTGATTGTGGTGGGTACGATCAGAGTGCGATCCAACCACTTCATTGGTTGCGATCGCAGTGCGATCTGATTCATTTCCTTGTTTTGTTTTTATTTTATTTCAAATTTTGTTCTCCCGCCTCTTTATTTGATTTATTTTTAAGTTTTCAAACTTTATTACATTGTCAAGTTTAATTTTCGTCACGCTTTTATTTTTAGTCATTTAATTAATTTACTTTTCGAAGTTTTAGTATTGTGCCATTTACATTTAATTAGTTTAGATTTAATTAAGTACCATTTACTTTTAGTCTCGCTTTAAATTCCCGTCATTTATTTTAAGATTAGATTGTAGATTTATCTTAATTGTTTTTGCACTTTCAATATACTACAACGACACAACTTTTGTTTCTACCAAAGAACAATAGAGTCACATAGTTAACCAGATCAATTCGATTAGACCAATAGAACGATAATTTTCTTACTAGGCAAAAACCTAAGTATTAAGGGTAGTATGTGACAACCCAAACCCGAGGTAATTTATTTAATATTATATAATATTATTTTTAAGAATAACCTTGAAATTTTTGATGAGTTGAATGAAATGACGATTGATGGTTTTATTTAAAACCGACGTTGGAGGTCTTATTTTTTTCTTTTTACTAATAGCGAGGATTATTAGTGACCACGATATTGACGGATGCCCGAGATTTTATGTTTTATCAATTGTTCTCTCGATGTTTATATTTTTGACGTTTTTATTTTAAGTTCGTATTAAGTCAAGTCGAGAGTCGATATTATTATTTTTGAGGTACGTTTTAAATTTTTTAAAAGTATCTTTATGAAATCCGAGCCCCGTAAATATTTTGAAAATTTACTAATAGTTATTTCCCGCTTTTTAGCTAACTATTTACATTTTTAGCCACAACTTTTGCTAAATTGCAACTTTAGTCCCTACCCCACTATATATAAACTTAAAACAAACACACACACCATAATTTCTCATTTAAAAATTTCACCATCTTCTCTTTTCTCTCTCTTGAATGCCGAAACCCACCACCATCACCAAAACACACACATTTTCAATTTCATCTTGAGTTTGAGGTTGAATCCAACTAAACCAAGCATAGACCCAATCTTATATTTGATCAAGGATCATTTTGGTGTAAGAATTCCTTACATGCAAGCATATTTTTTTTTTCTTGATGTTGGTAGGTAGGAGCTATGATCATGCATGGCATTTTCATGATGATCCATGCTGATTCTTGCTAAAGATCTTGTTAAAACTTCATTTTGATCTAAATACTTTTATTTTTTATTATGATTTTGATGTTATGGTTGATGTATGATGATATTAGGGTATAGAAATGACCATTTCTATGGTTGGTTTTTATCAAAAACTTGATTTTGTACAAGATTTTTATAGTCATTTTATAACAGTAAGTAAAGTGTAAAATCCGAATTTTTATATTTTGAAAATGGCTTAACTTATAACCTAGGTTTGTAGATAATTTTCTTAGCTTCGATTTGATATATGGTAGAGCTTCTAGCTCCAAACGAGCGCGAAGTTATGATGTTTTGAATGATCGTGTACCGGGAGACGAGTATCGGCGCTACAAGTAGTTGTTGTCGATATTTGGATCGAATCTCCGGGACTCTAAGTGGATGTTTTGATAAATGTAACCTACTGATAATGAGGTGTTTATTTTATAGGTTGAGTTTACTTTAAAACGCGAGTGTCGGTTTTGTAAACGGAGTCGTTTAAATAAGTTAAAACGGTTGTATGAAAAATTAACGTAAATCTGTCTGGATTTTATAGTTTGAAAATGAGTTGGGTAAAGTACTTTAAAAGTAATTTCATTTGATAAACATGTAAGAGGACTTTCTATATATAGTAAGTTAGTTTATCGAGTCGTTTCATAAACGGTTGACAAGTTTAAAAAGGGGTAAAATAAGCTAGTACATGTAGTATGTACCGGCAGACTTTGTAAAAAGTGTAAAATGGTTAAGTAAATGTGTAGTAAAGTATAATGAAGTTATTTATATCGTTTTCTCTCGAGTTTATCGTGACTTTATGAGTTTGAGTTTGATCTTGTTATGTATGATTTATTTTTCAAGTTTATTATTGATGAACGCGCCTTATTTGATAGGTTGCGGTTTTTGTGTTTATCGGGCATCAACTATCGTAGAAGATCGTCTTACTACTGCTATTACTCCAGGTGAGTCTATAGCCTCGCTTTTGTAATTGTTTTGAATGATTTTAAAACCCGCGATGGGGATATATGCTATTTGGAAGTAAAATGAACACAAGTCATGATTGATTGTTTGGACCCGAATGTTTCCTTTGTTTCCTTTGTTGTTTTGAATTGTATAAGTACCTACATTGCAGAAGACCCTAAATTCATGAGCCGTTAACTATCTTCTGACTTGATGTTGTGAGTTGGGAATAGCCGCTTATTCTAATAATAGTACTATTGGGCTGACGACCCTATCTGAGACCCGGGCTTTACGCTGAGTAACCCCTCTGGGAAGGATAATTTTACGAGAATGAGAATTGGTATCTTGCAATGGATACCCTAGTAGGGGCACTAGAATTTCATCTAGTCATGCCGGCATTAGGCGTGGGTGACTAAGTTAAGGGGTCGGTGTCATGAGCTTAATACAATTCAGTAGCTATTGTTATATACCAGAATGCCTGACTAATAGATTGTGTGCACGACAATTCTATTAAATGATCTTGATTGATTTTTCTCTTGTGTTCAATGTTGATTTGGAAAACCTATAGACTCGCTCAACCGTTGTGTTGATGATTTTAAGCATGTATTTCAGGTATTGAAGTTGATGAATTGCGGAGCTTGCTGGAGAAGGATTGCAAATTTGCTTTTGTAGTGATTGGTCTAAAACGGATTTCTTTCCCTTTTGTCATAAAAATAATATTGTACAGTCGAGTACTTCGGTAAAGTGTTTGTGGATTTGATAGAGTCTTTGGGGGACCTAAATATAACTCTGATATTTCTAAAATTGTTTTACTTGGGATCGAAAGTTTTAGACAATAGTTAAAATTATCTCCTTTTATATATTCCAAATGTATCATTTTGAGATTGTTTAAAGTGTCTTGTATAACAATGTTTGTACTTAGCACCCAAATTGTGTACTTCCGATGCGCAATGTAATTTGGGGGTGTTAAAATCTACAACTACAAGGAAGATAACAACAAACACTACCGCCAAAATCACTCACAACACAAAATAATCCCTCAGCTTTAGTATACGCAATAAATTAAAAACAAACAAATGCTTATACTATATTTTTCCGCGTGACTTGGATCACAGAATACCCCCTTAATCAAATGTCTGAAACTGATGCTTTAGACAAAAACTTAACAGAAAACTTATAGTGCTTGTTTGGAGCCTAGAGACTATAAAATACTAACAAAACTCCCTATATAAACTTCGGATTAATCAAACTACCAATCTATCAATAAACCTATAACATACCTAAATTTAACAGTGAACAAGTAAAACACCCCTTGAACACTTTTCTGATTTTTTTTATGGTTCTTTGTCATTCTTTGAATCCTTGGGTCACAGAAACTAAGTACACTCAGTTAGGATTCGTGTATGCTCAATTCGATCACACAACAGTAGGTCTTCCTCTTTGAAAAACTAACTACTAATAAAGGCCGATTTTAAACCATCCTAGGCAAGCTCTGCAAGCTTTTTTTTCAAGGAAATGACCTTGTGTCACTTAAACTTTATGCATACAAAATCCAGATAACCCTTAATATCTATCTAATCCTACTATTAAATAGTTTTACCATATTAGAAACTTAAAACACTTAAATAAAACTCAAAAAGCAGAAACTTCAACAACGCATGGACTAAGGCACCCTTAATCAACAAAATCACAAAACATGCAATAATTTTCAACAAGTTAGTTAACAAGAAGAGAAAGGAAAATTAACCTCCCCCCACTTACATCCAAGCAAGGGGTCGGCTATGCTCCCCTGAACTCGACCAACAACTAGGTTCGAGTCAGGGGTGTCTTGGATAGGAAAAGAAGTGAGGGCGCTTGTTGGGAGTTCAACAACTGAACGAAGCCCCAAATCTAAACGAGTAATGTCTGCTAAGAATAACAAATGAAGTCCAAGAACTGGGTTCTTGGACTGTTAGTTCAAAACAGTTGATATTCA
Source organism: Glebionis coronaria (assembly GCA_025667525.1). Lineage (NCBI taxonomy): Eukaryota > Viridiplantae > Streptophyta > Magnoliopsida > Asterales > Asteraceae > Glebionis > Glebionis coronaria. Next base: position 316,204,747 of record CM046879.1, on the reverse strand, counting down.
CTCTTTTTTTTCCTCAAAAACTTTAGTTAAGTTTCGAAACCTTTTTCAAACCTGAACTTTTAATAAAAATAAAACTCTCTTTGAGAGGTGAAAACACCCCATAAATCTCGTTGCCTTATCCACACACTCACAGTCCCTTGATATTTACAAATTATTAGGGGACTATGATCATGTCTATACCCGATATCAAAATTGTTAAGCTCATTGTCTCCTAAGAAAAAGAACTTAAAACAGATTACTATGGAACTTTCTTATGCAATGAATAAAACAAAACCTCCAAGCTACAAGACTGGAAGCCACTTCACGTTTTTATAAACTTGAGAATTCGAAATTGTTTAAACAGGTAAAAATAAATGACAAGAAAATTAAATCAGGACTAAGAGGAACTTTTGGTTCTTGTTTTCATCAACATAACTCAACCAACTTTTTCATTCATAAAAAGGGGATTTACAAGCATGTGATACATGAAAAATTCAAGAACAAGAATAAACTAAGCCCTATATGCCCTTTATATAGGGTCACAATGATCATTCTAGAATAATAAAATTGCAAAACCCTAAATGCTTGAATATCCAGAAATACCCTTGAATTTGAATTTCAAAGTGGGTCAATGGTGCCCATGTGATTTGATGGTGATGTTCCAACTGTTGTGGAGTGATCCAAATCGTCCATCTTGTTTTGAAGAGCACAAAATCGCCCAATTTCGTTGAATTTACTGTAAAACTTGTTTGCTAGCCAAGAGTGTGATGTAGTGGTTTTGCTACCTTTAGGAAAAGAGAGCAAAAGTGGCAAGTATTAAGTGTCGGTTTAGGAAAACCAAGCACTAATGACCAAATAAGTTCAAGTTCGTTTTCTAAGGAGGCTTAGTGTGTGTGTAATGAATTGATTATCTTTGTGATTATATTTTTGAGAAAGAAAATAGAAAGGGGATTAGAAGAGAATGACGGTTATGAAGACGGATTAAACTAAGTCGAAAACGGTGTACACGTAAAACCGTAAAAAGTGCTAAAATTAAAATTTTACCCTAAAAATTCCTAAAAATTACCAAAAATCCACAATAATATTCTAAGAGTTTACAAAAAATTAAAACTTGCAAAAACCTTTTAATTAATTAGATAATGACTTTTTAATGCTAATTAAAGCCCTAAAAATCAAAATTAATTATTAAAAAGCCCTAAACAAGATTTTAAAGTTTGGAAACCTCAAAAATACTCTAATTAAGCTAAAAACTATTTTCAAAATTTAAAAACCAATAAAAACTATTTTAAACAATTAAAAACTACTAAAATCAATTAAAACTTAAATTAATTCTAGAAAATAATTAAAAGATCCTAAAAATATTTGGAAAGTTACAAAAATCCTAATTAAGTGTTTAGAACCTAGGAAAAATATAAAAACTTAGAAAATCAGACTTTTAAATTTTAATAATAAAATAATATTAAAATAATATTAAAAATCCAAAAATCATAAAAAATTCTAAAAACATGCAAACTAGCTTAATTTAACCTAAATAACTCAGAAATGAAAGTGAAATTACCTAAATACCCCTATTGGGCCTAGAAAATGGGCTAAACCCAAAACAGTACACTATTGGGCCAAAATTGGGCCCAATAACAAAAATTGTTCAAAATAAGCCCAAAAAGCACAGGTTGACTCAAAATTTGATTTTAAACAACTTTTTCCAAAGGCCCAAAAGCTGAAAATGTGAAATAAGCTAACTTATAATAAGCAGCTTATTCTTAATGGGCTTTTTGGCCCATTAAGCTATAAGCTGATGCCATAAGCTAAGATTTGACACACAAGCTTCTTTTGACCTAACAAAGACTTCTGCAAAAAGAAATTTGAAATAAGCCCAAGGAATAAGCCTGAAAATGCAATAAGCAATCTACACAAAACGACAAAATAGTCGTTTTTGAGTTCTAGGCCACCCCAAGTGCTGATTCAAGTTCCAAAAGCTTTTAAATGACTTAATTAAGCAAAATCAACAAAGAGTTTTCATATAAGCACACTCAATAAGCTGGAAAATCAAATAAGCACTTATGTAAAAAGTCAAAGTAGTTGGTTTTCTAGTAAAAAGTCAAAGTCAAAGTCCAATAAGCTCTAGTCTACTTAAATGGGTCAAATAATGAAGACCTATCACAAAAAATAAGTTGTTGCAAGTCTGGATAAGCTAGAATAGCTTATTGATAAGCTGATGACAAAATTACACTAGCAGGGGCTAGTTTTGAGTGTTGAGCAGTGGAAACTTTTTCCACTGCTTGACTTGTTTGACTTTTTGTCTTTAGTGACTTTTTTGGAGATTCAGATTACACAAAGGCACCCAAATGATCTTTGGATCAAAAGGAGTCAATCATAATCAAAATAACACAATCACTAACACCCAATTGATATAGTTTAATCAATTAATCACCCGACATTGCACAGACATGAACAATAAGCAGTTAAGCACTTATGAGCAGTTTTAGCACAAATCAGCCAGCCAAATTCAACCAAATGCATACACAAGCTATTATAAACTCCAATAAGCAAGTCTAAACAGGTTTCATGCACTGGTTCAAAGAATTAATCAAGGTTCAAGCAATGAAAGTTACTGATGAACACTAACACATGCAGTTTTCTACTTTGCAAATGTATTTGACATTTAAGCCAGATTCAACACCTCAAATCTTTCAAACAGGTTATATTAGCTTTGTTTAAACCACTTTTATCCTTAAGCATGCATACACACTAAGTGTTCCCAAAATCCTAGGTCAAAACAGGCAATATCAAAGTCTATATAGCAGATTGTTTGATTCAAGTGTTCAAACCCAAAAACTTGCAGCAAAACACTCTCAACAAGGTATTTATCAGATACAAAGGATAAAGACAAACTTCCCTTAACACAATAACAAGTTACAAGCACAAACCAGTAGACCCAAACACCCCTTAATCTTTTCAAAATCAAATTTTTCAAAGGCAAAGTGAGATTTAAGGCTACCCAAGCATCAATTAACACTAAAACAGGTAAGATAAACAGATTCAAGCAAGAACAAGCCACAAAATTCACAAGATAACAAGTTTCATACAACTATCACCAAAAATCATGAATTTAAGCAGATTTTGAGATTGAGTATGCAAACCTCATGGATGTACATCCACACCCACGAATTTTGAGCTTATGTGCTAGCAAGAACAAGCACAAGCTTCCACAATAAGCCTGCTAAGATTGAACAAGGTTAAAGCACAAGAACATAAAAATCAGAAACTTAGAAAATCTTGATTGATGCAACCTTGTTACCCCACACTTGATTATCCCCAAGTTATAAGCCTCACAACACCTTAACTAACTCAGTTAGGATGCTATGATCAGCCCTATAACCCAAGAATTCCAAGATTGGAACAAGAACTTAGCAAAATATCAAGAATGAGGAAAATTGCAAACTTTTGCAACCTCCAAGTGAAAACAGGTTTTAACTTCTAAAACTAACAAGCATATAACAATATCAAGCAGTAAATAAGATTGGCCAATGACTTTTCTTCAATGCTTCAAACACATTTTCATTAAAACTGAAATGGGATTTACAGAAGTTGAACAAAGGAAAAATCAAAAAGCAAACGTCTCAATGAGACCTAAGGGCTTTATATATAGCCTTACATGTCCTAGAAAGTTGAAGAAATAAGAAAAACCCTATTACATGAAGTTCCTAATGTGCCCTTGGGATTTGAATATCTTCAAGATCATGTGATGTTTTCTTGGCTGTATATGTGAGTTGGCAAGTGTGGAATTTGATCAATGGCTCATAATAAGCTTAAGTTTGAAGCAAGGATGTGGGACGTTGGATGGCTGTCACTGTTTTGTCATCTTCTTCAAGAGTGTGAAAAGCAGGGTAAAACATGTGACTAAGGAGTGATGTGGCAAGCTGTTTGTGAGTTGGGTTATGTTTATGATTAGCTTAATCATAAATCTGGAGCAGCTGGAGGTTTAATTACAACACAATTAAGAAAACCCAATTTTGTTCTTGGGATGAATAATGCCAAGTTTAATCTGTTTTGGGGATTTAAACTTGTGTTTAGCGCGTGTTTAATAAAATAAACAGATTAGTTATAATCTGTTGTGGGTGGAAGGTGACATGGCACAATGGGGTGTGCTGATTGGTTGTTTAGGGTGAGTGGGGCACGTGTCATCATGACACTGGCCTATGTAACTTCTTTGTCTGGCCAAATATTACCCCCTTTCTTTCTTCCTCTTGTCATTTCCAGCTTTTACACTTGCAAACCCGTTTTCCTTTATATTGAAAGTTTTCAATTTCACACTTTGGCCACAAAAGGTTTTAAAAGATGAATTCAGGGGTATTTCTTGCCATTTTTGAATTCTTCAAGGGCTGATTTGGTAATTTCTTTAATGGTAATGGTCTTGACTTGTATGTTGAGCATTTTGGAGGACTGAAATTGCCAAGTCATAATGATTGAGGGACCATTTTTGCCAAATCTTCAAAGTTGAGGGTCCTTTTTGTAATTTTGGGATTTTCAAAGGACCAAACTTGTCATTTCTTGTACTTTGAAGGACTTCAAGATATATTTGACTTTGTGGATGATATTGGTTGACAATTTAGCTTTGTTGAGGGGCTAAACTTGCCAATTCTTCAAAGTTGAGGGCCCTTTTTGTAATTTTGACAAACTTTAGGGACCAAACTTGTAATTGTGAGGATACAAGGGTATAAAGTTTCAATTCTTCCATATTAGAGGACCCTTCTTCATAATTCTTCAAATCTTCAAGGGTTGATCTTGGGAAAGTCTTCATTAGGGCTTGGTTCATTGTGCGGCTTCGTTTCCCGTGTTCGTTTTTGCATGATTCTTGTGATCTTTTGTCATTTTCTCAATATCCGTACCTAAAATACACAAGTAACAAACACAAGCATATATATGGGTATTTTGATGATATTTAATGCATTTTAAGCCCTATTTGGAAGATGAGACTATGTATAAAAGCAGTCTCATCACTCCCCCATACTAAACCATTGTCGTGCCCTCACGCAATGCTAGAATAAAGTATCGTAGCATCTCCAAAATTCATTTTTATTCACTTTATTTAATGATAAACTAGCTACACTACTTCTATTGCTACTTCTACTTGCGTTTTAGACATAATGTATGATTTTCATCGCAAAATGGGACGTTTAGGTTCATAGAATAAGAACACGTGAATGCTTTGTTAGAAATAATTTCATCGTCCTCGATTTTCACCCCAATTCCATGCCAAGCGTGCAACGAGATCATTGTCATTATAAGTTAGTAATGCTAACACTACTCATATGCCCTAATCGCGTACTTATCCTCCCATTATTCCTAAGTTGTATCTCTTATATTTTATATTGTCTTGAATGTTTCACGAGGATCCATTGTTTGACTTATGCGATAATAGAGATTTAGGTCTAAAAATAGAGTCCTAACGGTGTAACTAGGACCATCAAATCAATAACCCCTCCCAATAGACAACGATGTCAAAAAATTAAGTTGACAAGAAGAATCGATAAACACGGTTTTATAACGGTTTTGAACATGAGACTTATTACCAAGACTTTTATACGCCCCCTAACGGAAGGGCCTTATTATCTTTGGTTTACCTCCATCTTTTATTCAACTTCGCCATGAAGCTTTTATTATGACTTCGGTCTTGCCTTGTGATAGATGTAGAAATACAACTCTTGTTTAGGAAAACAAAGAGCGTAAATAGGGTAAGCGTGCACGACGATTTAGGAAAACCGTGTGTGAAAGACCCTAAAAGTGAGTTCGTTCTCGAGGAGGTATAGGTGTTGTGACTTAACTTGTATTTCTTTGAGATTAATATTGATGAGATGGAATGACGGTTTCTTGGAAATTACACTATGACGTAAAAAAACGAAAACGTAAAACCGTAGAAAAACCACTAAAATTAAAAAATTATTAAAACCAAAAACAAAATCAAGAAAAAGATCAAAAAGACTAAAACAAGTCTAAAATAATATAAATAAAGACAAAAATCCAATAAAGATATTTTAAAACCTTTTATTAATTAAATAATTAATTTTAAATGCTAATTAAAGCCCTAAAATTAAATTTAATTAATTCAAATGTTAAAAATATGATTTTATTGAATAATTACTCAACTTATATTATTATAAGACTAAAGAGTAATTTTCTAAAAATTAAAACCTATTAAAATTATTTTTAAAACTCTAAAAATGATTTAAAATAATTAAAAACTAATTAAACTTAAAATAATTATAAAAATAAATCTAAAAGTTATAAAAATAATCTAAAAATGGAAATAGTCCTAATCAATGACAAAGAACCTAGGAAAAATGAAAAAGAAAGAAAAATAAAATTTTGAAAATTAATTAATAAAATAATATTAAAACACTTAGTTGCGCCGCAACTAGGTGGGTCTTGCGCCGCAACTAGTGTTGCGAGATCACCAAGATCAGCAGCACCTTCAGTTGCGCCGCAATGCTTCTGTCTTGCGCCGCAACTTGTGAAACGGGAAAACCAAAATCTGCAACTCCTTGTGTTGCGCCGCAACCTTCTGTCTTGCGCCGCAACTTGTATGACGGACCTGGTTGTAAGTTGACACTAGCAGGTTTGGACTTTTGCGTTTTGCTTGAGATTTTAAGCCAAGAGGACTTGGGCTTATTGAGCTTATTTGGATGAATATTTTGGACAAAAGGGCACTCTTGTGATCCTTTGATCACAAGAAGTCAAGACAATCAAGCACAAATCACTTAGCACTCAAATTCAAGAAATCAAATGCATCAAAGATCATGAAAAACCAAGCAATATAGCAATATGCAGATTTTTAACACCCTTTTTACCTTTTAAACTCAACAAACTTGTTCAAAATGTGTACCAAACTAAATTACCACTAACAACTAACCTTACTCAATCCTTTTTACCAACTCTAACACTTTTTAATTATCAAAACAAATCTAGATGTCCTGCTTAAACCTGTTGCCAAACACCCTTTTAAAATCTAAAAACCAACTTTTAACATACCAACATGCTTACAAACGCTACCAAATTGATTCCAAGTGCATCTAACATGTAAACATACACACTAGAACACAATTCATGCAATTTAAACACACTTAATCACCAAATCACTTAAGATCATACAACTAGCTATTTTTGAACTTTTTCAAGGTAAAAGGAAGATACCTTAGGTTCTTACATCCAAGAACCTAGAGGATGAAAATCCTCCTCCAATCCAACCCGGGTTGGAGCTGAACCAAATCAACAAGCCTTCAACCTATTGTAATCACAAAACAAGAAAACAACAAAATAATATAACAATATATATTTTTTTTTTATGTTTCCTTTTTCTTCTTTCCAAAATACTTTCAAAATCTTCTAAAAAATGTTTTGATAACACTTAAATCACCAATAACATTAACCAAAAACACCAAAATACCTTTGAGAAGATTTTACCAAAATCTCTCAAAATCTCAAAACCTTAAACAACTTTGACAATCAAAGTTGCTTAACCAATAAACAAAGTGGAACTCAGAATCAATCTCCTCACAACACACAAACTTTTAAAAACAATAAAAAAGGAATTACACTTGAATATTTCAAAAACCAAACTTTTTATTTCTTTAAAAAGGAATTACATGTGAGAGACTAGAAACTGGAACAAAGGGATCACCACAACTTGGGTCTCCTTTTATAGAGCTTATAGAACATCCTAGAAGCATAAAAACATAAAACCCTAATACATAGAAAATCCCAAATGTGCCCTTGAATGATTTTGAGTGCATTTTGTCCTCTCATTTGATCTTGGACGTTTATTTTGCTTTGGGAGGAAGCAAATAATCTTGGCCATTGATTTAAGCCACGTCATGAGCTTGGGGGCTAAGGAATGATGTGATTGGTGGATTGGGGAATTGGGGGTTTGGTGCACATGAGTGGGATGCAGGTTTTTAGGAGTGGGATAGGTTTTGGCATGTGTGAATTACTTGTGTGCAAGTTTAATTGGTTTTTACCCAAGGAAAAGTGAAGGTAAAATCTGGGTAAGTAAAAAGGTGAATAGTACCCCATTTGATCCGAAATTGGGGGTGGTGTGGGTGTTAGGCGCCTATTTTTTTAAATGTTTCAGGTTTGGCAATTTCAGCCCTTGTCTTTTGGAATTTTTGGCTTTTAAAGATTTTCAGCCTTAAATTCTCCTTTCCTTTGTTATTAACTTTCCCACTTTGACAATTTTGGCACCAACTTTTGATAAAAGGTTATCAAGGATGTAATTTGACATTTGGTGATTCTTTAAGGACTAATTTTGGACAATGTTGATCTTCAAAGGTCTTCAATGTGTCTTTCACTTCATGAGGGACCATTATTGGCAATTTGAAATTGTTGAGGGACTAATCTTGCCATTTCTTCAAAGTTGAAGGACCTTTTTGCAATTTTGACAAACTTAAGGGACCAAACTTGTAATTATTACTATACAAGGGTTTTAAGTGTCATTTCTTCAATAAATAAGGATCAATTTTGCTTGTCTTCAAGTCTTCAAGGGTATTTGATGGAAATTCCATGATTAGGGCCCGGTTCATTGTACGGCTTCGTTTCTCGTGTCCGTTTTTCCTTGTATCTTGTGATCTTTTGTCTTTTTCACGATATCCATACCTAAAATACACAAGTAAACAAACACAAGCATATATATGGTATTTTATGACATTTTTATGCATTTAAAGCCCGAAAAGAACGATGAGATCATGTATAAATGCCATCTCATCACTCCCCCATACTAAGCCATTGCCGTGCCCTCACGCAATGCTAGAATAAAGTATCTAAGCATCACCAAAGTTCAATTTTATTAACCTTTATTGAAGAGTAAAAGACTTGCAACATACTACGAGATTGTGTAAAGACATAATGTATGATTTTCATCACCAAAATGTGACTTTTAGGGTCTAAGAATAGAAACAAGTTAATGTCCCTTAGAGTAAATTTCGTCATCCTTGATTGTCATACATTCCATGCTAAGTGCAAAAACAAGATCATTGTTGGTACAAGTCACAATGCTAACACTACTCATACGTTCAAATTGTGTAATACTTTTTCTCCCCGCAATCCTAGTTATTATAAAAGGAAATGGGTTACTAGCATTTTTTATCTAATTGTCATGGATCACAAGTGATTCATATTGACTTATTTGAGTAGTTATTAGTCCGAAAGCAAAGTAGCACGATTTGATCAATAGTTAGCCGAAGGACAAAATCTTTTAAAACGGCTTCTCGTGTATCTCCTTAAGTTCATATCTTGGCATAACTCGTTTCACGATTTGAGACCTTTCTCGGACCGATATTTGGCATGTACTTCATACTTCAAATCTTGGGAAGACGTTCTCGAAATTATGGTCTTCTCTTCATATAATTGGAATTTCTTCACTTGACGTTTTTGAGAGATTCTTCATATAGGACCACGACTTCATCATTTTTCTTCAATCTTTACTTTGGATTTTGATATACAACGATCCGCCTCCTTTTCGGACTTGGATATATTTATCCTCATACCTTGTTAGGGTCTTTTTGGATAGACTTTCTCCATTCTTTAGGGGAGTAATAGCTTCTCGTCGTGTGTCTCGATCCTTCATATTGATTTTGAAACAATGATACTTCACATCATCTTTGGATCTTTAGCAAAAATAGAGCTCCTCATGCCTTGTTAGGGCCTTTTTGGATGATCGCCAATCTTCGCGTCCCGTTTCAATAAGTTATGCCTTGGCTATGAACTCTATTCAACCCCGAGCAACTTTTAAACGATCTTGCGCTAGAGGCTAAGTAACCTTTCAAATCGTACGACCTTACTTATTGCAATTATGATTTATTCCTAATGCATTGATCTTATGGGAAGAAAAAGCCACAATTAAAAACATATGAGTTTTTGAAAGAACACTTTCATGTTCTACGTTTAGCATGATCACTTGTCTAACTCTATCATTTCTCGTTCTTCACTATTTAAAGACCTCTAATTAAAGAGACTCGTGAATACTTAGCCGTGCAAGTCAAAATTAAGCCAAATTTGGATTAGCTTTCATTAAGACTATATCAAATCAAAGTTTTGGGTTTTCAAGCCACCTATAGGATCTTGCACTTTCTTGGACTTTTTCAAGTTTAGAGAATGCGTTTTAAAGTTCCCTTGATAAGTGACTTTCTAGAATCAATTATAGGAACTTGCGAAAAGTTCTTGTTCTTAACCCGAATGAATTAAGACTTTCGCGTTTTAAAGCTCCCTATATAAAAGTCTAGCAAAACTTGAATTGAGCGGGTTAAGGAATGTAAATGGCTCCAAATGCCCATCAAGTCAAAAATTAACTCTTATTCTACCCATCGGAAAATATACATTCGTGTCTTAAAAACACTTATGAAAACTAAGAAAAATTTTTAAAATTTGGCTATTTTTAGCCTTATTTGCAAAACAAAACATTGAAAATTGGAAAACGTGAGGGCGTAGCAAAGCAAGTACCTATTCACCCCCCCATACTAAAAGTAAACATTGTCCTCAATGTTTCGAGTCTAAAAGTGGAGCACCCCCATACTAGAGACGAAGAATCGAATGCTTAGGATCTAGCATGGAAAGGGTGATCAACAATATATCTAAAGCCGTTTATTAATTATGCTAAAAGATAATTGTTAGAACAATAAAGGATATGTCATGGAATCGTGAAAAACTTCTTCAAACGAACGATGGAGGCTCACGTAAACGAACACGAGAGTCTTCAATCGTAGACGATGATGATGATCTAGATAACACAATCACAAACAACCACGAGACAACGAGTTGGAAGGGTACAAGTCCCCTTATTAGTGAATAATAAGCATAAAGATAAGCATGGGATCTCCCCCACGAGGCACCTCGTTTTTGATTACCGAGTCATGAGCTCGACTCGATCCCCTCAAAATGTGAACATTTAGGGATATCATGGTGTGGTCAATTTTTGATGGGGCTTACATGATAAACAAGGCCCAAAAAGCAACCGGTATAAAGGACTAAGTCCTTAGATGATGCAAAATACCGGGGTCGAAGATGGCGTTCTCGTTTTCATGGAGAAAACAATTCAACACCACTCCAACATGTGCCATAAACTCAAAGAGTTTGAAGAAAATAGATGAGAAGTAGAAGGGTGAGACAATTGGTAAGACAAACGTTTGAGCTACTCGAGGTAGACTCGCACCAAGCAAATAGATATAGTTTCCATTTATTGCATCGGTGGAAGACCGAGATTTCCCTTTACATGAAATTCCGGGATCGAATATCTCGTCCTCGGTGGACAAGGATGAGGGAACATAAGGGGCTTCCCCCATACTAAGACCACACAAAACATCGTCAAAAGGAGTAGACGAGTTTGTAGCACTCAAATCACGCGGTGATGACGGAGTTAGATTTGTAGAAAAATCAATTAAATTACATTTAAGATCTTTTCCTTTGTTATCTTTTAAACTCTCCTTATGAAAACCCTTGTTGATTATGTCGAAAATATTCGGTGTTTCTAAGACGATGTTAGTCACACTAAAAATTCTCACATTTTGAAACCGTTTTGGTTTTGGTGGTGGCAAGTTCTCAAAACGTTTATCGACGAAGAAAACCTCCCCATCGGGGCCAACATATTCATCATCCGAAAGATCTTCCGTAGAAACCGGCAATTTATCAACACTTTTCAAGAATGAAGGATTTTTCGATTCAAGTATTGATGGTTTCTTCCTTGTAGGCTTAGCACTCATAACCTCCACCGGCGGAGGAAATGGTAAATTGTTTTTGGAGACATTCCCTAAAACTCTTGGTGAAAATTCTTTGCAAATGACATTGGTCGAGTCACCATGGTTTAAAGTTGCAATAGAATATACATGAGAAAGATTGGAGTTTTGTGTTGCATTGATGACAAGTTCTTCTTCATTGAAACGAAGGGTGATTTTTCGAGCATGAACATCGATAAGTGCTCGTGATGTATCCAAAAATGAACGACCCAAAATGAGAGGAACTTTTCGATCGATGGGAATGTCTACAACGATAAAGTCAACGGGATAGTAAAACTTTCCGACTTTAACGAAAACGTCCTCGGCTACTCCACATGCCATGATCGTAGAATGATCGGCCATCTCGATGGACATGTTCGAAGGAATAAGAGCCGGAAGCGAAAGCGATTTGAAAATCTCGAGAGGCATTAAATTAATACTAGCACCAAGATCGGCCAAGGCGTAGCATTCCTCCATATCTTGTATAGCACACGGAATCAAAAATTTACCGGGATCACCGACTTTTTGTGGTATGCGGCTTAGAAAAACCGATGAACAACTAGACGATTGTTGTAACTTCTCTTTGTTGTTAAGCATACTTTTGAAGTTTGCGGCGAATCGAGGCATCATGATTAAAGCATCGGCAAAACTTATGTTAAAATGCAAATCACGAAACATTTTCATAAATAGCTCAAATTGATAATTGTTCCTTTCTTGTGCTTTCTCTTTGTTACGTCTCGAAGGGTAAGGTAAGGGTGGTGTGGGTTGGTCATTAGGCAACGGCCTTGGAAACTCGGGTTCCACAATTGGTATTGGTGTAACCGTAGGTGTGGTATGAGCGGTACTTCGTGGGATTGTAATGTGCTCCTTTTCGACCATCACCTCGGGTTCTTTCTCGATTTCCTTCTCCGTAGAAGTACTTGGACGAGAGATTGGTTCCTTGAAAGTTTTACCACTTCGTGTAGCAACAACCTTCAATTCTCCCCTCGGGTTTGCAATGGTATCACTAGGAAGACCACCCGAAGAAGAGGGCTTACACATGATTGCTTCGAACATCTTAGCCATTCGGTCCTCAAATTTAGATTGCCTAGCATCCGCTTTCAATAATTCTTGCTTAATCTCATGTTGTCCCAATTCCATCTTTTGTTGGTTTTGTTGAAGACGTTGGACATTTCCTTCCATTTTATTTGCATGAGTTTTAAGTTCATTAGCAAGTTCATTTTTAAGCTCGTTTTTCAACTCGGATCTTAAGCTAATCATCTCACGTTGCATATTATCAAATTTAGCATCATTTGCTTTAGCATAATCTAGAAATTCTCCTTGCAAATTTTTCGTGTGAGCATTTTGAAAACCTTGTGTAGTGTTTTGAAAATCACGGTTTTGGTTTTGATTAGAGATTTGTCCATTCCCACTTTGATAATTCCCTTTGTTGTAATTGCGTGTGTTGCCTTGGTAATTACCTTGGTTGTTGTTTCGATAATTGTTAGCATTTTGGTTTGGTGGAGCTTGATTTTGGCGGGAACCTTGGCCGTTTTGGTTGTAAGTTCCCGTTGCTACATAAGCACTCGAAGTGTTACCATCCGCGGTAATGCACTCGGATAAATCATGAGCTCCTCCACACGATAAACAACTCTTAGCAACCGCTTTAACCGAAGCGGAATTGGAAGCTTCTTGAGCCTTCCAATGGGACATTAGATTAGCAAATCTATCAAAAAACCGATTTTCCTCATTAGCTTCATCATGTAAGGCGTTAATGCCACGAGACGATTGTGACGAAGATGACGAACCCATATTGGCAACACTCGGTGTGTTACGAGGGCTATAAACCTTAGATCGATTTTCAATGATTTGTAAAGCCTCATTTGTCGTCTTGCACAAAAAATTACCACCCGCGGCGGCATTCAAATAATCTCGTTCATGATCATTAAGCCCATTATAAAATGTATCAATTTGATGTAATTCCGAAAAATCATGATGAGGACATTCATGTAACATCTCCTTAAATCGTTCCCATGCCATAGAAAAACTTTCATTGTTACGTTGCACAAATCGTGAAATCTCATTTTTTAAGTGTGTTGTTTTTGATGGTGGAAAAAACTTGTTCACAAACTTAGAAACGAGATCGGCCCATGTCAAAATAGAATTTGGCGGTTCTTTCTCGAGCCAAATTTTAGCGGGTCCATCCAACGAATATGGAAACAACATCATCTTAATGGCGTCATGCGGAACATCTTTGAATTTGCCAGTGGCGGTGAGACGGTTGAAATTCCTAATGTGGTAATGCGGGTTGTCTTTCTCGTGACCTCGAAACTTGTTTGCTTGTAGCATCGACATTAAACCCGTCTTAATCTCGAAATTCTCCGCAAGGATGGCGGGAATAACAATGGCCTCTCCAAAACCCTCGGTGGGTGCTTGTAGCAACTCCATCATAGTACGATTAGCCATTACGACTTCTTGTTCTATAATAGGTTCAACAATTGGAGGTTCTTCAACAATCAACGATTGATTGGCTTGCTTTTGAAGTCGTTTACGAGCTCGTTTAGCTTGATTACGAGTGATCATAAACTTCACGAAGAATGGGAGGTGAGCAAAGAAGATTCTTTTTGGTATTTTGTGGATTTTCAATTTTTTTTTGTGTTTTTGATGATATTTAATTTTTTTGGATTTTGGTGTATCTTCGTAGACAACAATCTACAAAATCTCTCCTCGAATCAAACTCTTGATTAAAGAAGCCTCAAAGGAATGAAAACGATCACGTGGAGTGAACGCCTTCGAATGACTTTAGAACTTTGGTGAAAACCAAATTGTTCACGAGGGTTTAATCACAAAGAAAACCAAGCAAATATAGTATACGTATTAATACTTTGGGCGGCAAAACCCTCGATTAGCCTTCAATCTCAAAATACTCACAAGCAAGCGGGGAAACGAGGCGGCGCGAAGCACTTAAGAGCCTTTTTCCTTAGGGTATATTTTATAATACCCGCCTTATACCCACCTTATAGTTCGTATCTTTCAAAATCGAGCTTCTCGAAAGTATTTATCTATTTTTGCCTTTTCTTTTTGTTTGAGATTCGAATACAATGATCGAGTGATGAAATCCCGAATCAAGGTTGTGTTTTCACACTTTTGGAGATATTGTATTTTGGTTGTGATACTTAATACAATATATTAATAATATTCACAAAGAAAAACCGAGAAAACCGATAATACGTGTTAAGGGAGTTCCACTTAACACAAATATTATTTTTGGATAATATCAAAAACAAAATTTTCCAAATTAAGACACGACACACCTCCCCGGCAGCGGCGCCAAAATTGATAGATGTAGAAATACAACTCTTGTTTAGGAAAACAAAGAGCGTAAATAGGGTAAGCGTGCACGACGATTTAGGAAAACCGTGTGTGAAAGACCCTAAAAGTGAGTTCGTTCTCGAGGAGGTATAGGTGTTGTGACTTAACTTGTATTTCTTTGAGATTAATATTGATGAGATGGAATGACGGTTTCTTGGAAATTACACTATGACGTAAAAAAACGAAAACGTAAAACCGTAGAAAAACCACTAAAATTAAAAAATTATTAAAACCAAAAACAAAATCAAGAAAAAGATCAAAAAGACTAAAACAAGTCTAAAATAATATAAATAAAGACAAAAATCCAATAAAGATATTTTAAAACCTTTTATTAATTAAATAATTAATTTTAAATGCTAATTAAAGCCCTAAAATTAAATTTAATTAATTCAAATGTCAAAAATATGATTTTATTGAATAATTACTCAACTTATATTATTATAAGACTAAAGAGTAATTTTCTAAAAATTAAAACCTATTAAAATTATTTTTAAAACTCTAAAAATGATTTAAAATAATTAAAAACTAATTAAACTTAAAATAATTATAAAAATAAATCTAAAAGTTATAAAAATAATCTAAAAATGGAAATAGTCCTAATCAATGACAAAGAACCTAGGAAAAATGAAAAAGAAAGAAAAATAAAATTTTGAAAATTAATTAATAAAATAATATTAAAACACTTAGTTGCGCCGCAACTAGGTGGGTCTTGCGCCGCAACTAGTGTTGCGAGATCACCAAGATCAGCAGCACCTTCAGTTGCGCCGCAATGCTTCTGTCTTGCGCCGCAACTTGTGAAACGGGAAAACCAAAATCTGCAACTCCTTGTGTTGCGCCGCAACCTTCTGTCTTGCGCCGCAACTTGTATGACGGACCTGGTTGTAAGTTGACACTAGCAGGTTTGGACTTTTGCGTTTTGCTTGAGATTTTAAGCCAAGAGGACTTGGGCTTATTGAGCTTATTTGGATGAATATTTTGGACAAAAGGGCACTCTTGTGATCCTTTGATCACAAGAAGTCAAGACAATCAAGCACAAATCACTTAGCACTCAAATTCAAGAAATCAAATGCATCAAAGATCATGAAAAACCAAGCAATATAGCAATATGCAGATTTTTAACACCCTTTTTACCTTTTAAACTCAACAAACTTGTTCAAAATGTGTACCAAACTAAATTACCACTAACAACTAACCTTACTCAATCCTTTTTACCAACTCTAACACTTTTTAATTATCAAAACAAATCTAGATGTCCTGCTTAAACCTGTTGCCAAACACCCTTTTAAAATCTAAAAACCAACTTTTAACATACCAACATGCTTACAAACGCTACCAAATTGATTCCAAGTGCATCTAACATGTAAACATACACACTAGAACACAATTCATGCAATTTAAACACACTTAATCACCAAATCACTTAAGATCATACAACTAGCTATTTTTGAACTTTTTCAAGGTAAAAGGAAGATACCTTAGGTTCTTACATCCAAGAACCTAGAGGATGAAAATCCTCCTCCAATCCAACCCGGGTTGGAGCTGAACCAAATCAACAAGCCTTCAACCTATTGTAATCACAAAACAAGAAAACAACAAAATAATATAACAATATATATTTTTTTTTTATGTTTCCTTTTTCTTCTTTCCAAAATACTTTCAAAATCTTCTAAAAAATGTTTTGATAACACTTAAATCACCAATAACATTAACCAAAAACACCAAAATACCTTTGAGAAGATTTTACCAAAATCTCTCAAAATCTCAAAACCTTAAACAACTTTGACAATCAAAGTTGCTTAACCAATAAACAAAGTGGAACTCAGAATCAATCTCCTCACAACACACAAACTTTTAAAAACAATAAAAAAGGAATTACACTTGAATATTTCAAAAACCAAACTTTTTATTTCTTTAAAAAGGAATTACATGTGAGAGACTAGAAACTGGAACAAAGGGATCACCACAACTTGGGTCTCCTTTTATAGAGCTTATAGAACATCCTAGAAGCATAAAAACATAAAACCCTAATACATAGAAAATCCCAAATGTGCCCTTGAATGATTTTGAGTGCATTTTGTCCTCTCATTTGATCTTGGACGTTTATTTTGCTTTGGGAGGAAGCAAATAATCTTGGCCATTGATTTAAGCCACGTCATGAGCTTGGGGGCTAAGGAATGATGTGATTGGTGGATTGGGGAATTGGGGGTTTGGTGCACATGAGTGGGATGCAGGTTTTTAGGAGTGGGATAGGTTTTGGCATGTGTGAATTACTTGTGTGCAAGTTTAATTGGTTTTTACCCAAGGAAAAGTGAAGGTAAAATCTGGGTAAGTAAAAAGGTGAATAGTACCCCATTTGATCCGAAATTGGGGGTGGTGTGGGTGTTAGGCGCCTATTTTTTTAAATGTTTCAGGTTTGGCAATTTCAGCCCTTGTCTTTTGGAATTTTTGGCTTTTAAAGATTTTCAGCCTTAAATTCTCCTTTCCTTTGTTATTAACTTTCCCACTTTGACAATTTTGGCACCAACTTTTGATAAAAGGTTATCAAGGATGTAATTTGACATTTGGTGATTCTTTAAGGACTAATTTTGGACAATGTTGATCTTCAAAGGTCTTCAATGTGTCTTTCACTTCATGAGGGACCATTATTGGCAATTTGAAATTGTTGAGGGACTAATCTTGCCATTTCTTCAAAGTTGAAGGACCTTTTTGCAATTTTGACAAACTTAAGGGACCAAACTTGTAATTATTACTATACAAGGGTTTTAAGTGTCATTTCTTCAATAAATAAGGATCAATTTTGCTTGTCTTCAAGTCTTCAAGGGTATTTGATGGAAATTCCATGATTAGGGCCCGGTTCATTGTACGGCTTCGTTTCTCGTGTCCGTTTTTCCTTGTATCTTGTGATCTTTTGTCTTTTTCACGATATCCATACCTAAAATACACAAGTAAACAAACACAAGCATATATATGGTATTTTATGACATTTTTATGCATTTAAAGCCCGAAAAGAACGATGAGATCATGTATAAATGCCATCTCATCACCTTGCCTTTTATTATCCACCTCATCGGTAGTTTTATTAGCCAAAGACGTATATCCTCACGCTAAGGAGAATTTTGGATCTTTAAAGCTTCGAAGATTAAGGCTTGATTCACTTTCAATTTTGCATAGATTTTTCGGCCTTGTGGGGCTTCAAATTGTTTGCTTGATTTAGGTGAGCACTTGAAATCTAATTATTGGGTGAAGCTTTTGATTATTGGGGTGCCAATACTTCAAAACCGTGACGCTGGCGATACCATAATGTCTTCCCAATTTAATTACACGGAAGCTACTAGAAAAGACTAGAAACCCAACAATCCTAACTAAACCGCTAAGTCAATATTTATTAAGCAAAAAATATTTACATATGAAGGGAGAATAAGGAAATAACGAGAACACATGAGTTTTTGAAAGAATACGAGTACTCTACGTTTAGCATAGTAACTTATAATTAACCCTATCATTTCTCGTCCTCATTTAAGAGACTTAGCCTAATGTGTAGTTAAGGAATCAAAGCTAAGTGCTCAACACGCACGGTCGAGTAAAAAATTACTCTTATTCTCGCCATCGGAAAATCTACATTCGTGTCTTCAAACACTTATAAAACATGAGAAAATTTTTAAAATTTGGCCATTTTTAGCCTTATTTTGCAACAAAACAATAAACAAAAAGATAAAATTTGGAAAGCGTGAAGGTTTGGCAAGGAAAGTATCTATTCACCCCCCATACTAAAGTTAAACATTGTCCTCAATGTTTCGAGTCTAGGGGTGCAAAAAACCCCCATACTAGAGACGTAGTCGAATGCCTAATCTAGCATGGAAAGGGTGTAACCAATAAATTAATAGCCGTTTATGAAGTGTGCTAAAAACCTAAGGTTAGAACATCAAAAGGATATATCATGGATATTGAGAAAGTCTTCAAAGCAAACGATCGAGTGCTCCCATAAAACGAACACGAGAGGCTCCAATTGTGAAGATCATGATCATCTAAAGTCCACAATTCACAAAAAACCACGGAACAAAGGTTGGAAGGGTACAAGTCCCCACACGTTAACTACATTAGAAAGCGATAATATGTACATAGGATAAGCATGGGACTCCCCCACGAGGCTCCTCGTTTTTTATTACCGAGTCATGAGCTCGACTCGATCCCCTCAATACTAATTATCATTGGGGAAGGTGACTTAGTCGAGGTAGTTCAAGGATGGAACTTCCCCGCCAAAGTAGTGCTTCAACCTATGTCCATTCACCTTGAAGTTAGGACCATCATCTTGAGCTAGCTCGATGGTCCCATATGGAAACACTTGAGTCACGGTGAATGGACCGGACCAACGGGATTTCAACTTACTGGAAAAGATTTTCAAGCGAGAATTAAAAAGCAAAACTTGATCCCCAATGTTAAAAACCCGGTTTTTAATTTTAGAATCATGCAACTTTTTAGTTTTTTCTTTGTAAATCAATGAATTTTCATAAGCAATATCCCTCAATTCATCTAATTCATTCAGTTGCATTTTCCGGTGTTTTCCCGCGGTCTCCATATCATCATTATAATGCATTAGGGCCCAATAATCCTTGTGTTCTAACTCGATAGGCAAATGACAATTCTTTCCATACACAAGCTTATAGGGAGTGCACCCAATGGGCGTCTTATAAGCGATCCTAAAGGCCCATAAAGCATCGTCCAACTTATCCGACCACAATTGTCGGTTTTCCCCAACGGATCTCTCCAAAATCCTCTTTAACGCTCGGTTTGAAACCTCGACTTGCCCACTCGTTTGTGGGTTTTGGAGGGAAAAACCTAAACCGGGTTTAATTGTGACAATCCGTCAATTTATGGTTGATATTTTATTCTCAATATTTATTTGAAAATATTATTTTAATGTTACAATATGAACTCACTTATTTTTGGGAAGAAATTTGGATTTACGTCTTGAAGTAGCATCGACTACGTCTAAACCGGAGGATTCAACGTTACATGCTTACGTTTACATACACCGTCTTTGGTGACAGTCCGACATTTAAGAAAATAAATTTATTCGTGAATATTATTTTGGAGTTTTAAATTTGTGTTGGTTCATAAACTCACAAATTTACGAGAAGAGATTAGGACTTACGATTTTATTTTAAAGTCCTTTACGACTAAACCTGAAACCCTAGGATTACGTATTTACGTTTTCGAACTCCATTTTTGATGAGACAATTTTTATTAGATTCGTTTTGTGCCGTTGATTCATAATTTATAAAAACGTTTTTCATAAAACGACCCGAGGGCACGCAAATCGAGGAAACTAGAATCGAGGAGTACCCGTAAATAAATAGGGATGAGACAAGTGGGACACTTGCCCCACCCCCATCAAAACCGGCCACATTGTGCCACCACAATAACCATGTGTCAAGTTTTACACAACTTGCTTACACATGTTAAGTAAGCTTACACTTTAAGCTTTGTCTACACAAAACCACTAGCAACTTTCAATCCACCATTTACTTACATGCAAACAACTACAATTTTCTCCTCCCTCTCTCTATAATGTCGTCCATATCTCACCCAAAAACACCCAACTTGATCTTGATTCTACCATAAAATCTCATGTTATTTACACACATGTTGAAGCCCTTTTGAAACCCTATTGATTGGTGCAAGTTATAACATCCAAGGAGGAGTTTCCATGAAGTTTTGAGGCTGATTTTCCACAAGGATTTTATGAAGATTGGTGGTCATGAAGATGGTCTTGGTGCATCACAAGTTTCTCCATCAAAATCCATGTTTTGATCACAACCTACATCATCATGGTGGTATAAAGATTGTCCTCCTCATCTTCTTGTTATTTTGATTATGTAAACATGTATTTTATTTCCTATTGTATATTTATATGATGATTATATGATGATAAAAATGTTATGTGGGGATTTGGTGTTGATAAACATGCTTGAAAAGGTGAAAAACTATAAGAAACAAGGGTAAAATCTTGTTTAAAAATGTTGGCTGTATAAAATAGGAAAGAAACAGGTCATGAACTGATAAAATGGCTTAGATTAATTGATATACAGTAAGCTATGGGTCTTGTACACATGTGAGAGTTGGCCATGCAATGAAATCATTGTAATGAGTGAGATATGATCAAAACAAGTTTAGGGTACATATCTGAGTTTACTGTTTTGGACGAATTTTAGAAAATACTTGGAGGATGATTCAACAGTAGCTATAGGAGAGTTAAATGGAGCACATATCATTTAGTTTATGTGATAAAAATTTGAGCTTCTATCTCCATATAGAACTCTAGATATGACAGTTTTGGTGAAAGTGAAGTTAAAAATCAGATTTTGGAAATTAAAGTATAATACTATTATATAAGCACTCAAATTTAATAGTATAGAATATAAATTAAAACCCACTAACTTATATAATACATTTATATAAATATGTACAATGGTAAATAAGTGAACATTTTATAAAAATGGTAACTTGTTAAGGTTTATAAGTTATAAAACTATAAACATGATTTTTACGACTTTTTCGGCTAATACCGTAAAATTAACGTTTTTTGTTAAATAAAACTTAGATGGTTGGACCCGTCTAATGTAAACTTTATAAAACTTATATACTGATATATAAACATGTATAACAAGTAAAAACCGATAAAACCCGAACTATATAACATACGGACATTAACGGGATAAGTTAACGATTTGGACTAATAATACAACAAAATGGACTAAAACACTTATAAACATATTTATTGGGCTTAACCCATTTAGGCCCAACTTGTAAAGTGTAGATACTGATAAAATAAGTATAACATGGATTAAAACAAGTTAAAGAACTTACAATAAGTTTATTGGACTTAAAACACGTAAATGGATAAAACTAGTAAACTAGTATAAAAGTTATCGACATATAACACTAAAATGAGTAAACGAGAATATGTAAACCCACTTGATCATCATATATAAATAATCATCATATGTATACATAATTGTTATTTTTATAAATTCATTGGACATTAGTCTAAGACGAGTATTATTTGTCTAGGTTTCCGTGATTGAAGCACGTACCGTACGTCCGAATTGCCGATAACCCGCCTTCCCATATCAACGTGAGTTCATAGCCTCGCACTCTTTTAAATGTTTTTATGAAATGTTTTATAAACCCGCGAGGGAGATAACATGTTAGTTTAATAAAATAGGACACCATTTGTCCTGATTGTTTGTTTATTGATTTGGACCCGAATGATTAATGACCCGATTGTATGACCCGATAAATGATTAAAGGACCCGATAGATGAAATTAAATGGATTATTAAAGTTAGGTTATGTCACTAAAAGTCCCATTAGCATGAATTGTGAACTACCGGGATTTGGTAGACGCTTATGCATTTAATAGTACTATTTGGGGACGATCACCCCAGTTCGCGCCTTGACGGTTGATCACCGTCGTGCCACATTGATTGGTAAGCGAATTTATGTATGAGAAGATTTCCATAGCGTGACCTTTGTGACGACACGCTACTTTAGATGGGCAAAATTGGTATCGGGTTAGCTACCCGTTGTTGGTTTAGTAAGGTAACAATGTCATGCGGCTTATAATAATCCGACTAACGAAATACTACTAGACGCTCAGAATTACGACGTATTGCCTGACTAGCAATACAGGGTCATACTATTGATATATTGTTTGTGTTTTTTTGGTTTTCATAACCATATTCATATAACGGTTTTTATTTTCATACAACGTTATAAGACGTATTGTATGATTGTTTTTACTACATTGGCTCGTATAATGATTTTTAAGGCAAATGCCTATATTATGAATTTGATAAAGATTTGTATAAAATAAGTTTGGCTATTTTATGGCCTATTAAAATTATTTGTACAAAATGATTTTCGGTGATAATTTTATACCGATGTTATATTGATGGATTTTATTAAACTCTATGAATTCACTCGGCGTTATCGCTGACTTTTTCTTTTAACTTGTTTTGTCTCAGGTACTTGAAGATAATTCTCGGGAAGACAACAAGAATTCATGGCCCGCACTTAAACAATATTTTCCATTCAAATACTTTGTAAAACTTTGTATGAAATGTAATGATTTGGGACCGATGTAACTTTAATGTTTATGAACGGAAATGATTTAGTATTAAATGACGCGATTTTTATGCGTTGTCTATGATGTGAGTAATGTGCTATCTCGTATCACCAACGAGTCTTCCGCTGTATTGAGTTGTATAAATTTGGGGGTGTTACAGTTTGGTACTAGAGCTCTCGTTATAGAGAACGAAAGATTTTTAAAACCAAGGTTTTGAATAAAACATTTCAAAATCTTTTAACCATAAAACATTTTTCTAAAAATGTCTAAAAATCTTTTGACTATAACGGTGCCGAAGAATTCCCGAGTTACCGACAAGACCAAGACTGAGAAGTGTTATTTTAATATATATATAACTTGGATTATATATATATATATATGATGTAATTTTATTACATGATTGTTTGATAATTATTTTGATTTTTATACGAGGTATTTATACGACGTATATTGTCACAAGAAACCCTAACTTCCCTAGTAAATTAATCGAATCTATTCTCGTATGAATTCTAGCTATCCTAGATCTAAACCAAGTTGTGGATATTTATGATCCCTACAAATGGTTGATATTCGTAGAAATGTAGATATTAGTTGATTGTGATATTGAAAAAGGATTGGCGAGATTAAATCTGATATCGATGTCATGACGATCTTTTCTTATAGAGTGGAGTTTGACAAAACGTTACCACCTAGAAAGATGTCATCTGATTCGTTGTCATCCAATTCTTAAATTGAAATCGAAAGGGTGAATGTTGCACTTGAGGCTGTTATTGGAACCATTACCCAAATGCCTCATGCCACTAGTACCTTTCCGAGAAATCTGATTGAATGTGTGAGTCATCTCATGCTAGTGACTCATTTGATAATCGTTGTTGTAAGAGCTATAGGATTGGAAATTAAGTATTGATTCATATTGAGCTTTCATTGCCCTTTTAAGGCCTAAGAATAAGGTTGAAGTATTGGAGAATGAGGTAGGATATCGAATTGAGTATAAAATTGGTTGAAACTTGAATAAAGTAAAATTTAACTTATATGGAATATGAGATTGTTAAGAGGAAATTATTAAGTCATGTGATTGAATTATAAGGTTTTAATTGATTGTTAGTTTGTGTTAAGGGTTGTTCCTAGGCATTATCCAATAATGAGGATGCCCAGTGTCCAGGAAATAAATTGAAGAAATCTTCTTCTAAATTGGGACCAATGGATCTTCCGGGACATGTGTAACACCTAATGGCTCTTGTAGATTAGTATTCATTGTAGTATCTTTTAAAAATCCCTAACTTAACTGAGACATCAGTTGGTAGGATGAGTTCTGAGAATTGTATGACATAGTGACACGTAATGTGTTACGGTACAATTTTGACTTGTTTGTGATTAATGAAAAGACTACCTTTGATTGCTAAATTCTACATGTATCGATGTTATCTGTCTCTTATTGCTTCATCCTAGTGTTCGCATTAGTGATGCAACCATTGAACAAGTACTCATCTTGAATTGAGTTACGTTGTAGATTATTCTTTTGAGTGCCATCGAGGTCATGAACCTCATGATTAATTGGCTAAGCTCATTTCCTATCATATCGTAGTTAATTCTTGGTGAACAAGCTTTCATCACTCTTCTGTAGATCACTCATTGTTTTTATAAAGTTAAAATAGTATCCTTTGAGAAAATTTAATTTTCATCACTATAAGGATTATTCAAAGTAAGATTTATAAGTGATTGTTATCGAAATGAAGTTGTTTATAAAATACCTCGGAAAACTTAATTGTTTTCATAACAAAGAATATCTTTGTAAATTTATTTTTGATTCTTATTTAAGAATTAAGCATGAAAATGTTTTTATTATAAACATGATGATAAAATTTTGACGAACTGAGTATTGCATCGTTAATCTTGAAATTGTATATAGTTGTGCGCCTACATACAATTTGGAATGGACCATGCAAGGCTGACTAGTAGTCACCATAAAACTGATTAATAAACACTACATTCTCTTTAAAGGTTGTGGAAGATTAAATTTTATGAGATCTGCAAGGGACATAGTGTTAGGGACACCTACATATGTGCCTGTGGCATCTATTCTGAGTTGAATTTACTCATCTGTGGAAATTGTCTTAATTGACAATTGACAATTCTTTCTTGTCCAATTCTCCCGTAGTGAGATTCTTAGGAAAAGTATTTGATTACCGAGTGTTGATACCCGACTGGATGTATCGACGTTCCTATCATTTCTTTTGATTTGATTTCATTTGAATGACCTGGGTAACGATCCGAGGATCTTTCGAATGCGTACTCATATTATGAAAACATGGGATATATTTATAATCATTAAATTTTTTCGTCTGTATCTGATTTTAAATTCTATCGCGTAGATTGTGTGTTGACCTTACTCTTTTAATAGTAGTTGTGTATCCTAATATCCCTGAATTTGTGAAGGATTATGAATTATTATTAGTCTTTTGAGAAGTTCACATCTCATCGACGGCAATGAAACTGGAAAGTTGATAGTGCCAGTAGAATGGATTGATTGATTATGACATGACGACATTGTCTTAATTGATGGAAACTCGAGTAGAATTCCCCTAAATGATAAGATGTTGATTATCAAAGGTGATCTAAATAATTCTTGATGGATGACCATATCCTACATATAGACTTGAAATTATACCGTGAATGGTTGTGAAATAGTTATAGATATTATAATCTAGAAAGAACCTAATATGAATGTACTAAAAGATATTTCCGTTATCTGAAACTTTAGGAGGTATTTGTTGATGAATTACCTAGACTTTTGACATTAAGGCAAGTTGAAATTGGTATTGATTATATTTCCGGTGCTGTACCTGTGGCTTGTGCTCTGTACGTCAGCACCATCTAAATTAAAGGAATTACCGTACAACTGAGAGAGTTGTCGGAGAAAGATTTTATTCTACCAAGCTCGTCATCATGAAGACCTATGGTGTTATCATTCCTTATATTTATAGATTACTGTGAACTGAGTAAATTGACAATCGAAAACGATATCCATATTCGAAATGGAAGATTTGTTCGATCATTTACAAGGTTCTTGCGTATGTTCTAAAGATTTGATCCACGGCATGGTTATTATCAACTTCGCATCTGCGAAAGAGATTATCTATTCCAATCACTACATCCGGTGCTTGTAATGAACATTATGAGTTCCACGTGATGTCGTTTGGATTGACCAATGCACATGTAGCATTCATAAATTTGGTGAATCACGTGTGTAGGCTGTAATTTGATAAATTCATGCTTGTGATCATTAAGGACCATTTATTTGTTTATAAGAATAAGAATGAGTTAATAATTAATTATAGATTGCCTTGAATTGGCCGAACAATAAAAACATGTACCTTGAATAATTAACATGAGATTTAAGACTTAATCTTTTACATTATTTGATCGTGTGATTAAAAGATAATGGAACATATATTGACTCTTCAAAGAATTAGATCCCTTTTAAGACTTTGGATTTTTACCAAAGAAAATGGAAATATGTTTTGACAAATGTTTTAACAAAGGATTTTAAGGGATTATTCCCTTATACCCAGAATATTTAACTAAACTCCTGTTTAGGGGTAAATGTTCGTGTATACCTCAAGATAACTTAAGAAGGATTGAGTAAAACCATTTATACCATAACCTGAAAACTTAAAACGACAATTTTTGCTTTTCAAACTAAGAAAACTTTGACCAAAGTATAAACAAAGGTTTTTCAAACATTTACGAATCTTATCAAATATTTTCGATAAATCAACAAAAATCTTGTTAATTAAATTTATTTTGAACATTTTATATAATTGGTCGAACTAAGAAATTTAAAATTTTTACGTTTACGTTTCATAAAAGTTAAATAATTATTGTTAATTTACATGTAATAATTATCGACGCATTAAAACATCAGATTAAGCAAAACTGATAAAAATGATAGTTGAGACAAAACTAAAACTTAGAAAATATAAAGAAAGAATTTTGAATAAATACGGTTATGATATTTATTTCATCAGGAAAGTGAACGTAGATACTGACACCTTATATAAAAAGGATAAAGAACCAATTAGGATGCATTTCTTAATAATGAAGGTGTAAAATAAATTGCCGAATAATTTAAAATATAGCCGATGCTTATAAAAAGGATAATATAGATAATAAAAAGTGGTTCATGGCTAATGTGAACCATTAGCATTAAGAAGTCGATGGCGTTAGATATATAAAAGACCACTTGTGATTGTCTAAATATAGAGGATTGTGAGATATGGTTATGTTAGAATTTGTAAGTATAAGTATTCTATTTATGTCATTTATGACTAAAAGTATCTTTGTCTGAAGAAGTTGTACTGATGACAATTATGAAGGCAGACACCGCCTCATACATTAGTAAACGTCTAGCTATTGCAAAGGTCATCATCTGAATTTGATTCGATTTGGATCATCGTCGACAGACTGACCAAATCTGCTAATATCATTCCCGTTAATGATAAATGCAAAAGAGTTATGTAAACATAGTGTGCCTGTATCGAACATCTTTATCAAGATCCTCGCTTCGCATCGAATTTATAGAGATTTGCTCAGAAATCATTGAGAACGAACCTTGATGAGAGTACTATGTACCACCCCAATCGAAGGGACGAGGTAAAGTAACGATACAAAGTAATATAAGTGTTGTTCTATGTTCGAATGATTGACCTTTGGTAATGAACCGTATAATCATTTTCCTTTGGAGAGATTATCATTGATAATCATCGCATTAGGATCGAGATCGAATCTTGTCATGATCTAATTATTAGAGCATCTGTAAGCAGGAGTTGAGATAAAGACACCCGACATACACCCATTGTGAGTTGGACATGTCTTTTAGGATTAAGGTTTCCTATGATGGCGAACCTAACCTTAGAAAATACTCGACCCGCGAGACCTGAAATGATTGTAGAAATTAGGATCTGATTATTGACTGCCGGTAGTGGGTAGGAGGTTATGTGAATATGAAATGTAGATCTTAAAGTGCCAGATGGGTAGCAAAGTTATGCCAAAATTTTTAACCTTGGAAAAATGAATTAATGATCTGACAAATCATGGGATATAAGTCCCCGTTGTATGGGACCATTGAGATGATGTAAAAGTTGGGTTTGAAAGGCATATAAGCTGGATCTACCCTAGGACTTCAAGAATTGCGTGAATTATGTTCAGTAAATCGAACTTGATGGAATATCTATCAAGTGAAAATCTGATTGTTCTTAGTAAAGCTTAGATCGGCAAAAAGTTGCATTCATCAGAAACCCGTGAACATCATGGATAGAGAAAGTAAGTCAACATTTAGCCTGATCTTATTCCCGTAGTTATGTTTGATGAAACTCGCGTATTGTAATGAATTACACTTGTGAGAAAAGACCGAATGTGGAGGAAATACCCACATGGCTTTAACTCTATAAGAAGCGAGTAGTAAGGTAAGATGATCTTTGAGGACAAAGATCCTGTTTAGGGGTAAATGCTGTGACAATCCGTCAATTTATGGTTGATATTTTATTCTCAATATTTATTTGAAAACATTATTTTAATGTTACAATATGAACTCACTTATTTTTGGGAAGAAATTTGGATTTACGTCTTGAAGTAGCATCGACTACGTCTAAACCGGAGGATTCAACGTTACGTGCTTACGTTTACATACACCGTCTTTGGTGACAGTCCGACATTTAAGAAAATAATTTTATTCGTGAATATTATTTTGGAGTTTTAAATTTGTGTTGGTTCATAAACTCACAAATTTACGAGAAGAGATTAGGACTTACGATTTTAATTTAACGTCCTTTACGACTAAACCGGAAACCCTAGGATTACGTATTTACGTTTTCGAACTCCGTTTTTGATGAGACAATTTTTATTGGATTCGTTTTGTGCCGTTGATTCATAATTTATAAAAACGTTTTTCGTAAATCGACCCGAGGGCACGCAAATCGAGGAAACTAGAATCGAGGAGTACTCGTAAATAAATAGGGATGAGACAAGTGGGACACTTGCCCCACCCCCATCAAAACCGGCCACATTGTGCCACCACAATAACCATGTGTCAAGTTTTACACAACTTGCTTACACATGTTAAGTAAGCTTACACTTTAAGCTTTGTCTACACAAAACCACTAGAAACTTTCAATCTACCATTTACTTACATGCAAACAACTACAATTTTCTCCTCCCTCTCTCTATAATGCCGTCCATATCTCACCCAAAAACACCCAACTTGATCTTGATTCTACCATAAAATCTCATGTTATTTACACACATGTTGAAGCCCTTTTAAAACCCTATTGATTGGTGCAAGTTATAACATCCAAGGAGGAGTTTCCATGAAGTTTTGAGGCTGATTTTCCACAAGGAGTTTATGAAGATTGGTGGTCATGAAGATGGTCTTGGTGCATCACAAGTTTCTCCATCAAAATCCATGTTTTGATCACAACCTACATCATCATGGTGGTATAAAGATTGTCCTCCTCATCTTCTTGTTATTTTGATTATGTAAACATGTATTTTATTTCCTATTGTATATGTATATGATGATTATATGATGATAAAAATGTTATGTGGGGATTTGGTGTTGATAAACATGCTTGAAAAGGTGAAAAACTATAAGAAACAAGGGTAAAATCTTGTTTAAAAATGTTGGCTGTATAAAACAGTAAAGAAACAGGTCATGAACTGATAAAATGTCTTAGATTAATTGATATAAAGTAAGCTATGGGTCTTGTACACATGTGAGAGTTGGCCATGCAATGGAATCATTGTAATGAGTGAGATATGATCAAAACAAGTTTAGGGTACAAATCTGAGTTTACTGTTTTGGACGAATTTTAGAAAATACTTGGAGGATGATTCAACAGTAGCTATAGGAGAGTTAAATGGAGCATATATCATTTAGTTTATGTGATAAAAATTTGAGCTTCTATCTCCATGTAGAACTCTAGATATGGCAGTTTTGGTGAAAGTGAAGTTAAAAATTAGATTTTGGAAATTAAAGTATAATACTATTATATAAGCACTCAAAATTTAATAGTATAAAATATAAATTAAAACCCACTAACTTATATAATACATTTATATAAATATGTACAATGGTAAATAAGTGAACATTTTATAAAAATGGTAACTTGTTAAGTTTTATAAGTTATAAAACTATAAACATGATTTTTATGACTTTTTCGGCTAATACCGTAAAATTAACGTTTTTGTTAAATAAAACTTAGATGGTTGGACCAGTCTAATGTAAACTTTATAAAACTTATATACTGATATATAAACATGTATAACAAGTAAAAACCGATAAAACCCGAACTATATAACATACGGACATTAACGGGATAAGTTAACGATTTGGACTAATAATACAACAAAATGGACTAAAACACTTATAAACTTATTTATTGGGCTTAACCCATTTAGGCCCAACTTGTAAAGTGTAGATACTGATAAAATAAGTATAATATGGATTAAAACAAGTTAAAGAACTTACAGTAAGTTTATTGGACTTAAAACACGTAAATGGGTAAAACTAGTAAACTAGTATAAAAGTTATCGACATATAACACTAAAATGAGTAAACGAGAATATGTAAACCCACTTGATCATCATATATAAATAATCATCATATGTATACATAATTGTTATTTTAATAAATTCATTGGACATGAGTCTAAGAAGAGTATTATTTGTCTAGGTTTCCGTGATTGAAGCACGTACCGTACGTCCGAATTGCCGATAACCCGCCTTCCCATATCAACGTGAGTTCATAGCCTCGCACTCTTTTAAATGTTTTATGAAATGTTTTATAAACCCGCGAGGGAGATAACATGTTAGTTTTATAAAATAGGACACCATTTGTCCCAATTGTTTGTTTATTGATTTGGACCCGAATGATTGAATGACCCGATTGTATGACCCGATAAATGATTAAAGGACCCGATAGATGAAATTAAATGGATTATTAAAGTTAGGTTATATCACTAAAAGTCCCATTAGCATGAATTGTGGAACTACCGGGATTTGGTAGACGCTTATGCATTTAATAGTACTATTTGCGGACAATCACCCCAGTTCGCGCCTTGACGGTTGATCCCCGTCGTGCCACATTGATTGGTAAGCGAATTTATGTATGATAAGATTTCCATAGCGTGACCTTTGTGACGACACGCTACTTTAGATGGGCAAAATTGGTATCGGGTTAGCTACCCGTTGTTGGTCTAGTAAGGTAACAATGTCATGCGGCTTATAATAATCCGACTAAGGAAATACTACTAGACGCTCAGAATTACGACGTATTGCCTGACTAGCAATACAGGGTCATACTATTGATATATTGTTTGTGTTTTTTTGGTTTTCATAACCATATTCATATAACGGTTTTTATTTTCATACAACGTTATAAGACGTATTGTATGATTGTTTTTACGACATTGGCTCGTATAATGATTTTTAAGGCAAATGCCTATATTATGAATTTGATAAAGATTTGTATAAAATAATTTTGGCTATTTTATGGCCTATTAAAATTATTTGTACAAAATGATTTTCGGTGATAATTTTATACCGATGTTATATTGATGGATTTTATTAAACTCTATGAATTCACTCAGCGTTATCGCTGAATTTTTCTTTTAACTTGTTTTGTCTCAGGTACTTGAAGGTAATTCTCGGGAAGACAACAAGAATTCATGGCCCGCACTTAAACAATATTTTCCATTCAAATACTTTGTAAAACTTTGTATGAAATGTAATGATTTGGGACCGATGTAACTTTAATGTTTATGAATGGAAATGATTTATTATTAAACGACGCGATTTTTATGCGTTGTCTATGATGTGAGTAATGTGCTATCCCGTAACACCAACGAGTCTTCCGCTGTATTGAGTTGTATAAATTTGGGGGTGTTACATCAATTCTAGGGCTTGTAACTGTATACTTTGTAATTTTGGTGATTAGGGGTTTAGGAATGTGATTAGTGATGTATTAGGGTCTCAATAGGGTATATATATATTGTATTCAAGAAGTTTGGGTCTTTGGTTTGAAGTTTAACAAAGGTTTGATGTGAAAATGGGAATAAAACTTAGGCGGGTTAGGGTTTCTAATGATTTATGGTTAAGTCTTAGTAAAAGTGATTATCCTTCAATTAGATACTGATATAAACTCAATTTATACATCATAAATTGTCTTTATTGTGTTCATGAAGTCCCTACATTGGTTTTAATAAGTTATTCTAAGTAAACATGTCCAAAGGGTGAAAATACCTATTTTGACCTAATTTATAAGCCATGCATTAAAAACTTGTACCTTGTGCATTAAGATACTTGTACATTGTCTTAACATAATCTTATAACCTTAATAAAGTGCTATTAGTGTTTGTATACTTGTCCTAAAATACTAGGTAGTGATTCTATGTAGATTTCTTAATATAAGGGTTTTAGGTCATTAAGCCTATTGACTTTCTACCTTGGGTAATTATTCTAAGTCTTATATAGTATGTTTATGACTTCTAGGGTTTGTACATTCTTAGTTTAAGCTTTTATATAGGTTCATCATATTCTAGGGAGAAATATAGGAGCTTAGGATCCTATGCTTTGATAACTTGTACCATATGCTTTATTAACTTGTAACTTAACTGGAAATACATGTATAACCTTAATGTGATACTTAGTTGAGTTTTATAATTAGTTGAAAAATATTAGACTCTAATTCAATGTGAAATGGATTTTATATACTAATCTTGGTTATGTAGAATCCTAAGATTCCTAGATCTTTAGGCTGCTAGGAACACATAACATTCACTTGATTAAATCAAGGCGGAATAGAATGAAACATGTTAAACAAGGTGTATATGAAATACGAACAAGATGAATTTTCCCAACGTTACTTGCATTAATCTTGAAACACAAATAACCTAGGCATGTATACATTGAATTCCATATGCCTAGAACACACACTTTGCTTGTAGGCTACATTGTGAATGAGTGAATAAAAAATCTACGGCTGGTGGTTTGTTTATTTACTACAAACCACAGCTATTACGAAATATAATATTAAGTAAACAAGTAAATCTTTTAAATTAATATCTTCTACAAGTTTGTCCACTAGCTTGTAGTTTCACCATATGCTATATTTAGTCCTTGTCTTATAGTTTTGTCACATCAACTCATAATAGACCCAACAATCTTCCCCTAGTTGATGTCAGCAAAACTCCTTGTGTATCTCTTGTAAATAGTACATGATCTTCCAATTGCTTCCCCTCAAGTTAATCATCTATATCTTCCTCTTTTTGTTACATCAAATAGGGAAGTAAGCAATGAATGCAATCGAAGATTCTCCAAATGTAGACTCTGTGTAATGACCTTGAATAAAAATAAATATGACATTCTTGATGTAGAAGTAGAATAACCCAAACCTGTGTTCCATGTCTTGTACTAAACATGTGAATCCAAAACTCATGGCTATAATGAGTAGACTTTAAAACTCACGGCTATAATGAGTAGTATCCTTGACGAAAAAAATCCTCTCGAGACAAAGAGGCACGTACAATAGCAAATACGAGCATAGAGCGTCATTACAAAAATCTCGTACCTTTGCTACCTTTTTATCGAGTCCTTTGTCAAAACTTAAATCACGAACAAGTTATCTTAAAATTCAGTGGTTAGGAGTTCACGACTTTAAGATATGATAGAACACAAACCCGCGATAATCTACTTCGAACATCAAATTTATCATAAGAATTCTTCCCTTAATCATATACCTCGTTTATGAAATATATCCGAGCCATTAATATCATAATGATATTATGTATAAAACCAGAGATTCCATGTACCTGTATGTGTAAATACCTAATTTTGTGTGCCAAAACTCAATCAAAATTCCAAACATTAACAAATTCTTCATCGTCCAACATCCTTCTTTGTCCGATATCTATTCCGCGTGTGTTGTCCAATATCGGACAACACTTGTAGTGGATTGAATCCAATATATCGGACAATCCTATGCCTGTCAGTGGATAAAATATACTTTGTCAGCGGCTGAATCACAAGTGTCATCGGCTAGATCAATCCACTGTCATCAGTCAATGGCTAAATAATCATAGTGAGCACCAAAATAAATGCATGTATCACATGAATATGCCTCCTTTTTTCTACACAAATCAAACAGCAAGTCAGTACTCTCTAACCCACGTGAACCATGACCAATCACTTTTTTTTTATTAAAACAACAAATTGACATAAGTATCTTACGAATACTTGGAGATAAGTATCTCACATCACATTCAACAAGACCAGTTTGAATAAACCAAATCTTGACGTGATTGATAGCGAGAACATGGTACCTTCTGTTGTCCTTTTCTCACTTTGTCCTCACGTGATTGTTGTAGCTGTTGTTATTATCACAAGGACCACAAATCATAATATCTATGTGATCCCTTTTTCCTACAGAAACCCTAATATTGTAAACAGCAAATGAATAATATCCTTGGGACCACAACAATTGAAAACACCTTCCTCATAGGCTTCTTGGACCACATGCTACGAACAGTAATATGTACACAATGATTAACACAATTACCTGTTACTTTGGCATCACTTGAAAGCTCATGTCCCCCTTTTAATTGTGAAACCAATCACACGTGAGCAAACTTGCAGCATCATGTTGTGAAGAACACAATCAATCAATACAGTCATGCCTTTGAATAACTAGCAAAGTATAAACATAGTACACATCTCTGTCCCACATTCTGACTTCTATGATATCGACAAAAATGAATGACCATAATATGGACAAACCTTTGACACCAAGTACTTTCATGTTATGCACATGGACGAATTAAAGTTTATCATAAAGAACAGGATGTACCAATGGAATAGAATATTCGATTAGTCCTTAGTTCATCCTCTTTTTCTTCTTGGAACTATACTCGAACCTGCTGCTACTGTTCGTCCTGCCAAATAGCAAAGAAAACTAGTCGATCTAGGGTTTGTTGAGATTTAAACCCTTTTTCTGCAGTGAACTTCGACAATCAATAAATCACTCATAATTGATCAGGTCCTGACTCGCATAATCATATTTTCTTTGAATGTCCTTATTCTACTCAAGTATGGTTACAATTGCGAGATAGGTGTGGTATGCAAAATATTCCTCCTCGGATGAGTGAACATTGTGGCGGTTCTTACACCCTTGGCTAAGGGATGTTCGGTTGTTAGTATTATTGCTCGTGTTGTGCTAGCGGCTTCCGCTTACTTTCTTTGGCGGGAGCGAAATAATAGACTTTTTAACAAGAAGAGTTTGACGGTAGTTAATCTTGTGAGCTCTATATGTGACACGGTTCGGCTTAAGCTTATTACTTTTAAATTTAAGAGGATTTCTTCGGTGTCGCTAGTGATTCTTGAAGATTGGAAGATCCCTAAGATGTGTATTGATCATGATGGGAATGCCAGGTAAGGGTCGTACTCTTTTTTCCTTTGCGGGGTTTTTCCCGTTGGGTTTTTCTCGTAAAGGTTTTTTAAGGAGGCGGTCTTACTTGGATCCTTTGCTCCCATTTTGCTACTGTTGGAATGAAGAATTGGTCGCGTGGTTTCAAGATTTTTTCTTGATGGTCTTTGCAAATGTTACATTTATGTCTTATAGTAGATGTATAAATTAGTATTAGTTTTTTGGTGTTTTATAACCATTTGTTAACGAGCTTCCTGTAGGTTGTGGTTAATGTGGTACTTCAGCCACATTCCTTTGTACGTTCAACGCTTTTTTGGTTAATATATTTACCGGGGCAACCCTTTACCAAAAAAACACTCATAATTGATCAGATCGACGATCGCTCCAGTGAGATTCGAGACACATGTGTTGAGAACCTACAATGCGAATTTCACGATGATCCAAACGAAGGAGATATCGTTGTTTTAAAATAACTACACAGAAAGATACGAACAAAAAATCATGGACGGATTTTTAAGCTTCGTTCTTCGTTCTTTGACTCGAACACCTTGTTGATCCTAGCATCGAGAGCTACTAGGATCTGATACCAATTGTGGAATCCAAAGATTCCTAGATCTTTAGGCTACTAGGAACACATAACATTCACTTGATTTAATCAAGGCAGAATTAAACAAGGTGTATATGAAACACGAACAAGATGAAATTTCCCAACGTTACTTGCATTAATCTTTAAACACAAAAAACCTAGGCATGTATACATTTAATCCCATGCCTAGAACACACACTTTCCATGTAGGTTACATTGTGAAGGAGCGAATAGAAAACCTATGGCTGGTGGTTTGTTTATATACTACAAACCACAGCTATCACAAAAGATAATATCAAATAAACAACTAAATCATTTAAATTGATATCTTCTACAAGTTTGTCCATAAGCTTGTAGTTTTACCATATGCTAGATTTAGTCCTTGTCTTATAGTTTTGTCACATCAACTCATAATAGACCCAACAGGTTAAAAGGTCATTTACTTGTAATTAGCTTGATATTATTGAATATTAGTGTTTTATGATTATTTATCTTTCCTTTGTATGATAGATTATAATTAGTATATTGTATTTGATACTTATACATAGATATTGTGTAATTATATTGATTGAAATATTGTTTACCAAAGGTTTCTAGGTGATGATCTAGACTATTATGTACATTTACTTGTACTTAGCGTTGTATAGTTGGTTCTTACTATTCTTAGGTATTATTATGTCTTCAAAGTATAGTTTATAATTTTTTTATAATCCATAATGACTTATTCATATGTATTCTCCATTCATAGTTTACCATTCTTGAGTTTCGAACTTATTTTTAGGGATTCTCGGGTTTCTAAGGGAATTTAGGGCATCATAGTTATATTTGAGATGTTATTATCAATATTGAACTTATAAGATTACTTTTAGATCTTACACTTGACATATACATTGTGTTTACAACATATAGGAATATGTTGTAGTGGCAGTTCAGGTTGTGAGAAGCATTTCATCTTACCAAGTAAGGTATAAAAGAAAAAATTTCCAGCCAAATTTTCATATTGAGATAGTTATAGCACATAACACATATGTCAAATACTTCTCTCTCTAAAAAGTTCTCTCTAAAAACCCTAAAGCATTTTATTAAGAAATCATTGATTAATTTTTTATCCAACCATGGGATCTTGAATTTTATTATAGATCCATAATCTACTGTTCTTATTACACATTTTGATATAAAATTTTTCCAATCATTCCTGTTCATCCATTTATTCTCATTTGATAAGTTTGTTATCACTGTCTGTATTTCCATACACCTATTAAACTGTTACATTAAATCATCCTTCTAAACCTTAATCACTCATCATTCTTTCATTAAACCTTCTCTTAACCATGATTCATGTCTAACCCATCTATTCCTGCTATGACTAATTCGGTTGGTTCTGTTGAACCACCTTTGGTGGGTTATGTTGGACCACCGCTGGTGGGTTCTTTTGTTCCACCAACCAAGAAATCAGACAAGCTTAAGCCTGTGAAGATGACTAGGAATATGAATCCTAGTACAGGGAACGCTATGAAATATATTGATAAGGATTTTATGGATCATCCAGAGGGGATTGTTGTGAAGAAAGGGGTTAGTACGTGTTCTAGTGCTAGGTCTAGTGATTTGGGGGAGCTGTTGAAGAAATGGAGTTTGGGATGAAGGTTCTGTTGATAAAGGGGTTAAGAATGTCTTAGTACACTCAGGGGAGGATACTGAGATGTTTTGGGGTCCATATTATGAGAGTGAAGCAAAAGGTAATGTTGAGGTAGGAGTTAAAGAGGTTGAAGTAGCATCTGGTGTTAATTTGGTAAGTGATGGTTATATTCCTGTTAATGTTGATATTGATAAGAAACCTAATGTTGTTAAGGACATTGTTAGGAATATTAATAAGGGTAGTAAGGGTTTGGGTAATAGGGTTAGTTCCCATATGCCTATTCCTTTTGAGGAGAACTCTGTATTTAATCCTAAGGGTATTAAGGCTGCTAATGATGGTAAGCCTAAGAGTCCAATTGAGGTTAGTTTTGGTGGGGAGAAAAGGCCAAGTATGTTTAAGGTTAGTAGTGTAGATGCTGGTAAAGGGATTAAGTCTATTAGTAATTTTGAGGTAGGAGAAGGGAGTGGTTTGAAGGATGTGCAGATGAAGGATACTAGTGATAGTACTAGTATGAAGTTTTCATTTGTGAATGTTTTGACAGGGGATAAGGCTATTGGTAACAATAAGCTCAAATATGTAGAAGGGTTGGTGAATAGCAAGGGTAAAGAGGTTGTTGATATGGACCCAGTTATAGAAGAAGGTAGTGCTAAGTGGAACAGAACCCTTATTGGGCACTTTGTGGGGTTCCAAATGCCTCATAAAGAACTTTTAGGTAATTTAAGAAGAATGTGGAGGCCATTTTAGTTTAGGGATGTCATGATGAATAACAGCAGGCTTTATTTTTGTAACTTTAATTCTATTGGTGGTATGCAATCTGTGGTGGAGAGTGGTCCATGGTTGGTGGATAACAAGCCTTTTTTGTTCAGAAATGGGAGCCGGGCATTTGTATGTCAAAACGGAGGTTACTAGAGTTCCAACATGTGCAAAGATTTATAATATTCCACTTGAAGCATGGAACATAGAAGGGATTAGTCGTATTGCTAGCAGGATTGGTGTTCCTAGCATTATGGACAAAATTACTACGGAGATATGTGAGAAAACTTATGGTAGGGCCAATTTTGCTAGAGTTTTAGTGGAGGTTGATTCGTCGAAGGAATTTGTTTCTGAGGTGGTGATTTACTATAAGAGTTCTGATAGGTCTATGGTTTTAGTGGTTGAGTACCCTTGGCGCCCCCCTGTTTGTGACCATTGTAAAGTGTTTGGACATACTTTTAAGAATTGTCATGCTAAAAACCTAGGAGAGGTTGCTAAAAATGTCATGTATTCTATAAAGAAGACTAGGACTAATAATGTGAATGTTACAAACAATAAAGGATGGAGAAATGTTGTAAACAAGAGGGGTGGTTATAGTAGAGGAGGGTTTAGTAATGCTGGTAGAGGGTCAGTTAGTGGTGGTAGAGGTAATGCTAGTGTTTATGGTGGGAGAGGCAGTGGTGTAACTAGACAGGATGTTCTAGTTAGTAGAAATGATCAAACTAATGTTACTGTTAAGCAAGGGGTTCAAGAGACTAGTGATGAAAAGAATAATCAAGTTAATGAAGTCAAGAAGAAGGTTGTTTTACCTAGTGAAAAGAAGTCAGTTCCAAATGGAGGTCCTAAAAAGTTAGTATGGTTCATGAGGTGGCTACGGGTAATAGATTTGAGACTCTAGTTAGTGAAGGTGATAAGGAAGGAAGTGAGAAGAGGAAGAAATTGTAGTTTCTTCTCTCCCTAACCGCCACTTTTTCTAACCCTAAAATTCGTATTTCATCCTGATTTGATTTCATATTCCTTATGACGTTCATGTTTTGATCACTGAATCTTTGGTTCGTGTGTCTTAACATTAATATTATTAGGTTTAGACGAATTTAGGCTTGTTTCTCGTTTTTTAGGGTTTTATTGTAGGTTGTTTTAGGGTTTGTTACTGCTGTTGTGATTCTCGCTTTGGAATTGGTTGTGTTTCGTATTTTATTGTAGTTCTTTACTGCAAATCATGTAAGGGATTCAGGTCGTGGGTAGAGATCCTTTTTATTAGGGTTTGGATCTGGGCAGATTTAATAAGCGGGTTTGTTAGGGTTTTTTTAGGGGTTGAGTTGTGTTGATGGCTGCGAAGGATGAAGGTGGGAAGACTGAGGGGGCTGTGAATCAACCTGCTGCTCCGAAAGTCATTAAGTCCATTCTTAAAAAGCCTGGATCTTCACATGTGGGTGATCCAACTAGGGTTCGTAACGAAAATGTATCAACTACTGCTAGGGTTTTGTCAAACCCTAATATAAGTGTTGTTGATATAAGTGTCGGGGGGTCTCAAAAATCAGCGACTATGTCACCTACAAGTGTTGTTTCACTCGCTGATGATGTTCATGTAGGTACGTTAGTGGGTGATGATGGGGCTGCAGTTGGTGATGTGACTGCTGTTCCGGAATCAGCAGGTGTACCAATACATAGTACTACTTGTGATACAAGTACTAAGCAGTGACCAGGGGTGTGTTCAGATCAGAATGATGGTCATGTTACGGGTAATAATAAGCAGGAGAATGAATCGATAAGGGATCAGATTCATGCCAAAACCTATGTTGATCAGCAGATGGGTTCATTTGCATCGGTCCTTCAAGGCAAGGCTGTCCAAAATAAGCCGAGTTCAAAGGTTGTGAAGATTTCAGAATTGCGATGTGAGGAACATGTTGAGGGAGCTCGTATTGCAATCCCGTATGATGATGTTGAAGCGATTGAATCACGTTTTGCGCACACGCTATATGGGCACTTTATTGGACAACGATTAGCTTTCCCGCTTGTGGAAAACTATGTTATAAATACGTGGGCTCGTTTTGGTTTGAAACGTGTTCAACTTCATGAAGATTTTTTCCTTTCCCAATTTAATTCGCTAGAAGGAATGGAAGGAGTTCTTGAAAATAGCTCGTGGTTGATTAGAAACGTACCTATTTTCTTGAATATATGGTCGCCTACTACTGATTTGCAAAAGGCGGAGATCAAGAAAGCACCGATGTGGGTTAAACTTCATCATGTGCCAGTTGTTGCTTATTCGGAGGTTGGTCTTAATCTTATCACTACCCAAATTGGTACTCCTATTATGCTAGATTCTTATACGAGTAATATGTGCGCTAACTCATGGGGTCGTAGCCCTTATGCTCGTGCGCTTATTGAGGTTTCAGCTAATGTTGAGTTACTGGAATCGATGGTAATTGTTGTTCCTAAAGGTCGTGATAAAGGTCATTCTTTGGTTACGATTGATATCGAGTACGAATGGAAACCACCTAGATGCTCTACATGTTTGATTTTTAATCATATTAATGATAGGTGCCCGAAATTGCCCAAGGAAGTGGTCGCTCATGCTACTAGTGTTGTGGTAGATGATGGGTTTGAGGTGGTTAAGAATAAGAAGAATAAGGGTAAAAAGAAGCAACCACAAGTTACAGGTATCAAGTTAACTAAACCGGCTCTTAATCTTCAGTTTCGTAATGTTGAGAGGGGTGAGACCTCTAAAGCTACGGGTCAGAACCCTAAGAAGGCAGCTCCTATGCTTAAGAAGGGTTTCTTGAATAACAAAGCCTCGAGCTTTGTAGCTAAGACTAATTATAAGGAGAAGAGTTCTGATAATTCTTTTAGTGCTCTTTGGGATAAGATAGATGATGGTACAGATTGGGAGGATGGTTTTAACACCAAGGAAGACGTGGTTAATCCCAGTGATAGTGAGGTTGATGAAGTCATATCGATTGATGATCGGCATGGTTCTCGTCAGCCTGATGTTCGCTCTAAGCATTAGTTTTGATGTCGTTCTACTTTCATTGTTCATGCACCTTTAGGTGGTTTTTTCCTATTGGTGTTATTTTTTTTGTAATTGTTTAGTAGGATCATATGGCATGTCATATGATATAGTGGTTGTTCAAGCTTTTGCTTGAGGTTAATGTAGCATTGCAGCTACATTCCATTGTACTTCAATGCTTTTTGGGAATATATTTTACCGGGATTTTCCCCTTTACCCAAAAGAGAAGAGGAAGAAATTTATTGATGCTATTTTTGAATCAGGTGTTGATGTAACAGAAGAAGATAAGAAGAAATGGTCTGTGCAAGAGTTAAAATATTATGAGAAGAAGAGTAATAGTATGAGAGTTGATCCAAAGTCGTAGGAAAGTGTTATCAAAAGTAGAATTGATGAAATACAAGAGAATATTGCTGCTATTAAAGAAGGTATTCATGAGAATGCTACTAAGATTGCTTAAAAAAAGGATTGTTGATGAATGTGGAGGAAAAAAGAACAATGTAGCCTTTATTAAGTTTTATGAACAAGCGGTGAAGAAAGAATATGATAAAGTGGTTATGTTGGCTTGGGAAAGAGATAAGTTAAGAGTGGATTTATTTGTATACTCGGGTATGTCTTTGACTGATGAGGTTAAAGCCACATGTTCAGAAGATATGGTTGAGTATTATGAATATGCTCTTGAGAACATATATCAAGATAGGGTTAATGGACATTACAATGATGTAGAAGGTGATTCGAATGCCACTGTTGAATTTGTATCTAAGAATGAAATTAGTAATGTACATGATGTGTCCATGGCAGAAATTCAAAGGGGTGTGGCAGCAGATCCTTCTAGTTTCCAATGATAGGTAAGTTAGCCATGTGGAATGTACAATGGTTGAATTCTACCCTTATGTAGAAAGAAATAAAGGATTTTATCAAAGAAATCATGTTAGTATGTTTGGTATAGTTGAATCTAGATTGAGGAAGAAATCGGTTAAGGATGTGTGTGATGATGTGTTTGGAGATTGGCCTTGGGTGTCTAACCCTGTAGATAGCAGGAAGGATTGTAGGCTCGTTGTTGGCTAAAATCCGTTGGCTGTTAATGCTAGGTTAATATCCAATATAGACCAAGTGATACATTTTGAGGTGTTTTTTATTAATGACCAAAGGAGGTTATTTGTCTCTTTTGTATATGGTGAGATATTTGAAAAGAGTCGTAGACTTCTATAAAAAAATTTGGTTGAGCACAAGTCTGATATTAGTGATTCCCCATGGATGTTACTTGGGGATTTCAATGTCACGTTATCTTTTGAAGAGATATCAAGTGGTTATACTTCTAGAGTTAGTGGGATGGATGACTTTCGAGAGTGTGTTCATATTCTTGAAGTGGAGGATTTATTTAGCAGTGGTATGTTCTACACTTGGATTGAGAAGCTAAATGATCCTAATAGTGGTATTCTTAAGAAACTGGATAGGATTATGTGCAATGAAAGCTTCATTCATATGTTTGGCAGAAGTTTCGCTAACTTTTTGCCTTATTTGTCATCAGACCATTGTCCTGCTCTAGTTAGTTTCCCTGAGGTGACTAGTTTGAAGCCGAGTTCATTCAGATTCATGAATTTCTTGGCTGAGAAGGAGGGGTTTGTTGATAGAGTTAAGGATAATTGGTTTGTTGATGTTACTGGCTTTTCTATGTTTGTGTTGGCCAAAAGACTAAAGAATATGAAGAAATATATGAGAAGATTCAATAGAGAAAATGGTAATGTATTTGAGAAAGTGAAGACTCTTAAGGACAAGCTAAAGGATGTGCAGCGAAGACTTGATTTAAACCCTCTTAACCCATCTTTGAGAGAGGAGTAGAGGTTGTTCTCAAAGGCCTATCATGATGTTGTTCTTGATGAAGAACGTGTTCTTAGACAGAAGACCAAAGTAGAATGGCTTAGAGAAGGGGACAACAACACGGCATATTTTCATAAGCTTCTCAAAGGCAAGAAGAGTAGGAGCAGAATTAAAGCTGTTTGTGATGATGAAGGTCATACCTATTATGGGTGTGATGTTTATGATCGTTTTGTAGACCATTACAAGAAGTTCTTTCAGAAAGATGATGATATTTTCCAGATTGAATATGTTGATGGTTTATTCTCCAACAAGCTTGATCCTTTGATTGTTGAGCATATGATCAGGCCTATTTTAGATGAGGAAGTGAAGATTGCTATGTTTGGGATAAAGGATGATAAAGCCGCAGGCCCGGATGGCTATACTTCTAAAATTTTTAAGAAAGCTTGGAGTGTAGTTGGCCCAGATGTTTGTAAAGCTGTGAAGGAATTTTTTGTTTCAGGCAAACTCCTAGGTGAGTTAAATACTAATCTCATTACTCTTATAAGCTTAAAGTGTCTAGGAAATTTTCGGACTATAGACCTATAGCCTGTAATAATGTGGTATACAAATGTCTTAGTAAGGTGTTAACTAATAGGCTTAAGGAAGGCCTTGATAGTGTTGTAGATAGTAATCAGTGTGATTTTGTTCCGGGTAGGCACCTAAGTGGTAATATTCTAATTATGCAAGAGCTAATGGTGGGATATGATAACTCTACTAGTTCTAAGAATTATGCGTTTAAGGTTGATATTAAGAA
Organism: Glebionis coronaria; assembly: GCA_025667525.1. Classification (NCBI taxonomy): domain Eukaryota; kingdom Viridiplantae; phylum Streptophyta; class Magnoliopsida; order Asterales; family Asteraceae; genus Glebionis; species Glebionis coronaria. The sequence continues at coordinate 316,160,463 of CM046879.1, read as the reverse complement.
AGCTTATGACACAGTCAACTAGGATTTCCTTAAAACCATTTTAGCTAAGTTTGGATTCCATAACACAATGATCAATTGGATTATGGTTTGTCTAACGACTGCTTCCTTCTCTTTATGTATTAACGGAGAAGATCATGGTTTTTTAAGAGTGGTAGAGGTCTAAGACAGGGTGATCCCATATCATCCTATCTTTTTACCCTGGTTATGGAGGTTTTAAATCTAATGATTAAGAGGCATATTAAAATGGATAGGAGATTTAAGCTTCATTCTAGTTGTATGGAGCTTAACTTGACACTTATGTTTTGTGGATGATTTGCTGCTTCTTTGTCATCCTGATGAAGTCTCGGCTAGTATCCTTAGGAGAGGTTTGGATGAATTTAGCATGTGCTCTAGGCTTTATCCTAGTATGGAGAAGAGCACTGCTTATTTTTGTAATGTTTCTCATGATATCAAATTTAGAATTTGCCTAGCTCTTCCGTTTGCTGAAGGGAATCTCCCTATCAAGTATTTAGGAGTCCCTATGGTTACTAAGAAGCTTCGTAATAATGACTGTAGCTTTTTGATGGACAAGATTAAGTGTAGGATTCTTGATTGGAAGAACAAGTATCTTTCTTATGCTAGTAAGTTACAGCTTATTTCATTTGTTTTATCCTTTTTGAGTGTTTATTGGTCGTCTATGTTTGTTTTACCTGAACATATTTGTACTAGTATTGATAAACTGATGAACGATTTATTATGGCATTTTAATGAGGGTAGAAAGGGTTTTACTAGTGTTGCCTGGAAGGACATTTGTAGACCTAAAAATCAAGGTGGTTTAGGTATTAAGACTACTAGGAGTATGAATGATAGTCTTATGATTAAGCATTTATGGAATGTCTTTAGCAGAAAAGAGTCGTTATGGGTAAAGTGGGTGAATAGTTATAGACTTAAGGGTAATATCATATGGATTTGTCAGATTAAGAGTGATGCTTCATGGTCTTAGAGACATATTCTTATGCTAAGAGATAAAATTAAGAGTTTTGTTGGCGTGAAACTTGGGGATGGGAAAGACTGCTTTTTGTGGATTGATAAATGGCATGAATAGGGTTTGCTATGTGATATTATTTCTGATGCCCTTAAACGGTCTAGTGGTTATAATGTAACACCCCCAAATATTCATAATTTAATTCAGCGGAAGAGTCGTTCGTGTTACGGGATAGCACATTACTCAAATAATAGACAACGCTTAAAAATCGCGTCGTTTAATAATAAAGCATTTTCTATTCATAAATATAAAATTACATAGGTCCTTAGGTCAATATATGTCTTACAAATTTACAAAACATTTGAACGAAAATTTTTATTTAAATGCGGGTCATAAATTCTTGTCATCTTCCCGAGAATTACCTTCAAGTACCTGAGATAAAAAATGTTAAAAGTCAGCGAAACGCCGAGTGAATCCATAGAGTATAATAAAAAAACCATTAATATATCACCAGTATATAGTCATTACCGAAAATCATTTTGTACAATACTTTGTCGTAGGCCATAAAATAGGCCAAAGACATTTTATACGAATCTTTGTCGTAAATCATAATATATTCGTTTGCCTTCAAAACCCTTATACGAACCATTGTTGTAACTCATACAATACGTTTTATAACGTAGTTTGAAGTATAGTAAAAAACGTTATATAAAATAGTTATGTAAAACCAGAAAACAAGTATAAAAATACATAAGACCCCATATTGCTAGTCAGGAAATATATTATCATTTCATACACTATTCCTGAGACCGTAGCCTCAGTGTTACCTTTATCTTTAATATTATCGGATTATTACAAGCCGCATGACATTGTTACCTTTCTATAATATATTTCGGGTAGCTAGCCCGGAATTCATTCGCCCATCTAAGACAGCGTGTCGTCACAATAATCACGCTTATATAAATCCTCTCATACATAAATTCGCTTACCAAATAATGTGGCACGACGGGGATCAACCGTCAAGGCGCGAACTGGAGTGATCTTCCCCAAATAGTACCATTATATGCATAAGCGTCTACCAAATCCCGGTAGTTAACAATTCATGCTAATGGGACTTTTAGTGACATAACCTAACTAATAATAATCCATTTCATTCATTGGGTCATATAATCATTCGGGTCCATATCAATAAGCATACAATCGGGACTACTTGTGTTCTATTTTTATCAAAACTAGCATGTTATCTCCCTCGCGGGTTTATAAAACATTTCATAAAACATTTAAAAGAGTGCGAGGCTATGAACTCACATTGGTGTGGGAAGGCGGGTTATCGGCAGGATGTATGGTACGTGCCTCGATCACGGGAAACCTAGACAAATAATACTCGGTCTTAGACTATCGTCAAATAACTTTATAAAAGTTGTTATGTATATGTAATTATGTCATAACATGATGATCAAGTGGGGTTTTATTTCCTTACACAACATTACTAGTTGTTTAGTATTAGTTAACTTAGGCTTATCATACTAGTTACACTAGTTTTAGCCCATTTACACATTAAGGCCCAATAAGCCCATTAAGAGTCCAATATCATTTTATTAGTCCATTTATCTTTTTAAGACCAGGCCCATACTCATATATTGGGCCCACGTGGGTTAAGCCCATGAGTAAGTCCAATAACATTAAGAGTCCAATATCATTATGAGTCCATTAAGATTCCAATATCATTTTATTAGTCCATTTATCTTTTTAAGACCAGGCCCATACTCATACGTTGGGCCCAAGTGGGTTAAGCCCATGAGTAAGTCCAATAACATTAAACCAAACTAGTTGGGCCTAGTGGTCCAACAAGGCTAATTTGGCCCATTAAGGTCCATTAGTTATAAAGCTCGGTTTTGTCGCTTTTTACTTGTCAAGTTTGTTTACATATCAGTATATGATTTATAAAAATGTTACATTAGACGGGTCCGACCATCTAAGTTCTATTTGGCGAAAACGTTAATCTTTCGGTTTTAGCCGAAAAGACGTAAAACTTATATATAGTTTGTAGTTTTAGAAAACATTTGAGTTTTACTTTTATAAAATGTCATGTTTATTTTTTTTAGCATAAAAACTTATTTTATAATAGTTATTATTAGTTAGTGGCTTTTATATACTTATTTTATAATAGTATTTACTTGAGTGCTCTTTTTATATTATATAGTTTATTAAGAAATCTGATTTCTAAAGTCAAGTCCATCATTTTTGTCATATCTTGAGTTCTACAAGGAGATAGAACCTCAAATTTTAATAGCATAACCTACATGATGTGTGATACAAATAACGCTTTTAATAATTCGTCCAAAACAGACTATACAGATTTGTACTACAAAAGTGTTTTGGCCATATCTTGCTTATTTTTAACATTCCATTGCATGGCCAACTCACCACATATGTAAAAATAATTTATCTATCTGTATATTTAACAATCTTAGCCATTTAACGAAGTGAAGATATTTAAACGTAATGTTTTATACAGCCTATGTGACTAGTCATGATTTTAACATTTTTACTTGTAGATTTTAACCTTTTTAACCTAATCTAGTGACACATAATCCCCACACAATATATTGATCATCATTTATTATCATATACATATACATTTTTGAAGAAAATACATGAGTAAATTTACAAAACAGTAAGGTGATGGAAAGAAATGATCTTGCACCAACCAATATGATGAAAGGTTAAGGTTGATGAACTAGACTTGGTTTTTGGTAACCAAATCTTATGAGTTTGCAAGAACACTTTTGAGATCACCAAAAGTATGTATACTTCTTTGAAAATCAGCCCTAAACCTCCTTGAAAACTCCTTTCTACTTGTTAAGATCACCTCCAATCTTCATATCTTCAAGTGATGATCAACATAGATTGTGTAATAAGTTTATGGTAAATTTTTTAGTGTGGTGGTGTTTGTTGGTGTGTGTGGGACGGCAAGAATTAGAGAGAGAGAGAGATTGAAAAACTTGGCTAGTTTTGCATGTATGAGAAAACAAGAGTAAGTTTGAATGGTTTTGTGTTGGTAGTTTAGTAAGTTGGTTAGGACTAGTGTCCTAGCTTCTTGTATAAGCTTGCCACCAAATGGTGGTGTTGGTTGTTTTGGCCGCCCATAGTGGGGGGTGGGACAAGTGTATACTTGTTTCATCCCCTATTAATTTACGGGTACTCCTCGATTCAAGTTTCCTCGATTTACGTTCCCTCGGGTTGACTTACGAAAAATGTTTTTATAAATTATGAATCTACGACACGAAACGATTCTAATAAAAATTGTCTCATCAAAAATAGAGCAAAAAAGCATAAATACGTAAACCTAGGGTTTTCAGTTTAAACGTAAAAGACGCTAAATTATGCACTTAAGTCCTAATTTCTTCTCGTAAATTTGTGAGTTTATGAACCAACACAAACTAAAATTTCAAAATAATAAACGAGAATAAATTTATTATTTGAAATGTCGGACTGTTACAAAAACGGAGTATTTAAACGTAAACACGTAAAGTAGAGCTCTCCGGTTTAGACGTAGTCGATGCTACTTTAAGACGTAAACCCCAATTTCTTCCCAAAGGTGAGTGAGTTCATAAATTAACAATAAAATAATGATTTTAAATAATACTTGAGAATAAAATAACGACCTCAAATTGACGGATTGTCACAGCAGTTTCCCCTAAAGAGGATCTTTGTCCTCAAAGATCAATTTATCTTACTACTCGCTTCTTATAGAGTCAAAGACATGTGGGCATTTCCTCCACATTCGGTCTTTTCTCTCAAGTGTAATTCATTACAATATGCGAGTTTCATCAACATAATAATGGGAATACGATCGTGCTTAAGTTGATCACTTTCTCTCTCCATGTTGTCCACGGGTTTTGAGGAAATGCAACTTTTCGCCGACCCAAACTTCATTAAGAAGTAATCAAATTTTCACTTGATAGACATTTTATCAGGTTCGATATATGGAACATAATTCATGCATCCCTTGAAGTTCTAGGGTAGATCCAGCTTATATGCCTTTCAAACCAACTTTTTACATTATCTCAATGGTCCCATACAACGGGGACTTAACTTCCCACGATCTTTCAGATCATCAATTCACCTTTCCACGGTGAAAATTATTGGCATAACTTCGCTACCCATCCCGCACTTCAAGACCTACATCTCACATTCACATAACCTCTTGCCCACCACCGGCAGTCAATATTCAGATCCTAATTTCCACAATCATTTCAGGTCTCGCAGGTTGGGTATTTTCATCCCAACTCCCACCTATAAGTGCGCTTTATATAGATCCTCACAAGATTCGATCTCAATCCTAATGCGATAATTATAAATGATCATCTCTCCAAAGGAAAGCATTATCCTGTTTATTACCAAAGGTAAATTATTTACAACAAGACTTCTAGTGTTTGTAAAACCCGCATGCTTTTACCATGAATAGTACCCTTACGATCGTACGTACATGATTAGAACTTTCCTTTTATAGCATGTTTACGTTTCACGAACAAGATTTACAAGTACTACGTACGTGTTATAACACGATAAGTATTTATTACGTATTAAGACACGATAATTATTTCAATAATATTTATAATCACGAACATACGAGCATAAAATCATGAACGTAAATAATCACGAGCTTAGTATTACGTATTTATGTATATTTAGTACGATCATGAATAAATATAATAAGACACGAAAGATAAATATTTAAATCACGTAAAACACGAACACGAGAACACACTAAATATTAGACACGGAAAAACATTCGGGTTACCCCATGTGGGCCCCTTACCCGCGGACAAGACAAGAAAAAGGGCCAAGCCCATGCAATTTTACTAAAACAAGAATTTGGGAAAAGATTATTTTCATAATAACAAAATATTAGAAAACAAGAAAACCCTAAAATCTTTTTCTCTTCTCTTGTTCCTCTTTGGCCGCCGGGTACAAGCACACAGCAAGGGTGTGCTGGTTGATTTTTGTTGTTTGATTTATTACAAGCATTGTTAGTGTGTTCATCCTCTTTTGATTCACGTAATCGGTAAACCCTAAAACCCTTTTCTTTTATTGTTTTGATTAATTGATCACATGAAATCATGAGTTATTTAATAACAAGTTAATAATCATGTAATTAAACATGGGGGGTAAAATAAATCATGGTTAAGGGGTGTTTGTTTTTGGCCGACGCATGAACCAAGCCGTAAGGGGGTCTCGGCTTGTTATGTTTCGCACCAACCGAGACCTCAACGTCTCGGTGTGGTGTCTTGTGTCTCGACAGCAGGAGAAAAGGGAACCCCGACCTCGGTCGGGGTATGTTTTGGCTCGGGTGGGTCTCGGCTAAGGACAAGAACCACCACCGGCTTATGCCGGTGGCTAAATAAGGAAAGCAGGGGGAACCCCAAGCCGCGGCAGCAAGGGGAACCACCGGCTAGCCGGTGGGAACTTTTGCTAGCCGACGGCTAGACTTAACCAAGGGTGCGTTTGTGACCGGTTCACGGGGTTCATAAATACGGTTCACGACATGTTTAGATTAAAACACGGGTTCGGTTCATGGGTTGTTTTTACAAGGTTAATTACTTTTACAAGTTTATTTATACAAGAATTAAATTAAATTAATTAAAACATGTACATGATTAATTTAATTTATACATGGGTAGGTTATTAATATTAGTATTAATACATGAATTTTAACCTAAGTAATTATCATTTTAATTAGACCATATAATTAATTAATTATTGAAATCATGACTTATAATTAATTAATTTGCATGACTTAGGTTATATTATTAATAGATAATTATGCTTATTTTAACCTAAGTATTTTTTTCATTTATTTAATTAAATCATGTTATATTTAATTAAATACTTTAACCTATAGTTTATTTAATATACATGAAATAATTAATAAACTATACAATTTAATTACATGACTTAGTATATAAATCAGTAAACACTTAAGCTTATATAATTAGCTTAATGATCAAGTTTATATCTAATTATGGAAACTTTCTATTTTTAGAAACTTATTTAATTTAGGCAGCTAATATATTTATGGAAACTTTCTATTTTTAGAAACTTATCTGTTTTAAGCAGTAAATCTATTTTTGGTAACTTTCTATTTTTTAGAAACTTTCTATTTTTGGAAACTTTCTATTTTTGGAAACTTTCTATTTTAGGAAACCTGCTATTTTTAGAAAGTTACTTATTATTACACAACAAGTATAATAATACATGAAATACAAGAAATACTTAAACAGAATAGACAAAATACATGATAAACACAGTATAAAGCCTTAATCAGTAAAACATGACATGAACATATAAAACAAGCTAAGACATGATATAAAACCAGTTACTTACTTAGTAATCAGATACTTATATACGTATGTAATTATGTAGCATTAGTGATACCGAAGTAGGACTCTCATCCGTTCGTCTTCTTCGTTCACTGGACACAAGGTACGGATTCTCCGCCCTTTCAGTATGGACATTCTTCCTTATTAGGATTTCCCCGTATACAGCCAACTATTTTCCCCAGTATATGTTTTATATGTTTTATATGTTTTTGAATTGCTTATGTTTAATTAGATACCTAAAGCCATATACATGCATGACTAGTTTCACCTAGTTATGGAGGTACCATAACCATAACACTAGAGGCACCAGTGTTATGACTCCACCACGACGGAGTGATAGCTCGTGGCGTCCCTTCAGCTTTTTGCCATATTATTATTATCAGGTGGGGCGTATGGGTGCATCCTAGTTTACATGTTTTCAGCACATTATTCAGGTGAATGTGGTGTGTGCCTTGCATCCTTCACAAGGAGTTGATCCCTCCTACCCAAACCAGTATACTAAATTAGAGGCAGCCCCTCTAATTTGCATGACGAGGTCACCCCTCCAAGTATTCATGCACGTGGATAATTCATGACCTATATTGGCTAATGGTAAATATGTTAAATAGTTTTTACAAGATAAACATAAGGCTTTTCAAACTATAAAATCAGTTTTACTAAGATACAACCAGGTTATCCAGGATTTAGTCATTTCTGCTGCTTCATGCTTATATGCTTATATTATTCATGCTTTACTTGTATATCCGTGCACTGAGCGTTATGCTCAGTCGTTTTTCTTTTCATGTTCCCAAAACGGTAGGTACTCAGGGACACTCGTAGACTTTAAGCGTACGTGCATATGGATTGGAAGCTTCCTAGCCTTCTTTACTTTATGCATTTCTTTATACTTTGATACTCATTTTCATGGACATTGTTTAGTCCTTTCATTTACAGTACTTATGTTTGTGTGTGATGAGTTCTACTTTTGGGGTACCGATGTTTGATTCCGGTATTTCCTTTATGGTCATGTAATGTTTTATACATTTATACTTGTATGCTTTGATGACACGCCATAATCACGCGTGACATTCCGTTTATCAAAATGGGGTGTTACAATTATGGTATCAGGGCCAAGGCTTCGACCTGTAGGCTCTCAAAACATGACATGTGATTAGTGGGTAGTCACTATGGTCTTCCTAGAACTGACAGTCGGTTTTCATGCATTCATCATTTTCAAGCATACATATATATGTCATTGTCGCACGTTTATGACTAAGTAATGGTTGGTACAGGACTGGCCCTATTTAGTCGCATGTGTTTTATTGAAACTTATAAATTTGGGACCGACCCATTGGCGTCCCCTCGCCATTTCTTTTGTTTTAGGTAAACTGACAATAGGCGTTCACTCTCGCGCATGCAAAAGTTTTCACAAAAACTGCATCATGCATTCATGTACTAGTTTTCCTGCATAAAATTTCTCTCATGATTTATTGGTATAAATTTTTTTCATGTATATAATTTATGTTTTGATCAGTCTAATCATGTATTTTATGTTATACTGTCAGATGGTTCTCACACGCGAGTAGGAACAACTCAATGCAGCAATCTAAGCTGCAATGCAAGCTATGCTTCCTCAGTTGAGGAACGAAATTAGGGCTGAGGTTCAGGCTACCAACAACCAGCAGCAACACCCAGTACCTCCTCCTCCTCCTCCAGCAACATTGGCCACATGGATGGAGAGATTCAATAAGCTCCGTCCTCGAGCTTTCGAGAGAACAGATAGCCCCAGTGAAGCTGAAAGCTGGTTGACTCACATTGAGAAGATCTTCGATGCTATGGGCTGTGACCCCGTCTTCAAGTCGAAGTTGGCTTGCTACCGATTCGAAGGTGATGTACTATCATGGTGGATGGCACTGAAGCAGTCTGAGGGAGGTGATAATTGGGTGGCTGGTTTGACTTGGGCTTAGTTCAGGGATTTGGTGATGGGAAAGTTCTTTCTCAAGGCTGAGCAAGACAAGCTGAAGAGGGAGTACCATGGGATCCGACAGAGAGCTGGGGAGAATAGCAACGAGTTCATGCAGCGCTTTCTTCGCTTGACCGATTTCCTTGGTGCAGCATTAGGTACTCCTGAAGAGAAAGCGCACCACTTCAGGTGGGCTCTTCGTACATCGGTCGCAAACAACTTGGTGTGTGCTACGTTCAACACGGTAGCACAAGTGGCCGATGCAGCACGTAAGTTGGAGATGCTGCAGGAAAGAGATGAGTTCGGGGAAGCAGAGAGACCCGATAAGAAGTAAACATTCGTATTCAATAGGTGACAAATCCGTATTCTTTCAGTATATGTCAATATTTCATCTCTTTAAATTGTATCTTCCAGGCAGAAGACTGGGGACCGGTCTCAGCCGGCTACTCAACAACAACCTAATCAGCCCAAGGGAAACGGTCAGACTCATGACCGTTCTTCTACGGATAGGCGTGGCGGTAATGATAATTACCGTAAAAACACTTGACACTCCAACAGCAGCAGGTCCTTATACTTACTCATTTTCTTATGATTACATGTTATAATTCTTAATTCTGACACATTACCAAATATTCTACCAGGAATCATGGTAACGGGAGGGACCAGAACCAGAGAGGTTCACAGCCTAACCGTCAAGCTATCACTGGTATTCAATCTTATGATTATCCGCATTGTCCTTTGTACCTATTATCATGTCTCATGTATATCGTTTTTATCAGGCTCTCAGCCAGTCAGGACACCTGCTGGAGGTTATACTCATCCTCTTTGCTCTACTTGCCACCGTAGGCACCCAGGGCCCGCATGAAGGATTGCCGCAAGGGCGAGATGGAGGGTACATCGGGACATGCTGATACCAAGCCGCCTCCTACTAGTAGACGCGTTTACACGACATCTCGCGATCATGCCAACAAGTCTACAAGTACCATCACTAGAATCTTGTATATGTATGGTCAAGCTGCATGTGTTCTGTTTGATACGGGTGCTACTCACTCGGTCATTTCTACTGCTTATGCCAAGAATGTTAGGATACTCCACATGCCACTAGAGAATATATTGAGTATTTCCACGCCTTTGAGAGACTTTGTACGCATAACCCATATGTACAAGAGCCTTCCCCTAGAGTTTGACGACAAGGTTCGTCCTGTTGACGCACTTCCGCTGGACATGAATGATTTTGACATGATTTTGGGCATGGTTTGGCTTTCCAAGCATCATGCTACCATAGACTGTCATTCATATCGAGTCATCTTCGGTGATGTTAATGCACCAGAGTACATACACAACGGGTTCGTACCCGGAAGGTCTGTACAAATCATATAAACCCTGCAAGCACGTGCATTACTTTCACCAGGTTGTGAGGGTTATCTAGCTATTGTTCATGACATTGATGCTAAATCCCCATCAATTCAGGATCAGCCGATAGTGTCAGAATTTCCAGATGTATTTCCAGAAGAACATCCGGGCATACCACCTGCACGTGGAGTAGAATTTAATATCGAGCTCATCCCAGGAGCTGAGCCGATTTCCAAGGCTCCTTATCGCATGGCTCCCATAGAGTTGAAGGAGCTGAAGGATCAGTTGCAAGAACTTCTAGAACGAGGCTTTATTCGATCGAGCGTATCTCTATGGGGCGCACCGGTCTTATTCGTTAACAAAAGGACGGCAGTATGCGTCTTTGCACAGACTATCGCGAGCTCAACAAGATTACCATCAGGAATAGGTATCCACTACCACGTATAGATGACCTGTTTGACCAACTCCAAGGGGCAAAACATTTCTACAAGATTGATCTAAGGTCGGGTTATAATCAGCTACGGGTTAAGGAGCAGGACATCGCCAAGACTGCTTTCCGTACACGCTATGGCCACTATGAGTTTGTAGCCATGCCATTTGGCCTTACCAATGCTCCAGCAGTGTTCATGGATTTGATGAACAGAATCTTCCATGAATTTCTGGACAAGTTCGTCATTGTCTTCATTGACGACATCCTGATTTTTACTAAGTTCAACGAGGAACACGAAGACCATCTTCGTACAGTACTACAGATTCTTCGCCAGAAGCAGCTGTATGCTAAATTCTCCAAGTGTGAGTTCTGGTTAGACAAGGTGGCATTATTAGGTCACATTGTATCAGCAGAAGGAATCACGATGGATCCAACGAAGGTTGAGGCTATTACCAAGTGGCCAAGGCCGACATCAGCGACTGAAGTCCGCAGTTTCCTAGGCTTAGCTGGTTATTACCGTAGGTTCGTGGAGAACTTTTCCCGCTTAGCACTACCATTGACCAAACTGATGCGGAAAGGGGAGAAATTCGTCTGGACTGAAGAACGAGAGAAGAGCAATGAAGACCTAAAGCAGAAGTTAGTATCTACACCAATTCTTACTCTCCCATCTGGTACAGGTGGATTTTAGATCTACAGTGATGCATCGGGGAAGGGACTTGGTTGTTTTCTCATGCAACATGGGAAAGTGATCGCGTACGCTTCACTGCAGCTTAAGCCTTATGAGGAAAATTACCCTACGCATGACTTGGAACTTGTAGCAGTCGTGTTTGCATTGAAGATATGGAGGCACTACTTGTATGGAGAGTCATGTGACATTTTCACGGACAACAAGAGCTTGAAGTATATCTTCACTCAACGTGAATTGAACATGAGACAGAGGAGATGGTTAGAGCTGTTGAAGGATTATGACATTACTCTGCAGTATCATCCCGGCAAGGCGAATGTAGTGGCAGATGCACTTAGCAGAAAGTCTGGAATGATAAACGACACTAAAACTGAGGAGGAAATTATAAGAGACTTGGAGCGACTAGACATAGAGATCATGGTACGTGGACAGAACGGTTACTGGGCTAATCTTAGAGTGGAACCCAAGTTACTCTCCAAGATTAAGGAAGCTCAGAAAGATGATGGAGAAATCTGGGCGATAATTCAGAATTTGGGGAAGCAGACAAAATTTCGAGTAGATGCAGATGGTATCTTATGGCAGGACACGAGACTTTGTATTCTTGATGACCAAGAACTCCGGGAAGAATTGTTAGCTGAGGCTCATAGCTCCCCATTCTCTATCCATCCTGGTTCGACCAAGATGTACCATGACATCAAGCAGTACTTTTGGTGGAGTGGTATGAAACAGGATGTTGTTACTTACGTCTCCAAATGTCTTACCTGCCAGCAGGTTAAGATCGAGCATCAGCGGTCTGGCAGTCTTTTTCAACCGTTAGATATTCCAGAGTGGAAGTGGGACAAAATCACCATGGATTTTTTTACTGGTCTTCCGCCGACAAAGAAGATGCAATTTGGGTTATCGTTGATCGACTTACCAAATCAGCTCATTTCTTACCGATCCGCAAGGAAGATTCAGTCAGTAAACTCGCCGATACTTATAGAAGGGAGATCATGAGACTTCACGGTGCTCCATCCAGCATCGTCTCAGACAGAGATCCTCGTTTCACTTCGCGATTCTGGAGAAGTCTGCAGAAAGCTTGGGGTACATAACTTAAGCTTAGCACGGCTTTTCATCCTCAAACAGACGGGCAGTCGGAGCGAATGATTCGGACATTGGAAGACATGTTGAGGTCATGTGCGTTGGAATGGACGGGTGATTGGGACGATTATATCTGTTTGGTGGAGTTTGCATACAACAACAGTTGGCACACAAGTATCAAGTGTGCTCCTTTTGAGATGTTGTATGGTAGAAAGTGTCGCGCCCCAATCTGCTGGGATCAGGTTGGTGAGCGAACACTTGAAGGACCAGAAATGATAGAGTTGACTAATGAGAAGGTCGCAGTAGCGAAGCAGAAACTGCAAGAAGCACGGTCACGTCAAAAGAGTTACGCAGACAAGCATCGTAGGGACTTACATTTTAACGTAGGAGATCACTTTTTCCTTAAGGTTTCGCCGGCACGTGGTGTTAGACGTTTTAGAATAAAAGGGAAGCTCAGTCCTCGATTCATTGGACCGTTTGACGTTATTGAACGAGTCGGGGAAGTATCTTATCGTTTAACGTTACCTCCGCAGCTTTCTCATGTTCATGATGTTTACCATGTTTCCTTACTCAGAGGGTACAAGTATCACCCTCTTCACATGGTTCAGTATCCACTGTAACAGATTCGTGAAGATCTCACTTTCATAGAAGAACCTGAACGAGTTCTTGACAGACAAGAACGAGTCATGAGAAGGAAGACGATTCCTTCGTCAAAATCCTTTAGAGGCATCATACCGAGCGGGAAGCCACTTGGGAAACAGAGGAGTCTATCTGGGCTTCTTACCCTCTTTTTATATTTTGAATTCGGGTATGTTCTTCTTTTCTAGTTTACTTTATCTATAATTCGAGGACGAATTATTCTTTTTAGCGGGGAAGAGTTGTAAAACCCGCATGCTTTTACCATGAATAGTACCCTTACGATCTTACGTACATGATTAGAACTTTCCTTTTATAGCATGTTTACGTTTCACGAACAAGATTTACAAGTATTACGTACATGTTATAACACGATAAGTATTTATTACGTATTAAGACACAATAATTATTTCAATAATATTTATAATCACGAACATACGAGCATGAAATCATGAACGTAAATAATCACGAGCTTAGTATTACGTATTTATGAATATTTAGTACGATCATGAATAAATATAATAAGACACGAACGATAACTATTTAAATCACGTAAAACACAAACATGAGAACATACTATATATTAGACACGGAAAAACATTCGGGTTACCCCATGTGGGCCCCTTACCCGCGGACAAGACAAGAAAAAGGGCCAAGCCCATGCAATTTTACTAAAACAAGAATTTGGGAAAATATTATTTTCATAATAACAAAATATTAGAAAACAAGAAAACCCTAAAATCTTTTTCTCTTCTCTTGTTCCTCTTTGGCCGCCGGGTACAAGCACACACCAAGGGTGTGTTGGTTGATTTCTGGTGTTTGATTTATTACAAGGATTGTTAGTGTGTTCATCCTCCTTTGATTCACGTAATCGGTAAACTCTAAAACCCTTTTCTTTTATTGTTTTGATTAATTGATCACATGAAATCATGAGTTATTTAATAACAAGTTAATTATCATGTAATTAAACATGGGGGTAAAATAAATCAGGGTTAAGGGGTGTTTGTTTTTGGCCGACGCAAGAACCGAGCCCCAAGGGGGTCTCGGCTTGTTATGTTTCGCACCAACCGAGACCTCAAGCTCTCGGTGTGGTGTCTTGTGTCTCGGCAGCAGGAGAAAAGGGAACCCCAACCTCGGTCAGGGTATGTTTTGGCTCGGGTGTGTCTCTGCTAAGGACAAGAACCACCACCGGCTTATGCTGGTGGCTAAATAAAGAAAGCAGGGGGAACCCCTAGCCGCGGCAGCAAGGGGAACCACTGGCTAGCCGGTGAGAACTTTTGCTAGCCGGCGGCTAGACTTGACCAAGGGTGCGTTTGTGACCGGTTCACGAGTCCGGTTCACGGGGTTCATAAATATGGTTCACGACATGTTTATATTAAAAAATAGGTTCGGTTCATGGGTTGTTTTTACAAGGTTAATTATTTTTACAAGTTTATTTTTACAAGAATTAAATTAAATTAATTAAAACATGTACATGATTATTTTAATTTACACATGACTTAGGTTATTAATATTAGTATTAATACATGAATTTTAACCTAAGTAATTATCATTTTAATTAGACCATATAATTAATTAATTATTAAAATCATGACTTATAATTAATTAATTTGCATGACTTAGGTTATATTATTAATAGATAATACTACATGTTTTAACCTAAGTATTTTTTTCCTTTATTTAATTAAATCATGTTATATTTAATTAAATACTTTAACCTATAGTTTATTTAATATACATGAAATAATTAATAAACTATACTATTTAATAACATGACTTAGTATATTAATCAGTAAACACTTAAGCTTATATAATTAGCTTAATGATCCAGCTTATATCTAATTGTGGAAACTTTTTATTTTTAGAAACTTCTTTAATTAAGGCAGCTAATCTATTTATAGGAACTTTCTATTTTTAGAAACTTATCTATTTTAAGCAGTAAATCTATTTTTGGAAACTTTCTATTTTTGGAAATTTCTATTTTTGAAAACTTTCTATTTTAGGAAACCTGCTATTTTTAGAAAGTTACTTATTATTACACAACAACTATAATAATACATGAAATACAAGAAATACTTAAATAGAATAGACAAAATACATGATAAACATAGTATAAAGCCTTAATCAGTAAAACATGACATGAACATATAAAACAAACTAAGACATGATATTAAACCAGTTACGTACTCAGTAATCAGATACTTATACACGTATGTATTTATGTAGCATTAGTGATACCGAAGTAGGACTCTCATTCGTTCGTCTTCTTCGTTCACTGGACACAAGGTACGGATTCTCCGTCCTTTCAGTATGGACATTCTTCCTTATTAGGAATTCCCCGTATGCAGCCAACTGTTTTCCCTAGTATATGTTTTATATGTTTTATATGTTTTTTAATTGCTTATGTTTAATTAGATACCTAAAGCCATATACATGCATGACCAGTTTCACCTAGTTATGGAGGTACCATAACCATAACACTGGAGGCACTAGTGTTATGACTCCACCACGACGGAGTGATAGCTCGTGGCCTCCCTTCAGCTTTAGGCCATATTATTATTATTAGGTGGGGCGTATGGATGCATCCTAGCTTACATGTTTTCAGCAGATTATTCAGGTGAATGTGGTGTGTGCCTTGCATCCTTCACAAGGAGTTGATCCCTCCTACCCAAACCAGTATACTAAATTAGAGGCAGCCCCTCTAATTTGCATGACGAGGTTACCCCTCCAAGTATTCATGCACGTGGATAACTCATGACCTATTTGGGCTAATGGTAAATATGTTAAACAGTTTTTACAAGATAAACATAAGGCTTTTCAAACTATAAACCAGTTTTACTAAGATATAACCAGGTTATCCAAGACTTAGTCTTTTCTGCTGCTTCATGCTTATATGCTTATATTATTCATGCTTTACTTGTATATCCGTGCACTGAGCGTTATGCTCAGCCGTTTTCCTTTTCATGTTCCCAAAATGGCAGGTACTCAGGGACGCTCGTAGACTTTAAGCGTACGTGCATATGGATTGGAAGCTTCCTAGCCTTCTTTACTTTATGCATTTCTTTATACTTTGATACTCATTTCCATGGACATTGTTTAGTCCTTTCATTTACAGTACTTATGTTTGTGTGTGATGAGTTCTACTTTTGGGGTACCGATGTTTGATTCCGGTATTTCCTTTATGGTCATGTAATGTTTTATACATTTATCCTTGTATGCTTTGATGACACGCCATAATCACGCGTGACATTCCATTTATCAAAATGCGGTGTTACAGTGTTTGTATCGTTACTTTCCTTGTCCCTTCGATTGGGGTGGTAAGAAGTACACATATCAAGATTTGTTCCCAATGACTTCTGAAGGAATCTCCAGAAATTTTATGCGAAGCGAGGATCTTGATAGAGATGATCGATACAGGCACACCATGCTTACACAACTCCTTTAAATACAAAAGAGTCAACTTCTCCATCGAGAATCTATCATTAACGGGAATGATATTAGCAGATTTGGTCAGTCTGTCGACGATGACCCAAATTGAACCAAATCCAGATGATGACCTTGGAAGATTTGTGATAAAATCCACGGTGATTCTATCCCATATCCAAACAGGAATAATAAGCTGTAAAAGCAATCCTGATGGGTTTTGGCGTTCAACCTTGACCTTTGCAAAAGTTAGATATTTACCAACGTATGTGGCGATGCCTGCTTTCTTATTTGGCCATCAATACAACTTCTTTAGGTGAAGATACAATTTATCAGAAATGGCATGAATAGAATACTTAAACTTATGAGATTCCAACATGACTAAATCTCACAAATCTCCATATTTAGGCAGCCGCAAACGACCTTTTAAACACTTAACGCCATCGTCTTCCATCTCTAATGGTTCTCATTAGCCGTGAAACCCTTCATCATCTATATTATCCTTTTTACAAGCATCGGCTATTTCTAAATTTCTCAGGCAAATTATTATGCACGGTCATTACTAAGGAACACATCCTAATTGGTTCTTCATCCTTTCTACCTAATGTGTTAGTATCTACATTCACCTTCCCTGATGAAATAAATATCATGACCACAATCACTCAGAAATTCTTTCTTCATATTTTCTAAGTTTTAGTTTCGTCTCAACTATTATCTTTATTAGTTTTGCCCAGTCCGACGTTTAAAGCGTCGATAATTATTACAAGTAATTAAATAATAAATATTTAATTTATGAAACGTAAATGTAAAAATTTTAAATTTCTCAGTTCGTCCAATTATAGAAAAATGTTCAAAAATAAATTTGAATTTAGTTAACACGATTTTTGTTTATTTATCAAAAATAATTAATAAGATCCGTAAATGTTCGAAAAATCTTTGTTTATACTTTGCTCAAAATTTTCTTAGTTGAAGAGCAAAAATTATCGTTCCAAATTCCATATCATGGTTTAAATGATTTCCTCAATTCCTCCTAGGTTGTCTCGAGGTATACACAAACGATTACTCCTAAGGGAGTTTAGTTAAATGATCTGGGTGTAAGGGAATAATTCCCTAAAAATCCTTCGATAAATATCTGTCAAAACCTCTTCGCACTTCCTTTTTGGTATAACCTAAAGCCTTAATGGCTCCGTTCTTTGAAGAGTCAATATAGATTCCACTACCATTAATCACACGGTCAAAGAGTGTAAAGGATCAAGCCTTAAATCACATGTTAAATACTAAAGGTACAGGTTTTCACTGCTCGGCCAACTCAGGGTAGTCTACAAATGATTGCTAACTCCTTCTTATTCTTAGAAACAAACAGATGGTCCTTAATGACACAAGCATGAATTTATCAAATTACAGCCTACACGCGTGATTCACCAAATTTATGAATGCTACATGTGCATTGGTCAATCCAAACGACATAACATGAAACTCATAATGTTCATTACGAGTTCTGGATGTAGTGATTCGAATAGATAATCTTCTTTGCGGACGCGAATTTGATGATAACCATGCCGCAGATCAAATTTTTGAATATACGCTAGAACCTTGTAAATGATCGAACAAATCTTTCATCTTGCGTAATGGATAATAATTTTGATCGCCAATTTATTCAGTTCACGGTAATTAATGAATATATGGAATGATAATACCATAGCTCTTCATGATGACAAGCTCGGTTGAATAAAAGCTTTCTTTGACAACTCTCTCAGTTGTACGGTAACTCTTTCGATTCAGAGGGTGCTGACGTACAGTGCACATGCCACAGGTGCAGCACCGGGAATATAATCAATACCAAATTCAACTTGCCTTATTGGCGAAAGTCTGGGTAACTTATCAGCAAATACCTCTGAAAGTCTCAGATAACAGGAACATTTTCTTATTTAGTTTACCTTAGGTTCTTTCTAAATTACAAGATCTCTGACTAGTTCACAACCATTCATGTTATAATTTCAAGCCTAAATGCAGGATACGATCATCCATCGGGATTTATTTAGATCACCTTTGATAATCAACACCTTATCTTTTAGGGGAATTCTACTCGAGTTCCCATCAATTAAAACAATCACATCATGTCATAATCAACCAATCCATTCTAGTGGCACTACCAAATTCCTAGTTTTATTACCGTTGATAAGATGAGAACTTCTCACAAGACTAATAATAACTCATAACCATCACAAAATCAAGGATATCTGGAGACATAGCTAACATTAAAAGGGTAAGGTCAACGCATGATTTACGCGAGAGAATTTCCAATCAGATAAAGACGAAAACATTGACGAATATGGATATATCCCATGTTTTCATGATTTTTTTACGCATTCGGGAGCACCTCGGATCGTTACCCATGTCATTCAAATGGAATCTAATCAAAAGAAATGATAAGAACGTCGATACACCCAGTCGGATATCAACACTCGACAATTAAAAAATTTTTCCAAAGAATCTCACCATGAGAGAATTGGACAAGAAGGGGAGGTTAATTGTCAAATAAGACAATATCCACAGACGAGTAAATTTGATTCGGAAAAATGGTACAGGCGCATATGTAGGTGTTCCTAACAATATGTTCTATTTTGCACTTCTTGCAGATCTCATAAAAATTCAATCTTTCACAATTACAAAGAAAAATGTAATGTTTATTAGCAATTTCATGGTGACTACTAATCAGCCTTGCATGGTCCCTTCCAAATTGTACATAGGGGCGCTTCTATGTACAACTTAAAATTAACGATGCAGTACTCAGTTAATCAAAATTTTGTCATCATGTTTAAAATATATATTCATGTTTAATTATGGAATAAAAATAAAAATGATTTTACCGAAATGTTCATTATTATGAAAGCATTTCCATTTACAAAATGTTTAATAAAGACTTTATTTCGACAGTAACTACTAATGATACCGATTTAATTAACTCATATGAAAATAAGAATGACATATTTTCCCCAGATGGTATTGTATTACTTATAAAAACAATGAGTGATCTGCAAAAAGAGTGATGAAGAGTTGTTCACCAAGAACTAACTACGATATGGTAGGAAATGAGCTTAGCCAAATAATCATGAGGTTCATGACCTCGATGGCACTCAGGAATACAAAGAGAAGAATCTACAACACAACTCTATCCGAAATGAGTACTTGTTCAATGGTTGCATCACTAATGCGAACATTAGGAAGAATCAAGAAAAGATAGTTAACATCGATACATGTAGGATTTAGCAATCAAAGGTAGTCTTTTCATTAATCACAATCAAGTCAAAAATTTTACCGTAACACATTACGTGTCGCCATGTCATACAATTCCAAGGACTCATCCTACCAACTGATGTCTCAGTTAAGTTAGGGATTTTAAAAGATACCACAATGAATACTAATATACAAGAGTTATTAGGTGTTCCACTTGTCCCAGAAGATCCATCGGTCCCAATTCAGGAGAAGATTTCTTCAATTTATTTCTTGGACACTGGGCATCCTCGTCATTGGATAGTGGTCTAGGAACAACCCTTAACACGAACCAACAATCATTTAAAACCTTATAATTCAACCACAAGACTCAACTACTTCCTCTTAAAATCTTGTATTACATACGAGTTAAATTTGACTTTATTCAAGTTTCAACCAACTTATATTCAATGCGACACCCTACCTCATTCTCCAATACTTTCAACCTTATTCTTAGACCTTAAAGGACAATAAAACTCGATATGAAGAACACTTAATTTCCAATTCTATAGCTCTTAAAACAATAGTTATCAAATGAGTCACTAGTATGAAATGACTCACACGTTCAATTAGACTTCTCGGAAAGGTACAAGTGGCATGAGGCTTTTGGGTAATGGTTCCAACGATAGCCTCAAGTGAAACATTTACCTTTTCGATTTCAAATTTAAGAATTGGGTGACACCGAATCAGATGATACCTTTCCAGGTGGTGAGGTTTTGTCAAACTCCACTCTATAAGGAAAGATCGTCATGACATCAGTATCAGATTTAATCTCGACAATTCTTCTTCAATATCACAATCAACTAATATCAACATTTCTACGAATATCAACCATTTTGTTGGGATCATAAATATCCACAACTTGGTTTAGATCTGGAATAGCTATAATTCCTACAGAAATAGCTTCGATTGATTTGCTAGGGAGTTAGGGTTCCTTGTGACAATCTACGTCGTATAAATACCTCATATAAGTATTAAAATAATCATCAAACAATCATGTAATCAAATTACAACATATATACATATAATCTAAGTTATATGTATATTAAAATAACACTTCTCAGTCTGGCCTTGTCGGTAACTCGAGAATTCTTCGACACCGTTATACTAAAAAGATTTTTAAACATTTTACTCAAAATATTTATTTAAAAATATTTATGGTTAAAAGATTTTGAAATGTTTTATTCAAAACCTTTGTTTTAAAAATCTTTCGTTCTCTATAACGAGAGCTCTGATGCAAAACTATAACACCCGCAAATATTCATAATTCAATTCATCGGAAGAGTCGTTGGTGTTACGGGATAGCACATTACTCAAATCATAGACAACGCTTAAAAATCGCGTCGTTTGATAATAAAGCATTTTGCACTCATAAATATCAAATTACATAGGTCCTCAGGTCAATATATGTCTTACAAATTTACAAAACATTTGAATGGAATTTTTTTTTAAATGTGGGCCATAAATTTTTGTCATCTTCCCGAAATTACCTTCAAGTACTTGAGATAAAACATGTTAAAAGTCATCAAAACGCCGAGTGAATCCATAGAGTTTAATAAGAACCATTAATATATCACCGGTATATAGTCATTACCGAAAATCATTTTGTACAGTTCTTTGTCGTAGGCCATAAAATAGGCCAAAGACATTTTATACGAATCTTTGTCGTAAATCATGATTTAGGCTTTTGCCTTCAAAATCCTTATACGAACCATTGTCGTAACTCATACAATACGTTTTATAACGTAGTTTGAAGTATAGTAAAAACCGTTATATAAAATAGTTATGTAAAACAGAACACAGGTATAAAAATAAATACGACCCCATATTGCTAGCCAGACAATATATTATAATTCAAATCATTTATCATACACTATTCTTGAGACCGTAGCCTCAGTGTTACCTTTATCTTTATTATTATCGGATTATTACAATCCGCATGACATTGTTACCTTTCTATAATATATTTCGGGTAGCTAGCCCGGAATTCATTCACCCATCTAAAACAGCGTGTCGTCACAATAATCACGCTTATATAAATCCTCTCATACATAAATTGGCTTACCAATCAATGTGGCACGACGGGGAACAACCGTCAAGGAGTGAACTGGGGTAATCTTCCCCGAATAGTACTATTATATGCATAAGCGTCTACCAAATCCTGGTAGTTCACAATTCATGCTAATGGGACTTTTAGTGACATAACCTGACTAATAATAATCCATTTCATTTAATTCATTGGGTCATATAATCATTCGGGTCCATATCAATAAGCATACAATCGGGACTGCTTGTGTTCTATTTTTATCAAAACTAGCATCTTATCTCCCTCGCGGGTTTATAAAACATTTCAATAAACATTTAACAGAGTGCGAGGCTATGAACTCACATTGGTGTGGGAAGGCGGGTTATCAGCAATTAGGAGTGCCTTGATCACGGGAAACCTCGACAAATAATACTCGGTCTTAGACTATCGTCAAATAACTTTATAAAAGTTGTTATGTATATGTAATGATGTCATAACATGATGATTAAGTGGGGTTTTATTTCCTTACACAACATTACTAGTTAAGATCACCTACAATCTTCATATCTTCAAGTGATGATCAACATATGTAGATTGTGTAATAAATTTATGGTTAATTTTTGAGTGTGGTGGTGTTTGTTGGTGTGTGTAGGACGGCAAGAATTAGAGAGAGAGAGAGAGATTGAAAAACTTCGCTAGTTTTGCATGTATGAGTAAACAAGAGTTAGTTTGAATGGTTTTGTGTTGGTGGTTTAGTAAGTTAGTTAGGACAAGTGTCCTAGCTTCTTGTATAAGCTTGCCACCAAATGGTGGTGTTGGTTGTTTTGGACGCCCATAGTGGGGGGTGGGACAAGTGTATACTTGTTTCATCCCCTATTAATTTACGGGTACTCCTCGATTCTAGTTTCCTCGATTTACGTGCCCTCGGGTCGACTTACGAAAAACGTTTTTATAAATTATGAGTCTACGACACGAAACGATTCTAATAAAAATTGTCTCATCAAAAATGGAGCACAAAAGCGTAAATACGTAAACCTAGGGTTTCCGGTTTAAACGTAAAAGACTCTAAATTATGCACTTAAGTCCTAATTTCTTCTCGTAAATTTGTGAGTTTATGAACCAACACAAACTAAAATTTCAAAATAATAAACGAGAATAAATTTATTATTTGAAATGGCGGACTGTTACAAAAATGGACTATGTAAACGTAAACACGTAACGTAGAGCTCTCCGTTTTAGACGTAGTCGATGCTACTTTAAGACATAAACACCAATTTCTTCCCGAAGGTCAGTGAGTTCATAAATTAACAATAAAATAATGATTTTAAATAATACTTGAGAATAAAATAACGACCTCAAATTGACCGATTGTCACATATATTTTCAAAGACAAAGTGGCGGATAGAGTTAATGGGAATGTTTGGTCTTGGCCACATGATTGGAATAGGAGAGATAGAAGTTCTCTTAGTTTTGAGGTCCCTGTTCTTAGTGATAATAATGATAAGGCCATTTGGTTTAATAAGCACATGGTTCCTGCTAACTTTAGTGTGAGTGAAGTTGGTAAGGTTTTAAGACAAGATGACCCCAAAGTTCTTTGGTATGAACATGTTTGGTTCCCTCAATGCATACCTTGTCACTCTTTCTTTTTATGGCTTGTTGTGAGAGGGAGGCTTAAAACCCAAGATAGGTTATCTAAATGGTTCCATATTGACATGGTCATGTGTCCTTTATGTAATACTGTTTTAGAAACTCATCCTCATTTGTTCTTCGACTGTAACTTTTCAAGATATGTTTGGGATAGGATGAAAGTCCTTACTAAGTTAGATAATCTTTCTTATGTTTGGGTTGAGGTGGTTTCTGGGGTTTGTATTAGGAAGGTTAATAGGTCTATTTGGAGTGTTGTCCAAAGACTTGTGTGGGGTGCTACTGTGTACTACATATGGCAAGAAATAAACTCAAGAATCTTTGCTAATTCCTCTAGACCTGCTGAGGCTGTGGTAAGTATCATACGAGAGTGGTGAGATTGAAACTCCTTGGGATTAATTTCATTGGTCCACTGATGTTCATTTTGCTGCTAAGTTATGGGATCTTCCTGATCTTATAGCTAAGAAGGTTTATGATGGTGTGACTGATATGCTTATCGATGCTAGGTAGTTCTTTTAGTTTCATGTTCTACTGCATGCTGATGAGAGGTTTGCAGGTTATTTGGGTGTTGTTTGGTCCCTTTTGTTTTTTTCAGGTTACTTGTTTCCTGTGGTGGAATGAAGGGTTCCAAGATGATGGTTTAGAGTATGGAGCAGCTTGGTTATTATCATGTTTGCTGCTGCTTTCTTCAGGTGGTAAGGAAGGCATGAGCCATTGTTTTACTCTTTTTCCCTCCATTGGTTTCCCACTAGGTTTTACTTGGGAGGGTATTTAAGGAGGCAAAATGGTTCATGCTGCTACACTGGAACTTCCTTTGAAGATATATTGCATTCTAGTTGGTGTATAACAGGTTTTCTATTGCTTGTTCCTTGTATTGCTTAGCCATGAGGAGTGTCCCATTGTGATGGATTAGGCCTGCTGGATGCTTCCTTTTGGGTTGATTCAGTTAGGTTCATGGATTCAAAAGTGGGCATCCTTGTGGTTAAGTGATTGGATTTGGTGTCCATGGAGTGCAATGATGTATTAGATGTAGTCTAGGTTTCAAGTTTATGTTTTTATACTTGTATTCCTTAGACTGTATCTAGTATGTATTATGAGCTTAGGTATTGTCCAATGCCATATGCTTTTTGTTCTAGCCAAAGTCTGTTAACAAGGGATGTGTCCTTGTTGATTTATTCTTTGTGCTTTTTCTATCAAACTTTGGCTAGTTGCCTTTCTCTCTTTATAAAATTTACCGTTTAGAGTTAAATTTGAGGATTTTCACAGAACCCCTTCAATCCTCAAACGGATTCACAAACAAATTTTACAAAGTAAAATGAGATTTTTGGAAATCAACCAAGTTTTATCAAATTTTCTATAAAGAAAAAGGAATTACAAAAATGGAATGATATTCAAACACTTGCATAAAATGAGAGGTGGAACTCAGAATTTTACTAAAATCACACCAACTTTTTATTACAATAAAAAAGGAATTACAAGATTTTTGTAAAATTCTGGAACAAGGAAGCTAATGAGCCTAGGTAGCCTTATATACTGGCATACAAACATTCTAGAAAGAAAAAGACCTACTAAACCCTAAAAGCTGAAAATCTAATTATGCCCTTTGAAGTTTGAATCTCAAAATAGGTCAAAGTGGTGTATTGTGACCTCTGTGATGCCCATGTGAATGATAGTTGTTTGAAAACAATCTACACCCTTCAAAGACGAGTAGTGAGCAAGCAAACGTCCCTAACCCTTTGATCTATTGTCCTCTTTTTTGTATTCTTGCCAAACTGGGGTTTTTTTGTGCAAAGGAGGTCCACAGCGAGCACATGGGTGAGTGTGGTAGGGTTTTATGGGCTGGAAAATGGTAATAATACGTTTAATCATGCATCTAGACATGATCATGTATTGATTTTGGGTATTAATAAAAAATGAGTGGATTAGGGTTTTTATTGAACAGTGTCAATTTTGTAATCTGATTTGGGGGAGGGTGAGGTATTTAGCGCCAAAGAAAGATTATTAAACATGTTTAAATCTAAACCGGGTAAATAACTTAGTTTGGGATAGGTTTTATGCTTGGGGTGGATATGAAACGGGTAAGAGATGTAAATGTGTTAGGATTGAGGCTATATTTCCCCCACAACTTTTCATAAGTTGTCAAAACTTGCCTCCTAACTTTTACACGGCTTTTAGGTCACATTCCTTTGATATTAACTTTAGGATAATTCCAATTTAAGTCCTTGTGACTTTGTAACATTAACAAGGACTTGTTTAGTAATTGTTAGAATCTTCAAGGGCCATTCTTGTCCTAACTTGTAAGTTCAAGGACTAATCTTGTATAACATCTTTAAGGACCAATTGAAAAATCCTCAAAGTTGAGGGACCAAACTTTTCATTTCTTCAAACTTGAGGGACTTTCTTTGAAAATCAACAATCGGGTTTGGTTCTTTGTGCGTCTTTATTTCCCGTGTTCGTTTTTGCTTGTTTCTTGTAATCTTTGATCTTTTTCATGATATCCGTAACAAAAATACACAATGAACAAATACAAGCATATTTCACGATATTTAATGACATATTTAGGCATTTTAAGCCCATTTTGGATGATGAGACTATGTATAATTGCGGTCTCATCAAAAGTCTACGCACATGCGCCAGCTGCCATCATGTTTCTTGACCATGACCGGGTTGGACAACCATTGATGGTAGTAGACTTCTCGCATAATGCCCGCTTCAACCAGCTTCCTTACCCCCTCTATTATTGCCTTAGGCCATCCATAATGGGATGACGTGGACTCGTTCAAACAAAAGTATTATACGCCACATCATAGTTCAATTGCATTATGGAAATCATATGTTTAAAAAGAGTGCTTCTTTGACTACACCATGTTTAAACTTTGGAGTGGGCCATTTGGTGTCCTATCTATTTAGTTTTGTGAAGGAAATCTCACTATTTCTCTCTCCATAAACCTGGTAGTGGGTTTAATGGGTTGTAGATTATTGATGTAAATTTGTTGAATGTATATGTGGGATTTTATTCTCACATAAATTTGATAGGTTGGAGATGCCCTTACTACGCTCGGGGGCTTGCCCGCGCTTCTTTTGCTTCACCGGAGGGTATCTTGTACGGATCTATAATTTATGTTCCGCAATTGACCAGGGAACACCCGTCATATCCTTTGGCTCCCAAGAAAAGATATCAAGATTGTCTCTCAAGAGAGTGCACATGGAAACTCTACCTCCTTCGGACAGTGTCCCTCTAATTGTGCCTTTCTAATCCGGGTAGTCCTGGTGAATTGCCACTATTAGATCTGGTGGTGACGCCCCCTTCTTTTGTGTGATTGACTGCGGTAGGATTGTTATCGTGTGGCACTCTGCTTGTGGTATCACAGTGTTGAAGATTGTAACAACACCCCCTTCAACAGGGAACTTAAGCATTCCATGAGCGGTGGATGGTAAGGCTCGGATAGCCAGGATTTCGGGCCTCCCAAAATGCCATTATACTATGACAGTGAGCATATCACCATGAAGTTCATCTACACCATAGTTGAGTGCTCCTCGTCTCCAATCGTTACCAACAAACGCAACTGACCTAGTGGCCAGATTACTTCTCCGCTGAAGCTAGTAAGGGGTGACGTGGCCATCATTAGTTAGTTTCTTATTTTCGGTCGTAACCGTGTAAAGCAATGCTCATACAAGATTTCCTCTATGGATTCCCCATTAATATACATGCGGCGAACGATGTGGTCCCCCATGGTCACTTCGATGGTAAGGGGTCCTTCAGCTACATTGCTTGTTGTCAACTGAAGGAATGAGATTTCCTTGCCACGAGAGAAATTCTAAGTGACCTTTTATCTAGTCCTACGATGCCACGAGTGTACCATAAATATGGTTGTGGGCTTATCCTTCGACTGATCTTTCTTCTCGTGTCTCTTGTCATCCTTCCCATCCTTCCAGTCTTTGGTGAGGTGCTTAATCTTACCCGACTTCACTAGCCCCTCAATGTGCTTCTTAAGTTGGATGCATTTATCCGTACAATAACCCTTATCGTTATGGTACTCGCAATACCAATTTCCTCGGCGCCGATCCACCGGGGTAGTTATCGGGGGCGGTTTTGGAAAACTGCTCCTTCCGACATCAGTATCTCCCTTGGATTCATATTGAGGGGGTAAATTTGTCATTCCCACGCCCTCCCCTCGGTTGGCTGTGATAGTTAAGGTTTCGCTTGTTGGCCTGGTTGTTCGACTGCCGCTTAGGGTGATCATGCGTCCTATAGCTCTAGTTTCCCCTTCTGTTATGGGTAGCAACTGTCTCTCCTTGTATAGAGGATCTGAGCATTTTCATTAGTTCATCAAAGGTTACTGGAACACTATCATTTAGGCGTCTAATCAATTCTTTGTTAGTTATTTCCTACATGTAGTCTGAAATTTTTAAAACTTCCGGACATGCCCTATCTTTGTTGCACTCGTCCTTGAATCGCTCCGTGAAGTATTTCGTGGACTCCCTTGGTAGTTGCTTCACTGTGGTGAGTGAGACAGGGTCTTTGTTATACTTCTTACGCTGAGTATAATTTCTTCTAAATGCCCTCCGCATGTCTCCGAACCTATCAATGCTTTGAGGTAGTTTTTCGAACCAGTCTCGCGCGTTCCCGGTTAAAGTTGAGTTGAACATGTGGCACCACATGGGCATTTGCTACTAGGCATTGGCCACTGGGTGATTTTTCTTGTGACTCGAAGACTTTCAAATGGTCATCTGGGCCACCTGTGCCGTCATAGGTCTTGACATATGACAACATCCGTCGTTTCTTATCCTCCGAGTAGTCTCGGATGCGACTTGTGAACACGTCTACTTTCATTCAACACCTTGGGAGAGACAAATATTCGTTCTTGCACTAAAACTGGGGAATGAGAATGTCTATGGTGCTCTCTCTCACCATCCGAAGAATCCGAGGAAGAGTACCTTGATAGGCGGCACCTTGGATGGTGATCATCCAAGTCGGAACTGGATGAGTCGTCACTAGGCGATCATCTGCCCCGCCACGACTGCTTTCACCGGCTTCTCTTTGGGGTTCGGCACTGGGCTTCTGAGGTTGGATCCCTTCTATTAGCTGGGGGCTGGTCCTTTTGAAGACGCTCGTTCGACGAGAAACCTTGGTAGGAGTTTCAGTATCCGCGAGTTCCCAGGATCCATCGGAGTGGTACAATGTTTCCCGCTAAGCTTCTAGGTCTTTGCTGATTCGATCTCCAATTCTTTCGAAGACATTCCACGGTTGGGGCTGTCCCTCGACCTGACGACTTCTTCATCTCTTATGTGGGCGATGTGACGTATGTCCTGCTACAACATCGAAGTTGAGTCGGGACTGCAAAATCCATTTTTGACTCGCTCTTAGCCTTGCGTTGATGAGCGGGACAATATTGTCAAGATTCTGACTGACGTAGTCTTCGATGTTCCCTTCATCGATAGAGATAGTGGTCTCGTCAGCTGTTGCCTCGTAAGCTTGTTTGTGTGCCTCCTTTTTGGGGGGGGGGTGCTGATACCGGATTAGGGTTGCTCATAGCCAGTGTCGGTACGGGAGTGTTGAATGGCGAATTGGCTCCTCGTGGGAGCGGATTCGTCTCATTCAGACTATTCGCTCCACCGGCTGACCCAGAGGGTGATTGGGTGGAAGTGTTTATGCTTCGAACGTCAATGTTTTCTTGCCAACGTTCTTTTGGTTTGCCGTATGCAAACTACCTTTTGTCATGGTAGAGTTTAGTGTAGGATCCCATGTACGGTGCCAACTTGTTGATACAAAAGTTGGATGGACCTCTTCTGACCCGAGTTAGGCTTAATTCGGGTATTTGAGATTCCGGCTCTCGTACCAAGTGAATTCTAACAGGACCCTGCAGACTAAGAAACAACACCCTGTTAGGCTTACCGTGGGATTGTTTCCCACGGTTAAACTCTAGCGTGAGAGTAAGTAATCAATTTAGGTTTTGAGTAATCGATAAAGGTAGGAGTATGTTATGAAATGTCCCTTTGTGGAACCCTGAGTTCCTTATATAGGCGATAAAACCTTAGTTGGGCTTATCGTATCTCTTCGCCCCGAGCAAGAGATAATTACCCTATAGGTATTGATCCTTATCCTCTAAATAAGGGCAGTGAATATGTAACACCCCCATTTTTACCATATAGCATCGGAAGCTAATGTGGGGTATTACTTCATGTAATACAAGTCATAATAATAGAAAACAACTCAAAAGAGTGTTTAAATAAACTTTATTTATATATCATTCAAAAATCAAAGTTTTACAACATGAGGTCCCAAAAATGTATGTCAATAATTTCAAGATCGTGCCTCTTCATGCCATCCTTGTGCTGATCCATGCTATCAGTCACAAATACCTAATATATATGCTTAAAAGTCAGCACAAAGGTTTAGTGAATTCATAGGTTTGTAATAAAAGTTTTGAATACATGTCTACCACTTTGAGCTAAGTTACTATTTGCTCACATAAATCAATATTTTATTACACTAAACTCATGACATCAAAACTAACGAGACTTCACCGAACCGTCATGACAGAATATCATGACAAGTAACCTACGGGTCTAGGATACCCATTAATTCTAATAAAGTATGCTCGATTACCCACACGAACAGGTAACACAAATAGGATTTGTGACAACCCTAGATTTTGGATTTGTCACTTTTGACTGTTTGATGTAGATTATGTGTTTAGTGTGCGTTTATGTGCTATATGTTTATATTTGAGCCTTTGATTAGATGTTAGTCATAGTTCGTGTATTACGTGGTACGTTATATGATGTTACGAAGGGGACAGTTCGTGCTCATTAGTTCACATGGATGTGACTATGATAGAATGTGGTGTTATTTTAATTTTTCATGTGTACGTATATGTATTATAGTAAATCGTATTTTTACGATTTATGGTTTAGCATTTGGAGGTCTCGGATAAGGTAATTAGTCACGGGAATATTTTTCGGGATGGTTTTAAGTCATGTAGGACTTAGTTATTTAGTTTATTTCATATTTCAAGAGTTTTCATAAAACTATATATTTTTACGTCTTTTACGGTATACGCGTAAAAACTGACTAGTTTTGAGGTTTTGGAGGCTTTAGGAGTTGGAATAAATTAAGGAAAATCAAGGTAATATTAATAAGATATTAATTAATAATAAAATATATAAAAAACGAAATTTAGGTGTTGTTTGGTCGGTTATGTGACGCAAGAAAAGGAAAAAAAAGGAAAAATAGAACCGGGCTTTTGTACTTGGGCTAGGACTTGTTAGGATTAATCATATAAGGTTTTTATTTATCAAAACACTTCAGAAAATACCTGGAGATCAAGAAGGAGTCAAAATCTACAAGATAAAATTAGGTTTTTCATAAATTTTGTCTTCTATTAATTTTAAGGTAAAACCCTTATTCACCTATTTAATTTATTGTTATTTACATGTACTTAATCAATGCATGATGGATTTAGGGTTAGGTTAATTATAAAATATGTAATTTAATGATATGAACATGATTATAATAATTAGGGTTAATAAATATATACGGTGATGGTAATTAATTAGGTTAAATTGTGTTAAAATCGTTTTTAAAAACTGGGCAGAATTTTAGGTCACTTGTTTAGATCATATCTAGAGTTCTAGACACTTTCATGATGCGATCAAAGTAGTCCTGGAAAGGTATTTGAGTTGGATTTTGAATGCAAGAAACGATAACTAAATTGGAGGTCGGGAAGTGGGACAGAAACAGTTTACAATAGTCGGAGGTCAAAACAGTTTTAAAATCAGTCGGGTTTAAATTAATGTTTTAAGATGGTTAGGGTACTTAGGAGTACAATTGGACCTTCAAACGAACATGAGAGTTAGTTCATATGTTAAATAAGAGATCTGGAAGAGGGCTAATCAAGTGGGATAGTAGAAGACCCTCTGATCATAACAAACTTTTTGTATGTTCAAAATCAGTAAATTCTAGATAGGTAAAAGTAGATATATATATATGGAGGCCTTAACAGTAGCTTTAAGGTTGAGGCCAAATAGGAGAGTTAGCTAACACACGTAAGGGCATAGGGTTTCTTTAACAGGGCATGTTATTTTGGTTTAGGGGGTGTTCGACTTATAGTTTGAAGTATGAAAATCGGGACTGTTTTGGGTAAAATCTCAACGGGATAGGTTATGAACTTGGATAAGTTAAGGGCTTTAGAGAAGGGTGTAATGGGATGCATTAGAAATGTAAATGAAGTTATTAAGTGGTATTAAAATGTATAAGAGGTTAGACATCCATCATAGACTGATGAGTCATTATGAGTTTTCATTAGTTCTTGTCTTGATTGTATGAATTGTGTGTTAGATTTTGCTAGTGTGTAGAAACTTGGAGGAGCTTTATCAGGTGAGTTCATAGTCCCATTTTTGCTACGTTTTTAAATGTTTTTCCAGTATGGGATGGAGATGACACTTGCAATGTTCTTTAACATGATTTAGTACTATGTTTTAAAATGTGTGGACATAAATGTGTTATTGTGTGACTTGCGTGCTTATGTGTTCTCATATGTGCTTTGATATATGAATATTGATTGTGTTATGATTGGGATTGGTACATATATGTATGGGCGTATATGGGACTAGTTGTGATGTGTGTGGGGCGTGGGGCACGATCCGACCTGAGTTCTTGGTTCGTGGGGCACGATCCGTCCTGAGTTCTTGGTTCGTGGAGAACGATCCGTCCTGAGTACTTATGCATCGTCTCTTTGGAGGCAAGATATCTCGACAGGGATATAGTTCATCTTCCACAGGTGGTGTGGGAAAGATCTGGATAGTGTGGTGTGTGTTTTTGTGTGTGTGATGGATACTTCTTGATTGTTATAATGTGCTTTGTGAATTGTAGATGTGATCGGTACTTGGCTTGAGTTTTGTTGTGGATGCATGTAGCATGATTATCACATTATGGTCCATTACTATAAATTGTTTTCTTCAACTATTTACAGCGGTTGTTAAGGGTTCTTAAGATGTTTTTGGTAACTTAAACCTATGTTCTCACCAACTTTATGTTGACAGATTTTAGTGTCATTTTCAGGTGAGGTAGTTGAGAAGGATGCTATTAGAAGTGGCTAGAGTTTAGAGGCTGCTAGGACTGCATTAGGAGGAATTCCTTTCCTCTTAGATTTTATTTTGTCTTTTGATTAAGTTGACTTTATGGTACCTATATGTTCGATGTTTGTTTATTTGTATGTCTTTGGTAAGAGGTAGGCCTGTTACCTACTTACCTAGACGCCTGTATTGTTTGAGATATTGTCATGTCATTGTGTCACCTTTTTATGACATTTCTATTTCATTTAGTTAACTCTATAGACACGCTATTGTTGTGAAGATATCCATACGTCGCGTCCCATATTCCGCCATGGGGGGGTATGACAGAATGATATCAGAGCCAATGGTTATAGAGAATTAGGTTGCCTAGTCGCGTAGCCTAGTCTATAGCTTAAGGGTCCCTGCATATAGGCGTCATAGGGGTATGTGTGCAATTTATAATAATTGATGTGTTTAGATGTTATTTTTGAGATATTTGTTAAGTTATGTACTACTCTGGTTCGTACTTAGCTACATATTATTTTCTTTATGAGCTTTGACTAGTGCGGGTTGAACCATAGTCGTATATGCTAGTCATTGTTGGATTTCGTTTAATTATGTTTTCATGTTCTTATTACATTTTGAATTTTGTCTACGATGGTTTAGCTGGACTATGAATTTATGTGTTTCAGGCATTGGCTATGTTATTTTAATACATGGGATTTTGGATATTATTTTATGTAGTGGTTATGTGCTTATATGAGTTGTAGGATCTATGTGCTCATTTGAGTTGGTAGACTGATGTGTTATGTGTAGTATTAATTCTTATAAGTGTCATCATAGGAGGGAGTGCATTGGTGAAAGGGGACTGGTATAAGTATGGTGGCCAACATAGTTATACACGTACCATGACATCAATGGATTCCTAAGTATGGTTGCATGAAAGAGGGTTAATAAATGCTTGTATAGTATATGTTGGATGGATTGAGTGTATGTATGCCTATGCCTATATATGTATATTGCCAATCTACTTATGGATTGTATTCTTAGGATGGTTTGCTAGCTCGTTTCTCTTTGAGATGTTCAACTTTCATAGTAGCGCATTTATCGAGTCCTCATTTCACGTGTTTGTTTGTACGGTACTTTTGGTGTGAAGGCCATTGAGATGGTGGAGATTTTTTTTATTTGGATAAAGATATCTTTTGTTTTGAGTCTTACATGGTAAAAAAATGGAATTTGCAAATAGTTAAATAGTTGTTGGGTAGTCGGTGAAAAATAATGTTAAAGTGTCGGAAACGTGGTTAAAAAAAATATAGTAATTAAGATCCGTCAATGATGTTAGGGTTTGTGTTGAGAATTTAGGGAAAATTAATGATGTTTAGAGGGTTGGTGTACAAAGGCGTAAAACAGTCTGATTTTTAGGACTGTCTTGTGTTGACTGTTCCGGGCAGTAGGTAGCACCTTTGGTCGATTTTCTTTTTTTTTTAAAATTAAGTTCAGAGAGTCTACTTTTCAAAAATGTAAGGTTGGTCGAAAATGGAGTTCGGGAAGGTCGTCAAACAATTTTTACAAAAACAGTGCGCTGTTCAGAAATAAATTTGGATTTTGGGTATTTGAGTCAAAACGTAACCAAACGGATAAGATAGTCAAATATTTTTGATTTGGGAACTCTTTATAATGTATGTAAAGGACTGGAGTTTTTCAATAAACGTTATGGTGTTAAGGTCGGGCGTTTGGTGACAAACATTTAGCATTTATAGAAAATTAGTTTTGGTTAAAACGACTTTTGGCATAGAGACCAAACGGAGGGGTTAAACGTGTAAGTTGAAAGCGAAATTTGTTGTTGGAGTTTTTAGATCATAGGAAAACATAAATTCAGTAGGATGGTAGTCAAGTGTGGTGTTAAGTTCGGTTCATGTGGTCGTAATACGTTTCGGTTGTCGTTGGGTGCTTCTTGTGTCATTGGTCCGTTTCCATGGTTCGTTTGGAGTCGATACATGTTTATGTTTGAGTATCTTTTGGAGTCTCATGGTTTTGGTTCATATTTTTAAATTCGTTCATGTAAACTTCCGTTAGTCGTCCATGGGTTTGATCCGTTATCTGAAGTTGGGGGTCCTAAAATTTGTCGTGAACTTATATTCATTGGGAGCGTTGTTGTAGTCACACGGATGATCCAGTTACGTTCTTATGATAGAGACGAGTTGGGATAGAATTTGAGAGTTCTTTAGACCTTAGAATACGTGGTTATATTTTGATGAGTTTTGATTTATGGCATTTATGAGTAAGACTGAAATCGGGGTGACGGTTTTAAACCCGTCGAGTTATGTGACGGCTCCTAACTTGGTTTCAAGACAGCTCTTGTTTGTTTAGTTGCGAGATTTAGTTAGGTTGGTTACATAACTTTATGGTTTTAATAAGTTTCCTCGCAGACGGTTAAGGCTCATGTGTTGTTAGTTGAGATTAGTTAGTATAAACTGAGTTCACGCTTGAACGTGAAGGTTTTATCAGGGATATGTATCCTCGTTTGGTTGCTGAGAATAAGTTTGAGTTTAGGAGTAAATCTCGGGACGAGATTTCTATTAGGAGGGAGTGATGTGACAACCCTAGATTTTGGATTTGTCACTTTTGACTGTTTGATGTAGATTATGTGTTTAGTGTGCGTTTATGTGCTATATGTTTAAATTTGAGCCTTTGATTGGATGTTAGTCATAGTTCGTTTATTGCGTGGTACGTTAGATGATGTTACGAAGGGGACAGTTCGTGCTCATTAGTTCACATGGATGTGACTATGATAGAATGCGGTGTTATTTTAATTTTTCATGTGTACGTATATGTATTATAGTAAATCGTATTTTTACGATTTAGGGTTTAGCATTTGGAGGTCTCGGATAAGGTAATTAGTCACGGGAATATTTTTCGGGATGGTTTTAAGTCATGTAGGACTTAGTTATTTAGTTTATTTCATATTTCAAGAGTTTTTATAAAACTATATATTTTTACGTCTTTTACGGTATACGCGTAAAAACTGACTAGTTTTGAGGTTTTGGAGACTTTAGGAGCTGGAATAAATTAAGGAAAATTAAGGTAATATTAATAAGATATTAATTAATAATAAAATATATAAAAGACGAAATTTAGATGGTGTTTGGTCGGTTATGTGACGCAAGAAAAGGAAAAGAAAAGGAAAAAGGGAACCGGGCTTTTGTACTTGGGCTAGGACTTGTTAGGATTAATTATATAAGGTTTTTATTTATCAAAACACTTCATAAAATCCCTGGAGATCAAGAAGGAGTCGAAATCTACAAGATAAAATTAGGGTTTTCATAAATTTTGTCTTCTATTAATTTTAAGGTAAAACCCATGTTCACCTATTTAATTTAATTGTTATTTACATGTACTTAATCAATGCATGATGGATTTAGGTTAGGTTAATTATGAAATATGTAATTTAATGATATGAACATGATTATAATAATTAGGGTTAATAAATATATACGGTGATGGTAATTAATTAGGTTAATTTGTGTTTAAATCATTTTTAAAAACTGGGCAGAATTTTAGGTCACTTGTTTAGATCATATCTAGAGTTCTAGACACTTTCATGATGCGATCAAATTAGTCCTGGAAAGGTATTTGAGTTGGATTTTGAATGCAAGAAACGATAACTAAATTGGAGGTCGGGAAGTGGGACAGAAACAGTTTACAATAGTCGGAGGTCAAAACAGTTTTAAAATCAGTCGGGTTTAAATTAATGTTTTAAGATGGTTAGGTTACTTAGGAGTACAATTGGACCTTCAAACGAACATGAGAGTTAGTTCATATGTTAAATAAGAGATCTGGAAGAGGGCTAATCAAGTGTGATAGTGGAAGACCCTCTGATCATAATAAACTTTTTGTATGTTCAAAATCAGTAAATTCTGGATAGGTAAAAGTAGATATATATATATATATATGGAGGCCTTAACAGTAGCTTTAAGGTTGCGGTCAAATAAGAGAGTTAGCTAACATACGTAAGGGCATAGGGTTTCTTTTACAAGGCATGTTATTTTGGTTTAGGGGGTGTTCGACCCATAGTTTGAAGTATGAAAATCGGGACTGTTTTAGGTAAAATCTCAACGGGATAGGTTATGAACTTGGATAAGTTAAGGGCTTTAGAGAAGGGTGTAATGGGATGCATTAGACATGTAAATGAAGTTATTAATTGGTATTAAAATTTATTAGAGGTTAGACATCCATCATAGATTGGTGAGTCATTATGAGTTTTCATTAGTTCTTGTCTTGATTGTATGTATTGTGTGTTAGATTTTGCTAGTGTGCGGAAACTTGGAGGAGATTTATTAGGTGAGTTCATAGTCCCATTTTTGCTACGTTTTTAAATGTTTTTCTAGTATGGGATGGAGATGACACTTGCAATGTTCTTTAACATGATTTAGTACTATGTTTTAAAATGTGTGGACATAAATGTGTTATTGTGTGACTTGCGTGCTTATGTGTTCTCATATGTGCTTTGATATATGAATCTTGATTGTGTTATGATTGGGATTGGTACATAGATGTATGGGCGTCTATGGGACCAGTTGTGATGTGTGTGGGGCGTGGGGCACGATCCGTCCTAAGATCTTGGTTCGTGGGGCACGATCCGTCCTGAGTTCTTGGTTCGTGGGGCACGATCCGTCCTGAGTTCTTGGTTCGTGGGGCACGATCCGTCCTGAGTACTTGTGCATCGTCTCTTCGGAGGCAAGATATCTCGACGGGGATATAGTTCATCTTCCACAGGTGGTGTGGGAAAGATCCGGAGGTGTGGTGTGTGTTCTTGTGTGTGTGACGGATACTTCTTGATTGTTATAATGTGCTTTGTGAATTGTAGATGTGATTGGTACTTGGCTTGAGTTTGGTTGTGGATGCATGTAGCATGATTATCACATTAGGTCCATTACTATAAATTGTTTTCTTCAACTATTTACAGCGGTT
Organism: Glebionis coronaria; assembly: GCA_025667525.1. Taxonomy (NCBI): domain Eukaryota; kingdom Viridiplantae; phylum Streptophyta; class Magnoliopsida; order Asterales; family Asteraceae; genus Glebionis; species Glebionis coronaria. The sequence goes on along the minus strand of CM046879.1, from coordinate 316,122,593 downwards.
GTTAAGGGTTCTTAAGATGTTTTCGGTAACTTAAACCTATGTTCTCACAAACTTTATGTTGACAGATTTTAGTGTCATTTTCAAGTGAGGTAGTTGAGAAGGATGCTATTAGAAGTGGCTAGAGTTTAGAGGCTGCTAAGACTTGCATTAGGAGGAATTCCTTTCCTCTTAGATTTTATTTTGTCTTTTGATTAAGTAGACTTTATGGTACCTATATGTTTGATGTTTGTTTATTTATATGTCTTTGGTAAGAGGTAGGCCTGTTACCTACTTACCTAGACGCCTGTATTGTTTGAGATATTGTCATGACATTGTGTCACCTTTTTATGACATTTCTATTTCATTTAGTTAACTCTATAGACACGCTATTGTTGTGATGATATCCATACGTCGCGCCCCATATTCCGCCATGGGGGGGGGGTGTGACAGGATTCGTTAAACCCAATAGATCTATTCACCATATTAGCGCACACGTATGTGTTTAATGACTCATGAAATTTGGGAAACAAGTAACAGTTTGGGCACTCGTGCAATAACATATTTCCGTAAAATCATACAGTTCAAAAACACATGTATTCTAGTTTTAGCATATATCCCCTCACGGGTTATCAAATCATTTACAAAGCATTTAAAAGTGAGGCTATGAATTCACCTTGGCCTATGGATTCTGAATCACGTCAAATATATTTTATTCACATGCAAATAGCTTAGTCTCACAAACCTGGGTCAACACATATGTATATATATCAAGTCTTTGTCTTTTAGTTCCAAGTTTTAAGTATTGTTTTGTGATATTTTCCTAAGTTTCATAGTTTATTAAAATATCACATCATTTTTCGGACCATCATACTTCAGAAGCCATTCTATAGACGGTTGAGGAGCGAGGGCACTTTAAATCGTAAACCCAACCACTCAGCCAGAACGTAATATCAAGATGGAACATCTTTAGTTAAAAGTTCCCTGATATCATGACATGTTTATTACTTTCTTCAAATGATAAGTATAGTATAATATATACTTTATATCCTTTAGTTTCAAAGTTGGCAAAATTACCCTTTTATTATAAGTTTAGCTAAATAACACTTTTAACCCTTTAAGTATATAGTTTAAGTATTTAAGATTTCAACCTTCTAATATTAACCGCAAGGTTTCAAACTTAACAAAATAAATCCTTGTAGTTTGAAATATAGTAAAATGACACTTTTGGCCCAAAATGTTTATGGTTTCAAAAATGACAATTTTAGTCCCTATACTTGCTTAAAATTACATAACAACCTCAAAATTATAAATAAAAGTTCTAGAAACTTAAAACAAAGTTTATTAACACATTTATAATCTTTATAACATTAGTTTTACAGATTTATAGCTTTTGAAATGGATTTTATCTCATTATTTCTTACAAATTACAAAACTAGGATTTTATTACACCTTTAGCTTATAACTTTCATTTTAGCTTATTATATGAACTAAGGCTTATTAGATTAGCTTATTAACATCTAACATTATAAAAATTCTTAGAAAAGAATTATAACAAGATCTAAGCTTAGATAACATAGTGATTACCTAGGTAGCTCCAAAATGACTTCAAGGGCTCCTTATGACTTTATGTTGCTTCTAAAGCTTCAAGAAATTCAATGGATACTTCTTAGACCTTATTTATGGTCTCAAGTAATCCTTATAACTTTGTTAGAAGTGGAAAATCAGAATGGGTATGGAGGTAAAAGAGATACGGGTGCAAGTTTACAATGAAAGGGTTATGTTGTTATTTATATTGGTTTTCAACCCTTAGCCTCCAAGTTAAGCAACGAAACGTGTAAGATCAGTATTAAGATGAATAAGGAATTCTAGGAAATCCTAAGGAATTCTAGGAATAAACTATGGAAGCTAGAATCAAAATATTTAGGTCTTGTGGTCTAGGTTAAGTAACGGCATGTTTAAGATAGAAACAAGTATGTGTAATCTTCAAGTAGCTTATCTACCTACTAAAAAATATCTCAAAATATCTATTATATCCGATCCTAAGTTTGAATTTGGGAGAGAAAGAGTTTAAATGCATTTTTGTAGGGAAAAACCTAGTTGAATCATAATTTAGGGCATGTAACTTTGTAACTTTGTAACTTTGTAATTCTTGTAATTACAGGTTTAGGAATGTGATTAGTGATGGATTAAGGTGTAATTATAGTTTAAACATTTTAGTTAGGAAGTTTGGATCCTTAGTTTGATGTTTAACAAAGGTTTGAAGTGAAATTGGAAAGAATTGCCTAGTAAAGCCATTATTCTCACTTTAGATACTGATGTAAAATCAATTCATACATCATATATTGTCTCTCAAGGTGTTCATGAAGTATCTACATTGGTTTTACTAGGCAATTCTAAGTAAACATGTCTAAAGGGTGATAATACCTATTTTGACCTAATTTATAATTCATGCATTGAAATGTTGTACCTTGTGCTTTAGGGTCCTTGTACATTGTCTTAAGATAATTTTATAACCTAAATGTAATGCTATGAGTGTGGGTAGACTTGTCCTAAAAGACTATGCATTGATTCTAGGTAAAATGCTTAATATACGGGTTTTTAGGTCATTATTCCTAAGTGACTTGTACCTTGAGTTATTTGTGTTTATCTTATTGTCTTAGCTTATTCTAGGGATTATATATTGTTTTTAAGTTTTATAAAGAGGCTACACACTTAGTTTAATATGTTTCATTGGTTATAAGCTTAATTAGAATTCTATGCTTTGAAAACTTGTACTTTGTGCATTAATTAATTTTACATTAACTTGGAAGTGAAATTCTTGTCTTATTATGATACTTAGTTTATTTTTATAATTGGTTGCAAAAGATTAGGCTCTAATTCATTGTGAAATGGATTTTAGGTGCTAATGTTGGTTACTAGGTCTTAATTCTTGTACTTGGCTTTAAATGGTTTGTACTTAGTATTCTTAGATGAAATTATACTTCCAAATGATAGTTTATAAAATTTTCATAATCCTTGATTACTTATTCATAGGTGTTGTACATTCATACTTCTCAATTCTTGAGTTTACAACTCATTTATAAGGTTTCTATGGTTTCTAAGGTAATTTAAGGCATCATAGTTATATTTGAGATGTTCTTAATCATAATATACTTATTAGATTACTATTATAATTTCGACTTGATATATATAAGGTCTTTACATCTCATAAACACAAGTATAATTTGTAGTGTGGGTTGTGTGAGTTTTTGCACCTTGCTATGTAAGCTACACCACATAATTCATACAAGAAAAACAAAAATTTTCATCATAAAAACAAAGTAGTATTTATCTCACAAGAATAATGTACATAACTCATAGATGAAAATACTGGGTTGTTATAGTCTCTACCCCGAAAATCTCGTCCCGAGATTTAATTCAAAGCAAGACCTCTTATTCTAAAAATAGAAATACGACTTATTTATTTCTAGTAGTTGACCCTTTCTTCTTGTAGTTCCTAGTTAGATGACCCACTTTGCACTAAATATGGCACCAAACAGTGCAAGGCCCCACGTGACGCAAAGTACATCTTCTACATAGTGGAAGTTTTCCAGCATACACCTTTCTCTCGGCTGGGATGGCAGTAATATCCTTGAATCTTTTTTGCCTTTTATCCTCACGGTCGTTATTGTAGCTATTTTTGGAGCGATTATTGTTGTCGTGATCATTAGAATAGTAGTGGTCTTCATTGACGTTGGTGTCTCTTTTGTCTTCGAACTTCCTCTTATGATCCTCGGTTTCTTGCACTGGAATGCGCTTTAGAACCTGATCCATTAGCCTCTGAGTTACGGAAATGACTTCAACCAAAGTTTGGGACTTTGAAGCAGTAACATTTCCCTCAATATTTTGAGGCAATCCTCCTATGAATGCTTTCATAAGTTTCTCAGAATCTGGCACCATAGTTGGGCATAATAGTGCTAGTTCTTGGAATATTCTTATGTAAGTCTTGAGATCATTTCCTTCCACCTTGAGTTGATAAAGTTCTTCTTCCATCTTTATTATCTCATTTCTGGGATAATACTTCTTTATCAACAGCTTATTAAATTCAGACCAAGTGGTCTTATAAGCTTCTTCAATTCCGATGGGTTGAGCAAATGAATTCCACCAGGATAATGCTTCATCAGTTAGTGTATCTGTAGCAAATTTCACTTTGTAGTCCTCAGTACAATCACTTCAAGCAAATACTGATTCAGTTCTCTCAAACCAACGAATAAGACTAACAGCACCTTCAGATCCTTTGAAGTTAAAAGGATGACGGTTCATGAATTCCTTGTAGCTACATCTCTTAACTATAGGAATTTATCTTTGAGCATTATTCCTTTCAGCATTAGGCATGTTAGTAGCTTGTGCTTGCAGAGTTGCAGCAACACTATCAACTACCAAATTCTTAATTTCTTCTTGTGTCATGGTTACTGTTGTAGATGTCGATGTTCTCGTGGGAGCCATTTATCAACACACACAAGATAACATAGGGTAAGAATGATATATTTGTCAAAATCTTCATACATAAAGGTATTGAATCAATTGACACATCATTCGTAGTGGTTCTTATTTTGGTACTATCGTATAATTATAAAATCAAAGAAAAATGTCTTATATATCAAGAAAAATACATTTGTGCATGAGCTATATACTTAAGCCGAAAACTTTATAAATCATTATTTCTATGAAGTAATAAGACTTATGTCAAAAACGTTTAGAAAATTATGGTTCGATAATTTATAATTTTCATATTTTAATGAAGGATCAATAAACTTAAATAAGAAAATCATAAGTTATCTTATTTAAGCATTAATAGTTCATAACACGAATCCAAAAATCCGAATAAATATAATATTATATTAATGAAAATTTTGAAATCCCAAAAATCTAGAGGCGAATAAATAGAATGACAAAGTTTTAACGGAAAACACATCTTTTATTTATTAACAACTTGTCTTGTTTATATTTTACAAGACAAGCTCCACTATTAATCATAAAATTAAAGACATAGAACTAAAAATATTCACAAATTAGCTTGTCAGCTATCTGGTTTTGTAAATATTCACACATTCTTGTCTAGTTTCTTCATCTTTTCTTCTTAAGTTCCTTGATGGCATCAAAAAGACTTCGTATATTAGGCCGATGTCTAATTTGAATATCCTCAAAGATTAACTCTATGGTAAAAATCTTTAGTCGGGCTTGAACAATTTCTTCATCGTGTATCACTTGTTTTCTCTGCAACTTGGACTTGGATCCTTCAAAATCTCTTCCGGCTTCTTAAAATCTCGTTGTATGATTGTTCGACCTTTCCTAAGTCCTTTAACTTTATCTATAATATCTTCACTCGGGAAGAATTTCTTCATAACTTGCATATAGGGGTCGTCATCAGAAGGAAAAACAGTTTTAAGGATCATCTAATATTCAGATGGGTTTTCTTAGATATAATATGGATTATTCATTAGAAAATTGGAAATATACTTTGGGGAGTCGTTAAGAATACTTGCAAAACGCTCATCTTCAGAATCCGATAAGATGAAAATAGGATGGAGATAGGAATACATATTTCCGGTAGAGTTGCTAAAATATCATAATTTATTTATAACGGTCACATTATATTACGTACACATTGTTCTAATATCACTTACACATAATTCTGAAATGTAGCAGCACTGGCATTAGTATTACTTTTATGTCATTGTTGTAGCAGCATTGGCATTAGCACGAAGGACTTTCTTGAAATTATTAGGAAAAGTAGTTATAGTTAAGATTTTAATACTTGTTCTCAATAACCATGGCTCTGAGTACAATCTGTAACACCCCCATTTTTACCATATAGCAACAGAAGCTAATCTGGGGTATTACTTCATGGAACACAAGTCATAATCATAGAAAACTGCTCAAAAGACTGTTTAAATCAACTATATTTTTTTATCATTCAAAAATCGGAGTTTTACAACATGAGGTCCCAAAAATTTATGTCAATAATTTCAAAATCGTGCCTCTTCATGTCATCCTTGTGCTGCTCCATGCTATCAGTGACAAATACCTGAAATATATGCTTAAAAGTCAACACATAGGTTGAGTGAATTTATAGGTTTGTAATAAGAGTTTTGAATACATGTCTACCACTTTGAGCTACGTTACTATTTGCTCACATAAATCGATATTTTATTGCACTAAGATTAGTAAGCTAAGAGAGAAATTAACTAATCTTGAGAAAAACAAAGAAGTTGATCTAGGTTGTATAAAATGTGAAAACCTTACACAAGAGAATGAAAATCTCAAGAGCACCTCCATTAGACTTGAAAAGTTCATGAGAGGTACTAATGCTCTTAATGATATGTTAAACAAACAAATTCATTCTAAGGAAAGACTTGGATTTAGATATAACACAAATGAAGCATCAACTAGTGAACCAAAACAAGTTAGGTTTTCAGAAAAACGCACCCCTGTACGCGGTTCTCCAGAATATGGTGCGGTTCCTTATTGCTGTGGAACCGCGGGTGGAACTAAAGAATCGTGGGCAGAAGAAGGATTTTGTGAAATCCTGAACTTTTTGAAAAGTCTATTTTAGGTGAAGGATCAAAACATATTGTTATTAACAAGGTCAAAGTACCTTTTATTGAAAAGCCTACTCTAGATAAATTCTACAAACCCTTGAGTAAACCTCTAATGGTAACTAGAAACTTATCTAAACAAACATCTACTCCTCCAAGAGTATGAAATGAGTCTAAACCTAGAAGTAGAACACCTACACCAAAAAGAGATGATCAAGCTAAATCACGGCCTAGAAGTAAAACTCCAACACCTAGGAGGAATAACAATAAAGCTAGATCAAGACCAAAGATGCCTAGGAGAAACTATGGACAATAAAAAGGCCATATGAATTAGAATAATTTTCAACAACAATACTTTTCCCCTTGGGGAATGTCTCCTTCATTCATACATCCCAACCAAATGCATGGGATGTTTGGAACTAAAAACTTTGGACCCATGAGATATTAGGACCAAATGTTTGATCTTGTATATTGTTACCCAGATATTCTTGGGAATCAATTTAGAGCCCCACGAGTGGATTAAGGATAGTGGTTGTTCTAAACACATGACGGGTAATCGAAGTTTATTCTCTCGCTAAAAAGCATATGATGGAGGTAACGTTACATTCGCAAGTAATAGACGTGGTAATATCATTGGCAAAGGTACGGTCTCTCTTGACTCTATGACTACAGAAAATGTAGAGCACGTAGATAACTTAGGTTTTAACCTTCTAATTATAGGTCAAATTTGTGACAATAAGTGTAAGGTCATCTTTTTGGAATATGACAGTGAAATCGTAAAAGATGGAAAGGTCATTAGAAAAGGTGTTAGAAAGCATGGGCTTTATGTCATGAAGGTCAATAGGAAGTCAAAGGACAACTTATGTCTAGAGACTTTAGATGATAGTTATACTCTTTGGCATAGGAGATTAGTTCACGCTAATATGCGTTTAATTTAATCTTTAGTCTCTAAGGAGTTGGTAAGATATCTCCCCAAGATGAAGTTTGATAGTCACTTTTGTGATTCTTGCAAAATTGGGAAGCAAGTTCACTCAAGTTACAAAGCCAAGAATTTGGTTTCGACCACTCGGTGCTTAGAGCTCCTACATATTGATCTCTTTGGACCTTCCGCCATACGGAGTTATGGAGGTAACCTTTATACCCTAGTTATAGTTGATGACTATTTTAGATTCACTTGGGCTAGATTTTTGGAGTCTAAGAATGATGCTTTCGATCAATTCGAAACCTTTAGTCGAAGAATTCAAAATCAACTAGGATGTTCAATTGTCTCTATTAGGATGGATCATGGTAGGGAATTTGATAATGAAGTGCAATTTGGCGCCTTTTGTGAAGCTCATGGCATTACCCATAGCTTCTTGGCTCCTCGCACTCCACAATCACATGGGGTAGTTGAAAGGAAGAATAGGACCATCCAAGAGATGAGTAGGACGATGTTAAATGAGCAATCTTTGCCTCAAATATTTTGGTGCATATCATAGACACATCGACCTACATTCTCAACCGAATTCTTATTCGACCTTTTCTAGGAATGACCCCCATGAGATTCTTAAAGGTAAGAAGCCCTCATTGGAATACTTTAGGTTGTTTGGAAGCAAGTGCTTCATTCTCAACACCAAAGACACCTTACTATGTTTGACCCAAAGTCTTACGAAGGTATCTTTTTAGGTTATTCTCAAACTAGCAAAGCCTACATAGTCCTCAATAGAACCTTGGGTGTAATTGAAGAATCACTTAACGTGACATTTGATGAAACCCCTACTTCATCTAAGACACCACCTTTGGTAGATTATGACTTGGATGAAATAGACATAGTTAATGCCAAAGATGTTATAAACATAGGAGTTGAAGACCTTAGTGTTGAAAAGGGAGTAAACATTAAGGAGTCAAAGGATCATGCTCTCGATAATGTCATAGGCGAATTAAATCAAAGGACCCTAAGATCTCAAGTCCAAAATCAATGTAACTTCTTTTGTTTCGTCTCCTTGATTGAACCAAAGAATCTTAAAGAAGCTTTGATGGATGAGAGTTGGGTCATCGCTATGCAAGAAGAATTGAATCAGTTCACTTCTAATGATGTTTGGGAACTTTTTCCTCCACCTAGAAGTTCGACCATTATAGGAACCAAATGGGTATATAGGAATAAGTTAGACGAGAATGGTGTTGTGTCTTGTAACAAGGCTAGACTTGTACCTCAAGGCTATAATCAACAAGAAGGTATTGATTATGACGAGACATACGCACCCGTAGAAAGATTAGAATCCATTAGAATCCTTTTAGCTTACGCTTGTGCCTTAGACTTTAATCTACAACAAATAGATGTAAAGAGTGCATTTCGTAACGGTTTAATCAATGAGGAGGTATATGTGGCTCAACCTCCCGGCTTCATTGATTTTGAGAAACCAGATCATGTTTACAAGCTTAAGAAAGCTCTTTATGGTCTTAATCAAGCACCCAAAGCTTGGTATTATAGACTTAGAGTGTTTCTTGTAATACATGAGTATACCATGGGGATGGTAGACAATACGCTCTTTACAAAGAAGAAAGGTTCTCACCTCATTCTCGTACAAATATATGTCGATGACATTATATTTGGTTCAACTTGTCAATCATTGTGTGATGACTTTGCCAAAATCATGCATGACGAGTTTTAAATGAGTATGATGGGAAAACTTAACTTCTTTTTAGGACTCAAAATTAAACAAATGGACGATGGTATTTTCTTTAATCAATCCAATTATGTTAAAGAAATGCTAAAGAAATTTGGATTAGAAGACTCTAGACCGATGAAGACCCCTATGGCCTCGGATACTAAACTCACCGTAGATGATGATTATGAGTCGGTAGACAACGCCAAATATAGAGGTATGATTGGTAGTTCGTTGTACCTAACGGCAAGTCGACTGGATATCATGTTTAGTGTTTGCCTTTGTGCTCGCTTCCAAGAGGCTCCCAAAACCTCTCACCTTGAAGCGGTTAAGTGTATCTTCCGATACATTAAGGGCACTATACATTTAGGATTGTGGTATCCTAAAGGGACCGGCGTAGAAACCATTGCCTATGCGGACTCAGATCATGCGGGAGACTATGTGGACCAGAAAAGCACTAGTGGAGTTTGTACCTTCATGGGTTGTTGTTTAACTTCTTGGTTCTCCAAGAAACAAACCGCTGTTGATATATCCACCATAGAAGCCGAGTATGTGAGTGCCGGTAAAGCTTGTCAACAAGCTCTATGAATGAAGCAAGCGCTTGTTGATTACAGGATTTCTCTTGATGATGTTCCCATCATGTGCGATGATGAGGGTACAATAGACCTTTACAAGAATCCCGTGCAACATTCCTGAACTAAGCACATATAGATTTGCCACCATTTTCTTAGGGATAATGTTCAAAAGGGGAACATTTCGATTGAGAAGGTGCCCTCGGTAAAAAATTAGCCGACATTTTCACTACGCCACTTAAGAGGGAACCTTTTAATTACTTGCGTCTAGGTCTAGGTTTAATGAAACATATTCCTTAATTGCGCATTTTAATTAATTTAGTATTTTTCTCTTTTGAGTCTTTTCTTTCTTTGAGCCTTTGTGTATTGCAAACTCCTTTTGAAAATCTTCTCTTCTCTTTTTCAAAATTCTCAAAGTTCTTTAGAAAATGGTCGAGAAATGTTTTTGCATTGTTAATTCAATCTAAAAACGTTTTTTTCATAGCTTCTTGCTATTCATAATGAGCTTACATAATTAATATGTATGGGTCTCTCAAATATAGCAAGAACAAAAGAGAACTATGGAGGATCATTGTGTCATGACTTTTTGTCTAGTTCTACACACCTCCGACATCGATTTTCTTTAAAATCTATGTATTTTGGTCAAAACCTTGTTTGGTGATTTCTTGTGTGTTTTCTTTGTCTATCCTTGCTTCTAAGTGTATCTCCATGATTAGTTAGAATAGAAAAATAGGATTTGTTGAATTGGAAAATCCTCCCTCATCACCAAATTCAACCCACTATGGGCGGTTCTTCATTGAGACCGCGGCTCTTTATCGATAAGGAACCGCCTGGGTAGATAAAGAAGCGCGCCCAGTACCTTTACTTTCGGGTATTCCTGAAACTCCAAAATTGTTCTAACACTTTTTGGAATCTTTGTTTCAACCCTTTATCACCCCTTAAATATCTTGGGCTTTTTCTATTTAACCTTAAGCATTTTGCATCCTTTGTCAAATCAAAATGTCTTATTCCCCAAATGAAAGCTTTGATTCTCCAATTACTTTCAATCACAATTCACCCAAGAACACTCAAAATCACATCTCTTCCTCTTCTAAGAATGTTGATTGTGGAACTTCTTATCTTCCACCACTAGCCTTTAGTGTTCTTCCTCCTTCACATGATAATGTCATGCATCATGGAACATATTGTCATTGTTGTCAATATCAACATATTCCTATGGCTCATATCTATGAAGAGTTGAATTACATTAAGAGTCTCTTAGTCAAACCTCCATTTCACTATGACTATGAGATCTCTACGTAGCCACCACCACCTCCTGCCGCCACTACCTTGTCTTGTATCTAATCATTGGTTGCTTATCTTCAAGACATCTAGTTCAAGCAAATCTTAGAGTTCTAGTTTAAACAGGATTAGATTTATGCTTTTCTTTTGGCTTGTGTTATTTCTCATACATCTTTGTATGATTTATTTCCTAGTATCTTTTATCATGTTTCCTTTTAACATGACTTATCTTGGATCTTTGTTTCTTCTCTTATTTTTTTGTTTTGTGTGACCTTTTCTATATCTTGTTGGGTGTCTCTTCTCTACTACTAACCCTTCTATGTAGCTTGTCACCATATATCGATTCCTTAGTGCCCCAAGCAAGGGGGAGTAAGCACCAAGGGGGAGCATTTGCAAAGTCTGGTTCTTTTCTTCTTCAAAGACTTTTGCAACCTTTTTGCTTTGACAAAGGGGGAGAAATGATATAAACTCGTCTTCGAAAATCTTGTTTTATTAAGTGATTGAGTTTATGTATTGTCGGAATCAAAAAGGGGGAGATTGTTAATGCAATGATGCCTAAAAATGTTACTTGCATTTTTCGGTCTCGCTTTGTTTTGATTACGACAATATGTAAAAACAAGCATTTACGAAAACAACGAAAAACAAATTCTTGAGTTCAAGTATTTTTCATTTCAACCATTATCACTTAAGGTATGAACAAATAAGTCTCATCCTAATTAAGTGATCAAGGATTTAATCTTTTCTTAAAACTCACTTTTTATTAAGTGTGACAAGTTTTTTATTAAACTTTCTTTTTAAGAAAATATTTTATTAAATTAATTATTTGAAAATTTGAAATTTGAAAATGGCATATTCTATCTTGGTTTGGAATGTCTTTCAGGATATTTTAATCCCCAGATTTGAACCAATCAACTAAAAGACAAAAGGGAGCAGAGTCTACACAGGTGGTTCTTTAGAAGCTATAGCGATTCCTTATTGATAAGGAATCGCGAACTCCAATAAGGAATCATGGGCAGGTATAGTTGTTGGATGTTTGTCTTATAAATAGTGGACCATTCTTAGACTTTCAATTTACCTCTTTTTCACATACATTTCCAGATTCTCTCATACTTCTTAAATCACTCAAATCCTTGATCATTTGTTTGATTACTACTTGTTTAGAAGTGAATCTTTCTCCTCTTATCTTTTCCTCTCAAAGTGCAAAGAGAAGAACACTATCATCCTTGAAGTGTTGTGTCTACCTCAAAGATCCATTGAAGATCCAAACTTATTTATTCATTGTTGTGTAATGATTGTGAAGATCCAAGTAGTTGTGTCTATTTGGAAGTTGTGTATGTTATATGGTTAATACTTGGTCCTTAAAGTATATTGGTGTAGATTGGTCCTAGCTAAGATTAGGGCTCGAATTTTAGCATAGAGTCGGAAATTGGTTAAGCGACGTTGTGTACGGTTTCTCCACCTTAAGGAGCTTGTTGATTAGTGAACTCTCGAGTAAGTCGTACTCGAGGAGTGGAGTAGGAACGATGAGTGAGCTTTGTTGCCGAACCACTATAAATCCTTGGTGTTTGGTTTGATATTTCCTTCCCTTATCTCTTTACATTCATTATTCTTTATACTTGTGATTATTAGTTTAGTTGCACTATACCTTGTTCATATTGTGTATAAGAAGGTTTCACTTAAATACTCAAGCCAATGTTTTTGAAAAGGATTTTTAAAAACCAATCTTTAACAAGTAAATTTAAGAAACTACTCAACCCCCCACCCTTCTACTTTCTACATGTATGCTATCAGATATGATTATTGACACAACGTTTACTTATTGCCATTAAGTTCCTTTTCAATCATGACTGTTAATCATTTAATGAGCACTAATATTGTGAATAGTACTATTTGGGGAATGACATCCCCTATTTGGGCAAGTGACGCTTGCTAGCAGCTAAAGGTTCCTACCTAGGCTAAACAGATATACTTTATTTTGCAAACTTAGGAAGTCCGACAAACTACCTGCATAAGCGTAATTTGTTGGTTTTCTGTTATGTCAAGTAGTGGTGCATAAGCTAGTGCAATAATAATTGATAATTTTATGTGAGAGAATAATAACGTAGCTAAGGAAAAGGATATTCTATTCAAAATGCTTTCAAACATATGAATTCACTCAACGGTTGTGTTGATTTTAAGCATGTATCTCATGTATTAAAGATTGCTAGTATGGAGCAACATGAGGATGGCATGAAGAGGCACAAGATTACAATTATTGATATAGATTTTGGGAACCTCATATTGTAAAACTCTTATTTTTAAATAATATATAAAGAAAGTTGATTTTATCACTCTTTTGGGTTGTTTTCTATCATTATGACCTGTGTTCTATGAAGTAATACCCCAGATCATGTTTACAAGCTTAAGAAAGCTCTTTATGGTCTTAATCAAGCACCCAAAGCTTGGTATTATAGACTTAGAGTGTTTCTTGTAAAACATGAGTATACCATGGGGATGGTAGACAATACACTCTTTACAAAGAAGAAAGGTTCTCACCTCATTCTCGTACAAATATATGTCGATGACATTATATTTGATTCAACTTGTCAATCATTGTGTGATGAATTTGCCAAAATCATGCATGACGAGTTTTAAATGAGTATGATGGGAAAACTTAACTTCTTTTTAGGACTCAAAATTAAACAAATGGACGATGGTATTTTCTTTAATCAATCCAATTATGTTAAAGAAATGCTAAAGAAATTTGGAATAGAAGACTCTAGACCGATGAAGACCCCTATGGCCTCGGATACTAAACTCACCGTAGATGATGATTGTGAGTCGGTAGACAACGCCAAATATAGAGGTATGATTGGTAGTTTGTTGTACCTAACGGCAAGTCGACCGGATATCATGTTTAGTGTTTGCCTTTGTGCTCGCTTCCAAGAGGCTCCCAAAACCTCTCACCTTGAAGCGGTTAAGTGTATCTTCCGATACATTAAGGGCACTATACATTTAGGATTGTGGTATCCTAAAGGGACCGGCGTAGAAACCATTGCCTATGCGGACTCAGATCATGCGGGAGACTATGTGGACCGGAAAAGCACTAGTGGAGTTTGTACCTTCATGGGTTGTTGTTTAACTTCTTGGTTCTCCAAGAAACAAACCGCTGTTGATATATCCACCATAGAAGCCGAGTATGTGAGTGCCGGTAAAGCTTGTCAACAAGCTCTATGAATGAAGCAAGCGCTTGTTGATTACAGGATTTCTCTTGATGATGTTCCCATCATGTGCGACGATGAGGGTACAATAGACCTTTACAAGAATCCCGTGCAACATTCCTGAACTAAGCACATATAGATTTGCCACCATTTTCTTAGGGATAATGTTCAAAAGGGGAACATTTCGATTGAGAAGGTGCCCTCGGTAAAAAATTAGCCGACATTTTCACTACGCCACTTAAGAGGGAACCTTTTAATTACTTGCGTCTAGGTCTAGGTTTAATGGAACATATTCCTTAATTGCCCATTTTAATTAATTGAGTATTTTTCTCTTTTGAGTCTTTTATTTCTTTGAGCTTTTGTGTATTGCAAACTCCTTTTGAAAATCTTCTCTTCTCTTTTTCAAAATTCTCAAAGTTCTTTAGAAAATGGTCGAGAAATGTTTTTGCATTGTTAATTCAATCTAAAAACGTTTTTTTTTCATAGCTTCTTGCTATTCATAATGAGCTTACATAATTAATATGTATGGGTCTCTCAAATATAGCAAGAACAAAAGAGAACTATGGAGGGTCATTGTTTCATGACTTTTTGTCTAGTTCTACACACCTCCGACATGGATTTTCTTTAAAATCTATGTATTTTGGTCAAAACCTTGTTTGGTGATTTCTTGTGTGTTTTCTTTGTCTATCCTTGCTTCTAAGTGTATCTCCATGATTAGTTAGAATAGAAAAATAGGATTTGTTGAATTGGAAAATCCTCCCTCATCACCAAATTCAACCCACTATGGGCATATTCTATCTTGGTTTGGAATGTCTTTCAGGATATTTTAATCCCCAGATTTGAACCAATCAACTAAAAGACAAAAGGGAGCAGAGTATACACAGGTGGTTCTTTAGAAGCTATAGCGATTCCTTATTGATAAGGAATCGCGAACTCCAATAAGGAATCGCGGGCAGGTATAGTTGTTGGATGTTTGTCTTATAAATAGTGGACCATTCTTAGACTTTCAATTTACCTCTTTTGCACATACATTTCCAGATTCTCTCATACTTCTTAAATCACTCAAATCCTTGATCATTTGTTTGATTACTACTTGTTTAGAAGTGAATCTTTCTCCTCTTATCTTTTCCTCTCAAAGTGCAAAGAGAAGAACACTATCATCCTTGAAGTGTTGTGTCTACCTCAAAGATCCATTGAAGATCCAAACTTATTTATTCATTGTTGTGTAATGATTGTGAAGATCCAAGTAGTTGTGTCTATTTGGAAGTTGTGTATGTTATATGGTTAATACTTGGTCCTTAAAGTATATTGGTGTAGATTGGTCCTAGCTAAGATTAGGCTCGAATTTTAGCATAGAGTCGGAAATTGGTTAAGCGACGTTGTGTACGGTTTCTCCACCTTAAGGAGCTTGTTGATTAGTGAACTCTCGAGTAAGTAGTACTCGAGGAGTGGAGTAGGAACGAGGAGTGAGCTTTGTTGCCGAACCACTATAAATCCTTGGTGTTTGGTTTGATATTTCCTTCCCTTATCTCTTTACATTCATTATTCTTTATACTTGTGATTATTAGTTTAGTTGCACTATACCTTGTTCATATTGTGTATAAGAAGGTTTCACTTAAATACTCAAGCCTATGTTTTTGAAAAGGATTTTTAAAAACCAATCTTTAACAAGTAAATTTAAGAAACTACTCAACCCCCACCCCCTTCTACTTTCTACATGTATGCTATCAGATATGATTATTGACACGACGTTTACTTATTACCATTAAGTTCCTTTTCAATCGTGACTGTTAATCATTTAATGAGCACTAATATTGTGAATAGTACTATTTGGGGAATGACATCCCCTATTTGGGCAAGTGACGCTTGCTAGCAGCTAAAGGTTCCTACCTAGGCTAAACAGATATACTTTATTTTGCAAACTTAGGAAGTCCGACAAACTACCTGCATAAGCGTAATTTGTTGGTTTTCTGTTATGTCAAGTAGTGGTGCATAAGCTAGTGCAATAATAATTGATAATTTTATGTGAGAGAATAATAACGTAGCTTAGGAAAAGGATATTCTATTCAAAATGCTTTCAAACATATGAATTCACTCAACGGTTGTGTTGATTTTAAGCATGTATCTCATGTATTAAAGATTGCTAGTATGGAGTAGCATGAGGATGGCATGAAGAGGCACAAGATTACAATTATTGATATAGATTTTAGGAACCTCATATTGTAAAACTCTTATTTTTAAATAATATATAAAGAAAGTTGATTTTATCACTCTTTTGGGTTGTTTTCTATCATTATGACCTGTGTTCTATGAAGTAATACCCCAGATCAATGTTCCGCTGTGTAATGGTAAAATGGGGGTGTTACAGTGTGTCTTTAAGAAAAGACTGGCAGATCACTGAATTTTCAAACGTAACGATATTGAATTGGAAGAAGGGCATAATTTGTGTCACTAGAACTTTATATGCATATGCGGATGCAGATTGTTTGAACTCTTCTTTTTGAAGTTGCTCTGCTAGTTGATTCAATTTGAGGAAAATTTAGTCTATGAATGTATTACGATCTTGTCCAAAGAGTGCTACAAATTCTCGTCCTTCCTTAAGCCATGAAACAATCGCTAGATGAGATTAAAGTAGTCGAAATGAACTTATGCCATTTTTTCTAGCGATTCTTGCATTATGTGCAGCTCTCCCTCTTGAGACATCGTATTTAACGGTTCCATTTTTCGATGTAAGAAATGATGTTAAGGATTACTTATCGATCGAGCAATGAAAGTAAGTAAGTGTGTTTGTTGTCGAAAGAACAATATGGGATATTATGATTCGTGAAGAAACGAAGAACCTTTATTCACGGGATTTTACAAACCAACGAAAAGCAGTACAAATTATTTAGAAGCCTTTGTTTGGTGATATAAACGGTGCTTGAAATCCTCTAAGGTTTGTGATATAAGAACGAGAATTTTATAGATTACCCCGTGATACCGTGGTGAGGTGGCCGAAATTTTTTCGAGATAATTGGGTATTGAGAACGAATAATTCCCTAAGAAAAAATAGCCTTGAGGTAAACCGAATCAAACCAAAACTTATATTTCAAAATTTTGTAATTTTGAAATTTAAAAAAATTTGACTAGGTGTTTTTATCCCGGTTTGAAAAATGATTATCTCGGTTTTATGTTAAACCCTACCCCGGTTCTTAAGTTTGTACTATCTCGGTACAAGACTAAAACATCAATCCGGTTCCAACGAAAACCACCAATCCGGTTCATAATCTCGGTTTGGGCAAAAATGATTATCTCGGTTGTAGAATGTTTCACTATCCCGGTACTAAACCTTGAAACACCAATCCGGTTGTATAATGATTAGTATTCCGGTAGTCACAGAAAATCACCAATCCGGTTATAACGAGAATTAGAAATCCGGTACTAACCAAAATTTACCAATCCGGTTCTCACACAATCACTAATCCGGTTCCCTTGAAAATCACTATTCCGGTTGTAAAAAGAATTCACCAATCTGGTTCTAACCAAAATTCACCAATCGGGTATTTTTTTTAATCACCAATCCGGTGTTTTTAAGAAATCATCAATCCGGTATATTAGGGTTTTCACTACTCCGGTACTGGAAGAAAAATCCGAGAAAACACCAAAAAATTCAATCTTCTAAAAGGCAACGTTTTTTATGATTTTCAACGAAACGGCTTGTACTTCCAAGTATTATAACCTCTATATGACTAAAAAATGCAACATTTTAATATTTTTTGCCGAAAAAATTAAATCAAGATTTATACTTTTTGAATAACTTTTCACCAAAAAATCAATCAAAACAAGCAAAAATTTTGCGTTTTTGGCAAAAATATTTAAACCAAAACAATATCAAATGATAGTAGAAGGTTTAGATTGAGCCATAAAAACACGAATTTTTTTTGAATGAAACCTATATATGTGATACCTAGTTCGAACCAAAGCCAAACACACGAACAAAACCTTTCATCCCATGGCATTTGATGCCAATTAAAGAATATCGTAATCCTTAATTATTCTTCATATGGAAAGTAATATATATATATATATATATATATATATATATATATATATATATATATATATATATATATATATATATATATATATATATATATATATATATATATATATATATATATATATATATATATATATATATATATATATATATATATATATAGAGAGAGAGAGAGAGAGAGAGAGAGATGAAGAACTAGAGAGAGAAAGAAGAGAAAAAGAGAAATATTAGATTGAATTAGAAAATGATCAACCAACCCTTTCTAACATGCTAGGAGGGTGTTTATATAGTACACCCTACATGTGGGCTTTCATGGGTGATATAGTTAAACTAATAGACTAACATCCCATACTATATGTATATTGTTTGAGTGATCGATCCTTCCTAAATACGTAAAAACATATTTCCAACAACCACTGAATTGATTTGGGCGTACATATATCCACATTTTTGTCCGATATTTGGATCACAAATTTTATTACACAAAAGTGTTTAATTTTATTGTGCAAAACATGTTGTCTATTTTTCTATATGTGAATGGAATAGAAAAATAAAATATATTGTTTTATCATGACAAAATTCTGTTAGTTAATTGCTAGTTTGTTACATTCAACCATCATATCTCTCATCTTATTGTTAAAAGGTTTCTCCTCTGATATTTCTTGCTCAAAAAAGCCTTCATGACTTTAGGTTTCAATGTCTTACCTCTCATAGAGATTATATCATCCAAGATTGGGGTGGGTGGGTTATATGAATTCGAAGCCATTTGTAAAACAAGAAATTGATAAACACTAATTACGATTTGACGACTTAAACAACACGACACAATTGTTTCTATTTGCACGATGCACAAACTCTTTCTTACAAACTACTTTCGTCTAATATATATGAAATAAAACCTCACTTACATAGCCTTAATACACTTGTAAAATATGATGAAAATCTTTGGCTATCACCCTAATGTGAAAAAGAACAAACCGGTCCCTACTCTCTTTTTTCTCACCATGTTTTTCTTGGTCTTTTCCAGATACTCCAAATTTGTACATCACCTATACTTAATAGGCTTGTACTCTTTTCCCCTTTCCTTCTCTATTACCCACCGAATACTACATCCATCACCATGGTTTCTTTGAATTTAAGCTAAACATCCTTCATTAAATGGTCAAGTGTTGGAGACTACACTTTCATCCTTTTCCCTGCCATTCAACGTACCACCATCTTCTTTCTCCCCTTTCCAACATAACACAAATAATGTGACAATCCGTCAATTTATAGTTGATACTTTATTCTCAATTATTATTTAAAAACATTATTTTAATGTTATATTATGAACTCACTCATTTTTGGGAAGAAATTTGGGTTTACGTCTTGAAGTAGCATCGACTACGTCTAAACCAGATGATTCTACGTTACGTGCTTACCTTTACATACACCGTTTTGGGTGACAGTCCGACATTTCAGGAAATAAATTTATTCTTGAATATTATGATGAAATTTTAATTTGTGTTGTTTCATAAACTCACAAATTTACGAGAACAGATTAGGACTTACGTGCATAATTTAACGTCCTTTACGAATAAATCGAAAACCCTAGGTTTACGTTTTTACGTTTTTGAACTCCGTTTTTGATGAGACAATTTTTATTAGATACGTTTTGTGTCGTTGATTCATAATTTATAAAAACGTTTTTCGTAAAACCACCCAAGGGCACGTAAATCGAGGAAACTAGAATCGAGGAGTACCCGTAAATTAGTGGAGATGAGACAAGTGGGACACTTGTCCCACCCCCACTAAATAAAACGACAAGGCTTAGCCAACACATTTTGATGTGGCAAGTTAATAATAAAACTAAGGACACTTGTCCTTAGTTTGTAACCAAAACCACTTAAGTTGTAAAACAAGCAAACCACAAACCATTTCTCACACACACTAGATGCAAACAACTCATTCTCTCTCTCTATACTCCATCTATGCCATCCATATCACCACCCTAAACCACCATAATCATCAAAAATCTATGGAGGTGATCTTAACATCCAAAAAGGAGTTTCCATGGAGTTTATGGGCTGATTTTCAAGAAGGTATTCATCCATTTAAAGGACCCAAGAAGTTCATTTTCCATGTTGAAGGTTTGGTAACAAGGAACCAAGCCTTGTTCATCAAAAACCTCATCTTTTCATCACTATTGGTGGTATAGAGATTGTTTTTTCCTATCCTCTTGTTATTTTGAATATGTAATCTTGTATTTTCTTCATTTATGTATATGTATATGATGATTAATGATGATCAAAAATATTGTGTGTGGATCATGTGTTGATAAACTTGGTTAAAAAGATTGAAAACTACATGTAAAAGTGGTAAAATCTTGCTTAAATAAATAGGCTGTATAAAACAGTAAAGAAACTTATGTTAAATTGTTAAAATGGAATATATGAATTAATATAAAGTAATTTCTAAGACTTGTTCATATGTGAGAGTTGGTCATACAATGGAATCTTTATAATGAGTGAGATATGATCAAAACAATATTGAAGTACAAATTTGAGTAGTCTGTTTTGGACGGACTGTTAGAGACAATTATATGTAGATTGAGCAGTAGCTAAAACTGAGTTAATTGTAGAACATATCATTTGGTTTGTGGTGTCCAAAAATAAGCTTCTATATCCTTGTAGAACTCAAGATATGGTAAAAATGGTGAAAGTGAAAATAATAATCAGATTTGTAAAATAAAAGTATATAGTATAATATTAGCACTCAAGTTAATATAATATAAAATGTATACCTAAAACCCAATAACTTATATATTACATATAAATAAGTATGTACTTTAATAAATAAAAGGGACATTTTATAAAAATGGCAAATTGATAAGTTTTATAAGTTATAAAACTATAAACATAAGTTTTACGTCTTTTCGGCTAAAACCGAGAAATTAATGTTTTCGTCAATTAAAACTTAGACGGTCGGACCCGTCTAATGTAAACTTTTTATAACTCATATACTGATGTATAAGTACATATGACAAGTAAAAACCGATGAAACCCGCGCTTTGTAACTTATGGACATTAACGGGCCAAAGTAGCCTTAATAGACTATTAATCCAACAAGTTTGGCTAAACACTAATGGACTTACTCATTGGGCTTAACCCACTTGAGCCCAACATATGAGTAAAGGCCTGATATTAATAGTATAAATGGACTAATATAAAGAGTTTAACTCTTAATGGGCTTTTAATGGGCTTATTGGGCCTCAATATGGAATTGGATTGAAACTAGTGTAACTAGTCAAAAATTTGACTAACACATAACACTACAATGTTGAATGAAGATATAAAAACCCACTTGATCATCATCATACTTATAATATCATCATATATATACATAGCCATTGTTTTTATAAAGTCATTGGACAAGAGTCTAAGACGAGTATTAATTATCTATGTCTTCGTGATTGAAGCACGTACCGTACATCCGAATTGTCGATAACCCGCCTTCCCACATCAACGTGAGTTCATAGCCTCGCACTCTTTTAAATGTTTTTATGAAATGTTTTATAAACCCGCGAGTGAGATAACGTGTTAGTTTTAATTAAATAGGACACCAGTTGTCCCGACTGTTTGCTTATTGATTTGGACCCGAATGATTGTATGACCCGATGAATGATTATATGACCCAATAAATGAAATGAAATTGATTATTAAAGTTAGGTTATGTCACTAAAATTATCATTAGCATGAATTGTGAACTACCGGGATTTAGTAGACGCCTATGCATATAATAGTACTATTTGGGGAAGATCATTGCAGTTCGCGCCTTGACGGTTGATCCCCGTGGTGCCACATTGATTGGTAAGCGAATTTATGTATGCGAAGATTTCCATAGCGTGATTTTTGTGACGACACGCTAACTTAGATGGGCAAATGAGTTTCGGGTTAGCTACCCGTTGTTTGTTATAGTAAGGTATCAATGTCATGCGGCTTATAATAATCCAATAACAAAAATACTACTATACACATTGAATTACGATATATTGTCTGACTAGCAATACGGGGTCTTATTATCTATACTATGTTCGTGTTTTGGTTTTACATAACCATTTTCTTATAACGGTTTTATTAAACTCTATACAACGTTATAAAACGAATGGTATGATGTTTTTACGACAATGGTTCGTATCTTGGTTTTGAAGGCTGAAGCCTATATTATGATTTATAACTAAGAGTTGTATAAAATGTTTTTGGCTTACTTTCTGGCCTACGACAAAGAATTATACAAAATGATTTTCGGTAATAATGTTATACCGATGATATATTAATGGATTTCATTAAACTGTATGAATTCACTTGGGGTTTTCGCTGACCTTTTCTTTTAACATGTTTTATCTCAGGTACTTGAAGGTAATTCTCGGGAAGACGACAAGAATCTATGGCCCGCACTAAATAACAATTTCCATTCAAATATTTTGCAATATTGTATGAAATACTATGAGTTGGGACCTATGTAAATTTGATATTTATGAATGCAAATGCTTTATTATTAAACGACGCGATTTTTAAGCGTTGTCTATGATGTGAGTAATGTGCTATCCCGTAACACCAACGACTCTTCCGCTGTATTGAATTGTGTATATTTGGGGGTGTTACAGTTTGGTACCAGAGCTCTCGTTATAGAGAACGAAAGATTTTTAAAACCAAGGTTTTGAATAAAACATTTCAAAATCTTTTAACCATAAATATTTTTAAATAAATATTTTGAATAAAGTGTTTAAAAATCTTTTGACTATAACGGTGCCGAAGAATTCCCGAGTTACCGACAAGGCCAGACTGAGAAGTGTTATTTTAATATATATATATATATATATATATATATATATATATATATATATATATATATATATATATATATAGCTTGGATTATATATATATATGTTGTAATTTGATTACATGATTGTTGATAATTATTTAATACTTATACGAGGTATTTATACGACATAGATTGTCACAAGAAACCCTAAATCCCCTAGCAAATTAATCGAAGATATTTCTGTAGGAAATTCTAGCTATTCCAGATCTAAACCAAGTTGTGGATATTTATGATCCCAACAAAATGGTCGATGTTCGTAGAAATGTTGATAGTAGTTGATTGTGATCTTAAAGATGAATTGCTGAGATTAAATCTGATATCGATGTCGTGACGATCTTTCCTTAGAGAATGGAGTTTGAGAAAATGTTACCACCTGGAAAGGTGTCATCTGATTCGTTGTCACCCAATTCATAAATTTGAAATCGAAAGGGTGAATGTTGCACTTGAGGTTGACATTGGAACCATTACCCAAAAGCCTCATGCCACTAGTACCTTTCCGAGAAGTCTAATTGAATGTGTGAGTCATTTCATACTAGCGACTCATTTGATAACCATTGTTGTAAGAGCTATAGATTGGAAATTAAGTGTTGATAATATCGAGCTTGTATTTCCCTTTCAAGGTCTAAGAATAAGGTTGAAAGTATTGGAGAATGAGGTAGGATATCGCATTGAGCATAAGTTGATTGAAACTAGAATAAAGTTAAATTTAACTCGTATGGAATATGAGATTGTTAAGAGGAAGTTGTTGAGTCCTGTAATTGAATTATAAGGTTTTAAATGATTGTTGGTTCGTGTTAAGGGTTGTTCCTAGGCCATTGTCCAATGACGAGGATGCCCAATGTCCAAGAAATAAATTGAAGAAATCTTCTTCTGAATTGGGACCGATGGATCTTTCGAGACATGTGGAACACCTAATGACTCTTGTAGATTAGTATTCATTGTGGTATCTTTTAAAAAAATCGCTAACTTAACTGAAACATCAGTTGGTAAGATGAGTTCTTGGAATTGTATGACATGGCAACACGTAATATGTTACGGTACAATTTTGACTTGTTTGTGATTAATGAAAAGACTACCTTTGATTGCTAAATCCTACATGTATTGATGTTATCTATCTTTTATTGCTTCATCCTAATGTTCGCATTAGTGATGCAACCATTGAACAAGTACTCATCTTGATTTAAGTTACGTTGTGGATTATTCTCTTTCCATTCATGAGTGCCATTGAGGTCATGAACCTCATGATTATTTGGATAAGCTCATTTCCTATCATATTATGGTTAGTTCTTGGTGAAAAACTTTTCATCACTCTTTTGCAGATCGCTCATTGTTTTTATAAAGATAAAATAGTATCCCTTGATAAAAATTGAATTTTTATCACCATATGAAAAAAAAGTGAGATTTATGAGTAATCATTATCGAAATAAAGTTGTTTATGAAACACTTTGGAAAACTTAATTGTTTTTATAACAAAGAACATCTTTGTAAATTCATTCTGATTCTTATTCAATACTTAAGCATGAAAATATTTTTATTTTAAACATGATGACAAAGTTTTGACGAACTGAGTATTGCATTGTTAATCCTAAAATTGTATATAGTTGCGCGCCTATATACAATTTGGAAGGGACCATGCAAGGCTGATTAGTAGTCACCATGAAACTGTTAATAAACATTACATTTTCTTTATAATTGTGGAAAATTTAATTTTTATGAGATCTGCAAGAAGTGCAAAATAGGGACATATTGTTAGGGACACCTACATATGTGCCCGTACCATTTATTCTTCTGAGTCTTATTTACTCATCTGTGGATATTGTCTTATTTGAAAATTGACAACCCTTTCTTGTCTTATTCTTTTATGGCAAGATTCTTTGGAAAAGTATCTGATTACCGAGTGTTGATACCCGACTGGATGTATCGACGTTCCTATCATTTATTTTTATTAGATTTCATTTGAATGACCTGGGTAACGATCCGAGGAGCTTTCGAATTCGTATTCAATTCATGGAAACATGGGATATACTCATATTCGTTAATGTTTTCGTCTGTATCTGATTTGAAATTCTCTCGCGTAAATCATGCGTTGACCTTACTCTTTTAAGGTTAGTTATGTCTCCTGATATCCTTGAATTTGTGAAGGATTATGAGTTACTATTAGTCTTTTGAGAAGTTCACATCTTATCAACGGTGATGAAACTGGAAAGGTGATAGTGCCGGTAGAATGGATTGATTGATTATGACATGACAACATTGTCTTAATTGATGGGAACTCGAGTAGAACTCCCCTAAAGATAAGATGTTGATTATGAAAAGTGATCTAAATAATTCTTGATGGATGACCATATCCTACATTTAGACTTGAAATTATACCATGAATGGTTATAAACAGATCATAGATCTTGTAATCTAGAAAGAACTTAAAGTAAATTTATTTAAAGATGTTTATGTTATCTGAAACTTTAGGAGGTATTTTCCGGTAAATTACCTAGACTTTTGCCATTAAGGCAGGTTGAATTTGGTATTGATTATATTCCTGGTGCTGCACCTGTGGCGTGTGCACTGTACGTCAGCACCATCTGAATTAAAAGAATTATCGTGCAACTGAGCTAGTTGTCAGAAAAAGCTTTTATTCTACCGAGCCCGTCATCATGAAGAGCTATGATGTTATCATTCCTTATATTTGTTGATTACCGTGAACTAAGTAAATTGACGATCGAAATCGATATCCATTACCCAAGATGATAGATTTGTTCGATCATTTACAAGGTTCTAGTGTATATTCAAAAATTTGATCCACGGCATGGTTATCATCAACTTCGCGTTCGCAAAGGAGATTATCTATTCCAATCACTACATCCATAACTTGTAGCATCCATAAAATTTGGATTGACTAATACACATGTAGCATCCATAAAATTTGGTGAATCACGTGTGTAGGCTGTAATTTGATAAATTCATGCTCGTGATCATTAAGGACCATATGTTTGTTTCTAAGAATAAGAAGGACTTAATAATCATTTATAGACTACCCTGAATTAGCCGAGCAATGAAAACCCGTACCATGAGTATTCAACATGTGATTTAGAAATTTGATCATTTACATTATTTAACCATATGAATAATAGATAATGGAATCTATAATGACTCTTCAAAGATTAGAGCCATTTAAGACTTTGGGTAAACCAAAAAGAAAGTGAAAAAATGTATTGACAAATATTTATCAAATAATTTTTTAGGGATTATTCCCTCATACCCAAATCATTTAACTAAACTCCTTTAGGGGTAAATGTTTGTGTATACCTCAAGACAACCTAGGAGGAATTGAGGAAACCATTTAAACCATGACTTGGAATTTGAAACGCCAATTTTTACTTTACAACTAAGAAAATTTTGACCAAAGTATAAACAAAGATTTTTCGAACATTTACGAATCTTGTTAATTATATTCGATAAATCAACAAAAATCATGTTAATTAATTTCAAATTTATTTTGAACATTTTTATATAATTGGACGAACTGAGAAAATTTAAAACTTTTACGTTTATGTTTCATAAAATTAAATATTTATTACTTAATTACTTGTAATAATTATCGACGCTTTATACGTTGGATTCGGCAAAACTGATAAAAATGATAGTTGAGACGAAATTAAAACTTAGAAAATGTGAAGAAAGAATTTCTGAATGAATTGTGGTCATGATAATTATTTCATTAGGAAAAGTGAATGTAGATACTGACACCTTATATAGAAAGGATAAAGAATCAATTAGGATGTGTTTCTTAATAATGACTGTGCAAAATAAATTGCCGAGAAATTTAAAAAAAAATAACTGATGCTTGTAAAAAGGATAATATATAATAAAAGGGGTTCGCGACTAATGTGAACCATTAGAAATGAGAGCCGATGGCGTTAAATGTTTAAAAGGCCACTTGTGGTTGCCTAAATATGGTGATTTTAAGATTTAGTCATGTTGGAATCTCATAAGTTTAAGTATTCTATTCATGCCATTTCTGATTTAATGTATCTTTATTTGAAGAAGTTGTACTGATGGCAAATTATGAACGCATACATCGCCTCATACATTAGTAAACGTCTAACTATTGCAAGGTCGTCATCTAAATTTGATTCGATTTGGGTCATCGTCGACAGACTGACCAAATCTGCTAATATCATTCCTATTAATGATAAATTCTCGATGAAGAAATTGACTCTTTTGTATTAAAGGAGTTGTGTAAACATAGTGTGCCTGTATCGATCATCTCTATCAAGATCCTCGCTTCGCATCGAGTTTCTAGAGATTTGCTCAGAAGTCATTGGGAACGAACCTTGATGAGAGTACTGTTTACCACCCCAATCGAAGGGACGAGGTAAAGTAACGATACAAGACACTAGAAGTGTTGTTTTATGCTTGAATAATTGACCTTTGGTAATAAACCGTATAATCGTTTTCCTTTGGATAGATTATCATTGATAATTATCGTATTAGGATCGAGATCAAATCTTGTAAGGATCTATATAAAGAGCATCTGTAGGCAGAAGTTGGGATGAAGACATCCGACATACACCCATTGTGAGTTGGATATGTCTTTTAGGTTTAAGGTTTCCTATGATGACAAACCTAACCTTAGAAAATACCCGACCTGCGAAACCTGAAATGATTGTTGAAATTAGGATCTGATTATTGACTGTCGGTAGTGGGCAGGAGGTTATGTGAATATGAAATGTAGATATTAAAGTGCAGGATGGGTAGCGAAGTTATGCCAAAAATAATTTCACCTTGGAAAAATGAATTGATGATCTGAAAGATCATGGGAAATAAGTCCCCGTTGTATGGGACCATTGAGAAAATGTAAAAAGTTGGTTTGAAAGGCATATAAGCTGGATCTACCCTAGGACTTCAAGGGCTGCGTGAATTATGTTCATATATCGAGCTTGATAAAATGTCTATCAAGTGAAAATTTGATTGCTTCTTGATGAAGTTTGGATCGGCAAAAAGTTGCATTCATCAAAAACCTGTGAATATCATGGATAGAGAAAGTAAGTCAACATTAAGCCTGATCGTATTCCCGTAGTTGTGTTTGATGAAACTCGCGTATTGTAATGAAGTACATTTGTGAGAAAAGACCAAAGGTGGAGGAAATACCCACATGGCTCTAACTCTATAAGAAGCGAGTAGTAAGATAAATCGATCTTTGAGGACAAAGATCTTGTTTAGGGGTAAATGTTGCGACAATCCGTCAATTTATGGTTGATATTTTATTCTCAAGTATTATTTAAAAACATTATTTTAATGTTATATTATTTTAATGTTATATTATTTTGATGTAGCATCGACTACGTCTAAACCGGAGGATTCTACGTTAAGTGCTTACATTTACATACACCGTTTTGGGTGACAGTCCGACATTTCAGGAAATAAATTTATTCTTGAAATTATGATGAAATTTTAATTTGTGTTGTTTCATAAACTCACAAATTTACGAGAAGAGATTAAGAATTACGTGCATAATTTAACGTCCTTTACGACTAAACCAGAAACCCTAGGTTTACGTATTTACGTTTTTGAACTCCTTTTTTGATGAGACAATTTTTATTAGATTCGTTTTGTGCCATTGATTCATAATTTATAAAAACTTTTTTCGTAAAACGACCCGAGAGCACGTAAATTGAGGAAACTAGAATCAAGCAGTACCCGTAAATTAGTGGAGAAGAGACAAGTGGGACACTTGTCCCACCCCCACTAAATAAAAACGGCAAGGCTTAGCCAACACATTTTGATGTGGCAAGTTAATATTAAAACTAAGGACACTTGTCCTTAGTTTGTAACCAAAACCACTTAAGTTGTAAAACAAGCAAACCACAAACCATTTCTCACACATACTACATGGAAACAACTCATTCTCTCTCTCTATACTCCATCTATGCCGTCCATATCACCACCCTAAACCACCATAATCATCAAAAATCTAGCCATGAATTCTATGTATAATCAACATATGTTGAAGCTTAGCTAAAAGGATGAAGATTAGAGGTGATCTTAACATCCAAAAAGAAGTTTCCATAGAGTTTATGGGCTGATTTTCAAGAAGGTATTCATCCATTTGAGGGACCCAAGAAGTTCATTTGCCATGTTGAAGGTTTGGTAACAAGGAACCAAGCCTTGTTCATCAAAAACCTCATCTTTTCATCACTATTGGTGGTATAGAGATTGTTTCTTACTATCCTCTTGTTATTTTGAATATGTAATCTTGTATTTTCTTCATTTATGTATATGTATATGATGATTAATGATGATCAAAAATAATGTGTGGGGATCATGTGTTGATAAACTTGGTTAAAAAGATTGAAAACTACATGTAAAAGTGGTAAAATCTTGCTTCAATAAGTAGGCTGTATAAAAAAGTAAAGAAACTTATGTTAAATTGTTAAAATGGCATAGATGAATTAATATACAGTAAGTTATAAGACTTTTACACATTTTAGAGTTGACCATACAATGGAATCTTTATAATGGGTGAGATATGATCAAAACAATATTTAAGTACAAATCTGAGTAGTCTGTTTTGGATGGACTGTTAGGGACATTTAGAGTTAGATTGAGCAGTAGCTAAAACTTAGTTAATTTTAGAACTTATCATGTTTTTTGTGGTTTCCAAAAATGAGCTTCTATCTCCTTGTAGAACTGAAGATATGGTAAAAATGGTGAAAGTGAAAATAATAATCAGATTTGTAAAATAAAAGTATATAGTATAATATTAGCACTCAAGTTAATATAATATAAAATGTATACATAAAACCCACTAACTTATATATTACATATAAATATGTATGTACTTTAATAAATAAAAGGGACATTTTATAAAAATGGCAAATTGATAAGTTTTATAAGTTATAAAACTATAAACATAAGTTTTACGTCTTTTCGGCTAAAACCGAGAAATTAACGTTTTCGTCAATTAAAACTTAGACGGTCGGACCGTCTAATGTAAACTTTTTATAACTCATATACTGATGTATAAGTACATATGACAAGTAAAAACCGATGAAACCCGAGCTTTATAACTTATGGACATTAACGGGCCAAAGTAGCCTTAATAGACTATTAATCCAACAAGTTTGGCTAAACACTAATGGACTTACTCATTGGGCTTAACCCAATTGGGCCCAACATATGAGTAAAGGCCTGATATTAATAATATAAATGGACTAATATAAAGAGTTGAACTCTTAATGGGATTTTAATGGGCTTATTGGGCCTCAATATGGAATTGGATTGAAACTAGTGTAACTAGTCAAAAATTTGACTAATACATAACACTACAATGTTGAATGAAGATATAAAAACCCACTTGATCATCATCATACTTATAATATCATCATATATATACATAGCCATTGTTTTTATAAAGTCATTGGACAAGAGTCTAAGACGAGTATTAATTGTCTAAGTTTCCGTGATTGAAGCACGTACCGTACATCCGAATTGCCGATAACCCGCCTTCCACATCAACGTGAGTTCATAGCCTCGCACTCTTTTAAATGTTTTTATGAAATGATTTATAAACCCGCGAGGGAGATAACGTGTTAGTTTTAATTAAATAGGACACCAGTTGTCCCGACTGTTTGCTTATTGATTTGGACCCGAATGATTGTATGACCCGATGAATGATTATATGACCCGATAAATGAAATGAAATGGATTATTAAAGTTAGGTTATGTCACTAAAAGTCCCATTAGCATGAATTGTGAACTACCGGGATTTGGTAGACGCTTATGCATATAATAGTACAATTTGGGGAAGATCACCCCAGTTCGCGCCTTGACGGTTGATCCCCGTCGTGCCACATTGATTGGTAAGCGAATTTATGTATGAGAAGATTACCATAGCGCGATTTTTGTGACGACACGCTAACTTAGATCGGCAAATGAGTTTCGGGTTAGCTACCCGTTGTTTGTTATAGTAAGGTAGCAATGTCATGCGGCTTATAATAATCCAATAACGAAAATACTGCTATACGCATTGAATTACGATATATTGCCTGACTAGCAATACGGGGTCTTATTATCGATATTATGTTCGTGTTTTGGTTTTACATAACCATTTCGTATAACAGTTTTATTAGGCTCTATGCAACGTTATAAAACGTATTGTATGAGTTTTTACGACAATGGTTCGTATATTGGTTTTGAAGGCTGAAGCCTATATTATGATTTATAACTAAGAGTTGTATAAAATGTTTTTGGCTTACTTTATGGCCTACGACAAAGAATTGTACAAAATGATTTTCGGTAATAATTTTATATCGATGATATATTAATGGATTTCATTAAACTGCATGAATTCACTCAGCGTTTTCGCTGACCTTTTCTTTTAACATGTTTTATCTCAGGTAATTGAAGGTAATTCTCGGGAAGACGACAAGAATTTATGGCCCACACTTAAATAACAATTTCCATTCAAATATTTTGAAACATTGTATGATACTATGACTTGGGACCTATGTAAATTTGATATTTATGAAGGGAAATGCTTTATTATTAAACGACGCGATTGTTAAGCGTTGTCTATGATGTGAGTAATGTGTTATCCCGTAACACCAACGACTCTTCCGCTGTATTGAATTGTGTATATTTGGGAGTGTTACAAATAACCATGGTACTTACTAGTTGAACCATTTAGTTGGAAGCTAACCAAAGCCATATAACCCTAACTAAGTCACTCACTCCCCTAAGCACTTGGTTCTCCCTATAAATAGCAACCAAAACATCACCACAAAATACAATTAAAAACTCACACAAAGAAAAAATTACTGCATCCGTATCTCTTTTGTTTCGGTGGATAAAAACAAAGCACATATATCTTTTCTTCTTTCTTCCTTTTGGTTCATCCTCTCCGGTTGGTGATCACAAGGAAAAGAGAAAACAAATTTTGGTTAAAATTTCTTGTCATTTACACGCCGGTTAGAGTCGGCGCAAGGCGTACATTATATTAGTGGTTCATTTACATGTGGGTTTTGGCATCAATGATGTTCACGTTCGTACATATTCGCGAGTGTGCATTGCATGGTACTAGTAGCTTGTGAGTTAATGTAAAACATTCTTTGGTTGGTGTCTCGTGGTCTCGATGGCTTGGTATCCAGATTTTGGGTTGTTCGATAAGTTTTATTAGCAAACTAGGGTTTCCTCTAGTTCGCACCTTGCACACACGAGTATCTATGTGAGTTACAAATCTTCCTTACTCTTTTGTTTTTCCTGCATATAAGTCCTTTAGTGAAATGTGCTTGAGACATATTTTAAAACATAGGCGAAAACCCTTATTGTTAGTTGTTACTCTAGTTTTAGTTAAACTGTAAACGACCGTTAACATGAAACTGACATGGTATAAAGAGAGAATGAGAAAGTTATTATGCCCCTATTTTGGAGTAAAATGAAAAATGCTTCTGCTAAGACTAATAACCTAATGTTGGATTTTGTTTAGGAGAAGTATGGACGGTGTAGCGGACTTGTAAAACTAGTAGACATGCCACGCTTATGTTGCCCTTCTAATCACTTAAAATCGTTAAGTAATAAACAAGATACCGCCCTTTGAAAACTATTGCAAACCGCCATCTTTCGACTCACTTTCGACCAGCAAAACGACCTTACCTCGAGGCGGGCAAATAACGAAAGTTGTAGACAGTCATGCCGTCTACACGGGCATATTTTCGGTTTGACCAGAAAGTTATTGTCGAGATCGTAGATGAGATCGATAATGACTCATTAAGCACTTTTCTTATAAATTGGTTTCATGACTCCTACATCGAACACGATTTTAACCCATCAAACTACTTTGGTTTATAAAACTCGAAACACCGACTTATAGACCACCCAGCTAGCTACCCAACGGTACTTGTGGTTTACTCTGGAGCTACTAACGAACCCATTATTCACTCCGAAAAATTGACGACATTAACCGTATTTCGAAAAGTAAATAGCTACTATTGTTGCAAATTTAATTCTGATTTCCAAACATATATCTGATCGTGCCTCCTAATCTTTAGCATGCCTACGGAATGTGTTTCCCACATTCCAACCATTTTCTTTTATAAATATATATTACAGTAGTTATTTTAATTTAAACATTTAAATGAAATGTATTTAGCATAGTTTTAATAAAATCTATTCGAGATAATTTGACCCATTAAATGACCCAAATAAATATAAACCGATAATCAAATGTCCAATATTACTAAATATATTAATATTTCACTTTTCAAGATCGTAATTCCCAACTCACAACAAATTGATTGTCCAAGTAATTTCAAGTTTTTTATTGTTTTTGGTTTTTATAAAAGTTTTGGTATCTAGGTCTAATTCAAGAAATCATGTAAAAAAATGGTAAAAATAGTATAACTACGTAACCGTACTACACTAAAAACATATTGCAATTACCACAATTAAAGCAACAAGTACAAGTTTTAAATGCACAAATGATAAAAATGCTTAAAATGTAAAGTATGTAAAAGTGCAAGGACCAAAAATGTAAATTCTGAAAGTAAAGGGACTAGAAATGTAAAATTTAACAAACTATAACAACCAAGTAACAATTTTTTATTTTTATTTTGGGTAAAGGGGACAATCCCCGGTAAATTATATTACGCCAAAAAACGTTGAAGTACAAAAGATATAGGTGAAATCCTATATCAAGCCCATTACATAGGCAACAACCAAGCACATCATATGCTAAAACCCAAACCCCAACATAAGAGGACACACCCTTTTATGGCTTCTAAACTATACTACTTCCTACCACTATGATGGAGTCGAAGATCATGGAACTCTTTAATTTGTCCCGGTAGATCACGAATCCGGTCCTATAATCATCATCATACACATCAAACTCCTCTTCAAGTGGATGACCTCCTCCAATTAACGACATGTAGGCTTGATAATCATCATTGGAAGCGAAAACCTCCTCCTCATCAGAATCACTAATATTAGCCAAACCCTTGTAACCAAATGATAACTTTGGTTTACTAGAGGAAGCCTCCTCTAGAACCACCTTTTTACCACCTGTCGTTGTATGTTCAGTAGGAATATTAGTACCTACAGTCGTCCAATCTTCCTTATTATTATGTTCCAAAGCAGCCTGCCCAACCACGTCTAGAATCGCACCTTCGTCTTATAACTTGTCGAATGATTTCTATAGCTCCAACAAATTGATATTATCACTAATAACCTGTTTCCGATCAGAGTTAGAACTTTTAGCCTTTGACGATGACGCTTTAGCAGTTTTCATGACCCAAGATGTCTTAGGCTTAGAAAATTTCAACCCCTCAACCTGTCATGTCTTAAGCAAAATAGGCTGCTATTTTTCCTTCTCATTAACCCGCCCAGAGTTACCACCATGATTCAAATCTGATATAGGAACTCTAGCTTTCTTGGGACAGTCCAAATCAAAGTGATCAAAGATCTTACACATAGCACACCTTGGAGGCCTTCATTCATATTCAAATGTAATAGTTTCTAGGGAATGCCCCTTCTCGCCTTTGATTGGAACCGCCACAATAAAAGACTCAACAAGAGCCTTTTCCGCATTTACCTCAATGAGAACTCTTGCATAAGAGCATCTCCCCCATGAACTAACACACATGTCAGCTGTTTGAGCATCCAACATGATAGGACGGCCAACCTTAGTAGCGATCAAACTAAGCCCGATATCAGAATAAGCAACGATGGGTACATCATGCAGTTTGACCCACACTGGCACCGCTTTAATATCTTCTTTTATGAGCTTCTTTGTTGGATTCCAAATGTTTAGTATAATAGGTGTAAGCCTAATACGCCATGGGCCATTAGCAAGAACTTGCTCCAGCTTTAGTGCTAAATTGAAAGAAAAAGAAGCCATGATTAAACATGGTTCTCTTAATTCCAAAACGAGCCCATGCATTCTTAACAAAACTGTCCACAATAGGAAATGCATGTCTACGACCCACAAAATAACCATACAGCGTGTTACCAAGTAACAAATTAGCAAAACTGCCAAACAAACTTGTAAAAATATCAAAATTCAGGGACCTAAACTTGCAAACCCTAAAAACTTAATTTCCAAAAGCTGCTTAAACAATCCCTAAACATTATGGACTAAATTGCAAATAAGGCTAAGTTTTCAAAGAAAACGGGTAACAAAGGTTTGATAAGCTCGTATGAGCTTAATACTCAACCAAATAAGCTCTAGTTTTTTGCAAACTTCTTAAAATCAAAATTTAGCTAGGTGTGTCAAAGGAAACTGGCTGAAAATAGCTACAACTCAAGATAGCTTATTTCAATAAGCCCAAATTAAGCTATAAGCTGAAATAGACATCCACAACTTGATTTTTCCTATGAAATTGATTAAGCTACTGATTACAAGGCTGGAATATCAAAAATAATGGAAAATGATTAAGTGAATAAGCTAGAATCTCAAGATAAGCGAATATGGCTTATCGTTGACTTTTGTTGACCAAAATTTTCCATAAAGCTGAAATCCCCCAAAATGCCTTAAAATGTGTTTTTAAACAGGAATGTGCAAGAAAATTGATAGATTTACGAAGTGGAAATGTGGGAAATGATTAAGCAGTTAGGTCTCATCATAGAAACTTACAAATGCTCATCAGCTCATTTATAAGCTAATTCCTATCTTATTTCTTGATACTGTATTGTCTAACTTAGCGAAGCTGAAAGCTCATATATTGAACTTTATCTAGAACCAAATTTCAGCTTTTAAAACTCACTACCAAAGATTTGAGAGCTGATTGAATCTAGCTTGTTCTAACTGATGAATACTTGACCCAAAGTGTTTATATGCAAATTACCTTTTTGACTTTAACTTTGACTACAAATGCTTGCAAAGTAATTTGTACTGGTCTGTTGAGTGTTTATGTGCTCAAAACAACTGATTTCAACAACTCATTCAAGAAACCTATATAGATCCAAACACCAATTTTAGACTGTTATGGAAAATTTTACAAAGGCTTATTGGTTAAATGATTTTGAATTCACAAGAGAGTTATAAGAACTAGTTAGGCAACTCAAATGAACCACTAACACACCAAGATCCAACTTACACTATCGAATTCAAATAAGCAAACTGATGACAAATTAGCAATGAAAAGCCAATTAAGCAAGTCTAACTGAATCAAAAGCTATGAATCTACTATCTATCTAGCAGATCATAACAAACACACCAAATGAACACTAAATCAATCACAATTAAGCAGTTAAGCTATGTAACTAAGAATTGGGCATGACAAGACATTTGAGTGGAACAAAAACAAGAATTTTAATGCCTTTTAGAAATTAAGCCTCCTTTGGTGGAGTAGTTACGCGCTGATCCTACTAGAATCAACACAAACCCTAACAATCATCAACCAAAACTCATCAAATCAACATCATCATCAAGGACTGATCTTATCTGCATAAATCTGAACTTCTGGCAAGGAACTGAGCTAGGATTGACTGATATCAACTAACAAGCTTCCAAAACACTCAAACAAGCTCTATTGATCCGATATGATCAATAGAACTAAGTATCAACAGTGCAGATAAAATAACGGAGTAATGAGAAGAGTATTGAAGTGAAAAGTGAAAGTTGAAGTTTTATTAATGGCAGAAGGTTGTTACAAAGTTGTTACACTACTAACTAACTATCTCAAGTGTTTGTCAGACACCTGAAATTAGTTACAAACTAATTCTCTAACTGAAAATGAGAGGAAATGATAAGTGCGTGTTTTTCACACACTGGCTACAATACGAAAATGGAAGTACAATGAGGATATTTATAGAAGAATATTGGAGTTAGTTTAGGTGCAGTGACATGTGGGAACCAATACCCAGCTTCCGCGTTGCCTCAATTTCTTAATTGCAATTTTCAGATGAAGAACAAATTTGGGCATTTTATCTTGAGTGGATTTCAGTTCAATTGAATGGTTGGAATAGATTCCTCTCTTGATTTAGAGCACTTTTGATGTTGAGCTCATCTTCTGAAAATCACTCCTTCTTGATCTTCAATCTGGGCGCGTTTGAAGTTTGAATGTCCACGTGTTATGTTTGTATTGGGTGAAAAAAATTCACTCGGATCATTATCCAAACTCTAAAATTTGATTGGCTGGAGCTACTGTTGAGATTCTCCACTGAGTCTCTCTCCTTATTTATTAGAGGTGATGATGTGGTGATCTGTGTTGACCAGATATGCGTCTCTCGTTGGTTGAAGTATATAACACACAGATTGAGCTTGTATTAAGTTCCAAACTTGGCAGAATTAACCCTTCATTTTTGCCAGATTTGTATAATGAGTTAGGAACTTCAGTAACTTGTCACTTCTGGTCCTTTGAACTTCAAACTTAAGCATAAATGATCCTTGAACTTGTTAACTTGATATTTGACCATGTTTGATTATTCTTGACTTTTCCATATTTACACTTTGAGTCCTTTAACTTTGAATTGTGTCAAGAAAGGTCCTTTGACTTTGATTGGCTTGTCACTTTTCATCCTTCTTTTGTCTTTTCTTTATCAATAAAGGCTTGATTCCCTTGCTAGCTTCATAATTGTATCTTTTTACCTACACAAGCACAAACAACAAAACATACCCATAATACTGCTTTTATAAATCAAAATCAATTATTTTGCTTTGTGTTTTAGGGTGATTTGTGATATAATTGATATGAGATGTCACTCATATCAAATCCCCTACACTTTAGCATTGCCATGACCTCATGCAATGCCATATTTTAAAGCACCAATTAACATTTTTCTCATAATTAATCCACCTTGGCCAATATGGAATGCTTTTACACTATACTACACTATATGATGCATGATTTTGAGTTTTACAATGCTATGCAAAAGAAAACAATTCTATTTATATATTTTTGGATTTTTTTTCTTGAAATGATTTTAATGGAAATAACTCATAAAGAAATCAAAGACTTTGATTAGGGCTTTGATACCATGAACACTTATCATCCTCAAGTTTCACTTTTCCCATACCAAGCTTAAAAACAAGATCATTGTTATCCATAAGTGAAAGTGCATCAACACATTCATACAAATTAATTGTGTTACTATTATACCCTCACTTATTATGCCTCTAAGACCGGTTATTAATTGAGCAAATTGATTTTGGGCAAATTTGTCATTATTTAAGGCGTGATATATAAGAAGTGTAAAATCTCAAAATAAGGAAGCACGGTTTTAATCCTAAGTAACCATCTTATCCATTACTCGAAAAACCGCCCACAATTGATATAAGTCCGACCCAAAATAATAAGTCATTCGCCTTATGCGTAATATCCTTATGTCATGCAACAATAAGTAGTTACACACTCGCTAAGGAAAAAAATAAAACTCACGCAATAATTTATATCCGCCGCCTTTTTGAGACCTTGGATCATCAATCTCGTAACCCGTCAAGGTAATATTGGATTGGAGCAACTATTAAATCCTCGCAACCCTTGTGAGAGTAATATTGGAATTCAATAGCTACTATAATTAAAACTTCACTGCCCCTCTTGGGAGTCTTGTATAATTATTTTTTTCTTTTTCTCTTCTTTTTTTTCTAGCCACTCATTTTTTTCATAAGTCGCTCTTATTTTTCTTTATTCCTCACAAAGAAAGTTGAAAAGAATAAAAGGAAAAACACCCGCTAAGTATTAAGCATGACATAAGTCTAGTACACATAAAACGTTCTAACTTAGAATCTTAGGACGTACTTATACCAACCACGAATGATTAGTCAAAAATGCATAAGAGGCTACAAACCAATTAAAACCGTTCTTGATTATATATTAACGTATATACATGCATTGACAAGAAAGTAAAGGTTACGAAAGAGGATATAAAAGCCACAATTAATTAATATGAGGTTTATCTATCCCTTTACACTTACTTGAAACTCTATCATCTCTTGTTCTCCACAGAGATTTAAAATCTCAAAAAATGAGACTAGTGGATGGTTAGCCTAATAAACCGATAAAGGTCTACATGGTTAAGGCTACTAGCTAGAGAGTGCTTAGATAAATAAACTCGGGTTGAGTCAAAATATTCATGGCTGGCCTAATATGTCAAAGAAGTCTAAATTTGTTAAACCATGTCTTTTATTATAATTTTTTTCCTTTTATATAATTTTGATGAAAATTAAAAGAAGAAATATATACAATGCAAATGTGTTATACAAATGAAAAATGATTAATGCAAAAATTATGAATGCATATTTTTGGTGGCCATTCGTTATGTGTAAAGGGTGCTAGAATCATTCTTGGTTGGAATCACAATGACGCTGACGTTGTAGTGATTAACATGGATGATCAAACCATTCATACTCGTGTATGGTTAAAGCTTGAAAGGAAGGAGTTATTTTGCTCGTTTGTGTATGCTCACAACAGGTATATTCAGCATAGGAGCTTGTGGAGTAATCTTGGCGTTCATAAGGTATACGTTCGTGATAGACCATGGTGTTTATTGGGGGATTTTAACGCTACTCTTCAGCTAGGTGATTCGTCCACTGGTGGGTCTTACATTGATATTGTTGTACGTAAATTTAGGGAATGTGTTGCTAACATAGAGGTTTCCGATGTTCAGCATGCTGGGTTACATTTTACATGGAACCAAAAACCGCAAGGTCAGGGTGGTTTACTTCGTAAGATTGATCGTGTTATGGCTAATTTGGAGTTTGGAGTATCTTTTGTGGGATCTCATGCTGTTTTTAAGCCATATAGAATATCGGATCATTCTCCTGCTGTGCTTAATATTCCTACAATGACGAAACCTAAACCTAGACCGTTCAAGTTCTTCAATATCATGACTCAAAGTGATCGGTTTAAGGAGGTGGTTATGGATGGGTGGTCTTTGCATGTTAGCGGGTTTTCTATGTTTCAAGTGACGCAAAAGCTTAAAAATCTTAAGAAACCCCTTCGGAAGCTACTGATTGATAAAGGTAATATTCATGGTAATGTCACGAAGTTGCGGGAGGAACTTGATAAATTACAGGTTGCTTTGGACGCGGATCCTAATAATGGTGATTTGCGTAAAATGGAAGATACGGCTGTTGGGTCTTTTAATCAGGCTCTACTTATGGAAGAGCGTTTTTGGAAGCAAAAGGCTAAAATTACTTGTCTTAAAGAGGAGGATACGAATTCTGCTTATTTCCATAAGGCTGTTAAAAGCCGAATTAGTAGAAGTCGTATTGATGTTGTAACTAGGTTAGATGGTACTATTTGTGAGAATGAGCAGGTGGCCGCGGCGTTTGTTGAGCATTATGAATCATTTCTTGGTCTTG
This sequence comes from Glebionis coronaria, assembly GCA_025667525.1. Taxonomy (NCBI): domain Eukaryota; kingdom Viridiplantae; phylum Streptophyta; class Magnoliopsida; order Asterales; family Asteraceae; genus Glebionis; species Glebionis coronaria. The sequence continues at coordinate 316,082,137 of CM046879.1, read as the reverse complement.
CGGGGGATACGAGAGGCTTTAATACAATGGACCTGTTTCATTCTCGGCTATCTGGTGAGGTTGCATTAGACATGGTTATAGATGTCACTAGTTAGGAGGTTAAGCGTGCGATGTTTGATATGGGCAATGATAAATCGCCAGGTCCGGATGGGTTTACCGCTGCGTTCTTTAAGGAGTCATGGGATATTGTTGCCAATGATGTGACTAATGCGGTTTGTGAATTCTTTTCTAATGGGAAACTTCTAAAGGAGGTAAACCATACGATTATTGCTCTTATACCCAAAATTAATGCCCCTAATAGGATTAATGATTATCGGCCTATTTCTTGCTGTAATGTATTATTTAAATGCATTACAAAGATTATTGCTAATCGGATTAAGGGTAGTTTGAAGGACCTTGTGAGTCTAAACCAATCAGCGTTTTTTCCGGGACGTCATATTGCTGATAATATTCTACTTACACAAGAATTGATGCATAACTATCATTTGTTTCGTAGGAGTCCTCGTTGTGCATTTAAAGTGGATATCCAGAAAGCTTATGATACTGTGGACTAGAATTTCCTTCGTGAGGTTCTTATTGGTTTTGGTTTCCATCATCGCATGGTGACTTGGATTATGGAATGTGTGACTACGGCATCGTTTTCTATTAGCATCAATTGTTCGCTTCATGGTTATTTTAAAGTTAAGAGGGGCCTTCGTCAAGGTGACCCTCTTTCTCCTTATATGTTCACATTGATTATGGAGGTTTTAATGCTTATGCTCAAACGAAGGGTTCAGGATGCTAAGTCTTTCACGTTTCATAGATACTGTTCGAATATGGAATTGATTAACCTATGTTTTGCTGATGATTTGTTCTTGTTTACGCATGGAGATGTTAGTTCGGCTATGGTTATTAAGGAGGCACTGGATGAGTTTCAACATGCTTCGGGGCTTACGCCTAGTCTTCCAAAGAGTACTGCATTTTTTGCAATGTTCTGAATCATGTAAAACTCTCTATTCTTCAGGTCTTACCGTTTGAGGAGTGGCATCTTCCAGTGAAGTATTTGGGGGTTCCCCTGGTTTCATCTCGTCTGATTATTAGAGATTGTCGTGATCTAGTGGATAGGGTGCAGACTCGTGTGCAAGATTGGAAGAATAAAGCTTTATCAGCAGCAAGTAGGCTGCAATTGGTCCAATCTGTTATCGGTTCTATGCATGTTTACTGGGCGTCGGTCTTTGTGCTTCCTTATCGTGTCTTGCTTGATATTGAGCAGATTATGCGTGGTTTCTTATGGTGCCATGAGGATATGAAGAAGGGTAAGGCGAAAGTGGCTTGGGATGTGGTTTGTCTTCCTAAAGATGAAGGTGGTTTGGGTATTCGGCGATTGGATATCTTTAATAAGGATCTCATGGTCTCGCATATTTGGAAGCTCTTAATTCTCAAAGAATCTCTTTGGGTGAAGTGGATTCATGAATATAAGCTTAAAGGTACGAACTTTTGGGAGATTCCATGCCGTGGTAATATGACGTGGGGATGGCGTAAAATACTTCAACCGAGGCCTATTATTAGGGATTTTATTTGGTATAAGATTGGTGATGGGTCTAAGGTATCGGTATGGTCGGATATGTGGTGTCCGGAGAGTCCGTTAACTAACACTATTTCATCTAGAGATATTCATCTAGTGGGCTTTAATTTCAATACGATAGTTAATGATGTTATCCGAGATGGTCAGTGGTTATGGCCTGGTTTCCTTAGAGGTAAATATCCCTTTCTTGATAATATTGGTATGCCAAATATTCGTGAAGGTGTTTTGGATAGTTTTCGATGGAGGAGTGACGGAAATGCTCTTAAACCATTTTATGTTGCTAATGTGTGGTCTTCAATACGTCCTCGGGATTTAAAGGTGCCATGGTATGATCTTGTGTGGTTATCTTGTTGTATACCAAGGCATTCTTTTAATTTGTGGTTGGTGAATAAGCAAAAGCTCAAGACGTAGGATAAGGTTTGTTGGAAATACGTTTTTACGTATTTATGAAGGATCGGTCGCTCCAACGATATATTAATGTAATGGGCTCGTGATCTAACTATTAATATATAGCCCACCAAAGACCACATGTAGGGTGGACTATATATACCCCTCCTAGCATGTTAGGAGGGGTTGGTGATTTACATTTTCATTAATTCCATATTCACTTTCTCTCTCTACTTTTCTTTTCTCTCATCTTTCTCTCTCTACACCCTCATCTCCTTTTCATCTCTTTTATATTTATATATATATATATATATATATATATATATATATATATATATATATATATATATATATATATATATATATATATATATATATATATATATATATATATATATATATATATATATATATATATATATATATATATATATATATATATATATATATATATATATATATATATATATATATATATATATATATATATATATATATATATATATATATATATATATATATATATATATATATATATATATATGTATATATATATATATATATATATATATATATATATATATATATATATATATATATATATATTATTTTTTTTTCGTCGAATGAACAGTATTCCGAATGAACAGTGTTTTTCCGAATGAACAGTATTCCGAATGAACAGTGTTTTTCCGAATGAACAGTATTCCGAATGAACAGTGTTTTCCGGATGAACAGTGTTTCCGGATGAACAGTGTTTCCGGATGAACAGTATTCCGAATGAACAGTGTTTTCCGAATGAACAGTATTCCGAATGAACAGTGATTCCGAATGAACAGTGTTTCCGAATGAACAGTGTTTTTTGAATGAACAGTGATTCCGAATGAACAGTGATTCCGAATGAACAGTGTTTCCGAATGAACAGTGTTTCCGAATGAACAGTGTTTTTCCGAATAAACAGTGTTTTTTTTTTTTTTTTTTTTTCCCAAAGTTATTGATAGTCACGTGTAGTTCATATTTAGATAGGGTGTTGAAATGCTTTACGAGTACTGTTAGTAGAAGGATTCGGGTCATTTTTATTTTTTGAACGAAAGTGTTTAAACGACAAAGCAATCTCTCGGTTTTACAAAGAGTTGAACTATAGACAAACTTAGAGGATTTCAAACATCGATTTATTTCACCAAACAAGGATCCAAGAATTTTTCATCGAGTCTCAATGGATTCGTTGAATTCAAAATTTCAAGAGGGAGACTTGCATCAGATGCAAGACAGCGCTAGAGAAAGTGGTCTAGCTTCATTTCGAATGCTTCAGTCTCATCTTGTCACTCTTTCATGGATTCAAGGAGGGAGCGAATTTGTGACAATCTTTGGTCAAGATCGTCATATATTCATCGACTCAATATTCACCACTTTGACCCAACTCGCCGAGCAACTCAACAATGAAAACTTTAATCACTCTGCATCGGCACTTGCATATAAGACTCTTGTGACACAACTCACGCCTTTCCTCCAGTTCAATATCATCAAGTTTGAAAGTTCAGTGATTTGCCAATCTTTTCTTCGAGATACACATACCGAGCTTCGAGTTTTCCGTGATACAATATTGAAACTCATGACATCGGTCTCGTCTTCGATTTATCAAAGATCACAACTTCAGCAAGTGTATGACAATGGAGTGCAAGAATCAATGACGCAGATGCAAGAGGAGAATGGTCATACGTTTGACAACTTGGAGCATAACGATGGCAAGAGCACGGAATCGGAAGGACAACATGATACCAGTGGCACGTCAGGGAATGTTCACGAGATCCTTCTTGATGACACCTTACCCGTTTATGACGAAGAGCCTGCAAACATGGTACAATGTAATGTTGTTTATGATGTATATGTTGATGATATGCCGCATATTGAGCATTCTGAACCTAATTATGACAAACATGGGATGGAAAAGAGTGATAGCAATACCACTTCTGATTCATCCGATGTAAGTCATAATGGGGGAGAGATTGTTCAGAATGCTATAGTACATCATGATAATTGTATTATAACTGCTTCATTGACTGCTTCCGATTCCAAGATTAGAGAGCTCGAAATGATTGTAGCTCAACAATCAAAAGATCTTGAGGATGCCAAACTTGAATTTTCTAAGATAACGGACAAATTTGAAACATACTTTGAAAAACTTGAAAAGTCAAACGTTGTTCTTGAAAGAAAATTGGATCAAAAAGTTTAAGATTCGAAAGCTGAAAAGGATAATCTTTTGAAACAAATTCAGTTACTAGAGTCTAAATTGGCATCCGAAGATAGATTGCTCCAAGAAAATGAAACCTTAAAAGCTCAAGTTCAGGAAAAGGTTTTTGCTATAGCTGCGTTGAAAAACGAATTAAGGAAAAATAGAGGACCTAGTGTGGACACTAAGCTTGAAAAACCATCAATCTTGGGGAAACCGCCTACAAATCAGTTCGTCAGACAACCGACTGTCAAACAACCTACTACATTTCGATCCGAGCGACCACAATCCTCGAGACCGCGGTTTGCCTCCCAAGTTGATTTGGTTCATCTTTCTAGACCAGTCACTCCAGCAACTAGGCCCTATGTGACCAAAACTGCTTTAGCAAGACCTAATAACATGATTGCCTCTAGTTTCCCTAAAAATACCAAGACCACGTCTAGAACTAGTTCAAATGACGTTTGCCATAAATCTGGTCTTGGGGAAGCTAAGCAAAAGACACATGCAAGAGATAGCAATGTCCAACCTAGTCAGATGCCTTCTAGATTACCCAACACTGCTAACCGTAGCATGACGTATCCTAGGAGCATCGATCAATCATCTAGGAATTACTCGGACATTAAATATGCTACTTGTAAAACATGTAGAAAATGTGTCTTTACGGCAAATCATGATTCTTGTGTCAAAAAATTACTTGATGAGGTGAACTCCCGTGCTAGACTTAAAACCCAGTGGATAGCTAAAATCAAACCCATGGGTAAAGTTTGGCGACCCACTGGTAGAACTTTCACTCTTGTAGGAAACGAGTGCCCTTTAACTAGGATAGCTTCTGATTCCACTAAGTCTACTAGGGAGGAAATTGATAAAGATGATACTTCACTTAAGCCTAAACTTAAGGTTTTCTATAAAAGGAAACGTTTGCCAGCTAAGATAAGTGAATCATCTACTCAGGTCGCCTCTGACACAAGTAAAGCCAACTGTGAACCCCCACGTGCTTCTATAATTGATATCGCTAACCCATGTCAAAGCATGCAAATTCCTAATGAGAATGCAGGTCCCAAAGTTGATGTTCCAAAAGAACGAAGCGGTCCAATCGTTGTATACCGTTCAACAAAGGATACTCTCAGAGTTTGGTTGCTGAAGAAGCAGATATCAGAGAAACAAGTGTCTCAGGGGATTCATGGTTAAGCCTAACTGTATAGGACTTATAGTCATATCACAGACTGTAACTCGTTCTTCAAAGAAAGGAAAGTTTATCGCCGATGATAAACTTATCCTAACAACGAGAAATTCAGTTTTCTCGGGCATGAGCTAATATTAAAAACATTCCACGTTTTTAAGCTCATGCACAATGGCTCATAGGCAAATCACAGTCTGTGACCCGTTCTTCATAGAAAGGAAAGTTTATCGTCGATGATAAACTTATCCTAACAATGAGAAATTAATTTTTCTCGGGCAAGGGCTTATATCAAAAACATTCCAAGTTTTTAAGCTCATGCACAAAGGCTCACATTCAAATAACAGTCTGTGACCCGTTCTTCAAAGAAAGGGAAGTTTATCTCGCAACGATAACTTACCCTCAAAACGAGAAATTAAATTTTCTCGGACACGAGCTTCCGTTAAAACTATTCAAAGGTTTTAAGCTCGTGTAAATGGCATATAATCACATCACAGTTTATGCCCCGTATTTCAAAGAAAGGAAAGTTTATCGCCGATTATAAACTTATCCTAACAACGAGAAAGTCATTTTTCTCGGGCATGAGCTTATATAAAAAACATTCCAAGTTTTTAAGCTCATGCACAAAGGCTTATAGATAAATGACAGTCTGTAACCCGTTCTTCAAAGGCAGGAAAGTTTATCGCCGATGATAAACTTATCCTTACAACGAGAAATTAATTTTTCTCGGGCATGAGCTAATAATAAAAACAAGAAGTTTTTAAGCTCATGCACAATGGTTCATTGTTAAATGTCAGACAATGACCCGGACTTCAAATAAAGGAAAGGTTATCATTAATGATAACGTATCCTCTTAACGAGAAATTCACCTTTCTCGGTCATGAGCTTGTATTAAAACATTCGAAGTTTTAAGCTCAGAAAGGAAAGTGTATCTTTTAAATAAGAGAACTTTTCCTCATAACGAGAAATTAACCTTTCTCGGTCATGAGCTTTCCGTTAAAACAGTCAAAGTTTTCAAGCTCATGAAAACGACTTCTAAGTAAATGTCAGCTTAGGACTCGTCCTTTAGATAAAAGGAAAGTTTATCGCCGATGGTAACTTATCCTTAACAACGGGAAGTTTACAACTTCTCGGACTTGAGCTCGTTTTGTAAGATATTCAACATCTTAAGCTCAAGTAATTGCTTTTCAAAACTATGAACACAATTTTTCCAACGGGTTTTTCAAAAGGTTTTTCTAAATCTTTCAAAATTGTGTGTTCAAAATGTTTTAATAAAAAGAGCATGTCTTCTGGAATCGATAATATTTACGAACCTAGAAATGTCATTCAATAATGACACGGGGTTGTAAATAAAGTTCGAGCAGAAGTTTAAAAGATTTAAAACATGCTCCATATGGTTTGCTATTATTTCTGATAGTAACCCGCTTTTCACACTGAAGTCAAGCATTTCACCGGAAAGCTTTGACTTCAAAATCCGAAGTTATCAACTCCACAATCTGAAGTTCGTTGCAATTGATATCTACATACTATACGATGCGACTACTCAAACGACGAATACAGCTCTTTAAGTAGAACACGGGTCAACAATTGAGGGGGAGCAATTGTCAAGCGTTCAGACTCTTCGATGCCGAAAGTGCCAATGTTCACAAGTTGGTGTCAAGACAACGATATCAATTGTCCATGTGGTGTAAAGGAGAAGAAAATTTCAGAAGTTACGAGGAAGACCAACATTCGTGAACAAGAACCATGTGCTTCTTTCATATGATGTTCTCCATCTTTCAGGTCCTACCTCGTAATTCGCTGTGAATACATTATCATATATGATCTTTGCACGTGATAAATACCTTACACTTGTGTTTAAAAGGTATTTAATTTATGTTTCAAGTACACCCTCATTTATTTGAGGGGGAGCTTGTTAATATCATGAAGATAAATGGATTTAATCGATTTTGCATTTTTCTTCCCAAATTTTTCTTAAAACATCATTAAATCAATTGATATTAAAAACATCGATTGGGTTAATATTTTTAATATGGGGGAGAAAATGTGATTTAATGTGTCTCAATGGTTTGACTTCATGTGCTGGCTCATTCCGACATGTGCGAAATGTTTTCGAATATCGTGGCATATGTTAAGGGGGAGAAAAATGGATTTGGACTTCAAAATGGATATCATGGTGACGTTACTTACCCATACCCTATCTATTTCACGACGGTGACGATTGTGGTGACATAAGGATGGTAGGATAGGTTAAAGTCCAATGATTCTTCCATATTTGGAGGAATCTTCCCAAGGACATTCCATAGCTAGAAATAGTAGTCCTTAGGAAAGGTGGAGAAAGATTGTGAACGTAGCTGAATGCCGACCAAGTACTTAAGTTAGCACTGGAACAATCACAACAATGTTCTAGTTATGACGTATTGGTAAGAATTGAAGGGGTTGAAGAATGAAAAAGAATTGTAAAGATAAAGGGTGTAAAGAAAGTAGCCCTCCTTACAACTTAGGCAGAAACCGGGTCAATCCATATGCTATTGAGATCATTTATGATTCTCGATATTGAAGATAGACATCATGGACCCAGTGATGCAAGGCACAACCCATCCCAGCTAACTCATATATCTCTCAAAAGATATTTGTTTAATCACACGGAGACAACGCATTATCTATTGATTTATTCACTCCGAATAAATTGGTATTGAAAAGGTGGCACTCCTCTCCAGCCTCCGATCACTAAAATCCAAAATGCACGATCGAGTCTAGAGCCATTTGAGATCATCAAATATCTCATTAGGACACATTTTCATTATTTCTTGCTTGTTCACACAATGTGAAAAGTAAGAAATATATTAAGAGTCCTACGCAAAATCTTCATGATCTTGCCTGAACATCCGAGTAATACGAAAGTATTTACAATGAAGATGGAAATCCTTCTTGAGCGAACATCAAAAAGTTCATGGTAGGTAACTTGTGCGATTCTTTATGAATCAAACTTGTGATAACTGGAAAGCAACAGTTGTTTAATTCTTAATTGAATTTAAACACGTTCCAGGCCTCTACGCAATATCTTAGTGATCTTGCCAGAACACTCAGAGTGATACCTTAGTGTTCACAGTGATGAGTGGAAATCCTTCTAGTGTTAACCTCAAACAGCACTTGGTAGGTAACTTGCAAGATTCTATATGAATCAAGCTCGTGACAACTGGAAAGCAACGATGGTGCGGTTCTTAACTGAACTTCACTTGTTCCAGGAACATGAATTGACGGCTTCAAATCATGCGGATAAAATTATCCAAATGATTCACTCTTTACGTTCGTAGTCAGCTTTGGACGGTCGAGTAAAGAGAACGGGTTTACCCGCGAAATCTTGTCAAGGAGGTTCTTTATTGAAACTACCTGCCACAAGTACGATATTTAATATCGTCCAACGGTCTTCACCGACCGGAGGTAAAATGCTACCGAATTAGAATGAAATGTTCAAGGCCATTTCATCCGTGTATATGTTTTGTTGCTAACTGTCTTATGCAGCATAACAAGAAGGTGGCATTGCGGTGTATAATCCAGAAGAAGTCGTCACCACGTGCTTATACTACATACACTTAGTACTTCAACAAATTCCAGAAAGTCTGAAGGTCAAGTCTTCCGCTGTATCAAACTCTGAAGCTTTCAAGAATTTAAAGGTATAAGTATGTGGAACATGAAGTCACGAAGAGGCGCATTTCACACGTGACGAATGCACAAGGTCAAGGCAAGAAAACATGCTCAAGACTTAAATCAAAGATCACATCAAGCATATTCACAAGAACAAGATCGAAGACTCAAGCATAGATGCTAGGTTTAAGATTTTGTAAAAAGATGTGACCTCCCTTAGGGGGAGATTGTTGGAAATACGTTTTTCTCAATAAATTCTCGGTTACATCTTAGTTAGCATAGATCACGAGATATAGAATATTTAGAACTTTGTCTCTTGGAGCGACCTCCCTTAGGGGGAGATTGTTGGAAATACGTTTTTACGTATTTATGAAGGATCGGTCGCTCCAACGATATATTAATGTAATGGGCTCGTGATCTAATTATTAATATATAGCCCACCAAAGCCCACATGTAGGGTGGACTATATATACCCCTCCTAGCATGTTAGGAGGGGTTGGTGATTTACATTTTCATTAATTCCATATTTACTTTCTCTCTCTACTTTTCTTTTCTCTCATCTTTCTCTCTCTACACCCTCATCTCCTTTTCATCTATTTTATATTTATAAATCATCTACCCATCTAATCAATCCAATCAATCATGTAGAATAGGCCAAGATTTAGTAGACCTTCAAGGTTTACTTGTGGGACGTTTTGGGCGCTTTGGCTACTTCATGTTCTTTATGTGAAATGCAGCCGAATTCCCATGATCACTTGTTTTTTGAGTGTTCGTTCTCGCAGCAGGTTTGGAATAGAGTTCGAATGGTTGCTGATTTTGGATGCTCTAGTCCGCATTTCAGTCAAATTATGGCGCACATTCTTCCATGGGCAAGGCGGAGGACTACTGGGAGCGTCGTCTCAAAGTTGATTCTGTCTAAAGCGGCGTATTTCATTTGGCAGGAACAAAATTGGCGTTTGTTCAAATTGGTGAAGAGGACGGTGGACCAAGTTTGTGAGTGCATTATTTCAACAGTTCGGTTGAAGATGCTTTCTTGCCGTTTTAAACAGTCTAGAGATGGGACTCGGTTTACCCACCTCTTAAGTTTACCTGAGTCTTATCTTATTTGATGTTTGTTTTTAGGTTTGTTGGTGTATGTACCATTAGGTGGTTTTTCCCTATTGGCGTCATTGGTTATGTAGTTCTTTAGATTCATATGGCATGTCATATGAATTAGTGGTTGTTCAAGCGTTTGATTGAGGTTAATGTGACACTTCAGTCACATTCCATTGTACTTAACTGATTTTTTGGGATTAATATATTTTACAGGGGTGAAGTCCCTTTTACCCAAAAAAAAATTTGAAAAATGTTTGAAAAATTAATTTCCAAGTTATCATGAAATCAAGGGCAATGTTCTAGGTAAGGTCACTTCGATAGAAGACCCCCCTACACTTAAGATAAGCATTGTCCTCAATCTTTAAGAGTATTGGAGTAAACTCCCCTACACTTATGACATTGATAACTTTGCTTAACCCAAGCTAAGGAAAGGTCTACAATAGTGAACACGTTTTAAGCACAATATGGTTTGAAAATCACAATAGTAACGAAGTGAACCCGATACAAGGGCCTCCTCCATAAGCTCCAATGCATGCAATGAGAGCGAGCAACCCTACAAACATCAAGAAGACAAAAGATAGGCATCCCCCCCCACACTTAAACTCATCTATATACCCTTATTCCTATCCTACCACACTCTAGTCTAAAAGATCTAAGACTAGTTATTCAAGCTTGATTTATGGAGTCTCTAGCTCGACTCTTCCCACAATGAATTAATTCATGGGGAAAATGGGGCTCTCTTGGACCATTTCCACGGAAATGTCCTCCCCAAAGTAATGCTTAACACGATGACCATTCACTTTGAAATTTGGGCCATTTGGTTGAGATAACTCAATAGTCCCATATGGAAATACTTGAGCAATGGTGAATGGACCGGACCATCGTGACTTAAGCTTGCCCGCAAAGAGTTTCAACCTTGAGTTAAAGAGGAGAACCGGCTCTTCAACTTTGAACTCACGGTTCTTGATCTTAGCATCATGCAATTGCTTAGTCTTTTCCTTGTAAAGCAACGGATTTTCATAGGCATTGGCTCTTAATTCATCCATCTCATTAAGTTGGTCTTTCCTATGTGAACCGACTTGGTTTAAATCAAATTTAGCCCATTTAAGAGCCCATGAAGCCTTATGCTCTAACTCGAATGTGAGGTGGCATGCTTTTCCATAGATAAGTCTATAAAGAGTACAAACAATTAGTGTCTTAAAAGCCGTCCTAAAAGCCCACAAAGCATCATCAAGCTTATCCGACCAAGAAGCTCGATGCTCTCCCACCGTACTTTCTAAAATTCTCTTTAAACCATGATTTGTGACCTCGGTTTAGCCATTGGTTTGAGGGTGATACGTGGTAGAAAGTCTATGATTAACACCATACTTCTTCATGACTCTTGTAAATTGATCATTACAAAATGAGTCCCACGATCACATATGATAGCCCGAGGTACACCAAATCTAGCAAATAATTTCTTCAAGAACTTGACTACAACTCTAGCATCATTAGTAGGCAAGGCTTTAGCCTCAACCCACTTAGAAACATAGTCCATGGCTACCAGTATGTACTTATTGTCCTTTGATGATGGAAAAGGTCCCATGAAGTCTATACCCCATACATCAAAAATCTCACATTCTTGTATGAAATTTTGTGGCATCTCATCTCTTTGATTTATTTTTCCTTGTCTTTGACAAACATCATAAAATTTCACCATCTCTTGGGCGTCTTTGTAAATTGAAGGCCAATAGTAACCCGAATCAGAGACTTTCTTGTCCGTGTAGTTGGGCCTAAAATGGCCCCCCCGTGGGTCCTTTATGGCAAGCTTCTAATATCTTAAATGCTTCGGGCCCATCTACACAACGTCTTATGATTTGGTCCGCACATTGCCTAAAAAGGTAAGGGTCATCCCAAAAGTAATATTTTGCTTCCTTGAGAAACTTTTTCTTTTGTTGGGAAGTTAAACCCTCAATAAGCACATCCCCCACAAGATAGTTTACAATATCCACAAACCAAGGGGTGGCATCCTCTTGTGAAGAGATAGACATGAGTTCCTCAAGTGGAAAGGATTCATTGATTTCCTTATGAGGTAATTCTTCTTGAAAAGGATGCTCAAGTCTACTCAAGTGATCCACCGCTAAATTCTCGGCTCCTTTCTTATCACGCATCTCTATAGAAAACTCTTGTAGCAATAAAACCCATCTCAAAATCCTAGGCTTAGCATCTTGCTTTGTCATTAGGTACTTGACATCGGAATGATCTGTATACACTATGGTCTTAAAAAGCACAAGATAGGGTCTAAATTTCTCAAAAGCATAAACAATAGAAAGCAACTCTTTTTCCGTAGTGGTATAGTGAAGTTAAGCACCCGTCATTGTCTTACTCGCATAGTGTATAGGTTGGAAATGCTTATTAACTCTTTGTCCCAAAACGGCCTCCATGGTATAATCACTAGCATCACACATGAATTCAAAATGCAAATCCTAATTTGGTGATACCAAAATGGGAGCCTTAGTCAACTTTTCCTTAAGAATCTCAAAAGACTCTAAACACTCTTGTGTGAATATGAAAGGAGCCACTTTTTCCAAAAGATGGGTCATGGGTCTTGATATCTTAGAAAAGTCTTGTATAAAACGCCAATAGAAACCTGCATGACCCAAAAAGATCCTAACTCCTTTCACCGTGGTAGGTGGGGGAAGTTTGGCAATAACATCTATTTTAGCTCGATCCACTTCTAAACCTTTCTTGGATATCTTATGTCCTAAAACTATCCCTTCTTTGACCATGAAATGACACTTCTCTTAATTTAGAACAAGACGTGTTTCTTCACACCTCTTTAGCATACGTTCTAAATGCGAGTGACAAGAAGTGAATGAATCTCCAAAGACCGAGAAATCATCCATGAAAACTTCCATAGTGTGTTCAATCATGTCATGAAAGATTGCCATCGTACACCTTTGAAATGTCCTCGAGGCATTGCACAAGCCAAAAGGCATTCTCTTATAAGCAAATGTGCCATAGGGACAAGTGAATGTGGTCTTTTCTTGATCCTTTGGATCAATGGGTATTTGGAAATAACCCGAGAATCCATCTAGAAAACATTAGTACTCATTTGCCGCTAAGCGTTCAAGCATTTGGTACATGAAAGGTAATGGGAAATGATCTTTCCTAGTGGCATCATTAAGCTTCCTATAATCAATACAAACTCTCCAACCCGTGACAAGTCTAGTGAGGATTAGCTTATTGTTCTTATTAGGCACAACGGTGATTCCACCCTTCTTAGGCACACAATGCACCGGGCTAACCCATGGAGATTCGGAAATTGGGTAAATCATACCCGCATCAAGGAGTTTGATAACTTCCTTTTTGATGACTTCATGGATTTTTTGGTTAACCCTTCTTTGGTTTTGAATGGCGGGTTTGTAATCATCCTCTATAAGGATTTTGTGTGTACAAAAATTTGGATCAATTCCCCTTATGTCAGATATTTTTTAAGCTATAGCTTTCTTATGTTTCCTAAGAACCTCTATGAGTTTTTCCTTCTCATCATCTTTTAAGTATTTGGCTATGATAACGGGTAATTGGTCATTTTCCTCTAAGAAAGCATATTCAAGGTGTGATGGAAGATCCTTAAGCTCTAGGGAAGGTGGACTCTCAATGGAAGGTTTCACTAAGGATGGATCATCATAGTAACTTCTGGTGGAGTAGGTGAAGGAATGGGATCCTCATTGAGTAACTTTTGGATAGTGAGAATGTCTTCTTCCCAATTAATAGGAGAATCTTCATTACAAAGAAAGTTATACTCAAATTCCTCTAAGAGGAAATCACTCTCTCCAAATGGTGTTAAGGAGGGGGCAATTGAGGCAACGGTCTCCACATGTGACATGTTCTCACTATCATTCTTGCAAGCTTCATGAAAATTTTCATCACACACCTCATCAAGAACATCCACTATGTTAATTGTTTCACAACTTTGAGATTTCTTAGTGACTTCCCCAACTTAAACACTACTTTCTCATCCTCAACTCTCATAATTAGTTCACCTTCCGCCACATCAATAAGAGTACGACCCGTCCTCAAGAAAGGTCTACCAATAATAAGAGGAACTCTCGAGTCCATATCATAGTCAACAACTATAAAATCCGCGGGGAATGTGAATTTATCAACCCTTACAAACACATCCTCCATAATGCCTACCGGATAATCTATTGAATGGTTTGCTAACTCAAGGGTCATCCTAGTAGGAGTGAGCTTAGGAAGAGAGAGTTTTTGCCAAACCGATAAAGGCATGAGATTTATGCTTGCCCCAAGATCCGCTAGTGCCATGCAATTTTCCGCCCCGTGAAAATTACAAAGGATCAAAAACCATCCCGGATCTCCAAGTTTTGTTGGTAATGTCTTTAGCAACACGGCGGAGCAATTCTCATTTAATGATGTGTTAAGAATATCCACCAACTTTTCTTTATTTGTGAGGAGGTCTTTGAACATTTTGGCAAACTTGGGCATATAAGCTAGAGCTTCCGCAAATTATATGTTGATATTCAATTACTTGACCATCCTTAAAAAGTTTGACACTTGAATATCATCCTTGTTCTTAAGCTTTTCCTTTCTTAATCTTGATGGGTATGGAAGAATTGGTTTTGGTGTTGGTTGAATAGTTGTTGTTGAATGACTCTATTTTTTGGTTTCTTCATTGATAGTTGTGGAAGGTGAAGGAGTAGTAGGTGTAGGATTAGAAGGTGTAGGTGTTGAAGTTGTAGAGCTTGAAGGTGTTGATTTTGATGTTGTAGGCTTATCACAAGGAGGAACCATAGTAGGAGTAACCAAAGGAGGTGTAGGAGGCATTGAAGGATCAATAGTTGTTTTTCCACTCCTTGTTGTGATTGCATTTACATTAGCCCTTGGATTGGTTTGTGTGTTTGAAGGTAAAGCACCTTGTGGTCTTTGATTGAGAAGCATCATAAACCTCTTGTTGGTTTCCTCTTGCATTTCTCTTATTCTCTTTTCATTTGCTTGAAACCTTCTTTCATTATCTAGATTCATTTTATAATGAAGCTCAATGGTTTCATTTTGCCCATATCCTTGACTATATCCTTGATTATATCCTTGATTGTGTCCTTGATTGTGGAAAGGTGGAGGTGGTTGATGAAATCCTTGATTATTTGCATGAAAGTTGTTTCCTTGATGTTGAAAGTTATTAGGTGCTCTAAAGTTGTTGTGTCCTTGGTAATTCTCCCTTGGCCCTTGATTTCTTTGAATTAATTGAGGAGGGTTTGTTTGGTTTTGGGTAGGTGGATGGGGTGGAAAGTCGGGTAGAGCAAGGTAATTGTTTTACTTGTAAGAGAGATGGTTAGGGTTGATGTTAGGTTTAAAATGCTCTCTTTGTTCATCTTTATAAGCATAAATTTCACCTTGAAAATATTGAACTTTGTCACACTGTAGGTAAGAGTGAGGTCCTCCACATATCTCACAACATAGGGAAACAGCATTCACATCATTGGTAGAAGAGTTGTTCAAGGAAGCTTTCATAAGGGCTTGGATCATCTCTTGGTTCATCTTTTGATTCTTGTCAATTGCTTGAAGTATTTCATTATGACTCTTGAGTAGTTGATTATCAATGGATGTGTGATCATGATCTTGCACAACATGGACCCCCTCATCTCTTTGGTTATTTGTTTCCACCATGGATTTAGTCTTAATGATATCCCATGCTTCTTGTGTGGATTTTGAAAGAATGCTCCCACCCGCGGATGAGTTAAGGGGATCTTGATGGTGAGGTCTCAATCCATTGTAGAAGGTGTTGATTTGGTGAACTTAGTTAAAACCATGGTTTGGGCACTTTCTCAACAACTCTTTAAACTCTTCCCAAGCCTCACTAAAGTTTTGATCTTTCCTTTTTTGGAATCCTATGATTTGGTTTCTCAAGGCGGTGCTTCGTGAAGGAGGAAAGAACTTATTCACAAATTTCTTCCTTAAGTCCTTCCATGTCTCAATACTCCTAGAAGGTTGTATATCTAGCGAATACCTAGCATTACTCTCTAAGGAGAATGGAAATACGATCAACTTAATATCATCATGAGGGACCCCATTATACTTAAGTGTATTGCAAATGGACAAAAACTTCTTGATATGATCATGTGGGTCATCCATGGGTCTCCCTAAGAAGCGTGTAGAAAAAACCATAGTGATAATATGTGTCTTAAGCTCAAAAGTGTTTGCGAGTATCTCAGGTATAACAATAGCATCGGCATTTCCCTCCACATTTTATTGGAGGATCTCCATCAATGGTCTATTATCAACGACGGCCATGACTTCTTGTAAGTTGTTCAAAGCAAGATGCTCGGGATCGGCTTGATGGACGGTGTTGTTCTTGTTCTTTTGCTTCCTTTTGAGAGGAAGGGGTTGTACACCAAAAGGTATATGTGTACGTGCTCGAGTGCGCATGCAACTCAACTCGAAGAGTGAGAGAGGAGTTCTAGATCGACTTTGGAAAATAAGGGATTATCCTTTCCGAGGTTCAATAAGTAATACCCACAAGAAAATATAATATATGTAAGTAATACTTGGGTGGCACACCACTCACCACTATCACTCTTGAAAGACCCACAAGGAAGCGGAGAAACGAGGAGGCGCGTAGCACTTAAGAGCCTGATTCTTTAGAATATGTAATACACTCGCCTTATACCCCCCCCCCCCCCCCCCACACAGTGGCCTCTTTCTCAAGATCAAGTAGATTATGGTATTTATCTATTGTGCCTTAATTAACTTTGATCGATACACGTACTTAGGACCGGAACGCCCCCAAGCACAGTGTATTGCAAAAGCAATACTTATGGAAGTATGTGTATTGAGTGTTCGTATCTACGTACATGTATTTACATATAATAATATATCAAAAATTATTTTTGTATTTATTGAATTTTTAAGAAAATATAGTATTTACGTAAAAACGATGGAAACCAATATATACAATATATTTTTGGTGTAATCTTTTAGGAAAGAGATTACTTTTTGAATTTTTTTTTTATTTTTTTGTTTCAATTCTTAGGAAAGATATGATTTTGTGGTTTTTTTATTTTTTATATTTTTATATTGTTGATTTTTTTATCTTTTTGATTTATGATACGTAAAAGGAACGCTCACAAGGTGAACGGATCCAAAAATCCAATCGAAACCGTCAATCAATCGTCAATCGTAATATCATGAACCGGCAGCGGCGCCATTTAATATTTCACTTTTCAAGATCGTAATTCCCAACTCACAACAAATTGATTGTCCAAGTAATTTCAAGTTTTTAATTGTTTTTGGTTTTTATAAAAGTTTTGGTATCTAGGTCTAATGCAACAAATCACGTAAAAAATGGTAAAAATAGTGTAACTACGTAACCGTACTACACTAAAAACATATTGCAATTACCACAATTAACGCAAGAAGTACAAGTTTTAAATGCACAAATGGTAAAAATGCCTAAAATGTTAAGTATGTAAATGTGGAAGGACCAAAAATGTAAATTCTGAAAGTAAAGGGACTATAAATGTAAAATTTAACAAACTATGATAACCAAGTAACAAATTAGCAAAACTGCCAAACAAACATGAAACAATATCAAAATTCAGGGACCTAAAACTTGCAAACCCTAAAAACTTGATTTCCAAAAGCTGTTTAAACAATCACTAAACTTTAGGGACTAAATTGCAAATAAGGCTAAGTTTTCAAAGAAAACGAGTAACAAAGGTTTGATAAGCTCGTATGAGCTTAATACTCAACCAAATAAGCTCTAGTTTTTTGCAAACTTCTTAAAATCAAAATTTAGCTAGGTTTGTCAAAGGAAACAGGCTGAAAATAGCTAGAACTGAAGATAGCTTATTTCAATAAGCCCAAATTAAGCTATAAGCTGAAATAGACATCCACAACTTGATTTTTCATATGAAATCTATTAAGCTATTGATTACAAGGCTGGAATATCAAAAATTATGGAAAATGATTAAGTGAATAAGCTGGAATCTCAAGATAAGCAAATTTGGCTTATCGTTGACTTTTGTTGACCAAAATTTTCCAAAAAGTTGAAATTCTCCAAAATGCCTTAAAATGTGTTTGTAAACAGGAATGTGCAAGAAAATTGATAGATTTATGAAGTGGAAATGTGGGAAATGATTCAGTAGTTAGGTCTCATCATAGAAACTTACAAATGCTTATTAGCTCATTTATAAGCTAATTCCTTGCTTATTTCTTGATAATGTATTGTCTACCTTAGTGAAACTGGAAGCTCATATATTGAACTTTATCTAGAACCAAATTTCAGCATTTAAAACTCACTAACAAAGATTTGAGAGCTGATTGAATCTAGCTTGTTCTAACTAATGAATACTTGACCCAAAGTGTTTATATGCAAATTGCCTTTTTGACTTTAACTTTGACTACAAATGATTGCAAAGTAATTTGTACTGGTCTATTGAGTATTTTTGAGCTCAAAACAACTGATTTCAACAACTGATTCAAGAAAGCTATATAGATCCAAACACCAATTTTAGACTGTTATGGAAAATTTTACAAAGGCTTAAAAAGATTTTGAATTCACAAGAGAGATATTAGAACTAGTTAGGCAACTCAAATGAACCACTAACACACCAAGATCCAACAAGAATACACTATTGAATTCAAATAAGCAAACTGATGACAAATTAGCAATGAAAGGCCTACTAAGCAAGTCCAACTGAATCAAAAGCTATGAATCTACTATCTATCTAGCAGATCATAACAAACACACCAAATGACCACTAAATCAATCACAATTAAGCAGTTAATCTATGTAACTAAGAATTAAGCATGGCAAGACATTTGAGTGGAACAAAAACAAGAATTTTAATGCCTTTTAGCAATGAAGCCTCCTTTGCTAGAGTAGTTAGGCGCTGAGCCTACTAGAATCAACACAAACACCAACTATCATCAACCAAAACTCATCAAATAAACATCATCGTCAAGGACTGATCTTCTCTGCATAAATCTAAACTTTTGGCAAGGAATTGAGCTAGGATTGACTGATATCAACTAACAAGCTTCCAAAACACCCAAACAAGCTCTATTGATCTGATATGATCAATAGAACTAAGTATCAACAATGTAGATAGGATAATGCAGTAATGAGAAGAGTATTGAAGTGAAAAGTGAAAATTGAAATTTTATTAATGGCAGAAGGTTGTTACAAAGTTGTTACACTACTAACTAACTATCTCAAATGTTCATCAGACACTTGAGATTAGTTACAAACTAATTCTCTAACTGAAAATGAGAGGAAATGATAAGTGTGTGTTTTTTCACACACTGGCTACAATACGAAAATGAAAGTACAATGGGGCTATTTATAGAAGTAGATTGAAGTTAGTTGAGGTTCAGTGACGTGTGGGAACCAATACCCAACTTCCACGTGGCCTCAATTGCTTAATTGTAATTTTAGATGAAGAACAAATTTGGGCGTTTTATCTTGAGTGGATTTCAGTTCAATTGAATGGTTGGAATGGATTCCTCTCTTGATTTAGAGCACTTTTGATGTTGAACTCATCTTCTGAAAATCAATCCTTCGTGATCTTCAATTTGGGCGCGTTTGAAGTTTGAATGTCCACGTGTTATGTTTGTATTTGGTGAAAACAATTCACTCGGATCATTATCCAAACTCTAAAATTTGATTGGCTGGAGCTACTGTTGAGATTCGTCCACTGAGTCTCTCTCCTTATTTATTAGATGTGATGATGTGGTGATCTGTGTTGACCAAATAAGCGTCTCTCATTGGTTGAAGTATATAACACATGGATTGAGCTTGTATTAAGTTCAAAACTTGGCAGAATTAACCCTTCATTTTTGGCAGATATGTATAATGAGTTAGGAACTTTAATAACTTGTCATTTTTGGTCCTTTGAACTTCAAACTTGAGCATAAATGATCCTTGGACTTCTTGATTTGATAGTTGACCATGTTTGACTTTGTTCTTGACTTTTCCATATTTACACTTTGAGTCCTTCAACTTTGAATTGTTTCAAGAAAGGTCCTTTGACTTTGATTGGCTTGTCACTTTTCGTCCTTCTTTTGTCTTTTCTTTATCAATAAAGGCTTGATTCCCTTGCTTGCTTCAAAAATGTATCTTTTTACCTACACAAGCACAAACAACAAAAATACCCATAATACTGCTTTTATAAATCAAAATCAGGTATTTTGCTTTATGTTTTAGGGTGATTTGTGATATAATTGATATGAGATTTCACTCATATCATATATCTCGATTAACTGACTACACTTTTATTAAAAAGTTAAACTTTAGCAAATGTTAAAAAACTATCGATTTCTTTAAATAAATTCAAGCACATATTAGGGGACTAAATGCTACAATTATTGTCGTTATACTTTTATAGTAATACGTACTTTATTTAATTTAGACTGCGGATTATTTCGAGCCATTATTTCTCCATGTCTACGTTGTGCTATTATACCTTTGCTATTGCTTCGAGGTTAGTTTCATAGCCCCACTCTTTACTTGTTTTAAATCCTTTTTGGGGTGAGAACATTGCTTATTATTTTTATGGATGAGCATAAGTGCTAAAACTTGATGCGTTTTCCTACTTGAAGTCTAAGTCCCGATATCCTAAGTTACCTTTAGTCCACTATCATGAACCGTTAATTACTTAGTTGTAAAGCGTGAATGTTATGTATAGATCTATCGGGGTTGACATCCCTATCTAGTTGTGAATGCGTGGTCAAATTAGATACACTTACATTTGAATCCTCACAGATACTCTAGGATAGGTATCTGCCTTGGGCTCTCATTATATTTTGGTTAACGCTTCGGTGTCATGAGCTTAGACGTAGGAATACAAACGTGTACTATTTTAATTATAGCCATGTATGGTTATATGTTGGTTGCCTGATTAAAATCTTATTGTTCATCATACTTATTTTGTAACTAAGCCTATGAACTCACCAACCTTTGTGTTAACACTTTAGCAATGTTTTTCTCAGGTATCAAGACGGAGGAGTGAAGTGGTTGAGCTATGGAGATAAATAATTTTTCGTAACTATCTTTTGAGAAATTGAACACTTATGTTATATCTTCAAAAATTAGTTTATTTTATAATGTTAACAAATTATTCCGAACAATTTTACTTTTATTCAATAAATCAAAACGACTTTTCAATGTCGTTCTTTATATATATGTCTTGTGATAGTCATGACAGTCGCACCCAAGTGGACCCGTATACTCTGATAATTTGGGGGTGTGACAGATTGGTATCATAGACGTGGTTATAGAAAACTATGTTACTTTGATAAAAATCATTTTTACAAAATTTTTAGTCAAAAATGAAATTATGGGAAAAGAGTAATACTAGACTATAACCGTTTCTCTATCTCCATGGGCCACTTCAATCCACGTCTTTGATACACATAAGTTGTAACTTTTGCCATGCTAAGTTTTGGACTTGATTGCTATGTGTTATTAACATTAAGTATTCCTTTTCCTTGTTTGAATGATCCCTATATACGATGTACTTACAAGAATGTGTATTAAAACGGTTTTTATGTTGAAATAAATACCCGGCATCCTTGTATGGATTATTATACTATTAAAATGGTTTGTGCCATATTCATTTGGTTTGTGTCATATTTATTTGGTTTGTGCCATATTTAAATGGTGTGTACCACATTTATTTGGTTTGTTCCATATTTAAATGGTTTGTACCATATTTATTTGGTTTGTGCCTTATTTATATGGTTTGTGCCATATGTATATTTTAGGATTAAACGTACGCATATTTATACTCTCACATTTTAAAGTGTTTGCGGGACTATTATCGACTATCGAAACGTTTGTGTGTTTCATATCACTATGCGCCGAATTAATAATATCGCCACGATTTTTAGAACGAAAAACTATATGAATGAATTTATTTACCATGTGTTTGGTAGTATGTTAATTTGTAGTAATACTTGAATCAAGCGATGTTATTATAGAAGTCAAGAGGAGCAACGATTTGGATATTTAAATTGAATGCATAAATTATCGTACCAAATAACTATTTCGGTCATTTTGAGCACGACAGAGGAACGACGACGCCGTCACTGTATAAGAAGACATATGACGATAAAACACTTATTACAAGCATTACGCTTGTAATGCTCCAAAAAGTACTACAATTCAAATAACGAATAATTTTTCACAATATATGAACTATCCATAAACGCGAACGTGTAAGTCAAACGTTTACTGGAGAGAAATTATATTTGGAACAGATTATACAAAGACAAATCTAAAGTATCCAGTCCATTAGTTGTGACTAATTTATCATGAATACATTTTAAACTTCAAAGTTATAATGTCGACATAGATTAAAAGACGAACTCCTAGTTAAAAGGATCGTGTCAAATCTCTTCATCAAAGGGACTATTGCGTATTGCAAAGTTGAGAACCCCAAATTTGAAATGTGCCCACCAATTGGAAATTTGAATTTCGGAATGGTTAATGATGAGTTGTGAGTGAACCCAAAACGAAGACAAATCATCAAAAATGTTAAGAGGTATAATGATGCTTAGCAAGGTCTCAAGGTTGTTCTTGTTTGATTGGGTACGAGACTAAGTTAAGTTCCAATCGTTACACAACCTTGGGTTTCTAATGAGTTTTCTTGAAGATGGGTAAGACTCATGAATTTAGATGTTGAGTGATAAGTTTAATCATTAAGTTATAACGTAATGATGAGTTATATGTGGGTTTCAATCGACGTTAAATTGTGCGAGTAGTACCTAACTGCAATTAAAACAGGAGATGAGAACAAAATAACCAAAATATTTGAGACGTAATCAAAGCTCAGAGAAATTATCTTGATAGAAATTAGTGATTGATTTGTTTAAATCGATTTAACAATTTTACATTGGGTAAAAATTATTGAAAGTATACGAACTAGCAACGCTAACTTAAGGAAAGACCAAAAAATGACCACAAAAAAACTAGTAACGGCTATGGTATGGCCATCATTTGACTAAAATTCAAAGACATACTTACTCATACGAGTTACAAGTAGTAGACGTTTAGCAAGGGAATTTTTCACAAGAATAAACGTCGGAAAAAACCAAAATTGATGAAAGAATTTATTAAGGATAACAATAATTATTCGTCCGTGAATAATCACTACTAAGCGAAAGTAATTATAAGTATGTGGAAGAGCATGTTAGAGGACTTTAACATTCCACGATTCACTTACTATTTTCCATGTAAGGGCTACTTGGACATTTTAGTAGGCCTACGGAACGATTGTACAAGAACTTATTCTAAATAATAGAAAACTTACAAGACATCATACAGATATTTCTTGTTTAAAGAACCTATGAAACAGAATACCTTACCTCTGCCTACCCAATGACCGCTAACTTTCAAATGTGATGGGTAAATTTTGAAATTGCCTCTCATTCCTTTTGTCATTTTACCATCCGGAACTGGCAAGGAAATTACCCCCATCTGAGGAGTAATCACGACCGTTACGGATGACGAGAAATAATTCACTAGTTATGGCACTATGTGTAACCACGAAAGAACCGTCAATAATTCAGAATATCCCCTCGATTACCATATAAATTTCGACTCTTATACCTTTAGAATTACCCGAGACGTCCAAAAAAGAAACCAATCATTTTCACCGCCACCACATCGTAAAACTACTACTTATCAAAATAGCGGGACTACTCAAGAAACAACTGGGCGTGAGGCAGAAATTATGAGAGCCCCACTAGAGGAGGACGTGAAGTGGATGCCTTTAGTGCAAATGATGAGGATAAGGATCTCGATAAGTCTCTTTAATTTGTGGAGACCGTGATTTCTATGAGAGCGGATGATGTTGAAGATAGGCAGGCTGCAGATCGAGCTCAGATTCAGGAAATCCTACGCCATCCAGGCCTCTAGGATGTAGCACCTTTATGATAAAAGTATGATGTTTTGTAAAAAAATCTTGATGTTTTGTCAAAACTAAAAGAATTCATTCATTTGTTTGAAAGAGAAATTTGTACTCTAAGCTTCGAAACCATGAACGAAACGTAATTCAAGAATGAGACGTACAACTCTTTATAATATCCTCTCTCGATAATTGTATTACAATAACTATGAGGAAAGCTCTGTCGATTTGGAATAAACGTTAATTTGATAACCATGAAGGATCTAAATAAGGGTTTGTATATCCAGAGAATTTAAAATGTCACATGTAAAGAAAAGATAAAACCGCGAGATCCTTAAGGAAATATTTCACCTTCAATATTAGAACGCCATTAAGACATTGACTCATTCGATGTTAGTATTCGTACGAGCAATCAAACTTTGAGCATGTGCTCAAGAATTAAGGAAACAGGAGTTTTTCTAGTTAACACTCTTGGACCTTGAAATATCTTTTCAAAAACCAAGCGGACTTGCGTTGGTTGTGAAAGAAAAGGACTCCACGAGAAGAAGTAATCCCTTGTCGAGAAGCAAGCCAATCTTGGAATTAGTAAGGGACGTTGAAGGGAGGATTATCCCTCATCATCCGACTAGACCAAAGAACCTACCCTGGCTAGCACCATGTGCTAACCAAGGAAAGGATTTCCAACCACCATTTTGCCATAAGTGTGAGTACCATCACAAAGGTACTTTCTCGAACGATGGTAGACGTCGTGATGAGCTTAGGCATTAGGAATAAGACTGCCGCATTGTTAAGGTACATAAGGAGCACGTGAAAAAGTATTACCTAGAAACCCTAATTTTTTCTCTCTCTTTTTGGTGATTTCCGGCTGCCTCCACCATGGTTTCCGTTCATCTTAATTAAGCAAACTGTCTAATTCCAATCTGTTTTCCACCTATCATAACCGTACCATTGTCTTGATTTGTTTTCTTTTGTCCAAACAGAATCCTTTCAATGCGTGGGACTGGTCTTTGATTGGTTGAAAGATTTGATTCGTATTATGATCGGTTTTTTGATTTAGTGATAAAACTCTTGGTAGCCGCCGTTTATTACCTTTTAAGAAATTAGGGTTTTTTTAATCTCTTATTATTTTATGTATTAGGGTTTGGTTTGGTGCGCTGTGATTGGTCCTTGATCTAGGGTTTCGTTTGCCCTAGGTAGTTTTTCTGTTTCGATTGATTGGTTTGTGTATTAGAGAGAGGTGTTTCGATCTGGTTAATGTGTCATGGAGAAGAAGATCGCTGTTACGCCGATCGACATGGACAGGTTACATGCGCGCATGTCGCGTTTAAAACAAGCGAATCACATAAATAGTCCTGACAAGACTTCTGAGGTGTCTAGGGTTTCTATTACCTCGTCGCGTCAGGATGGAGTCATAATTAATGATTATGAATCGAGTGGTGTTCTTCCATCGTTTGGGGGTGACACTACAGAAAGGTCAGATGGTGAGCCCAAACATGTATCGACCGAGATACATGATGGTGATGGGACAGAATGCTCAAACCAGATACATATGGATGCAAGTTCACTCAAGCAGCCAGTATTGAAGGAGGTTGGAACGACTAGTATGGCTAATGATCATGATATCCAGAATGATACAAGGGGTGTTACTCCATGTATGGCTGATACGATTCCATCCGAGCAGAGTGATACAAGGGTTGTTACTCCATGTAGGGCTCCTGCACCATCAACTGCTGTTCCAAAACCCTCTTTTGTGTCCATGTTACATGGTCAAGCTAAAAGAGTTGCACGTGTAAAAGAACTCCGTAATGAAGAACATGTTGAAGGGGCAGCGGTTACTATTCCTCTCGATGTGGTTGATCAGGTTAGGGCACGATTGACGCATACATTATATGGTCATTTTATAGGGAAGAGATTGGCGTTTCCTTTGGTTGAAAACTATGTTAAGAAAGCGTGGGCGAAATTTGGCATCAAGCGTGTCCAACTTCATGGTGAGTTCTTTTTATTTCAATTTGATTCTAAAGTTGGAATGGAAAGAGTTATAGAGAGTGGGCCATGGTTAATACGTATGGTTCCACTGATTTTGAATATATGGTCTCCGGATTCTTTACTTGTGAAGGAGGAGATTAGGAAAGCACCGGTGTGGGTCAAATTGCATCATGTTCCCATAGTTGCATATTCGGAGGTGGGTCTTAGTCTAATCACTACTCAGATTGGGAGGCCTATTCTTCTTGATTCTTATACAAGTGAGATGTGCCTATCTTCATGGGGAAGGAGTACCTATGCACGTGTTTTAATTGAGATTTCTGCTGATCATCCTCCTAAGGATTCTTTAGTTGTTGCTATTCCTATTGGTAAGGATAAGGGACATACGATGGCTAATATTGGTATAGAATACGAGTGGACTCCCCCCCGCTGCTCGATGTGCTGTATATTTGATCATCATGATGCTGAATGTCCGAAATTGCCTAAGGATGTCATTAATACGATTGTTAATGTGGACGATAATAAGGTAGCTAATGAGATTGATAATGAGGGTTATGAGGTTGTGAACAATAGAAAGAAAAAGGGTAAGAATAAGCAACTCCAGGTTGCTGGTATTAAACTCACTAAACCACCTATTAATCTTTATTACCGTGCTGTTGAGAAAGGGGATAGTTCTAAGGCGAATAAGCCTAAGAAAAATGATTCTACAGGTACTACTGTTCAGAATGCTCCTAAGAAAGCTGGTTCTATTCTTAAGCGTGGATTTCTTAATAACAAGTCTTTGGCTCTTGATTCTAGTCAACCGGGTACGAGCAGCAAAAACTCTTTTGGTGTTTTGAGTGGTTTAATGGATGATGGGACTGATTGGGAGGATGGCTTTGGTCATTCTAATGATGTGCTTAATGCGGATAGTGAGACTGATGAAGACATTGTGATTGATGATCGCCATGGAACTCGTCAGCCGGATACTCGCACTTCTCATTAATCATTATGTTGTTTTTTCATTGTTTATGTTCCTTTAGGTGGTTCTTTCCTATAGGAGTCATTAGTTTTGTAATGTAATTATCATATGGCATGTCATATGATATAGTGGTTGTTCAAGCTGTGTGATTGAGGTTAATGTAGCATTGCAGCTACATTCCATTGTACTTCAACGCTTTTTGGGAATATATTTTACCGGGATTGGAGTCCCTTTACCCAAAAAAAAAGTATTACCTAGGAAAATGTCAAATAAAGCAAGACCGAATCAATAACATAAAAGAAATTTCCAAAGAAGGAAGCTCATAAATGAAGAGCATTAAATACCCTACCGACGTAATGTATCGTGTATCACTTGAGGAGAGTGCCCCAATAACCTATATGTATCAACCGAAGGTCATTTACCTCCGTCATATGTAAAATTTAGAAATTACGTGGAATATCAAATAATTAATTTATATGCAAATCAAGTAACTTGACATCCGTCGATTTTACCACCAAAAAAATCTAATTGTGTAATCATACTCTAAACTTTTATTTAATTGTTTTCAGTTAACATTAAGAGTTATCTTTTATATCTTGCAAAGCTTTTACTTAAGGAGAAGTTTTATCCCATTAAATTTCCTTTTAATGAGAATGACAAAATAATTTCTTACAATAATTTTTTTATGTTGAAAAAAATAAGAATAATAAAATTAATCAAATATAATTCTTTTTCTTAATTAAAGAAGAGTTTTATAAAATATATTGGAAAAAAAAACATTACAAATTTTTTTTTTACTTTGAAAGAACCATCATCGAGAACTTTATTAGTGAGAATGTCAGAAAAGGTATTACTGATAAAACGTCACGATTGATGACAAATTTTTTTGGTAAAGACTATCATGCAAAATTTTGGAAAAATCTAGTTTTACGAACAGCTTTATGTGAAAAACACAAACTATTGATAATCTTGACGGGAAAAACTACGAATAATCATGAGAATTACATTGTTAATTGTGGAAGTGAATATTGGTAACTAATGAAATGAACTACGAATTATTTTGTCAATTATGAAAGTGAACAATGGTACATATAAATAAATTATGAAGTACCAATATATAAATTATAACCTCAAAGAGATAATTGATGTTGAAAAGGAGGATAGAACCGTTACGTAGCCTGATCAACTCGTATGATTGTGGTCGAATGCGGGTATGCTCATAGTAGTCATCATGGAAATAAGATATATTAGTAAGATTAGAAAATTTACAAGTTCGTGTTACTTGTCAAAGAAAATATATTTTGTACTATGAATATCAAATATCCGTATACCGTCGTTTAAGTAAGAACGCCGAGTACGCAATACGTGTATACTTATTACGATTATTTTTTTCTTCACCACTATGACGTTCGAAGCTGTGTAAGACGCAAGAATCATTTAGTACGCAAATTCCTACGACAACTAAAAAGACTTGAGTTGGAAGAAACCTAAGACAATGACAAAATCTAAATAATAATGCGAAGAACGAGACGCCGTTTGAGTAAGACTCAAATTTAACGGATATCGCAACACTACTATATAATAATCGAATATCAATAAAACAATTTGGTTGTAAAAGCGATGAGATGCCCAAATGATAAAAACCCAAAATTAACGGATATCGAGACCACGTCGTACGTTAACCAATGTTAAGGAATAATTGGGTCAAGATAAGCGTGCTCTTGTGTACAAGAAAATAGATACCGAAATCACCCAGACAAAAACATATTTTGCTTAAATTTGAGCAAAACACCGTACTCATAAAACTCAAAAAGATGTAAACTAGTGTACCTTGAAATATGAATCCTCACGGATCACAATTTGATTTAACTTAGCACGGCTCACCCTTTTCACCTCCATGAAAAAGAGATAAACGAGGAGGAACACGCACTAAATTAATCGATTTACGAAATGATCTAAAAAGGAAGTGTCACATAAAAGGGAGAAATTTCTTAACCATTGTGTGTTAGAACGGCCAATCATCGAAGGTCTTTGGGAAAACCGATTCGAGAAGCCTTGCCGCATGAACTACTTATCAACCAAGTAGACGATCAAGGTGAACGGAATTAAACAAACAATATGGAACGACTTTCCAAATGTTTAATATTATCCTTAGGAGGGATTGGATTAAATACTAAAGATTAATATTAGTACAACTATAGAGAGATGTGTGGTAGAAAAACTCGGTCAAATTAATCAATTGCAGGCAACCAACCGACGTTTAATGATCCACCAGTCATTCATGTTCCCTTAAGGATTCGATGATTTCAGACGAGTGATAGAAATAGTAATTCTATGTTTCTTAAAAAATGTAAAACCCGCATAAAATACATAAAGACATTAAATACATTAAAACACGGATTAATTAAAACTTTATCATTTATTAATACACGACAAGTATCATTAGCATTAAATGAATAACGACAAGTATTACGTATATTAATTATTTAATGACAAGTAATTACGTATAAATAAATTAGGACACGACAAAACACGAAACTACGTCACGAAATAATACACAAGAATTTACAATACAAGAAACCGAATTATATACTATTATACAAGTTTAATAAAAATATAACAAGAACCCTAGCCCTCTAGTTCTTGGTCACCGACTCCACAAGAGAAAAAGAAAAGGGGAAAAGCTTTTGATCTTTGAATTGTTACGGGTATTGTTCATGTCCATAAATCCCTAATCATTACGCATTCGGTATCCCTAAATCCTTAATCTTTTCTTTTATTAATTTCTTTCTTTAATCATGAATCAATTCATAAATCTAAGAACACATGTATGGATGAATAGGAAAAAGCTGATAAAAAAACTCTCTCTCTCTATGGGCGATTTCGCAAACCCTAAACTCTTATGCCCCCTTTTTCGATTCTGTTAGTCACCAATCATCATTTAACGTTTGTTTTATTGTTCGTATCATTGTTTGATGTACTGATCTACACTGCTAGTGTAGTGAGTGAGGTAGGCTACGTGATTTATTCACTCCCTATTTATCGCAATGAGCAGCTAGTCCCGTTGATTATACATCTTCTTGATTGTCAATAAGCAATCGTTTACTGATTCGATGTGATCTAAAGGATCCTTTCTAGGGGGTTTTTTTAGGGTTTTGTGATCTGGTCTTAGGGTTTTTTTAGATCTTAATATTTTATTATTGTTTTGACAATTTTTTTAATGGAAGTGGGTTAGGGCTTGGTTTGCTCGTGGTGGCTGAAAGCCTAATTAGGGTTTTGGTTTTTTCGTGCCTCAACGTTTTAGATTTCTGGTACATTTAGATCGTGTGTTTAAAGAGAGAGATGGATAACAATACGAAGGATAAGCATGCTGGAGGGACGTAAAGTTCTCTTTTGCATGATTTGACGGCAAGGTTTAAGAAGACTGATGGGATCACTATGCAGCGTAAGAGGGGGGCCACGTTTATAGAACCTCTTAAGGATGCTCCAAAACAATCTTTCGTTGTAGCATTAGCATTGGAGCAGCCTAGGAGGACACTAAAGTTTCGTACACTACATAGTGCATTGTCTACTGATAATATGGATTTTGTGTTGCCAATGGAGACTATTGCCCCTATCAAACATAAATTCGCTAATTCTTTGGTGGCTTCTTTGTAGGAAAAGGAATTGCTTTTCCTTTGTTGAAAATTATGTCAAAAATACGTGGTCGAAGTGTGGTTTTCAGAAACTAATGAGGGATGATGAGGGATTTTTTTTACTTCAAGTTTGCTTCGAATGATGGCGTAGAACAGGTACTAGAACAAGGACCATGGCTTATTCGTAACACCCCACTCATTCTCTTCAAGTGGACCCCTGAGTTAGCTTTAACGAAGGGTGAAGTGACTAAATTTCCAGTATAGGTGAAGATTCACAACGTTCCAGTTCTTGCGTATTCGGAGGATGGCCTTAGTTTGATTGCTGCGCGGATAGGAAAACCTATTTTGCTTGATGCGTTTACAAGCTCTATGTGTGGTGACACTTGGGGGCGTATTGGGTATGCTAGAGCTCTGACTGAAGTTAGTGCTCATAAAGAGCTCAAACAAGAAATTGTCATGGGTGTTCCGTTGGAAGATGGTACAGGACACAAGGTTATTCGGATGCAAGTTGAGTATGAATGGAAGCCACCCCTTTGTTCGGAGTGCAAGATCTTTGAGCATTGTACTGACCAATGTCCAAAAAGCATCAAGACTAAGCCGGTGGAATCTAATAAGGTGGCTGACCAGAATGATGGGTTCAGGGTTGTTACGCGTAGACGGAGGACGGATAAGACTAAGAATACTAACAACCCTCGTGCTTATGAAGGGATTAAAATATATAAACCTAAGACAACAATGATTTGGGGAAAGGGTAATAAGGGACCAGATAAAGAAAAGATCAGCAAGGAAGAGTTAGTCACGCTCAAAAATAACTTTGATGCTTTACTTGCTGATTATGATGTGGGAGACGGGGGAGAACCTAGTACTTCTGCGGGGATTATAAACAGTGGTGAGGATGTTCATGTTGTGGAATCTGATGATGAGAAGGTTGATGAACAGGTGGTTCTTGAAACACCACCAAGCGCGTTCAAGGGGGGCAAGCACTCCCTCACATCACGTTTCCCATGTTTAGTGTCGCTTCCTGGAATATATGGGGCTTGAACCGTGCCCCTAAACAATCGGAGGTTCGGCATGTTGTTAATGAAAATAGGTTAAGTGTGTGCGTTGTTCTTGAATCTCATGTAGAAGTTTCAGTACTTTCTGATGTTTGTACGAGGGTGTTTAGATCATGGGACTAGACATCAAATGCTAGTCTATGTGATAAAGTATGTCGTATAATGGTGGGGTGGGATACGGCTGTGGTGATGCTGATGGTTGTTGCCCAGACTAGACAAGCAGTCCATACCAAAATTGTCCATAAAATCACTAACAAAGTGTTTTTCTGTACGTTTGTCTATGCAGATAATAATTATATTCATAGACGACAACTATGGAATGATCTAGCCATTCACAAGCAGGTAACTCGTCAGGAGTCTTGGGTTCTTATGGGTGATTTTAATGTCGCCCTCAATATAGAGGACACATCTTCAGGGTCTTCAACTGTTAATGCAGCTATGAACGACTTTAAAGATTGTATTAACTCTATTGAAGTTATTGATGCTGTGAGCACGGGG
This sequence comes from Glebionis coronaria, assembly GCA_025667525.1. Lineage (NCBI taxonomy): Eukaryota > Viridiplantae > Streptophyta > Magnoliopsida > Asterales > Asteraceae > Glebionis > Glebionis coronaria. Next base: position 316,050,000 of record CM046879.1, on the reverse strand, counting down.
CTGCGTTACACGTGGAACCAGAAACCTAGGAGTGGTGGGGGTATACTCAAGAAACTTGATCGTGTGACAATCCGTCAATTTATGGTTTATATTTTATTCTCAAATATTATTTAGAAATATTATTTTAATGTTATATTATGAACTCACTTATTTTTGGGAAGAAATTTGGATTTACGTCTTGAAGTAGCATCGACTACATCTAAACCGGAGGATTCAACGTTACGTGCTTACGTTTACATACACCGTCTTTGGTGACAGTCCGGCATTTCAGAAAAATAAATTTATCCGTGAATATTATTTTGGGATTTTAATTTTGAGTTGGTTCATAAACTCACAAATTTACGAGAAGAGATTAGGACTTACGTGAATAATTTAACGTCCTTTACGACTAAACCGGAAACCTTAGGATTACGTATTTACGTTTTCAAACTCCGTTTTTGATGAGACAATTTTTATTAGGTTCGTTTTGTGCCGTTGATTCATAATTTATAAAAACGTTTTTCGTAAAACGACCCGAGGGCACGCAAATCGACGAAACTAGAATCGAGGAGTACCCGTAAATTAGTGGGATGGGACAAGTTTTACACTTGCCCACCCCACTATATGTGGCGTCCAATATAAGCCAACACCTATGACGTGTCAATATTTAGTAACAAGATTAACACTTGTCATATAACTTTCTCTCAAACTAGCTACAACTCAAAAACCACTCACACCAAACTAACCACTTCATTTTCACTCATGCAAACCACCATTTTCTCCCTCTCCTCTCCTTGTCCTTCCATAACCATCACCAAATCACCATATTCATCAAATTTTAACCACAAACATAAGATATAATCAACATATGATGATGTCCTTTTGAAGACTTGTTGATTGGAGGTGATTTTAACAACTAGAAAGGAGTTTCCATGGAGATCAATGGATGATTTTTGGAGAAGTATACAACTATTTAGTGATCCTAGAAGTGGTGTTGATATCTCATAAGATAGGTTGCCCAAAACCAAGCCTTGTTCATCATTAATCCCATATTTTCATCAACCTTGGTGGTATAAAGATTTTTCTCCCCATCCTCTTGTTATTTTGATTATGTAATCATGTATTTTCTTTCCTATTGTATATGTATATGATGATTATATGATGATTAAAAATATTATGTGGGGATTTGGTGTTGATAGATTTGATAAACATGGGTAAAAAGATAGAAAAACCACATGTAAAAATGGTTAAATCTTGCTTAAATGGTAGGCTGTATAAAAACAGTAACTAACCACATGTTAGACTGATAAAATGGCAAAGTGGAATCAAAATACAGTAAGTATTAGGTCTTGTACACATGTGAGAGTTGGTCATGCAATGGAATCATTAGGATGAGTGAGATATGATCAAAACAATATTAGAGTACAAATCTGCATAGACTGTTTTGGACGATTTTTATAAAATAATTAGAAGCTGATTCAATAGTAGCCATAGAAGAGTTAAATGGAGCACATATCATGTAGTTTATGCCATAAATATTTGGGCTTCTATCTCCATATAGTACTCTAGATATGGCTGTTTTGGTGAACATGAAATTTAAAATCAGATTTGTATAATAAAAACTTATATAAAATAAGCACTCACTTATATATTTATAAAATATATACACATGAAAACCCACTAACTTATATATTACATTTATATAAATATGTATAAGGATAAATAAATGGACATTTTATAAAAATGGTAGTTTGATAAGTTTTATAAGTTATAAAACTATAAACATGATTTTTACGCCTTTTCGGCTAATACTGTAAAAATTAACGTTTTTGTCAAATAAAACTTAGACGGTCGGACCCGTCTAATGTAAACTTTTATAAACTCACATACTGATGTATAAACTTATAGAACAAGTAAAAACCGATAAAACCCGAGCTTTACAACATATAGACATTAACGGGCCAAAGTATCCTTAATGGACAATAAACCCGACTAATTTGGTAAAACACTTATAAACTTATTTATTGGGCTTAACCCATTTGGGCCCAACATATAAAGTATAATACTGATAATAAAAGTATAATTGGGCTAATGAATAGTATTGGGCTTGTAATAGCCCATTGGGCTTTAAAATGTAAATAAATTGAACTAGTATAACTAGTATAAAAATGTTACCAACACATAAACACTATAATAAATAAGTAAAGATGTATAAACCCACTTGATCATCATCATATGTATAAAGTCATCATATATATACATAATTGTTATTTTGATAAAGTCATTAAACAAAAGTCTAAGACGAGTATTATTTGTCTAGGTTTCCGTGATTGAAGCACGTACCGTACGTCCGAATTGCCGATAACCCGCTTTCCCACATCAACGTGAGTTCATAGCCTCGCACTCTTTTAAATGTTTTTATGAAATTTTTTATAAACCCGCGAGGGAGATAACATGTTAGTTTTGATAAAATAAGACACCATTTGTCCCGATTATTTGTTTATTGATTTGGACCCGAATGATTGTATGACCCGATGAATGATTAAATGACCCGATAGATGAAATGAAATGGATTATTAAAGTTAGGTTATGTCACTAAAAGTCCCATTAACATGAATTGTGAACTACCGGGATTTGGTAGACGCTTATGCATATAATAGTACTACTTGGAAACGATCACCCCAGTTCGCGCCTTGACGGTTGATCCCCGTCGTGCCACATTGATTGGTAAGCGAATTTATGTATGAGAAGATTTACACAAGCGTGATTATTGTGACGACACGCTAATTTAGATGGGCAAATTGAGTTTCGGGCTAGCTACCCGTTGTTTGTTGTAGTAAGGTAACAATGTCATGCGGCATATAATAATCAATTTAACGAAATATTGCTTTAAGCATTGAACTACGATATATTGCCTGACTAGCAATACAGGTTCTTATCATTGATATTATGTTCGTGTTTTGATTTTATATAACCATATTCATATAACGGTTTTTATTTAATCTATACAACGTTATAAAACGTATTGTATGATGTTTTTAACGATAATGGTTCGTATAATGATTTTGAAGGCGAAAGCCTATATTATGATTTTGATAAGGATTTGTATAAAATGACTTTGGCGATTTTATGGCCTATTACAATGATTTGTACAAAAATGATTTTCGGTAATAATTTAATACCGATGTTATATTGATGGATTTTATTAAACTCTATGAATTCACTCGGCGTTATCGCTGACCTTTTCTTTTAACATGTTTTATCTCAGGTACTTGAAGGTAATTCTCGGGAAGACAACAAGAATTCATGGCCCGCACCTAAATAATTATTTCCATTCAAATGCTTTGTAAAACCTGTATTAAATACAATGACTTGGGACCTATGTAAATTTGATATTTATGAATGGAAATGCTTTTATTATTAAACGACGCGATTTTTATGCGTTGTCTATGATGTGAGTAATGTGTTATCCCGTAACACCAACGAGTCTTCCGCTGTATTGAGTTGTATAAATTTGGGGGTGTTACAGTTTGGTACCAGAGCTCTCGTTATAGAGAACGAAAGATTTTTAAAACTTAAGGTTTTGAATAAAACATTTCAAAATCTTTTAACTATAAACATTTTTCACAAAATGTCTAAAAATCTTTTGACTATAATGGTGCCGAAGAATTCCCGAGTTACCGACAAGACCAGACTGAGAAGTTTTATTTTAATATATATATAACTTGGATTATATATGTATGATGTAATTTGATTACATGATTGTTTGATGATTATTTTAATATTTATACGAGGTATTTATACGACGTAGATTGTCACAAGGAACCCTAAATCCCCTAGTAAATTAATCGAAGCTATTCTCGTAGGAATTCTAGCTATTCTAGATCTAAACCAAGTTGTGGATATTTATGATCCCAACAAATGATATTAGTTGATTGTGATATTAAAGAAGAATTGGCGAGATTAAATTTGATATCGATGTCATGAAGATCTTTCCTTATAGAATGGAGTTTGACAAAACGTTACCACCTAGAAAGATGTCATCTGATTCGTTGTCATCCAATTCTTAAATTGAAATCGAAAGGGTGAATGTTGCACTTGAGGCTGTCATTGGAACCATTACCCAAAAGCCTCACGCCACTAGTACCTTTCCGAGAAATAGTGAATGTGTGAGTCATCTCATGTTAGTGACTCATTTGATAACTATTGATGAAAGAGCTATAGGATTGGAAATTAAGTGTTGTTCATATCGAGCTTTTATCGCCCTATTAAGGTCTAAAAATAAGATTGTAAGTATTGGAAAATGAAGTAGGATATCGCATTGAGTATAAGTTGGTTAAAACTGGAATAAAGTAAAATTTAACCCGTATGGAATATGAGATTATTAAGAGGAAGTCATTAAGTCCTGTGATTGAATTATAAGGTTTTAAATAATTGTTAGTTTGTGTTAAGGGTTGTTCCTAGGCCATTGTCCAATGACGAGGATGCCCAGTGTCCAACAAATAAATTGAAGAAATCTTCTTCTGAATTGGGACCGATGGATCTTCCGGGACAGGTGGGACACCTAATGACTCTTGTAGATTAGTATTCATTGTGGTATCTTTTAAAAAAATCCCTAACTTAACTGAGACATCAGTTGGTAGGATGAGTTCTTGGAATTGTATGACATAGTGACACGTAATGTGTTACGGTACAATTTTGACTTGTTTGTGATTAATGAAAATACTACCTTTGATTGCTATATCCTACATGTATCGATGATATCTATCTTTTCTTGCTTCTTCCTAATGCTCGCATTAGTGATGCAACCATTGAACAAGTACTCATCTCGAATTGAGTTACGTTATGAATTATTCTTTCTGAGTGCCCTCGAGGTCATGAACCTCATGATTAAGTGGCTAAGCTCATTTCCTGATATATTGAAGTTAGTTCTTGGTGAACAACTTTTCATCACTCTTTTGCAGATCACTCATTGTTTTTATAAGATAAAACAGTATCCCTTGAGAAAAATTGGGTTTTCATCACCATATGGATTATTTAAAGTGAGAATTATAAATAATCGTTATCGAAATAAAGTTGTTTATGAAACGCTTTGGAAAACTTAACTATTTTCATAACAAGAAAATCTTTGTAAACTTATTTTTGATTCTTATTTAAGAATTAAGCATGAAAATGTTTTTATTATAAACATGATGATAAAATTTTGACGAACTGAGTATTGCATCGTTAATCTTGAAATTGTATATAGTTGCGCGCCTACATACAATTTGGAAGTAACCATGCAAGGCTGATTAGTAGTCACCATGAAATTATTAATAAACACTAAAATTTCTTTGAAGATTGTGAAAGATTAAATTTTATGAGATCTGCAAGAAGTGAAAAATAGGGACATATTGTTAGAGATATCTACATATGTGCCCGTATCATTTATTCTTCTGAGTTGAATTTACTCATCTGTGGAAATTGTCTTATTTGACAATTGACAATTCTTTCTTGTCTAATTCTCCCGTGGCGAGATTCTTTGTAAAAGTATATGATTACCGAGTGTTGATACCCGACTGGATGTATCGACGTTCCTATCATTTCTTTTGATTTGATTTCATTTGAATGACCTGGGTAACGATCCGAGGAGCTTTCGAATGCGTACTCAAATTATGAAAACATGGGATATATTCATATTCATTAAATGTTTTCGTCTGTATCTGATTTGAAATTCTCTCGCGTAGATTGTGTGTTGACCTTACTCTTTTAATAGTAGTTGTGTCTCCATATATCCTTGAATTTGTGAAGGATTATGAGTTATTATTAGTCTTTTGAGAAGTTCACATCTTATCGACGGCAATAAAACTGAAAAGTTGATAGTGCCAGTAGAATGGATTGATTAATTATGACATAACGACATTGTCTTAATTGATGGGAACTCGAGTAGAATTCCCCTAAAATATAAGATGTTGATTATCAAAAGTGACCTAAATAATTCTTGATGGATGACCATATCCTGCTTTTAGACTTGAAATTATACCGTGAATGGTTGTGAATTAGTCAAAGATATTATAATATAGAAAGAACTTAAAGTAAATGCATAAAAAGATGTTCATGTTATTTGAAATTTTAGGAGGTATTTGCTAGTGAATTACCTAGACTTTCGCCATTAAGGCAAGTTGAAATTGGTATTGATTATATTCCTGGTGCTGCACCTGTGGCATGTGCACTGTACGTCAGCACCATCTGAATTAAAGGAATTACCGTACAACTGAGAGAGTTTTCGGAGATAGATTTTATTCTACCGAGCTCATCATCATGAAGAGCTATGGTGTTATCATTTCTTATATTTGTTAAGTTACCCTGAACTAGGTAAATTGATGATCAAAATCTATATCCACTACCCAAGATGATAGATTTGTTCGATCATTTACAAGGTTCTAGCGTATGTTCTAAAGATTTGATCCATGGCATGGTTATCATCAACATCGCATCTGCGAAAAAGATTATCTATTCCAATCACTACATCCAGAACTTGTAAAAAAACATTATAAGTTTCAAGTGATGACGTTTGGATTGACTAATACACATGTAGCATTCATAAATTGGGTGAATCACGTGGGTAGGCTGTAAATTGATAAATTCATGCTTGTGATCATTAAGGACCATTTGTTTGTTTATAATAATAAGAAGGAGTTGATAATTATTTATAGATTGCCCTGAATTGGCCGAACAATTAAAACCTGTACCTTGAATATTTAACATGAGATTTAAGACTTGATCCTTTATATTATTTGACCGTGTGATTAATAGAAAATGGAATATATTGACTCTTCAAAAATTGGAACGATTAAGGCTTTGGGTTTTACCAAAAAAAAAAGAAAATGGAAATGTGTTTTGACAAATGTTTTATCGAAAAGAACTTTTGAGGGATTATTCCCTTATACCCATAACATTTAACTAAACTCCTGTTTAGGGGTAAATGTTCGTGTATACCTCAAGACAACCTAAGAGGGATTGAGGAAACCATTTAAACCATGACACGAAATTTGAAACGACACTTTTTGCTTTTCAACTAAGAAAATTTTGACCAAAGTATAACCAAAGATTTTTCAAATATTTACAAATCTTATTAATTATTTTCGATAAATCAACAAAAATCGTGTTAATTAAATTCAAATTTATTTTGAACATTTTTATATAATTGGACAAACTGAGAAAATTTAAAAACTTTTTGCGTTTACGTTTCATAAAATTAAATATTTATTATTTAATTACTAGTAATACTTATCGACGCTTCAAAACGTCGGATTGAGAAAAACTGATAAAAATGATAGTTTAGACGAAACTAAAACTTAGAAAATATGAAGGAATAATTTCTGAATAAATACGGTCATGATATTTATTTCATCAAGGAAATATAATTACTGACACATTATGTAGAAAAGATAAAGAACCAATTAGGACATGTTCCTTAATAATGAAGGTGCAAAATAAATTGTCAAACAATTTAGAAATAATTGATGCCTGTAAGAAGGATAATATAAATAATAAAAGAGGGTTTGCGGCTAATGTGAACCATTAGAATTAAGAAGCCAATGGCGTTAAATGTTTTAAAGGCTGCTTGTGGTTGCCTGAATATAGAGGATTTTGAGATTTAGTCCTATTGAAATCTCGTAAGTATAAGTATTCCATTCATGTCATTTCTGACTAAATGTATCTTTATCAGAAGAAGTTGTACTAATGGCAAATTATGAAGGCAGACATCGCCTCGTACATTAGTGAACGTCTAACTATTGCAAAGGTCATCATCTGAATTTGATTCGATTTGGGTCATCGTCGACAGACTGACTAAATTTGCTAATATCATTCTTGATAAAGATAAATTCTCGATGAAGAAATTGTCTCTTTTGTATTTAAAGGAGTTGTGTAAACATGGTGTGCCTGTATCGATCATCTCTATCAAGATCCTCGCTCCGCATTGAATTTCTAGAGATTTTCTCAGAAGTCATTAAGAACGAATCTTGATGAGAGTACTGTGTACCACCCCAATCGAAGGGACGAGGTAAAGTAACGATACAAAATACTATAAGTGTTGTTTTATGTTTGAATGAATGGCCTTTGGTAATAAATCGTATAATCGTTTTCCTTTGGAGAGATTATCATTGATAATTATCATATTAGGATCAAGATCGAATCTTGTGAGGATATATATTAGAGCATTTGTAAGCAGGAGTTGGGATGAAGACATCCGACATACACCCATTGTGAGTTGGACATGTCTTTTAGGTTTAAGGTTGCCTATGATGACAAACCTAACCTTACAAAGAACCCGACCCGCGAGACTTGAAATGGTTGTTGAAATTAGGATATGATTATTGACTGCCGGTTGTGGGCAGGAGGTTATGTGAATATGAAATGTAGATCTTGAAGTACTAGATGGGTAGCGAAGTTATGCCAAAAAATTTAACCATGGAAAAATGAATTGATGATCTAAAAGATCACGGAATATAAGTCCCCGTTGTATGGGACCATTGAGATGATGTAAAAGATTGATTTGAAAGGCATATAAGCTGGATCTACCCTAGGACTTCAAGAGCTGCGTGAATTATGTTTCGTATATCAAACTTGATAAAATGTCTATCAAGTGAGAATCTGATCACTTCTTGGTGAAGTTTAGATCGGCGAAAAGTTGCATTCATCAAAAACCCGTGAACATCATGGATAGGGAAAGTAAGTCAACATTAAGCCTGATCTTATTCCTGTAGTTATGTTTGATGAAACTCGCGTATTGTAATGAATTACACTTGTGAGAAAAGACCGAATGTGGAGGAAATACCCACATGGCTTTAACTCTATAAGAAGCGAGTAGTAAGATAAGATGATCTTTGAGGACAAAGATCCTGTTTAGGGGTAAATGTTGTGACAATCCGTCAATTTATGGTTTATATTTTATTCTCAAATATTATTTAGAAATATTATTTTAATGTTATATTATGAACTCACTTATTTTTGCGAAGAAATTTGGATTTACGTCTTGAAGTAGCATCGACTACATCTAAACCGGAGGATTCAACGTTACGTGCTTACGTTTACATACACCGTCTTTGGTGACAGTCCGACATTTCAGAAAAATAAATTTATCCTTGAATATTATTTTGGGATTTTAATTTTGAGTTGGTTCATAAACTCACAAATTTACGAGAAGAGATTAGGACTTACGTGAATAATTTAACGTCCTTTACGACTAAACCGGAAACCTTAGGATTACGTATTTACGTTTTCGAACTCCGTTTTTGATGAGACAATTTTTATTAGGTTCGTTTTCTGCCGTTGATTCATAATTTATAAAAACATTTTTCATAAAACGACCCGAGGGCACGCAAATCGAGGAAACTAGAATCGAGGAGTACCCGTAAATTAGTGGGATGGGACAAGTTTTACACTTGCCCACCCCACTATATGTGGCGTCCAATATAAGCCAACACCCATGAGGTGTCAATATTTAGTAACAAGATTAACACTTGTCATATAACTTTCTCTCAAACTAGCTACAACTCAAAAACCACTCACACTAAACTAACCACTTCATTTTCACTCATGCAAACCACCATTTTTCTCCCTCTCCTCTCCTTGTCCGTCCGTAACCATCACCAAATCACCATATTCATCAAATTTTAACCACAAACATAAGATATAATCAAAATATGATGATATCCTTTTGAAGACTTGTTGATTGGAGGTGATTTTAACAACTAGCAAGGAGTTTCCATGGAGATCAATGGCTGATTTTTGGAGAAGTATACAACTATTTGGTGATCCTAGAAGTGGTGTTGATATCTCATAAGACTGGTTGCCTAAAACCAAGCCTTGTTCATCATCAATCCCATATTTTCATCAACCTTGGTGGTATAAAGATTGTTCTCCCCATCCTCTTGTTATTTTGATTATGTAATCATGTATTTTCTTTCCTATTTTATATGTATATGATGATTATATGATGATTAAAAATATTATGTGGGGATTTGGTGTTGATAGATTTGATAAACATGGGTAAAAAGATAGAAAAACCACATGTAAAAATGGTTAAATCTTGCTTAAATGGTAGGCTGTATAAAAACAGTAACTAACCACAAGTTAGACTGATAAAATGGCAAAGTAGAATCAAAATACAGTAAGTATTAGGTCTTGTACACATGTGAGAGTTGGTCATGCAATGGAATCATTAGGATGAGTGAGATATGATCAAAACAATATTAGAGTACAAATCTGCATAGACTGTTTTGGACGATTTTTATAAAATACTTAAAGGTTGATTCAACAGTAGCTATAGGAGAGTTAAATGGAGAAAATATCATGTAGTTTATGCCATAAACATTTGGGCTTCTATCTCCATATAGAACTCTAGATATGGCTATTTTGGTGAACATAAAATTTAAAATCAGATTTGTATAATAAAAACTTATATAAAATAAGCACTCACTTATATATTTATAAAATATATACACATGAAAACCCACTAACTTATATATTACATTTATATAAGTATGTATAAGGATAAATAAATGGACATTTTATAAAAATGGTAGTTTGATAAGTTTTATAAGTTCTAAAACTATAAACATGATTTTTACGCCTTTTCGGCTAATACCGTAAAATTAACGTTTTGTCAAATAAAACTTAGACGGTCGGACCCGTCTAATGTAAACTTTTATAAACTCACATACTGATGTTTAAACTTATAGAACAAGTAAAAACCGATAAAACCCGAGCTTTACAACATATAGACATTAACGGGCCAAAGTAGCCTTAATGGACAATAAACCCGACTAATTTGGTAAAACACTTATAAACTTATTTATTGGGCTTAACCCATTTGGGCCCAACATATAAAGTATAATACTGATAATAAAAGTATAATTGGGCTAATGAATAGTATTGGGCTTGTAATAGGCCCATTGGGCTTTAAAATGTAAACAAATTGAACTAGTATAACTAGTATAAAAATGTTACCAACACATAAACACTATAATAAATATGTAAAGATGTATAAACCCACTTGATCATCATCATATGTATAAAGTTATCATATATATACATAATTTTTATTTTGATAAAGTCATTGGACAAAAGTCTAAGACGAGTATTATTTGTCTAGGTTTCCGTGATTGAAGCACGTACCGTACGTCCGAATTGCCGATAACCCGCTTTCCCACATCAACGTGAGTTCATAGCCTCGCACTCTTTTAAATGTTTTTATGAAATGTTTTATAAACCCGCGAGGGAGATAACATGTTAGTTTTGATAAAATAGGACACCATTTGTCCCGATTGTTTGTTTATTGATTTGGACCCGAATGATTGTATGACCTGATGAATGATTAAATGACCCGATAGATGAAATGAAATGGATTATTAAAGTTAGGTTATGTCACTAAAAGTCCCATTAGCATGAATTGTGAACTACCGGGATTTGGTAGACGCTTATGCATATAATAGTACTATTTGGGGACGATCACCCCAGTTCGCACCTTGACGGTTGATCCCCGTCGTGCCACATTGATTGGTAAGCGAATTTATGTATGAGAAGATTTACACAAGCGTGATTATTGTGACGACGCGCTAATTTAGATGGGCAAATTGAGTTTCGGGCTAGCTACTCGTTGTTTGTTGTAGTAAGGTAACAATGTCATGCGGCTTATAATAATCCAATTAACGAAATATTGTTTTAAGCATTAAACTACGATATATTGCCTGACTAGCAATACAGGGTCTTATCATGATATTATGTTCGTGTTTTAATTTTATATAACCATATTCATATAACGGTTTTTATTTAATCTATACAACGTTATAAAACGTATTGTATGATGTTTTTAACGACAATGGTTCGTATAATAATTTTGAAGGCGAAAGCTTATATTATGATTTTGATAAGGATTTGTATAAAATGACTTTGGCGATTTTATGTCCTATTACAATGATTTGTACAAAAATGATTTTCGGTAATAATTTCATATCGAAATTATATTGATGGATTTTATTAAACTCTATGAATTCACTCGGCGTTATCGCTGACCTTTTCTTTTAACATGTTTTATCTCAGGTACTTGAAGGTAATTCTCGGGAAGACAACAAGAATTCATGGCCCGTACCTAAATAATTATTTCCATTCAAATGCTTTGTAAAACCTGTATTAAATACAATGACTTGGGACCTATGTAAATTTGATATTTATGAATGGAAATGCTTTTATTATTAAACGACGCGATTTTTATGCGTTGTCTATGATGTGAGTAATGTGCTATCCCGTAACACCAACGAGTCTTCCGCTGTATTGAGTTGTATAAATTTGGGGGTGTTACAGATCGCGTCATGGTAAACATGAATTTTTGTGGCACTTTTCCAGGTGCATATGCGGTATATCAACCGTACCGTAATTCTGATCATGCTCCATCCGTACTACGTATCCCTGAACTTGGAAGGTTCAAGCCTAAACCTTTTAAGTTTTTCAATTTTTTGGCTTATAAGGCTCAATTTCAGGAGGTGCTTGCTCAGAAATGGAATGGGAATAGACCTAGGCACTTTATGTATCGGCTTGTGCAGAATCTTAAGGTGTTGAAGACTCATTTACGCAAACTCTTGTATGCTAATGGTAATATTCACGAGCGTGTGTCCCGTCTGCGTACTGAACTAGATGAAGTTCAAAAAGCCCTTGGCACTAGTCCGAATGACAGCGTTCTAAAGGATGAGGAGTCAGTCTATGTTCAAGCGTTTAATGAAGCAAAATTGGATTAGGAACGGCTATTGGAACAAAAAGCGAAGATGGGCTGGTTGGAACTTGGTGACTCTAACTCAGCTTATTTCCATAAATCGGTCAAAAGCAGGAACCATAGAGTTCGTATTGAATGTATTCGTGATTCTGCCAATGTAGAGGTGACGGGCACACAGGTACACACGTCTTTGTTACTCATTTTCAGAACTTTTTAGGTATTGCTACTCCATGTGTGCCTTTGGAGTGGAATGATCTTTTCTTATGCAAGGTTCAGTCCGCTACGAATAGCTTTATGATTCGTCCTATTTCTGATAATGAAATTAAAGATGCCATGTTTGCAATTGGTGAGGATAAGGCCCCGGGGCCTGATGGGTACACTTCAGCTTTCTTTAAACATGGTTGGGACATTGTTGGTGGTGATGTGTGTAAGGCTGTTAGGGATTTTTTGTGAATGGTCAAATTATGAAAGAGATTAATCATACTATTATTAAGCTTATCCCAAAGGTCGCGACTCCAACAAAAGTTACTGATTATAGACCTATCTCTTGTTGTAATGTATTATACAAATGCATTAGCAAGATGGTTACAGTCTGTATTATTGTGGGTATTAAAGAAGTTGTGGGGGATAACCAATCTGCTTTTATTCCGGGGAGGCGTATTATAGACAACATCCTTCTTACCCAAGAATTGATGCATAATTATCATAGAAATAAGGGGTCCCCGAGGTGTGCGTTTAAGATTGATATTCAAAAAGCTTATGATACCGTTGATTGGCGTTTTCTTAAATGTATTTTATGTCAGTTTGGGTTCCATCCTACTATGGTGAAATGGATTATGGCCTGTATTACTTATGTTTCGTACTCGATCTCCATTAATGGTGATGTTCATGGGTTCTTCAAAGGTAAACGTGGCCTGAGACAGGGTGATCCATTATCGCCTTATTTGTTTACTTTGGTTATGGAGGTGTTGACATTGATTCTTAAATGTAGGGTTCGTGATTCTACTTCCTTCCGGTTTCACAAGAACTGTGAGGAGCTAGGTATTATTAACTTATGTTTTGCTGATGACTTGTTTATCTTTGCTAGAGGAGAAGCCAATTCAGCCAGAGTTATCATGGACTCCCTTAATGAGTTTAAGTTGGTTTCGGGATTGACCCCTAGTTTACCTAAGAGTACTGGATTTTTTTGTAATGTGCCTTTACATGTGAAACTTGCTATTTTGGATAATATGCCATTTGCAGAAGGTACATTACCAGTGAAATACCTTGGTGTGCCTCTTATTTCTACTAGGCTTTTTCCTCGAGATTGCAAAATTCTTGTGGAACGAGCTAAAGATCGTATTGGTGATTGGAAGAATAAGTCGCTATCCTTTGCGGGCAGGCTCCAACTTTGTAAGTCGGTTATTTCCTCTTTGCATGTTTATTAGGGTTCAGTTCTTGTTATCCCTATGGGGATTATTCATGATATTCAGCAAGCTATCCGGGGATTTTTTTGGTGTAATGGGGATTTAGCGAAGGTAAAGGCTAAAGTTGCTTGGAATCACATTTGTCTCCCAAAAAAGAAGGGGGTCTTGGTCTAAGGAACCTTGCTATTTTTAATGAAGCCTTAATGACTACTCACATTTGGAACCTTGTAAGTAATAAAGAGTCGTTATGGGTGAAATGGATTCACATGTACAAACTCCGTGGGCGTTCTTTTTGGGATGTGCCTATCAGGTCTGATTTGAGCTAGGGATGGCGCAAGATTTTACAACTACGGGAGAAGATTTGTCCATATTTTTGGAAGAATATTGGTAATGGCCAATGTAATTATATGAGGCATGACAGGTGGGATATTCATGGTCCTCTTAGTAGCATGTTAACTCCACTTGACATTATAATAAGTGTGAAAACACTTATCCTTTTACCACTTATTTCCAATAATAACAAGACCAAAACGTGTGATTTATGTCGTAAAAGTCGGAATTATGCTTGGTTTGTGTTTTTATTGTGTTTTAGGACCAAAATATGAAAAAGGAAGAAAACACGGGCTTTCACGGGCTTTTATTGAAGAAAACGGGAAAAGACGAAGTCAAAAGATCAAGAGTGCAAAAAGAACCGAAGTCCAAGGCCTATTCTGAAGATTTATCGAAGAAAAAGTCAAAAGACGGAAGTTTAACGAAGTCGAAGAACTTAAGTCTAATAGAAGAAGAAAATTAAAAGACAAGTTCAAATCCCGAGACGACAAAGAGGAAGAATTAAAGTCGAGTCGAGAAGAAAGCAAGAAAGAAGATGCAACACATGCACTCCTTCCACCTCCCCTATAAATACCCTCCTAATAGTCATTAGGAGGGTGGTTAGATAGTTAGCTAGTTTTTATTTTCAAGTTTTCTTTCTAGTTTTTAGAGAGAGAAAGTCTTAAACTTTCTCTCACTAGATTTCATTCTCTCTTTTAATCTTTGAAGATTAAACATCTTGTATTGCTTATTTTCATTAATCAAGTTCCATTTTTAAGCTTTTAAATCCTTATTCTCATTCTACACTTCTTGATTTATCCTACCCTTGATCCGAATTGCATACTTCATGCGTGTGATTTTATGATTTTGTGATTAAAGGATTGTTCTTCTTGGTTTACACATAAGTTCTTACACGTTTAGGCCATAAGCTCATAATGCTTATTGGCTTATTCGAGTTCTAGCTTATTGATTTTCGGATTTCTTCAAGGTTTTTAGTAGTTTTAAGTTCATTTCATAAAGTTCTTGATTTTAAGTTTTGAAAAGTCATCAAATTTACGCTTTTTGAATTGTTTGAATTCGTTTAGAGTAGCTTATTGCATTTGCTTATTGAGATTCACTCTTGCCACCAATTTCGGAAACAGATACCTTCCATCGCAATCCTAGGGTTTTGGTACACATTCCGATAGCTTATACACTTTCCGATAGGTTTTGGTATTTGATCGCAATAACCCAATAGGGTTCTACTTTGCGATCGGTTGGTAATTACCCCTTATTCCGATCTGGGTTGCGATCGCATATTCCGACGGGATCAAGGTCTTGGTTAAGACGAAGTGCTGCCCATTTTTCGATAGAGTTATTGCGATTGATGCACATTGCGATAGTAAGCTTTCCGATAGATACTCATTGCGATAGACCTTGCATAGTTGTATTCCGATGGGTATTGATCTTAATTATTCCGATAGGGATTTTGATAATTATTCCGATAGATACTATTTTGGTGATTCCGATGGACATGAATTGTTTTATTCCGATTGATTAAGTTTTTAAGTTTTTAAGTTTTTCAAAACTTTAAGTTTCAAGTACTTTCTTATTTAATTTTAACTTTAATTTTGTCCAAGTTTCAAATTTACTCAACGACACTTTAATTACTTGCTAATAGTTTAAAACAAACAAACCAAACCATTCTCTTGATTCACCAAAAGACGATTGAGTCGCACTTAAGACCGGTTTTCAATTCGAAAAGACTTGGGACTAACGAATTCTGATACGAGGTGTAAAATACCAAGTATTAAATGGCGCCGCTGCCGGCTCTTTTCGTTACGATAAACGGTTTCTAGTGAGAGACGCATTGAATTTTGGGATCCGTTCTTTGAGCGTTATTTTCCTTGCTTTAAAAAATTTTCAAAAATCCATAAAAAATATAAAACTCTTCAAAAATACAAAAACATTGAAAAATCATTAAAAAGCAATTCTTTTCAAAAGGTTTTGCACCAAAAAGATTATAGATATTCTCTTTGTGTATATTTTTCTTCCGCAGGTGTATGCGTACTAGATCTTCGAACTATTCTGAGCCCGAGACTCGTGAAGATTTAGATATGGCTGGTGTTAATAACAACAATAATCACCCACCTTAACACAATTTGAATAACAACAACAACAACAACAACAACAATGTCCTCCTACCTGATTTACGAACCATGGAGGAATTGTGCCAACCCACCATGAACGGACGCGGAGGCCCGATTGCGCCAATGCACGTCACGGCTCAGGAGTTTTTGTTGAAGCATCACATGATCCAGCAAGTGCAAACGAACCCGTTTCGTGGAATTCCGGATGATGATGCCAACAAACACCTCGACAAATTCATAACCATGACCCAAAGCATGAAGTGCTCCGGTGTTTCTATGGATGACTTTCGCCTTCAACTTTTTCCACACTCGCTTTCTCACCATGCCGAAAAATGGTTTGATCGTCTTCCTAAGAATTCTATTCATACGTGGAATGACATGACTCAACGCTTTTTATCGCGCTACTTTCCCCCATCCATGGTCACTAGCCTTCGTAACCAAATTAGTGGATTCATGCAAGAGAATGATGAATCACTCTTCGATGCTTGGGAACGCTACAATGATTTGATCGACCGTTGTCTTAATCACAATATGCTCCCCGTCACTCTCATTGACACCTTCTACAATGGTCTCACTTTTCGTGATCGTGACACGATCAATGTCGCCGCCGGTGGTACTTTTATGAAAAGGAGACTGGAAGAGTGTCGAGAGTTGATTGAAAACATGACTACTCACCACAAGAATTGGGATTCTTCCGCATCCTCAAGATCTAATCAGAGAGTCAATGTTTCATCTACTTCTTCCACCACCAACTCGTCTGTTTTGGAACGTGCTATTCTTGATATTAACAAAAGTCTCCAAATTTTGACTTCTAACCAAACTCAACAAGCTAAAGCCGTTGCTATTTCTTGTGACACATGTGGTGGTCCTCATTCCTACAATGAGTGTCCTTCTACTCACGGCAATTATTCTGAAGACGTTAACGCAGCATATGGTACTTATCCCACGGGAGGCTATCAAGCTGGCCCTCAAGGAGACTGTAACTTGCTAAGTTATCGCTCCAACAATTATCTTGCTCCTCCCGGTTTCCCTCCTGCAAACCAATCCCAACCTCGTGCAAATAATCAATATCAATCCCAAAGAAACCCATACCCAACTCAAGGAAATTCTCAAGCTTACCAGGCTCTACCTCTCAATCAACCGATGGCAGTGAACCCAGATGTCGAGACATTTATGAAGACTAATCGGGAGTTGGTGACGAATCTTCAGAGTCAAGTCCGCAACTTGAAGGGAGAAATGGCAAAACAAGGGAACGATATTCGAGCCGAGCTAAGGAATGACATGGCTAAACACAGCGATGCAATTAATGCAAACATGCAAAACTCTTTTAATAATCAAGCTGTTCACCTTCGTGATATGATTGGTTCGCTCATCCAAAGTAATCAACCCTCTTCTTCGGGCACTCTTCCGAGTAATACCGTTGCGAATCCAAGGGGGGAGATGAAAGCAATCACCACTCGTAGTGGAAAAGGTTATATGGAACCCGAGCTTCCTACACCTCCACCCGTGATTGTGAACAAGGAAAACGAGCAACTTTCTTCATCTCCTTCACCTTCTATCCCCATTTCCCCACCACCCGTGGTTGTGAGTGATCCTATTCCCTTAAAACCTTCTTCTTCATCCAATATACCTTATCCTTCAAGGCTGAGGAAAGAGAAGCAAAAGAGCAAGGATGATATTCAGGTTTCAAACTTCCTAAAAATGTTTAAACAATTGAATTTTAACATCTCCTTTGCCGAGGCGCTCGCTCACATGCCCAAATACGCTAAGATGTTTAAAGATCTTCTAAGTGATAAGGAAAAGCTTCTTGACATCGCTCAGACCCAACTTAATGAGAACTGCTCCGCAGTGCTCTTAAGGAAATTACCCACCAAACTTGGTGATCCGGGTCGCTTCTTGATTCCTTGCAACTTCCCGGGAGTAGAGAATTGCATAGCCCTAGCCGATCTAGGTGCCAGTATAAACTTAATGCCTTTAAGTGTTTGGAAGCAATTATCTCTCCCCGAGCTAGTCCCCACCAAAATGACTTTGGAATTAGCCAACCGTACGGTTGCTTATCCAGTGGGGATAGCCGAAGATGTCTTTGTTGGCGTTGACAAATTCACCTTCCCGGCGGATTTTGTCGTCGTTGACTACGAGATGGATCCCCGTGTTCCATTAATCGTTGGACGTCCATTCCTGAGGACCGGTCGCACTCTCATCGATGTAGCCGCGGGCGAAATAATCATGAGAGTTGGTGACGATCAAATTTTCTTCAACATGGGTAAGATTTCTAAGCAACCTTATTCATATGAGAGTGTTAATGCTATTGATGTTCTCGATAAGGCTTGTGAAGAACATTTTCATGATGCTTGCAAAAGTACTCTTTCTTCTCTACCCAATGTTGAGACCGTTGCCTCAATTGCTCCAGCATTGACTCCTTTTGGAGAAAGTGACTTGGATGATTTCGAAGCTAGCTTGGGTCCTCTCAATATTAAGTATGATAATTTGTCCACTAATTGGGATGAGGACATTCATACTATTGAGACACTTCTCAATGAGGACCCACTTTCCCCCATTGCTCCTAAAGAGGTGACCAATGATGATCCATCGTTAGTCTCACCATCTACTGAGGATCCTCCTACTCTCGAGCTTAAGGACCTACCGCCTCATCTTGAGTACGTTTTCCTAGAAGACAACAAGAAGTTACCGGTCATCATCGCAAAGGATCTGAAAGAAGACGAAAAAGCCCGACTTGTCGCTGTGTTGAAGAAGCATAAAAGAGCTATCGCTTGGAAAATCTCCGACATCCGTGGAATTGATCCTCACTTCTGCACACATAAAATTCTCATGGAGGACGACTTTAAGCCCTCAATTCAAAGTCAACGAAGGGTGAATCCTAAAATCCATGAAGTCATCAAAAAAGAGGTTATCAAACTTCTTGATGCGGGTATGATTTACCCTATTTCGGATTCACCATGGGTTAGTCCAGTCCATTGTGTGCCTAAGAAAGGCGGTATCACCGTTGTGCCCAATGCAAACAACGAGTTGATTCCTACCCGTCTCGTTACTGGGTGAAGAGTTTGTATAGACTACCGCAAACTCAATGATGCCACGAGAAAGGATCATTTCCCTCTACCTTTTATGGACCAAATGCTTGAACGTTTAGCGGGTAATGAATAGTACTGCTTTCTTGATGGTTTCTCGGGTTATTTTCAAATACCCATCGATCCCCAAGATCAAGAGAAGACAACATTCACTTGTCCCTACGGCACATTTGCTTATAAAAGAATGCCATTTGGCTTATGCAATGCCCCCGGGACTTTCCAAAAGTGCATGTTGGATATCTTCCATGACATGGTTGAGCAAACCATAGAAGTCTTCATGGATGATTTCTCGGTCTTCGGGGATTCCTTCTCTTCTTGCCTTGCCAATTTGGAACGTATGCTTAAGCGGTGCGAAGACACTCGCCTTGTTCTGAATTGGGAAAAATGCCATTTTATGGTAAAAGACGGCATTGTGCTAGGACACAAAATCTCTAAAGCCGGTCTTGAAGTCGACCGTGCTAAAGTGGATGTCATAGCCAAATTACCTCCACCTTCAACCGTGAAGGGTGTGAGAAGTTTTCTGGGTCATGCGGGCTTCTATCGTCGATTCATTCAGGATTTCTCTAAAATCGCTCGCCTGATGACCCACCTCTTGGAATAGGATACTCCTTTTATCTTCTCTAAAGAGTGTCTCGAAGCCTTCAATCTTCTCAAGGATAAGCTAACTAAGGCACCGGTCTTGGTTACCCCTAATTGGGAGCTGCCTTTTGAATTGATGTGCGATGCTAGCGACTTTGCTATTGGTGCGGTTTTGGGCCAACGAGTAAATAAACACTTCCAACCAATCCACTACGCTAGCAAAACAATGACGGGGGCTCAATTGCATTATACGACAACCGAAAAAGAGCTTTTAGCTGTTGTCTATGCTTTTGAGAAATTTCGCCCCTATCTTGTTTTATCCACCACCATCGTATACACGGACCATTCCGCGTTGAAGTACTTGATGACAAAGAACGATTCTAAGCCAAGACTTCTTCGCTGGGTTTTGCTCCTTCAAGAATTCAACATTGAAATTCGTGACAAAAAGGGTGCTGAAAACCTGGCCGCAGATCATTTGAGCAGACTTGAGGACCCATATCAAGGGGATCATCCGAACAAATAGATCAATGACTCTTTCCCCCTTGAAACCTTAATGTCTATAAATCTCAATCTTGATGGCACCCCGTGGTTTGCGGACATTGCAAACTACTTAGCGGGTGGTATTCTCATCAAAGGGTTAACATCCCAACAAAAGAAGAAGTTCTTGAATGATGTTAAGACTTACTTTTGGGATGACCCTTATCTATTCAAACAGTGTGCTGATCTGATTATTCGTCGATGTGTTGACGGACCGGCAGCTTTTGACATCCTCCAAGCTTGCCACAAAGGACCCACCGGTGGTCACTTTGGTCCCAACTACACCGCTAAGAAAGTGTTTGATTCTGGATTCTACTGGCCCACCATTTATCGTGACGCTCACGAAATGGTTAAGCATTGTGATGCTTGCCAACGTCAAGGCAAGATCACACATAAGGATGAGATGCCTCAAAATTTCATACAGGAATGTGAAATCTTTGATGTATGGGGCATCGACTTTATGGGGCCATTTCCATCCTCCAAAGGGAACAAGTACATCCTCGTCGCCGTCGACTACGTTTCTAAATGGGTTGAAGCTAAGGCTCTTCCTACGAATGATGCGAGGGTGGTTGTGAACTTTTTAAAGCAGCTTTTTGCTCGATTTGGCGTCCCTCGTGCTATCATCAGTGACCGCGGGACTCATTTTTACAACGATCAATTTGCAAGAGTCATGGCAAAGTATGGTGTCACTCACCGTCTTTCCACCGCCTATCATCCCCAAACCAATGGGCAAGCTAAGATTTCCAATCGTGGCTTGAAGAGAATTTTGGAGCGTACTGTGGGAGAGCATCGCGCCGCGTGGGCCGATAAGTTAGATGATGCTCTGTGGGCTTTCCGTACTGCTTACAAGACCCCGATCGGTTGTACACCTTATCGTCTTGTGTACGGGAAAGCCTGCCACCTACCCATCGAGCTGGAACATAAGGCGCACTGGGCCTTGAAGTGGGCTAACTTCGACATCAACAAAGCCGGTGATCATCGCAAGATTCAACTCAACGAGCTAAATGAACTGAGGAATGAAGCTTATGAGAACTCGCTGATCTACAAGGAGAAGACGAAGATCATTCATGACGCAAAAATCAAGAACCGAGAGTTCCACGTTGGTGATCAAGTCTTACTCTTTAACTCTCGGTTGAAGATCTTCTCTGGCAAGTTGAAGAGCCGCTGGTCTGGTCTATTCACCGTCGCCAAAGTCTTTCCATATGGGACCATTGAGCTTTCTCAGCCAAATGGGCCCAATTTCAAGGTGAATGGCCAGCGTCTGAAGCTGTACTTTGGTGAGGACATCTCCCAAGAGATGATTCCATCCCTCACCACATTCCCCATGAACTAAAATTTGGGTCGAGTCAGGCTCGTGACTCGGTGAACAAAAACAAGCGCTTCTCGGGAGGCAACCCGTGATCTATCCTTTACTGCTTTCATAATAAGTGTAGGGGGCGCCCCGCATATGTTTGTTGTCTTGTTTCTTGTGCTGTGCAGGGATTAAAGCTTCAAAGACCCACCTTGATGACTTTTGACGAACCGTGATACCGTGTTCCCATCTTCCCGGTTCTATCCTAAACTCTTGTGATTCAATATTTCATATTTTATATGTTCACATTGAATTCACTTTAGTTGTCCTTTCCTTCGCAAGATTTAAACAAAGTGCACAATGTCCTAAGTGTAGGGGAGTTTACTCCCACATGCTCAAACATTGAGGGCAATGTTTATCTCAAGTGTAGGGGGGGACTTCTATCGAAGTAAGTGGTCTTTTCCATGAAATTGCCCTCATTTTAACCGGAAAATTTGATTTTTTGACATTTTTCAAAATTTTTAATCTATTTTGGCCTAGTTGTATAGTTGTATTTGCCTTTGTTGTGTTTCCTTTACTAGAATAAATTTTTAATAAAGTGGTTTTAGATTTTTCTTAGTCGTGAACATTGTGACTCAACCCGAGTTTACTTATCTAAGTTTACTCTAGCTAGTATCCTTAACGTGTTTAAGTCAAGTTTTGCTAGGCTTTTATATAGGGAGCTATAAAACGCGAAAGTCTTAACTCTCACGAGTTAAGAACAAGAACTTTTCGCAAGTTCCTATAATTGATCCTAGAGAGTCGTTTATCAAGGGAACTTTAAAATGCGATTTCTAAAACTTGAAAAAGTCCAAGAATTTGCAAGATCCTATAGATGACTCGAAAACCCAAAACTTTACTGAATAGGCTAAGCATCCACGAGTCTCATTCCTTGAGATTTTAAACTGTGGAGAACGAGAGATGATAGAGTCAATTATAAGTTCGGTATTCTTTCGTGAATTTATGTGAGTTAATTATAAGCCTATTCTCCCTCCGCTTGTTAATAAATTTATCTGCAATAAATAAGGTTGTACGATTTAAAAGGTTACTTAGCTTCTAGCCCCAGATCGTTTAAAAGTTGCTCGGTACGGATTAGAGTTCATAGCCAAGGCATAACTTATTGAAGCGGGATGCGAAGATTGTCGAGTCCGAAAAGGCCCTAACAAGGCATGAGGGCTACATTTTGTTGCTAAAGATCCAAAAGTGACGTGAAGAATCATTTATCGAAAATCTATATGAAGGATCAAGACACACGACGAAAAGCAAGAACTCCCCAAAAGTCATGAAGAAGTCTATCCGAAAAGACCCTAACAAGGTATGAGGATAAATAGATCCAAGTCCTAAAAGGAGGCGGATCGTTGTATATAAAAGTCCAAAATAAAGATTGGAGAAAAATGAAGAAGTCGTGGTCCAAAGATGAAGAATCTCTCAAAAACTTCAAGTGAATAAATTCCTATTATGAAGAGAAGACCATAATTTCAAGAACGTCTCTCGAAGATTCGAAGTATGAAGTCGCTGCCAAATATCGGTCCGAGAAAGGTCTCAAATCGTGAAGCGAGTTATGCCAAGATATGAACTTTATGAGGTCCCGAGAAGCAGTTTTAAAAGATTTGGTCCTCTAGCTAACTATTGATTAAATCGTGGACTTTATTTTCAGACTAAATACCTATCGAAATAAGTCAAACAATGCATCCTCATGATCATTCAAGACAAATAATAAAATATAAGAGATACCCATAGGAATAAGGGAGTCCAAGTGAGTAATTGGCCCACATGAGTTCGTGATAGTTTGCTAACTTATAATAACAATGATCTCGTTTTTAAGCTTGGTATGGGGAACGTGAAACTTGAGGATGATAAACGTTCATGGCTGCCAAAACCAATGTAAGTTTTTAATTTCTTTACTTGTTTCTATCTTTTCATCTTTAGTATTTAATAAAGGCCAAGGTAGGTTATTTATGATGGGAAATGTAAGCCGTGCTTAAAATTAATGCATTGCATGAGGGCATTGCAATGGCCAAGTGTAGGGGATTTAATAAGTGTGAAAACATTTATCCTTTTACCACTTATTTCCAATAATAACAAGACCAAAACGTGTGATTTATGTCGTAAAAGTCGGAATTATGCGTGGTTTGTGTTTTTATTGTGTTTTTGGACCAAAATATGAAAAAGGAAGAAAACATGGGCTTTCACGGGCTTTTATTGAAGAAAACGGGAAAAGACGAAGTCAAAAGATCAAGAGTGCAAAAAGAACGGAAGTCCAAGGCCTATTCTGAAGATTTATCGAAGAAAAAGTCAAAAGACGGAAGTTTAACGAAGTCGAAGAACTTAAGTCTAATAGAAGAAGAAAATTAAAAGACAAGTTCAAATCCCGAGACGACAAAGACGAAGAATTAAAGTCGAGTCGAGAAGAAAGCAAGAAAGAAGATGCAACACATGCACTCCTTCCACCTCCCCTATAAATACCCTCATAATAGTCATTAGGAGGGTGGTTAGATAGTTAGCTAGTTTTTATTTTCAAGTTTTCTTTCTAGTTTTTAGAGAGAGAAAGTCTTAAACTTTCTCTCACTAGATTTCATTCTCTCTTTTAATCTTTGAAGATTAAACATCTTGTATTGCTTATTTTCATTAATCAAGTTCCATTTTTAAGCTTTTAAATCCTTATTCTCATTCTACACTTCTTGATTTATCCTACCCTTGATCCGAATTGCATACTTCATGCGTGTGATTTTATGATTTCGTGATTAAAGGATTGTTCTTCTTGGTTTACACATAAGTTCTTACACGTTTAGGCCATAAGCTCATAATGCTTATTGGCTTATTCGAGTTCTAGCTTATTGATTTTCGGATTTCTTCAAGGTTTTTAGTAGTTTTAAGTGCATTTCATAAAGTTCTTGATTTTAAGTTTTGAAAAGTCATCAAATTTACGCTTTTTGAATTGTTTGAATTCGTTTAGAGTAGCTTATTGCATTTGCTTATTGAGATTCACTCTTGCCACCAATTTCGGAAACAGTTACCTTCCATCGCAATCCTAGGGTTTTGGTACACATTCCGATAGCTTATACACTTTCCGATAGGTTTTGGTATTTGATCGCAATAACCCAATAGGGTTCTACTTTGCGATCGGTTGGTAATTACCCCTTATTCCGATCCGGGTTGCGATCGCTTATTGCGATCGCATATTCCGACGGGATCAAGGTCTTGGTTAAGACGAAGTGCTGCCCATTTTTTGATAGAGTTATTGCGATTGATGCACATTGCGATAGTAAGCTTTCCGATAGATACTCATTGCGATAGACCTTGCATAGTTGTATTCCGATGGGTATTGATCTTAATTATTCCGATAGGGATTTTGATAATTATTCCGATAGATGTTATTTTGGTGATTCCGATGGACATGAATTGTTTTATTCCGATTGATTAAGTTTTTAAGTTTTTAAGTTTTTCAAAACTTTAAGTTTCAAGTACTTTCTTATTTAATTTTAACTTTAATTTTGTCCAAGTTTCAAATTTACTCAACGACACTTTAATTACTTGCTAATAGTTTAAAACAAACAAACCAAACCATTCTCTTGATTCACCAAAAGACGATTGAGTCGCACTTAAGACCGGTTTTCAATTCGAAAAGACTTGGGACTAACGAATTCTGATACGAGGTGTAAAATACCAAGTATTACATTACGAGGGAGGGCTGTGGATTATCAGAAAGCGTGGCCGATCATATCATCCATGATACAGGGGTTTGGCCTCAATCTTGGCTCGCGAAAGCTCCTATTCTACAACAGGTTCCGATTCCAGCCCTTACTGATCAGCCGGATGCTACGTTATGGAGAGACTCTCAAGGTAATCTCCTTATATTTTCTGTTGCTCAAACCTGGGAAGTTTTACGTGATCGAGGTGCAATTGTACCTTGGTATAGAACTGTTTGGTTTCCCCACTGTATACCGAGGCACGCTTTTCATCTGTGGCTCGTTATGAGGCGTAGTCTGAAGACTCAAGATCGCATGAGGCATTGGGACTTGGTTAATACATATAGCAACCAACTTATGTGCCCGTTGTACGAAACGCAAATGGATTCTCATGAACACCTTTTCTTTGAGTGCTCCTTTGTCGTGCAGATTTGGTTTGGTGTTCGGTCATTAGCAGGTATGGAGAACATTGTACCAAGGTTAGATGATATTATTCAGTACCTTCTGCCTATTGCAAGGCAACGTACGACGTTAAGTGTTTTTGGAAGACTTATTTTTGCTGCTACTGCATACTATGTGTGGAATGAACGGAATGCTCGACTTTTCAGAAAGGTCAAGCGCTCCAGGACAGAAATTGTTGACATCATAATGGTTAAGGTTCGTTTGAAACTCTTAACGTTCAAATTCAAGAATACAACGGCTGTTAATGAATTGTTGGCAAGATGGAAGATGAATGCTTCGTTTAGGCTTTATGTCTAGATTGTTTCGTTTGTGTTTTGTTGAGTTATGCGTTGTAGGGCATGTCCTACATGCTCGTAATTCAAGTTTTGCTTGAGGTTAATGTGGTACACAACCACATTCCATTGTACTTAATTTTATTGTGATTAATACCATTTACCGGGGTAGATACCCTTTTACCCAAAAAAATGTATGGATGAATAAAATATGCAAAGGATCAGGTTTTAATCAGGTTTTGGTTTGGTGTGGTACGAAAACTGAGAGCCACAGCTCTCGGTGAGGTTTTATTCAGCCAGCCGAGCCCTTATAGGAGTCTCGGTGTGTAAAACCTCTGATTTTACCTTATTGACTTTGTCAACTGTTGTACCCTTTATTTTTGGAATCTATATAATTCTACCTTTATAATACTTATTATTAATCATATACCTTTTGTCATACTACCTTTCATATTTATTTTATATTTATATGGACCTTTAGTCATTGATTGACTACGCTGGCAACTGATTGGCCACCTGAATGAACCAGGACTCATCACCTCCGTACACATTTTTGAGATAAACTGTAACCTTACTTAATTTAATTATTAAGTACTTGGACTTATTTTATATGTACATATTTACATATATTACATAATAGGAATAAACACCTAACACCTTAAAACAATGTACATTATTTTACATTGTCATTTATTTACTTTATTTAAGTAAAATAATTATAGTGATGTATTCATTATACCCTTTCACTAAATTACCTAAAAGCTTCAACAAATACCTATAACTCAACAAATGCTTACAATATTAAACAAGGGATATTATTCTCATTCAACACTTGATAAAAATTGTCAAACACCTTCCCACATGCATATATATGCCGTGTACATGCATACATACACTAACCTTAATCATTTTAAACCTACAATCTACCATCCACTAATACACTATACCTTATACTTTTCTTACAACACCTCACTATGTCTTACACTATCCTAATATACCTTACCACTTTTTATACTTAACCATGCATACTTACACACTCCATACAACTTGTAAGTAAACCATACTCCAAAGTCACATCACATAATATGTCACCATACACAAACACTATGCATGACATTTTTGTCCTCTTTAACTTTACCAAAACACATGGCTCAAACTCAAAAAGGGGAAGGAAGTGCATTGCTAGTTTTGGCATGTGCAAATATCAAACATATCTAACCTAAATCTTGC
Source organism: Glebionis coronaria (assembly GCA_025667525.1). NCBI lineage: Eukaryota > Viridiplantae > Streptophyta > Magnoliopsida > Asterales > Asteraceae > Glebionis > Glebionis coronaria. The sequence goes on along the minus strand of CM046879.1, from coordinate 316,022,238 downwards.
ATAGTCTTTTCCAAGATACTAGGACATAGTACCAAGATACACTTGGATCCCATTTTTCCTTATTTGGTCCGAAACTCACATGCATACAAACACACACAACACAATTCACTTGAAACCAAATCTCACATCACTCTCTCTCTCTAAAAAACATACGGCTAAAAGCCTTTCCCACCATTGACAAAACCTTCAAGCTCATTTACTATGTCTCTCCTACTTGAATGCTAATCATTGGTTCATTCCTACAAGTATCTTAATCATCAAGTCAACAAGAAAGAAGCCCTAGAAACTCCATTGAAGCCCACGGCTTGTTCTTAGCTTCAAGGATCTCCATTGTTGAAAGCGTATCTCTTGTTCTTACTCATTCTCCTATCCACTCCTAAACCTATCTAAACAAGTAAGTCAAACCTAAAACCTATCTTTCTATACATTTACTTTCATTCACATTAACATACACATGGTTATTTCTTGTAAAACTTAATGTTGAACAAAGGTGTAAAACCCTAGACCTAATGTAGGTCACGGCTAAAAATGTGTCATGGGTTCAAATGATGAAAAACCTTAATAACCATGATGAACATGATACTATGAACAAGCTAAACTTAAAGATATATGAAAAACATGTCCATGCATATATTTGACGTGGGTTTTAACCCCATGGTTCAACATGGGTTAAGCTTGTAATGTTTAAATGTGACTAGAAATATTAGATCTATAATTATATTTGCCTTAAAATGACAAGCTCACTACTTATGGCTTATAAGATTTAGTTTTAAGCTCACTATAATAAACTTGCCTAAATAAATCTTCATTGTTGCTAAATAATGTTTAACTAAAACTTTTGGTGTCAAAAATATAACATTATAAAGTTTCGGGTTAAAAACATAGATCTATAAATGTTTTGTATTAAAATGCAAGATCTGTGAAACTTTGGGTTAAAATAGTAAATCTATAATGTTTCGGGTTAAAATGGATAAATATAATACTTTCGGGTTGGATTTGTAATTTTACTAAGTGTAGGGATCTAAATGAACAAGTATAGAAACTTATTTTCCAAAAATATAAACCTTAGGGTTACTTTTGTAATTAGCCGAGAGTTAAGGGTGGTGTTTAACACTATCCGAAACTTCAAGTTAACCAAAAAGGACTTAAATGAAATTACTAAGGCGTTAGGGTAAGTTGTGTAACTTGATAAAAACCTATGGATCCTTTTTGCCATTTGCCGAAACCCAATATAAGCCCTAGGGACCTATTTTGCCAAGTTAGCAAACTTTAGCAAGCCCTAGATAAACCCTAGGGGTGATTTTTTGCCTTAAGCCGAAACATATATAAGCCCTAGGGCGCATTTGTGAAACTTATAATAACCCTAATATAAGCCGAATATTATAGGGACCAAATTTGCCATTTTATGAAACTTAAACAAACCCTAGTTACACGTGTAACTAGGGAGGGACCAATATTGTAATTACTTGAAATATTTAGAAACCCTAGGGGTATAAAAGTAATTTAACCGCGGGTAATTATTTAAGTAGAGGGACTAAAATGTAATTTATACAAAGTATAACGAACCCTAAAATTACTATATATTTATACCCGATATTTAAGACGTAAAACTTAAATAAACACAACGTTCGTTCTTTTTCCAAAATTATAATTTAATAATTATAAACACTACGGAAACGTGGAATTTAAATAAAAATGTTATACGTTTTATAAACCTTACTTATGTATAAAATATAAATTAAAAATGATTAATTTATAAAAATAAATATATTAATTATATTTATTTTCTATTACATTAAATATATATAAAGCTACCTTTTTAAATATTTAAAGTGTTTTATAAACAACATAAGTACAAGAGAATTAATTAAATAGACTAATTAATTTAACCTTATTATTTAATTTATACTTAAAATAAATATTACTATAACTTGTACAACGATAAACTAAAATACAAGTATCGTAATAAAATGCTTAAAACTAGTATAAGCATGCATAGATTTATTCTGAAACTTTTATGCATTATGTTATGCATTTACTCAGACCTTATAATTATTTAGGTCGTTGACTGTATCGTGAGCATCCTATCAGATTTATCTATTGACTTATTGATGTACTACTGAGGTGAGTTCATGGCCCCACTTTATATATTGACAAACTTTTAAACCTTTTAACGGGGAAGAAAACATGAAACATATTTTATTTTATGGACATGAATTGAACAGTGAAACCTTTGATTACATTGCCTATTTTAGATGAACCCGCATGACCCATGCATCTGAAACTGTTAGAATTATTGAATTACCTGAATGTTATAAATAGATCTATTTGGGATTGACCGTCCCCATCTGGGTGAGTCATGCTCACTGTGCCTAGGCCGGGACAACAGATGTTTCACATGTCAGCACTTATTATTTTTATGGGTGCCTTTTTATAAGGCGAAGGGTCCTTATTTGTTAAGGACTTAACTGTCAAGTCTCAGTTTCAGGTAATATGGGAATGTAATTACTTTTAAGTATTGATGCTTTGTGTATTACTACTTCAGTGAATGTTTATTGTCCAAACTTGTTTTACTAAACCTGTGAATTCACCAACTTTATGTTGACTCTCTAAGCATGTTTTCTCAGGAAACTGAAGCAGGTAATGGTGTGCATGGAGTCAAGCATCATGATAGGCTGCATTTATAGAGCTCCTCTGGGGTTTTATAAACTGGGGAATAATTCAAACTGTTGAACAATGTTTAAGACTATTTTAATACTATTTGCACTTTTATCCATGTAATAAATGTAATGATAATCTTTTATCTGTCGCTCTATACGCTGTCTGCTGTTGATCCACCTACGTGACACCCAAATATTATTTCCGCTACATTTGACTCAATTTGGGGGTGTCACACGGTGGCTGTTGGTTTTGGTCAGCCGCAACACCACAACCCCACAGTGGGGTGTTTGTTTGATCGGTGGAAACCGAGAGCCAAAGCTCTCGGTGGGTGGTTATGCGTAGCAGTGGGAACCGGCCTCAGCCGGTGGGAACCACCACATGTTCGGTGGTAGAAATCCACGGACGGTGGTAGAAAACCACAGCCCGGTGGTTGTGGTGGTGATATTTTCGCAGCCGAGACATGGGGTCTCAATGGGGCCTTGATTCGTGCTCGGGTAAACTGAAACACACACCAGGGGTGTGTTTGGTTATAAACTTTGTTAATTTAATTCGGGCAAATTAATTTATATTAATTTAATTTGTTATATTAAAATAAATCATGTTATACTTACTTAAATTAATTATAGACTTAGGATATAATTGTTTATAAATAATTCATAAAAATTAACATGGTACATTTAATTATATTAACCATAGATTTATAATAATTACTTTATGTAATTATTCATGATATTAAACAGGGCATCCATTAATTTAATTAATTAAAGACTTAGCTTATTTAATTAATTACATGTTAACCATGGTTTAATTAAATTAATAGCTTACTTTAATTTAATTATACAATTACCAAGTTATAGTAAAGTTTTATTAAGATATAAACCATGCTTTATTATTAAATAATAATTACTTTATAAAATCATGTTATATTATTAATTAATAATTAACTATAAGATTATGACATGTTATATTATTTATTAAATAAACTTTACTATATGACATTTAATTAATCATGACTTATAAAATATGTTCATTAAGCTTTAGCTTATATCATATGCTTATTTAACAAGCTTATTACTATTTATGGAAACTTTCTATTTTTGGAAACTTACTAATTACGGAAACTTTCTATTTTTAGAAAATTGATATTTATGGGAACTTAGTATCTTTGGAAAGTTGATATAAATGGAAACCTGCTATTTTTAGAAAATTACTATATATAGCAACCTGCTTTTTTTAGAAAGTTACTAATCACGAAACAGCAAGTATAATAACAGATGAAACATGAAATACATTAAACAGAATACATGAAAATTACATGATAAAACATGAACAGTAAAACAAGACATGAACAAGTAAAACAAGACATGAACAAGTAAAACAAGTCAAGAGCAAATAAGACAAGTCAAGGACAAGTAAAGTAAACTAACGATCAACAAGTTATACATGAACATACAACTCATACACGTCCTTTATTATGTAGCACTCATGAAGTCGGAGTAGTACGTTCCACCTTTCATCTCATTCATTGCTGGACATAGGTACGGATATTCCGCCCTTCGATAAGGATATTCCATTTCTATGCATGATTAGGATTCCCCGTTTGCTGCCATTTGTTTTCCCCAGTAGTTTACATGTTATAAAACTTTTCAGTAATTACCATGCTATTATTTTAAATTGCCTGAGCTATATACATGCATGACCATGTCCACCTAGTTATGGAGGTACCATAACCATGACACTTGAGGCACCAGTGTTATGACTCTTCCACGACGAGAGTGATTTCTCGTAGTTATTTGGACATTATTATTATCATGTGGGGTGTATGGGTGCATCCTAGTACATGTTTTGCAGATTTACAAGGTGACTGTGGTGGGTGCTCTACATCCGTCACATTGGAGCTGATCCCTCCCCCCAGATTTATATAATTAGAGGTCACCCCTCTAATTGCAAGACAAGGTCACCCCTCTACGTATTCATGCACGTTGATACCTTTCATGACCTATATGAGCTCTTAGGAATTTAAATTTCAGTTTCATGTTTAAACATAAGACTTATATTATCAGTTATAAACCAGTTTATAAAACATGTTCCAGGGTTTCCAGGACTTACACATATTCCGCTGCATTTCATGTCTTTTACTTATGTTTCAGTTATTCTTATCATGTCATTATATCCGTTCACTGAGCGTATTGCTTAGCCGTATTTTCTTCCATGTCCCAAAATGGCAGGTACCCAAGGGCAGGCTTGAGCATTAAGAGCACGTGCATAGGATGGAAGCTACCTTAGACTTCTTCTCCTTTTGCCTTCATATATTTATGCTTGCTTGGATACTTGTTTTGTCCTTCCTATTTTAATTACTTTATGTAACACCCCCAAGTTGGTCAAATGCAGCGGAATAGTACGTGGGGTGTTACTTGGGTGGATCGATAACACACAGCATATAGAGCAATGATCACAAAAGTCATTTAATACATATTACATGAATTAATTGTACACACTTAGTATCTTGTTTGTAAAACCACATTTATTATAAAACTGAAGTAAATATCCTAGCCCAATGGTAGACATGATGCTCCCTAAAATGCTGGAATCCAATGCATGAACCTGCTTTATTTTCCTGAGAAAACATATAGAGTAAAATGTGGGGGTCAACACGAAGTTGGTGAATTCATAGGTTTAGTTAAATAAATAAGTTACTAATATGCCAAACATCACGATCATAGTAGGACAATCACAGTCCAATACCATAGTAGTTCCAATTGCCCTGTAATAGAAGCTAGACAAAAAGATGCTCAGTACGCCCATTTGGATCTATCCTGATGTTGTTCCCTCAGTCCGACAATGATATAAACCTGTTGCTTGGCCTAAGAGTTTCGTGATAGCAAGTCACGCAGGCCGGGTGTTGTCAATACCCGAATAGATCTATTCATACATTTCGCGCTACACTATTAACTATTACAGTCCACGGGTATGGGGCAAACAATAGGCAATAAGTTGTTGTTATCATCAGTGCATGTTTTGCATATTTAAATATATATAGTTTTTGTATGTTTTCTCCCCCATCTATAAAACAGTAAAGATGGGGCCATGAACTCACCTTAGTGGTGGTGATGTGAAGATGATGTCACTGAATAAACTGGCACAGTATGATCACGAACTGGAGAAATTACCTAAGTAATTTTAAGTGCCTTAGTAAATGCATAATTAATAATGCAATATGGATGTATGGTTGAAAATGCATGATTACAAATTAATAAGCTACTACGACCGTTTAAGTGTTTACACTTATAGTGTATTGTAAATATATATATTTTTAGTTTATATATATATATATATATATATATATATATATATATATATATATATATATATATATATATATATATATATATATATATATATATATATATATATATATATATATATATATATATATATATCTTTATATTATATATAGGTATAATTACGATTTGAACCACACCCCTAATCCCAGTCATATGTGACATGGCACCTCTAAACCAATAGTGTTTCAGAAATCCCTAAAATATCTCATTTTTCCACGTTTTTTATGGTTTAAAATCGCAGCTTTTTGAAAATTGCGTTTTGGAAACGCATTTTAAAATCGCGTTTTTATAAGGATTATTGGAAATTATGTAAAAAAGTGTTAGATACAAGATTTGACCTCGTGACCTATGGTCAAGAACTCATTAGGTTTACCACTAAGCTAGACTACTTTTGATCATTTTCTATCCAAAACAATGTTAATAAATTCTAAAAGAACCAATGCTATTCATATACATCAGGATATACTCTAAAATTAGAAAAAGATCCAAACATATACACTTATTCCAACTTATTTATCAAGATAACTGGAATCATCTTATTTCCGAATCACCACAAGATATATATTTTATAAACAATTTTAATACTGTTATTTTGGATCTAGAAAAGAAAAGGATTTTAAATATCCTGGTGCGTCATAAATTCTTACTGGTTACATCAATATAAATTCAGCAAGATATAGATAAATATTCAGACACGTATGATTTAATGAAAAATAGGAAGATTATATTAAATTCAAGAATGAGTAGATCGACAAAAATCAGTTCATGTGTATTAACTGTTTTTTCTTTGTTTTCTGTTGCAGGCTAATTTAATGAATGGTAATTCAAACCAGGTTTGTTAAGTAACGAATTCAGAATGGCTTAAAGGTATGTAGTTATGTACATGTTTGTTTTGACTTTTTATCTAAATCATAATATCATCATAACAATATGTAACTACGTTGTATGGAATTTTAGTTTGGTTTTGTGATGTACCTGGTGAGACATATAAAGAGAAGGTCTGGCCTGGATTAAGCTGTTGACCATCGACATGCTCCCATGTACCCCGGATCTTTCTTACCTTTCTTTCTGTTGTAGAATGATAAGAAAAATGAAAGAAACTCCAACAGCCTTTCTCAAAGTAATTGTTCGGATGCTTCTGCTCTGGATCATAAAACTGACTCACCTGTGTTAGTAAGTTGATCTAATATGAAAATAAAATTTGATAGTTGTTGATGCATACTCCGCCACATCAGGTAACCACCTGTTCATTATCTTGACCCTAAAAAATTAGCATAAACTCTTTATTTGGAATAACAAAATTCATTACAAACTTATCTAAATGTGAACACTGAATATGCAGTTTCTTAGGAGCCTACTAATTAAGTGAGCACGAGAAAGTATGAGAACAAGATAGATCGTGGGTTGAAAGAACATAAATAATTGACTGTTCAATTAGCTTCAAATATAGGAACATTGATTCACTTGTGGAGAAGTCTATATTCGATGTGGAAAAGGAAATAGATGATCTTCTACCTATTTCTGTTATGGTGTTTCTTAAACTCATTCCGACATCAGTTCTTTGCGGTTACTTTACTTTCATGGCGATTCAAAGCTTATCCGGAAACCAATTTTGGGAAAGAATATTACTCCTTTACAGTGCACCAGGCCGAAGAGATAAGTATGGTTAAAGAAAATTTTTAACATTTGATATTATCTGGTGTAATCTGAATCTACAAATTTAACTCTTATACTTATTTTAGGTTGATTTAGGTTAAGTTAGCTGTTTTTTTTTGTGAATAAATATGAATAAAATGATACAAGCTAATAAATTTTTTAATATAACTTAATCATTGTTCTTGAAAATTAGTTAGCTTTTGGTATTAAGGGGTGTTTGGTATTTTGTTTTGAATGTTGTCACATGATTAAACTGCAACTATACGCAACTCTTATAGCTTACGAGTTTGCAACTATGTGACATAGAGGTTAGTCTTAGATTATGCTATTTTTGCTTGGTTTACCAATGTATAAACTGCAGGCCCAATTGAAGTTCAAACAAACAACTTGGTAATTTATTTTACTCTTACTATTACATTATCCATGATTTCTCGAAAAATTGCATCTTTGCACTACTTGGTTCTTTGCTACTACCTGCACTTTAACAAAGTAAAAGATCCAGAACTAAAAGCTTTTGTAGGGAAAAGCCACGTAAACTTGCTGCCATTTATTTAGCAAACATGGTACAGGAACTTTAACTCTTTGAATTTATTATATTTCTGATTATCGATTTTATTGTCTTGGTGATTAAAACAATCAGTAATGACTGAATATAATATTTAATTTCACTTTTTCAGTTACTATTATGCCAGTGGAAAAAATAAGAGCCTAATCCAAAAGCGGTTTATAGTGCTCCTCCTTCTTTAGGACATAATGCTCAAACACAAGGTATGTATTGAGTCTTAGTAAGCCTTTTATGCACAAGCCTTTTACAATAGTTCTTTTATGATTTTGGCTAATTTCGTCATTCACATACCTTTTTATGTTACATACCTGCTTTAATCCAAAGGAGTGCAGTCGGGTTGGAACACATGAGTAAAGTTGTTACTTCAACAAGGAATGAAGAAAATACACAGTGAAATCCATATCGTGGATGCTGAAATTATAGCAGACGTCCGTCAACAGATTGTAATTGACTTTTGTAGGTAAATCATCCTCTGAATACCTCCTTAATTTTCTCAATATAAGCTCAGAACCTAGACACTTAATGAACCTATTTTTATCCCATGATGTTCAAATCTACAAAATATCCTCCTCAAATGTTTAAATGACGCCAGGGATCTGTAGAAAAATGCTTTATCACACTAAATATAAAGCCATAAATGGTGGAATTGACCTATCTTTTTTTAACAATGATAGACGAAATACAATGATGTCACTGTAATATACATAGTGGTATGTATTATACTAAGGTATCTAATGAGTTAATCATGCTAACATAGCAACAAACTCATGTGTCTAGAAAGAAAATCTGTAGTAAATACATTGAAATCTTGATGATCCCATTAATTGCAAAGTGGCAGCAACTTTCAAACTCTAACAAAAGACCTTTTCGCACTTTTGAAGTGCTTATCGCAGGTGATTGAAGCGGCAAGAAACTCAAACATGAAGGCTAATCAGGTAACACGCCAACCTATCTTTTGTAAACAATAATAGACGAAATACAATAGTTTCACCGCAATGTACTTGGTGGGGTGTATTATACTAAGGTAACTAACGACTTAATCATCTAACATAGCAGCAAACTCATGTGTCTAGAAAGAAACTATGTAATAGCGTAATTTTTTGAATGCAAATATCAGCGCCTGTTAGTTATCCAACTAAAGAATCAGATCAACGACCATGTCCTTACACAAATAAAGGATGGATTGACTGTTTACTGATGGTATGTTTGGACACAACTCCTTTTTATATCTATACCCAAATTTGCAGGTTGTCGTCTCCAATTGATCCTAAAACAATTTTTGTTCCGAATATTAAGCTTGGGTTTTTCCTAGATGACTTTTTTTTGTGATTAGTATATGGCAATTTCTACCTACTTAACTCTAAATTAGACGATCTGAATTGTATTTCATTCAAATGGTCAGAATAGGTTGACAGTTGTACTTATGAGACTGGTAAGCTAGGATTGTCAACATAGCAGCAAAACACTACACTATGATCATAATACTTCGTCGTTTTTTTAATTGAAAGAGAATATACAAACACATGTTATCTTTGTCCGCTGAACGACTCAGGTAAGTACTAACAGTTTTGAGCTTTTTAAGAAATGCGTAAAACTAACAGTTTTCTGGAAAGAAATCTAGAGTTGTACCAGGTGTATGTGTTTTGGTTATGTATACTTTGTTAATCTATTTTGATTACAGGGGATTTGATTTTTTCAGAATGATATATGTTTTTGTTCATGGTTTTTTTATTCAGTCCGATACTAATGTTTAATCAAGTTCCTAACAGGTTTTTTCTCCCTCACCTGCTAACCTTAACGCTAATCCTTGGTACACATACTTTTTCTTTTTCTTTTTTTATTATTCTTCTTTTTTACTGTCAATCCTGTTATTATTGATGCAAATCGAAGCTAATGAAGCAAATATGATTAATTTGCTAATTAAGCAGTCCTCCTCATATATTAGTATACTGTTGCAGGTAATGAATCTGATGGGTGATGTAAAGTTTAAAGTAAAAGTGATGGTGGATGACATGATTGATCCAGGTGTGAATTTACTTTCTGGTCTTTCCCAGTAGAAATAGGAAAGTAATGAAAATCTTAATGCATCTCAAGCGTCCGATACTAATGTTTAGTCCAGTTCTCAACAGGTTTGTTCTCCTCACCTGTTACCCGTAACGCTCATGCGGTAGCATCTATTAATTATTAGCTCACATCATACTTTAGGAACTTCTTATCTTTTATTGCCATGGTGGCCAGTGTGACCCTCCGATCTATCCTAGGTGTGGTGAATATGGCAGTTAAACCAGCTGGTTGTGCAGGTTTGTGGCGCTGTCAAGTTTCACACTCTTATGCATCATCTGTAACGATAGTTATATTGGTATAATAACTTAATTTTCCCTATTGTATCACTACTCTATGCGCGTGACAACTTCAGGTAATGGAGCCTTGTAAGTTGACTGAATTTCTTATTGAAAAGTATTGAAATCATAAAGTAGGTATCCTGCAGTTTTAAGGAGTGTTGTATTCAAGATCCTAAATTACTTTTGAAACGGAAAAGAACCTGAACCTCGCACAACAACACCTTCTACGTTCAGCTTAGAAATTAAATTTTTCAGCCAACCAAAGCTGTTGCCATCAACTATGTCAAATGAGCCATGTCGTGACTGACCGCCTACTTTCTGCAATAAGGTTGACATACAGTTTTGGTCAAGCCATACAACGAAAAGCCATCACTTATGTCAAAAAAGAACGTGAGCGGCTACAGAGAGCAGTCCTACTCACAGGAAATAACAAACAGAAAAGTAGAAAACAGTCACTCTCAGAAGAGCCAAAGGTGGCTGGTGTAGGTTCAATATATAAACTTTCTACTTTTGCCCATCGGTATTCTTTTATGGATTACATTAACAGCTTAATGCTTGAACATAATCGAGGAAGCATTTGTCATCTATGTTATGTTAATTAAATTTGATTCTCTAGATATCAATGTTTGTTATTTTCAATAAATTGTTTTCGGAAGGATTATGAAATTTGATTCAGCAGACATCCTTTTATTATTATGAATATGTGACACTAAGTGCAACTTTCATTGATTAGTCGCTCAAAAACTTGAATATGTGACAGTAAGTGCAAATTTCATAGATTGGTAGGTCAAAACGGACAGAAACCATGGTTAAAAAAACATTAGAATAACTGACATATTAGTTAGTTTATGAATCAAGATTTACTTAGATACAGTGCTTAGATTAAAACTCCAGGTGGCTAAGGCTCTAAGTAAATCATGGTTCTTTAGATGTGCTCAACTAATATAACTAAACGATGCTTGCATTAGATATTTTGGTAACGATAAAAGAAACCTTGATGTAGTATGTAGGTTTGGCATTTCGTGTGAAATTGTCACAACTCAAAATAATAGGTATTAACTCCTTCTCTTTATTTACTGGTGGCTTAATACAGTTCTATTCGACCATTGCTAAATAATCTCTTCGGATGTGTGTTTGCTAACAATGTCATAATCAGACAGTGAACATACTCAAGGAGGGGTATAAAGCGCACTGTGTTACCAGTTTATTGTTTTAAATTGTATATGTGTTGATGAAGGCGTCCTCTTGCAGAACATTGATTAAAAAAAGAAAATACCTTTGAGTCTTGAATTATCGCACAACCATCACAGAGTCAGCGAGTTAAATGAATTACACGGGTCTTTTTTGTTATGCGATTGGCAATGAGATCTCATGTCGATGGATTGTTAGGGTCTTTTCTATGACCTGGAGATACTTCACTGGAAATAAAGAGTATAATGACATGCAAAAGTGGTCTGGTGTGTAACTCCAGTTTACTGAATACAAAGAGAAAAGAAGTTTGAACCAGTGTTGTGAAACTCGGCCTAGGCAGCCCATTACTTGACCAGTTATCACTGCATTGGTCGGTGCCCAGGCAATTTGGAGTTGCTCAGTCCAACTCAGTCAAAAGTCAGGCTACTCTGCCAAGTTACTCAGGCTTGAAGTATTTTAACTTTTAAGTGTTATGTTTATCATTAAACTTTGGAGTAATTTTATTACTCCGTACATTATATCACCATATATTTGGAAGTTTGCCGGTTCTTCGATAAAACACAAACGTACATAAAAAGCTAACAAAAAGTTACAAATATTGCTTGCATGACCTTCTTTCGGTAAATTAAATATAGTCTGCAATATATGTTTCCAAGAAAATAGTCCGCTTTGTTCTTATTGGCCACACTTCTCTTGAATATCAATAGTAGCCCGCACGTTTCTTGTATGAGTTATTTCGTCTCTGTTAATGACTGGATTGATATGAAAGGTGAACACAATTAAACTTACATCTATCTGCTTATTTTGGTTTGAAAGCCAACGACCAGAAGCAACATTCTCAAGCGCACTAGCATGGGCTAACTTAGTCGCAACATCAGGCGCATACCAAGAAGCACGACTAGGCTCCGCTGTATCCAGTTCTGCTATCCTCGGGACCCACGCATCAAGTTTGCTTGCTTTCACTTTACATATTGGGTCGACCCGTTTTTTTATACGTTGAAGTCATGTGCATTGATTGCTCTAGATTCCAATCCAATTATTGTTATTTCCATTTTGTATATATTCTTAGTTTCTTACTATATCAATGAATGTTTCCATCAGAGTGATTAATATTTTTGGTTAAAATATTTGAAAGGGTTGCAATTAATTCAAATTCCATGACAGTGATGTTGTGCAATTGCTAACTGTTAAGTTATGGCTTAGCAATTGTTACAGCAATTAATACCTTTCTTTTTTGTTCTAAAAATCATTTATTAGGAACATTCCAGGTAGTGGTTTGTGAAAAGGGACCACTTCTTGACCTTCATTCACACCAGTCGGTAGAGACACTATTTAGGTAGTTGTTATCTATATATTATCAAAGTAGAGAGCTCAAGATATTGCCAACCCACTTTAATAAGAACCTTTACAAGCTCAATTAAACTATAACGAGACTGGAGTCACCATCTGTAGTTAGCAGAAAAAGGAAAAAAGAGTCACGAGGTTGATGTGGTAAATGATCCAATGAAGGCTGTAGACATGGAATTACACTCAACTAATGAATGAGTTGGAATAAATGACTGAAGACAAGAATGACCATAAATCCGAGCGTGTTTGTGTAAGCTGTCTTTATTTTAAATTTTAGTTACATTTAATTTTTGAATTCAATTGCATAACTTTTCTCATAATTCTTTCTGTTTTTCTTGTGGGACTGCTCAGTTGGACAACATTAATGGAAGCAACAAGACTGTGGAGGCACCATCTGTAGTTTCTCGAAAAAGAAAAAAGACTGACGATGAAGAGACAACACATGAGCTATTACATACACACGAGACAGAGGAGAAGCATGGTTGAAATTGGTTATACAGTGACCACTACGGATACATGCACGACCCGGTTTCAAGAAACAGTTTGAAACCGAACTCCACCACCGCTTCATCTAAATCTTCCACCACGTAAAGTATAACAGTCACACCAAACCCCTTTCACCAAAAACCAAAAGCCAATCCTTTTGTATCATTTATTGAACTTATTATAAATGACCCACAAAAGATATAAAATGAGTTTTTGTAGCAGTACGCAACCCAACATGATTTTGTTGGACTGAAATTGGGGTTGACTTTTTTTAGATAAATGATTGGTAACAGGGAAAGGAGAGCTCGGATTATTAACGAGTATATGTAAAAATATGAATGAAAAGAAGACCTGGTGCAAATAGATGATGTCAGGACGACGTGAACAAAGCAAACTGATATGAATAAACTGAGAAGATCTGGTGTTTTTTTTTTAAATTTGATTAAAATAAAAGGTGTAATTTTGTGGACTTATTCGAGTTTTATTTAATATAAATTAGTAAAAAGACAAAAATACCCTCATATTAAACAGTCAAACGAGTCAAACTAACGGATTTAACGGAAATAGACCAAAAATGGAGAAAATATTGTACCGTTTGGCCAAAATCAAAAACTATTTGAATTTTTTTAAAAAAAAGAAAATAAGACCAAACCATGAAGACTAAACAAAATAAAAAATATTTCTACGAAAAATAAACATTATAAATTTTAATTATATATAAAGCCTACTTTATCCTAAACTATAACAAAAATGCTAAATATTAAACTACAAATCGAAAAAACAAAAAACGTAAAAACCACAAATCCTTCCATTTGGGATAAAAAAATTTTAAAAATTATGATTGTTTAAAAAATTATATTTTTCGCACTTTAAAAAATTACATTTTTTATTAAATTCAAATTAAATTTAAAAATAAAAAAAAATAAAAAGATAAATTTAACGTTACTTAAACATAAACGATAACTAAAAAAATTACTAAAGAACAAATTAAAAAAACTAAAAACGCACAAATAATAAACGCTTCGAAACAAATAAAAGAAACGACCACGCCCGTTGGGCGGGTTATGACGCTAGTATATATATATATATATATATATATATATATATATATATATATATATATATATATATATATATATATATATATATATATATATATATATATATATATATATAATATATATATATATATATATATATATATATATATATATATATATATATATATATATATATATATATATATATATATATATATATATATATATATATAGATAGATATATATATAAATATATATACATATATATATATATATATATATATATATATATATATATATATATATATATATATATATTATATATATATATATATATATATATATATATATATATATATATATATATATATATATATATATATATATATATATAGATATATATATATATATATATATATATATATATATATATATATATATATATATATATATATATATATATATATATATATATATATATATATATATTGTTTAGTAAAATGGGTAATAAATTAAATAACTAGGTTTTATATTATTTAATTTATTGTAAGAAAATAAATACAATTTACTTTTCTTGAGACTTCAAAATTATAGTTAACGGAATTTGTCAGTTTATAAAGTTTCATGAATAGACTTAATAATTTGTTTAATTATCCAAACGGCTAAGTTAAATTATTAATAAAATAATTTATTAATATTTTTAATTAACTTAAATTACACTTGAGTCCTTGTTAGTATAACAACTTACCAAAAATATCCTTTAAGGTTTCGTCCGTTAAGTATATTGCGTCGTTAGTCCTTGTCCGTTTAGTTTATTTACAAAAACACCCCTAGGGCTTACAAAACTTTGGGGAAATGACCAAACACCACCCCCCCCCCCCCCCAAGTCTCGGAATTAAATAAGTTAGGGTTAGGGTTTGTTTTAAGTTTGCAAAATGACATAATAGGTCCTTGAAGTTTCGGGTTATTTAAAAATAATGGTTAGGGCTTGTAACAAGTTTCCCAAAGTGACACTTTTAGTCCTTAAAGTCTCGGCATGTTTAAATATTAGACTAGGGCTTGTAATAAGTTTCTAAAAGTGGCAATAATGACCCTTATGGTCTCGGAATATTTAATAAGGCAACTAGGGCTCATATTCAGTTTAAATAATGGCAATAATGGCCCTTGTGGTTTCATTTAACTCTCGGTTTAAACAAACGCACCCTATACTTTGGAAAATGACACATTCGACCCTTGTACTTTTATAAAGTCACGAAACTATATACCCATATATTATTAAGTTACAAAACCAACCTTAACTTTCACCAATTGTCAAATTTAACTAGTAATTTATTAAATGGGCTAGTAAGTATAATTTCCTTATTGGGCTTATACCTTATTATTTCTAAGCTCAAAATTAAGACATGGGCTTATTTGTATTCGGCTTATTTATAGCTTATATAAGGGCTTATATAACTCGGCTTATTTAACATTTCTAGGGCTTAAATGAGCTAGCTTAAATATATCTAAGTCTCGGATTATATAACTTTTTAGGGTTTACATGGCCTAGCTTATATAGGGTTTTAGGTTTCTGCTTATACAAGTTTTTAGGGCTTTAATGACTTAGCTTATATAAGTTATAGTTTTCGGCTTATATTAGGTTTTTGAAGTTCTATGTCATGGCTTATATATATTTTTAGGTCTCGGCTTATACATGTTTTATAGGCTTAAATGTCTAACTTATATAGGTATAGGCTTATATGACTTATGGGCTTATATAAGCTTAAATGTTTCGGCTTATATTACTTTCTGTATACTTTTATGACTTAGTAATTTACTTTAGGGCTTACACTAGGTTCCTCATTCATATTCTTACAAGTTTTAGGGTTTTAAAGCAAGATTACTGTCACACCCCACCATGGCGGAATATGGGGCGCGACGTATGGATATCATCACAACAAACGGTGTCTCTATAGAGAAAACTAAAATTCAACTATAATGTCATAAATGGCGACACAAAGGTCATGACAATATCTCAACATAGCAGGAGTCTAGGTAAGTAGGTAACAGTCCTACCACTTACCCAAGACAAACAATAAACATAAACCAAACAAACATATAGGTGCCAACATGTATCACTTATCAAAAAAACATAAAGGTAAGCTAAGAAGGAACGGGGATCTCCTTCTATATGCAATCCTAAGGCATCCAAGTCTAGCCACTTCTATCCTCAAGCGTAACCATATTCACACCTGAAAGAGACATTAAAACACGTCAACATAAAGTTGGTGAGAGTCATAGGTTTAGACTCCAACGCTAAATCAGTTACAAGCTGTGAATAACAACCATCAATACAATAAAATATGGACAATGCGCTACAATTATGTATTAACAAATAGCCTCCAAGTTCAATCAATCATCACAATTCCAAGGCATCAGGCCTTACCAACAACCACAATTACCAAGGCATCACGCCTTACCAAACACCATGGTACCATAGGCGCCCATACACCTATGTACCTTTCCCAAGGCCACTACCTTGTCATTATCCATTGGTCCCATAGACGATCACGCTATGTACCTATCCCAAGGCCCTTACCTTGTCAAACCACAATAACTGAGACGGCACGTGTCCCCCGATCCAAATCATACACAATCAAGAATCACATAGCAGTTAATCACATAAGTGAACACACAAGTCCATCACAACCCATAAAAACATTCACAGCATTATTTACAAATAACTCAACACAGTGTCTCTTCCATCCCATCTGGAAGTCAAAATCAATATTAAACATGGGACTATGAAACTCACCTGATTGCTTCTTCACAAGTCCTCGCACTAGCAACAAGCTTAGAATTTTTGAAAGAAGAAAAATTAATGAAGAACCCTAAAACCACCATTGATGCCTACTTAAAGGTGATCTCCAGGGGTTTTATGAAGTGTTTTGGTTAATAAAAAGTATTTATATAGTTTCCTAACAAGTCCTTGGCCCATTACAAAAGCCCGGTTCCCTTTTTCTTTTTTTTCCCTTTTCTTTTCTTTTGATTCGTCCCAAACCGCCTCATATATATATTTTTTTATTTTTTTTTCTTTTTATTGTTAATTAATATCTTATTAATATTACCTTAATTTACCTTAATTTATTTCAGCTCCTAAAGCCTCCAAAACCTCAAAACCGTAAAACTAGTCAAATTTACGCGTTTTACCGTAAAAGACGTAAAATATACACTTTTATAAAAATCTCAAATTTTGAAATAAAATTTATAAATAAGTCCCAAATGACTTAAAACCATCCCGAAAAATATTCATATGACTAATTACCTCATCCGAGACCTCTAAATGCTAAACCGTAAATCGTAAAAATACGATTTTCTATAATACATATACGTATACGTAAAACCACTAAATAACACCATCTCATTTCATAGTCACTACCATGTGAACTCATGAACATGAAATCATCACACGTCGTTTCACTCACAAGGTACCCCGTACCGGAAACGATATCCAAACCACAATCTATACACAACAATTAGCACATCAACACGTAAAGACACGTAACTAGCACAAAATAAAACTAAGTGACGAACCTCAAAACCAGGGTTATCACAATTACCCATAGACACCATATAAGTTGTGGGCTTATATGTTGTTTAGGGTTTGTTAATAAGTTTTAAACGTATGCATGTACTCCTAACTCCATTTTTATAGCATAAACATGCATGAGAAGTAAAATGAGTAAGGAAAAGCATAGAGAGGATTTAATACTTACTTGTTTCAAGAAAACTTGGTGATGGCAATGGTTTAGGAGTTCTAGACGTCGGGTTCCTCTTATTGTGACCTAGGATGATCTTGAACTTAACTTGAATGCTAAATATCTTGGATAATAAGCACTAAATGCTTGGAGAAGACTAATAATGGATAGAAGTAAATGCTAGGAATTCGTCTAGGTGTTTTGTTAAGTGTGTATCCGAATGTTTGTGTAG
Organism: Glebionis coronaria; assembly: GCA_025667525.1. NCBI lineage: Eukaryota > Viridiplantae > Streptophyta > Magnoliopsida > Asterales > Asteraceae > Glebionis > Glebionis coronaria. The sequence goes on along the minus strand of CM046879.1, from coordinate 316,003,637 downwards.
TAAGTGATGTGTGAATTCACTAGTATGATAAATACCACAAAGTGAAATTGAGAGGAGTGGCTTGGGGCTTATACACGTCCAAGAGAGAGATAGTTTGCTAGATATGGAGATTTTTGAGTGTACCATGTAAGTACATGGTTTAAATGACTTAAGATGTACATATGACCCTTACATGCACTTTGCCGTCGCATGTTTAGCTCCTAAGGGGACAATGTAAGGCTTGTATAGTGTTATTAATAAATGGAAGGCTTGTATAAGTGAAAGAGTTGTGTGGGTGTGTTCTAGCACACATCCAATATCAAATGGGGTGTGCTAGGTGTCTTATTGTTATGATACAAGTATAGTGAACTTAGTACATTCTTTAAATGCCAAATGTTGTACATGGTGCCTTGGTTTTGTATTACAAACCGGTGGTATTGGCTAGTCAAGGAAAAGGAAGTGTTTTCTATAGTGTATGATTTAATGAAATATGTTGTACAAGTCTAAAAAGTCAAAAGTGTAAATGGTAGAGGTTTTTGGTATTTAATGTTATGTATACGTATATATTCGGCTATATAGTGAATCTAGGGTATTTTTATGTTTAATTTTTATGTCTAAGTATAGTCACTAGGAGTATAGGTGTAGTATTGTGTGAGTATGTTTAAGTCTAGGTTGATTTTGGTTAAGTTTGGGATCCTTGGTGAAAGTATGGTCATATTTAGATGAGGAAATAATTTACTATATTAAAATGTATGACAACTTAGTTTAAATAAGTTAGAATGGTTAAAGGTAATGTTTAAATATAAAATCAGTTGATGTCGTAATGCAATGTCATCCATAATGTGAGAAAATATATATATATATATATATATATATATATATATATATATATATATATATATATATATATATATATATATATATATATATATATATATATATATATATATATTTAAAGCTTTAAAAATAATACTTAAGTAAATATTATTAATTGTGATCATGAGTTTGGATTTATGAATCAATATGATGAATGCTTATGATTGTAAGTTCAGGTGACTTAAATGTCCCAAAAGAAGTGATTATTTACTGTCCCGCATGCTCATATAATGTAGTCATACAAATGTGACTGTGTCCTTATGATTAAATGTTCAAAATCATAATGTATGCTATGATATTAAATGTCTCCATGTTTTGATGATTAAAATAATGTATGCTCATGTATGATGCATATGGTTGCTCAAAGGATTTCATGCAAAGGTGGTAATATATATTCAGATATCATGAGGTGACGTATACAATGATGACATAGTCAAAACCTCAAATTTATAGGTTTTACAGCATTAACCCGTTATTTTAGCTTTGTCATCAAAGCTTAAGATGACGTTACTGCTCAGGTAAACAGATGTGGGTACTTAGATCGAAATGACTCTTCGCGTTCCCATGTGAACTCAGGACCTTTCCTGGAGTTCTATCGTATCTTAACTAACGGGATTTGGCTTCGCTTTAGCTTCTTGACTACTCTCTCCATGACTTCCACCGGTTCTTCTATGAATTGGAGTTTGTCATCAAAGTGGACTCCTCCAATGGCATGGCTAGTGGCTCATCCGCGTAGCATTTCTTCAAGTTTGAGACATGGAATGTAGAGTGTACCCGGCTCAACTGCTGGGGCAACTCTAAACGATAAGTGACTTCACCTATTCTGGCAATCACCTTGAAGGGTCCTACATATCGTGGATTTAGTTTCCCACGTTTCCCAAATCGGACGACGCCCTTCCAAGGTGATACCTTTAGCATAACACGGTCACCTACTGTAAACTCTATAGGCTTCCGTTTCCTGTCTGCATAGCTCTTTTGTCTATCCTGGGCAGCCTGAATTCGCTGCTTGATGAGAGTGATCTTCTCAGTCGTCTCTTGAATTAGTTCGGGTCCAGTCAGTTGGAATTCCCCCACCTCTGCCCAGCATACGGGTGATCTACACTTGTGGCCATCAAGGGCCTCAAATGGTGCTGCTTTAATACTGGCATGGTAGCTGTTGTTGTAGGAGAATTCAACTAATGGTATATGTTCGACCCATCCTTTTCTAAAGTCGATCACGCATGCTCTTAGCATGTCTTCTAGGGTCTGGATTGTTCGTTCACTCTGGCCGTCTGTCTTCGGATGGTATGCGGTACTCATGTCCAAGTTTGTTCCTAAACTTCGTTGGAATGCTTTCCAAAAGTTTGACGTAAACCTACCATCTCGGTCACAAATGATTGAGACTGGTATATCGTGTCTAGTCACTATTTCCTTTAGGTACAACTTAGCTGTTGTCCCATGTATTTGTGATAATTAAGCAATGAAGAAAGAAAGAAAATAGATGAAGAAGAGATGAATTCTTAGAGAGAGAAACTAGAGAGAGAAAAGAGAGAGAAGTGTGTGAACTTGGTGAGATTAGATTAAGAAGTGAGAATTTACAAATGACCATCCACCCTCCTAACATGCTAGGAGGGTAGTATATATAGTCCACCCACATGCGGGCCTTAATGGACTATATATTGGGCCGGGCTTGTATTTTGGACTTTAATTAGTTTAAATCCAAGCCCGTGAATCACGACTAAATAACTACGTATTACAACGTTCTAATAAATAATACAATAGAAACCTATGACCGAACATTCTTGTTTGACTCAATATTTTGAGGCTAACAATCTCCCCCAATGTGAGGTCATTCCTCTTTGATATTTGGATTCCAATGGAGATTTATGAATTTCGTCATAAATGAGTCTTGAACGTGTAATCGTAGTCTTGTTCCTTCATGCTGTGATCTTTGAGCCTTTGTCGTTGTCTTTCGACTTTGTCTTTAAGCTTGAGATCTTCAAATCATCCTTGACTTGTCTTTTCCATCTTGTGATCTTGTGTCTTTATCCACATGCTCACACTATCAATTGTTGGATAAGTCTTTGGGCATGAGTATGTGGTTGTGTATATCTGACTTTGCTGAGTACACCGTGACGCCACCTTCTCGAGACAAAACATAGACACGGACTGAATGGCTTTGACATTCGTCCTAAATCGATAGCGTTTTACCTCCGGTCGGTGAAGACCGTTATACGATATTAAATATCGTACCTGTGATCAGGTAGATTCAATTAAGACTCTCCTTGACAGGGTTTCGCGGCAGTACTAGCCGTTCTCTTTACTCGACCGTCTCAAAGCAAGACTGCGAACATAAAGAGTGAATCAATTGGATAAATATCCGCTTGATTAAAGTCGTCAATTCAAGTTCCTGGAACAAGTTTGATTCATAAAGAATCTTACCATTGTTGCTTTCCAGTTGACACAAGTTTGATTCATAAGAATCTCACAAGTTACCTACCGTAGCGCTGTTTGATGTTGACGCTAGAAGGATTTCCATTCGTCACTGTGAATATTAATAAATATCACTCTGAATGTTCTGGCAAGACCATAAAGATATTGCGTAGAAACCTGAAACGAGTTTGAATCAATTAAGAATCAAACCACTGTTGCTTTCCAGTTTTGCACATGTTTAATTCATAAAGAATCTTGCATATGACCTACCGCAGTGCTGTTTGATGTTAACACTGGAAGGATTTCCACTCATCATTGTGAATACTAAGTAGTATCACTCTGAGTGTTCTAGCAATATCACAAGGATATAGCGTAGGACTCTCTTGATCTTCATCCGTGTGTCCTAACGAGATTTGATTGATCTCTTGGCTCTAGACTCGATTTGTGCACTTTTAGTGATCGGAGGCTGGAGCAGATGCCACCTATTCAATATCAACAATCTCGGAGTGAGAAAGTCAATAGAAGTCGTGTTGATCTCCGTGACAATAAAACAAACTTCTTTTGAGAGAAACCTGAGTAGCTAGGAAAGGGTTGTGCTTCACATCACTGGGTCCATGATGAGTTTGTCTTCATGATGAGTTGACCTGGTTTCTGCCTAAGTTGTATGGAGGGCTTCTTTCTTTAGACCCTTTATCCTTACATTTCTTTTTCATTCTTCAACCCCTTCAATGCTTACCAAGACATCATTACTAGCACCTTGTTGTGATTGTTCCAGTGCTAGCATCAGTACTTAGTCGGCATTCAGCTACGTTCACATTCTACTCCATCTTTCCTAAGGACTTCTAATAATCTATTGGATTGTCCCTGGGAAGATCCCTCCTGTTCTGGTTGGATCATAGGACTTAAACCTAACCACCCTTTTGACACCAATAACGTCGTGAATTAAAGATGTTGTGGGTATTTGATCGTAACCATGAAAACTACTTTTAATCACCCTTGCTAGTTTTGTCGTTTCAGAAAATGCTCCCCCTTCACATGTGCATTGATAATCGAAAGTGTTTCGCACATGTGGGTAAGAGTTAAAGTGCTTGAGTCTTATAGATCACATTTTAATCACATTTTCTCCCCCTATCTCTAATATATAAAATCTTTTGATATTAGAGATACCAAATTTGATTAAAATATATTTTGAAAAATAGTCTTGAAAATCTTCGGGAGAAAGATGTGTTAATCTTTTGCATGAAGTTGAATTGCTCCCCCTCAAAAATTGATCCAATGGAATTGTCATTACGAGGATTTGATCCACATTAAACTTTTGAGGATAGGAGTTGTTGAACACACAATTTTTGAAAGATTTTGAATATCATTGAGAAATTCTTGAAAAAATTGTGTTCAACGCTTTTTGAAAAATCAATTCTTTTTGACGAAAAGGTTTTTCTAAAGCATAAACTTGAGTTCATAGACTTTGAATGTCTTGACGAATCCACTCAAGTGTAAGAAGATTTAACTTCTTTTGCTAAGGGTAAGAGTACAAAAAGCGTACACTCCCCCGTGAATTTAGATCCGGGTTGCAATCTGAAAGTGATTACAAGCCATTGTGTTGAGCTCAAAACGTTGAATGTTTTGTGACAAGCTCAACCCGTGATAGATTGCTCTACCCGTTGTGTGGAAATATTTGTCCAAAATAGACAATTTCCTTTATTAAAAGAAGAAATGACATGTTTTGAAAAATATTTACAACTTTCATTCGAGCTTTATGTACACACCCGTGTCGTTATTGAGCGACATTTCTAGGTACGTCCATATTATCGATACTGAAAGACATGTCGAGAAGAATATTTTTGGATTATTAAAGATTTTTTACTTTTGTATTTTGCTTTTTGATTAATATTTACAGGTAGATGTTTGATAGATGAATCAAGCAGGCTTCTTTGCCAGAACCTCCAGTTCTGCTGGAGTCAAACATCTCATACCAATTTGCCTAACTAGATACGCAAACCTCTCTTTCGAAAGAGCTTTTGTAAACAAGTCAGCTAATTGGTAATCAGTTCCAACAAAGTATAATTCAACAATACCTCTTTCAACTTGTTCCTTAATGAAGTGATATCGGACATCAATGTGCTTCGTGCGGGAATGTTGTACCGGATTGCAGGAGATGGCTATGGCAGACTTTGAGTCACAGTACATAGGTACTTTATCAAAATGGAAGCCATAATCCGTGAGTTGTGTTCTCATCCAAAGAACTTGAGCACAACACGCAGATAAAGACACATACTCCGCTTCGGCTGATGAAAGTGACGTACAATCCTGCTTCTTGGAAGACCATCCCACAAGCTTCTCTTGACCTAGAAATTGTGCACCACCAGAAGTACTTTTACGTGTATCAAGACACCCTGCATGATCAGAATCTGAATAGGCCGTTAGAAAGAAACCGGTTTCCATCGGATACCAGAGTCCCATGTGAATGGTATTCTTAAGGTACCGAAAGATCCGTTTAACCTCCTTGAGGTGCTTTTCAGTGGGTCGTGCTTGATATCGTGCACAATAACATGTAGCATGATGTATATCAGGTCTGCTTGCTGTCAAGTACATGAGGGACCCGATCATGGAACGATATCTCGTTTGATCTATGGGTAATCCCTCCAAATCAGCATCTAGGGATGTGGTTGATAATGGTGTCCCAACGGGGTCACATGATGACATACCATGCTTTTTGATTATCTCTTGACAATACTTAGCTTGGTTTATAAAGATACCACTTGGGGATTGGTGAACTTGAATTCCTAGAAAGAATTTTAGTTCGCCCATCATAGACATTTCAAATCTGCTGTGCATTACTTTTTCAAACCATTTTGAAAGTTTTGGGTTTGTAGACCCGAAAATAATGTCATCAACATAAATTTGCACAAGCAGAATGTCATCCCCATATTTATAAGTGAACAAAGTTAAATCAATAGAACCTTTTGAGAAACCTTTGGAGACCAGAAATTTCGAGAGCTCGTCGTACCACGCCCTTGGAGCTTGCTTGAGTCCATAAAGTGCTTTGTGGAGACGATACACCTTGTCAGGATAATGCGGATCGACGAATCCTTCCGGCTGCGTGACATAGACTTCTTCCTTCAAAGGACCGTTAAGAAACGCCGTCTTTACGTCCATTTGATAAACGATGAATCCCTTATGTGCAGCATAAGCAAGAAAAATCCTGACCGCTTCCATTCGAGCAACTGGTGCAAATGATTCTTCGAAATCAATACCCTCTTTCTGTCCATACCCTTTAGCCACTAGCCTAGATTTATTCTTGATGATCGTGTTCTCTTCATCCATCTTGTTTTTCCAGATCCATCGAAGATTTAATGGTGTTACATCGTATGGTCTGTCAACAAGTTCCCAGACTTTAAGTCTTTCAAACTGTTGAAGTTCATCCGTCATCGATTCAATCCAAGCATGATCAGCCATGGCTTCTTTGATGTTTTTCGGTTCAGCAGTACTCACGGCGAGTGCGAACATACAAACATCGCCATCGGTTTCAAGCTGTCGTCTTGTACGAACGGGCTGTGAAGGGTTTCCAATTACGTGAACCAAAGGATGATCTCGGGTCCAATGATGTGTTGAAGGATGTCGTTGATAGAACGTATGCATATTTGACGGATCAACATGGCGAGTAGAAGACTCTCCAGTTTCGTGTACCGTTGTACCGAATGGGTTGTGAAAATCGTCATCGTCAGATAATGCACCGTCTGCTTGATTTGTGTTCTCTGGAGCAATGACAGTAGTTGTGGATGTTGTAGGATCGATTGTTGAAGTGATATTCTGAGGAGGTAAATCTGCAACAACCCGTGTTGAAGTAGATGAAGTTGTATCCTTTTGTTGATGATGATCGGTATCATCATTCGTATCATGAGTGACAGCGGAAGACTTCGATGCAACTTGTTTCTCCCCCGTGAAATATTCATCATACATTGGTCCATATAACATTTCCAACTCTTCAAGTGTCGTGTCCACTGTCATATCTGCTCTAGGAACATGTTCAGGAACCAGCTTTGAACTTGACGGTTCATTGATGTGGTCTTGAGTTCCGAGTTCCGTGCGGTTGTGAACGGAAGTCGTTTGTCGTTGTGGATCGGGACTTAAACTGTTTTGTTCAAGTGCCATTTCTTGAGATTCATCAAATCGGATGTGAATTGTCTCGACAATCAATTTTGTTCTTTTGTTGAACACTCTATATCCCTTAGACTGAGTTGCATATCCCACAAGAATACATGCATCACCTTTTTCTTTCATCTTATCCAAATTTTCACCATCTCGTATAATGTAACAAATACATCCAAAAACATGAAGGTGTTTGAGTGAAGGTTTACGATCATGAATTATGTGATATGGTGTCTTTTCGTGTCTTGGGATAATTAAGGAGCGGTTTTGTGTGTAGCATGCGGTTGACACGGCTTCGGCCCAAAAGTACAGTGGAAGTTTTGAAGCGGATAGTAATGTTCGAGCAGCCTCAACTAAAGTACGGTTTCGTCTTTCAACAACGCCGTTTTGTTCGGGTGTTCGAGCAATAGATGTTTCATGTTCAATCCCTTCGGCTTCAAAATACTTTCTCAGATTTGAATTCAAAAATTCTGTACCTCTGTCAGTACGAACCACTTTAACTTGAGCTTGAAGACCACGTTGTATCAATTTAAGGAAGCTAATGAGAACATCGGGTGTTTCATCCTTGGACCTCAAGAAGTGAGTCCATGTGTACCTTGAGTAATCATCGACAATTACCAGAATATATTTCTTTCCATTGATACTCTGAACACGCATGGGACCACATAGATCCATATGAAGAAGATCTAACCGTCCTTTAGAGCTTGGTGTGGTCTTTGTTTTGAAGCTACTTCGTTTAGCTTTACAAAGTTCACAAGAAGAACAAAGATGATCTTTGATGAATTTCAAGCTTGGAAGGCCTCTCACAATATCTTTCTTGGAAAGCAAGTTAATGGTATCAAAGTTGAGATGAGAAAGACGTTGATGCCATAACCATGCCTGAGTCGTTGAAGCTTTAGCCATGAAGCAAATTGGAGTTGATGAAGTTGTGTCTTGAAGTGAAATTGTATAAAGATCAGTACCCCGTGTACCGGTAAGTAAGTCATTCCCATCATAATCACGAACAAAACATGTCTTCTTTCTGAAAGCAACTTCCAAATCCGCATCACAGAATTGACCAACCGAGAAAAGATTGTGATTGAGCCCTTCGACGTAGTATACCCTTTTAATCGTGATATTCCCCTGAACCAAATCTCCATATCCTAGGATCGGTGCAAATTGATCATTTCCGAATCGGACCGTACCTAGGAACTTCTCCACGAAGTTAATTAGAAGCTTGAGATTCCCCGTCATGTGCTTCGTGCATCCGGAGTCCATTATGAAGAGAATTATTTGTATCACCTGCAGAAGAGTTAGAACACGATGGAGCATTTGCTAAATTGGATACCACAGTAGTTGTGATAGTAGAATCATTAGTGTCCTTATCAACATTTAAAGGCAAACTAACACTCGTTTTCACATTTTCTGTCCTAACTTTTGGCATCCATTTATATCCGGGAGGACATTGATTAGCAAACCACCATTTCCAAGACTTACTGGTAGACTCATATAATTCCTTAATTTTGCTTCTAGGATTCTTAGTGGTGGAGTCTGATGCATTACTTTTCTTAGTGGGGGTTGCACCAGAATGGTTCACTTTGCGTTTGGGTTTACTAGCTCTAATAGGCATTGCAACTTGCTTCTTAGTTCTAGTATCTACGCCTTTGACTTTATTTATAGCACACATAGAATGATTAGCATTAGCACACTTGCCACATTTGACACAAACAAATTTCACATTCATAGCATTCAAAGTTGAATCATTCAAATCGTCATGACACGCGATTACAGACGTTTTATTCTTAGAAACATTGAAAATCCTAGGGTGTTCTTCTACTTGCTTCATCTTCCCTTGATTCTTGTGTTTCCAGACCTTATCATTCTCTTGAGTGCTCTTAAGCTGAGACCGGCTAACACTAGTAGTGGAGACTATTCCTGTAGTAGAAGACACACGAATATTAGTGTTTCTAGAAGTCTGAGGCGAGTGAGTATCTTTGTTTGTGGGCTTAGTGGGCATTCTATACATCCCTGGTTTAATCACATTATTGTGCTTAACGCTTGGTGCTACAGGATTCCTTATGGGTTGAGTTTGTGGTAACCTTTCCTTTCCATCCATCTTGGGGGCAAACACAGGTTTTGCAAACGAGGAATTAGATAAAGCAGATGGTTTTCCCAAGATAGAGGATCTATTCTCTTTAGAGGCATTGGGTTGTCTAACAACATTTTTCTTAATGCTAGGTTCCACAATTTTCCCACCCATTTTAGCAATGAGTTTCTGCAACTCAGCTATCGCTCTGTCCCTGTCTTGTAATTGAGCTTTCAACCCTTTAATTTCCAAATTCTGTTCATTCATTTCTCGAAATGTTTGGGAAAGTTTTTCTTGCAATTTATTATCATGTGGAAAACGACCAACGTCTTTTTGCAAAGCAAGTTCAAGTGAATGACAATGTTTTTGAAGGAAATCAGTTTTGTGTTGAAGTAACTCAAAAGCCTTTTTGTCGACATTTTCTTTCCGTTTCGAAAGCTCAATTTCAAGACGTTCACATTCTTTGAGCTTATCAAGATATTGGCATGCAACTTCAGAATATTCATCAATATCAGCACAAGATGTAAAATAAGCACACATAACATCTTTAGAAACGCATTCTTGCAAGAGTAAATCATATTCATCAGAAAAAACGGACTTGTCCATTTGAAGATCATCAATTGCTTTCTCAAGAGACTCAACATATAGTAAATCATCAAACATTTCAGACCGAATTAAGCTTTCGAATTTAAGAACATTTTCTTTTAGTGTGGCCGCGTTCGGTATTAAGATTTGTTTGACAAGCACAGTTATGTCTTGAGGAATTGGTTTCTTCCACTCGTCATTTTGTCGTTGTTTCCAATCATTATCAATAATGGACTTAATATTATCTATGTAATGAGTAAGAAACCCAAATATCTGCCTACTCTTGCTTTTAGAAGCATCTAGGGGCAAGTAGTTGATGAACTTAGAAACGTTTGTTTTCTTAGCGGCAAACGCTTTCTTCCATTGAATTCTCTTTTGCCTGCATTCTAAAAATACTTCCTCACGAGATTTCTGAGTTTGTTTGTGGAACAGACCATAAATACTATTCTCATAAGCATAATTATATGGTTTCACAAACTCCTTATTAACTGATGGTTGACTATCAGCATCCCAAAGGGCAGTCTCTTCACTATTGGCACTTAGAGGCATGCAATCAAGATCTGTCCTTTCAGTCTCATCAAGATAAAGATGCGGGTTCGCAGCTTGAGCTTTGGCAAGGTACTCAGGACTTGCAAAGCTAGCTTGACCCTTAAACATCGATGGAGGTGCTAGCATTCTTACGGATTGAATAGAATCATGCGTTTTATAAACAACGTTCTTCAAAAAGTCGACTTGTGCTTCTAGTTTCGTAACTTTTTCGGTTTCTTTATCATATCTACTTTTGAAGGCTTGTTTTAACGCATCTACCTCTTGTTTCTTATCCTCTAGAATTTTAGCAGAATCAGTAGTGGTCATAGAGAGCTTTTGTTCAAGTTCATTAACTTTGGTATTGGCAAGGTACGTTTTTTGACGTTCATCCATTAACAAAACATTATATTGACGCTTCTCTTTAGCTAATAACTCAAGAGTGGTATTATATTTGTTTTCAAAATCGTCCTTTTGACTTTTTAACGCACTTCCCTTGTACCCCTCAAGCTCTTTGGTTTTCTGAAGAAGCTCAGCCCTATTACTTTCAAGGGTCTCATTAGATTTAATTAGAGCGGCTTTGCATTCTTCAAAGTTTTGAGTGAGCGTAGCGTTTGCCTTCTTTAATTGCTTTTGACTCTTTTTATTTTCAGTGACATCTTTTTGTAAAGTAGCAATTAAATTAGCAAGCGCAATACGTTCCTCTTCATCATATTCATTTGCATGTTGATCATCCTCAGACTCATTATTGCACATGTCTGATGAATCGGGTGTGGTATTACTATCAACTGTTTCCATCATACACGTGTCATTAATGGCATTGGGTAGATCACTATGCTCAGGAATATCCCCAAACACATTATATTCATCAGTAGTGTGTACCTTATCGATTGGCTCAGTGTCAAAGATAGGACCATTGTCATCTTCAGTGACTTTGAGAACTTCTTCAACATGTGCCATGTACGAGTAATGTGCTTCTAATTCCTGGTCGGAGGCTTCATCATCAGTGTCATCAAGCATAGCTCCTTCCTCAGCTGACAGTTTGACCCCTGCTTCCATCTTTTTGCATAGCAACATCTTTTCCTTGTGATAGCTGGAGTCTCTAACCCTTTTCGGCTTCCTGCATTCCTTTGCCATATGCCCAAAACCTTGGCAATTAAAACATTGAATCCCGCTTTGCTGAACCACTTGACTTCCAACCGTTTCCCTATTCCCAGTAGCAGCAGCAATCCTCTGAGTATCATACTTTGCAGTTTGTCGATCATATCTTGCAGAACCCTCAACATGCGTTGGATTATGTCGATCATACCTAGAAGGACTTTCACCACGTCGACGTGTGTCATACCTTGGAGGACTCGCAACATATCGGTTCTTTGTGTTAGATGATGTTCGAAGATTGTTGTTGGTGGGTTTGTAGATCTTCTGGTAAGTCTTCATAATGAAAGCAATTTGTTGTTTCATCTCACGATTCTTCTGAGCTTGATCTTCATCACTATCTTCTTCAGATGATGACTCAGATGGTGGTGAAGTTGCTCTTGGTGCTTTGCCACGTGATCTTGTGGATGATGAAGACTTGGATGATGTGGAATATCGTGGTGAGGATGATGGGCTAGAGTATGGCTTAGGAGCACGAGATCGATGATCTTGAACATTTTGAGTGGTAGTTAATAAAGCAAGTGGATTAGCCGTCTTTGTAACTCGTTCAGCTCGAATCTCATTTGCTTCATGCTGAAATTGTTTCAAGATATCAAAGAGAGTGTGATAGTTTACCTTGTCTAACTGCTTCTGTTGTTTCACCAAAGTGACAAAACGTGTCCACTCTGGTTGGAGTTGTTGTAGAAATTGCACATTGACTTGCATGGTGGATACTTCCAAGTTGTTTCTTGTCATATCATTCATCATCTTGTAAAATCTTGAATAATAGGACTCAATTGATTCTCCATCCAATGCAGTAAACTTACCAAAGTTCCAAAACAAGTTTGTTTTGACATCTTGCTTGTTGAGAGACTCTCCTTGTTGCAAGCGTTCAATGGCCGTCCACATTTCTTGTGCTGTAGGACATGCATCGACTGTGGAATAAATATCATCTCCAATTCCACTTAGGATCATATAGATCGCTTCTTTTTCTGCATCATGCCAAGCACGTTTCTCGGGTGTAAGGTCAGATAAAGTTTCCTTTTTCTTTGTTGCAGGTACTTCTGGACATGTGTCTGTGGCTGGTGTATAAGGAACATCAATTTCAGAAAAAACATATGGGCCATTGTTAATACATTGTCTCAAGGCATCACCATTAGGTCTTGTATCAAGATAGCGAAGAAAGCGTGATTGCCATTGAGCATATCGACCAGCCACAAGCATTGGTGGTCTCTCTTTATTACCCGCGACCATGATGTTGTTGTTCGTCACACGATATTCTGCAGTAGAATCCATCCCAAAATTCTCTGTAATGATGAAGTGAGTATGGATCTTAAGTAGATTTGTTGTGATTGTTGTTGTGGTTTAAATTCCGAAAATTGCAATTTTTCTCCAGGCCGACAATAAATTCTCCAGTCCGACAAAAACGGTAGTCCAAAAATTTTGTAATCGCCAAAATTTGAAATCGAGCTAGAGATGTCCTAAAACTAGTATGGAAAAAATTTGAATTTACTTGACGAAAAAATTTACTCAAACAAATTTTTTTTTTTTTTTTTTTTTTTTTGATCTTCGTGGAAACGATATTCTGAAACTAGTCTAGATGGTGGCTAAGTCTAAAAATTACTCAAACAAAATTTAGCGAAAACATGTCATCGGAATATCCATCGGAATGTGCCATCGGAATACCCATCGGAATGTTTCTTAGATCGGAATGTCCTTTAGATCGCAATGTGCACCTGTCGGAATCCTCCAGATCGGAATGTTCAGATCGCAATGTGTACCTATCGAAATCCCAGATCGGAATGTTCAGATCGCAATGTGTACCTATCGAAATCCCAGATCGGAATGTGGCTGTCGCAATGTGGGCAGAGTAACGTTTCAAGATTTGCCTTAAATCCGTCGCAATCCAGATCGCAATAATGATCGGAATGTGCAGATCGGAATAAGGGGCTATCGCAACTGATCGCAAAGTAAAACCCTAGGGTTATTGCGATCGAAATCGTACTCTCCTTTCCTAAATTCAAGCTGTCGCAATAATGGTGCTTTTTCTTCCAACTTTTTAGGCAACGGTTTTTTGCAACTTTTAGGCAACAAATTAGCAACTTTTAGGCAACAAATTCGTGATTTATATCAAACCAAAACAACCAAATCTCTAGAACAAGTATATAGATGATTTGTAGCAAGATAAAGAACACGAAAACCACAAAAAAAATTTGAATTCGAGTTGATTTATGGAAGAAATCACACGAATCAAATATAAGAAGAACAACCAATAACAAATCTACCCCGTGGCGATTGATACCAATTGTTGTCCCATGTATTTGTGATAATTAAGCAATGAAGAAAGAAAGAAAATAGATGAAGAAGAGATGAATTCCTAGAGAGAGAAACTAGAGAGAGAAAAGAGAGAGAAGTGTGTGAACTTGGTGAGATTAGATTAAGAAGTGAGAATTTACAAATGACCATCCACCCTCCTAACATGCTAGGAGGGTAGTATATATAGTCCACCCACATGCGGGCCTTAATGGACTATATATTGGGCCGGGCTTGTATTTTGGACTTTAATTAGTTTAAATCCAAGCCCGTGAATCACGACTAAATAACTACGTATTACAACGTTCTAATAAATAATACAATAGAAACCTATGACCGAACATTCTTGTTTGACTCAATATTTTGAGGCTAACATTAGCTAACTTGTTCAGATAGCCATTCTCTCTGATGGGCAGGAAATGAGCGGATTTTGTGAGTCGGTCAACGATTACCCAAATTGTATCGTAACTGTGAGATGAAGTAGGGAGTTTGGTAATGAAGTCCATGGTGATGTTGTCCCATTTCCATTTTGGTATTTCAGGTTGGACTAACAAACCTGATGGCCTCTGATGTTCTGTCTTTACTCTGGCACAAGTCAGACACTTCTTCACGTACGTGGAAATGTCTGCTTTAATGTTCGGCCACCAATATAATTTCTTCACATCCTGATACATCTTTTTAGATCCGGGATGTATGGAGTACTTGGACTTATGAGATTCGTGCATGATCACGTTTCTCAAGTCTCGGTAACATGGTAACCAACTTCTTCCGTGTATACATAACGTTCCGTCTGCTCTAGCTTCCAACTTCTCCTTGCTTAGGTCAGTCCTAAGCATTCCTCCTATGTCTTCTTTTCCGATGTTTTCAGGCTTCTGTGCTTGGAGTTGAGCCTCTAATATCTGCTTGGGTAGGTCTAAGCTAATGGTCATGACTAGAGCTCAAACTCTCATAGGAGGATCAGTTCCTTTCCGACTTAGTGCATCTGCAACTACGTTGGCTTTACCTGGGTGGTATTTGATGTCGCAGTCGTAGTCACTTAGCAATTCTATCCAACGATGTTGCCTCATGTTTAGCTCCTTCTGGTCTAGGATATGTTGCAAACTCTTGTGATCAGTATGCACTGTGCACTTTGTTCCGTACAGGTAGTGTCTCCAAATTTTCAAAGCAAAAACTACAGATCCAAGCTCTAGATCATGGGTAGAGTAATTCTGCTCGTGTTTCTTCAGTTGTCTTGAAGCATAGGCAATCACTTTCTGTCTTTGCATCAATACAACTCCTAAGCCTTTGTGTGAGGCGTCATAGTAGACAACGAAGTCTTCGTTGCCTTCTGATAGGGATCAAATGGGTGCACTACACAATTTTTGCTTAATGGTTTGGAATGCGGCCTATTCTTTTTCTCCCCAATCGAATTTTACGCCTTTCTGAGTAAGCTTTGTCATAGATTTAGCTATCTTAGAAAATCCTTCTATGAATCTCCGGTAGTAACCAGCAAGACCTTAGAATTGGCGAATCTCCTTTGGTGAAGTGGGTGATGCCCAATCTTTCACGGATTCGAATTTCACGGGATCCACTTGAATTCCCTTGTCATCGATCACATGACCGAGGAAATGCACTTTAGGAATCCAAAAATCACACTTCGAGAATTTTGCGTACAACTTCTCTTCCTTAAGTAATTTTAGCGCTTGAGCAAGATGTTCTCCGTGCTCTTGCTCATTCTTGGAATAGATGAGTATGTCGTCGATAAACACAATCACGAACTTATCCAGATAGGGTCTGCACACTCGATTCATGAGGTCCATGAATATGGCTGAAGCGTTTGTCAGGCCAAATGGCATGACTTGAAATTCATCATGACCGTAACAAGTTCTGAAAGTTGTTTTTGGTATGTCCTCTTCTCTGACCCTCAACAGGTGATACCCCAATCGTAGGTCGATCTTGGAGTATACACTTGATCCTTGTAACTGATCAAATAGGTCGTCGATTCGTGGTAGTGGGTAACGATTTTTCACAGTTAACTTGTTCAGTTCTCTGTAATCGATACACATTCGGAAAGATCCGTCTTTCATTTTGACAAAAAGTACTGGAGCTCCCCAAGGTGAGGAACTGGGTCTGATAAAACCTTTGTCTGACAGTTCTTGAAGTTGTTTAGCGAGTTCTTCCATCTCGGTTGGTGCTAATCGGTATGGTGCTTTAGCTACAGGTGCAGCTCCTGGTATCAAGTCGATTTGGAATTCCACTTGACGAGTCAGAGGCAAACCAGGTAAGTCGTCTGGGAAAACTTAGGGATAATCACGGACAATTGGCACGCCCTTGATTTGTTTCTTCTCTAGTTCCTCTTCTTTGTCGATTTTTGAAATATGTGCTAAAAAGATAGGGCATCCTTTTAGTATATACTTCTGGACTTTAGTGCATGAGATAACACTAAGTCTGGTGTCAGTTCTATTTGCGTTTCCTTCTCCTCGAACGATTAGATTTTCCTTTCCCCGTGGTATACGGACTAGCTTTTGGTCGCACATAATGGTTGCCTGATATTTAGCTAACCAGTCCATACCAATGATGACGTCGAAACTACCCAGAATTACAGGTATCAACTGAATGTCGAATGGATGATTTAGAAGATTCAAGGTACAACCTCTTAAAATAGTGTTAGTTTCACTGATTTTACCGTCTGCTAACTCGACTCTGTAACAGTCATCTAACGGTGCAGGTGTGATGTCTAGTAGGCTACTAAATTCTATTGATATGAAACTCCTATCGGCTCTCGTATCAAATAAAATATTTGCATAGAGATTGTTTAGAAGGAACGTACCGGTAACCACATTAGAGTCTGGGTTGGTCTTGGCGTCTCCTATCACATAGACTCTAGACGGTGCTCCTCCTCTGTTATCGTTCCTAACTTCTCGCTTTGGGCAATTAGGCTTGATGTGCTCGATTTCTCCACAACCATAGAAACGAACTTACCTACGAGCCATGTTACCGCTGCCAGTGTGTTGGCGGTTTCCCTGCTGTCCATTTCCGCGGAAGTTCTGACTATTTCCATTGTGGGACTTGTAGTTGGTGATGGAGTTGTTCCTGATGGCTGGAACATAGGGGTTGCCCTGTCCGGGTCTTCGGCATTCAGCAGTATATAAATGATGGAAATTGCACTTGGAGCACTTCGGCTTGTTGCCTGCATATGATCGTGGTGCTGAGGAAACAGAACTACAGATCTGGCCCAAGTTTTGCTTCTTTGGTGGCTGGGCCTGATGGTAACCGCGGTAGTTCTCCTCAACTTTTCTCTTGTACTCAGACTGCCTAAGCACATGATCACGTCCCCGTTTGTTCATCAGCTCTGTGGCAAATTCTATGGGACCCTCGACTGTAGTGGGTCGGGATGTGATTACACTATCATGAACAAAATCAGGAAGTCCACTGACGTAGTTTTCTATCTTGTCCTTCACGTCAGGGAACATCTGTGTACACATCAAAGTTAGCTCTTGAAATCTCTAGTTGTAAGTTGTGATGTCATGATTTGAGCATTTGAGGTTCCATAAGTCAATCTCTAGTTTCTTGATTTCACCCCGAGGACAGTATTTCGTGGTAAGTCTTTCCTTATATGAATTCCAGGTCATCCCATAGGCTTCATCATGCCCGAGGGTAGCAACTAGGGAGTTCCACCAGGTGAGAGCATGTTCCAAGAGGGTACAGGTGGCAAATTTCACCTTGTTTTCCCTGGTGAAATCACTAATGCAGAATACTGTATCGGTCCTTTCGAACCATTGCATGAGTCCTACTACCCCTTCCTTGCCCTTGAAGTAACTGGTCTTGCATTTCAGGAAGTCGGGATAGGTACATCCTCTGGCAGTTCGATCTCTGGCATTCGAGTTTTGACTGTCGCCCTGGTTTCCGCTGGGGTGTGTTTCCCTGGTGGCTAGAGCATCAGCAATGCCTTGACCGATAAGCACTCTAAGTTGTGCTTCTGAAATAGTGGCTGGAGGAGTAGCGTCAGGGTTCTGTCGAGTGACCCTTTGTGCCATTGTTCTATCATACACAAAGATGAGATTTATTAGTTGGTCATTAGGATTATTATATTAGCTGCATAAAATGGGTACGCATAGAATTCACAACAAATTAGATAACCTGACAAGATTTCATAATAATAAAAATTCAAACAAACAAGTAGATGATAATATGTCAGTACTGGTGAACATCAATATAATATAAATACGACCAATCTAAGACAAAGATACAACCATCCTGTCTGAGATAGTGGTACATATGTTTGTATTACAACAAGAGATAACCTACCTACTAAGGTTAGGTGCTACGATACAGATACAACCGATATGAAAATACAAGTAAAAAGACCTAAATCATGCGAGCTGAGATGCAACTCAATGCTTGTCATGATGTACAAGAAATCTAGCCTACACTAGTATGGTTGTCTGCAAGCGCAGGTGGTCCAGCTGGTGGTGTGGGTGCACGATCATCCTGCATGCGAATCATCGCTCTCCTGGTCTCTCGGGAGAATCTCATGGTCTCGAGCAACTGGTGCTGACGTGCAGTATCGGCACTCTATAGATGATCTGTCTCAGCAATGACTCCCTAATGGCGAAGGTCTGCCAGGTCTATGAAAGTCCGAAAAGTCTCCTCCTGTGTGAGGATAGCAGCCTGGGTCTCGTACGAGTGACCCTCTAGTGAAGCTAGCCGGTAGCGGAGGTAAGCAACCTTATCCAACAACCAATGTATGGTCCGATGGGTCATACCCAGAGAACTCTGTGTGGTGTGTGACTCACTAGCCACGTCCCAGTAGAGAGAACTATATCTCTCCTGAAGTAAGGCGCGACCCTGATGGTCCGCCTGCAGTAGGGCATGAATAAGTGCGGTGTTCTGCGCCTATCGGGCCACAAGTACGTCGACTTGTGCCTATAAGGCGCCAAGACTGGGTTGTCCAGCTCCCGATCCCTCTCCTATCTCGAAGTTCGAGTCAGGAATAGAATCATGCCTCCTCTTGCGAGGTGGCAGGGCACTGGTGGGGTAAGGGTGATGTGCAGAAGGTGGTGGCAATGGTGGTAAGGAAGGAACAACCTGGTCCATCTCCCTAGGAGGAGATGCAGGTACTATAAGCAGTGGTGAAGTAGGGGATATAGTAGGTGGTGATGGGGTAGGTGAATCTGAAAGTATGATGACTCCGTCTGGCTGGTCACCTCTGGACTCGGTGTCAGATGCGGGGTCCAGCAAATACTGATGGCGGTGATAATGGAGTGGTGGTAGGAGCCATGATCTCCTCGAAGGTAGTCACAACAGTAGGTGGCGTCATGATGTCTGAAATAGCATTTCAAAGTTGATTAAGTTTTTAGCATACACAGATCAGAAAGTTTTAAAATGCATATGCGATGCGGTTTGTGTCTTTTAACTACGCTTGTTAAAAGTATGAGTAGATACTTAGGTGATTTATTAACTCAAAGGTTATAAATCAATGTGAGGTTAGTTCACATAATATGTATGCTCTATGTGCTATATGCCTAACTTATAAAGGTTCCCCAAAAATCAACTTTCTTTTTATTTTATTGATTTTTAAAAGTTCAGTTATAGTCCAGTTTAAATTTTTTTATTATATTTTAAAAATTTTATTATCGATCTGGTTCTCTATAACTATGCGCTCTGGTACCATTTCTGTAACACCCCAAGTTGGTCAAATGCAGCAGAATAGTACGTGTGGTGTTACTTGGGTGGATCGATAGCACACAACATATAGAGCAATGATCACAAAAGTCATTTAATACATATTACATGAATTAATTGTACACACTTAGTATCTTGTTTGTAAAACCACATTTATTATAAAACTGAAGTAAATATCCCAGCCCAATGGTAGACATGATGCTCCCTAAAATGCTGAAATCCAATGCATGAACCTACTTTATTTTCCTAAGAAAACATATAGAGTAAAATGTGGGGGTCAACACGAAGTTGGTGAATTCATAGGTTTAGTTAAATAAATAACTTACTAATATGCCAAACATCACGATCATAGTAGGACAATCACAGTCCAATACCATAGTAGTTCCTATTGCCCTGTAATAGAAGCTAGACAAAAAGATGCTCAGTACGCCCATTTGGATCTGTCCTGATGTTGTTCCCTCAGTCCGACAATGATATAAACCTTTTGCTTGGCCTAAGCGTTTCGTGATAGCAAGTCACACAGGCCGGATGTTGTCAATACCCGAATAGATCTATTCATACATTTCGCGCTATACTATTAACTATTACAGTCCACGGGTATGGGGCAAACAATAGGCAATAAGTTGTTGTTGTTATCAGTGCATGTTTTGTATATTTAAATATATATATAGTTTTTGTATGTTTTCTCCCCCAGTTATAAAACAGTAAAGATGGGGCCATGAACTCACCTTAGTGTTGGTGATGTGAGGATGATGTCACTAAATAAACTGGCACAGTATGATCACGAACTGGAGAAATTACCTAAGTAATTTTAAGTGCCTTAGTAAATGCATAATTAATAATGCAAGATGGATGTATGGTTGAAAATGCATGATCACAAATTAATAAGCTATTACGACTGTTTAAGTGTTTACACTTATAGTGAATTGTAAATATATATATTTTTAGTTTCTATATATATATATATATATATATATATATATATATATATATATATATATATATATATATATATATATATATATATATATATATATATATATATATATGTAAATTGTTTAGTAAAATGGGTAATAAATTAAATAACTAGGTTTTATATTATTTAATTTATTGTAAGAAAATAAATACAATTTACTTTTCTTAAGACTTCAAAATTATAGTTAACGGGATTTGTCAGTTTATAAAGTATCGTGAATAGACTTAATAATTTGTTTAATTATCCAAACGGCTAAGTTAAATTATTAATACAATTATTTATTGATATTTTTAATTAACTTAAATTACACTTGAGTCCTTGTTAGTATAACAACTTACCAAAAATATCCTTTAAGGTTTCGTCCGTAAAGTATATTGTGTCGTTATTCCTTGTCCGTTTAGTTTATTTACAAAAACACCCCTAGGGCTTACAAAACTTTTGGGAAATGACCAAACACCCCCCCCCCCCCCCCCCAAGTCTCAGAATTAAATAAGTTAGGGTTATGGTTTGTTTTAAGTTTGCAAAATGACACAATAGGTCCTTGAAGTTTTGGGTTATTTAAAATTAATGGTTAGGGCTTGTAGCAAGTTTCCCAAAGTGACACTTTTAGTCCTTAAAGTCTCGGTATGTTTAAATATTAGACTAGGGCTTGTAATAAGTTTCTAATAGTGGCAATAATGACCCTTAAGGTCTCAGAATATTTAATAAGGCAATTAGGGCTCAAATTAAGTTTAAATAATGGCAATAATGGCCCTTGTGGTTTCATTTAACTCTCGGTTTAAACAAATGCATCCTATACTTTAGAAAATGACACATTCGACCCTTGTACTTTTATAAAGTCACGAAACTATATAACCATATATTATTAAGTTACAAAACCAACCTTAACTTTCACCAATTGTCAATAAGGGCACGAAAAGTCTCCCTAATTAGGATTTGGGCTTGACCGGCCCAATTGGGTCTCAACTTGGGTTAAATGGGCCTAGAGGGCTTGTTTAAATTTAACTAGTAATTTATTAAATGGGCTAGTAAGTATACTTTACTTATTGGGCTTATACCTTATTATTTCTAAGCTCAAAATTAAGACATGGGCTTATTTGTATTCGGCTTATTTATAGCTTATATGAGGGCTTATATAACTCGGCTTATTTAACATTTCTAGGGCTTAAATGAGCTAGCTTAAATATATCTAAGTCTCGGCTTATATAACTTTTTAGGGTTTACGTGGCCTAGCTTATATAGGGTTTTAGGTTTCGGCTTATACAAGTTTTTAGGGCTTTAATGACTTAGCTTATATAAGTTATAGTTTTCGGCTTATATTAGGTATTTGAAGTTCTATGTCATGGCTTATATATATTTTTAGGTCTTGGCTTATACATGTTTTATAGGCTTAAATGTCTAACTTATATAGGTCTAGGCTTATATGACTTATGGGCTTATATAAGCTTAAATGTTTCGGCTTATATTACTTTCTATATACTTTTATGACTTAGTAATTTACTTTAGGGCTTAAACTAGGTTCCTCATGCATATTCTTACAAGTTTTAGGGTTTTAAAGCAAGATTACCCATAGACACCATATAAGCCATGGGCTTATATGTTTTTTAGGGTTTGTTTATAAGTTTTAAATGTATGCATGTACTCCTAACTCCATTTTTATATCATAAACATGCATGAGAAGTAAAATGAGTAAGGAAAAGCTTAGACAGGGTTTCATACTTACTTGTTTCAAGAAAACTTGGTGATGGCAATGGTTTAGGAGTTCTAGATGTCAGGTTCCTCTTATTGTGACCTACGATGATCTTGGACTTGACTTGAATGCTAAATATCTTAGATAATAAGCACTAAATGCTTGGAGAAGACTAAGAATGGATAGAAGTAAATGATAGGAGTTCGTCTAGGTGCTTGGATAAGTGTATATCCGAATGCTTGTGTAGTAAGTGATGTGTGAGTTCACTAGTATGATAAATATCACAAAGTGAGATTGAGAGGAGTGGCTTGGGGCTTATACACGTCCAAGAGAGAGATAGTTTGCTAGATATGGAGATTTTTGAGTGTACCATGTAAGTACATGGTTTTAATGACTTAAGATGTACATATGACCCTTACATGCCCTTTGCCGTCGCATGTTTAGCTCCTAAGGGGACAATGTAAGGCTTGTATAGTGTTTTTAATAAATGGAAGGCTTGTACAAGTGAAAGAGTTGTGTGGGTGTGTTCTAGCACACGTCTAATATCAAATGGGGTGTGCTAGGTGTCTTATTGTTATGATACAATTATAGTGAACTTAGTACATTCTTTAAATGCAAAATGTTGTACATGGTGCCTTGGTTTTGTGTTACAAACCGGTGGTATTGGCTAGTCAAGGAAAAGGAAGTGTTTTCTATAGTGTATGGTTTTATGAAATATGTTGTACAAGTCTAAAAAGTCAAAAGTGTAAATGGTAAAGGTTTTTGGTATTCAATGTTATGTAATTATATATATTCGGCTATATAGTGAGTCTAGGTATTTTTATGTTTAATTTTTATGTCTAAGTATAGTCACTAGGAGTATAGGTATAGTATTGTGTGAGTATGTTTAAGTCTAGGTTGATTTTGGTTAAGTTTGGGATCCTTGTTGAAAGTATGGTCATATTTAGATGAGAAAATAATTTACTATATTAAAATGTATGACAACTTAGTTTAAATAAGTTAAAATGGTAAAGGTAATGTTTAAATAAAAAATCAGTTGATGTCGTAACGTAATGTCATCCATAATGTGAGAAAAATATATATCTATATATTTAAAGCTTTAAAAATAATACTTAAGTAAATATTATTAATTGTGATTATGAGTTTGGATTTATGAACCAATATGATGAAAGCTTATGATTATAAGTTCAAGTGACTTAAATGTCCTAAAAGAAGTGATTGTTTACTGTCCCACATGCTCATATAATGTAGTCATACAAATGTGATTGTGTCCTTATGATTAAATGCTCAAAATCATAATGTATGCTATGAGATTAAATGTCTCCATGTTTTGATAATTAAAATAATGTATGCTCATGTATGATGCATATGGTTGCTCAACGGATTTCATGCAAAGGTGGTAATATATAGTCAGATATCATGAGGTGACGTATACAATGATGACATAGTCAAAACCTGAAATTTACATGTTTTACACTTTATGCATGTTTGGGGCTTATATTTGGGAACCGATGTTTGATTCCGGTTTTCCTTTTTGGTCATGTATGTTTTAGGACATATTACCTTGCATGCTTTGATGACACATCATAATTATCATGTAACGGTCTACTTATCAAAGTGGGGTGTTACAATTATGGTATCAGAGCCCAAGGTTTCGACCTGTAGGCTCTAAAACATTACCTGTGACTAGTGGGTAGTCACCAGGATCTTCCTAAACTGGCAGTTGATTTATTTCATGTATTATTGCTTTTTTGTTAAGTATTGACTAGTACGAATTGAACCATAGTCTTTCATACTTAGTCACATGTTTTCTTGTGATTTTTACTAGTATGAATTGAACCATAGTCGTTCATACGTAGTCCCATGTTTATTCCACTTTTGAATTTTTGACAAGTATGGATTGAACCATAGTCGTCCATACTTAGTCACATGTTGTAAGTCTTTACTCATGATATTTCCCTTGAAGTTTTGACTAGTGTATGATTGAACCATAGTCGTTCACACTTAGTCACACGTGTTCTTTCGAAATTAGACTGGTATGGGTTGAACTATAGTCGTCCATACTCAGTCACATGCCTTCTTCCAAATTTTGTGGGCTGAATTATAGTCGTCCACACCAGCGACGTAAAACCCACATAAAATACATAAATATATTAAATAAACGAAAAAACAGATTAATTAAAACTTTATAATTACTTAATACACGACGCGTAACATGAATATTTAATGTATCAAGACAAGTATTACATATATTATTACGAATTTAAATAACAAGTATAATAAATATAATATACGACAAGACTTAACACGAAATCATAACACGAACTCATGTCATGAAATTTAATACACGGGAAATAAATACAAAACGAAAACAAAATAATATGTAAAAGGATGTTTGTTTGGCCGGCATAAAAAATAAAAGAAACACAAGCTCCAAAGGCCCGGCCCATGGTTAAAAATTAAAACACAGGAAATAACCAAATGCTTTTCATTTTCATGTTTATACAGAAAACTATAGAAACCTTAGCCCTATGTAAAATGGCCGCCAACCTTAAGGATAAATGGAGCAAGAAGTTGATTTGGATCTTCAATAATACGAGGGTGCACGTGTTTGTTCATGATTTAATCCATTTACCTCGGTAACATCAAAATCCTTTTCTCTTTTATTATTTATTTACAATTAGTCATGAATTAAATCGAATGGTAATGAACACGGGTATATCATAATTAATCAGAGATAGGAATCGGGTAATGTTTAGATTTAACACGGAAATCAAGAACCGAGAACCCTTTTTCCAAGGGGTGCTCTCGGTTTGATTTTCAAGCCAGCAACTGCCAGCCAATGGGCTCGGTGGGAGGGAATGTTGGTTGACCAGTGGAAACCGAGAGCCTTTGGCTGTCGGCGGGTGTGTTGTGCCAGCAGTGGCAACCGGCAACAGCCGGCGGCTGTTGGCCGATGTTGGCAAGAAGCCACAGCCGCAAGGCTCTGGTGATGGTTTGTTGGTTTTGTGCGACCGAGACGTAGAAGTCTCGGTAGGCTTTGATTTGGGCTCGGGTAAACCGCAACACACATCTAGGGTGTGTTCAGTTATAAACTTTGTTAAATTAACTTTGGGTTAATTAAGATTTAATTTAATTAGTTATATTAATAAAATCATGTTTTAATTAATTAAAATATTCATGGACTTAGGATATAATTATTTTGATATAATTATTCATGGAAACTTAGCATAGTGCATTTAATTAAATTAACCTTAAACTTTTAATAATTATGTTATATAATTATTCATGATAAATTACATGGCATATTTAATTAATTTAATAAAGGACTTAGCTTATTTTATTTAATTACATGTTAACCATGGTTTAATTAAATTAATATCTTACTTTAATTTAATTATACAGTTATTAGTTATGGTAAAGTTTTTTAATATAAAATCATGTTATATTATTAATTAATAATCATTTATAAATCATGTAGTATATTATTAATTAATAATTATTATGTTAAGGACTAAAGTATTTATTTATTTAATAAACTTTACTATATCACATTTAATTAATCATGACTTATAAAACATATTCATTAAGCTTTAGCTTATATCACATGCTTATTAAACAAGCTTATTACTATTTATGAAAACATACTAATTATGGAAACATACTATTTATGGAAACTTTCTATTTTTGGAAACTTACTAATTATGGAAACCTTATATTTTTGGAAACTTACTATTTGTTGAAACTTACTATTTATAGAAACTTACTATTTTTGAAAAGTTGATATATATGGAAACCTGCTATTTCTAGAAAGTTATTATATATAGAAACCTGCTATTTTTAGAAAGTTACTCATTATGAAACATCAAGTATAATAACACATGAAACATGAAATACACTAATCAAGAAACATGAAACACTAAGAAACTACATGATAAAAGATGAAACACTACAACAAGTCAAGAATAAGTAAAATAAGTCAAGAACAAGTAAACTAAACTTAGAATCAGTAATTTATACATGAACATACAACTCATTCACATATTGTATTATGTAGCACTCGTGAAGTCGGGGTAGCTACTTTCCGCTTTCATCTCGTTACTGGACATAAGGTACGGATATTCCTTCCTTCAGTAAGGACATTCTCTATTTATGATTAGGATTTCCTATTTGCTGCCATCTATTTTCCCCAGTAGTTACATGTTATAAAACTTTTCAGTAATTACCATGCTATGATTTTAAATTGCCTGAGCTATATACACACATGCCATGTTCACCTAGTTATGGAGGTACCATAACCATAACACTTGAGGCACCGGTGTTATGACTCTTCCGCGACGAGAATGATTACTCGCGGCGTCCCTTTTAGTTATTTGGCCATTATTAGTATTATCATGTGGACGTATGGGTGCATCCTAGTACATGTTTTGCGGGTTTACAAGGTGAATGTGGTGTGTGCTCTATATCCGTCACATTGGAGCTGATCCCTCCACCCAGATTTATATAATTAGAGGTCACCTCTTTAATTTCCTGACGATGTCACCCCTCTATGCACTCATGCACGTTGATATATATCATGACCTATATGAGCTCTTTGTCATTTAAATTACTTTGCATGCATGATCATAAGACTTTTTAGTATAAACATAAATATCAGACTTTCCAGTATAAGCATAAACATCAGACTTTTCAGTATAAATCAGTTTTTAAACAACTTCTAGGTTTTCCAGGACTTACACATATTCCGCTACATATCAAATCTTTAATTATGTTTCAGTTATTCTTATCATGTCATTATATCCGTTCACTGAGCGTATTGCTCAGCCGTATATTTTCTTTCCATGACCCAAACGGCACGTACCCAAGGAGAGACTTGAGCATGGAGAGGAGATGTATAGGATGGGAGCTACCTTATACTTCTTTTCCTTTTGCACTTCATTTACTTTATGCATGTTTTGAGTTTATGTTTGGGGGATGATTTTTGATTCCGATTTTCCTTTATGGTCATTTATGTTTTTAAGACATATTACTTTGCATGCTTTGATTACACGCCATAATTATCATGTAACGGTCCACTTATCAAAGTGGGGTGTTACAAGCGATTTTCATATTTTATTGTAAATACTGGCATACACCTTTCATGTTCCTTCATTAATATATCATGTTTCTTTATGACGACTATGTTTTCATACTTTCATGATCGATCTCGTTTCCATGCTGATTTTGTTTCATGCTCCCTTATGTTGATTATATTTTTTAGTTCTTCATGTTTATTATGCTTTCATGCTAGACATTGATGGATTTCATTTAATCATGCTTTCATGATAGTCATGGTTGGTTTTCATTCATCATGCTTTCATACTGGCCATTATTCGATTCCATTTAATCATGCTTTTGTGTTTCTTATGCAACTAGAATTATGTCTACGCTGAGATAGCTAGGCTATCATGATGTTATCCTACAGTGTAGTCTTTTAACCATTTAATCAGTCACCTTCATTTGATCATGTCAGATGGCTGACACCCGTATCGATCATATCATGTGAATTCCATGTTTACTTCTTTTACCAAAATTCCATGTGTACTCCATGTACCGAATTTCATGTATACTCCATGTACAGTATTCCATGTGTACTCCATATACCGTATTCCATGTGTACTCCACGTACCGTGTTCTATGTGCATTCCCTTACCATACTCCATGTGTATTCGCTAGTCGATTCTCAATCATCTCAGGCGTTTTCCACTTACCGATGTGCTCAAGTGACGATGTTGCTCGCAGCTTGGAGATTCTACAGAACAAAGACGAAGGTGATAAATCAGAACTACCAGCCAAGAAATATTCATCCACCAGACGTTACCATTTCATTCCATGTCTTATTTTTTTAAATTATATGTCACGTGCCATTCAGTTGTCTCTTCAAGCATATGAGTGGGAACCGGTACCATCCAGCCACTCAGCCGAATAGTTACATGAATCACATGTATGATAATAACCGTCATGGAGCTAACACACAAGCCGATAGTGACCACTACCATGACAACAATACTCTAGAAATAACGACAGAAACTTCGGTAACGGACGTGACCAGAATTACAAGGTTCAGCAATGCAACCGATCCGCCAATCCAGGCATTAGAACCTAAAACTTTCAAAATTATTCGTTTCGAATCTCGAGAATTATGTCAAGACACCCGTCAAGACACATTCCTCACGTATATATTTTTGAAGAAACATGTCAAGACATCAGTCAAGACACATGTCTCACATACATTATCTAAAGAAACATGTCAAGACATCAGTCAAGACACATGTTTCACGTATATTTTCTAAAGACACATGTCAAGACACCAGTCAAGACACATGTCATACGTACATTTTCTCAAGACACGAGTCAATACACATAGCTCGCGTATATCTTCTGTACCAGGCCCTCGGTAATTCAGGATACCCTCCAAGGGGTACACCCATTCTGTTGTGTCATGTCTGAATCAGACCACTAGAATTTCAGGTACCATCACTGACGTATTGTCCATGTTTGGACAAGCAGTGTTCGCTCTGTTTAATACTGACGAAACACATTCAGTGATATTTACCACGTTTACTTCATGTATTGACATGGCGCCTTCATTTCTTGATCATGTCTTAACTATATCCACGCCCAAAAAAGACTTCGTTCGTATCACCAGGTATAAAGAATTTCCTTCAGTTTGAAGACAAGATCCATTCTGCTAATGCACTTTCCTCGGGCAGATGCGAATTCGATATGATTCTGATTATGGACTGACACATCGCGCTACGATTGATTGCCATTTACATCGGGTCATGTTCGGCGATATTCAGGTTCCTGAATACATTCATCATGTTTTGCTACCAGGAGAATATGTACAAATTATTTCTGCTTTACAAGCACGTGCCTTATTATCCCATGGCTACGAAGATGTTCTAGCTATCATTTATGACGCGATTTTTGAAGTCTCTTAAACCATGATCAGCCAGTTGTTTCCGAGTTTCCGGATGTATTTCCAGAAGAACTTCTGAGTATACTTGTCACACCCCACCATGGCGAAATATGGGGCGCGACGTATGGATATCATCACAACAAACGGTGTCTCTATAGAGAAAACTAAAATTCAACTATAATGTCATAAATGGCGACACAAAGGTCATGACAATATCTCAACATAGCAGGAGTCTAGGTAAGTAGGTAACAGTCCTACCACTTACCCAAGACAAACAATAAACATAAACCAAACAAACATATAGGTGCCAACATGTATCACTTATAAAAAAAACATAAAGGTAAGCTAAGAAGGAACGGGGATCTCCTTCTATATGCAATCCTAAGGCATCCAAGTCTAGCCAGTTCTATCCTCAAGCTTAACCATATTCACACCTGAAAGAGACACTAAAACACGTCAACATAAAGTTAGTGAGAGTCATAGGTTTAGATCCAACGCTAAATCAGTTACAAGCTGTGAATAACAACCATCAATACAATAACATATGGACAATGCGCTACAATTATGTATTAACAACTAGCATTCAAGTTCAATCAATCATCACAATTCCAAGGCATCACGCCTTACCAACAACCACAATTACCAAGGCATCACGCCTTACCAAACACCATGGTACCATAGGCGCCCATACACCTATGTACCTTTCCCAAGGCCACTACCTTGTCATTATCCATTGGTCCCATAGACGATCACGCTATGCACCTATCCCAAGGCCCCTACCTTGTCAAACCACAATAACTGAGATGGCACGTGTCCCCCGATCCAAATCATACACAATCAAGAATCACATAGCAGTTAATCACATAAGTGTACACAACAGTCCATCACAACCCATAAAAACATTCACAGCATTATTTACAAATAACTCAACACAGTGTCTCTTCCATCCCATCAGGAAGTCAAAATCAATATTAAACATGGGACTATGAAACTCACCTGATTGCTTCTTCACAAGTCCTCGCACTAGCAACAAGCTTAGAATTTTTGAAAGAAGAAAAATTAATGAAGAACCCTAAAACCACCATTGATGCCGACTTGAAGGTGATATCCAGGGGTTTAATGAAGTGTTTTGGTTAATAAAAAGTATTTATATAGTTTCCTAACAAGTCCTTGGCCCATTACAAAAGCCCGGTTCCCTTTTTCTTTTTTTCCCTTTTCTTTTCTTTTGATTCGTCCCAAACCGCCTCATATATATATATTTTTTTATTTTTTTTTCTTTTTATTGTTAATTAATATCTTATTAATATTACCTTAATTTACCTTAATTTATTTCAGCTCCTAAAGCCTCCAAAACATCAAAACCGTAAAACTAGTCAAATTTACGCGTTTTACCATAAAAGACGTAAAATATACACTTTTATAAAAAATCTCAAATTTTGAAATAAACTTTATAACTAAGTCCCAAATGACTTAAAACCATCCCGAAAAATATTCATATGACTAATTACCTCATCCGAGACCTCTAAATGCTAAACCGTAAATCGTAAAAATACGATTTTCTATAATACATATACATATACGTAAAACCACTAAATAACACCATCTCATTTAATAGTCACTACCATGTGAACTCATGAACATGAAATCATCACACGTTGTTTCACTCACAAGGTACCCCGTACCGGAAACGATATCCAAACCACAATCTATACACAACAATTAGCACATCAACACGTAAAGACACGTAACTAGCACAAAATAAAACTAAGTGACGAACCTCAAAACCAGGGTTGTCACATCACTCCCTCCTAATAGAAATCTCGTCCCGAGATTTACTCCTTAGGATCAAACACACAAACAACACATCACACGAGGATACTTGTTCTAAATGAACTCCTCTCATTCCCACGTGAACTTTAGTTCAAGTTTCAAAATACAACATATACAAACCAAAAATAATTAAACTCATTGCCAAACGCTTGCCCTCACAGTCAATAAATCTCACAAATGACTCTTTGATAAAACAAAGACTCTTTTTAATATAAGTCCCGAATAACCGTACATGCAAAATGCATTCTCAACCAACCTTTACCAAATCTCAATACATGAAATGTATCATGTATACAACTAATTTCTCCCAGGTAATTCTATGCTCATAAGCTAATGGTCCGATCTTTCCAAGGATCATAAATGGACCTACAAAACTCTACATCAACTCCCTTTAGTCTGTACCCCAAACTACTTAAAAATTTCCAATTTCCTTACAAAGTGACCTATGACGGTCTTTCACATATCCATTAGTTCTTCCAATCTAAATCAACTTATGAGCTATACACATCATCAAAAGGACGGTTATCTCAGTTAGACCAAGCCCTTCGTCCCTATGGCACATCACACCTTTAACTCCTCATCCAATCGATTATCGATAGTAAGCCTCCCAAACAATCAGTACAGGTTAGTGCCATTTCCTTTTTCCATACTACGACAGCATTAGCCTATGTTGTGCTTTATTCTACTCATTAAGCTCTACCAAAGTTTTACCTTCGGTTCCTATCTCGACCTATTTCATTCATGCTTCGCTTCTATACACTCTTCCTTCTCCTTCCTCGACTCCTACCATACATCACGATGTGATGCTTCCTATCATTTCTTCCCTTGCCATAATCCTTCATAAGGCATTCCATACATATTAGGCTATCTCTTACGCAAAACCCTCTATTCCATCACATTCGTACGCAATCCTTCCAACTTCTCAACTATGTGACTTCTCATTCCTCTTGAAATATGAGATGAATTAGTCAGTCTATCGACTATCACCCAACTCTCATCGTACTTAATTCTCCCCCGCATTATGTATCCCTTCCACCAACTTCGACCTTACATCGCCCTTTTGAAACTACTCCTATCTATGTAGGAAGTATAGTCTACGTCCCTTTTCTCCATATGATTGTCCAAGCCACGCAACATACATGTTGACGCGTTCTCTGCTTTAGACAACTCAACTCGTGCAACCTATATCCTTTATCCAAACCGCCCTAATACGTCATCCCTATAGTTCAAGTTCGTCTCAGTTTCACCTCATCCTTCTTATTCCATGTCTCATCGACCATGCTTGCCTTTCCCAGATGGTACTTGGCCTTGAAATTTTTCTTTCATCAATTAACTCCACCCATCACCTTTTCCAAAAGTTCAATCAAGATGATTGAATATGTGTTGGAGACGTTCATGATCCGTATAGATCATTCTCCACGTCTCGTACATCAAATGCCTCTAGCATTCTAGACAGATATAACAGTCCAGCTCCACTAACCAAGTCTATCTAGTTCTTCCAAATCTTCAGTTCCTGCAACGTATAAACGATCGCCTTTCTTTGTCCTCCTCGTACGCGTCCAAATCCTTGCTCCACGTATCGTCATGCTTCGCGAATTCAGCCAGTCCTTCCGATAATGCCAAGATCTGCTCATTATCCAATCCACCTCTTCAGCCTCCAAAACGCTCCCAAACAATACGAAACCAAAACTACATCTGAATCCATCAGATACGATCAACGAATCAAACCCACGGATAACTAACGACATTTCACGTGTACCAGTTAAAACAAGTCAAAAACCACGAGTCTCAAAAGAAAACTCAAACCCAAAACGTGTATCAATTCAAAATGACCCATGACAACGAAAAATAATCCAAGAAACACCCAATGGCAACCAAACATATTACGCCCCGCGACATATTTTTTTTAAACCGTGCAAAAGATCGACTTTTCCAAAAGAATATATATCTTCTTTTTTTTATTATTACCTCCCACATGTATGTGACTCAAACAATCTACAAACAACCCTCTTGACGAACTCAAAACTCAACTCAAAACTAGGTATCTCGTGCATCCCAAATCATAAAAATAAACTACTATTCAAACTCAACCTCTAACCCGACATTTGTACAATAATTTCGGCCAAGATACTAACCTCCCATGACTATACATTCTGAATATTTGAAAAGTACGTTCCAAGTACATAATTTTTGGCTTTTGAATCACTCTAAAAGCTCTAACAACGAACAAGTTATGACCAAGTCAGTTTTATACTAGTTGTTTTAAAAAAAACTAAAGCATAAACTTAGTGATCAATGTAATCCTTTTAAATGACAGATATAATTGTATGTGAAATCTTAATAAACTCAATTTAACCTTGTATAAATAATTAAAAATGACATAAATCGGTCAAACTCAATTATATAAACTATGTAGGTAGAAAGAAATTTTTACTTCGCTTTATTTCAAAGAAAGTCTTTTAGAATTTGAAATATATAAGTGTTGATTAAAAAGAAATCTTATGTTACATCTTGTTTCAAACACGACTCCAACACTTTACCCTTATTTACCGAATACAACCAACCATCTAACTTAATATATACCGACCAAAAGAAATGCAAGACCCAACACAAAAGATTTCATTATCTCAAAAGAAATCCCAAGTTATTTCAGTAGACTTGAAACCAAAAACACCATTTTAAAACGTACAAGTGAAATACGAAACTCAAAGAATACGCTACAAGACACACTTCAACAGATTCAAAACGTCGTTGAGACTCCATCAAACTCGAGCACTAATAAATTGTTTAAACACGAGAGAGCACTAGGTACGTTCAAGTTATAATAACTACTGAACGACCGTAAATCATAACATAACATCTACTAGTATATATACATCCGCATATGTATACCTATTGAATCCCCCAAACATACTCGTTATCATACACGTCAAGTCAATCAATCGCTTTATACGCTCGTTTTTTTTTCATACGAGTAATCACCTTCTCACCATCTCACCATGCCACAACAAGGCACAAAACCCATAACCAAAACCAACCCATATCGTGTGACCTCATAATCACACAACACGACTATAACTCAAAACATATAACACACTAATAAAAATAGCCATATCGTAGGCAGCCGTTACATAAACCCATATATTATGAATATACTCAAAATCCACATCTCATCATATACAAGCATGTACTAACCCTCTTTCATGCAATCATACTTGAGAACCCATTGAAGTTGTGGTACTCGTATAACTATGTTGGCCACCATACTTATACAATTACCCTTTCCCCAATGCACTCCCTCCTATGATGACACTTATAAGAATCAATACAACATATAACACATAAATCCATCTACTCACATAAGCACATAACCACATAAACAATAAGGTCTAAAACTCCAACTACTTAAATAACATAGTCAAACTCTTGAAATACATAAATCCATAGTCTAGCTAAAACAGCATAGACTAAATCCAAAATGAAAACATAATCAGTTATAAGTCATGTCGCCTGTATGAGTGGAAACAGCTTAAAATTCTTCCTACCCGTGTACTCCTAGTAGCTCGAACCACCACACGATTCTTAGGGAACATGACTTAAACATCAAAAGAAAAGTAACATACCTCAGGTATGTAAAATAACTCGATAAAAGATAGAAACTACCTTGTACTAAATTATATAATATAATGTACAATTTAAGCAAAATACAACAGTGACTAGCGTGGATGATTATAGTTCAACCAGCACTAGTCTCATCCCGAAAAGAAAAATAACATGTGGCTAAGTATGAACTTACTATGGTTCAATTCATACTAGTCAAAACATCGTAATAAATAATATCCAAACACATCAATTATAATAAAATGCACACATACTCCTATGACGCCTATATGCAGGGACCCTTAAGCTATAGACTAGGCTACGCGACTAGGCAACCTAATTCTCTATAACCATTGGCTCTGATACCATTCTGTCACACCCCACCATGGCGGAATATGGGGCGCGACGTATGGATATCATCACAACAAACGGTGTCTCTATAGAGAAAACTAAAATGCAACTATAATGTCATAAATGGCGACACAAAGGTCATGACAATATCTCAACATAGCAGGAGTCTAGGTAAGTAGGTAACAGTCCTACCACTTACCCAAGACAAACAATAAACATAAACCAAACAAACATATAGGTGCCAACATGTATCACTTATCAAAAAAAACATAAAGGTAAGCTAAGAAGGAACGGGGATCTCCTTCTATATGCAATCCTAAGGCATCCAAGTCTAGCCACTTCTATCCTCAAGCTTAACCATATTCACACCTGAAAGAGACACTAAAACACGTCAACATAAAGTTGGTGAGAGTCATAGGTTTAGACTCCAACGCTAAATCAGTTACAAGCTGTACAATCATCAATACAATAACATATGGACAATGCGCTACAATTATGTATTAACAACTAGCATTCAAGTTCAATCAATCATCACAATTCCAAGGCATCACGCCTTACCAACAACCACAATTACCAAGGCATCACGCCTTACCAAACACCATGGTACCATAGGCGCCCATACACCTATGTACCTTTCCCAAGGCCACTACCTTGTCATTATCCATTGGTCCCATAGACGATCATGCTATATACCTATCCCAAGGCCCCTACCTTGTCAAACCACAATAACTGAGACGGCACGTGTCCCCCGATCCAAATCATACACAATCAAGAATCACATAAGTGTACACACAAGTCCATCACAACCCATAAAAACATTCACAGCATTATTTACAAATAACTCAACACAGTGTCTCTTCCATCCCATCTGGAAGTCAAAATCAATATTAAACATGGGACTATGAAACTCACCTGATTGCTTCTTCACAAGTCCTCGCACTAGCAACAAGCTTAGAATTTTTGAAAGAAGAAAAATTAATGAAGAACCCTAAAACCACCATTGATGCCGACTTGAAGGTGGTCTCCAGGGGTTTTATGAAGTGTTTTGGTTAATAAAAAGTATTTATATAGTTTCCTAACAAGTCCTTGGCCCATTACAAAAGCCCGGTTCCCTTTTTCTTTTTTTCCCTTTTCTTTTCTTTTGATTCGTCCCAAACCGCCTCATATATATATTTTTTATTTTTTTCTTTTTATTGTTAATTAATATCTTATTAATATTACCTTAATTTACCTTAATTTATTTCAGCTCCTAAAGCCTCCAAAACCTCAAAACCGTAGAACTAGTCAAATTTACGCGTTTTACGGTAAAAGACGTAAAATATACACTTTTATAAAAAATCTCAAATTTTGAAATAAACTTTATAACGAAGTCCCAAATGACTTAAAACCATCCCGAAAAATATTCATATGACTAATTACCTCATCCGAGACCTCTAAATGCTAAACCGTAAATCGTAAAAATACGATTTTCTATAATACATATACGTATACGTAAAACCACTAAATAACACCATCTCATTTCATAGTCACTACCATGTGAACTTATGAACATGAAATCATCACACGTCGTTTCACTCACAAGGTACCCCGTACCGGAAACGATATCCAAACCACAATCTATACACAACAATTAGCACATCAACACGTAAAGACACGTAACTAGCACAAAATAAAACTAAGTGACGAACCTCAAAACCAGGGTTGTCACAATACTTCCTATCCGCAAGGCGGAGTTTAACATCGAGCATGTTTTGGAAGCAAAACCAACCTCCAAGGCTCCTTATCGCATGGCTGCCTTGAGCTAAAGGAGTTGAAGGATTCAGCTACAAGAATTGCTGGAACAAGGTCTATTCACCGAGTGTATCACCACAGGGTGCACCGGTTCATGTTTTCAAAAAGAAGGATGGTAGCATGAGATCCTGTATCGACTACCGTAAATTTAACAAGATAATCATTCGTAATCGTTATCCCATTTCACGTCTTGATAACATGTTTAATCAACTACTGGATGCTAAGCAACTTTTCCAAGATCGATTTATGATCAGAATACCAATAGTTGCGAGTGAAAGAGTGGGACATTTCTAGGACTGCTTTTCGCACACGTTATGTTTATTATGAATTCGTGGTTATGCCTTTTGGTCTCACGAATGCCCCAGCTATAATTATGAACTTGATAAATTGAATTTTCATAAATTATTGAACAAGTTCGTCATTTTGTTCATTGATGACATCCTGATTTTCTCCAAGTCTAGAGAAGAGTACGAAGATCATCTTCGCACGATGTTACAAATTCCACGACAGAAGAAATAGTGCACTGAAATTTTCAAGTACGAATTTTGGTTGATTACAATGACATTGTGAATCACATTGCGTCCCACGGTTAGTTTACCATGACTAAGCTTACGCGTAAAGGAGAGAATCCTACACTAAATTATGTGTTCTAGAGAATCCTACGCTAAGAGAGGTCTAAATTACCGAGACTCGTAGTCTTTCCAACTTCTATGTATCCAGTTCTACAAAAATGTATCATGATCTAAAACCACATTTTGGTGGAGCGGTGTGAAACAAGATGCAGTTACGTTCATATCTAAATGCCTGACATGCCAGCAGGAAGATAGAACGCCAACATGCTAGTAGTTTCTTTCTACCATTAGAAATTTCCGAATGGAAGTGGACAAGATCTCCATGGATTTCATTACCATGCTACCACAGACTCATAAGAGGCATGATGTTATCGGAGTTGCTGCCGATTGTTGACAAGCCTACACATTTCCTCCTTATCCGTAAGAATTATGCAGCCAACCAGTTGACAAAGATATTTCAACATGAGACTGTACGATTTCACGATATTCCATCGACAATCATATCATATAGAAATTTACGTTCACGTTTACGTTTACGTTCATGTTCACGTTTATGTTGACGCTCATAATTACATCTCACGTGTAAAACCTACAGTTTTTAGGTTTTGACTATGACATCATTGTACACGTCACCTCATGATATATATATATATATATATATATATATATATATATATATATATATATATATATATATATATATATATATATATATATATATATATATATATATATATATATATATATATATACTAGTTTCGTAACCCGCCCAACGGGCGGGTTCGGTTCGTAAATTAATTTTTAAAATTTTTTCAATTATGCTTAATAGGAACGGACCGAGGACCAATCCGAACCAGACCATTTCGGTTCGGTCTCGGTCCACGGTTTCAGACCATTTCGGTCCGGTCCGATCCGGTCCCAGGCCGATGCTCAGCCCTAAGCTAGTGTATGTAATTGTCCTTTTTGCTAAAAGATCAATCCCTTTTATTTAACTTAATTTTGTTCTATGATAAGTTGTTATATACTTGTTGTGCTTTAACATCTCGTTAGAACAATCACCTAATATTAAAGAGACTTAAAATGTTCATATCTGTTGATGGTACAACACTTGATTTGGATTTCAATGGCAAAAAGTTAAATAAGTCTTGGGCGTCTTTTAAACCGTTTTACCCGCTCGACATGTATGCTATCTCAGATATAAAATATTTTTACTACTCTCCTTTTCGAACTTTCTTTACATCTCGAATCTTACTTATTATTCGGTTCACACACACTAAAGGAGCTCTCAATATTTTTAGTACATTAAGAAAATATTACTGGTCTCTTTGATAAACATCGTTGAAGGTTACCACAACATATACTTTCAATTCGACCCTTGTCCAACGCCTCTAGAACCTGACAAAAGACAAGAAATGGAAAAAATCAAGTGGTTTTATAAATGCAAAAAAAATCTATAATATCATTATAATTCATTAAGCGCAACTTGCATTTTACTACTCTCATTTTAAATCCTCATTTTATTTCCTGGACCAACCTTTACAGATTCCAGCGTAAGCATTTATCAATTCCTGTTTTTCTCCATCAAACTTTACATCGTATACGTTAGTCCCATAAATTATTCGTTAAATCATAACCTCCGTAAAGATTAGAAGGAACCTTGATTGGTGTAGCAAATTATATATTAGTTCAAGAGAGTGATGGTTCCAGTTGTGATTTAGCCATGGCTGAAAGTGGTTCTATTCAAGAATTAAACTTGACAATCTACTAATGTTGGTGCAGCCATTCATGCTTTGATAAATTTGGGAGAAGATTAACCTTCAGATAACATGAAAGTAGTAGATATATGTGCTATGTAGAATCTTGTGATTTATATCTGCAAAAATATGAGAACAATTGCAAAAGATATCGGGGTTCGGATATGCTCAATAAGTGTAGATGGAATCACCAAACCATGAGACAATAAAAAAGTTAACTTGTTAAGCGTAATGATTGTGGAAATCTTCTCATTACAAATCTTTTTACAAATCTTATTTTGTTAAGCGTAATACTGGATTAAGTCTAAAACACTGGATTTTGACGTTATTTGACATTATAATAAAGAATAGACTTCTAAGTAGGGAAAATAAAAGCAACAATTGTAACCCGTGGAGTAAGTTTTTTTATGATTATGCATACTTGAATGCTACTGCTCTATGGGAAGCTGATGAAACTCTAACAAATAGCAGGAACTTTACATGTGTTTGGCAGCCACATGAAGTGGAATCGTGGATCTCGCACAGACATGCAATATTTTCAAAATAAGCAGTATGAAATTATAGTGGATTAATTTCGTGAGATGTAGGTGAATGGATTAAACCGAATAGCGTGACACTTTCAAATATTTTACCCACTCTCACATTTATCAAATCTAAAAGGAGAGAAAGATATACACGCTTATGCAATCGGAAATACATATGACAGAAAAAATTTAAGTAGCAACTGCAATTATTGATACTTATGCGAAGTTAGGTTTCCTTGAGGGCGCATAAATAACACTTGATCAAACAGAAAAGAAGAGTGTTATTATATGTACATCATTATTATCAGAAAATGTTGCGCGTGTTAAGGTTTCCGCAACAGTTGATTAATTTGATGATGATTAACGGAGGCATATAGCTAGATCTTGTCAGGTTCACATCTGTATTATCAGCTTGTGATCATTATAGACTTGTGGATGAAGCTTGGAGGATATTTCATAGTATGCTACTCAGATATAATATTCAGCCTTTCGTTGGAGCATTATGCTTGTATGGTAGGCGTATCAAGTCGAGCCTTGAAGCTATCTGAAGATTTAGAGTTCATGAAGAAAACGCCTTGTGAGTCTATTGCTAGAGTTAGGGTTGCGTTGCTTAACGGGGCTATGGTGATGTTGAAATTGGAAAAATTGATTGTGATCACTTGTTTGAAATTGAGAATGAGAATACAGGAAGTTATATCATAATGGCTATTTTATTCACAAGCTGAGATATGGGAATAGGGTGAAAATCTTAGAGTGATGTTGAGTAATATCGGTATGAAGAAGATCGGGGGTAGTAGTTGGATTGACACACCACGAGGAAAGCAAAGTTTTATAGCCAATGATACATCAAATGAAAAGACTGATAAAATACATGCCACATCAGGAGGATTAGCAACATGTTCTATGTCTCTAGAAATACTCCCATAATTGTATCATTCTTTTATTTCAGATGTTGCTCTTTGAAAAAAAAAATTGGTATAAATTCAATAATATTACATTACTATATAGGCTAACGAAAGGACATACCTTATGAGCATGATGATCACAGAAATTTGACATCTTAGATTATAATCAATATCTCTCTATTGACATTCTCCCTCGTGCATTTTGATCACTTGACCGCCATACTTACCTTCATCGTGATTTAAACATTGACAAATACTTTCTACCATTTTTTTGTTGTTTGCGACATAAACTTCCTCGACATTTTTCTGTAGACGGTCCATTTGCAGGTGGCACATTTTGGGTCTGTAATGCCGAAACATGTGGAAAATCAGATCCAAAAACTGTATCGACTAAATTTGGTGCTAAAGTTGAATGGCTCATTTTGCTAGGAGGAACCAGCAGAAGGTGCCTTTTACTGAAGAAAAAAACAGGTAAAAACAACACCGACATGCAAATTAGTAAAACATACCAGATGTTGTTACATTACATACCTCCATTTTATTTGTAAGTTTTATTAAAGCTGCAAGTAGATGAAGAAGCTTCTATCTGGAACAAAGTTCTTGCGAAAAACTGTCTATAACATATAAGGCTTGAATAGCCCAAAGAATTGCATCAAGAACAGGGTACCTGATTCACGAATGCACATTTCATAATCAGACTCAAAGTACTACACTTCAGCTTACAACTTCGCCCAAAATGTTATTGCAACAATAACTAATTTAGAGAAATCTAGTAATAGGCATTAGTAGATAAGTCTAAACAGCCCTGTACTACATGTACTTGAGTTACGCATCCGCACAAAGTTTTCTCAACCACATCTTGTTAGCCAAATCTGAGAAGAGAGGGTAAAGACATGAAAAGTGCCTTCAATTATATAAGAAGTTACTGTGTATTTACATTACAAAAAGCACAATCTTTTATAAAAGAATAAGAAAGGTTTTCTACAATTAGATAACAATTTGAAAATAATACTATTAACGTTTTCAGGATTTATAGTGTCACCGCGTGCACGTATGTAGGATCCTTTAGTATATCACATACCAAACGGAACTTTTAGGTTTCCTTCGTGGCAGTTCTACAACAGACTAATCATTATGAATAGCCACAATATTCCCAATTATAGCACCTTCAGTGACATTGTTTTTTGTTGGCATTGACCATTGTTCACCTTGCTAGAAATCAACCCCGAGGAGTTATCGTTTGTAACTTTTCCCGTAATCTTAGTGTCTTCTGAAGATTCACTTGACTGCTGATAAGGGGAGTTTGGTATTGCCTAGTGACCACAATACCATCAACCTACATGAAGTCAGTGAGATCATTTAAACTGATATGTTTCACATAGTATTTAGAAATAGTTTCAAGGCCATGTTCGCACATACCGGTCCAAGGCCCAAACAATCAAATTTTGAGGCTGCCCACTTGATTTTAAAAGACCTGAATCAAGACCAAGTTTGTAGCCTCATGTGACTCGTCATCAGTATACATTCGGCTCAATGACCTGAACCCTGCTTAGACATGACCAAACAACCCTATTTGACTCTACCTCATCCTGCCCCTCCGTACAGTTGACCCATCTGACCCGGATGACATGTTTCCTACCTGGCCTGATGAAAATTCTTAGAATGTAAGGTCATATTTTGCAAAATCAAAACCCAATCTAGATAACCCTATAACCTAACTCAATAAACCTAGAACTATCTTGTTAGTTAATCCACCAATCAAACATATATATATCAATTTATTAATTTAAATCGCGAAAGACGCTCTAGAATCACAACTCCTAGTAGAAAGCGGAAGCATTTTACAAATTGTCTCAAAGGCCTATATAGAATCACAACTCCCTGTAGAAAGCGGAACCATTTTAAAAATTATGTATGTATGAGGCTGTTGAGCAGCTGAATACATACCACAAAACGGTTTCAGAAAGTCTGAAATGATGGTTACTTCGTGTCACAGATAACCTGAGAATAAAGAAGAATGAGAAAATGATAATGGATTAAAGCAGTAACCTTGAAACGGATGGATTCCTACCACATCTTCAAGAGCAGGTGCTTTCCCTTTAGGGTCGGCTACTACGACATTTATAAGCTGCCACGAATCGGGTAAAGTGACCGACGGAGTAACAAAATCCAAGGAGTCTAGTAGTGGCAGCAGTGTTTATGCGGGTAAAAACGTAGGGTAATTCAGTTCGGTCATACTTTTGTTATCAAAATAAGAAATCGATTGTGCGACTGTCAAAAACATAGAACGGGTTTGTTTTTGCAAGTTTTATAACCTTTTCGATCTAGGATAAAAAGTAATATCAGTTTGGGTAATACAAATTGTACAAACAAATTGTACACCACCCACCTAAAATCCATCTTCCAAAGAGCTGAATTTCGTACAATGTTCAAAAAAGATCGCAAAACACAGAAGGTAGTAAACAATACCATTTTCTAGGATAAACTTAGACGGAATAGGTCTCGGTACATCACAACTAAAAACCACCCGGTTTCACACCTCGCCAAGCTTCATATTGACTACTGCCATGTCTGCGCCGAGTTCCAATGCGCGAGGACCACCCATCGCATCTATTGTCTGTAGCGTCACGTTGGTTTCCAATTCCAATGTTTGACGACCCAGTACGTTGATATCCAGGACAAGATGGGTAGAACAGGTAAACTGGGTAAAAAGCTTATGGCTCTTTTCTTCTCTGATTAGTGCCAAAACAACAAAACATCTTATAAACATGGGTAAGATAGCAATTTGCAAGCTAAAAAAGATATCAAAGAATATAAGCAGGTAGAACCTTCAATAGCATTCAACGTCATTGCTAAGCTCTAACTACAAAAAGAATCGATTATATATAAATCACAAATTCATATTAAGAAGGTATAAAAACATCAAGAGAATGATTATGTAATGTACCAGCTATGGTTGTTATAAACTAAATATAACATCCAACCAATCATTTTTTTCGATTGTTTTACGCTTTGTAGATGAACATAAATATGAGGGAAGCACATGAATGTCGATTGTAGTATTAGGCTTGTAAAAGGATATTATTAGGGTTATGAAAAGAAATTGGGGAGTATCCGATTCTTTTTACAAAAGTATTTTTAGAAATTATATTGTTCTCCGATTCTTTTTAGATATATATTTTTAGACATTATATTGTTAACCTCATAGCCAATGAAAAAACGACATGTAAGATATGACATGACGTCATCTTATTTTCCTATGTCAAACTTAGCCCCATATATATATTATAGATAAATATATTCACCTTTGCATGAAAACTTTGTACAATCATATGCATCATACATGAGCATACATCATTTTGATCACTAGAGCCTTGAGCATTTTATCATATCTGGGAACAGTTGAAACATTGGATCAACAAGAACTTTGAACAATACATTATGATTGTGAATAATTCAATCATGGGATCATAGGAACAACATGTATGACTACATTTTTATGAGCATACAAAACATAAGACAATCATTGATGGGACTATTAAGTCACCTGAAACACATGAACATATTCATGCATCATTTTAGGTTTATAAAAATCTAAAACATGATCACAATTAATAACGTTTATCTAGTATCACATTACTACAATATATATATATATATATATATATATATATATATATATATATATATATATATATATATATATATATATATATATATATATATATATATATATATATATATATATATATATATATATATATATATATATATATATATATATATATATATATATATATATATATATATATATATATATATATATATATATATATATATATATATATATCCTATGTATTTTCTATACACTTTAAGTGTTACTACAAGTCAACAAAAGCTATTGCAACATTATAATTTTGTACCTAACAAATTTATAACATTTTATTTAGTGTCTTACACTTTAAATAAATAAAACTATACATTTATTAATTTACGACTATACTTTCACCAAAAACCCTAGAACCTAGCCAAATCGACTTAGACTCGAACCTACACTCACACTACATTACTTAGACTCTTAGTAACTCTACCAAATCACTAGGCTTGAACGTAAAACTACCCTAGACACTTATTCCTAGTCGAATAATACTTATATCACATATACCCTAACTTAAAACTCTACAAATTCGTACTAGACACCAACTTGACCTTGTACTACACTTCCTCATTAAACCAACACTAGTTTAGACCTCCCTTTGTCCCCTTGACTTTGTATGAGACGGCTAAGGGCAAGCCAGAAAGGGCAAGTGTACC
Organism: Glebionis coronaria; assembly: GCA_025667525.1. NCBI lineage: Eukaryota > Viridiplantae > Streptophyta > Magnoliopsida > Asterales > Asteraceae > Glebionis > Glebionis coronaria. The sequence goes on along the minus strand of CM046879.1, from coordinate 315,958,667 downwards.
ATTTTGCATTCATGAACCTAGTACTAACAAATCCCCTAACTAGATTGTCATATGTACTTACCTAGGATTTTGTTGATCTCCTTCTCTCTTGGACGTGGCCTCTCCCAAAGTTTGAGTATAAGCTTAACATAAACATCCTCAAATCTCACTTGCAAATCTCCCATTTTCGGATAACACTAAACACCTACACAAAACACATTCACACCTCATTTAATATCCCCAAATCTTTGTCTCAAGAACATTAAGTGCAAGCATTGAATACTACTACACGATTCTTAGCTCACAAGGAAACTCAAGTCATACTAGGTCGTGGTTAAGAGATTAGACGTGTAGATCTATAAGGAATCCTAGTTAGTCTCGTTCATTCATCATCATCTTCACTAAACAAGTAAGCAATATCATCCTCCTATTCATTTTCATTCATATATACATCATTAACCTACGTACCCATACTTGGAAACTAATATAAAACGTGATTAAGTAACAGCATACGTAAAACTTGCTAGAACTCGAACCACAAGGACATAAAAACCCACGGCTCGAATTATTTGTGTAGTAGTCGTGCTTAAATTATAGATCTAGACACACACCATGTAGATCTTATCTAAATCTAAAGCTAACCTATGTAAATTAGTTAGATGACCTTGCTCTAAAACCCTAGATAAGCTAGAATTAATAAGGTAGACATGTACACTAAATATAAGCCCATATGTCTCGGCTTAATTTAAAACCGGGTATAAACCTTTGCCTAATAAACCCATTTAGCTTAAGGTAATCATATATAGTTAGATGCACTCTTAAATAAGTTTTAGAAGCTTAAATAAGCCATGTTAATGAACTCATAAGCCACACATAAGCCGTGAACAAAAATAAGCCATAGGCCCATATACACGGCTTATTTAATAAGTCAGGTATTAAGCAAGCCCACTAAGTCCCATGTAGTTAGTTGGATTAATTAGGAGGCTTAGTTAACTTGTACAAATAATAAACAAGCCCATGTGTGAGCCCATTACACTCAAAAACCCAAGTCGGTCCACTAATGGGCTTAACGAGCCCATTTAGCTCCGAAAATCACTAATAGGAGACTTTTCGTGCCAAATTTTCCAAAAAGTGAAAGTATAAGTCAAAATGATAGTATTATAAAACATATATATGAAATTCGTGACTTTTGAAAATCTAGGGGCTAAACTGTCCATTTTCGAAAGTATAGGGGTAGGATTTGTTTTAACCGATACTTTAATATACCACAAGGACCATAATTATCACTTCCTAAACTTATAACAAGCCCTAGAATACTGCTTTGGTGGCTTATTATTGTTTTTGAGACTTGGGGGACTAGATTTTCCATTTTACAAACTATAACCGAGCCCTAGGGACTCGGTTTGCCACTTGCCCAAAGATATTAAACCGTAGGGACTATTTTTGACATAAGCTGAAACTATTGTGAGCCCTAGGGGCGGTTTTGAAAGTTTGAGATAATGAACAAGGACTAACGAAACCCATTTAACAAACGATACCTTAGGGGTTGTTTTGGAAACTATGAACTTTACAAGGACTATTGTACAATTTAATTTAACTAAAACATTAATAATGTTGTCTTCTAAATAAATTAAATTAAGTTTATTTTTAATTATTTAATTAATTAAACAATAAGAATTTATTTATGACATTTGTGTAACGAATGAACTAAATTAGTGTATCTAAAAGTCCTAAGAAAATTTAGTGAAACATACTATTTCCATACAAACAATTAATTAAATAAAATTTATCTATTTAATTAATTACACTGTTGACGTACGAATAATTTAAATATATTTTTAGAAACTAAAAATATATCATTATCGATAACTTACTATAAGTTTAACGTTTAAACAATAGTAACAACTTATTAAATTGTGATCATGCATTTTCATCAGTTACATTTATCTGTGCATTTTTATTGTGCATATACTGAGTCATATAAATTACTTAGGTAATTTTACTACTCTGTGATCATACCATATCAGCATACCTAGTGACATTCTACCACTGCTTTATCATTGAGGTGAGTTCATGGCCCTATCTTTTACTGTTTTATAACCGGGGGAGAAAACATACTTAATTATTGTATATGCAAACACTTACAGACAACAACAGATTACTGCCTATTGTTTGCCCCATTTATTCTCGTGGACTGTAATAGTTAATAATTTAGCGCGAAATGTTATAAATAGATCTATTTGGGTATTGACAATACCCGTCCTGCGTGATTAGCTATCACGAAACGCTTAGGCCACGCAACAGGTTTATTTCATTGTCGGAATCTCACATCAGGATGATCCAGATAGGCACCTGAGAAACATTGTCTAGCATCTATTACAGGGCAATAGGAACTACTATAGTATGTAGCTTGGTGCTCTACTATCTTTGTGGTGTTTTGCATATCAGTACATTTACTTTATAACTAAACCTGTGAATTCACCAACTTCGTGTTGACCCCCCGCATTTTAATTTTTATGTTTTCTCGGGAAAGTAAGTAGGTGCATGCATTGGATTCCAGCATCATAGGAAGCATTCATGTTTACCATCGGGCTGGGATATTTCTACAATTAATAATAAATGTCCTTTCAAGACAATTTACTTAATTTGCACAATTAAATTCATGTGATATGTTTTAATGACATTTGATGATCATTGCTCTATATATTGTGTGTTATCGCTCCACCCAAACGTAACACCCCACGTACTATTCCGCTACATTTGACCATTTGGGGGTGTTATAGAAATGGTATTAGAGCGCATAGTAATAGAGAACCAGATCTAAACCTAAAATTTTTAAATACTACAAATTTATAACTGGACTATAACTAAATTTAAAAATCAGTTGGTTTATGAAAATTGATTTTTGGGGAACCCTTATAGTTAGGCATACACATATAGAGCATACATATTGTGTGAACTAACTATGTATATAGCTTCTGCTATATGATCACCTAAGTACCTACGTAATTGTGATTACACTACCATATACATGCATAACATCACATATGCATTATTTTTGAAAACTTTTTGAATTGTGTAAGCTAATACTTACTCAACTTTGAAATGCTATTATTTTCATATTATCATGACGTCACAGACTATCGTGACTACTTTTGACGCTCTCGTGACTGCTACTACACTCGTATCACCGACATCAGTATTGCACAGGCTTGAGTCCGATGCAGAGTCTAGGGATCACCCGACAGATGGAGTGATCGTACTATTTGATTCTCCTACTTCATCGCCACCAGTTGTACCTACTTCCCCACCTAGGGAAGCAAAGAGGTCGTACCTACTCTACCACCACTATCTACACTCTACTACTACCCCACTAGAGCTTTGCCACCTCGCAAGAGGAGGCACACCTCTACTCCTGTTTCCACATTTGAGATAGGAGAGGGATCGAGAGCCGGCCAGGAAGCACCAGACACTGTTCAGGCGCAGCTAGATGTGCTGACTGCTAGGCAGGTACAGGATACCACTGTTATCCATGCCTTGCTACGCGCGGACCATCAGGGACGCGCGGTACTTCAGGAGAGACTTAACACTCTCTACTGGTCAGTTGCTGTTGAGTCACAGGCTGCTCAGGGTTCATGGAAGACTGTCTAGAACACCTTGTAGTGGCTACTTGAGGAGAACTCATATCTCCGCCATCGCTTATCATCTCTTGAGGGTCACAGTACGAGACCCACACTGCCGTCTTGACCCAGGAGGAGACTTTCATGATCTTCTTCGACTTAGCTGAGGTTCGTCATCAGGGGACGACAACAGAGACAGATTATCTTAGGAGTGCACACACCGCACGCCAGATCCAGCTTTTGGAGGCTCTCTGACTCACCAGAGAGACCAGAGACGCTATGATCGCATTGCAGGTTGCTCAGGCACCTATACCACCAGCTTCACCAGCCGCCACCAGCAGGTAGTCACTCTAGTGTAGCTTAAATATCTTGTATATCATGCCAAGCATTGAGTTGCATCTCATCTCGCATGATTTAGGACTTTTGTACTATATCTATTATTTTCAGTTGTATTCCTATCCTTAGCACCTAACCATCGTAGGTAGGTTATCTTTTGTTGTACTAAAAACATCTGTACCACTATTTCAGACAGGCATGTTGTATCCCTGTCTTAGATCGGTTGTAATTGTATGATATTGTTATTTGCCAGAAATGACTTGTACCAACATTACTTTATTATCTCTTGTACTTATATTATTATGAACTCTTGATAGGTTATCAAATTTGTTATGAATTTTATGCATACATATTACCATGCATTTTGATATAACCATCATATCTATCAACTAATAAATCTCATTCTTGTGTGTTATAGAAAAATGGCACAAAGAGTTACCGGCAAAACCCCGGAGCTGCTCCCACGGAAACTATTTCAGAAACACAACTTAGAGTGCTCATCGGTCAAGGCATAGCTGACGCCCTAGCCGCCAGGGAAACACATCCCAGCGGAAACCAAGGTGACAGTCAAAACTCAAATGCTAGGAACCGAGTTTCTAGAGGGTGTACTTACCTCGACTTCTTAAAATGCAAGCCCAGTTACTTCAAAGGCAAAGAAGGAGTAGTTGAGCTCATGCAATGGTTCGAGAGAACCGAGACCGTGTTTCGTATTAGTGATTGTAAGGAAGAAAACAAGGTAAAATTTGCTACCTGTACACTATTAGAACATGCTCTCACCTGGTGGAGTTCACTAGTTGCTACCCTTGGGCATGAAGATGCCTATGGGATGACTTGGACTGCATTGAAAGAAAGGCTTACCGTAAAATATTGTCCTCGCGGTGAAATCAAGAAGCTAGAGATTGAACTATGGAATCTCAAGTGCACCAACTATGACATCACAGCCTAAAACCAAAGATTTCAAGAGTTGACCTTGATGTGTACCAGGATGTTTCCTGAGGGAAAGGAAAAGATCGAGAAGTACGTTAGTGGACTTTCGGAATGTGTTCATGACAGTGTGCTAGCATCTCGACCCACTACAGTCGAGAGTGCCATCGAGTTCGCCACTGAACTGATGGACAAACGAGGTCGTGATCATGCAATAGGACAGACCGAGCACAAAAGGAAAGCTGATGAGAACTTCCGTAATCATCATCAAACCCAACAACCAAAGAGATAGAACTCAGGGCAGATTTACAATGCTACTTTCTCAGGGTCGCCTCCATACGTAGGAACCAAGCCAAAATGTCCCAAGTGCAATTTTCACCACTACAGTGACACATCTTGCCGAAGGCCCGGACAAGGCAATACCTATGTTTCGGTTGATTGAAACAACTCTAGCACCACCTTCAGGCCCAACAAAGGAAATGGCCAGAAATTCCATGGAAATAGACAGCAGGGAAATTGCCCTCCCACAGGTGGAAATGATGTGAAACGGAAGGAGGTTCGTTGCTATGGTTGTGGAGAGACAGGACATATCCGACCCAAGTGCCCGAAGAAAGAAAGCAAGAGGGGGAATGGTGGAGGAGCACCAGCCAGAGTTTACATGATAGGAGACACCAGGACCGACTCCAATGTAGTTACCGGTACGTTTCTTTTAAACAATCGATATGCATCCATTTTGTTTGATACCGGAGCCGATAGGAGTTTCATATCTACCGAGTTTAGTAATTTACTAGACATCATTCCTACCCAGTTAGACAACTGTTACAGAGTCGAATTAGCCGACGGCAAAATCATCGAAACCAATGCTATTTTAAGAGGTTGTACCTTAAACCTTTTGAACCACCCCTTTGATATCAATCTAACCCCAGTAAACCTTAGTAGTTTTGACGTTATCATCGGTATGGACTGGTTAGCAAAATATCACGCAACCATTGTATGTGATGAAAAGCTAATTCGTATACCGTGGGGGAAAGAAAACTTAATTGTATGAGGAGAAGGGAATTTGGACAAGACTGACACCGGACTAAGTGTCATCTCATGCACCAAAGTTCATAAATACATACTGAAAGGATATCCTATCTTTTTAGCACATATTTCCCAAGCAGACAAGGAAGATGAACCAGAGAAGAAACAAATCAAGGATGTACCAATTATCCGCGATTATCCTGAAGTTTTCCCAGACGACTTACCTAGTTTACCACCAACTCGTCAAGTAGAATTTCAGATCGACTTGATACCAGGAGCTGCACCTGTAGCTAAAGCACCATATCGGTTAGCACCAACTGAGATGAAAGAACTCGCAGAACAACTCCAAGAACTGTAAGACAAAGGTTTTATTAGACCCAGTTCCTCACCTTGGGGAGCTCCAGTGTTATTTGTCAAAAAGAAAGACGTTTCCGAATGTGTATTGATTACAGAGAACTGAATAAGTTAACTGTGAAAAATTGTTACCTACTTCCTCGAATCGACGACCTATTTGATCAACTGCAAGGATCAAGCGTGTACTCCAAGATCGACTTACGATCGGGATACCATCAGTTGAGGGTCAGAGAGGAAGACATACCAAATACAGCTTTCAGAACTCGTTACGGTTACTAAGAGTTTCAGGTCATGCCATTTGGATTGACCAACGCACCAGCCATATTCATGGACCTCATGAATCGAGTTTGCAGACCGTATCTGGATAAATTCGTTATCGTGTTCATCGATGACATACTTATCTATTCCAAGAATGAACAGGAGCATGGAGAACATCTTGCACAGGTACTGAAATTGCTTAAGGAAGAGAAGTTGTAAGCCAAGTTCTCCAAATGTGATTTTTGGATTCCTAAAGTACATTTCCTAGGTCACGTGATTGATAGCAAGGGAATTTAAGTATACCCCGCGAAAGTCGAATCCGTAAAGGATTGGGCATCACCTACATCACCAAAAGAGATACGTCAATTCTTAGGTCTTGCCGGTTACTATCGGAGATTTATAGAAGGATTCTCTAAGATAGCTAAGTCTATGACGAAGCTTACTCAAAAAGGCGTGAAGTTTGAATGGGGAGAAAAGAAGGAATCAGCATTCCAAACTATTAAACAAAAGTTATGTAGCGCACCTATTCTAGCCTTGCCAGAAGGAAACAAAGACTTCGTTGTCTACTATGATGCCTCACACAAAGGCTTAGGTGTTGTACTCATGCAAAGAAAGAAAGTAATTGCCTATGCTTCAAGGCAACTGAAGAATCACGAACAGAATTACTCTACTCATGATCTAGAACTTGGATCCGTAGTTTTTTCCTTGAAAATCTGGAGGCACTACCTATACGAAACAAAGTGTACTGTGCATACCGACCACAAGAGTTTGCAACACATTCTAGACCAAAAAGAGCTAAACATGAGACAACGTCGTTGGATAGAGTTGCTTAGTGACTACGATTTTGACATCAAATACCACCCAGGTAAAGCCAACGTGTTTGCAGATGCACTGAGCCGCAAGGGAACTGATCCTCCCATAAGAGTTAGAGCCTTAGTTGTGACCATTTGCTTGGATCTACCCAAGCAGATATTAGAGGCTCAACTCCAAGCACAGAAACCTAAAAACATTGGGAAAGAAGACATAGGAGGAATGCTTAGGACGGATCTAAGCAAGGGGAAATTAGAACCAAGAGCAGACGGAATGTTATGTCTACATGGAAGAAGTTGGTTACCATGCTACAGAGACTTGAGAAGCGTGATCATGCACGAATCTCATAAGTCTAAGTACTCCATACATCCTGGATCTAAAAAGATGTATCAGGACATGAAGAAGATGTATTGGTGGCAAAACATGAAGGCAGACATTGCCACATACGTAAAGAAATGTCTGACTTATGCTAGAGTGAAGACTAAACATCAGAGACCATCAGGATTACTAGTCCAACCTGAGATACCAAAATGGAAATGGGACAACATCACCATGGACTTCATTACCAAACTTCCTACTTCATCTCACGGTTACGATACAATTGGGTAATCGTCAATCGACTCACAAAATCCGCTCATTTTCTACCCATAAGAGAAAATGACTCTTTGAGCAAGTTAGCAAAACTATACCTAAAGGAAGTTGTGACTAGACATGGTATACTAGTCTCAATTATTTGTGATCAAGACGGTAGGTTTACGTCAAAATTTTGGAAAGCTTTTCAAAGAGCTTTAGGAACAAACTTGGATATGAGTACCGCTTATCACCGACATACCGATGATCAGAGTTAAAGAACAATCCAAACCTTGGAAGATGATGTAGTGTTTTTACTACTCTTTAGGAAAAGATAGCAAAATAGGGAAAGTGTTAAGTCACGGTTTTGGAAAACCAAGCACTAATGACCAATGAAGTTCAAGTTCGTTTCCCAAGGAGGCAAGTGTGTTGTGATAAGAGATGATTAACTTTTGTGATTATAATTTATGAAGAAAGAAAATAGAAGAGAGATTAGAAGAGAATGACGGTTACGATTATGAATTAAACTAAGATGATTAGTCGTACACGTAAAACCGTAAAAAGTGACAAAATAAAAATTTACCCTAAAAATTCCTAGAAAATTGAAATAAAATCTAAAAAATGTAATTAGAGTTTACAAAAAATCAAAAATCACTCAAACCTTTTATTTAATTAAATAATAATTTTTTAATTCTAATTAAAGCCTAAAAATCAATTTAATTAACAAAAAGCCCAAAATGAGATTTTTTCAATTGTAAACCTCTAAAATGACTTAACTAAATTTAAAACTATTTTTGAAAATTTTAAAATTAATAAAAACTATTTAAAAACAATTAAAAACTATTTAAACTTAAAATAATTAAAAAAATTAATCTAATGAAAATAAAAATATTCTAAAAATTGTAAAAATCCTAACTTAATGTATTTGAACTAAGAAAAATAAAAAAACTTGAAAAATCTAAATTTTAATTTTTAATAATAAAATAATAATAAAATATTACTCCCTCCGTCCCATTTTGTTTGTCCCCCAACAAATTTTTTCCATTTTATGATACCTATATTTAATGCTATTCTTTGTCTACAAAATGCCACATTTGTCCTCATCATAAAAAAAATTGATAACTTGCCATGTTTGAAAATATTTAATATTCGTCTATACGAAGAATGTTTGGTGGCCCAAATTCCGGGAATGAATTTTTCTCTGTATTGAATAAGACACATATTTTACGCTATATTTATGAACCAAACTTTTTTTTACACTTTTATACAGTAATTATGGAGGGAAATTTCCCACCTAAACTTTCATGGAGAAAAAATGAATGAAAAATCAAATTTTTTGAAACAAGTCATTGTCTTTAATTCAAAATTTTGGCAGAAGAGATCTATATATATCGACATAGTAGAAGTCAGTTTACTTCATCCTAAGCAAAAAACAAAAAATACAACACACACATTTAACCAAAGTTGTAGATGGATTCCTCCATGAGCTCAGCAAGTAAAAAGAACTTAACTGATATTGAGCGTCAATCCATTTATCAACATCTGTTGCTAAAAAGTTTTAACGGAAACTAAAAAAAGGCTCCATAAAAGAAACAGCAACATTATTTTCGGTATCCCCGCGAACAGTACGTCGCATTTGGCAACGAGCTCAACATCAAGTTCGTCATGGAGTAACGGTTGATGTATCTTCAAAGATGCCAAAGGTGGTTGGGCGGAAAAAGGTTCAAATCGACTTGACTCAAGTTTCACAACTTCCACTACGTCGTCGATCAAACATACGTTGTCTTGCAAAATCAATAGGGGTTCCAAAATCAACTTTACACAGGCGAATAAAAGAAGGTGTTCTTCGGCCACATACAAATGCTATCAAGCCGGAATTGACCGATACAAACAAAAGAACAAGGTTAGAATTTTGTTTATCTATGGTCAACCCGCCATTATCAAATGGCATTCGTACCTTTGTTGATATGTTTAATGTTGTCCACATCGATGAGAAGTGGTTTTACATGTCTAAGGAATCAAAACGTTGTTATCTTGTTCCCGAGGAGATTGAACCACACAGAATGTGTAAAAGCAAAAAATTTATCACAAAAGTCATGTTTTTAGCGGCTGTAGCACGACCAAGATACGACGTGTTTGGCAATGAAATATTTAATGGTAAGATTGGTATTTTCCCGCTCACAACATTAGAACCGGCTAAACGTTCTAGCAAGAACCGTGTTGCGGGAACGTTAGAGACGAAGCCTATTTTATCGGTAACTAAGGACGTAACCAGATTATGGTTGATAGAAAAAGTCCTTCCGGCTATTAGAGCAAAATGGCCAACAAGTCATACGGGTCCAATATTTATCCAACAAGACAACGCGAAGCCCCATATTGCTGTTAATGATAGCGAGTTTGTTGAAGCAGCATCTCGCGACGGTTTTGATATTCGACTTCGTTTTCAGCCACCCAATAGTCCAGATCTAAATGTGTTGGATCTTGGATTTTTTCGAGCGATTCAGTCACTACAGGAACAAGAGTCTCTTAGGACCATTGATGAATTAGTCACTGCCGTTCAAACTTCGTTTGAAAATATGCCGTCGCATGAGCTTAACAATGTCTTTTTAACATTACAAACATGTATGAAAGAAATCATGAAGATTCGCGGGGGAAACAATTATCAAACGCCGCATATAGGTAAAGGCAGGTTGGCACGGCAAGGGAATTTACCGTTACAAATCGCGTGTGATGAAAGCTTGATGCAAGAAACGATTTCTTATATGGCTTGTTAGAAGAAAAATGTCAACGAGAATACACAATACGAGTATTTGCATGGAGATAAAAGCAGTTGCATGAAGATAAAAAAAGTTTCACGTAGTTTTGTGACGTCTAATTTTTCTATGATTTCTTTTTGTTAAAGAATAAAAGTAATGACCTCCTTAGTTTCATTCATGGAGATAAGAGTATTGTACTGAGTATTCGTATCTTTGTTGGAGTGGGAAAAAAGAAAATTATTTGACTTTAATTTTGTCATTAAGTCTCATTAACTGTGCGTAAATGTGGCTCTATATGGAGAATCAATATATTTCGTATGTAATCAATCAATACCGGGGTAGTATAGGAAAAGTACACAATGTTAACCATGTATTTAATGTTTTTGACAATTTTTTTGGGACATGTATAAATAGAAATGAGGTCAATAAAAATGGGACGGAGGGAGTAATAAAAATCCAAAATTTATAAAAAATTCTAAAAAGTTGCAAACTAGCTTATTTTAACCTAATAAACACAGAAATGAAGATGAAATTACAAAAATACCCTTATTGGGCCTAGAAATGGGCTAAAAGTCCAAACAGTCCCCTTAATAGGCTCAAATAGGCCCAATAAGCAAAATGTTGTCCAAATAAGCCCAAAAGCTCCTATCTTACTCAAATATTAATTTTAAGAACATTACTCTGAAGGCCCAAAAGCTAAAAATGTGTTTAAGCTAGCTTATTTCAAAGCAGCTTATTCTTAATGGGCTTTTTGGCCAATTAAGCTATAAGCTGATGTCATAAGCTCAAATTTGACACACAAGATTCTTTTGAGTTACTTAAGAGATCTGTAAAAAGAAAATTGGAAAAAGCACAAGGAGTAAGCCTGAATAAGCTAAAAGCTATCTTCACAAACCAAGGTTTTCGAGTTCTAGGCCACCCCAAGAGCTGATTCAACTTTCAAAAGCTTTTAAATGACTTAACTAAGCTTAATCAACAAAAAGTTTTCAAATAAGCACACTCAATAAGCTGAAATAAGCAAATAAGCACTTAATTAAAAGTCAATCTTATGAGTTTTCTAGCAAAAAGTCAAAGCCAAGGTCTGATAAGCTCCAGATCAAATAAATGGGTCAAATGAGGAAGATCTATCACAAACAGTAAGTTGTTGCAAGTCTGAATAAGCCAATTTGGCTTATAAATAAGTTGAATGAGAATTAACACTAACAGGGGCTAGTTTTGGGTGTTGAGCAGTGGGAACTTTTTCCACTGCTTTACTTTCTTGACTATTTGTCTTTAGTGACTTTTTGTTGGATTCAAGTTACAAACAAGGCACCCTTGTGATCAGTGAATCACAAGGAGTCAGAAACAACAAAGAAATCACACTTCCAATCAGCCAATTAGTGTAGTTAATTCAATTTATCACCAGATCTCACACAGACATGAACAATAAGCAGATTTCACTCAATAAGCAGTTTTAGCAAAAATCAGCCAGCCAAATTGCACCAAATGCATACACAAGCTATAATAAATTCAAATGAACAGATTTAAACTGGTTTTATGCAATGGTTCAAGGTCTAGATCAAGAGTCAAGCACCAAAAAGTTACTGATGAACTAAGAACATGTAGTCATGAAGACTTGCTGATATACTTGACCACATAGCCAAATTCAAACACTCAAATCTCTTAGATAGGTTATGTTGAGTATGATTTATCACTTTTTATCCTAAGTCTAAGCCTAGAACTAGGTGTGCACCAAATCACAAGCCAAAATATCACTTAATCAAGATTTTATGAGCATATGTTTGATTTAGGTGTTCAAAAGCATACAACTTGTAGATATTCACTCTATTACACTTCTTAAACAAGAACAAGCAACATACAATAGCAAACACTTAACCAATAACTCTATAACTTCAATATGCAGTTGACCCAAACACCCCTTAATAATTTCAAAACAAGATTTTCAAATCAAAAGTAGGAATTAGGTTAGCACATGCATACATAAGCATCAAAACATCAAACATAAACAGAATCAACAAGATTTGGAGCCCAAGAACAACACATACAATAGCATAACACAAATATCACAAATATCTAAATTTTTATCAGATTTTGGGATTAAGGGTTCAAACCTCATGGATGTACATCCACACCCACGTATGTTTGAGCTTATGTGCTAGCAAGAACAAGCACAAGCTTCCAATATGAAGCTGCTAAGATGGAACAAAGTTAGAAGCAAAAATATCAAAATCAGAAAGTGACAATCCTTGATTAATGTAACTCTTGTACCCCACACTTGATTATCCTTAAGTTATAAGCCTCACAACACCTTGATATCATAATATCAGGGTGCTATGATCCACTTATAGCCCAAAAATTACAAGGTGTACCAAGAAACTTAGCAAAATATCAAGATTTAAGAACTTTGAGCAATTTCTTGCACAAAGCCTAAGAAAAGGTTTTGAGATTCAGTTTTAGTTAACAAATAACAATAACAAGCAGTAATAAGGATTGGCACTTGGTTTCTCTTCAAAGTTTTAAACACTTTTCATTCATAAATGACAAAGGATTTATAGAACTTGAACAAAGGAAAAATCAAGAGCAAAAAACAAATGTTGCAGTTCCTATGCCTTATATAGGCTACAAATAAACTAGAAGTGCAAAGAAAAACGTAACCCTAATGTTGTAGAAGTCCAAAAATGCCCTTGTGAAGTTTGAATAACTTGAAGATCATGTGATGTTTTCTTGGCTGGTTGTGTGAGTTGGCAAGGGTGAATTGCATCCAAAGGCTCACAATGAGCTTAGAAAGTAAGCAAGAATCATGTACGTTGGATGACTGGTGTTTTTTTGGCAGTTTCTTCATCCTTGCAGCAGGGGAATCATGTGTGGGTCTTTTGAGTGATGTGGCATGTGTTTTTAAGGTTGGGATGTGATTAAGGATACCTTAATCACTAATCTGGATAATTTGATGGTTTAATTACAAGCAGATTAAGAAAACCCAATTTTGATAAGAACATGAATAGTGCTATGTTTGATCTTTGTTTGTGTTTAAATCTGGTGTTTAGCGCCAAGATTAAACTAACTAATTAAGTTAGTTAAAACCTGGTGAGTGGATTGGTGATGTGGCGTAATGGTGAAGGGTGATTGGTGGGATGGAGTAAGCGGGACAGGTGGCGTGTTCTTAGTGGTCTGGGTTACTTAGGTTGTCTTGGCAGAATTCATCCCTTGTTTATTTCTTCCTTGCTACTTTGTATTAAACATGCCAAAATCCGTCTTCCTTTGTATTTGAAGTTTCACTTTTCACACTTTTGCCCCAAATACTTTTCCAAAGTATTTTCAGGGGTATTTCTTGCCATTTGTTGATTCTTGAAGGGCTGATTTGGCATTTTCTTTATAGTTAATGGTCCTGACTTGTATGGTTGACTTCTTGGAGGACTGAAATTGACAAGTCATAATTCTTGAGGGACCATTTTTGCTAATTCTTCAAAGTGGAGGGCCCTTTTTATAATTTTGACAAACTTTAAGGACCAATCTTGTAATTATGAATATACAAGGGGTTAAAGTGTCAATTCTTCAATATTGGAGGACCCTTCTTGCATAATCTTTAAATCTTCAAGGGTTTTCTTGGAAACTCTTCATTAGGGCTTGGTTCGTTGTGCGGCTTCCTTTCCCGTGTTCGTTTTTGCATGATTCTTGTGATCTTTTGTCATTTTCTCAATATTCGTACCTAAAATACACAAGTAACAAACACAAGCATATATTTGGCCATTTTCATGATATTTTATGCATTTAAAGCCCGTTTTGGACGATGAGACTATGTATAAAAGCAGTCTCATCACTCCCCCATACTAAACCATTGTCGTGCCCTTACGCAATGCTAGAATAAAGTATCGTAGCACCTCCAAAATTCATTTTTATTCACTTTTATTGAACGATAAACTAGCTACACTACTACTATTGCTACTACTTGCGTTTTAGACATAATGTATGATTTTTATCGCAAAATGGGATGTTTAGGTTCATAGAATAAGAACACGTGAATGCTTCGTTAGAAATAATTTCATCGTCCTCGATTTTCACCCCAATTCCATGCTAAGCGTGCAACGAGATCATTCTCATTATAAGTTAGTAATGCTAACACTACTTATATACCCTAATCACGTACTTATCCTCCCATTTTCCTAACTTGTATCTCTTATATTTTATTTTGTCTTGAATGTTTCATGAGGATACATTGTTTGACTTATGCGATGATAGAGATTTAGGTCTAAAAATAGAGTCCTAACGGTGTAACCAAGACCATCGACTTAATAACCCCCCCCCCCTAATAGACAACGATGTCAAAAAATTAAGTCAACAAGAAGGATCGATAAACACGGTTTTATAACGGTTTTGAACATGAGACTTATTACCAAGACTTTTATACGCCCCCTAACGGAAGGGCCTTATTATCATAGGTTTACCTCCATCTTTTATTCAACTTCGCCATGAAGCTTTTATTATGACTTCGGTCTTGCCTTGCCTTTTATTTAACCTCGCCATGAGGTGTTTATTGTGGCCAAAGACGTATATCCTCACGCTAAAAGCGAATTTTGGATCTTTAAAGCTTCAAAGATTAAGGCTTGATTCACTTTCAATTTTGCATAGATTTTTCGGCCTTGTGAGCTTCAAATTGTTTGCTTGATTTAGGTGAGCACTTGAAATCTTATTATTGGGTGAAGCTTTCGATTATTCGGGTTGCCAATACTTCAAAACCGTGACGCTGGCGATACCTTAATGTCTTCCCAATTTAATTACATGGAAGCTACTAGAAAAGACTAGAAACCAACAATCAAGACTAAACCGCTAAGTCAATATTTATTAAGCAAAAAATATTTACAAGCGAAGGGAGAATAAGCAAACAACGAGAACACATGAGTTTTTGAAAGAATACGAATACTCTACGTTTAGCATAGTAACTTATAATTAACTCTGTCATTTCTCGTCCTCATTTAAGAGACTAAGCCTAATATAAAGTTAAGGAATCGAAGCTAAGTGCTCTACACACACGGTCGAGTCAAAAATTACTCTTATTCTCGCCATCGGAAAATCTACATTCGTGTCTTCAAACACTTATAAAACATGAGAAAAAATTTAAAATTTGGCCATTTATAGCCTTATTTTGCAACAAAACGATAAACAAAAAGATAAACTTTAGAAAGCGTGAAGGTTTGGCAAGACAAGTATCTATTCACCCCCCCCCCCCATACTAAAGTTAAACATTGTCCTCAATGTTTCGAGTCTAAGGGTTGGAAACCCCCATACTAGAGACGTAGTCGAATGCTTAATCTAGTATGAAAAGGGTGTAACCGTTAAATTTAAAGCCGTTTATAAAGTGTGCGAAAAATCTAAGGTTAGAAAATCAAAGGATATATCATGGATATTTTTTTTTTTTGGGTAAAGGGACTCCAATCCCGGTAAAATATATTCCCAAAAAGCGTTGAAGTACAATGGAATGTAGCTGCAATGCTACATTAACCTCAATCACACAGCTTGAACAACCACTATATCATATGACATGCCATATGATAATTACATTACAAAACTAATGACTCCTATAGGAAAGAACCACCTAAAGGAACATAAACAATGAAAAAACAACATAATGATTAATGAGAAGTGCGAGTATCCGGCTGACGAGTTCCATGGCGATCATCAATCACAATGTCTTCATCAGTCTCACTATCCGCATTAAGCACATCATTAGAATGACCAAAGCCATCCTCCCAATCAGTCCCATCATCCATTAAACCACTCAAAACACCAAAAGAGTTTTTGCTGCTCGTACCCGGTTGACTAGAATCAAGAGCCAAAGACTTGTTATTAAGAAATCCACGCTTAAGAATAGAACCAGCTTTCTTAGGAGCATTCTGAACAGTAGTACCTGTAGAATCATTTTTCTTAGGCTTATTCGCCTTAGAACTATCCCCTTTCTCAACAGCACGGTAATAAAGATTAATAGGTGGTTTAGTGAGTTTAATACCAGCAACCTGGAGTTGCTTATTCTTACCCTTTTTCTTTCTATTGTTCACAACCTCATAACCCTCATTATCAATCTCATTAGCTACCTTATTATCGTCCACATTAACAATCGTATTAATGACATCCTTAGGCAATTTCGGACATTCAGCATCATGATGATCAAATATACAGCACATCGAGCAGCGGGGGGGAGTCCACTCGTATTCTATACCAATATTAGCCATCGTATGTCCCTTATCCTTACCAATAGGAATAGCAACAACTAAAGAATCCTTAGGAGGATGATCAGCAGAAATCTCAATTAAAACACGTGCATAGGTACTCCTTCCCCATGAAGATAGGCACATCTCACTTGTATAAGAATCAAGAAGAATAGGCCTCCCAATCTGAGTAGTGATTAGACTAAGACCCACCTCCGAATATGCAACTATGG
Organism: Glebionis coronaria; assembly: GCA_025667525.1. Classification (NCBI taxonomy): domain Eukaryota; kingdom Viridiplantae; phylum Streptophyta; class Magnoliopsida; order Asterales; family Asteraceae; genus Glebionis; species Glebionis coronaria. The sequence continues at coordinate 315,941,604 of CM046879.1, read as the reverse complement.
GAACATGATGCAATTTGACCCACACCGGTGCTTTCCTAATCTCCTCCTTCACAAGTAAAGAATCCGGAGACCATATATTCAAAATCAGTGGAACCATACGTATTAACCATGGCCCACTCTCTATAACTCTTTCCATTCCAACTTTAGAATCAAATTGAAATAAAAAGAACTCACCATGAAGTTGGACACGCTTGATGCCAAATTTCGCCCACGCTTTCTTAACATAGTTTTCAACCAAAGGAAACGCCAATCTCTTCCCTATAAAATGACCATATAATGTATGCGTCAATCGTGCCCTAACCTGATCAACCACATCGAGAGGAATAGTAACCGCTGCCCCTTCAACATGTTCTTCATTACGGAGTTCTTTTACACGTGCAACTCTTTTAGCTTGACCATGTAACATGGACACAAAAGAGGGTTTTGGAACAGCAGTTGATGGTGCAGGAGCCCTACATGGAGTAACAACCCTTGTATCACTCTGCTCGGATGGAATCGTATCAGCCATACATGGAGTAACACCCCTTGTATCATTCTGGATATCATGATCATTAGCCATACTAGTCGTTCCAACCTCCTTCAATACTGGCTGCTTGAGTGAACTTGCATCCATATGTATCTGGTTTGAGCATTCTGTCCCATCACCATCATGTATCTCGGTCGATACATGTTTGGGCTCACCATCTGACCTTTCTGTAGTGTCACCCCCAAACGATGGAAGAACACCACTCGATTCATAATCATTAATTATGACTCCATCCTGACGCGACGAGGTAATAGAAACCCTAGACACCTCAGAAGTCTTGTCAGGACTATTTATGTGATTCGCTTGTTTTAAACGCGACATGCGCGCATGTAACCTGTCCATGTCGATCGGCGTAACAGCGATCTTCTTCTCCATGACACATTAACCAGATCGAAACACCTCTCTCTAATACACAAACCAATCAATCGAAACAGAAAAACTACCTAGGGCAAACGAAACCCTAGATCAAGGACCAATCACAGCGCACCAAACCAAACCCTAATACATAAAATAATAAGAGATTAAAAAAACCCTAATTTCTTAAAAGGTAATAAACGGCGGCTACCAAGAGTTTTATCACTAAATCAAAAAACCGATCATAATACGAATCAAATCTTTCAACCAATCAAAGACCAGTCCCACGCATTGAAAGGATTCTGTTTGGACAAAAGAAAACAAATCAAGACAATGGTACGGTTATGATAGGTGGAAAACAGATTGGAATTAGACAGTTTGGTTAATTAAGATGAACGGAAACCATGGTGGAGGCAGCCGGAAATCACCAAAAAGAGAGAGAAAAAATTAGGGTTTCTAGGTAATACTTTTTCACAAACGATCGAGTGCTCCCATAAAACGAACACGAGAGGCTCCAATTGTGAAGATAATGATCATCTAAAATCCACAATTCACAAACAACCACGAAAAAAGGTTGGAAGGGCACAAATCCCCACACGTTACTACATTAGAAAGCGATAATATGTGCATAGGATAAGCATGGGACTCCCCCACGAGGCACCTCGTTTTTGATTACCGAGTCATGAGCTCGACTCGATCCCCTCAATACTAATTATCATTGGGGAAGGTGATTTGGTCGAGGTAGTTCAAGGATGGAACTTCCCCGCCAAAGTAGTGCTTCAACCTATGTCCATTCACCTTGAAATTGGGGCCATCATTTTGAGCTAGCTCGATGGTCCCATATGGAAAAACTTGAGTCACGGTGAATGGACCGGACCAACGGGATTTCAACTTACCAGAAAATATTTTCAAACGAGAGTTAAAAAGCAAAACTTGATCCCCAATGTTAAAAACCCGGTTTTTAATTTTTGAATCATGAAACTTTTTAGTCTTTTACTTATAAATCAATGAATTTTCATAAGCAATATCCCTTAATTCATCCAATTCATTAAGTTGCATTTTCTGGTGTTTTCCCACGGTCTCCATATCATCATTACAATGCTTAAGGGCCCAATAAGCTTTGTGTTCAAGTTCAATTGGCAAGTGACAATTCTTCCCATACACAAGCTTATAGGGAGTTCACCCGATGGGCGTCTTATGAGCGGTCCTAAAGGCCCATAAAGCATCGTCCAACTTATCCGACCAAGATTGTTGGTTTTCCCCAATAGATATCTCCAAGATCCTCTTCAAAGCTCGGTTTGAAACCTCGACTTGCCCACTTGTTTGTGGTTGATAAGCCATAGAAAGCCGATGTGTAACCCCATATTTCCTTAGGACCCTTTCGAATTGGTCGTTACAAAAATGGGTTCCACGATCGCTTATGATCGCACGAGGGGTTCTAAACCGAGAAAACAAGCTTTTCAAAAACTTGACTACCACACGAGCATCATTGGTGGACAAAGCCTTAGCTTCCACCCACTTAGATAGGTAGTCTACGGCGACAAGGATGTACTTATTACCACGAGATGATGGGAACGGCCCCATAAAGTCAATGCCCCAAACGTCAAAGATCTCACACACTTGGATGATATTTTGTGGCATTTCATCTTTTTGTGAGGCTTTTCCTTGTCGTTGGCATGAGTCACACGACTTCATAAGTTCATGTGCATCTCGGTAAATAGTAGGCCAAAAGAAACCGGCATCAAAGACCTTCTTATCCGTGAGATTAGCACCGTGGTGACCACCCGTGGGTCCCTCGTGACGAGCTCTAAGGATGTAAGAAGCTTCGGTACTAAATACACAACGTCGAATAATTTTATCCGCATAAGTTCGAAACAAGTAAGGGTCGTTACAAAAATAGAACTTGACGTCACGAAATAATTTTCGTTTTTCTTTAGTCGTCATACCCTTGATGATGAAGTTGCCCGCATGGTAATTTGCAATGTCCACAAACCATGGGGTAGAAGAATCAAGCTTAGAATTCACTACACCAATTGTCTCGAGCGGAAATGTTTCGATGATTTCCTTGGGCTCGTAAACACTTTGGTGAGGATCTTCCAAACGAGAAAGATGATCGGTCGCTAGATTCTCGACTCCTTTTTTGTCAACAATTTTGTGATCAATTTCTTGAAGGAGGAGAATCCAACGAAGTAATCTTGGCTTTGCATCTTGTTTAGCCGTAAGATACTTGATAGCCGAATGATCCGTATACACTATGCATTTAGTCAAGACGAGATAAGGTCGGATTTCTCAAATGCATACACCACGGCAAGGAACTCCTTCTCCGTTGTAGTGTATTTTAGTTGAGCCTCGGTCATCGTCTTACTAGCATAGTGAATAGGCAAGAAGTGTTTTTCATGACGTTGCCCCAATACGGCCCCAATAGCGTAGTCACTAGCATCACACGTGAGCTCAAAGGGGAGGTTGCAATTGCGAGCAACAAGAATGGGAGCTTCGGTAAGTTTCCTCTTAAGGATTTCAAAGGCTCGTACACAATCTTCGTCAAAGACAAAACGTGCATCTTTTTCAAGGAGATGTGTAATAGGTCGAGAGATCTTTGAAAAATCGTTGATGAATCGGCGATAAAAGACCGCGTGGCCTACGAAACTCCTAACTCCCTTAACGGTTTTAGGATGAGGTAATTTGGCGATGACGTCTACCTTATCTTGATCTACCTTAATCCCCGCTTTCGAAACATTGTGCCCTAAGACGATTCCACTTTTAACCATAAAATGACATTTTTTTGGTAAAGGGTTTCCCCGGTAAATATATTAACCAAAAAAGCGTTGAAGTACAAAGGAAGGTAGCTAAGATACCACATTAACCGCATGCGCATGCTACAGGCAGCATGTTAACACGTGATTATGTCATGGCATAAACACAAACTAATCTAGAACTACAATGCAAGTAAACTAGAAAGAAACCACGATGCAAACATGAAGTCACACAATGTATTCAGCTTCCACCAACAGCACGAAAGGAAAAAATGATATCCAAATGAGCCTGCCTCCTTAAAAAACCTTGCCAAAGAAAACCCAATGGGAAAAACCTTGGACAAGGAAAAAAGAGTACAACCCTCACCCGGCACTCCCATCATGAAGAACTCTAGAGCTAGGCACCCTCCATTTGTCAAGCAGCAAACTCGACCTGGCAGACAACTTCTTAAAACGAAATGAAATCAACTTCAACTGAATAGTATCACAAATAAGCTGAACAATCTGATCAACGGCCAAAAGCTTTTTCTTGAAAAGTCTTGAATTACGTTCCATCCATATAAAGTACGCAGTAGCAGCCAACACAAGACGGGCAAGGATGCTAGGACAAGACTTTCCCTTAGAAATTGGAATAACATAGGCTAATATATCATCAATCCGAGGGGGATGCTATCCATATCACATAGGCCCCGAACCTTAGACCAAACCTACATAGAATAAAAACATTCAAAGAAAAGATGGTCATGAGAATCCGGCACCAATTTACACAACGGACATTGTAGAAGGCTTAGATCCACCAAAGGGCCAACATCCCATTGTCTAAGCCGATCTTGTGTCTTCAATTTTCTTCTAACCACTAACCACAAGTGGATAGAGTGACGAGGAATACAATGAGCAAACCAAACAACATGATACCAATCAACCATCAAAGCCCTATCCCGAATGGATTCCCAAGCTAAAGAAACTGAAAAAGGATGTAGAACCCCATTTATATCCCGCCACATCAAATCATCATCCTGAGCATCATTAATAACAGGGACAGGGATAGAGACAATGTTCGGAAATCTAGCATACCAATCCTGCGGCCACTGCCAAATACCATCAGTAATAAGATCCCTCACCTTATTAGATAGAGAGAGCCCAGATCTTGTAATACTTTGAAACGTAAGAACGTCCCGTAGCGGACACAAATCTGCCCATTTGTCAAAGCACATAGAAGCCAATCTACCATTATTAATCTTGTACCAAATAAATTGACGAATTCGTGGTCTAATCTATGGAAGTTTTCTCCAGCCCCAACTCATATCACCTATACATGGAACGTCCTAGAAACTTTGATCCTTTAACTTGTAAGAATAAATCCATTTAACCCATAAAGACTCTTTACGAGTGAGAATACACCAGATATGAGAAACCATTAAAGCAGTGTTAAAACAAGGTTGGTTTCCTCACAATGTTTCAACATTCTCTCAAGATTCGACAAACACGAAGTGAACGAACTACCGAGTACGGAAAATTCATCCATGAAGACTTCCATCATCTTCTCGATCATATCATGAAAAATAGCCATCATGCACCTTTGAAAGGTTCTCAGTGCATTGCAATGTCCGAATGGCATTCTACGATAGGCAAACGTTCCATATGGACACGTAAACGTAGTTTTTTCTTGATCACGAGGATCGATGGGGATTTGGAAGTAACCGGAAAAACCATCTAAAAACCAATAGAAATCGTTTCCCGCAAGACGCTCCAACATTTGGTCCATGAAGGGCAAGGGAAAATGGTCTTTACGAGTGGCGTCATTCAACTTACGATAGTCAACGCACACTCTCCATCCGGTCACGAGTCTAGTGGGAATTAACTTGTTGGCATCGTTTGGCACAACGGTCATTCCTCCCTTTTTAGGGACACAATGGATAGGACTCATCCAAGGGCTATCGGAAATAGGGTAAATCATTCCCGCGTCAAGGAGTTTTAGGACTTCCTTTTTGATGACGTCGTGAATTTTGGGGTTCACCCTTCTTTGACATTGGATTGCGGGTTTGTAATCCTCCTCCATTAAGATTTTGTGGGTACAAAATTTGGGATCGATCCCCCTAATGTCGGATAACTTCCACGCAATTGCCCCTTTGTGATCCTTTAGAACATCAACAAGTGCGGTTTTTTCATCATCCGAAAGATCCTTCGCAATAATAACCGGTAACTTGTCGTCCTCCTCCAAAAATACATATTCGAGATGAGGAGGTAAATCTTTCAACTCGAGGATAGGTGGTTCCTCAATTGAAGATTTGGGCTCGATACTCATAACCTCCTCGGGTGGAGGAAATGGGAAATCGTTAAGAAAATCCTTGATAATCGATAAGTCCTCATCATTGTCGAGGTCTTCGTCACAAGTACGTGGAACATTGAATTCTTCCAACGTAAAACCACCACCTTCAAATGGAGTGAAGGTTGGCGTCGAGTTATCAAGAATGGGATCTAACATAGTGTGATTGCCACTATTTTCATCATCACCAAAACCTAGAACTTCTTGTGAAAATTCCTCGCAAAAAATGTCAATCATATCAACGAGGTTTATGGTTGCAACGGAATAAACATGAGAAATTTGAGAATTTTGAGTTGCGTTTATAACAAGTTCCTTGTCGTTGAAACATAAGGTGATCTTTCTAGCATGCACATCAATTAAAGCCATAGACGTATCTAAAAATGAACGACCTAAAATGAGAGGAACTTGAGGATCCGTGGGAATATCGACAACGATAAAGTCTACCGGATAATAGAACTTTCCCACTTTCACAAAAACGTCTTCCGCCAATCCACATGCGGGAATCATGGAATGGTCGGCCAACTAGATAGACATTAGTGAAGGAGTAAGATTAGGAAGATTGAGCGACTTGAAGATTGCAAGTGGCATCAAGTTAATACTAGCACCAAGATCGGCCAAGGCATTGCATTCTTCCATGTCTTGGATTGCACAAGGAATCAGGAATTTACCAGGATCACCGACTTTTTGAGGTATGCGGTTAAGATAAACCGATGAACAACTAGACAATTGTTTCAATTTCTCCTTGTTGTTCAACATACTCTTGAAGTTAGCGGCAAATCGAGACATCATGACCAAAGCATCGGCGAAACTCACATTAAAATGAACGTCACGAAACATTTTCATAAAAAGCTCAAATTGATAATTATCGCGCTCTTGACGTTTCTCCTTTCTAAGTCTCGATGGATAGGGCAAAGGTGGTGTGGGTTGAGGCATAGGCATAGCCTTTGGAATCTCGGGTTCCAAATGTGGTAATGGGTCAACCGTAGGTGTGGCATGAGCGATACTTCGTGGGATTGGGACATGCTCCTTTTCGACCACCACCTCAGGTTCTTCCTCAATTGCATCCTCCATAGGAGCAATTGGTTGAGGAGTCGGTTCCTTGAGTGTCTTACCACTACGTGTGGTAATCACTTTCATCTCTCCCTTAGGGTTCGATATGGTGTTACTAGGAAGACTACTCGAAGATGGTATGCACATAATAGCCTCAAACACAGATGAAATTTTATCCTCAAACATGGATTGCCTCTTCTCGGCCTTAATCATCTCTTGTTTTATTTTATGTTGCCCTTGTTCCATTTTTTGTTGGTTTTGTTGTAACCTAGTTACATTTCCTTCCATTTTGTTTGTATGGATTTTAAGCTCATTTGCTAACTCGTTTTTCAACTCCTTCTTCAAGTCGTTCTTAAACTCGGATCTTAGGCTAATGATTTCTCTTTGAATGTTGTCAAACCTAGCATCGTTTCCATTAGCGTATTCAATAAATTCATTTGGAAGATCTTTCAAAGTTTGCAAACCCTTGTTGTTGTTTTGAAAATCATTTTGATTTTTGTTTGAAACTTGATTATTAGCCCCTTGATTCCCATAGTTTCCTTTGTAATTTTTTTTAAAACAAACTTGATTGTTTCGATAGTTGTTGTTAGCATTTTGATTGGGAGCAAAACCCGGTGGAGTCAACTGATTAGAGCGGGTAACTTGACCGTTTTGGTTGTAAGTTCCCGTGACGCGGGTGAATTTATGCATGAATTAAGAATGAAGAAACATCCTTTGTGGGAATTGATCTCACATGATCGTGCTAAAGAAATTCTGGAGTTACTTTGCAAATTTGAAGCTGATATGGTTACGTCTACTAATGGAGGTATTAATGCAGTCTCTTCTTCGTTTAATTCTGAAAATGTCTATGAAGGGGTTAATATCTCTATTCCTAGGAAGGTCGTTGAAAAAGTAAATGCTCGCTACCATAACACTTTATATGGTTACTTTCTTGGTAAAAGGATTGCATTCCCCGTGGTTGAGTATTTTGCTAAGAATAACTGGGCTAAACATGGTCTTAAGCGTATCATGATGAATGAGAAAGGTTTTTTCTTTTTTCAATTTGGATCTAGTGAGGGTCTTAATGCGGTTCTGGAAGGTGGTCCGTGGATGGTTCGTAATTCACCAATTTTTCTTAAGAAATGGACTATGAAAACGAATCTTCTAAAGGAGGAACTAACTCGTATTCTGTTATGGGTTAAGTTTCATGATGTCCCGTTATAGGTATTTGAAGAGGAAGGTATTAGTTTAATTGCTTCGTTTCTTGGTAAGCTTATTATGATGGATAATTATACTGATAATATGTGCAAAGAGTCTTGGGGTCGTTGTAGTTTTGCTCGTTGTCTTATTGAGATGAATGCTGATTCGGAGTGTATAGATAACGTTACTATTGGTGTCCCTGATCTTGAAGGCTCTGGTTGTACTAAGGTATTAATTCGTGTTGAATACGAATGGAAACCGCCTAGATGTCATACTTGTAATATTTTTGGTCATTCCTTTGATTCTTGTCCGAAAAATGTTAAACCAAAAACGGTTGAAAAAGTGACAACTCATGTTGATAATGATGGATTCCAACAAGTGCAAAGCAAGAGGAAGAAGTACAAAGGTAATTTAGGGAATCAAGTTTCGAGAGGTGTTCCATTGAGCAAGGGTTTCCAAACAGGTAAGACGGTTGTTTTTCGTCCAAAAACCCACTTGGATACTACAAGTACGAGTGCTGATAATAGTAGTAAGTTGAATACTAAATCTGGTCAGTTGCAGCAGTCTAGCAATCCTAATGGTCCGAACAAGGGTATAGCTCAAATGAGCAGTGTTTCTACATCTAATAAATTTTCATCTTTGTCCATGCCTGGTATTGACGAAGGGGTTCAAGTAAGCGAGGAAGATAATGAGGAGGAGGAGGGAGTCGAGGTCGTCTTTGATGAATCGGTGAATCTTCTCAACACTAGTATTGGGGCAAACACTCCAACTGGCTGATCCCATGTTGATATTTTATTATTTTCCTCGTAACTTTATGTTATCGTCTTGGTTTTTGTCTAGTTTATATATTTCCAGTATTCTAGACTAGTTAATGTTTATGGCCTGTCATAAACATTTTGTTTAACAAGCTGCCTGTAGCTTGCGGTTAATGTGGTATTTCAGCCACATTCCTTGTACTTCAACGCTTTTTTTGGTTCTATTTACCGGCGTCATTGCTACCCTTTTACCAAAAAAAAAAGTTCTCGTGGCCGCGTAGGCACTCGAAGTGTTACCACCATTGGTAATGCACTCGGGGAAATCATGACCTCCACCACAATACATACATGAAACCTCAACCGCTTTAGCCGTAGCGGGAGCACTTTGTTCTCCAACTTTGAATTCAATTAAAAGTCCTTTAAGCTTATCAAAGATTTTGTTTTCCAAGTTCGCCTCAATTTGGCAAGCATCGATGGTATTAGACAAAGAAGGTGAAGCCGAAGACGAAGCCTTACGAACACTCGATGTGTTACGAGGACTATACACCTTAGATCTATTCTCAATTATCACCAAAGCTTCCTCAACCGTTTTACACAAAAAATTACCACCCGCGGCGGCATTTAGATAATCTCTTTCATGATCATTCAATCCATTGTAAAACGTGTCAATTTGATGCAAGTCAGAAAAACCGTGATGAGGACATTCATGTAACATTTCCTTAAACCTATTCCAAGCCGTTGAAAAACTCTCATTAAATTCTTGTGAAATTTTTTAAATCTCATTTTTCAAATGCGTAGTCTTAGAGGGCGGAAAAATTGGTTCACAAACTTAAAAACGAGATCCTTCTACGTCAATATAGAATTTGGTGGCTCTTTCTCTAACCAAATTTTTGCGGGCCCCGCTAAGGAATACGGAAAAAGCATCATCTTAATCGAGTCATTAGCAACATCCTTAAATTTGAAAGTGGCGGTAAGACGATTGAATTGGCGGATATGGTTGTGCGGGTTGTCGTTTTCATCACCACGGAATTTGTTGTTTTGGATCATCGACAACAAACCCGTTTTCACTTCAAAATTCTCCGCAAGGATAGCGGGAATTACAATAGCCTCTCCATAACCCTCGGTGGGTGCTTGAAGTAACTCCATCATAGTTCGATTCGCCATGGTTGGTTCTTCTCTTACGATAGGTTCGTCAATAGGAGACTCCTCACTAGAAAGATTAGTAGTAGGTGTTGACTCCTTTCGGTTTCTACGTTTACGTGCACGTCATGCTTGGTTGCGAGTTTGCATAAACGTCACGTACAACGTGGGGATGAGCAAAGAAGATTCTTTTTGTTGTTTTGTATTTTTCCAATTTTTTTTTGTGGTTTTTGATTGTTTTTACTTTTTTTTTATTTTTGTGATTGTATTAAGTAGACAAAAATCTACAAATCTCCTCCTTAATCAATCTCTTGATTAAAGAAGCCTCAAGGAATGAAAACGATCACGTGAAGTGAACGCCTTCGATGACTTTAGAACGTTGGTGGAACACCAAAACGTTCAAGAGGGTTTAATCAAATGAAACCAAGAAAGTATATATTATACTTAATAATACTTTGGGCGGCAAAACCCTCAATTAGCTTTCAATCTCAAAATACTCACAAGCAAGCGGGGAAAAGAGGCGGCGCGAAGCACTTAAGAGCCTTTTTACTTAGGGTATATTTTATAATACCCGCCTTATACCCACCTTATAGTTTGTATTTTTCAAAATCGAGCTTCACGAAAGTATTTATCTATTTTTGCCTTTTCTTTCTTGTTTGAGATTCGAATACAATGATTGAGTAATGACCTCCCAATCAAGGTTGTGTTTTCACACTTTTGGAGTACTTGTGAATTTGTTGTTCTACGTATACAATATAGTAATAGTATTCACACAAAAAACGAAAAACCGATAATACGTATTAGTAGAGTGCTACTAATACAATAGATATTATGGTTATATATAAAAACAACAATTTCCAAATCAAAACACAACAAAACACGCCTCCCCGGCAGCGGTGCCAAAATGATGTAGTGTTTTTACTACTCTTTAGGAAAAGAGAGCAAAATAGGGGAAGTATTAAGTGACGGTTTAGGAAAACCAAGCACTAATGACCAATGAAGTTCAAGTTCGTTTCTCAAGGAGGCAAGTGTGTTGTGCTAAGAGATGATTAACTTTTGTGATTATAATTTATGAAGAAAGGAAATAGAAGAGAGATTAGAAGAGAATGACGGTTACGATTATGAATTAAACTAAGATGATTAGTCGTACACGTAAAACCGTAAAAAGTGACAAAATTAAAATTTTACCCTAAAAATTCCTAGAAAATTGAAATAAAATCTAAAAAATGTAGAGTTTACAAAAAATCAAAAACCACTCAAACCTTTTATTTAGTTAAATAATAATTTTTTAATGCTAATTAAAGCCCAAAAAATCAATTTAATTAACAAAAAGACCAAAATGAGATTTTTTCAATTGTAAACCTCTAAAATGACTTAACTAAATTTAAAACAATTTTTGAAAATTTTAAAATTAATAAAAACTATTTAAAAACAATTAAAAGCTATTTAAACTTAAAATAATTATAAAAAATAATCTAATGATATTAAAAATATTCTAACAATTTTAATATTCCTAACTTAATGTATTTGAACTAAGAAAAACAAAAAAACTTGAAAAATCTAAATTTTAATTTTTAATAAAAAAATAATAATAAAATATTAATAAAAATCCAAAATTTATAAAAAATTCTAAAAAGTTGCAAACTAGCTTATTCTAACCTAATAAACACAGAAATGAAGTTGAAATTACAAAATACCTCTATTGGGCCTAGAAATGGGCTAAAAGTCCAAACAGTCCCCTTAATGGGCTCAAATAGGCCCAATAAGCAAAATATTGTCCAAATAAGCCCAAAAGCTCCTATCTGACTCAAAATTTGATTTTAAGAACAAAACTCTGAAGGACCAAAAGCTAAAAATGTGTTTAAGCTAGCTTATTTCAAAGCAGCTTATTCTTAATGGGCTTTTTGGCCCATTAAGCTATAAGCTGATACCATAAGCTCAAATTTCACACACAAGCATCTTTTGAGTTACTTAAGAGATCTGTAAAAAGAAAATTGGAAAAAGCACAAGGAATAAGCCTGAATAAGCTAAAAGTTATCTTCACAAAACGACAAAATAGTCGTTTTCGAGTTCTAGGCCACCCCAAGAGCTGATTCAATTTTTAAAAGCTTTTAAATGAGTTAACTAAGCTTAATCAACAAAAAGTTTTCAAATAAGCGCACACAATAAGATGAAATAAGCAAATAAGCACTTAATTAAAAGTCAACCTTATGAGTTTTCTAGCAAAAAGTCAAAGCCAATGTCTGATAAGCTCCAGATCAAATAAACGGGTCAAATGAGGAAGATCTATCACAAAAAGTAAGTTGTTGCAAGTCTGGATAAGCCAATTTGGCTTATAAATAAGCTGAATGAGAATTAACACTAGCAGGGGCTAGTTTTGGGTGTTGAGCAGTGCGAACTTTTTCCACTGCTTGACTTTCTTGACTATTTGTCTTTAGTGACTTTTTGTTGGATTCAAGTTACAAACAAGGAACCCTTGTGATCAGTGAATCACAAGGAGTCAGAAACAACAAAGAAACCACACTTCCAATCAGCCAATTAGTGCAGTTAATTCAATTTATCACCAGATCTCACACAGACATGAACAATAAGCAGATTTCACTCAATAAGCAGTTTTAGCAAAAATCAGCCAGCCAAATTGCACCAAATGCATACACAAGCTATAATAAATTCAAATGAACAGATTTAAACTGGTTTCATGCAATGCTTCAAGGTCTAGATCAAGATTCAAGCACCAAATAGTTACTGATGAACTAAGAACATGCAGTCATGAAGACTTGCTGATATACTTGACCACATAGCCAAATTCAAACACTCAAATCTCTTAGATAGGTTATGTTGAGTATGATTTATCACTTTTTATCCTAAGTCTAAGCCTAGAACTAGGTGTGCACCAAATCACAAGCCAAACTATCACTTAATCAAGATTTTATGAGCATATGTTTGATTTAGGTGTTCAAAAGCATACAACTTGCAGATATTCACTCTATTACACTTCTTAAACAAGAACAAGCAACATACAATAGCAAACACTTAACCAATAACTCTATAACTTCAATATGCAGTTGACCCAAACACCCCTTAATAATTTCAAAACAAGATTTTCAAATCAAAAGTAGGAATTAGGTTAGCACATGCATACATAAGCATCAAAACATCAAACATAAACAGAATCAACAAGATTTGGAGCCCAAGAACAACACATACAATAGCAGAACACAAATATCACAAATATCCAAATTTTTATCAGATTTTGGGATTAAGGGTTCAAACCTCATGGATGTACATCCACACCCACGTATGTTTGAGCTTATGTGCTAGAAAGAACAAGCACAAGCTTCCAATATCAAGCTACTAAGATGGAACAAAGTTAGAAGCAAAAATATCAAAATCAGAAAGTGACAAATACTTGATTAATGCAACTCTTGTACCCCACACTTGGTTATCCCCAAGTTATAAGCCTCACAACACCTTGATATCACAATATCAGGTTGCTATGATCCACTTATAGCCCAAAAATTCAAAGGTGCACCAAGAAACTTAGCAAAATATCAAGATTTAAGAACTTTGAGCAATTTCTTGCACAAAGCCTAAGAAAAGGTTTTGAGATTCAGTTTTAGTTAACAAATAACAATAACAAGCAGTAATAAGGATTGGCACTTGTTTTCTCTTCAAAGTTTCAAACACTTTTCATTCATAAATGACAAAGGATTTACAGAACTTGAACAACGGAAAAATCAAGAGCAAAAAACAAATGTTGAAATTCCTATGCCTTATATAGGCTACAAATGAACTAGAAGTGCAAAGAAAAACGTAACCCTAATGTTGTAGAAGTCCAAAAATGCCCTTGTGAAGTTTGAATAACTTGAAGATCATGTGATGTTTTCTTGGCTGGTTGTGTGAGTTGGCAAGGGTGAATTGCATCCAAAGGCTCACAATGAGCTTAGAAAGTAAGCAAGAATCATGTACGTTGGATGACTGGTGTTTTTTTGGCAGTTTCTTCATCCTTGCAGCAGGGGAATCATGTGTGGGTCTTTTGAGTGATGTGGCATATGTTTTTAAGGTTGGGATGTGATTAAGGATACCTTAATCACTAATCTGGATAATTTGATGGTTTAATTACAAGCAGATTAAGAAAACCCAATTTTGATAAGAACATGAATAGTGTTATGTTTGATCTTTGTTTGTGTTTAAATTTGGTGTTTAGCGCCAAGATTAAACTAATTAATTAAGTTAGTTAAAACCTAGTGAGTGGATTGGTGATGTGGCGTAATGGTGAAGGGAAATTGGTGGGATGGAGTAAGTGGGACAGGTGGCGTGTTCTTAGTGGTCTAGGTTACTTAGGTTGTCTTGGCAGAATTCATCCTTTCTTTATTTCTTCCTTGCTACTTTGTATTAAACATGCCCAAATCCGTTTTCCTTTGTATTTGAAGTTTCACTTTTCACACTTTTGCCCCAAATACTTTTCCAAAGTATTTTCAGGGGTATTTCTTGCCATTTGTTGATTCTTGAAGGGCTGATTTGGCATTTTCTTCATAGTTAATGGTCTTGACTTGTATGGTTGACTTCTTGGAGGACTGAAATTCACAAGTCATAATTCTTGAGGGACCATTTTTGCCAATTCTTCTAAGTGGAGGGCCCTTTTGTAATTTTGACAAACTTTAAGGACCAATCTTGTAATTATGAATATACAAGGGGTTAAAGTGTCAATTCTTCAATATTAGAGGACCCTTCTTGCATAATCTTCAAATCTTCAAGGGTTTTTCTTGGAAAATCGTCATTAGGGCTTGGTTCGTTGTGCGACTTCGTTTCCCGTGTTCGTTTTTGCATGATTCTAGTGATCTTTTGTCATTTTCTCAATATTCGTACCTAAAATACACAAGTAACAAACACAAGCATATATTTGGCCATTTTCATGATATTTTATGCATTTAAAGCCCGTTTTGGACGATGAGACTATGTATAAAAGCAGTCTCATCAGAAGACATGTTGAGGGCATGTGTAATCGACTTTAGAAAAGGATGGGTCGAACATATACCTTTAGTTGAATTCTCCTACAACAATAGCTTCTATGCCAGCATCAAAGCCACGCCATTTGAGGCTCTATATGGTCACAAGTGCAGATCACCCGTGTGTTGGACAGAGGTAGGGGAGTTTCAGCTTACTGGACCTGAATTAATCCAAGAAATGATTGAGAATATCACTCTCATCAAGCATAGAATTCAAGCTGCACAAGACCGACAGAAGAGCTATGCAGATCGAAAATGGAAACCTATGGAATTCGAAGTGGGTGACCATGTTATGCTTAAGGTATCACCTTGGAAGGGCGTTGTACGTCCTGGGAAACGTGGGAAGCTAAACCCATGATACGTAGGACCTTTAAAAGTGATTTCCAGAATTGGTGAAGTCGCTTATCGTCTAGAGTTACCCCAACAATTGAGCCAGGTACACTCTACCTTCCATGTTTCGAACCTACAGAAGTGCTACGCGGATGAGCCGTTAGCCATGCCATTGAAGGGAGTTCATTTTGATGACAAACTCCAATATATAGAAGAATCTGTGGAAGTCATGAAGAGAGTAGTCAAGAAGCTGAAGTGCTGCCAAATTTCGTTGGTTAAGATACGTTGGAACTCAAGGAGAGGTCCTGAGTTCACATGGGAACGCGAAGACACGTTTAGAGCTAAGTACCCAAACCTGTTCACCTGAGCAGTAACGTCACCTTAAGCTTTGAGGACAAAGCTAAAATAACGGGATAGTGCTGTAAAACCTGCAGTTTTTAGGTTTTGACTATGACATCATTGTACACGTCACTTCATGATATATATATATATATATATATATATATATATATATATATATATATATATATATATATATATATATATATATATATATATATATATATATATATATATATTTATATATATATATATTCACCTTTGCATGAAAACTTTGTACAATCATATGTATCATACATGAGCATACATCATTTTGATCACTAGAGCCTTGAGCATTTTATTCATATATATATATATATATATATATATACATATATATATATATATATATTCACCTTTGCATGAAAACTTTGTACAATCATATGCATCATACATGAGCATACAACATTTTGATCACTAGAGCCTTGAGCATTTTATCATATCTGGGAACAGTTGAAACATTGGATCAACAAGAACTTTGAACAATACATTATGATTGTGAATAATTAAATCATGGATCACAGGAACAACATGTATGACTACATTTTTATGAGCATACAAAATATAAGACAATCATTTATGGGACTATTAAGTTACTTGAAACACATGAACATATTCATGCATCATTTTAGGTTTATAAAAATCTAAACCATGATCATAATTAATAACGTTTATCTAGTATCACATTACTATAATATATATATATATATATAAATATAATATATATATATATATATATATATATATAATATATATATATATTATTATATATATTATTATATATGTATTATATATATATAATATATTATATATATATATATATATATATATATATATATATATA